>CAWUFW010000650.1:1283597-2567194 GCA_963921515.1 Calotriton arnoldi | reverse complement strand
TTTGAAATTCACTGAAAAAACCATAGGTTTCAGGCACGTTATAATTAGAAATTAGCATTTAAAAAACCTTAGAAATTCACTGAAAACACCAGAGGTTTCAGGGACGTTATAGTTAGTTGGACATTTCACTCATACAAAACCAGTGAAATTTGGCTGTTATAGTTAGTTCAGCTAACTATAACTCGCGCCCCCACAATGCACTGCTGATGACATCACATATTACATCATTCATGACATGGTCAGTGACATCACTGATGACATCACTGATGACATCTCAAATAACATCACTGATGACATCACTGATGACATCATCCACGTGATAGTCTGATGCACCTCCTCATACCCTAATATAACCTTTGATACACCCAATCTAAAATACAGAGTACCATTTTCGAAACCATAGACACACCAACACCAGTTACCACATACTCACTCACTGATTCCTACGTCTACACACACATCCACTCATTCACCCATACAGTCACTCATACATGCAGTCACTCATCAATACAGCACTATCATATGCACTCATACACCTATACAGACACTCACACACCGCCACTCACCCATACAGTTACTTACACACCTATTCAGTCATGTAAAGAATCAATCACACTCCCATTTACTCACCTATACAGTTATACACACACCACCTCACCTATTCATACAGATACTAACACATACTTACTCTCTTATACAATCACTGACACAAGCACACACTCATCCATACAGCCACTCTCACTATCACTCACTCTTACATATAGTCATTTATATACTCCAACACTCATATATACTGCCTTTCACATATGTAGTTACTCACACATATACCACTGAGACATCCATTCACTCACCAGCACAGCCATACGCACACTCACTCACCCATACAGCCCTTCACAGACACACTCTTGAACCCATAGACCCAGTGAATCACCCACTCACACATCTATGCACAAAGTCACACACCCCCCACCCACCCACACAAACACTCAGGCATCCATACAGATACTCAGGCAAACAATCAATAACCCATATAGACACTCAAGTAGCTACTCACCAACCCATGCAGCAGCTTACACAACAACAGACACACTGATACAGACATTCCCACAGTTTAGTCACTAACCCATGCATTCAGTAAGACACATTTAATCACTCACTTATACAGTCACGCACCTACTAAATCCTCCATCCAGACACTTATACACCCACTCATTCTTCAATACACCTTGGCATATATATAAAACATATTTAAACTTTATAGAAACACACAGTCACTGGATGATATCATCAGTGATGTCATTTGTGATGTCATCAGTGATGTCACTGACCATGTCATGAATGATGTAATATGTGACGTCATCAGCAGTGCATTGCGGGGGCGCGAGTTATAGTTAGCTGAACTAACTATAACGGCCGAATTTCACTGGTTTTGTACGAGTGAAATGTCCAACTAACTATAACGTCCCTGAAACCTCTGGTTTTTTCAGTAAATTTCTAAGGTTTTTTAAATGCTAATTTCTAACTATAACGTGCCTGAAACCTATGGTTTTTTCAGTGAATAGATATATATATATATATATATATATAAATTCACTGAAAAAACCATAGGTTTCAGGCACGTTATAGTTAGAAATTAGCATTTAAAAAACCTTAGAAATTCACTGAAAAAACCAGAGGTTTTAGGGAAAGTTATAGTTCGTTGGACATTTCACTCGTACAAAACCCGTGAAATTCCCCAGTTATAGTTAGTTCAGCTAACTATAACTCGCGCCCCCGCAATGCACTGCTGATGACGTCACATATTACATCACTCATGACATGGTCAGTGACATCACTGATGACATCACTGATGACATCTCAAATGACATCACTGATGACATCATCCAGTGAATGTGTGTTTCTGTAAAGTTTAAATATGTTTAATATATATAGGAAAGGCGTATTGAAGAATGAGTGGGTGTATAAGTGTCTGAATGGATGATTTAGTACGTGCGTGAGTGACTCTACAAGTGAGTGATTAAACATATCTTACTGAATGCATGTGTTAGTGACTAAACTGTGTGAATGTCTGTATCCGTCTGTCTGTTGGTGAGTAAGCGGCTGCATGGATGTGCGAATAGCTACATGAGTGTCTATATGGGTTATTGATTGGTTCTCTGAGATGTGTATGGGTGCCTGAGTGTTTGTGTGGGTGGGGTGTGTGTGACTCTGTACATAGATGTGTGAGTGGGTGATTCACTGGGTGCATGATTTCAAGAGTGCATCTGTGATGGAATGCTTGGGTGGGTGAGTGTGTGTATGGGTGTGTTAGTGAGTGAATGTATATCTCAGTGGTACATGTGCGAGTAACTACATATGTAAAAGGCAGTATATATGTGTGTTAGAGTATTTAAATGGCTATAAGTGAGAGTGTGTGATTATGAGAGTGGCTGTATGGATGCGTGTGTGCTTGTATCAGTTATTGTATAAGAGCGTAAGAATGTGCTAGTATTTGCATGAGTAAGTGAGCTGGTGTGTGTATAACTGTATCGGTGAGTAAAGGCAGTGTGAATAATTATTTGTATGACTGACTAGGTGTGTGAGTACCTCTATGGATGAGTGGCGCTGTGTGAGTGTTTATATAGGTGTATGAGTGCATATGATAGTCCTGTACTGAGTGACAGTAAGTATGAGTGACTGTACGCGTGAGTGAGTAGATGTGTGTGTGTAGACCTAAGAATTAGTGAGTGGGTTTGTAGTTATTGGTATTGGAGTGTGTATGGTTTTGAGAATGGCAGTCTGTAATTTAGAGTAGGTGTATCAAAAGTTATATTAGGGTGTAGAAGATGCATGAAATTATCACATGATGATGTCATCAGTGATGTCATCAGTGATGTCATTTGAGATGTCATCAGTGATGTCATCAGTGATGTCACTGACCATGTCATGAGTGATGTAATATGTGACGTCATCAGCAGTGCATTGCAGGGCGCGAGTTATAGTTAGCTGAACTAACTATAACGGGAGAATTTCACGGGTTTTGTGCGAGTGAAATGTCCAACTAACTATAACTTTCCTAAAACCTATGGTTTTTTCAGTGAATTTCTAAGGTTTTTAAATGCTAATTTCTAACTATAACGTGCCTGAAACCTATGGTTTTTCTGTGAATTTCAAAGGTTTTTTAAATGCTAATTTCTAACTATAACGTGCCTGAAACCTATGTTTTTTTCAGTGAATTTCAAAGGTTTTTTAAATGCTAATTTCTAACTATGCCTACAGAGGTAGGACATGTGAAGAAAGAAGAAAAAATGCACAGAAAGAAGCAAAAGGAAGGCACAAACAAGCAACAGAAGTCCACAAAGACGAAGAAAAGTGCAGGAAGAAGCAAGACGTGCAGAACGAACCAACAGAGGAGCAGAAAGAGGCCTCTGTTGCAAAATCATCCTGTGCCCACAACTTTTTCAGACGGGTACTGGTGTTAACTGGCTCTGACTAACCAGGCCTAGAGCCAGTGCTATGCTAAAAGACACTCAGAATACAGTGAAAACACCTACATACACTAGGGAACACTATGCGTTGGGGTACCCCTGTGATTAGCATGACCTCCTCTGTAAGTCCCTAGTACATAATAGGGCAGGGGTATTAAAACTAACTAAATAACTTGTCACATCACGCCCCGCCCCCTCCCTTCACCATTGTGCAAACGCGCATCGTGGCGCATTTTAAGTTGGGGGATTAAGTCCCCTTGAATCATGAATCCCTGGGGTCCAACTAGCCCACCCTGTACCTCCAGAATGCGCCAGGGAGCTGCGTTGCAGAGAGGTGTTCAGAGGCCACGACCCTTTTTACACCTCTCTGCAACGCAGCTCTGTGGCGCATTCTGGACGTACCTGGTGGGCTAGTTGGCCCCCAGGGACCCTCAGGATTGAAGGGGATTTAATTCCCCCTCTTAAAACACGCCACGGGGCCTGTTTGCACACATGTCACCTGAAGCCCCGCCCCCTCCCTTCACCACTGTGCAAACGCCCCCCGTGGCGCGTTTTAAGTTGGGGGATTAAGTCCCCTTGAATCCTGAGGGTCCCTGGAGTCCAACTAGCCCACCATGTACCCTCCAAAAGCACCACAGAGCTGCGTTGCAGAGAGGTGTAAAAGGGGCATGGCCTCTGAACACCTCTCTGCAACGCAGCTCCTGGCGCATACTGGAGGTTCCTGGTGGGCCAATTGGCCCTCAGGGACCCCCAGTATTCAAGGGAATTCACTTCCTTCTTATAACACGCCAGGGGCGCGTTTGCAGACCGCTGCAGGGAGGGGGCGGGGCCTCTGGCACGATGCTGGTCTTTTTTTTTTTTTCTTTCCTTTTTTTTTTTAAGGGAAGGGGGCTGCGTGGCCCCCCTTCTTTCGGCCACTTTTTGCCCCGGGGACCCCATCCCCCGGGGCCTGAGGATTTTTTTTTTTTTTTTTTTAAAACAGGAAGGGGGCCGCATGGCCCCCCTTCCCTGGGCCTCTATTGGCCCCGGGGACCCCATCCCCCAGGGCATGCCCTCTTTTAAAAAAAAAATATATATATTTGGAGGGGGGCTGCGTGGCCCCCCTATTCAGGCTATTTAAGGCCACGGGGACCCCATCCCCTGGGCCGGCCTT
This sequence comes from Calotriton arnoldi, assembly GCA_963921515.1. Lineage (NCBI taxonomy): Eukaryota > Metazoa > Chordata > Amphibia > Caudata > Salamandridae > Calotriton > Calotriton arnoldi. The sequence continues at coordinate 2,562,574 of CAWUFW010000650.1, read as the reverse complement.
TACGTTTGTTTTTTTATTTTCTTTTTGGGGAGGGGGGCTGCGTGGCCCCCCTCCCGGGCCACTAATGGCCACTCGTTGGGGACCGTGGGGGGGTCCCCAATCCCTGCACGGTCCCGCCGGCTCCCGCGTCCTGCGGGAGCCGGCATTGCTCTTCCATAAGGGGTGCTGCTGACATGCAGCTCCCCTTATGGAAAAGCAATCTGCTTTGCTTCACTGAAGCGAGAGCAGGTTTCCTGCTCTCGCTTCAATGAAGCAAGCAAGTTTGCAATGACAGGGCGGGAGCCGCGCGGCTCCCGCCCTGCCATTACAAACAGCAGTGTCCCGGGGTAGGCACCGGGACACTGCAGGAAGCCGACCCTGGGGGTGGCGGTCCCCAGGGCCATGGAGGGTTCCAGGAGGGGGGCCGCGTGGCCCCCCTCTCTTCATTAGTAAAGCCCTGGGGAGGTGGTGGTCCCCGGGGCTTCGGGGGTCTGAAACGGACCCCCACATTTCTTTTGTTAGTGCCCCAGGGAGGTGGCGGTCCCCGGGGCGTGTGGGGGGGCTGCAGCCCCCCCACACAGGTAATTTAATTTTTTTATAAGAAGCCCCAGGGGGTGGCAGTCCCCGGGGCTGCGGGAGGGCTGAGTGCCCTGCCGCATGATTTAAAATTCAAAGCCCTGGGGGGTGGCAGTCCCTGGGGCTTGGGGGGGCCTTTTATTATTAACCCCCGCATGCCCCCGGGACTTGGCCCACCCGGGGGCCAAATAGGACCGAAGCGCGGGAGCCCGCACTTCGTTTTTTTTTTTCACGGCGGGATCCGCACACCCTGCACGCATCCCGCCGATTTAAAAAAAAAAAATTGGGGGGCCCTGGGGGTCCTTGTAGGACCCCCTGAGCAGGTCTAGGGGGTCAGGGTGTTTCTACCCTGCCCCCTTTTTGCATTTTGCACACTTGTTTCTGTGCCTCGGTTCTACCGAGGAACAAGATGGCTGCCAACACTTCCTGGTTTGGAGTGTTGACAGCCAATTAGCATACAGCTCATGATCGGGAAGGTGCGCTCAGGGTGCGCGGACCCTCCGCGGCCATAGATATATATGTGGTTTTACTTTTGATTTTCTCAGGAACTACTGAACGGATTTACACCATTTAGCCAAAAGGCACGACTCTGAACCAAGGGCTACCTTTTTGCCAAATTTGGTGTAATTCCGTTCAGCAGTTCGGCTGTAGCTGCGACTAAAGGTTCCTATGGAAAATTGCATGGGGAAAACACGTTTTGGGACCCCTTTTCTCGGCCCTCACTTGACGAATCACCCCGAAACTTTCAAGATAGGAGCGGACCGGAGCGGGCCATAAGTTTTGAAAATTTCGCAAAGATTCGTCAACCTGCGCCAAAGTTATTGGGAATAGAATGTTGCGGATTTCCTATGGAAAATAGGTCCTAACTATAACTATCTACTGGCGACCGCCAGTAGATAATATATATGTATATATTATCTACTGGCGGTCGCCAGTAGATAGTTATAGTTAAAACCTATTATCCATAGGAAATCCGCGACATTCTATTTGAAATAACGTTGGCGCCGGTTGACGAATCTTCGCGAAAGTTTCCAACTTGTTGGGGCACTCCGGTCCGCTCCTATCCTGAAAGTCTCGGGGTGATACGTCAAGCGGGGGCCGAGAAAAAAGGGGGGTCCCAAAACACTTTTTCCCCATTCATTTTTCCATAGGAACCTTTAGTCGCAGCTACAGCCCGAACTGCTGAACGGAATTACACCAAATTTGGCAAAGAGGTAGCCCTTGGTTCAGTGTCGTGCCTTTTGCTTAAATGGTGTAAATCCGTTCAGTAGTTCCTGAGAAAATCAAAAGTAAAGTCACATATATATCTGGGCGGAGCCTAACCACACATGTCATCGTGAGATCTGATTGGCTGTCAGCACTTCATCCTGGAATTGCTGGCAGCCATCTTGGGACCAATATAAATGATAGTACCTCATTGAAATGCATTGTAGTGAATAGAAGATTTTGAGGGTCACCAAAAGGAGAACTATAAAGGGTGATAACAGGCTTTAGTTACATTAGAATTTATTTGTTGTTGGTACCATACTAATTTTAGGAATTGTGGTGTATTCTAAGGTGATTTTACCATGTGAAAAACCTTCTGCTGGGATATCATGAATCATGTTTGAGAGAACACTATTTTCTCATGCTTGTCCCATGGAGGTTTGGAAGGTGCTCCAGAAGCTAAAATGAGAGCATATTTTCTGTAAATTCACATTATCTTTCTCACTCATGTGAGAATGAAGTCTGACATTCTCAGTAAAACATGTACATCCAACAAGGGCAGAGACTGTCAGTTGATTCCTTTGTGTTCTACTGCAGCTTCCCAGAGTGTTCTAAAGAACAACTAGAGTGCTAACAGCCTTACTTATGACAAAAGTATGGCACACCTGAAGCCATCTTGATTGGAATAAAGTGGTAACACTTAAAACATTTAATTTAAAAAGGAACAAAATGAGGGGGTTCATTTTGTCATAGAAATTATGGTTAGTGCTGTAGAAAGAAAAATTAGGACATATTTCAAGTGTGATCTCAAATATCTTCCTGTTATATTTCAACAGGAGCAGCCTGCCAGTTGATGCCTTTGTGTTCTACTGCAGCTTCCCAGAGTGTTCTAAAGAACAACTAGAGCGCTAACAGCCTTACTTATGACAAAAGTATGGCACACCTGAAGCCATCTTGATTGGAATAAACCGGTAACACTTAAAACATTTAATTTAAAAAGGAACAAAATGAGGGGTTCTTTTTGAAATAGAAATTATGGTTAGTGCTGCAGAAAGAAAAATTAGGGCATGTTTTAAGTGAGATCTCATATCCTCTTCTATTTCATTAGAAAATTCTGACATGCAGACTGAAACAATCACTTTCAATACCAGCAGCAGACTACCAGTTAACTCCCTGGTGAGCAGTAGCTTTACTCCAGTGATCTAATGAGCAACTAGAGTGCTAACATTCTGAATTTATGGCAGATGTGAGACACATCTGAATGCCTTCTTGATGGAATCAAAGTAAAAAACTGAAAGCATTTCCTACTGAGAAGACTGCAGTAAATGAAGAAATTAGGAAACTTCATAACAAAGAAGTCTTCCAAGATGGCCACCAGTGAAAAAAGAGCCCAAATGTAGCACAAATATTACCCAGATGTAGCCCACATATAGCCCAATGACAAAAGTGTGCAAAACACTTTTTATTTTTAGTTTTTTTGCAGTTTTATGTAGTGCAGACTGGTCAGGTATTGGAGCATTGCATCTTAAAACATGACCCCCCTACACTACAAAAACACCACTGCACTACCTTAAACCCTAAAACACTACCCCCAGCACGACCCCCTACACTACACAAGCACCACTGCACTATCCTAAACCCTAAAACACTACCCCCAGCACGACCCCCTACACTACCCAAACACCACTGCACTAACCTAAATCCTAAAACACTACCACCAGCACAACCCCCTACACTACCCAAACACCACTGCACTACCCTAAAACATGACCCACTACACTACACAAACACCACTGCACTACCCTAAACCCTAAAACACTACCCCCAGCACGACCCCCTACACTACACAAGCACCACTGCACTACCCTAAACCCTAAAACACTACCCCCAGCACGACCCCCTACACTGCCCGAACACCACTGCACTGCCCTAAACCCTGAAACACCAGCCCCTGCATGACCCCCTACACTGCCCGAACACCACTGCACTGCCCTAAACCCTGAAACACCACCCCTAGCATGACCCCCTACACTGCCCGAACACCACTGCACTGCCCTAAACCCTGAAACACCACCCCCTTCACGACCCCCTACACTGCCCGAACACCACTGCACTGCCCTAAACCCTGAAACACCACCCCCAGCATGACCCCCTACACTGCCCGAACACCACTGCACTGCCCTAAACCCTGAAACACTACCCCCAGCAAGACCCCCTACACTGCCCGAACACCACTGCACTGCCCTAAACCCTGAAACATCACCCCCAGCAAGACCCCCTACACTGCCCGAACACCACTGACCTAAACCCTGAAACACCACCCCCAGCACGACCCCCTACACTGCCCGAACACCACTGCACTGCCCTAAACCCTGAAACACTACCCCCAGCATGACCCCCTACACTGCCCGAACACCACTGCTCTGCCCAAAACCCTGAAACACCAGCCCCAGCACGACCCCCTACACTGCCCGAACACCGCTGCACTGCCCTAAACCTTGAAACACCAGCCCCTGCACGACCCCCTACACTGCCCGAACACCACTGCACTACCCTAAACCCTGAAACATCACCCCCAGCATGACCCCCTACACTGCCCGAGCACCACTGCACTGCCCTAAACCCTGAAACACCAGCCCCAGCACGACCCCTACACTGCCCGAACACCACTGCACTGCCCTAAAGCCTGAAACACCAGCCCCAGCACGACCGCCTACACTGCCCGAACACCACTGCACTGCCCTAAACCCTGAAACACCAGCCCCAGCACGACCCCTACACTGCCCAAACACCACTGCACTGCCCTAAACCGTGAAACACCACCCCGTGCATGACCCCCTACACTGCCCGAACACCACTGCACTGCCCTAAACCCTGAAACACCACCCCCAGCGCGACCCCCTACACTGCCCGAACACCACTGCACTGCCCTAAACCCTGAAACACCACACCCTGCACAACCCCCTACACTGCTCGAACACTACTGCACTACCCTAAACCCAGAAACACCATCCCCAGCACAACCCCCTATACTGCACGAACACCACTGCACTGCCCTAAACCCTGAAACACTACCCCCAGCAAGACCCCCTACACTGCCCGAACACCACTGCACTGCCCTAAACCCTGAAACATCACCCCCAGCAAGACCCCCTACACTGCCCGAACACCACTGCCCTAAACCCTGAAACATCACCCCCAGCAAGACCCCCTACACTGCCCGAACACCACTGCACTGCCATAAACCCTGAAACACCCGCCCCAGCACGACCCCCTACACTGCCCGAACACCACTGCACTACCCTGAAACACCACCCCCTGCACGACCCCCTACACTGCCCGAACACCACTGTACTGCCCTAAACCCTGAAACCCCACTCCCAGCATGACCCCCTACACTGCCAGAACACCACTGCACTGCCCTAAACCCTGAAACACCACCCCCTGCACGACATCCTACACTGCCCGAACACTACTGCACTGCCCTAAACCCTGAAACACCACCCCCAGCACGACCCCCTACACTGCACGAACACCACTGCACCGCCCTAAACCCTGAAACACTACCCCCAGCAAGACCCCCTACACTGCCCGAACACCACTGCACTGCCCTAAACCCTGAAACATCACCCCCAGCAAGACCCCCTACACTGCCCGAACACCACTGCCCTAAACCCTGAAACACCACCCCCAGCAAGACCCCCTACACTGCCCGAACACCACTGCACTGCCCTAAACCCTGAAACACCACCCCCAGCACGACCCCCTACACTGCCCGAACACCACTGCTCTGCCCAAAACCCTGAAACACCAGCCCCAGCACGACCCCCTACACTGCCCGAACACCACTGCCACTGCCCTAAACCCTGAAACACCAGCCCCAGCACGACCCCCTACACTGCCCGAACACCACTGCACTGCCCTAAACCCTGAAACACCACCCCCAGCACGACCCCCTACACTGCCCGAACACCACTGCACTGCCCTAAACCCTGAAACACCAGCCCCAGCACAACCCCGTACACTGCCCGCACACCACTGCACTGCCCTAAACCCTGAAACACCAGCCCCAGCACAACCCCCTACACTGCCCGAACACCACTGCACTGCCCTAAACCCTGAAACACCAGCCCCAGCACAACCCCGTACACTGCCCGCACACCACTGCACTGCCCTAAACCCTGAAACACCAGCCCCAGCACAACCCCGTACACTGCCCGAACACCACTGCACTGCCCTAAACCCTGAAACACCAGCCCCAGCACGACCGCCTACACTGCCCGAAAACTACTGCACTGCCCTAAACCCTGAAACACCACCCCCAGCAAGACTACCTACACTGGCCGAACACCACTGCACTGCCCTAAACCCTGAAACACCACCCCCTGCACGACCCCCTACACTGCCCAAACACTACTGCACTGCCCTAAACCCTGAAACACCACCCCTCAGCACGACACCCTACACTGCCCGAACACCACTGCACTGCCCTAAACCCTGAAACACCACCCCAGCACGACCCCCTACACTGCACGAACACCACTGCACTAAACCCTGAAACACCACCCCCTGCACGACCCCCTACACTGCCGGAACACCACTGCACTGCCCTAAACCCTGAAACACCACCCCCAGCACGACCCCCTACACTGCCCTAACACCACTGCACTGCCATAAACCCTGAAACATCACCCCAGCACAATCCCCTACACTGCCTGAGCACCATTGCTCTGCCCTAAACCCTGAAACACTGGCCCCAGCACGACCCCCTACACTGCCCGAACACCACTGCACTGCCCTAAACCCTGAAACACCACCCCCAGCACGACCCCCTACACTGCCCGAACACTACTGCACTGCCCTAAACCCTGAAACACCAGCCCCAGCAAGACCCCCTACACTGCCCGAACACCACTGCATTGCCCTAGACTCTGAAACACCAGCCCCAGCAAGACCCCCTACACTGCCCGAACACCACTGCACTGCCCTAAACCCTGAAACACCAGCCCCAGCATGACCCCCTACACTGCCCGAACACCACTGCACTGCCCTAAACCCTGAAACACCAGCCCCAGCACGACCCCCTACACTGCCCGAACACCACTGCACTGCCCTAAACCCTGAAACACCAGCCCCAGCACGACCCCCTACACTGCCCGAACACCACTGCACTGCCCTAAACCCTGAAACACCAGCCCCAGCACGACCCCCTACACTGCCCGAACACCACTGCACTGCCCTAAACCCTGAAACACCAGCCCCAGCACCACCCCCTACAATGCCCGAACACCACTGTACTGCCCTAAACCCTGAAACACCACCCTCTGCACCGCCCCCTACACTGCCCGAACACCACTGCACTGCCCTAAACCCTGAAACACCACTGCACTGCCCTAAACCCTGAAACACCACCCCCTGCACGACCCCCTACACTGCCCGAACACCACTGCACTGCCCTAAACCCTGAAACACCACCCCCTGCACCACCCCCTACACTGCCCGAACACCACTGCACTGCCCTAAACCCTGAAACACCACCCCCTGCACCGCCCCCTACACTGCCCGAACACCACTGCACTGCCCTAAACCCTGAAACACCACCCCCAGCATGACCCCCTTTACTGCTCGAACACCACTGCACTGCCCTAAACCCTGAAACACCACCCCCAGCATGACCCCCTACACTGCCCGAACACCACTGCCCTAAACCCTGAAACACCACCCCTGCACGACCCCCTACACTGCCCGAACACCACTGCACTGCCCTAAACCCTGAAACACCACCCCCTGCACGACCCCCTACACTGCCCGAACACCACTGCACTGCCCTAAACCCTGAAACACCACCCCCAAGACGACCCCCTACACTGCCCGAACACCACTGCTCTGCCCTAAACCCTAAAACACCACCCCCAGCACGACCCCCTACACTGCCCGAACACCACTGCACTGCCCTAAACCCTAGAACACTACCCCCAGCATGACCCCCTACACTACCCGAACACCACTGCACTACCCTAAACCCTAAAATACTCCCCCAGCACGACCCCCTACACTACCCGAACACGACTGCACTGCCCTAAACCCTAAAACACTCCCCCCAGCACGACCCCCTACACTGCCCAAACACTACTGCACTGCCCTAAACCCTGAAACACCAACCCTCAGCACGACACCCTACACTGCCCGAACACCACTGCACTGCCCTAAACCCTGAAACACCACCCCAGCACGACCCCCTACACTGCCCGAACACCACTGCACTAAACCCTGAAACACCACCCCCTGCACGACCCCCTACACTGCCGGAACACCACTGCACTGCCCTAAACCCTGAAACACCACCCCCAGCACGACCCCCTTTACTGCTCGAACACCACTGCACTGCCCCAAACCCTGAAACACCACCCCCAGCATGACCCCCTACACTGCCCGAACACCACTGCCCTAAACCCTGAAACACCACCCCTGCACGACCCCCTACACTGCCCGAACACCACTGCACTGCCCTAAACCCTGAAACACCACCCCCTGCACGACCCCCTACACTGCCCGAACACCACTGCACTGCCCTAAACCCTGAAACACCACCCCCAGCACGACGCCCTACACTGTCCGAACACCACTGCACTGCCCTAAACCCTCAAACACCACCCCCAGCACGACCCCCTACACTGCCCGAACACCACTGCACTGCCCTAAACCCTAGAACACTACCCCCAGCATGACCCCCTACACTACCCGAACACCACTGCACTACCCTAAACCCTAAAATACTCCCCCCAGCACGACCCCCTACACTTCCCGAACACGACTGCACTGCCCTAAACCCTAAAACACTCCCCCAGCACGACCCCCTACACTACCCGAACACCACTGCACTGCCCTAAACCCTAAAACACTCCCCCCAGCACGACCCCCTACACTACCTAAACACCACTGCACTGCCCTAAACCCTAAAACACTACCCCCGCATGACCCCCTACACTACCCAAATACCAATGCACTACCCTAATCCCTAAAACACTACCCCCGCACAACCCCCTACACTACCCAAAGACCACTGCACTACCCTAAACTCTAAAACAATACCCCCTGCACGACTCCCTACACTACCCAAAGACCACTGCACTACCCTAAACCCTAAAACACGACCTCCTACACTACACAAACACCACTGCACTACCCTAAACCCTAAAAAACTACCCCAGCACGAACCCCTACACTACCCAAACACCACTGCACTACCCTAAACCATAAAACACTACCCCCAGCAGTACCCCTACGCTACCCAAACACCACTGCACTACCCTAAACCCTAAAACACTACCCCCAGCAGTACCCCTACACTACCCAAACACCATTGCACTACCCTAAACCCTAAAACACTACCCCCAGCAGTATCCCCTACACTACCCAAACACCACTGCACTACCCTAAACCCTAAAACCCTAAAACACTAACCCCCAGCACGACCCCCTACACTACCCAAACACCACTGTACTACCCTAAACCCTAAAACACTCCCCCAGCACGACTCCCTACACTACCCAAACACCACTGCACTACCCTAAACCCTAAATCTACCCCCAGCATGACCCCCTACACTACACAAACACCACTGCACTACCCTAAACCCTAAAACACTACCCCCAGCACGACCCTCTTCACTACCTAAACACAACTGCACAATTTGTTACAGGCGTTGCAACGCAGGCCTGTGGTGCTTACTGGAAGTACCTGGTGGGCTAGTTGGGCCCCAGGGACTCTCAGGATTCAAGGTGACCTAATCCCCCAACTTAAAACGCGCCACGGGGCGCGTTTGCACAGTGGTGAAGGGAGGGGCGGGGCCTCAGGTGACATGTGCGCAAACACGCCCTGTGGTGCGTTTTAAGTTGGGGAGTTAATTCCCTTTGAATCCTGGGGGCCAACTAGCCCACCAGGTACCTTCAGTAAGCACAACAGAGTTGCGTTGCAGAGAGGTGAAAAAAGGTGCGTGGCCTCGGAACGCCTCTCTGCAACTCAGCTCTGTGGTCCTAACTGTAGGTACCTGGGGGGCTAGTTGGGCCCCAGGGACCCTCAGGATTCAAGGGGACTTAATCCCGCAACTTAAAACGCGCCACGGGGCGCGTTTGCACACATGTCACCTCAGGCCCCCCTCCCTTCACCACTGTGCAAACGCGCACTGGCTCTGGTTAGTCAGAGTCAGTTACCACCAGTACCCGTCTGAAAAAGTTGTGGGCACAGGATGATTTTGCAACAAGGCCTCTTTCTGCTCCTCTGTTGGTTCTTTCTGCACATCTTTTGCTTCTTTCTGTGCGTTTTTTCTTCTTTCTTCACATGTCCTACCTCTGTTGGCATAGTTAGAAACTAGCATTTAAAAAACCTTTGAAATTCACTTAAAAAATCATAGGTTTCAGGCACGTTATAGTTAGAAATTAGCATTTAAAAAACCTTTGAAATTCACTGAAAAAACCATAGGTTTCAGGCACGTTATAGTTAGAAATTAGCATTTAAAAAACCTTTGAAATTCACTGAAAAAACCATAGGTTTCAGGCACGTTATAGTTAGAAATTAGCATTTAAAAACCTTTGAAATTCACTGAAAAAACCATAGGTTTCAGACACATTATAGTTAGAAATTAGCATTTAAAAAACCTTTGAAATTCACTGAAAAAACCATAGGTTTTAGGGACAGTTATAGTTAGTTGGACATTGCACTCGTACAAAACCCGTGAAATTCCCCTGTTATAGTTAGTTCAGCTAACTATAACTCGCGCCCCGCAATGCACTGCTGATGACGTCACATATTACATCACTCATGACATGGTCAGTGACATCACTGATGACATCACTGATGACATCTCAAATGACATCACTGATGACATCATCCATGTGATAATTTCATGCATCTTCTCACACCCTAATATAACTTTTGATACACCCACTCTAAATTACAGACTGCCATTCTCAAAACCATAGACACTCCAACACCAAAAACTACATACCCACTCACTGATTCTTAGGTCTACACACACATCCACTCACTCACCTGTACAGTCACTCGTACTTACAGTCACTCAGTACAGGACTATCATATGCACTCATACACCTATATAAACACTCACACACCGCCACTCATCCATAGAGGTACTCACACACCTAGTCAGTCATGCAAAAAATTAATCACACACCCATTTACTCACCTATACAGTTATACACACACTAGCTCACTTACTCATACAAATACTAGCACATTCTTACGCTCTTATACAATAACTGATACAAGCACACACGCATCCATACAGCCACTCTCACAATAACACACTCTCACTTATAGCCATTTAAATACTCTAACACACATATATACTGCCTTTTACATATGTAGTTACTCGCACATGTACCACTGAGATATACATTCACTCACTAACACACCCATACACACACTCACCCACCCAAGCAGTCCATCACAGATGCACTCTTGAAATCATGCACCCAGTGAATCACCCACTCACACATCTATGTATAGAGTCACACACACCCCACCCACACAAACACTCAGGCAGCCATACAGATACTCAGAGAACCAATCAATAACCCATATAGACACTCATGTAGCTATTCGCAAATCCATGCATCCACTTACACACCAACAAACAGACGGATACAGACATTCACACAGTTTAGTCACTAACCCATGCATTCAGTAAGATACGTTTAATCACTCACTTGTAGAGTCAGTCACTCACGTACTAAATCATCCATTCAGACACTTATACACCCACTCATTCTTCAATACGCCTTTCCCTATATATATTAAACATATTTAAACTTTACAGAAACACAGTCACTGGATGATGTCATCAGTGATGTCATTTGAGATGTCATCAGTGATGTCATCAGTGATGTCACTGACCATGTCATGAGTGATGTAATATGTGACGTCATCAGCAGTGCATTGCGGGGCGCGAGTTATAGTTAGCTGAACTAACTATAACAGGGGAATTTCACGGGTTTTGTACGAGTGCAATGTCCAACTAACTATAACTGTCCCTAAAACCTATGGTTTTTTCAGTGAATATATATATATATATATATTATCTACTGGCGGTCGCCAGTAGATAGTTATAGTTACAACCTATTATCCATAGGAAATCCGCGACATTCTATTTGAAATAACTCTCTTGCCGGTTGACGTATCTTCGCAAAATTTTCAAACTTTGTGGGGCGCTCCGGTCCGCTCCTACCCTGAAAGTCTCGGGGATTCATCAAGCGGGGGCCGAGAAAAAGGGGGTCCCAAAGCGCGTTTTCCCCATGCAATTTTCCATAGGAAACTTTAGACACGGCTACAGCCCGAACTGCTGAACGGAATTACACCAAATTTGGCAAAGAGGTAGTTCTTGGTTCAGAAAGAACCCTTTTTGTTAAATGGTGTAAATCCGTTCAGTAGTTGCTGAGAAAATCAAAAGTAAAAGTACATATATATCTATGGCCGCGTCGGATTCGCGCACCCTCCCGATCACGAGTTGCATGCTAATTGGCTGTCAACACTCCAAATCAGGAAGTGTTGGCAGCCATTTTTGTCCCTCGGTAGAACTGAGGGACAGAAACAAGTGCGCAAACGCACAAAGGGGGCAGGGTAGAAACACCCTGACCCCCTAGGTCTGCTCAGGGGGTCCCACAAGGACCCCCTGGGCAAAAAAAATATATATATTTTTTTTTTAAATCGGCAGGATGCGCTCAGGGAGCGCGGATCCTGCCGAAAAAAAAAAAATCGAAGCGCGGTCTCCCGCGCTTCGATGTTAATTGGCCCCCGGGTGGCCCAAGTCCCGGGGGCATGGTGGGGGGGTTTTAATTTATGTAGGGGGGCCTCTAAGGCCCCCCAAGCCCCGGGGACCGCCACCCCCCGGGGCTTTATTTAAAAATGATGGCGGGAGGGCTCTGAGCCCTCCCGCAGCCCCGGGGACCGCCACCTCCCTGGGGCTTCTTTTTTTTTTTTAAACCTGTGTGGGGGCTCCAGCCCCCACATGCCCCGGGGACCGCCACCTCCCGGGGCACTAAACATTTAAATATGGGGGTCCGTTACAGACCCCCAAGCCCCGGGGACCACCACCTCCCCGGGGCTGTGCACTGAATGGGAGGGGGCCGCGCGGCCCCCTCCTGGAGCCCTTGATGGCCCTGGGGACCACCACCCCCAGGGCCGGCTCCTGCAGTGTCCCGGGGTGCCTACCCTCGGGACACTGCTGTTTGCTATGACAGGACGGGAGCCTCGCGGCTCCCGTCCTGTCATAGCAAACTTGGTTTGCATTTTGAAGAGAGAGCAGGAAACCTGCTCTCTCTTTCAAAATGCAAACCAATAGCTTTTCCACATGGGGAGCAGCATGTTAGCTGCTCCCCATGTGGAAAAGCAATGCCGGCTTCCGCAGGAGGCGGGGAGCCGGCTGGGACTGTGGGGGATTGGGGACCCCCACAGTCTCCAACGTGAGGCCAGGCCCCGGGGATGGGGTCCCCGGGGCCATAAGGTGGCCCGGGAGGGGGCCACGCAGCCCCCTCCCCAAAGTTCAATTTTTTTATTTTTTTTAAATAAGGGAAAGGCCGGCCCGGGGGATGGGGTCCCCGGGGCCTTAAATGGCCTGAGGAGGGGGCCACGCAGCCCCCCTCCAAAGAAAAAAAAGAAAAAATCGAGGCCATGCCCCGGGGATGGGGTCCCGGGGCCAATACAGGCCCAGGAAAGGGAGCCACGCGGCCCCCTTCCCGTTTTTAAAAAAAAAATAAAATAAAAAAAAAAATGCTCAGGCCCCGGGGATGGGGTCCCCGGGGGCCAAAGTGGGCAGGGAAGGGGGCCACGCAGCCCCCCTCCCATTAAAAAAAAAAAAAACGAAAAAAAAAAACGACCGGCATCGTGCCGGAGGCCCCGCCCCTCCCTGCAGTACTCTGCAAACGCGCCCCTGGCGCGTTTGCAGAGAGGGAACAATTCCCCTTGAATACTGGGGGTCCCTGAGGGCCAACTAGCTCACCAGGAACCTCCAGTATGCGCCAGAAGGCTCCCTTGCAGAGATGTGTACATAGGCCACGCCCCTTTTTACACCTCTCTGCAACGCAGCTCTGTGGCGCTTTTTGGAGGTATATGGGGGCTAGTTGGACCCCAGGGACCCTCAGGATTCAAGGGGACTTAATCCCCCAACTTAAAAACGCGCCACAGGGCGCGTTTGCACAGTGGTGAAGGGAGGGCGGGGCTTCATGTGACATGTGTGCAAACAGGCCCCGTGGCGCGTTTTAAGATGGGGGATTAAATCCCCTTCAATCCTGAGGGTCCCTGAGGCCAACTAGCCCAACAGGTACATCCAGAAAGCGCCACAGAGCTGCGTTGCAGAGAGGTGTAAAAGGGGTGTGGCCTCTCTACACGTCTCTGCAACGCAGCCTCTGGCGCATACTGGAGGTTCATGGTGGGCTAGTTGGCCCCTAGGGAACCTCATGATTCAAGGGGACTTAATCCCCAACCTAAAACGCGCCACGGGGCGCGTTTGCACAGATGTCACCTCAGGCCCCGCCCCCTCCCTTCACCATTGTGCAAATATTCCTCTAAAATCTGCCTTACTACGAATTCCGATTTACTCACCTGTTATCAGGAGAGACCTCAGTGCTGCATCTTTCAGCCCAGTACTGGTCCTGAAAAGTAATTTTAACCGTAATTACCGGTAACTTGAATTTCCTTCATAGGCTAACATTGACTGGTTTCACTTGGAAATTCTTGTGTGTGGAGTTTTGGAACTTTAAAATATTCCTCTAAAATCAGCCGAAATACGAATTTCGATTTACTCACCTGTTATCAGGAGAGACCTCAGTGCTGTATCTTTCAGCCCAGTACTGATCCTCAAAAGTAATTTTAACCGTACTTACCAGTAACTTGAATTTCCTTCCATAGGATATCATTGCCTGCTTTTTGCTGAAAAAGTTTCTAAGTGTTGATTTTTGAAACATACAAATATTCCTCTAAAATCAGCCGAACTACGAATTCCGATTTACTCACCTGTTATTAGGAGAGACCTCAGTGCTGCATCTTTGAGCCCAGTACTGATCCTGAAAAGTAATTTTAACCGTACTTACCAGTAACTTGAATTTCCTTCCATAGGCTAACATTGACTGGTTTCACTTGGAAATTCTTCTAAGTGTGGAGTTTTGGAACTTTATAATATTCCTCTAAAATCAGCCGAACTACGAATTCCGATTTACTCACCTGTTATCAGGAGAGACCTCAGTGCTGCATCTTTGAGCCCAGTACTGATCCTGAAAAGTAATTTTAACCGTACTTACCAGTAACTTGAATTTCCTTCCATAGGATATCATTGCCTGCTTTTTGCTGAAAAAGTTTCTGTGTCGATTTTTGAAACATACAAATATTCCTCTAAAATCAGCCGAACTACGAATTCCGATTTACTCACCTGTTATCAGGAGAGACCTCAGTGCTGCATCTTTGAGCCCAGTACTGATCCTGAAAAGTAATTTTAACTGTACTTACCAGTAACTTGAATTTGCTTCCAAAGGCTAACATTGACTGGTTTCACTTGGAAATTCTTCTAAGTGTGGAGTTTTGGAACTTTATAATATTCTTCTAAAATCAGCCGAACTACGAATTCCGATTTACTCACCTGTTATCAGGAGAGACCTCAGTGCTGCATCTTTGAGCCCCGTACAGATCCTGAAAAGTAATTCTAATCGTACTTACCAGTAACTTGTATTTCCTTCCATAGGAATCCATTGTCTGGTTTTTAGCAGAAAAGTTTCAAAGTGTCGATTTTCATAAACTACAAATATTCCTTAAGAATCGCCTGTATGACTTAAACGCATTCTTTCAACTGTTTACAGGAGATGCACCAGTGCTGGATCCAGGATCCACCACTGAGTAAGAAAAGTAACGATAACACTACTTACCTGCTAAGTGAATTTCCTCCCATAGGATAACATTGGTGATTCTATGTGAAAAAGTTTCGAAGTGTCAAGTTTTAAAATACAATAATATTCCTTAAAAATCACTACTGTAACCAAAACGCTTTTACTCAACTGTTTACAGGAGATGTCCCAGGACTGAATCTAGGATCCAGTCCTGTGGTTAGAAAAGTAATCCATAAAGTAACTAATTGCATTTAACTTGAAATTCACATTGAGCTCAATGTTGCATTGTGTTTGAAATTGTGTTGCCCATTGCAACAACTGTAACTACTGTACTTAAAAGTCTATTGCCTATTTGCAAAGTATTTAAACTAAAGTAATTCATTCTGAGAAAGTATATTTTGTAATGTAATGTATAATGTAATTACAATGTAATTTAAAAAATAAAATATCTAAAAATAAAGTTTAAAAAAATGTAGTAAATCAGTATCAAAAAAATAAATATAACAATTAATACATTTAAAAATTGTCATTTACAAAACCTTTGAAATTCACTAAAAAAACATAGGTTTCAGACATGTTATAGTTAGGAATTAGCATTTAAAAAACCTTTGAAATTCACTGAAAAAACCATAGGTTTCAGGCACGTTATAGTTAGAAATTAGCATTTAAAAAACCTTTGAAATTCACTGAAAAAACCATAGGTTTCAGGGGTGTTATAGTTAGTTGGACATTTCACTCGTACAAAACCATAGAAATTCCCCCGTTCTAGTTAGTTCAGCTAACTATAACTCGCGCCTCCGCAATGCACTGCTGATGACGTCACATATTACATCACTCATGACATGGTTAGTGACATCACTCATGACATCACTGATGACATCTCAAATGACATCACTGATGACATCACTGATGACATCATCCTTGTGATAGAGTGGCAGACCTCCTCTCACCCTAATATAACCTTTGATACACACACTCAAAAATACAAACTAACATTTTCAAAACAATGGACATACCAATACCAGTTACAACACACCTATTCAGTAATTCCAAGATCTACACACACATCCCCTCATTCACCAACAGTCCCTATACAGTCACTCATACATGTACTCACTCATCATATGTACTCATACACCTATACATCCTGTTACACACCGCCACTCATCCATAGAGTTACTCACACACATAGTCACACATGCAAACAAAGTATCAAACATCCATTTACTTGCATATACAGTTATACACACACTACCACACTTACTTCTACAGAAACTTACACATACTTACTCTCTTAAACAATCACTTATAGAAACACCTACTTATTTGTACAGGAACTCTTCCAATCTCTCACTCTCACATATACTCACTTATATACACCAATGCTCACATATACTAGTTTAAAACATATGTAGTTACTCATAAAGACACTATTGAGACAGTCATTCACTCACTAACACACCCATACACATACTCATCCACCTATACAGTCCTGCACACATGCTGTCTTCAACACATACAAACAGTGAGTCACTCATTCATGCATCTATGCACTAAGTAATACCCCCACCGAACCATACAGACACTCAGACACTCATACTGATACTCAAAACCAACTAATAACCCATATAGACACTCATGTAGCTACTCACCAACACATGCAGCCACTTACACACAAAGTGAGAGACTGATACAGATATTTTCATATTTAAACATTACTCACTAACCCATGTATTCACTAAGATACACTTAGTCAGTTATACAATCAATTTTACAAAAAAATCATCCATTTAGACACTTATATACCCATTTATTCTTCCATCGACCTTGAGATATACATATATAAAACATATTTAATTTTCAGAAAAACACACATTCACTGGATGATGTCATCAGTGATGTCATTTGAGATGTCATCAGTGATGTCATGAGTGATGTCACTGACCATGTCATGAGTGATGTAATATGTGACGTCATCAGCAATGCATTGCGGGCGTGAGTTATAGTTACCTGAACCAACTATAACGGGGAATTTCACGGGTTTTGTACGAGTGCAATGTCCAACTAACTATAACTGTCCCTAAAACCTATGGTTTTTCAGTGAATATATATATATATTCACTGAAAAAACCATAGGTTTCAGGGCGTTATAGTTAGTTGGACATTCCACTCGTACAAAACCATAGAAATTCCCCGTTATAGTTAGTTCAGCTAACTATAACTCACGCGCCCGCAATGCACTGCTGATGACGTCACATATTACATCACTCATGACATGGTCAGTGACATCACTCATGACATCACTGATGACATCTCAAATGACATCACTGATGACATCATCCTTGTGATAGATGTGGCATGACCTCTTCTCACCCTAATATAACCTTTGATACACACACTCAAAAATACAAACTAACATTTTCAAAACAATGGACATACCAATACCAGTTTCAACACACCTATTCAGTGATTCCAAGATCTACACACACATCCACTCATTCACCCATACAGTCCCTCATACACGGTCACTCATACATGTACTCACTCATCATATGCACTCATACACCTATACATCACTGTTACACACCGCCACTCATCCATAGAGTTACTCACACACATAGTCACACATGCAAACAAAGTATCAAACATCCATTTACTTGCATATACAGTTATACACACACTACCACACTTACTTCTACAGAAACCTAGCACATACTTACTCTCATAAACAATCACTTATAGAAACACCTACTTATTTGTACAGCGAACTCTTCACAATCTCTCACTCTCACATATAGCTCACTTATATACACCAATGCTCACATATACTAGCTTTAAAACATATGTAGTTACTCATAAATGACACTACTGAGACAGTCATTCACTCACTAACACACCCATACACATACTCATCCACCTATACAGTCCTGCACACATGCTACTCTTCAACACATACAAACAGTGAGTCACTCATTCATGCATCTATGCACTAAGTAATACACCCCACTGAACCATACAGACACTCAGACACTCATACTGATACTCCAGACAACCAACTAATAACCCATATAGACACTCATGTAGCTACTCACCAACCCATGCAGCCACTTATACACAAAGTGAGAGACTGATACAGATATTATCATATTTAAACATTACTCACTAACCCATGTATTCACCAAGATACACTTAGTCAGTTACTTACAATCAATTTTACATACAAAATCATCCATTTAGACACTTATATACCCATTTATTCTTCCTTCGACCTTGAGATATACATATATAAAACATATTTAATTTTCAGAAAAACACACATTCACTGGATGATGTCATGAGTGATGTCATCAGTGATGTCATTTGAGATGTCATCAGTGATGTCATGAGTGATGTCACTGACCATGTCATGAGTGATGTAATATGTGACGTCAGAAGCAGTGCATTGCGGGCGCGCGAGTTATAGTTAGCTGAACTAACTATAACAGGGGAATTTCTATGGTTTTGTACGAGTGGAATGTCCAACTAACTATAACGCCCCTGAAACCTATGGTTTTTTCAGTGAATTTCTAAGGTTTTTTAAATGCTAATTTCTAACTATAACGTTCCTGAAACCTATGGTTTTTTCAGTGAATTTCTAAGGTTTTTTAAATGCTAATTTCTAACTATAACGTGCCTGAAACCTATGGTTTTTTCAGTGAATATATATATATTTATTATACTATGTATACATGTGAAAATTTCTCGGTCCCCTGTTTGCCTCGGTGGCACGGAAAAATTGGGTGGAACTGACGTCAGCACGCCGACGAGGTCCTCTTATGTCTCCGATGATGTCATACGGTGTCGCGAGCGGAGCCGTGCTCATTGACGTGGGAGAGCTAGGAAAGAATTTCCGTGGAATGCTGGTGCAGGGGATATTCACCTAAGTGTTCAGGCTAGTCCTTTGGGAGCAACTGTTTATGTTGCCACTCCAGAAACCAAAACCAGTGATCCGAGGGCAGAGGCCCTGCAGATGGCACACGAGGTGGGGTGCCCAGTCGTGTGCACCAGCGGGGCAGCGAAGTGACAAGCACCACAACCCACAAAAAAGGTAACGAGGGCACTGAATAACACAGGATCTTCTCTTTGTATCTGGCAGGAACAACAAAGTTAAAATGCCCTAGTACCAAAATGTAGAATTAGTGCTACAACGGTCTTCAAGAGGACCTGCGATGCCGCTTCTGCCTCCCGTACCCTGGAGGCGGCACATGGGTCACGCGGTACGGTCATACTGGGGTGGGACGCACACTCGTTGACCTCTCATGGCACTGCTCCACACTTCATGGAGGACGCTTTCCGTTAGCTATGTTTTCTGATGACATGTCGCGCCGGCCCCGTCCAACAACAGAACTCCTTTAGATCCAAACAGACTCTTACACTCTCTCACCGGAAGTGAAACCAGGCCACGCGGACACTTTCACAATACAACAGCCGGGAATGCACTTTTCGGTAAAAAAAACCACATTCCTTCCTCCTAATTAATCAAATAAACGTCTCGCTGAAGAACAGGGGCCAGCTTCGATCGGTAAACAGCCGTTACAACGACTTTTTTACTTTGCAATACCATTACAACGCATGCATTACCACGCATGCGTTGTACATCACGAAGTCATTACTACGCATTTTTTTAGAACGCATGGTCATTTACCACGCATGCCTTTACAACGAATTTCGTTGTAAAGGTATGTATGGTAAATGACCATGCATTCGAAAAAACATGTAGACAATCCATGTCGTTGTAAGGAAACATAGGCTGTTCCGTTTCCTCACAACGACGTGCACCGCCCCTCAGAGATGACGTGAAGCAGGAACCACGAGGAGAGAGGAACCATGAGGAGTGAGAGGTAAGGGGGATTGGGTATGGGGGAGGTTTCTTTTCTACGGTTTAGGGTAGTGCAGTGGTGTTTGGGTGGTGTAGGGGGTCGTGCTGGGGGTAGTGTTTTAGGGTTTAGGGTAGTGCAGTGGTGTTTGGGTAGTGTAGGGGGTCGTGCTGGGGGTAGTGTTTTAGGGTTTAGGGTAGTGCAGTAGTGTAGGGGGTCATGCTGGGGGTAGTGTTTTAGGGTTTAAGGTAGTGCAGTGGTGTATGGGTAGTGTAGGGGATTGTGCTGGGGTAGTGTTTTAGGGTTTAGGGTAGTGCAGTGGTGTTTGAGTAGTGTAGGGGGTCATGCTGGTGGTAGTGTTTTAGGGTTTAGGGTAGTGCAGTGGTGTTTGTGTAGTGTAGGGGGTCATGCTGGGGGTAGTGTTTTATGGTTTAGGGTAGTGCAGTGGTGTTTGGGGAGTGTAGGTGGTCGTGCTGGGGGTAGATTTAGGGTTTAGGGTAGTGCAGTGGTGTTTGGGTAGTGTAGGGAGTCATGCTGGGGTAGTGTTTTAGGGTTTAGGGTAGTGCAGTGGTGTTTGTGTAGTGTAGGGGGTTGTGCTGGGGGTAGTGTTTTAGGGTTTATGTTAGTGCAGTGGTGTATGGGTAGTGTAGTGGGTAGTGCTGGGGTAGTGTTTTAGGGTTTAGGGTAGTGTAGTGGTGTTTGTGTAGTGTGGGAGGTCATGCTGGGGGTATACTTAGGGTTTAGTGTAGTGCAGTGGTGTTTGGGTAGTGTAGGGAGTCGTGCTGGGAGTAGTGTTTTAGGGTTTAGGGTAGTGCAGTGGTGTTTGGGTAGTGTAGGGAGTTGTGCTGGTGGTAGTGTTTTAGGGTTTAGGGTAGTGCACCCAACCAGCCACAATATCCGTGGACAAAGGGGATCCTGACTCTTTGGAACGCTCCGTCAATTGAATAATTTGGGTCAAGGGCCCTACCACGTCCAAGACCTATCAATTCCTTTCTTGGGATCCCTGATATAGTTGGAGAAAAAGGTACATAGTTTCTCATCAATTTCAGGCGTGTGTGCCACCTTCCCCTTCAGTGAGGGCCTGGGGCATTCTCCCCTCATCCTATTCCTGACCTCCCTTTCAAGGGGTTGATGGATTTTCCCCACCACACACTCTGCCACTTTGGCGTCAGGTGTCCACTCTGCCGACCTAGGATGGTAAATTTGGGTAGGCTCGAACATGTCCGAGTGGACCCCGTCCCCAACCGGGGACTGAGAGGAGTGGGACTCTGGATGCCAGGGACGCCCCGAGTCCTTATCCTCATCGTAGGAGAAATCGTCCTCCGATACACCCTCTCCCTCTAAGGGAAACCCGCCGTCGGGGTCTACAATAGTGGTGACAGTGTCGCAATTTTCTCCGGGTCCCTCCTCCTCCCGGCAGGCTGCATGTTTTAGCATTCACGCACTCTTGAGGAAGGTCTCCGTAAGTTTATCAAATCCTTCCAAGTGCCCTGCGTTATGCTCAACGGCCCTTTTATTCCCCATCTGGGAGCTACTTGGACCCGCCACCACCAGATCTGGGTCACTGAACACCCCAGGGATGCTTTTCGCCAGCTTATCAACCTGATCCCTAAGAGGAGCCAGCGCCCTAGAAATAGCCAGAGAGAGGGCTTGGTCCACTGCTGGAGGGAGAAGTTGGGGGCCATTCCTCCTCCACTTCCTGGTAGGAGGAGTAAAAGTGGTCTTCTGGAGAAGACATGATAGCAGAGGGTGTGAGTACAGAACAAATGCCCTTAAAATCCTTAAGGCAGCCCCTCGCCGGTGCTCCAACAGCTGGGCTTTCCCCGAAGCAGTTATAAGAATACACTGAGGCGCAATACCAATTACCACCACCAGGTGGCGCTGGTCACTAACGTGGCCGTGTGGGGAAATCACTGCGTAGCGGTGTCAAAATTAGGCGAGGGTTGGTCGGGAATCAAGCGGACACTAAAGGAGTGACCGGATTCCCAAACGCGCGTAAAGACCAGTGGGAGCGCTCGACGGAGCTGCCTCGCTCGGACCAGACGCGCCTGACAGGATCTCACTGTGCGCAGAGCACACAGCGGGAGAAACTGCGAGTGGGAGAACGCGCTCGGGCAAGAGCCTGCTGTGCAGGGAATATGAAACAATACCAAGGCAATAATGCTAATAACGTGCACAAGAAACCGCTATACAAACAGCAACAACGTCCGATTAAGCCAAGAATGTAAGGAATGCACTTAACTGACGAGCAGTGAAGAAAGAGGAAGCGGAAGGGACGTCACGATATTATATATGATGGACTGTGATATGATTGGACTATAGTTGCCTTGGAGACTACCCCCTAATGGTTCATGGGTTGTGTAGTCTTTTGTTTAATGATTGATGTGTTACGCTTTCTTTGAACTGCTAATGCAAATAAAGTGAGGAAAGATATGCATAATCCTCGCCTCCGTCCTGCCATAGAAGTCATTAAACTTTATTTGATCTGATTTAGAAACATAGATCATAAAAGTGTACATAAAAACAGTAAATCCTCTTTCCTAATACAATACAGTGAGAATTAATTAAAACCAGTAGGTAAAAACATGTGTTACAAAGCCCGGTTCAGAGCAACTTTAGGTTAACAGAATCGTAAAGTTCAATGTTTCGCAAGATCAATCTCATGTACTTCGTGCAAAATACGCAATAAGGGGTCCAAGTAAGATGTAACGCTCCAATACCTGACCAGTTTGCACTATATAAAACTGCAGAAAAACTAAAAATAAAAAGTGTTTTGCACACTTCTGTCATAGGGCTATATGTGGGCTACATCTGGGTGATATTTGTGCTACATTTGGGCTCTTTTTTCTCTGGTGGCCATCTTGGGAGACTTATTTGTTATGAAGTTTCCTAATTTCGTCATTTACTGCAGTCTCCTCAGTAGGAAATGCTTTCAGTTTTTACTTTGATTCCATCAAGAAGGCATTCAGATGTGTCACACATTTGCCATAAATTCAGAATGTTAGCACTCTAGTTGTTCATTAGATCACTGTAGTAAAGCTACTGCTCACCAGGGAGTTAACTGGAAGTCTACTGCTGGTATTGAAAGTGATTGTTTCAGTCTGCATGTCAGACATTTTCTAATGAAATAGAAGAGGATTTGAGATCTCACTTAAAACATGCCCTAAATTTTCTTTCTGCAGCACTAACCATAATTTCTATGGCAAAATGAACCCCTCATTTTGTTCCTTTTTAAATTAAATGTTTTAAGTGTTACCAGTTTATTCCAATCAAGATGGCTTCAGGTGTGCCATACTTTTGTCATAAGTAAGACTGTTAGCGCTCTAGTTGTTCTTTAGAACACTCTGGGAAGCTGCAGTAGAACACAAAGGCATCAACTGACAGGCTGCTCCTGTTGAAATATAACAGGAAGATATTTGAGATCTCACTTAAAACATGTCCTAATTTTTCTTTCTACAGCACTAACCATAATTTCTATGACAAAATGAACCCCCTCATTTTGTTCCTTTTTAAAATAAATGTTTTAAGAGTTACCAGTTTATTCCAATCAAGATGGCTTCAGGTGTGCCATAATTTTGTCATAAGTAAGACTGTTAGCGCTCTAGTTGTTCTTTAGAACACTCTGGGAAGCTGCAGTAGAACACAAAGGCTCAACTGACAGGCTGCTCCTGTTGAAATATAACAGGAAGATATTTGAGATCTCACTTAAAACATGTCCTAATTTTTCTTTCTACAGCACTAACCTTAATTTCTATGACAAAATAAACCCCCTCATTTTGTTCCTTTTAAATTAAATGTTTTAAGAGTTACCAGTTTATTCCAATCAAGATGGCTTCAGGTGTGCCATAATTTTGTCATAAGTAAGACTGTTAGCGCTCTAGTTGTTCTTTAGAACACTCTGGGAAGCTGCAGTAGAACACAAAGGCATCAACTGACAGGCTGCTCCTGTTGAAATATAACAGGAAGATATTTGAGATCACACTTGAAACATGTCCTAATTTTTCTTTCTACAGCACTAACCATAATTTCTATGACAAAATGAACCCCATCATTTTGTTCCTTTTTAAATTAAATGTTTTAAGTGTTACCAGTTTATTCCAATCAAGATGGCTTCAGGTGTGCCATACTTTTGTCATAAGTAAGGCTGTTAGCACTCTAGTTGTTCTTTAGAACACTCTGGGAAGCTGCAGTAGAACACAAAGGAATCAACTGACAGTCTCTGCCCTTGTTGGATGTACATGTTTTACTGAGAATGTCAGACTTCATTCTCACATGACTGAGAAAGATAATGTGAATTTACAGAAAATATGCTCTCATTTTAGCTTCTGGAGCACCTTCCAAAACTGTATGGGACAAGCATGTGAAAATAGTTTTCTCTCAAACATGATTCATGATATCCCAGCAGAAGGTTTTTCACAGGGTAAAATCACCTTAGAACACACCACAATTCCTGAAATTAGTATGGTACCATCAACACATGAATTCTAATGTAACTAAAGTCTGTTATCACCCTTTATAGTTCTCCTTTTGGTAACCCTCAAAATCTTCCATTCACTACAATGCATTTCAATGGGGGTACTATCATTTATATTGGTCCCAAGATGGCTGCCAGCAATTCCAGGATGAAGTGCTGACAGCCAATCAGATCTCACAATGACATGTGTGGTTAGGCTCTGCCCAGATATATATGTGTTTTCTTTTTCAAATTTCTCAGGAACTACTGAACGGATTTATACCATTTAACCAAAAGGCACAACTCTGAACCAAGGGCTACCTTTTTGCCAAATTTGGTGTAATTCCGTTCAGTAGTTCGGGCTGTAGCTGCGACTAAAGGTTCCTATGGAAAATTGCATGGGAAAAACACGTTTTGGGACCCCCCTTTTTTCTCAGCCCCCACTTGATGAATCACCCCGAGACTTTCAGGATAGGAGCGGACCGGAGAGGGCCATAAGTTTTGAAACTTTCCCGAAGATTCGTCAACCGGCGCCAAAGTTATTTCAAATAGAATGTTGTGGATTTCCTATGGAAAATAGGTCCTAACTATAACTAGATAATCTGATGTTAGAAATGGGATTTCTGGTTGGCTAGGGCATGTACCTAAGCCAGGCAGAAACCACCACTCTAGTCAGGGCAAGGGAGTTACACACCGAAGATAACCCCTGCTCACCCACTTGGTAGCTTGGCACGAGCAGTCAGGCTTATCCCAGAGGCAATGTGTAAAGCATTTGCGCAACACACAAACACACACACACAGCAGCGACACACTAGGCACACCACAAAAGAAACTCCACACAAGGTTATATCAAAAATAGCCTTTGTATTATTCATAAAACACCTTAGAGTCATAATCACATAATATACACTGTGCCACCTGGCACCAGATAGTAATTCACAGGGGATTATATACACATTAGACCGGGCCAATCGGGCCACTGTCAGAACCATCAGAACAGCGTAAGTAATAACACAGCCAGTAACTACTGGCAAAATACTGTACTCAGCATTAGCGCATTAGGCATAAACACATTATGCAATCTCATTATGCATAAACATCATAGCATGACATTTGCATTAGGCATCACATTAGCATACATCCTATACCCAGCAGTGCACCCAGTAACACTAGGGAGGTGCACACATCTCCTGGGGCCTTACGCCACACAGGACACCAGATGACCCACAGGCCAACTGGCCTTCCTCGGGGCCCGCTGGGGCTCCCAGCAATGCCCTCTGTCCGTCAAAAGTCAGGGCTCTAACTGGGGCGCGGTGTAACCACACTGGTCTCTCTAGACACGGCTGCCCTAACGTTGCAGCTGCAAAACTGTACAGCTGTGCGAGGATGCGACTGAGGCACCAACAGTGCCTCCTCAGCACCACTCACCGGGCTTCTCATAGAACCAAAAGTAAATTCCCCGTTGTTGCAGCTGCCCGTGCTCCTGGCGGTGCAGCTGAGGAATTAGCTTCGGCAACAACAGTGTCTCTGGAGCCCCACTCACCGGGACTCCTTGCAGCAAAACTGCCCCCACGTTGCAGCTGCGCGGCACAGGCTGCGGTGCTAGCTGTGAAGCCAACGAAGCACTGGTACTCAACTGGCAGCCGTGGGAGCCCGAACCTTCTGCCCGGCTCTCTAAGTACAACTGCCCCTCGACGCAGCTGCCCGCGCTCGCGGTGCAGCTAGTGCCTGAGCTTCCGGTCACTGAGCACCGCATCCGTTCCCTGGGAGCACCAGCAATGCTCCATGCTCAGCCCTCAGGCTCATCCGGGCCTGACTTGCAGACACCACCTTGTAGACAGTCTTCTTTAGGCAGGGGGGTAGGCACTGACAATGCCGAGGCAGGCCCCCACTCCCGGGGCCTCTCTTCACTTTGCCTGTGCGGTGCGAGACCTCGACAGGGGCCCGCTGAGCAGCAAACCGTCCCCGCCACCGGCTCCTGTCCTCAGAATGCAGGAGCCGCAGGGCGTGTCTCGGCACTGGCACACAGGGGCCACACTGGTCGTGCCCGACACAGGCTGCTGATCGCCACGCAGGCAGCCCCGCTTCTCGGGCTCAGGAACGCGCTCAGCTTGCTGCTGCTCGGCCCCGACCAGCAGTCTGAAGCAATAGGCAGCGTTAGGGCTTACCTGGGTCACTAGCAGTGAGCAGGTAGCGCTCGCTCTGGCAGTGCATAGCGCAGGCCAGCAGCACTGGGTCTCAGTCCAGGCAGGAAGACGCTCAGCTGCCAAGCTGGGCCCAGGCAGGTCCAGCCTCAGCAGCGGCTCCTCCTAGCAGACGGGCAGTCCTCGTGGCGGTTCCTCCTAGTAGCACCAAGCAGGCACAAACAGCACCCAAGTAGGCAACACCATAACCATGGGGTCACAGCCCCAATATTTATAGTCCATTGTGTCCTTTGTTCTGCCCTGGCACAGGGCTTGGGGAACCAGTCTCAAACTGGTTCTGGGGGGCACTGCAGCACTTTGTGTACAGTGCTTCAACATCCTCTTTGTCAGTGTAGGTCCTCGGTCATCAGACACACCACAGGGGTGCGGAGCCAGCATTGCACCTAGGCAGGCACAGACCTATTCAGGGTCAGGGGACTACTCCTCCCACTACTCCAAATGCAGATCTGCCTATTCAGCCTAGCACTGACTCACCCTGCCTCTCTG
This sequence comes from Calotriton arnoldi, assembly GCA_963921515.1. Classification (NCBI taxonomy): domain Eukaryota; kingdom Metazoa; phylum Chordata; class Amphibia; order Caudata; family Salamandridae; genus Calotriton; species Calotriton arnoldi. The sequence continues at coordinate 2,534,922 of CAWUFW010000650.1, read as the reverse complement.
GAGCCACAGACCTCACCAGCCCCTGTCACTCCAGAGCCAGACATGTAATACACATCAGGCAGGCACAAAGACACACAGCACACAGAAATGGCAACTTCTATAAGTGGCATTTCTAAAATAGTGATAATAAATCTGTGCACACCATTGCGCAGCATTTATTATTACTATTCCAAAGATGCCAAACTTGACCACGCTGCTCCTCTCATACCAGGAATTAACACTGAAACACTTATCAGGGAATCCCCAATGCATTCCTATGAGAGGGCAGCCTCACAGCAGTGAGAAACCAAAATGGACACTTGTCACTACCAGGACATGTCACACAATTAAGGTACCTGTCCTACCTTTTACCTACAATGCACCCTGCCCATAGGGCTAGCTAGGGCCTACCTTAGGGTGACTGACATGCAGTAAAATGGGGGTCACAGGCGTGGCACGCACTTTAGGTGCCACGTCACAGCGGCAGTAACACTGCACACACAGGCCCTGCAATGGCAGAGGCCTGAGACAGGTTTGAAAGGCTACTTTGTTGGGTGGCGCAAGCAGCACTGCAAGCCCACCAGTAGCACTTAATTTACAGGCCCTGGGTATATTAGATACCACTTTACTAGGGACTGATAGGTAAATTAAATACGCTAAACAGGTGTAGACCAATCTTACCATGTTTACCACAGAGAGCACACGCAATTTACACTGGACAGCAGTGCTAAAGTGCCCTGAGACCTAAAACCACCAGGTCAGAAAAAAGACTAGTAGGAAGGTAAAAAGTTCAGGCATGACCCTGCAAAAAGGGCCAAGTCCAATATATATATATATATAGGAAATTCACAACATTCTATTTTCAATAACTTTGGCGCCAGTTGATGAAACTTCGCGAAATTTTCAAAACTTGTGGGGCGCTCCGGACCGCTCCTATCTTGAAAGTTTCGGGGTGATTTGGCAAGCGGGGCCGAGAAAAAAGGGGGGTCCCAAAACGTGTTTTCCCCATGCAATTTCCCATAGGAAACTTTAGACACGGCTACAGCCCGAACTGCTGAACGGAATTACACCAAATTTGGCAAAGAGGTAGTTCTTGGTTCAGAAAGAAACCTTTTTGTTAAATGGTGTAAATCCGTTCAGTAGTTGCTGAGAAAATCAAAAGTAAAAACACATATATATCTATGGCCGCGGAGGATCCGCGCACCCTCCCGATCACGAGCTGTATGCTAATTGGCTGTCAACACTCCAAACCAGGAAGTGTTGGCAGCCATCTTGTGCCTCGGTAGAACCGAGGCATAAGAAATCAGAGAAACAAGTGCTCAAAACGCAAAAAGGGGGCAGGGTAGAAACACCCTGACCCCCTAGGCCTGCTTAGGGGGTCCCACAAGGACCCCCAGGGCCAAAAAAAGCATTATTTTTTTTTTAAATCGCGAGGTGCGCGCTGGATCCGCGGATCCAGCCGCAAAAACGAAGCGCTGCCTCCCCCGCTTCGTTTAATTTAAGCCCCCGGGTGGGCCAGGTCCCGGGGGCATGTTTAACAAATTTGCGGGGGCCGCCACACCCCGGGGCTTTTGTCAAATATTTGCGGGGGGCACACAGCCCCCCCGCAGCCCCCCGGGGCTTCTTTTAAAAAAAATTTACCTGTGCACGCCCCAGGGACCGCAACCTTCCAGGGGCTCTAAATATTTAAATTTGGGGGTCCGTTACGGACCCCCGAGCCCCGGGGACCACCACCTCCCCGGGGCTGTGCAATAGGTGGGAGGGGGGCCGCGCGGCCCCCCTCCTGGAGCCAGTGATGGCCCTGGGGACTGCCACCCCCCAGGGCCGGCTCCTGCAGTGTCCCGGGGTACCCACCCCCGGTACACTGCTGTTTGCAATGACAGGGCGGGAGCCTCGTGGCTCCTGCCCTGTCATTGCAAACTGTGGTTTGGTGTTTGGAAGAGAGAGCAGGGAACCTGCAATCTCTTCCAAAAACCAAACCAGATTGCTTTTCCACACAGGGAGCTGCATGTTAGCAGCTCCCCATGTGGAAAAGCAATGCCGGCTCCCGCAGGAGACGGGGAGCCGGCGGGACCGTGGGGGAATTGGGGACCCCCCCACGGTCCCCAACGAGAGGCCAGGCCCCGGGGGATGGGGTCCCCGGGGCCGCATACGGCCTCGGGAGGGGGGCCACGCGGCCCCCTTCCATTTAAAAAAATAATTAAATAAATAATTGGGGTGAGACCCTGGGGGATGGGGTCCCCAGGGCCAATAAAATAGGAAAGGTAGGGGGGCCACACAGCCCCCTTCTTAAAAAAAAAAAAGAGCCGGCATCGCGGCTAGGCCCCGCCCCCTCCCTGCAACACTCAGCAAACGCGCCCCCTGGCGCATTTAAAGTTGGGGAACTAATTCCCCTTGAATACTGGGGGTTCCTGGGGGCCAACTAGCCCACCAGGTACCTCCAGTATGCGCAAGGGAGTTGCGTTGCAGAGAGGTGTTCAGAGGCCACGCCCCTTTTTACACCTCTGTGCAACGCAGCTCTGTGGTGCTTACTGGAGGTACCTGGTGGGCTAGTTGGACCCCAGGGTCCCTCAGGATTCAAGGGGACTTTATCCCCCAACTTAAAACGCGCCACAGGGCACGTTTGCGCAGTGGTGAAGGGAGGGGGAGGGGCCTGAGGTGACATGTGTGCAAACACGCCCTGTGGCGCGTTTTAAGTTGGGGAATTCATTCCTCTTCAATACTGAGGGTCCCTGGGGTCCAGCTAGCCCACCACGTACCTCCAGTAAGCGCCACAGAACTGCGTTGCAGAGTGGTGTAAAAAGGGGCGTGGCCTGGGCCACCTCTCTGCAACGCAGCCCTGTGGCGCTTACTGCAGGTACGTGGTGGGCTAGTTGGACCCCAGGGACCCTCAGGATTGAAGTGGAATTAATTCCCCAAATTAAAATGTGCCACAGGGCGTGTTTGCACACATGTTACCTCAGGCCCCCCCTCCCTTCACCACTGTGCAAACGCGCCCCGTAGCACGTTTTAAGAGGTAGTTTTAATCCCCCTGCCCTATTATGTACTAGGGCCTTACAGAGGAGGTCATGCTAATCACAGGGGTACCACAACGCATAGTGTTCCCTAGTGTATGTAGGTGTTTTCACTGTATTCTAAGTGTCTTTTAGCATAGCACTGGCTCTAGGCCTGGTTAGTCAGAGTCAGTTACCACCAGTACCCGTCTGAAAAAGTTGTGGGCACAGGATGATTTTGGAACAAGGCCTCTTTCTGATCCTCTGTTGGTTCTTTCTGCACATGTCTTGCTTCTTCCTGCACTTTTCTTCGTCTTTGAGGACTTCTGTTGCTTCTTTCTGCATTTCTTTTGCTTCTTTCTGTGCGTTTTTTCTTCTTTCTTCACATGTACTACCTCTGTAGGCATAGTTAGAAACTAGCATTTAAAAAACTTTTGAAATTCACTGAAAAAACCATAGGTTTCAGACACGTTATAGTTAGTAATTAGCATTTAAAAAACCTTTGAAATTCACTGAAAAACATAGGTTTCAGGCACGTTATAGTTAGAAATTAGCATTTAAAAACCTTAGAAATTCACTGAAAAAACCATAGGTTTTAGGGACAGTTATAGTTAGTTGGACATTTCACTCGTACAAAACCCGTGAAATTCCCCCGCTATAGTTAGTTCAGCTAACTATAACTCGCGCTCCCGCAATGCACTGCTGATGACGTCACATATTACATCACTCATGACAAGGTCAGTGACATCACTGATGACATCACTGATGACATCTCAAATGACATCACTGATGACATCACTGATGACATCATCCATATGAAAATTTCATGCTTCTCACACCCTAATATAACTTTTGACACACCCACTCTAAATTACAGACTACCATTCTCAAAACCATAGACACTCCAACACCAATAAGTACATACCCACTCGCTGATTCTTAGGTCTACACATACATCCACTCACTCGCCCGTACAGTCACTCATACTTACGGTCACTCAGTACAGGACTATCATATACACTCATACACCTACATAGACACTCACACACCGCCACTCATCCATAGAGGTACTCACACACCTAGTCAGTCATGGAAATAATTAATCACACTGCCATTTACTCAGATATACAGTTATACACACACCAGCTCTATTACTCATACAAATACTAGCACATTCTTACGCTCTTATACAATCAATGATACAAGCACACACTCATCCATACAGCCACTCTCACAATAACACACTCTCATTTGTGGCCAATTATGTACTCCAACACACATATATACTACTTTTCACATATGTAGTTACTCACACATGTACCACTGAGATATACATTCACTCACTAACACACCCATACACACACTCACACACCCATACAGTCCATCACAGATGCACTCTTGAAACCATGCACCCATGGAATCACCCACTCACACATCTATGCACAGAGTCACACACACCCCACCCACACAAACACTCAGGCACCCATAAAGATACTCAGACAACCAATCAATCACCCATGTAGACACTCATGTAGCTATTCGCAAACCCATGCAGCCGCTTACACACCAACAGACAGACGGATACAGACATTCACACAGTTTAGTCACTAACCAATGCATTCAGTAAGATACGTTTAATCACTCACTTATAGAGTCAGTCACGCACCTACTAAATCATCCATTCAGACACTTATACACCCACTCATTCTTCAATATGCCTTTCCCTATATATATATTAAACATATTTAAACTTTACAGAAACACACAGTCACTGGATGATGTCATCAATGATGTCATCAGTGATGTCATTTGAGATGTCATCAGTGATGTCATCAGTGATGTCAATGACCATGTCATGAGTGATGTAATATGTGAGGTCATCAGCAGTGCATTGCGGGGCGCGAGTTATAGTTAGCTGAACTAACTATAACGGGGGAATTTCATGGGTTTTGTACGAGTGAAATGTCCAACTAACTATAACTGTCCCTAAAACCTATGGTTTTTTCAGTGAATATATATATATATATATATATATGTACATAGTTACAAAAAGGGGGGGGGACAAAGGGCTTAATCAAGAGGTCCAGCGTACTTGCCCAGTCAAAGTATATGTAAAAAAGAGCTACGCAGTTCCTCAACATGCAGGTAGTGTCCCAGGCACTCAGAAAGGAGGAGAAATCCTCCTTTCGGAACTAAGGCCCTCACACATCCAGCTAGCTAGGTGTCATGCTTCATCATATGGGTCTGCTCCTCATCGGGTCGGCGCTGCAATACCCGACGGGCACCCATAAAGGGGCTCTTTGCCGGAGATCTTTTGTTCCTGCCGTATGGGTGCCGTGGGTGTTGCGATGAGATGGGTTCACTATTTGTGTTTGGTCAATACAATTTTTTGAGGTTTAACCCTCCCCCATCTGTTTTTTCCTCACGATCATCAGACATCCTATTACAGATGTCATTACATAGTGCTGTAACAGATGGGGCGAAATTTTGAAGCTTACTAGGTGAGTTTGAGAATGTACATACACACACATACAAAATATATTTTAAGAATTTTAAGCAGGATCATATAGGATAGTTTACAACACAGTGATCACATTCTGAAACAAGGGCTGAGGATTTGAGCAACTGTCACTACAGGACATCAAAACAGTGTTTCTAGGATACTGGCCATCATCTGTGGAGGGTAAGGAGTTGGTTTGGGGGTGTTTGAAATATTACATATAGTCTCTCTAGTAAAGTGCTTTTCCAAAGCATGCAGGTACATCCTTTAACTCATCAGCCAAATGTGTCCAAGAAGAGTGCAATAATCACAAGAGGGTGAGAGCACACTGCCTCCATGTCAGTACTAGTTCTCCCAAATCAATTCTGTTTACTGTGGATTACACTCTCTACTTTTGATTATGAGCTCTAATAACCAGAATGCATCTGAGAGAACTGGGTGCTGACATGATAATAGTGTGCTCCCTTCCCCTAGAATAGGAAATTGACACCAAGTTAAACAATATATTTTTAAACAATATATAGGACACAATATTTATGTTAGAGATGCTTCTGTATACGATATTCTGACAGACAACTGCAATGAATGAATACAGAATTCCGCAAACCTTGTTTATCACCTCATTTCCTACTACTACTTGAAGTCTGACTACATGGGTTTTGCAACAGTTTTCATTTCTGATATTTGCTTATATGCCAACTACCCATTTCTACAGTTGTTTGGTTCTATGCTGTGCGGGTCTATGACTATATGACCACATTTATTCTCTGCTTACATGGTTTTTGGTTTCATTGCTGAGACTAACTTGTATATCAGTAAGTCAGGGTGGAAATCAAGATGGTGATCTGTTCTCAGGGACTCCATCTCACTCGCACCCAAACATTTTTCCAGGACTACATCTCTTCCTTCAAACAAGTCTGAAGACAACAAGCGCCAATCCTTGCTCAAAATTTCTAAGCTTCAAACTTGGGGGAAGAACTTTACACTGCTTCCTGTGAAAAGCAATGTCTTTCTTCTATTTCAGCCGGCATCAAAGGTATCATTAAAAATTACATGTTAAGGCACCTAGAGCCCATCTTATGAAACACGATTATGCATCCCTCGCCTTCCCCAGATTAACTCAACAGCAAACACAACCTTAATTTCCTCTGGAAATCCTGAAAAAGGGTGTCTAACCAACGAGAAAAATACTTTGAGCTAAACAATCTACTTCACAACCTACAGTGAGATTTCAGCCCCATGTGCGGAACATAAACTGAAGTTAAAAATGTAAGGGAAGATCTTTACCAATCTCATGATGAAGAAAGCAAGGGACCCTGATTCTCTTTGATCTATCTGCTCCCTAAAATAACATGGACCACAACGTTTTTTTGAAACGACTCCATGAAGAGATGGAGCTGTCCAGCATTGCCTTAAAATCAATTTACTCCTTCTACAGCAACTGGAGGCAATAGGTGTGCATTGACTTAAATGCATGGTGACGTGAAGTGTCTTAGGGGTCTTTCCCCTCACCTCTACTTTTCAACATTTATTTGTTCCTCCTGGTGAACATACTAAAGAATAGTCAAGCACACTACCAAAACCGTGTTAATTTATGCACTGAAATTCAAATTAATTTAAATAGTTCTAGACGCCAGAATAACATCACTGAATCGGTTTGTCACTAGTTGTAAGGAAATGTCCTCTCTTTCCACTAATTTAAAGAGAGCGCCGGGTCTTGAGAGAATCAGACTGAGAAGCTAACTTTTTAACAGAGATCATCTTTAGCACAGATCTGTTGTTTGCCCTTGGCAGTCAGTGGCCAAAACCTACAGATGACCGATCTGATAAGGGGTCATGTGAATGGATGGGTGGACTACTGCAATGTAGTCACAGACAGATTGCAAAGATTACAAAATCATGCTAAGGGTTTATGCCTGAATCTTTGTAAGGGTGACTATGTGACACTGGTTCTAATGACTCTTGATTGGCTCCCACTTGAATCAAGGGACTAATCTGAAATCCTTTGCACCATCTACAAGGTCTTGTGGCTGGAGCTTCGGGAATGATGATTCCAGTTACTTAAAATTGTGTAGCCACTGTACACTCCATCCTGGAACCTCTGATTGACCAAACTGCACCTGATTCAACAGTCTTTCTAACAACAGAAACACCAAGAAAAAAATCCTAGGGCCCGATTTACAAAGTAGGTGACTACTTTTTGATATTCACGAAGGTAAGTTACTATGAGTAAAGTTAGACTTTTGGTCTAAGTTAGACTTTTGGCCTAACTTTACCTTTGTGAATACCGAAAAGTAGTAAAGTTAGACTTTTGATCCAAGTTAGACTTTTGGTCTAACTTTACCTTTGTGAATACCTGAATAGTAGTAAAGTTAGACATTTGGTCAAGTACACTTTTGGTCTAACTCTACGTTTGTGAATCGGCCCCTCAGGGTCAGGTTAGACCAAAAGTCTAACTTTACTACTTTCCGATATTCACAAAGGTAAGTTACTACGAGTAAAGTTAGACTTTTGGTCTAAGTTTAACTATTGTCCTAACTTTACCTTTGTGAAAACCGAAAAGTAGTAAAGTTAGACTTTTGATCTAAGTTAGACTTTTGGTCTAACTTTGCCTTTGTGAATAACTGAAAAGTAGTAAAGTTAGACATTTGGTCTCAGTACACTTTTGTCTAACTCTACCTTTGTGAATCGGGCCCTCAGTGTCAAGTTAGACCAAAAGTCTAACTTTACTACTTTTGGTTAGTCACAATGGTAAGTTAGTTTGAGTAAATTTAGACTTTTGGTCTAAGTTTGACTTTTGGTCTCATTTTTTATCGAACAGTAGAAAAATTGTCTTTTGGTCTAAGTTAGACTTTTGGTCTAACTTTACCTTTGTGAACTGGGCCCTTAGTGTCCGCAGCACCATGAATGTGAGCCTAACTGCAGAACTGCATCATCTTTCATTCAGGAAACTCCTGAACTCAAAACTGGCACTCCCATGAACACTTGCAGCAACAAGAGCAGCGATAGAGGTGGTCACATTTGGGTGGACTCCATCTTGCCTTGAGCCTCTTGTTCCTTTATTGTTTTGAGACAGTACTCTGTAGTGGCAGCAAAGTGAAATGGTGCTTGAAAAAACTGATAATTAAATAAATAATTATATAAACTATTTAAAACCCTACTAATGGCTCTTCATTTATTTCAAATATCTTGTTAACTTATTCATTTCATGTCTTTGATGTGTTTTCGATGTGATTGTGGTAATTCAAAGTGGCACTGAAAGATGGTGACTTGTCACTAAATCATTACCAAACCAAAGAGGATGGGTTGAGGATGTTGACTGTTAGTAGCTTTTGCTAATTCACGGGTGCTGCTCACATTTGGCCCTTTGGCATTAACTGTGATTTGGTCCAGAGCTCTTCGGTCATTTTTCAGCGATGTTTTTTCTAAAAACTCAAACTTCTGTATCTGTGACTCCCTAATGGATGCTCCACATTCCTGCTTGTTTTCCCACCTCGGTTTTCTCCACTTTTATTGCCACGAAACACACCATTCCAGCTTGCTGTACTCTTGATGTTTTCAGCAGGGGCATTCTTCCGTTCAGTTGCTAATTTCTTAATAGTTACCTCCTTTTGTTCTCGCTTTTATTTGCTACATCGTTGGCAATATCGACTTAACAACATATAACATCCACTGCACGACCTACCACTACATTGCAGCACAAGTATACAATTACCTTTCTTAATCCCACACCTAATTACGCTAAGCACACCATGCAAATTTGGCACTCATGTGTGGCCTGTGAAAATTTCCGATACTTCCTCATACTACCGTTACTTTTGGACCGATAACTCCAGGCCTGGGGAAACAACAAGTTGTTGGTGAATAACACAAGGATATCTTTATTTCAGTGGCACTTTCTGCATGCATTCCCCCAGTTTGTCATACGGAAATTTCAGCTGCGTTTGTTACTGGCCCCATCAGCATTTTGGGGCCACTTATAATGAAGGCCTCTGAGGTTTACTTGATATAGATCTTGTAATATTTTTGCTATGTGATTTATTGAATGTATTACAGTGACCTTGCACCTCCTTCTCTTGAGGGAACAGAGGTCTGACATATTTCTAATAAAATATGGCCACAGAGCCAGTGTTCAATAATGCACCCACGATATGTCCCCTTCCCCCAAGAAATTATTTCTTAATATGCCAGCAGGACGCTATAATCTCCTTTTGCAACGGTTTCTGGTATTACTTCAGTAATGATACCTGCAGCTCTAAAATGGCAGCAATCAAGAAAGACTGATCTACCTTATGAGTTATGAACATACCATGGGTGACGTAGGTTTTAATCAGGTCGACGCTGCCCAGCTCAGAAATGAGTGATCAGACGCAGGAGTGTCAGACACACATTAGTCCTCGCTGGAACCACCAGGGTATTTATAATGAGCTGGGGTCTTTCATGTGGCCTCATTAACTGTGTTCCATAATATACAATTGATGGCCCGCTGCGTCCCCCCTTGTCATACTAGAGCTGCACTCCCTCAATGTTTCCCCTTTGTATTCACAGAGATGTTTTGTCTTTCATGCTTATTCCAACTGCGGTATGTTAGAAGAGGTAAAGTGTTCCTAACAAGCGTTAGAACTGCTGTTAACTACAAATAACATAAAACGATACATTAAAGATTTGTCCATGAAGCATTTTAATGTGAACATTTTTCAAATGTTAACTTTTATGTGATATCAAAGGCAGGAAAATCCAGCCCTTGTTAGCCAAATGAATAAATCCAATGTTAAATGTGTTGCTAATAACCGCCTTATTTTTCAAATTCTTTGCAAGTGAAAAAAATTGAATTGTAAGCATTTGGTTGTTTTTCATACGCAATGTCTTGAGCGTTTCCGAACCAAATGTTAAACATTTAAACTTACCAGACCTAAAACATGTGTCGAATTGTTCCATAGCAGAACTTAAGATCTCATGCCACTAATATGATTTTTGGGTCTTTCTTAGCCATTAATGTCTCGGCATACGTCCACTACATTGTCTGTGTTATCTATGGTATATGTGGCAATCCGCTTTACTGAAGATGCCTCCCTCCCTCCAGGAGCCTTTCCAATCTAAGCACAATGTAAATACACCAATGTAAAGAACTATGTGAAAAATTTTCTCCTGAGGGTCTGCCGCTTCTGAAAAGATCAGACCTATTGCTGATCAACAACTAACCTGAATATGGAGTGCAAAAATATTAGACTCCAAAAGTGTATCTTCAGCTGCACCGAATATGTCTGAATAAGACCAGTGTTGGAAAAAGTTTCTATGTCCAATGGTTGATCCTTCAGTTTCACCCATTATACCACAACAAACCAGCACCAGAGGAACAGCATTGGTGGGGGAGATATACTGTCAGTCTTGGCCAATGTGAGGTAGATAATGCAACAGAAACAACAAACACGCTTACACCCAGAACCACAGAGCCACTGCTTTGCAGTCAGTACAGTAGCATCTGTTCATACATGGTTTGCCTGAACCAAGGGGGCTGCAATTCTCAGGGAGAATGAGATTTTCAATCCTCCCGAGAAACATGTCCTCTAACAATTCTTCATTGTGGCCATTTTATAGCCACCACTATAAACCCCTGCACAAAAGTAGGGCATTTAGCAATTTGTATTTCAAAATGTACAGTTGGAATTGATGGCTTGTGTTCTAGACTTACCTAGTCGTGGAGCTGGAAGGACTTTTGGAGGTATCTGCTGGCACTCTGGTGGCTCTCATGTAATAAAGGGGGACCAGAAGTGAGAAAAAAACGTATTAGTGGTCATCAATGATTTCCTAGGTGGCACAAGAAAGTACCAGTACTAAAAAAAAGGTATCATTAAGACAAGAGTATGAATGGGCCAAAAGCACAGAGACGATTGTCTAGCTTGATACATCAGAAAACTAAGCACTGCACAAGACATTAGTATTTCAGATCAGGCTTATCTCAGTCACACTTACCTATCCACCTGGCCAATTACTATCTTAAGTGACACACACATATATATATATATATATATATATATATATTCACTGAAAAACCATAGGTTTTAGGGACAGTTATAGTTAGTTGGACATTTCACTCGTACAAAACCCGTGAAATTCCCCTGTTATAGTTAGTTCAGCTAACTATAACTCGTGCCCCGCAATGCACTGCTGATGACGTCACATATTACATCACTCATGACATGGTCAGTGACATCACTGATGACATCTCAAATGACATCACTGATGACATCATCCAGTGACTGTGTGTTTCTGTAAAGTTTAAATATTTTTAACATATATAGGAAAAGACGTATTGAAGAATGAGTGGGTGTCTAAGTGTCTGTATGGATGATTTAGTAGGTGCGTGACTGACTCTATAAGTGAGTGATTTAACGTATCTTACTGAATGCATGGGTTAGTGACTAAACTGGGTGAATGTCTGTATCCGTCTGTCTGTTGCTGTGTAAGTGGCTGCATGTGTTTGTGAATAGCTACATGAGTGTCTATATGAGTTATTGAATGGTTCTCTGAGTATCTGTATGGGTGCCTCAGTGTTTGTGTGGGAGGGGTGTGTGCGACTCTGTGCATAGATGTGTGAGTGGGTGATTCACTGGGTGGATGGTTTCAAGAGTGTATGGGTGGGTAAGTGTGTGTAAGAGTGTGTGTAAGAGTGTGTTAGTGAGTGAATATATGTCCCAGTGGTACATGTGTGAGTAACTACATATGTGAAAGGCAGTATATATGTGTGTTGGAGTATATAAATAGCTATAAGCGAGAGTGAGTGATTGTGATAGTGGCTGTATGGATGAGTGTGTGCTTGTATCAGTGATTATATAAGAGCGTAACAATGTGCTAGTATTTGTATGATTAAGTGAGCTGGTGTGTGTATAACTGTATAGGTGAGTAAATGGCAGTGTGTTTAATTATTTGCATGACTGACTAGGTGTGTGAGTACCTCTATGGATGAGTGGCGGTGTTTGAGTGTCTATATAGGAGTAAGAGTGCATATGATAGTCCTGTACTGAGTGACTATAAGTATGAGTGACTGTACGGGTGAGTGAGTGGATGTGTGTGTGTAGACCTAAGAATCAGTGAGTGGGTATGTAGTTATTGGTGTTGGAGTGTCTATGGTTTTGCGAATGGCAGTCTGTAATTTAGATTGGGTATATCAAAGGTTATATTAGGGTGTGAGGAGGTGCATCAGATTATCACGTGGATGATGTCATCAGTGATGTCATTTGAGATGTCATCAGTGATGTCATCAGTGATGTCACTGACCATGTCATGAGTGATGTAATATGTGACGTCATCAGCAGTGCATTGCGGGGCGCGAGTTATAGTTAGCTGAACTAACTATAACAGGGGAATTTCACGGGTTTTGTACGAGTGAAATGTCCAACTAACTATAACTGTCCCTAAAACCTATGGTTTTTTCAGTGAATTTCAAAGGTTTTTTAAATGCTAATTTCTAACTATAACGTGTCTGAAACCTATGGTTTTTTCAGTGAATTTCAAAGGTTTTTTAAATGCTAATTTCTAACTATAACGCTCCTAAAACCTATGGTTTTTTCAGTGAATTTCAAAGGTTTTGTAAATGACAATTTTTAAATGTATTAATTGTTATATTTATTTTTTTGATACTGATTTACTACATTTTTAAAACTATTTATTTTTATATATTTTATTTATTAAATTACATTGTAATTACATTATACATTACATTACAAAATATACTTTCTCAGAATGAATTACTTTAGTTTAAATAGTTTGCAAATAGGCAATAGAGTTTTAAGTACAGTAGTTACAGTTGTTGCAATGGGCAACACAATTTCAAACACAATGCAACATTGAGCTCAATGTGAATTTCTAGTTAAATGCAATTAGTTACTTTATGGATTACTTTTTCTAACCACAGGACTGGATCTAGATTCAGTCCTGGGACATCTCCTGTAAACAGTTGAGTAAAAGCGTTTTGGTTACAGTAGTGATTTTTAAGGAATATTATTGTATTTTAAAAGTTGACACTTAGAAACTTTTTCACATAGAATCACCAATGTTATCCTATGGGAGGAAATTCACTTAGCAGGTAAGTAGTGTTATCGTTACTTTTTCTTACTCAGTGTTGGATCCTGGATCCAGCACTGGTGCATCTCCTGTAAACAGTTGAAAGAATGCGTTTAAGTCATACAGGCGATTTTTAAGGAATATTTGTAATTTGTGAAAATCGACACTTTGAAACTTTTCTGCTGAAAACCAGACAATGGATTCCTATGGAAGGAAATGTAAGTTACTGGTAAGTACGGTTAGAATTACTTTTCAGGGTCAGTGCTGGGCTAAAAGATGCAGCACTGGGTTCTCTCCTGATAACAGGTGAGTAAATTGGAATTCGTACTTTGGTTGATTTTAGAGGAATATTATAAAGTTCCAAAACTCCACACTTAGAAGAATTTCCAAGTGAAACCAGTCAATGTTAGCCTATGAAGGAAATTCAAGTTACCGGCAAGTACGGTTAAAATTACTTTTCAGGACCAGTACTGGGCTGAAAGATGCAGCACTGAGGTCTCTCCTGATAACAGGTGAGTAAATCAGAATTCGGATTTCGGCTGATTTTAGAGGAATATTTGTATGTTTCAAAAATCAACACTTAGAAACTTTTTCAGCAAAAAGCAGGCAATGATATCCTATGGAAGGAAATTCAAGTTACTGGTAAGTACGGTTAAAATTACTTTTGAGGATCAGTACTGGGCTGAAAGATGCAGCACTGAGGTCTCTCCTGATAACAGGTGAGTAAATCGGAATTCGTATTTCGGCTGATTTTAGAGGAATATTTTAAAGTTCCAAAACTCCACACAGAAGAATTTCCAAGTGAAACCAGTCAATGTTAGCCTATGGAAGGAAATTCAAGTTACTGGTAAGTACGGTTAAAATTACTTTTGAGGATCAGTACTGGGCTGAAAGATGCAGCACTGAGGTCTCTCCTGATAACAGGTGAGTAAATCGGAATTCGTATTTCGGCTGATTTTAGAGGAATATTTTAAAGTTCCAAAACTCCACACTTAGAAGAATTTCCAAGTGAAACCAGTCAATGTTAGCCTATGGAAGGAAATTCAAGTTACTGGTAAGTACGGTTAAAATTACTTTTCAGGACCAGTACTGGTCTGAAAGATACAGCACTGAGGTCTCTCCTTATAACAGGTGAGTAAATCGGAATTCGTATTTCGGCTGATTTTAGAGGAATATTTGTATGTTTCAAAAATCAACACTTAGAAACTTTTTCAGCAAAAAGCAGGCAATGATATCCTATGGAAGGAAATTCAAGTTACTGGTAAGTACGGTTAAAATTACTTTTGAGGATCAGTACTGGGCTGAAAGATGCAGCACTGAGGTCTCTCCTGATAACAGGTGAGTAAATCGGAATTCGTATTTCGGCTGATTTTAGAGGAATATTTTAAAGTTCCAAAACTCCACACTTAGAAGAATTTCCAAGTGAAACCAGTCAATGTTAGCCTATGGAAGGAAATTCAAGTTACTGGTAAGTACAGTTAAAATTACTTTTCAGGACCAGTACTGGGCTGAAAGATACAGCACTGAGGTCTCTCCTTATAACAGGTGAGTAAATCGGAATTCGTATTTCGGCTGATTTTAGAGGAATATTTGCATGTTTCAAAAATCAACACTTAGAAACTTTTTCAGCAAAAAGCAGGCAATGATATCCTATGGAAGGAAATTCAAGTTACTGGTAAGTACGGTTAAAATTACTTTTGAGGATCAGTACTGTGCTGAAAGATGCAGCACTGAGGTCTCTCCTGATAACAGGTGAGTAAATCGGAATTCGTATTTCGGCTGATTTTAGAGGAATATTTTAAAGTTCCAAAACTCCACACTTAGAAGAATTTCCAAGTGAAACCAGTGAATGTTAGCCTATGGAAGGAAATTCAAGTTACTGGTAAGTAATGTTAAAATTATTTTTCAGGACCAGTACTGGGCTGAAAGATACAGCACTGAGGTCTCTCCTGATAACAGGTGAGTAAATCGGAATTCGTATTTCGGCTGATTTTAGAGGAATATTTTAAAGTTCCAAAACTCCACACAGAAGAATTTCCAAGTGAAACCAGTCAATGTTAGCCTATGGAAGGAAATTCAAGTTACTGGTAAGTACGGTTAAAATTACTTTTGAGGATCAGTACTGGGCTGAAAGATGCAGCACTGAGGTCTCTCCTGATAACAGGTGAGTAAATCGAATTCGTATTTCGGCTGATTTTAGAGGAATATTTTAAAGTTCCAAAACTCCACACTTAGAAGAATTTCCAAGTGAAACCAGTCAATGTTAGCCTATGGAAGGAAATTCAAGTTACTGGTAAGTACGGTTAAAATTACTTTTCAGGACCAGTACTGGTCTGAAAGATACAGCACTGAGGTCTCTCCTTATAACAGGTGAGTAAATCGGAATTCGTATTTCGGCTGATTTTAGAGGAATATTTGTATGTTTAAAAATCAACACTTAGAAACTTTTTCAGCAAAAAGCAGGCAATGATATCCTATGGAAGGAAATTCAAGTTACTGGTAAGTACGGTAAAATTACTTTTGAGGATCAGTACTGGGCTGAAAGATGCAGCACTGAGGTCTCTCCTGATAACAGGTGAGTAAATCGGAATTCGTATTTCGGCTGATTTTAGAGGAATATTTTAAAGTTCCAAAACTCCACACTTAGAAGAATTTCCAAGTGAAACCAGTCAATGTTAGCCTATGGAAGGAAATTCAAGTTACTGGTAAGTACGGTTAAAATTACTTTTCAGGACCAGTACTGGGCTGAAAGATACAGCACTGAGGTCTCTCCTTATAACAGGTGAGTAAATCGGAATTCGTATTTCGGCTGATTTTAGAGGAATATTTGCATGTTTCAAAAATCAACACTTAGAAACTTTTTCAGCAAAAAGCAGGCAATGATATCCTATGGAAGGAAATTCAAGTTACTGGTAAGTACGGTTAAAATTACTTTTGAGGATCAGTACTGTGCTGAAAGATGCAGCACTGAGGTCTCTCCTGATAACAGGTGAGTAAATCGGAATTCGTATTTCGGCTGATTTTAGAGGAATATTTTAAAGTTCCAAAACTCCACACTTAGAAGAATTTCCAAGTGAAACCAGTGAATGTTAGCCTATGGAAGGAAATTCAAGTTACTGGTAAGTAATGTTAAAATTATTTTTCAGGACCAGTACTGGGCTGAAAGATACAGCACTGAGGTCTCTCCTGATAACAGGTGAGTAAATCGGAATTCGTATTTCGGCTGATTTTAGAGGAATATTTTAAAGTTCCAAAACTCCACACAGAAGAATATCCAAGTGAAACCAGTCAATGTTAGCCTATGGAAGGAAATTCAAGTTACTGGTAAGTACGGTTAAAATTACTTTTGAGGATCAGTACTGGGCTGAAAGATGCAGCACTGAGGTCTCTCCTGATAACAGGTGAGTAAATCGGAATTCGTATTTCGGCTGATTTTAGAGGAATATTTTAAAGTTCCAAAACTCCACACTTAGAAGAATTTCCAAGTGAAACCAGTCAATGTTAGCCTATGGAAGGAAATTCAAGTTACTGGTAAGTACGGTTAAAATTACTTTTCAGGACCAGTACTGGGCTGAAAGATACAGCACTGAGGTCTCTCCTTATAACAGGTGAGTAAATCGGAATTCGTATTTCGGCTGATTTTAGAGGAATATTTGTATGTTTCAAAAATCAACACTTAGAAACTTTTTCAGCAAAAAGCAGGCAATGATATCCTATGGAAGGAAATTCAAGTTACTGGTAAGTACGGTTAAAATTACTTTTGAGGATCAGTACTGGGCTGAAAGATGCAGCACTGAGGTCTCTCCTGATAACAGGTGAGTAAATCGGAATTCGTATTTCGGCTGATTTTAGAGGAATATTTTAAAGTTCCAAAACTCCACACTTAGAAGAATTTCCAAGTGAAACCAGTCAATGTTAGCCTATGGAAGGAAATTCAAGTTACTGGTAAGTACGGTTAAAATTACTTTTCAGGACCAGTACTGGGCTGAAAGATACAGCACTGAGGTCTCTCCTTATAACAGGTGAGTAAATCGGAATTCGTATTTCGGCTGATTTTAGAGGAATATTTGCATGTTTCAAAAATCAACACTTAGAAACTTTTTCAGCAAAAAGCAGGCAATGATATCCTATGGAAGGAAATTCAAGTTACTGGTAAGTACGGTTAAAATTACTTTTGAGGATCAGTACTGGGCTGAAAGATGCAGCACTGAGGTCTCTCCTGATAGCAGGTGAGTAAATCGGAATTCGTATTTCGGCTGATTTTAGAGGAATATTTTAAAGTTCCAAAACTCCACACTTAGAAGAATTTCCAAGTGAAACCAGTGAATGTTAGCCTATGGAAGGAAATTCAAGTTACTGGTAAGTAATGTTAAAATTATTTTTCAGGACCAGTACTGGGCTGAAAGATACAGCACTGAGGTCTCTCCTGATAACAGGTGAGTAAATCGGAATTCGTATTTCGGCTGATTTTAGAGGAATATTTTAAAGTTCCAAAACTCCACACTTAGAAGAATTTCCAAGTGAAACCAGTCAATGTTAGCCTATGGAAGGAAATTCAAGTTACTGGTAAGTACGGTTAAAATTACTTTTCAGGACCAGTACTGGGCTGAAAGATACAGCACTGAGGTCTCTCCTGATAACAGGTGAGTAAATCGGAATTCGTATTTCGGCTGATTTTAGAGGAATATTTGCACAATGGTGAAGGGAGGGGGCGGGGCCTGAGGTGACATTCTGTGCAAACGCGCCCCGTGGCGCGTTTTAGGTTGGGGGATTAAGTCCCCTTGAATCATGAGGGTCTTTAGGGGCCAACTAGCCCACCAGGAACCTCCAGTATGCGCTAGGGGCTGCGTTGCAGAGATGTGTAGAGAGGCCACACCCCTTTTACACCTCTCTGCAACGCAGCTCTGTGGCGCTTTCTGGATGTACCTGTTGGGCTAGTTGGCCCCAGGGACCCTCAGGATTGAAGGGGATTTAATTCCCCATCTTAAAACGCGCCACGGGGCCTGTTTGCACAGATGTCACCTGAAGCCCCGCCCCTCCCTTCACCACTGTGCAAACGCGCCCCTTGCGCGTTTTAAGTCGGGGATTAACTCCCTTGAATCCTGAGGGTCCCTGGGGTGCAACTAGCCCACCAGCTACCTCCATTAAGCGCCACAGAGCTGCGTTGCAGAGAGGTGTAAAAAGGGGCATGGCCTCTGTACACCTCTCTGCAAGGCAGCCCCTGGCGCATACTGGAGGTTCCTGGTGGGCTAGTTGGCCCCCAGGGACCCCAGTATTGAAGGGGAATTACTTCCCATCTGCAAACGCGCCAGGGGCGCGTTTGCAGAGTGGTGAAGGAAGGGGCGGGGCCTGAGGGCCTGATCGTTTTTTTTTTTTTCTCTGAAGGGGGGCTGTGTGGCCCCCCTTCCTTTTCCTATTTTTGGGCCCTGGGGACCCCATCCCCCAGGGCCTTACCCCTTTTTTTTTTTTTTTTTAATTAAACGGGAAGGGGGCCGCGTGGCCCCCTCCCGTGGCCGAATCCTGCCCCGGGGACCCCATCCCCCGGGGCATGGCCACACTTTTAAATTAATTTTTAAGGAGGGGGCTGCGTGGCCCCCTCCTCAGGCCTCCTTTGCCCCGGGGACCCCATCCCCGGGGCAGGCCTTTTTTTAATTTTTTTATTATTTCTGGGAGGGGGGCCGCGTGGCCCCCTCCCGGGCCACTTATGGCCCCGGGGACCCCATCCCCGGGGCCTGGCCTCTTGTTGGGGACTGTGGGGGTCCCCAAACCCCCCACAGTCCCGCCGGCTCCCCGTGTCCTAAGGGAGCCGGCATTGCTTTCCACATGGGGAGCAGCTAACATGCTGCTCCCCATGTGGAAAGCAATTGTCTTTGGATATTGGAAGCGAGAGCAGGTTTCCCTGCTCTCTCTTCCAATATCCAAGCAGTTTGCAATGACAGGACGGGAGCCGCGAGGCTCCCGTCCTGTCATTGCAAACAGCAGTGTCCCGGGGTAGGCACCCCGGGACACTGCAGGAGCCGGCCCTGGGGGTGGCGGTCCCCAGGGCCACCACAGGCTCAGGAGGGGCCGCGCGGCCCCCTCCCCAGATCAGCACAGCCCCGGGGTGGTGGTGGTCCCCGGAGCTTCGGGGTCCAAAACGGACCCCATTTTAAATGTGTTAGTGCCCCGGGAGGTGGCGGTCTCGGGCGTGTGAGGGGCTCGAGCCCCCCACACAGGAAATTTAAAAAAAAAAAGAAGCCCCGGGGAGGTGGTGGTCCTCGGGCTGCGGGAGGGCCGAGTGCCCTCCCGCACCATTTTAAAATGAAAGCCCCGGGGGTGGCGGTCCTCGGGGCTTGGGGGCCCTTGAGGCCCCCCATACATAAATTTAACACCCCCACCATGCCCCTGGGACTTGGGCCACCCGGGGCAAAATACAATCGAAGCGCGGAGACCGCGCTCGATTTTTTTATTTTCGGCAGGATCCGTGCACCCTGAGCGCATCCTGATGATTTTTTTTTTTTTTTAAATGCTGTTTTCTGCCCAGGGGGTCCTTATGGGACCCCCTGAGCAGACCTAGGGGGTCAGGGTGTTTCTACCCTGCCCCCTTTGTGCGCTTTGCACACTTGTTTCTGTCCCTCGGTTCTACCGAGGGATAAAATGGCTGCCAACATTTCCTGAATCGGAATGTTGACAGCCAGCTGACAGCCAATTAACATGCAGCTCGTGATCGGGACGGTGCGCGCAGGGTGCGCTCAGGGTGCGCGGATCCTCCGTGCCCATAGATATATATGTACTTTTACTTTTGATTTTCTCAGCAACTACTGAACGGATTTACACCATTTAACAAAAGGGTTCTTTCTGAACCAAGAACTACCTCTTTGCCAAATTTGGTGTAATTCCGTTCAGCAGTTCGGGCTGTAGCCGTGTCTAAAGTTTCCTATGGAAAAATGAATGGGGAAAACGTGTTTTGGGACCCCCTTTTTCTCGGCCCCCGCTTGACGAATCACCCCGAGACTTTCAGGGTAGGAGCGGACCGGAGCGCCCCACAAAGTTTGAAAATTTTGCGAAGATACGTCAACCGGCAAGAGAGTTATTTCAAATAGAATGTCGCGGATTTCCTATGGAAAATAGGTTCTAACTATAACTATCTACTGGCGACCGCCAGTAGATAATATATATATATATATATTATCTACTGAAACTCGTTTTTTGTTTTCTCAATATCTTTGGCGCCGGTTGACGAATCTTCGCGAAATTTTCAAAACTCGTAGCCCGCTCCGGTCAGCTCCTGTCTTGAAAGTTTCGGGGTGGTTCAGCAAGCGGGGGCCGAGAAAAAAGGGAGGTCCCATAGGAAACTTTAGACACGACTACAGCCCGAACTGCTGAACAGAATTACACCAAATTTGGCAAAAAGGTAGCCCTTGGTTCAGAAAGAGACCTTTTTTTGAAGTGGTGTAAATCCGTTCAGTAGTTGCTGAGAAATTAAAGAAAAGAAAACTTTCGATATCTGGGCGGAGCCTAACCACACAAGCACGAGCTTGCCTCTGATTGGCTGCCAACACTCCAAACCAGGAAGTGTTGGCAGCCATCTTGTGCCTCGCATGGAGTGAAAATCGAAAAGGTGAGACAACAGTCCTGCCAAGTACCACGCATCAGGCTCGCTCTGCTGAGGCTGCAACTTAATGCTACAATGTAGCGCGGCTGACACCGACCGGAGGTCAGGTCCGGCCACCCGAATTAACTTGTTGGAGGCAGACGTTGCAGCAAATCAATCATGGCAGCCGGGCGCCAGCAACGCTGCCTGCTTACATTGCCGGCCACCACTGTGCCAAGTTCCGTCACCGACCGTGTGGCTCAGCTGACCCAGTAGCTGCAGTTAATTTAACCCCTGGCCCCTCCGAGGCAGCAACTTAATGCTACAATGTAGCGCCGCTGACACCGACCGGACGTCAGGTCCGGCCACCGCAATTAACTTGTGGGAGGCAGACGTTGCAGCAAATCAATCATGGCAGCTGGGCGCCAGCAACGCTGCCTGCTCACATTGCCGGCCCCCACTGTGCCAAGTTCCATCACCGACCGTGTGGCTCAGCTGACCCATTAGCTGCAGTTAATTTAACCCCCGGCCGGTCCACTGCAAATTAAATTGGTGAGAGAGGGACTCCGTGGGAAACGTGGGGCTCTGTTCTCCAGGAGCCGCGGCTTACTCAGTGCAATATCATAAACCTGATCAAACAAAGAAGGCCTTCAGGTACTGGTAACTTCGCCTAGTGACTCATAAACTGCCTGGCTAGTTGATTGAATGTGCCTGCTGAAAGTTTATCTAAAATTAAAATAATCTTTAGAAGCGCGGCAGAGATGAATTGAGAAAACCCCATCCAGTAGCCGACCTTAAGAGACTTGGTTACTCCGATCCCTGTTGCCTGTCGGGGGATGGCGGAACTAAACATTGGGCAGCACTGCGAAGCCTACCACTGTAGCCAGCTAAGTAAAACATATGATACCAAAGAAGTCAGCAGTTAGTGCGGAGCCCAGGTAACTGAAAAGGGCTGCCTGGCCTGTGCTTTCGAGAACTCCCAACAACATTAATTACTGCCATGTTAACCCGCTCTTTAATGCGCACTCTTACATAGAAGACCCTAAGTTAACCATTTCTAAAAACTGCCTGCCCATGGCAAAGAACCGACCTCCTGCCTGCACGTGCTGCTGCCCATCCTCTGTAGTGGTACTCCCGAGGCTTGCGTCCGTTCATGGCAGGCGTGGTTCTGAGGGCAGCTACTCTGTGCTGAGTGTCTTTAAAAAGCACAGGCACGGCTCTCAATCCGTAGTGGTGCCACGCATTGCATAAGCTCCCAGCACCTGTCTGCATTCATGGATCGTGATAGACAATGTGCGACCCAGCCATCGGCAGCAGCTAGGCTTTATTTTACCACCTGCAACCCCAATGACTCAGACAGACACACTTACTAAGTGTAAAAAATGCAACCGTTTAACCCTGCTGCATTATTATAAATGTTTATGTTAATCTCGATTTTTTTGTGTACTGGCAGTTGGCTCGCGATGATTCACTTGCACAAAGGGTTAATCCCTGCTGGAAAGTTGGATTGTGTACTGTGTACAATAAGCCATGATGCATATTCGCAAACTGTGTTTTATGAGCTTGGATGATACCTGTGAGTTACTTTTCTCACAGAGATCGTTTTTTGTTACTTGTGGAACTTGTGCGTTTGTGTAAATAACATGGATTTAAAACCACCTGACAGTGGGGCTGAATTCTTTGTTGTCCAGACGCTTTTAGGCAACAATAAAAATGTCAAAATAATTCTAGTGAATAATGTTTTTTCTAACCGAGATCAGCATTTAGTTTAGTGGCAGTTTTCGCTCATAAAATAGCGCAGAAGATTAATATGACAGTTCACACTGATTTCTGAAGTGGGCCATATTCAACAGAAAAAAAGATGGAAGGTTGCAACAATGTTCAAAAACCCTTTTCACGTGTGTGATTTATGTACATAGAAACTGGACACTGAACACACAAAATGTCATCCCTGATTAAAAAGAGAATGTTTACAATCCTTAGCTGTCACTTCCAACTTCATAAATTCAAGGTGCTTCCACATTTATTATCCCCAGTCTTATATGAGTGTTTCCAAGGTAGAAATGCATGTGAAGAGTATTGATCAGGTGTTCACCCACATACGGCAGTTTAGCTCTTTACGTGGACTTAATTCTTTAGTTTTACTTGTGAGAAAGTGTCACTCAGTATCACACATTTAGTAGTAGAATGTCACAAGTACATTGAAACCATGAAAATGCCACATATAAGCAATCTGAAAACTTGGCGGCTATGCTTCACTCTTCTGAGACTTACCCAATGCTGTGCTGTCTGGGTGGGCTAACTGTCGAGTCCCAAAATCAGCGGACTGTTGCCCTTCCATTTCTGGTGCTTTGCACCAGTTTTAAGATGTTCTTACAGTTTCCCGTTGCTCAAATGGGTGTAATTTCTGATATTTATATGTTTCCCTTGTCCTCTTTGCTTGATTTTGCTCGCGAGAAAGTGTCACTCATAGTTGTTGAATTGTCACTCATAATTACACTGAAATTATGAAAATGTCACACATAGCAATCTGAAACCTTGGCAGCTATGAGACAAGTAGGCATAATTGTGTATATTGGGATTAATAAAGGTACATGTATATAAATGTATATTCACCTTCTGTAGGTATATGCCCTGTGTGTGCTCACCTATACATACAGTTACACGTACATGGAGAGTCCTGGAAGGGGCTAAGCAGAGGCCTCCACGCGAGAGCGCCTTACTTGCAATGTTTACATAGGCAGGGAGTATAAATCTCTTGACAAACGAGCCAGGGGTTGCCAAAAGCAGACAGCCTGTAAGAAACTGACTATTTCCGGTCTGCCTGGGCAGGCAGCGAGCAGCGCGCCCCGGACAGGCTGTGACTATTGCAAAACTGCTCCAGGTCTAATCGCCGGCACCACCGCGTCCGCGGGTGAATTTTACGCTTCGGATTATCACCGATTCGGGCGATAATTCACGGGCTAAGTGGGTCTGGATCGGTTTATGACTCCATTACAGGGTGACGTTGTTGAAGGAAACTCTCGGGTTTAGGCGCAGGGGTCGTTTTCAGTGATATCGCTTTCAGTGATATCGACGTCTGGTTAGGACCAAACCTCGCGGGGACTTCTTCAGAAATGTCATTTTCTCACCTTGGGTTCCTCGTTCAGGAAGATGCCACTGGTGCTTGTAGGCACTCGCACTGAACACATCTGCCTTTTGAGCACAAGAAGTTGTCTGGGTTAAACTTCGTGTGCCGGCATCTAAGGTCTCCTTTTAGGGTGTGGTCAGTCGCACGTATCGAGGTACACATGTGTAGCACCTACAGGCGGTACAATAAAATGATCACATTGGTAACACCAGCTTTTTGCTGCTGGTAAATTTTCAGAGTATTTCTGTGATTTACAAGTCAGCCTTGTAATCAGACACCTAGCATCGCTCAAAATCTATTAAAAAAATATATGGCAGCATGGTGCCACGCATTTGTGCCATTACCGCACAACTATAAAAGGTGTCTTAATGTAGCAAGTAAAGCACACTCTCCCGCCCTGATGGAAATAGAATCCCCTATGGCAGTGCCCGCTTTGTCCAGTGAGTATCAGTGCTTCAGCAGAGATCTGCGCAATCACCGACACTCTGCTCATTCAGCGCTTGGCCTCTCTGCTCCACTCAGCAGAGAATAAGCCCCTGGAAATGAGGATTGCGAAAATTAGTAAAAAGGGAAACGAGACGGCAAAGCCGAGTGTAGGATAGCTGGGGTGCTTTCTTTTTAGCATAAAAAATATTTATTTGTAATATAAAAAAAACAAGATGCTGTTCACCATAGTATTTTCAGACTGGGCAAGGAACAACGTCCTAAATAGTCATATTTAAAATTGCAGGCGATGTTTGTGTCTACGAAAGTCAAGTCTTGAACTATGCAGAAAAAAAGAGGAGGAACGTGTATCACCAACAAATTTACTCCTGCTGTGCCTGATCGCTATATGCCTACATAAATAAATATGTGCAGTACAGGGCTTTCCTTTATCAAATCACGTTTGATATGCGCTCTTCCAATTGGTTTAATTGAGGCTCACCTTGTCTGCTGGCCCCATATCACGGAGGTTACTTTCAAGTCAGCCCCATGCTTCTTTCTGCCCCCGTCTTGCTTCTTTCTGCACCCCTGTTGTCTCTTTAAGTACCTCTTTTGCCTCTTTTTGCACTTTTCCTGCCTTTTTCTGCACCTCTCTTCCCTCTTTCTGCACGTCTGTTGCCTCTTTCTGCACCTCATTTGCTTCTTTCTGCACCCCTGTTGTCTCTTTCTGCACTCGTCTTCCCTCTTTCTGTACCTTTGCTGCCTGTTTTTGCATCTCACTTGCCTCTTTCTGCCCTTTTCTTGCTTCTTTCTACACCTCTGTTGCTTCTTTCAGTAAATCTCTTGCCTCTTTGTGTACTTTTCTTGCCTGTTTCTGCACCTCTCTTGCCTCTTTTTGCACCTCTGTTGGCTCTTTCTGCACCTCACTTGCTCCTTTCTACACTTCTCTTGCCTCTTTCTGCACCCCTGTTGCTTCATTCTGCACTTTCCATGCTTCTTTCTGCACCCGTCTTGCTTATTTCTGCACCCCTGTTGTCTCTTTATGTACTTCTTTTGCCTCTTTCTGCACTTTTCTTGCCTTTTTCTGCACCTCTCTTCCCTCTTTCTGCACGTCTGTTGCCTCCTTCTGCACCTCATTTGCTTCTTTCTGCACCCCTGTTGTCTCTTTCTGCACTCGTCTTCCCTCTTTCTGTACCTTTCCTGCCTGTTTTTGCATCTCACTTGCCTCTTTCTGCACTTTTCTTGCTTCTTTCTACACCTCTGTTGCTTCTTTCAGCAATTCTCTTGCCTCTTTGTGCACTTCTCTTGCGTGTTTCTGCACTTCTCATGCCTCTTTCTGCACCCCTGTTGGCTCTTTCTGCACCTCACTTGCTCCTTTCTGCACCTGTCTTGCTTTTTCTGCACCCCTGTTGTCTCTTTATGTACCTCTTTTGTATCTTTCTGCACTTTTCTTGGCTTTTTCTACACCTCTCTTCCCTATTTCTGCATATCTGTTGCCTCTTTCTGCACCTCATTTGCTTCTTTCTGCATCCCTGTTGTCTCTTTCTGCACTAGTCTTCCGTCTTTCTGTACCTTTCCTGCCTGTTTTTGCATCTCACTTGCCTCTTTCTGCACTTTTCTTGTTTCTTTGTACACCTCTGTTGCTTCTTTCAGCAATTCTCTTGCCTCTTTCTGCACTTCTCTTGCCTGTTTCTGCACCTCTCTTGCCTCTTTTTGTACCTCTGTTGGCTCTTTCTGCACCTCACTTGCTCCTTTCTGCACCTGTCTTGCTTCTTTCTGCACCGCTGTTGCCTCTCTCTCTCTACCCCTCTTCCCTCTTTCTGCACCTCTGTTGGTTCTTTCTGCACTGCTCTTGCTTCTATCTGCACCTTACTTGCCTCTTTCTGCACTTCTCTTGCTTCTTTCTACACCTTTGTTGCTTCTTTCAGCAATTCTCTTGCCTCTTTCTGCACTTCTCTTCCTTCTTTCTGCACCCCTCCTGCCTCTTTCTGTACTTCTCTTGCCTCTTTGTGCACCTCTCCTACCCCTTTCTGCACCCCTTTTGCCTCTTTTTACACCTCTGTTGGTTCTTTCTGCACTGCTCTTGCTTCTTTCTGCACCTCATTTGCCTCTTTCTGCACTTCACTTGCTTTTTTCTGCACCTCTCTTGCCTCTTTCGGCACCTGTGTTGCTTCTTTCTGTACTTCTCTTGCCTCCTTCTGCACCTCTTAGTTAGAGGTAGTTTTAATCCCCTGCCCTATTATGTACTAGGGCCATACAGGGAGGTCATGCCAATCACAGGGGTACCCCAACGCATAGTGTACCTTAGTGTATGTAGGTGTTTTCACTGTATTCTAAGTGTCTTTCAGCATTGCACTAGCTCCGGGCCTGGTTAGTCAGAGTCAGTTACCACCAGTACCAGTCAGCAAAAAGTTGGGGGCACAGGATGGCTTTGCAACAAGGCCTCTTTCTGCTCCTCTGTTGGTTCTTTGTGCACATCTCTTGCTTCTTTCTGCACCTTTCTTCGACTTTCTGGACTTCCGTTGCCTCTTTCTGCATTTCTCTTGCTTCTTTCTGCGCCTTTCTTCCTCTTTCTGCACTGTCCTACCTTTGTAGCCATAGTTAGAAATTAGCATTTAAAAAACCTTTGAAATTCACTGAAAAAAACTATAGGTTTTAGGGACGTTATAGTTAGAAATTAGCATTTAAAAAACCTTAGACATTCACTGAAAAAACCACAGGTTTCAGGGACGTTATAGTTAGTTTGACATTTCACTCGTACAAAACCAGAGAAATTCGGCCGTTATAGTTAGTTCAGCTAACTATAACTCGCGCCCCCGCAATGCACTGCTGATGACGTCACATATTACATCATTCATGACATGGTCAGTGACATCACTGATGACATCACTGATGACATCTCAAATTACATCACTGATGACATCATCCATGTGATAATCTGATGCACCTCCTCATACCCTAATATAACCTTTGATACACCCACTCTAAAATACAGACTACCATTTTCGAAACCATAGACGCACCAATACCAGTTAGTACAAACCCACTCACTAATTCCTAGGTCTACACACACATCTACTCATTCACCCATACAGTGACTCATACATGCAGTCAACTATCAATACGGCACTATCATATGCACTCACATATCTATACAGACACTCACACACCGCCACTCATCCATAGAGTTACTCACACACCTAGTCAGTCATGCAAAGAATCAATCACACTCCCATTTACTCACCTATACAGTTATACACACACCACCTCACTTATTCAAACATATACTAACACATACTTACACTCTTATACAATAACTAATACAAGCACACACTCATCCATACAGCCACTCTCACAATCACTCACTCTCACATATAGTCATTTATATACTCCAACACTCACATATACTGCCTTTCACATATGCAGTTACTCACACATGTACCACTGAGGCATCCAATCACTCACCAACACACCCATACACACACTCACCCACCCATACAGCCGTTCACAGATGCACTCTTGAACCCATACACCCAGTGAATCACCCACTCACACATCTATGCACAGAGTCACACCCACCCACCCACACAGACACTCAGGCACCCATACAGATACTCAGACAACCAATCAATAACCCATATAGACCCTCATTTAGCTACTCACCAACCCATGCAACCGCTTACACACCAACTGAGAAACTAAACTGTGTGAATGTCTGTATCAGTCACTAACCCATGCATTCAGTAAGACACATTTATTCACTCACTTATACAGTCAGTCACGCACCTACTAAATCATCCATTCAGACACTTATACACCCACTCATTCTTCAATACACCTTGGCCTATATATATATATATAAAACATATTTAAACTTTACAGAAACACACAGTCCCTGGATGATGTCATCAGTGATGTCATTTGAGATGTCATCAGTGATGTCATCAGTGATGTCACTGACCATGTCATGAATGATGTAATATGTGACGTCATCAGCAGTGCATTGCGGGGGCACGAGTTATAGTTAGCTGAACTAACTATAACGGCCGAATTTCTCTGGTTTTGTACGAGTGAAATGTCAAACTAACTATAACGTCCCTGAAACCTGTGGTTTTTTCAGTGAATATATATATATATATATATATATATTCCAATGAAAGAGCACTCCTTAACCTCCTTTTGGCGATAAAGACTGCACAAACTCCTCTTGTTTATGCGAATGGTTTTATTTGTCTCTCTCGTTTATGTCATGACGCGTTTCGGCCGGTAAAACGGCCTTGATATATATATATATATATATATATATATATATATATACCTACTGGCGGTCGCCAGTAGATAGTTATAGTTAGGACCTAGTTTCCATAGGAAAAGTGTTTTTTGATTTGCCAATATCTTTTGCGTTGTTTGACGAATCTTCGTGACATTTTCAAAACTAATGGGGCGGTCAGGTCAGCTGCTGTGTTGAAAGTTTCATGGCGATTTGTCAAGGCAGGCCGAGAAATGATAATTTCCATAGGAAACTGTTGACGCAGCTACAGCCCGAACTGCTGAACGGAATTACACCAAATTCGGCAGAAAGGTAGCTCTTGGTTCAGAGTGCACTCTTTTTGTTAAATGGTGTAAATCTGTTCAGTAGTTCCTGAGAAATTTAAACATTTCTCAGATATACAAATATGGGCATGGAGGATTCTGTGAACAGTCCCGATCTCAAGCCTACGATCTGATTGGCTGTCAACAGTTCAAAACAGGAAGTGTTGTCAGCCATCTTGTCACTCGGTTGAACCGAGTCACAAGAAAAAAGGTTAAAAAACATTAAAAAAAGAGGAAAAGAGGGCAGTGTAGAAATACCCTGACCCCGTAGGCCTGCTCAGGGAGTCCACCAGGGACCCTCAGGGCTAAAAAAAGCATTTAATTTTTACAAATTTTTGGCGGGATTCACGTTGGATCCGCGAAACCACCCAAAATGTTTTTAAAAATGAAGCGCGGGCTCCCGTGCTTTGTTTTCTTTAAGTCTCCGGGTGGGCCAGGTCCCAGGGGAAATCTAAAATAATGATGCAGGGGCCCGCGTGGGTCCCCACAGCCCCGGGGACTGCCACCTCCCCGGAGCTAAAATTTGGAAATGTCGGGGGCACGCGGCCCCCCGCAGCCCCAGGGACCGCCACCTTCCCAGGGCTAATTGTAGAAAAATGCATGGGGGCTCCAGTCCCCCCCATGCAGCCCCTGGGACCACCACTTCCCCGGGCTAAATGTATCATAATGCGGGGGAAACGAGGCCCCCCGCATTTCCAGGGACCGCCACCTCCCCGGGGCTAATTGTAGAAAAATACATGGGGGGCTCCAACCCCCCCACGCAGCCCGAGGACCGCTACCTCCCGGGACTAAATGTATCATAATGCGGGGGCCACGGGCCCCCCACGGCCCCAAGGACTGTCACCTCTCCTGACAAAATGTAGTAAAATGCACTGGGGGCTCCAGCCACCCCCACCCAGCCCCGGGGACCTCCACCTCCCTGGTGCTAAATGTATTGTAATGCGTGGGGGGCTCCTGCCCCACCATTCAGCCCCAGTGACCGTCACCTCCCTGGCGCTATTTGAAAGACAGGAGGGGGCTGAGCTAACGATAACTTGCACCCCCACAATGCACTGCCTATAACCTCACATATTAAATCACTCATGACATGGTCAGTGACATCACTGATGACATCTCAAATGACATCCCTGATGTCATCACTGATGACATCATCCACAGAATCTCTGATGCAGCCACTCACACCCCCATGTAACCTTTCATACACCCTCTCCAACTTTCACGCTACCATTCTCAAAACCATTGACACACCCATACAAGTACTTACATACCCACTCACTGATTCAAAGGTCTACACACACATCCACTCAGTCACCCATACAGCCACTCATGCACCAACTCACTCACTAATAAAGCCACTGATATATCTACTCATACGGCCACACAGCCACTCACACACTCTCAGTCACCCAAAGAGCTACTCACACACCTACTCACTCACCCATAGAGTCAATCACACAGCCACTTACTCACCTATACAGTTATACACACACCAACTCACTTTTTCATAAAGATACTAACTCACCTATACAGTCACTGACACAAGCACACACTCACCTATACAGTCACTCTCACAATCGCTCACTCACACGTACAGTAACTTATATAATCCAACACTCACCTATACTGCCTTTCACATATGCAGTTACTCACCCATATACCACTGACACATCCATTCACTCACCGACAGCCATAAGCACACTCACTCACCCATAGAGCCCCTCACAGATGTACTCATGAACCCATACTGCCAGTGATTCACTCACCCACTCATCCATGCAGGGAGTCACACACACCCTCACCCACCTCCACAAACACTTAGACAACCATACATCTACTCAGGCAAAAATTACTCACTCAGCCATACATTCACTGAGACATGCTTAATCACTCACTTATACAGTCAGTCACGCACGCACTAAATCATCCATACAGGCATTCATACACCCACTGATTCATCAATACACCTTTGTGTATGGTGGTGATGTAGGCCTGTAGATATCCATTGGGGTTTTCACTTCATTGAGACTGTTGCTGCTTAGTTGTAGCAGGCGTTTTCCTCTTTCATTCGTGAGACTCTCAGTATGAATGCCTTACTTTTAGAAGATATTGCTACTGCGAGATGGTTGTGGGAGTTTTGGTCATATAGATATGAGGATCTAAGTGAAGACATATTTCTTTGGTATATTGTTAAATAGTACTGAATGGGGCAAGATAGGGCATGCAAAGGTAATTACTTGTATCCTCACCCTAGTACTTAATTTCTCACCCTTTCCTCCATCAGGAGGTGACTGATCTGTGCTGGTTTGAAGGAGACTTTGATATCGTACCTACACTAAGGAGGTACTATCCATGGCCCTGTGCAGAGCCTGGCAGAGTAAGGAACAGGATGATGATAGTACAGGCAAGTTCTCACTTCCTGCTCACCTCCTCAGTGTTTTAATGTAGAAGTCACCTATTTTTACTTGTTTGTATTACCTTGTTTTATCGTTTCCCTTCCCCTGAGCACTCTTGCACTTTACTCAAACCCTGTGTACATTAGAAACTACCTCACCTGTCAGCTCCCTATATAATATCAGCCTGGTGCAGATGCGCTGCCGGCACCAAAGACAAGCCTGTCTGCACCTGAACATAGCCAGGCGCCAGGAACCCTGCATCTTTTACCACTGAGGTAAGTCTCTTCTCAATGATGTACTATACCAACGATGAGCTTAAAAAGCTGAAGGGCCAGGTTGTGCCGCACATGACCGATTGTCTACAATGCATCCTCCCGTCCCCCTTTTCTTGGAAGGCCCATTTTCATGTTATGGATGCAAATTATCTTGCAATACTAACCAGAGGACCTGGACATCTATTGATACCTAAGGCCCTGACCTAGAATCTATGTGGTCATGTGAGGTAAAGAGGAAAGACCTCTATTCCGAGGACCAAAGATATCCTAAAAGAATCATAGGTTGAACTTCCTTTTGAATCTTCTAAATTAAAAGGACTTTACTATATACAAGAGCCATCCCTAAACATGCGGCGGAGATGTGAGATTTGCTCACCTCTTTACAAACTGACATTTGTTTTATCACTGAAATCTGGCTGCACGCGTTGGCTCTTCCTTGTATTCCTATTGCATTTTCTGACAAATATAAGTTGGTTAGACTTGATAGAGAAACCAAGATGAGAGGAGGAGTGGTTATAGCCTTCTTGCAATCCTTGAAGGTGGATAGTTTCTTTCCGACTGGATGGAGATATGTGTCTTCAAGTTGGAAACTACTCACTGTGATCTCTGGAGGGGTGTTCTAGTGTACTGCCCCCCCGGCTCTAAGAAGTACTTTAGCCATAATCTAGCAGAGCATTGAGCACCTCATGTGCTTGCCACGGACAAATTCCTTTTGGTGGGAGACTTTAAGTATCACACAGAAATTGCTTCAGACATTGATGTGTCGCTCCTATTATCTGATATCGAAATGCTAGGTTTACACCAGAAAGTTGTTGGTCCTACCCATATGGCTGGCAGACCCTGGACCTCATCTTTACTCACTCCCATTACCTCCACATTGACTTCCCTGAGCCCTTAACATGGAAGGATCCTTATTTCATCAGTTTTCAAATCCCCGTCAAGGTACTTATCTAAAGCCTAAAAAAACTGGCCGTAGACTGTTGAGACCCTGGAAGCACGTCACCTCAGAGTCTTTTGAACCAGCCTTCCATGCCCCTAATCTAGAAAATACTCAGGATATAAATTCTGCCTCAGCCATATTTCAAGACTCTTTCTATCAAACACTAGATATAATTGTCCCTCTTAAACAGAGCTCTTCTAAAACCATCAGACACAATGCTTCATGGTACTCAGCTGAACTGAGGCTTGTAAATACAAACTGTAGAAAATTTGAATAGATATGGAGGGCCTCGATATCCACTGTTGATAAAAAGAGATATATATGAGCCATAGGAGCCCATCATAGTGAAATTTGGGAAGTGTGTGGACTATACATGATCAGAAGGATTAACCAAGCTGGAAATTCTGCTAAAGAGCTATTTAAGGTGCTAAATGAATTTACTAAGCCTCCAGCCTGCACCTCAGTTATTCCAGCCTTTCAAGCTCTGTGCGATACACTGGAAAATCATTTTGAGACTAAAATTGAGAAAATATACTAGAATTAATGTACCACCGCCTTATCCTGCACTGATTTGTCCATTAAAATTCCTCTCCCTAGAGATTCTTTAGCAGTACTTGAAAGGTTTGAGCCTATTACTAATGGGCAGGTGTCAGAACTATAGATCAAAGTCAAATCAGGTTCTAATTCTGACCTCTCTCCTCCTTATATAATGACTGCTCTGTTTACCTTATGCACTCCCACAATGACATCACTATTTAATTTATCATTAACCTTAGCTGTTGTGCCACAGGAGTGGAAATCTGAACACATCACACCCATCTTAAAGAAACCTAACGCTGACCCAAAGTAGCCTGCCAATTATCGGCCTATTTCACTCCTTACTATTTTGGGCAAGGTTTGTGAATCATATGCTAACAACTAACTTTCCTCTTATTTGGAGTGCCATCTTCTTCTGAACCCCTCACAGTCTGGCTTTAGAGTCTTTCATAGCACTGAAACACCATGTTGGGAGTGGCCAACTCTATTGGATTATCTCTAGACATCAGAATGCCAGCTATGCTGGTCCTTCTTGACCTGTCAGCAGCATTTGATACCTTCTCGAATTCCATACTGATTCAACAACTTTAAGAGATAGGTATCCAAGGGAAACCCTAGGCTGGTTTAAAGTCTTTCTGAACAACAGGACACAAATGGTCTCCTTTGACACCTTTCATTCAAAGATCCTGCCTCTGGACAAGGAGGTCCATCGACGATCTTCCTTGAGCCCTACATTTTTTTAATGTTTAATAAGCTTTATTAGCAACAAAATTGCAAAGAATAAATACAAACATCACCTTATGAAATAACAATTAGTGAGACTGATAACTTACAGCAGAAGAGAAAGCTGTTTACAATTTTTAAAACAAGAAACCATGGGGAAAAAGGAAGGAAGGAGTAGAATAAAATATATATCATACATCTGAGGATCTGTTCATATAATATAGTCATATATAGTAACTTAAACAATCAAGGAAGTTAATAAATGACTATAGTGGTTAAGGGTATTGAAAAAAGGAATAGAGAAACTATTCATGGGGGCTTAAAATTTTCAGAACAATTGCGAATTAATTGTCGTTTTGCAACTTTATTCAAATAAGAAGTTAGTGGTAACCAAAATAAGTCTCTGTTCATGTGTGGTATGCAAGAAGAGGCAAATGTAACATCTAACCTATGATAGTGACAAACATTATTCCACCATGCTGTGATTGAAAGTTTTGAGGAGGAATTCCAGTTTAATGTAATCTGTTGAAAGGCCAAAGCTAACATGAGGTCAAATAAACCACGTTGACAAAAGGGTAAGCTCAAGGTGTCAGAAAGACTACCAAGAAAAAATAAAACGATGGATAAGGGGGAGTGTAAATTAAAAATAAGTGACAAACGAGAACAAACATACTTCCAAAACGTGGCAGTGTGAGGACAAGTGAATAAGAGATGTAATAAGTCTTCTAACGGGTGGCTACAAGACCAACACACCGAATTATATGAAGGAGAAAAAGAAGCAATAGAAACCGGAGTGTGATATAATCTATGATAAACAAAAACATAGTTTGAGTAGTGGACGAAGATCTAGAAATTTTCAATGATCTAGCCCAAATTTTGTCCCATAGATCAATGCTCCAAACACATCCCAAGTCAGTCTCCCAAGTAAGTTCCAGCTTTGTTTTAGTACATTCAGGGTTCGGAGCTGTTAGAAAGTTGTAAATCAGAGCAGCTTTCGGGAAGAGAGAGAGAGAGGATCTTAAGGAGATTATCATCCAGAGGGGTATCATCAGATGCCGGAAGCGAGTAGAAAACATCAAGAATTACCTCCATAAGAATTGAATATTTATACCAAAAGGAACGAGGACAATGGAAAATAACCTGAAATTGAGGAAATGAACAGGGAGACACGCCGTCGAATAAGTCTTGAACCCAAATTATACCCCTGAGTCTCCAAGTCTTCCAATAGATGGATCTATTTTTGAGAGTGATAAGACGATTATACCATATAGGTGACTGAAGAAAGTCCTGTCTAGAAAGAATCTTGGATGGATGATGAGGACTTAGCTAAGAGCAAGTATGCTTAAATAATGGGGAAGAGGTAACAGACGTCTTTGAAGAAAAAGCAAGGATTTCTTTCACAGAGAAAGGTGCTAATAGAGAATGTTCAATAATACACCATAAAGGTAGAAAAGGAGAAGCATCAGAAAGGAACCATCTAGAAGCTTGCCGAAGACAAAAAGCTTTATGATAAAGGCGAAAATTGGGAAAGCGAACCCCTCCATTAGATTTAGCCTGTCTGAGACATTGTAGGGAGATTCTAGGTTTCTTATTATTCCAGAGAAATTTAGATAATATTGAATCCAGCTTTTTAAAATAAGGGGATGAAACAGGAAGAGGAATCATAGACAAGATATATAAGAATATAGGGAGAATCATCATTTTAATAGAATCCAAGCGCCCCCACCATGAGACAAATAACGGGTTCCAAGAAGAGAGAAGCTTCTCTTTTTTTTTTTTTATTGAGATCCATAGCAGCGAAATACATAAAACCCTCCATCATTAATTATGACAAACCATAACACAGAAAAACCATGGTCCTGCATGATATACTGTACATGAAAATAACTACAAAAAAACATAACAGGTTAAATTTGGCCGAAACTCATTATCCTGCCATATAATCTCTCATGGCCCCCCACACTTGTAGCCCCAATTTCCTTTTTATATACCCTTTAACAGCATATAGACTGTATTCCATATTAAATACATTAAACAACTTGGCGCACCACATTTCGAAAGAAGGAGCCTCTTGCTGTAGCCAAAAGGACGCTATTGATATCCGTGCCACCGCCGTGGCCATAAAGATTAAATAACGGTGTTTATACAATAGTTTCCCCTGGCGCAATTCTTCCCCAATCCCTAACAGCATCATAGGTTTGAGAGATTTTAACGGGAGCCCCTATAATTTCCGACAGAAACCTCTCTATAGATCCTATCAGAGAATTTAGAGTAGTACAGGCATAAAACACATGTAGAATATCTGCACTATCTGCACGGCAGCGAAAGCACATGGATATGGAAAGCACATGGATAGTGATTCTAGGGTGGTTAGGGAAGCCACATATTTGGGTATTAAGATACGTACTTCTGTAAAAGAGATTGTAGAGGTCAACTGGGGCGATATTATTTGGGGAGTAAAACGATCACTCGAAAGGTGGGAGAACTTGCATTTGTCATTAGTCGGTAGAGCCAATGTATTGAAGATGAA
Source organism: Calotriton arnoldi (assembly GCA_963921515.1). NCBI lineage: Eukaryota > Metazoa > Chordata > Amphibia > Caudata > Salamandridae > Calotriton > Calotriton arnoldi. The sequence continues at coordinate 2,498,269 of CAWUFW010000650.1, read as the reverse complement.
TGTTTTGCCCCGGGTTATGTATTTTTTTAGGGCAGTGCCTCTGGAGGTACCAGGCAAACTAATACAGCATTTACAATCACTTTGTGCCAGATTTATGTGCGCTCCGGGGAGACCTCGAAGAGCTGCGCGGTATATGACCCTCTCTCAAGAAAGAGGAGGGTGGTCTGTACCTGATTTTGCTTTTTATTATTATGCCTGTATTTTGGTTAATGCACGTATTTTGTTGACTGGGGAAGAGGTTAGCAATCTGGCTGAAGCCCCGTCAATTTATCAGATGATTTTGGGCCCTGAGGTGAAGCATTTTTTGGTCAAAAGATTGGATGGCAGCTATTATAAAAGAACCCGCTTTAAGGTGTTAAATGCTGTGTTTAAAGTCTGGAACATAGTGCGGAGAAGCTTTAAGATCCCTGCACTTTCTGTTTATACTCCTACTGATGCCACTGGACTTTTACCTCCGATTTTCTGGGACTATGTGGCCTCAACTTGGAGAGAAAAGGGCATTATCAAACTTGGCGATATTTTTCAGGTTGATGGGAGTTTATATTCATTTTCGGAGCTAGCGGAGAAATATCATTTGCCCCCAACCCAATTCTTTAAGTTTTTGCAAGTAAGGGAGTTTTTGGGAAAACATCCGATTTGTATTATAACTTTTAATATTGTTGAAATCATTAGACGACAGGGAAATATTGGGCTAATATATAAGATACTCCTAGAGGGAAGAACAGATGATTTGGAAAAGTATAATATCAAATGGAGAACCTGGCTGGGAAACCCTGAAATTTCATTGGCGAAATCTATCGATTTGTCTGGGAGGATTTTTATGGCAGCTAATTTAAAAAGTCAACATTATAAAATGATATTTAATTTGTATCATACCCCTGTCAAGATGATGAAGTGGGGGGGCCAGCATGATGGAAGAGAGAAGCTTCTCAACTCTGTTGAGACCTTCTTTCATATTAATGGTAACAGTATCAGTAACAGAACTAGTAAACCAAATACCTAGATATTTAATCTTAGAACTGTTCCAAAGAAAACCAGTAGGATCAAAAGATTGTTTAACACAAAATTTGGTAATAGGAAGGATCTCTGTTTTATCCGTATTAATTTTGTAACCTGAAACTAAAGAGAAATCAGAAATTTCTTGTAATAAAGGGAGGGATAGAAGTATCTGGATTGGAAATAAAAAGCAAAATATCATCAGCGTAGGCAGAAAGTTTTAGGTGTCGTTCACCGTACTGAAAGCCAGAAATAGAATTGTTATTACGACTACGAGATAAGAAAGGTTCAAGGGCTAATATAAACAGAAGAGGTGACAAGGGACAACCCTGATGGACACCCCGCTGTAATGGGAAAAATTGAGAGGACTGTCCATTAACCAATACCGAAGCCCGGAGAGCCGTATAGAGCAGAGAAATAAGAGAAATAAAAGTACGTCCAAATCCATGCCAAGCAAGGGCTTTAAGTAAAAAGGACCAGTCAACTCTATCAAAGGCTTTTTCCGCATCAATGGAAACTGCAGATAAAGAGTATGAGAGATGAGGGGCTTTATTCAGAACATTGAAGAAGAGCCTAGAAATGTCTGAAGTCAATCTACCTTTAACAAATCCACACTGTTCCTTACCAATGAGATGGGGAAGAAGAGGGTCAAGTCTCAGGGCAATTGTTTTAGCAAAGATTTTATATTCTACATTTATCAAAGAAATAGGTCGATAATTCTTACAAAACGAGGGATCCTTGCCTTCTTTGGGAATTAGACAAATTGTGGCTTCCTGAAAGGTACCACTCGCTCCACCCATCTGCTGAAAATAAAGAAAGAGTTGTAAAAGTTTAGGTAGGAGTAAATTAGAGAAATGTAGGTAAAAATCCACTGTAAACCCATCTGGGCCTGGTGTTTTACCTTTTTTAAGGGAATTTAAAGCCTTGGAAATTTCTTCTAATGATAAGTCTGAGTCAAGCGATGAGAAGTTCAAAGCGTCATGAGAGGAAGAGGGAACATTAACAAGATATGCTTATTTTTATTTTTTTATTTCAATACCAGCAGATTAAACATTTACATGTTACATGAGGAGTAAAGCAGACAAATTACACTTTTAGGGTTCACCATATAGAAAATAAAATAACTAAAATAGAGCAGCCACATCAGGAAAGAGAAAAGAGTTACAATGGGAAGGAAAAGAAAAGCAGAAAGCAGGGAGCCTGCACAGGTTGCAATATGCATTAGTTTCCTTCTTTCCATCTTGTAATGGGGGCCCAGATATTTTCCCCCAGCCTCCTTGCTCTCGCGCCTTTTTTCCAATAAATTTCCTTTTCTAAATTATAAGTGGCTAGTAATCTCCCTAACCACTGTTGAAACCCAGGTGCCAGGGGGTCCAGCCAGGCTGTCGCGATACATATTCTAACCACTGCCATGGCTATGAAAAGAAAATAACGATTGTCTTCGAGAGCCTCCTCATTAGTAACTCCCATTATTATAAGCTGTGCGGAGAGGTTCGTTTTTATATTGAGGGAAACTCTCAGAAATTATATTGGCGTCGGTGCTACTGCAACGAGGGCAGGTGGTCCCATCCTGCCCACCCCATTGCGCAATTTTAGCGGGGGTGTAGTATAATAAAAATAATGTTTTATAGTATTGAGCCTGAAGGGCAGCAGAAAGGAGCACAGTCCTTCCAAGTTCCAATGAGTCTAAAAATAAATTGCGCGATATACCCAGTTTCTGCTCCCATTTAGACCCATACCTCTCGAGATCGTCTTGAGTAAACAGTGTCAGTTTTGAATAAATTTGGCTGATGGTGCACTCCTCTTCGCGCCAAACAGTATCCACAATGCTATTATTGCTGAAGCCTCTTGTACTCCCTTTTTAGCCTTAAGAAGCTTCGAATTTGTAGATACTTAAAAAAATCCCTGGCGGGTATCCCATATTTATCCTGAATTTCGCTAAATGAGCATATCTCCGTACCGTCTAGCAGATCGCCTATCATACAAATACCTGCGCCCTCCCATCTTGACATAACGTTGTCCCTAAAGATCTCTGGCATTGTTGGGTTTTTAAAAAGCTGCGTATAATAGTTCAGCCTGCCAAGCCCAGTTTTTCTTTTAATGGCAACCCAGATCTTAAATGCTGCCTGAAGGGTCTTAAATCTAACCTTTTTATAATAGCTCGGCTCACTATACTTCAAAAAGCAACCCTTGGCGGTTTCATCTATGAGTAACTCGTATACATCTTCCATCCCATGTATGTTCCTCTGTGCTTCCCCATGACCACCCAGTAGCACCCGCATATATTGTAGAGCAGCCGCCCAGTAATACATTCTTAAATCGGGAACCACCCATCCTCCTTTCTCCCTTGCTAATGACATAAATTTTAACGCCCTTCTTGTCTAGCCTTTTGACCAAATAAACCTATTAAGCAGATTTTCCATTTCTTTGAACCAACAGCCCGCAAACTCGAGGGGAATAGTCCTAAACAGGCATAGTACTTTAGGCAAGAATAACATCTTTATTACGTTACACCTACCTACTATCGAAAGGTGAAGATTGTGCCACCTATCAAAGTCGCTTTTCCTCTTCCTTATTACCGGAACAATATTTGCCTCAACAATTTGTTCAAGTTCAGATGTAATTTTTATTCCTAGGTACATTGCCATATTTGTAACCTGTGTATCTTCCCAACTAACCAAACTGTTAGTTACTACTTGAGTTTTCTGCTGGTTAAGCTTGTACCCTGAAATGACCCCAAATACTGCGGCTTCTTCGCCGATTGCAATGACTGCGGACTGGGGATCGGGTGTAACTACAGCTAGATCGTCCGCATATGCTAGGATTTTGGTTTCCAACTCCCGAAATATCATTGGCTTAACTGTTTCATTCCCTTCAATTCTTCGAATAAATGGATCTATGTGTAAGGCGAAGAGTAACGGGGAACAAGGACACCCTTGCCTGGTACCCCTTGTACCACAGTGGAGAGGTGTGGTGCAGCGGCCAGGGCAGCTGACTTCGGAGCACAGAGCTCACAGTTCGATCCCCGACTCCGGCGGCAGCTCAGCTCAGCACCATGTGACTCTGGGCAATAGCTCACTTAATTTCCACGATGGCCCCCAGCGCCTTGAGACCCGTAAGGGTGAGTAGTTTGCGCTTTACAAATATGGATTAACATTTACATTTTTATTTATTTTTTATTTTACCTTGTGATCCGAATAGTCTCTGTATATCCTCTATTTATTCTAATGCGGGCCACTGGGTTCTTATATAAACCCTTAATTGCTTTAATGAATCCTTTTCCTATCCCGTACCTCTCAAGAGTGCCCCACAGGTAGCCCCAGGAGACCCTATCAAACGCTTTCTCAGCTTCAAATAGTATCAATGCCATAGGGTCCCCTGAGACAGCTGCGGCATCAAATAGTGTTATGACCCTGCGCACATGCTCGGTGGTTCCTCTGCCGGGTATAAACCCGTGCTGTCTCGGGTGGATCACTCTGCTGATGATTAAGCTTAATCGAGAGGCCAAGACCTTCGAGAAGATCTTGGAGTCACTATTCATGAGAGTGATTGGTCTATATGATCCAGGCTCCTGCGGAGATTTCCCTTTCTTCCAAAAAACAACTATTGCTGCCTGGCCCCAGGACTCGGGTATAGAGCCTCCTCCATACGCCTGCTCAAATGTCCTTATCATATCTTGCTTCAATATATGGTAGAAGGTTTTATAAAATTCCAGGGGTATCTGGTCTGGCCCCACTGCTTTCCCCGATGGGAGGTTCTTTAGGGCATTAAGTATTTCCTCTTCTGTCAGGTTCGCCTCCAGGTCTTCAACGTCAGTTGGGGCGAACTGCTCTATTTGAATATTATTCAAATACCCCTTGACATCATCAGATTCCTCCTGATAAAGTTCGCTATAATACCTTCGAAATTCCTCCCTAATACCATGGGGCTCTTTAATCAAACTACCCCCTGCATCCTGTATCTCCGCTATCTCCCCCATCACCCTCCTCTGCCTCGTCCATACAGCTAGCATATGTCCAACTTGTTCGCTCAATTCATGGCATCCTTGGCGCCATGTCAGATATTTCTCTGCCACTTTAGTCGCTGTAATTGCCCCAATTTCAGCTTTGGTTATCGCTATTCTATGAGTCCAGCTCTCCACCAGCGCCCCTTGTGCTATTGCACTAATCAATTCCTCTTCCAGTTTTATCAGAGCCTTATAAAGTATGTTCGATTGTTCTACTTCTTTTTTCCGCCGCTGGGCGCTGTAGCTGAGCGTCTCCCCCCTGATCCCAGCTTTAAGTGCATCCCAGACCATTCCACAGCTAGTACTACCCTGTTAATCCCCAAAAACCAAGTAATCCAGGAATTCATATGAGTAATATAGTCTGGGTCCTTCAGGAGAGCTCTCTCAAAAGTCCACACTGATTCTTTAACTTCCGTCACCCTAAAATTCATTGTTAATACTAATGGGTTATGATCTGATATCACCCGAGGATGTTTTTCTATGCTACTTTCTAACACCAGCTGATTGGAAGTGAAAACATAATCTAGTCTTGCTACCATTTTGTGTGGGGCCGAGTAGTATGTACTCCCAAAATCATTCACTTTTGTCTGAGCCCAGACATCCACTAAACCATTATCTTGAACCAGTGTGAGCAGGGCCCTCCATACCCTACTTTTGCGTCCAGTATATTTCCCAGACCCACCCCCCCCAGCTGATGGTCAAACCATTAATATTTAGGTCACCACAGAATATTATTGGTGTTTGTCGTGACGCTAACTCTGCATTCACCTCCTCCAGGACCTCGGGGTCATCTCCAGTAGAGCCATACACAGAGCAAAGAGTAAAGTTATGCCTGTGGTAGCAGCACTCAGCCATCACCCACCTACCTAATTTATCTGCCTGGCAGTTCTTCCATCTTAATTCTTTTTTACGTGAAAGAATAGCGACACCTCTCGTTTTGGCACCCTGTGTTGTGTTGACAACCAATGTGTATCCTAGCTGTTCCATTATTTTGCTCCTTGTGCCCTCAATGTGTGTCTCCTGTAAGCACAAAATATCTGCTCGCAGCCTTTTCAGTTCAATTGCAGCTCTTTGCCTTTTATTTAAATCATTCAGGCCGCACACATTTACAGATGCTATTCGGATACTCGACATTTAATATCTATATGATAAGTTCCTGCGCTCCTTTTAACCAAAAATGTCCTATTCTCTTCCTGTTTGACTCGTAATCCTACATGTACCTCATTAACCATTTTTCCCCTTATTTACCCCCTCTCCCTCCCCCTTCTCCCCCCTGTCCCGCCCCCATCCCTCTCCACCCCCCCTCTGCCCCTCCCCCACCCCCTTAATGGGCAAAAAGGTCAATAAATGACCCATGTGATGTCGCCTGTGGCGACCGCCCGAGCCCCTCCGTGCCCCAGCCCCCACAACATTTTGAAAAATACAGAGCAATATAACCAGCTAAACTTTCCTGGTGAATAGAAGAAAAAGCAAAGCAACAAAAAACAAACAAGAGACGATGAGAGAGATTACCAAAACATTTGCTAGCATTTCATCACCCTTTCTTTCACCCCCTCCCTCCTGCATTGTTAGCTTATTTGACAGTGGGACACACTCCCATTATCTAACATTCTAAATGTCACTGAACCTGTCGCCACACTCTATCTTTCTGTTGGCACTGATTCCCTTAACTCTTGTAGTTCCTTCAGGTAGTCTTGAGCCTTTATTTCAGAAGCCAGCATTCTGACCTTCCCTCTATATATGATTTTGAGACGTGCGGGGCTCATGAGATATGCCTCGGCGCCAATAGCCTGAAATGGCGAAATCAGCTGTCGGAGCCTCCAGCGCCTCTCCACTGAGCTATGACAAAAGTCAGGCCGCGCGAAAAACGTGTGCCCACCGAATGATTTCTTAGCATCTGGTCTTGCCCCATCCGCTATAGCCTGGCGTAAGAGAAAGTTCCCGAAGAAAACTAGAATTGCCCTGGGTCGATCGGATGTCCTGACATGTTATTCTTCTTCACATAGAGAGGTGAAACGGTGCGCCCGTTGGACCTCGGCACCCCAGTTCCAGTTCGAAAGCTCGGGGAAGGCGCCCTTCAGCAGATCCACCATGAAAGTTCTAACATCGCCACCTTCGCTATTTTCCGCTATTCCAAGGAATCTGAGGTTATTCCGGCATTGCCGATTCTCGAAATCTTCGAGCTTCCACATTACGTCGATTGACTGCTTTTCCTGTTGTTCCTTGTATTCCTGAATTTTCACTACTTTGTTCTCTAGAGACATAGTTCTTTCCTCAACGTGCCACCCTTTCCCTCATCTCTGCACACATCTTTGTCACCTTCCGGATAGATCCCTGCAGTTTCTTCATGGCCTGGTGTGCCCTGCGAGTTTCCTGGCGAGCTTCCCCCTGCATTTGCTTAAGGGTGGCAAAGATCAGATCCATCGAAGGAGGGTTAGAAGGGGTAGCTATGGTGTCGGCCGCAGTTTTATCCTGTTCATTATATACCTGACTTGTAGCGGAGTAGTCCCATATCAATCTTCGAGTGGTTTCATCATTACTATTCATTCGCTGACTCATCCCCTTTGATCTTTTTCTTCGTTTTTGGGTGGCTGGCTTATCTTGATTCTTGCTTGTGGATGATCCCTCAGATTCTGACCCTTGCTCTGTAAGCCCAGCAGTAGATGTTGAAAGCTCAGAGTCATCTGTGAGGGAATAGAACTTTTCCCCTCCACCATCTGGTGAGCCCATTGTAATTCCTAACCAGGGGGTACCCATCAGTCCCTGTGTGATTGTCTCCCCTTTAGTGGTGGCTCTTGTGCTATGCTGGGTTTCGCTCTTATTCCCTACCAACGTTTCCAAGGATAGATCAATGCCTTTCAGCATGGTCACACTTGGTAGCACATTATCTACTGGAAATATGTCTTTACCTGAGCTAGCGAGCAAGCTATCCTCCATCGGCATCCCAGGCTGCCCATTCCGTGCCTGAGTCCATCCCCCCTCCGACAAGGCAGACTGCTCCACCTCCTTCTCCACGCACCGTCCGCTTTCTGCCTCACCATCTGGCTGATCCACAAGGCAGTCTGGTGCAGCTGTAGCCATCACAGATACCGCAGCGGAGTCAGGGGAGTCGGCACTGGCACCAACCTCCACAGGTAAGTCATTCCGAGGCGTGTGCTCAGCAGGCGCCTCTGTCTCTGAACCCTGCGCTGCTCCCTGCAGGAAAGCCTCTGTAATGAGCAGCTGCTTCGGGACGCGATCCGCAGCGGTAGCCCCTGTCTGACGTCCATTTGTCCCACGGCCGTTCGCAAATTTGGTTTCGGTCTCATCTGCTCTCCCGACTGCACCTCCATGCCGCTGGCCAGCTGCGCCTCGACCCACACTGATAATCCCAGGATATTTTGCTGCGTCTTTAACCTTAATCAGCTTGGGAGCCATGCCACCGGCAGTAAGCAGTTTCTTTTGCACGAGTGTTGCTAATGTTGCCGTGTATTTGAAAAATGAAATGGTCCGTCGCTCCAGCCACCGAAGCACACCAGACCACGCTGAGGACCTGTGGTTCACCAGGTAAAGTATTCTTCCTTCGTTAGAAACCATCACTTGAGCTGCCCCATTGCACTTACTCGGAGTTACAGCAGGGTTAGGAGCGAGGCAAGGAAGCAGCACTCTCGCGGCGGTCAATCAGCCGCCATCTTGCCCCCCAGCGAGATATGCATCAATAAGAGAGAAGGTGGCAGGGGATTCCGGGGTATACAGGTGTTGAAAATCTTTTGTAAATTCATGCAAAATATCTTGATCTTTGAATAGGATGGATTCATCTGACGAGTGAATGGATTTAATGAGCGAGCGTTCTATTCCTGATTTGAGATAGTTAGCCAAAAGGGACCCTGCTTTATTGCGGCCTCCATAATATCGAGGACTACTACGTAATAATATAGAGGAAGCCTTCTCCGTAGATGACTTATTAAATTCCAGTTTAGCCCGGGAAAGTTCTTGTAAGGAGGTATCTGAGGAAGTAGTGTGAAAATGGTGTTCTAAACGTTTGATATTTGCTAAAAGAATGTTATGTTTTGTAAGAAGTTGTTTCTTTTTTTTCGACACATAGTCAATAATAAAGCCACGAGCAGTTGCTTTGAAAGTGTCCCACAATAATTGGGGAGAGGTATCAGACGACCCATTCAATAAAAAGAATTCATTAGCAAAGGAAGTAAATGCAGAAGAAAAAGCGGGATCCTTCAATAAAGAATTATTAAATCTCCACCTATTGGACTTGGGATGCGGAGGGAGCAAATCAAAAACAGTGAAAACTGGAGCATGATCAGAGATAAGAATAGGTTCAAGAGATGAAGAAATAAGGTTTTGAGATAAGGAATTAGAAATAAAAATATAATCCAAATGGGTAAATGACCCATGGGGGTGAGAAAAAGAAAATTTCAAAGCATCCGGATTACATAAACGCCAGGAATCTACCAAGTGTGTTTGTGAAATTGTAGTGAGGAATGGTTTGTGCGGCTTATGAGAGGCAAAACGGACACTAGATTTCGGGTCTAGGAAAGATTCAATAATCTGGTTACAGTCTCCACCTGAAATAAAAAGTTCATCTTTATGTTGAATACATTTTTTTGTAATATTGGGCCAGAATGAATAATCAGGTTGAGTGGGACCATAAACATTAAAAACAGTTAGAGAAATGCCATTAATGAGTAATTTAACCAACAACCACCTTCCCTCAGAATCAGTCTCTTTAGATACAACAGAGCAGTTCAACTTCTTATGACAGAGTATCACAACTCCATTCTTCTTAGTCGACGTAGGAGAGACTAAAACTAAGCCAACCCAATTAAGTTTAAGTTTAGTGGCTTCCGCTTCCGTAAGATGAGTTGCTTGCAAAAGAACCAGATCCGGATTATAGGAAGCCAAGTGAGACAAAATCTTCTGTCTCTTAATAGGATTAACAAAACCTTTTACATTCCACGATATGACTCTGAATATGAAAACGTTGAACATACATAGAACATAATATAAACATTAATAGGGACTAAGCCAACCCGGCTACAGTCAAAATTGGAGGTTTTCTCTTTCGTACGATAAAATACTTGAAAAAGGATGGAGTTAAGGTTAGAGGAAACCAAATGAGAGAAGATTCTCTGACTCCTAATGAGAGTAACGAAACCTTTCACCCTCCACAAAATGACTCTGAATATGAAGATGCAGACATTGCATAAAAAAAACATATGATCCTCAGGGATGAAAAGGAGGGAAAGAAAAAGAAAGAAAAAACAGATGTGATGAGAAAAATATACTGGTAGACATACTAGAGGAAAGGAAAGAGGAAGGATAGAAGAGGATAGGAAAAGAAGGGACAAAAGATACAGCAAGAAGGGACAGCACATGTCAAACTGATGACTGTAATGCATACCGTTTAAGGGGAAGGAGAAGACAACAAGATGGAGTGGCGACAACAAATGAAGATGGCACAGCCGACAAGGGAGAAGGTACCACACCAGGATGCCAACATGACAATTACGGAATGGACAAATCAAATTCCAAATAACCTGCAAGGAAGTTGAAGAAGAAAATCAACTTAATACAAGTGGGGAAACAAGCATCAAGAAGCAACCTGCAAAGGAAGCAATCATTAGAATAACTGAGAATAATAGTTACATAAAATTATAAAAGTCAAGTAAAAGAAGAAGGGCCAGTAATTTCCATCGATGTTGTAGAGTGTGAGTGAATAAATTTCCTTAGGTCTGCAGGATCCTCAAATGTAGACGAATTATTCTGAAATGTCACTTTGAAGAGGCATGGATGAAAAAGACCATATCGGGCACCAAGGGTGCGTAGAGCAGGTCTTAGATCAAGGAAGTCCTTTGGCCATTTAGCCATTGCTGTAGAAACATCTTGGGAGATAAACAAGTTAGCACCAGACCAGACAAGACACTTATTAGACTTGGCTGCGTTTAACACTTGAAGAAGGTCTGTGAAATGCAGGAAGAGAAGAATCACTCCCCGAGGTTTTGATGGGGCTGACGTAGAAGACAGGTGAGGACCTAGCCTGTGGGCACGCTGGATGTTCAAGTTAGTCGAAGGAGGGAGATCCAAAAGTTTTGGAAAGAAGGACGTGAAAAAAGCAACCAGATCATTCCCTTCAAGTCCCTCCGGAAGACCATATAAGCGTAGATTATTACGTCTGTTCCTGTTTTCGAGATCCTCAGCAGATTTTTTAAGGAGTGAAATATCTTTCTCCAAAGTTGATATTTTTACAGCAGCATCCTGGACATCACTGACACGTTGTTCCACTAAGGAAAGTCGGGAATCCATAGAGGACCACTTATTATCCATCACCTGTAGGCGAGTGTTGGTCTCCTCAATAAATGGGCGCAAAGTGCGTATCTCCTCCAGAATAGTATCCAAAGATACAGGAGCAGGAAGTTTAGGAGGAGAAGGCGGATCTTGCTTGAGGCGCTTATTAGCCGTAGGTACTGCTTGCATTTTAGAAGTCAATAAAGGCAGCGGTACTGAGCGAGATGTAGATGACTGAGCCATATCTGCTGCAGAGAACGAACAGTCCATGGAGGGCTCAGTACACGAAGAATCAGCTTTAGATACCTTAGAAGTGCTGCTTTTATTTGAATATAATACATTTTTGCTTCTGCCCATAAGTAACCTTGAGGTGCGCAGCCAAGAAAGGAACGCAGACAGCAGTAAACATATGTTTCCCTCCACTAATCTCCCAGAGCCAGAAAGATAGTCAGTCTGCAAGTTGCGCAAATCACAGCAGACCAAGAGACTCAGGGCAAGTTAAAGCAAGATATAACCAATATCATGAGGGAGAAAAGCGGCACAAACAGTCACAAACAGTCCAGTGCTGAGGAGAGTCAAAGTGCCCAGAAATACAAAATGGCGGCCGCAATATTGAAGAAGAGTTTAGGGGCCCAAAATAAGGGTAATAAAACAAAAAACAGGATGAAAAGACCTTCACTCAATGCAGGACATGATCCGATGCCAGTACTTACCCGATTCCAGTTGTTTTTGAATCACAGGAGCCGCATATCAATTACGGCATTCCTGACGCAATACGGAGCTCTGTGGTCAGGCGGCCATCTTAGGCACCGCCGCGCGCGCTCTCCGAGCCCCACTCTTTTTAACAACTATCTGGCTCCCCTTGCCTAGATAGTTAAGTCCTTTGGCTTTGAATTACTTTCCTATGCAGATGATAACCAATTAATCGTCTCCTTTGGGCGAAACCCAGAAAATGTTAAAAATAGGTTTATTGTCTGCATGAGAAAAATTGCCACAAGGATGACCCACATCTGTCTACAGCTAAATGGAGACAAAATGGAGATTTTGTTGTTTGGAAAAGCTCAGACATATTGGTGAGATGACTGGTGACCCTCTGAGCTGGGATCTGCGCCTTCCCCTAGGAGGTCGGCTAAAAATGTGTGTGTCCTTCTTGACAAGAACCTGTCCTTGAAGGATCAAGTTATGTCTATTTGTGGCCCCTGCTCTGATACCATACGCTTGTTCAGGAAAGTCTTTCACTGGCACCCATTAAAATATAGGAGAACTCTTACTCAGGCCTAAATAATCAGTCATCTTGACTATTGGAACACCTTACTGTTAGCGGCCAATGATTCCCTTCTCTCTAAAATTAAGTTTGTCTAAACACAGTTGCCTGCCTGGTTAGAGAGCTTCCACCAGGCTCACCATTGGTCCTCATACTTATAGGTCTCCATTGGCGCCCAGTCAGGAAAAAAACCCTTTTCAAACTTCTCTGCCTGACTTATAAGTCCCTGGCCAGTAAGGGTCCAGTATATCCACGAAAGAAACATACTTACTACAGTCCTAGTATAAACATGAGATCTAAAGATAAACTATTGTGTCCCCACTGCAGCCATATGGCAGATTGATCCTTTTCATATCTTGCCCCTTACCATTGGAACAGGCTACCCTTATACATTCGCTACTGTGTTGACTTCATAACTTTAAAAGAAAATCTGAAAACCTGGTTGTTTTGACTTGCCGTTCTGTCTTGACTCTGTTAAGCACCGAGATACTCCTCTGGGTGTGAGTCGTTTATGCTATATTAAATGCCCTTATCATAACATAACATTTAGGTGAAACTAATGTTTCACAAGTGCAGCAGTTCATTTCTAGTGAGTTTTATTATAAACACTGGTTATGCGGCTTCCATGATTGATTCAAATTGACCCAGTACAACAATTCTGCATTAATGAAATAATCCTGTGCTTGTGGAGGTAGGCAGTTCTGGTGGGAAGATAACTGTTTTGACAGTATCTGCTGTAGCACCTTCTAGCTCCTGCACAACCTGTTTGGTGTTGGCTCACCCCTGCTCAGGTTTCCAACATATTCCATCCATTAACCATTCCTGTCAAAGTGTCTGAAGATGTCCAACAAAGTTGACAATGTCGGATGCATGCTTGTTAGAATTTGAGTTTCTGGTTGGCTAAAGTATACATCTAGACCAGGCACAACCCATCACTCTAGGCAGGGTAAGCTAGATACACAACTGAAAAGAAACAATTGTAAAATATTTGTGGCAGATAAACACACAGAAGCACAATGATTACACCAAAAAAAGACCCCGCAAAGGTTAAGACATATAGCTGGTTATATTCTGAGAAAAACAGGACCAAAACAACAAAAATTAAATCATCTCTTGTCAAAATATGGGCATTCAAAGTATGCAGATAATTACAGTGTTGGAAGAGCACTTGTGCTTCTAGTCAGGTATTTACGGTTATGCTAGGGACTTGGCAATGATCTTAGCAGTGGATCGATAATTAAGTAGTGCTTTTAAAATCCATAATGGGCAAGCTTACAGCCAGACCCTCAATACCGGTACTTCAGGTACGCCCAGCTGCCCGTGAGGCCACGTAGAGCGTCTCCTGAGACCTTGCGGGTCTTATGATTCACAGTCTCTTTCGTAAAGACAAATGCGGCAGGTTGTGGCATTCAAACAGCTGTGGTGGTCCTGATCAAAGACGGCAGATGCAGCGATTTCTCTCATTCAGGACCCGCATTGGGATCTTCTGTTTGGGGCTGGCTGTGTGGCACGGACAGGCAGCGCTAGGCTGTCCTCAGGGGCTTTGGCATCTTCGAGTCAGATGCGGCAGTCCTGACAAAGTAGCAATGTGACAGTCTACTGCAGTCATGGCCCATGCTGCAGGTGACACCTCATTTTGGGGTTTGTTGGAGAGGAGAGATGAGCTGTGCTGGCTACCTGCGGGCAGCATATCTGCAGTGAAGCCAGCGGCAGAGGCAATCACTTTCATGTGGGGCAGACTCAGCGATCTTAGTTGGCACCCAGCACGGATGTGTGCAGATGTCAAATACAACAGCAGACAAGGCACTCTTCGTCTGTACGCGAAACAGCATGTAACACAGCAGCAGACACCGCAATCTTCGTTGATACATGGCACAGATGTGTGTGCATGTAGTAACACAGCAGTGTACACAGCAATCTTCATTGACACATAGCACAAATGAAGTCTTTTATGGCCCTGAGACTTCTGTGAACAGGGGGCAAGCCAACAAACCCTTGGAGTTATTTTAGGTTTCAAGAGGTTGCAGAGTAGGTTCAGTCTTTCTCACTGCAAGTGGCAGCAGAGCAGCACATCAGAGCATGTTGCAAAGTGGTAGTCCCTCCTGGCAGCACAGCAATCAGCAAGCAGCAGGCCAACACAGCAGAACAGTTAACAAAGTGGCAGTTCCTCCTGGCAGCAGAGCTCCTCTTCTGGACGGAGTCTCCTCAGGATCCAAAAGTGAACTAGTTAGAAGATGATCTTAGCAGTGGATTGATAATTAAGTAGTGCTTTTAAAATCCATAATGGGCAAGCTTACAGCCAGACCCTCAATACCGGTACTTCAGGTACGCCCAGCTGCCCGTGAGGCCACGTAGAGCGTCTCCTGAGACCTTGCGGGTCTTATTATTCACAGTACCTTTCGTGAAGACAAATGCAGCAGGTTGTGGCATTCAAACAGCTGTAGTGGTCCTGATCAAAGACGGCAGATGCAGCGCTTTCTCTCATTCAGGACCCGCATTGGGATCTTCTGTTTGGGGCTGGCTGCGTGGCACGGACAGGCAGCGCTAGGCTGTCCTCAGGGGCTTTGGCATCTTCGAGTCAGATGCGGCGGTCCTGACAAAGTAGCAATGTGACAGTCTACTGCGGTCATGGCCCGTGCTGCAGGTGACACCTCATTTTGGGATTTGTTGGAGAGGAGAGATGAGCTGTGCTGGCTACCTGCGGGCATCACATCTGCAGTGAAGCCAGCGGCAGAGGCAATCACTTTCATGTAGGGCAGACTCAGCGATCTTAGTCGGCACCCAGCACAGATGTGTGCAGATGTCAAATACAACAGCAGACAAGGCACTCTTCGTCTGTACACGAAACAGCATGTAACACAGCAGCAGACACAGCAATCTTCGTTGATACATGGCACATGCGTGTGTGCAAGTGGTAACACAGCAGTGTACACAGCAATCTTCATTGACACACAGCACAAATGAAGTCTTTTATGGCCCTGAGACTTCTGTGAACAGGGGGCAAGCCAACAAACCCTTGGAGTTATTTTAGGTTTCAAGAGGTTGCAGAGTAGGTTCAGTCATTCTCACTGCAAGTGGCAGCAGAGCAGCACATCAGAGCATGTTGCAAAGTGGTAGTCCCTCCTGGCAGCACAGCAATCAGCAAGCAGCAGGCCAACACAGCAGAGCAGTTAACAAAGTGGCAGTGCCTCCTGGCAGCAGAGCTCCTCTTCTTGACGGAGTCTCCTCAGGACCCAAAAGTGAACTAGTTAGAAGGGGTCAGAGACCCAGTACTTATACCCAACAGTGCC
Source organism: Calotriton arnoldi (assembly GCA_963921515.1). Lineage (NCBI taxonomy): Eukaryota > Metazoa > Chordata > Amphibia > Caudata > Salamandridae > Calotriton > Calotriton arnoldi. The sequence continues at coordinate 2,482,431 of CAWUFW010000650.1, read as the reverse complement.
TTTGAAGCAGAGGTGACTTCAAAGGAAAGTCTTTGAAGTGCACATGTCCCCTTTCAGCCCAGTCCTGTCTGCCAGGCTAACCCTTGGGGGTTGATCAGCGCTTTGTGTGAGGGCAAGACACTACCTATTGACGTGTAAGTGTCAGTCCCTCCTCTTCCCTCCACCCAGGAAGACCCATCAGTATGCAGATGAACATAGATGCAGCTGTGTGTCCTGTGTTTGTGGATGTCTAGAGGGAATTCACAAAGTGTAGCTGTCACCCAAGCCCAGCTTGTATTGGAGACAGGCTGGAAGGCACACAAAGAGCTAAGCGCGGAGAAATGCCCACTTTCTAAAAGTGGCACTCCTAAACTAGTAATGTCAAATCCAACTTTACCAGTAAAGAAGATTTGTCATTACCAATCCAAAGATAAAAATTATCAAGCAGCTATTCCTCTGCAATCAGGAATTACGGCTTAAAAGTGTATTAAGGAATTCCCAATGACAACCTATGAGTGGAGCAGGTCTCACAGTAGAGAAAAACAAATGTAAGTGTTTGCCACTACCAGGGCATGTCAAGAACAGGTACATGTTCTACCTTTTACTTACATAGCACCCTGCCCTTAGGGTCAATTGGAGCCTATTTTAGGGGTGACATATGTAATAAAAGGGGATTTTAAGGTTTGGCAAGTAGTTTTAAATGCCAAGTCGACGTGGCAGTAAATGGCACACACAGGCCCTGTAATGGCAGGCCTGAGACAGGTTTGAAAGGTTACTTGTGTGGGTAGCACAATCAGTGCTGCAGGCCCACTAGTGGCATTTGAAAAACAGGTCGTGTGTATAAGGTATACCACTTTACAAGGGAATTATCAGTAAATTTAGTATGTCAATCAGGTGTACACCAATCACAAAAAGGTTTAGGGGAGAAACATATGCACTTTAGCACTGGTTAGCAGTGGTAAAGTGCTCAGAATCCTAAGGGCTACAAAAAGAGAATCAGCAAAACAGCAGGTAAAAGGCAAAAGTCTGGGGAAGCACCACCCTAAGGATGCCAGGTCTGGCAATGCTTATCTGATAGAAGTCATTCATGTACCGTACGCCAGTTTCCACGTCCAGCCTTGCTGCACTTTCCATCGGCTCTCCTTTTCCCTGCACATGGTCTCCGCCTCCTCGCATCTCCTGATTTCATTTACTGTTGGATAAGGAACAGAAAATGTCGGGTTCACTGCCAGGGAGTACAGTGTTCATCTCATGCCGGAGACGGCAGGGGGCTGAGCTGACTGTGGGAAAAGTAACCGAAGCAAAAGAATCAAGATTCAGAACAAACCCTAAACTGCGTGTGCTGTGAGCCAGCGACACTATCATGGAAGCCCTGCTGCTCCTTCAGCTGTAAGTGCGCCATGCTTCAAGCGTCGCTGCATGAAAGGCGCGCTCAACTGGCCCCTCAATGTAGGCGTGTAATTTGAAGCAGGTGAGGCACAGATGTTAGTTTTTATTAAATACCTGCAGGTCTTAGCTGCACCACTGGTCCTCTGCTTATGAAACCCTCCTCCTGCGAAGTGTTTCATGCTTTTACTGTCCCTTGGACTTGCTCCTTTGATCTGAAAGGAAGCGAAATTACAAGGTGGAAGTCAGGCCTGCCTTGCTGTCACCAACTGTGTGGGTTTATGCGACACACCACATTGCAGGCAGAATGATCTTGTCACAAAGGCACAGCACTAAATGATATCTATCAATTATTTGGTGTAAGAGGATTTTCTATGCTGACATTCGAAGCTGCCAGCTCTTCTACTGCTGGTCTTGACAGAATCCTAAACACTGAATAATAGTCACAATCGATCGTTTTATTTTCCCCAACACTAGTGTTGCTTCTGAGAGTTTTAGTGATATAAAATCAATGGTCAATTTTGACTAATGACAATTTTTCTAGACAAACTGTGCAGTGAAACATAAAAAAGTCAAAGGTGCGCAAAACAAAAAGATGCTATTTTGGCTATTTTGCTATACCGTACTAATCATGGAAGGTTAGATTCATTAATATGAAATTACCATGCGGTAAGGTAAACTGTGTAAACGGAAATATATATATATATATATATATATATATATATATATATATATATACATATATATATATATATATATAATTTCCCTTTTTCTGATCCAAGTAAGGCAGTCAACCTCCTTCTGTTTGAAGTTATTCCTCCGAACCTAAGAGTCTGGGCTGAAGAAAAGGTCACTTTAACCTAGACATGCTTCATTTGATGTTCAGCTGGTTGATTTCTTTATTTAGCATTCTATCTAAGACCAGTGAAAGGGTCGTAACTCTATTTGCTTTTCATTTGTTATTCCCTCATTGATATGTTCAAATGATGATGCTTCCTAGAACTGTACAAAGAATAAGGGGGCATATTTACTAGAAAATGTTGGATCGCAGACCATTTTCAAAACGCAGTTATGTGCCGTATTTACTACAATACAGTGCACCACTGTGTTTTCCCTAGCTCTGGCGCTAAAATTAGCTGCCTAGCGCCAACGCAGGCACCCGTGTACTATAGTGCAAGGATGCCTGAGTTGGAGGGAATGATTGTTTATGTGCAGGAAGGTGTCCCTTCCTGAACATAAACAATCCAAAATGGCTATTTGTTACTTCTATGTGTGCTGCACTGTGCAGCACACGTAGAAGTAGTAAATCGTCATTATTTAATGATTGTTTATGTGCAGGAAGGGACACCATACTGCACATAAACAATCATTAATGGCTTTTTGCTCTTTCTATGTGTGCTGCAGAGTGCAGCACACATAGAGAAAGCAAAAACGAGGAGAAATAAAAGCATTTCTCCTCGTGTGCCATTCTAACGCCTGCTCTTGCATTTTGTTCATTTTTGGTGCTGGCGCTGATTTACACCTCCTTGTAAATCTGGGGCAACGTAAAAAAGCAATGGGCGTTGAGGTGGAACGCCCATAGAAACACACATTGCATGCCCCTTTGCCGCAGAACACTGTGGCAGAAAGGGGCATATTTACAGGGCGGCATTAAGCCATGCTAAGTGGCTTAGTGCCACCTTGTAAATATTGAAAATGGCGTTAAGCCACCTGAGCATCAAAAAAAGGGATGATCCTTTGGCGATAAGGGCTTGTAAATATGCCCCACGGAGCGTGGGTCTGAACAGCAGGAGAAGATGGTGAAATGCAGCTGGGGCCTGGGGATGGGATGCCTAGGGCCTAAAGCGGCTTGTGAGGGGGACCACACGGCAAACTCCCCTTTCAACTTATACGTACTGCCCTAGGGGATAGGGTCCCCAGGGCCTATAGAGGCTTGGGAGTGGGCCGCAAGGCCTTCCTCCCCTTTAATAGGGAAAAAAAGACAAGGGGATGGGGTCCCCAGGGCTAGGCCATATGGCCAACCGCCTGCCACACACGGTCGAAGGCCATGTGAGGTTGGCTGAAGGGCCTGTCCCCAGGCCAGGACCCGTAGCCAACCCCCACCATGCACAACCGAAGGCCCAACGCAGTGTGGGGTTGGCTAACTTTATGGTTGTTGGCCACATTAATGTCATCAATGATGTCATTTGAGATGTCATCAGTGATGTCATAAATTATGTCATAGAATATGTCATGAATGATGTAATATGTGAGGTCATAGGCAGTGCTTGGTGGGGGGCACAAGTTATAGTTAGCTCTGCTAACTTTAACTACTGAATTTCACTGGTTTTGTATAAGTGAAACCTTAGCCTAACTATAACGTCTCTGTTCCCTTTGTTTTTTTCAGTGAATATATATATTCGTGAACAAGGCTGCACCTGGCAGTCAAAACGCGTTGATGTTTGTGTCACTCTTAAATTAATAAACCAAGTGACAAACCACAAGAGTGCTGATTCCATCTCTTTGAAGCAGTGAGAAGTTTTTGTTTCATATATATATATACATATATATATATATGAAGACACAATCCCGATTCACCACCACAGGCAGCTCGGAGAAGACCGGTACGGACCACCAAATGTCTTTTAACAGATGCAGTGCTTTATTTCAGAATATAATCCATCAAACAGCAACCAGTCAAATAAAGGCAAGTGCCCAGCATGAGGCGTTTCGACTGTGTTACTACGGTCTTGATCACATGACGTGCCCGAGACATTAGGCAATTTAAATAGTAACGTCTGACCCTCCTTAATTGGTTACAAAAAAGACACACCCAGAGCAATAAACATGGGCAAAAGACTAAGCATGTTACATACTCAATACGTTGGATCCAATAAATACATATGTCTATATAAAATCCAAGTAAAAAAATGAGGTATTTACAATAGAAATCTGAAACATTCATAAAAGGATATTGGACATAAATAAATACATAGTGCATTAAAATCCAACCATAGAAGTGAATTGGATTTACCAAATCCTAAAATTGATGAATATTTAATAATCAGATTTAAGAAAGACCTCATACTAGATCAAAATGTAAAATGCAGATGCTCATATATTGCACGTTCCCAAAGTGCTCAAGATAAAGTGCTGGTGCCAAAAAGTGCAAGTAACAAGAAGTTAAGTACTAAATATTAAAACTAAATGATGTAATATACAACGAAGCCACAGGTAAGCCATCTAGTTCAGAATTCTATGCGAATACAATACCTATATTGTGAGGCAAGTAATGGAGACCTAGTTTGACTAACATATGTAAACAATGACAAAAATTATTTTAAAAATCTCAAAATGGAAAAAAAAAGGCTCATATTAGGAAATAAAGAACTCAGAGAGATGGAATGATAGGATACTACAAAGAGCACTCTTATAATACACTGGGAGTGATTTAAGACGGAGTGTAGACAGTTTATAGGAAATTATGTAGGTCTTCCCCCATGTTTAACCCATTGGGCATCCTCGTATCTAATAGCATGATGAAATGAGATTCGAGTTGACGGAGTTGTCTCTCCCTATTTCCTCCCCGAATGGATTTGGGAATAGCTCCTATTACAAAGTATTTGAGTTCACTGAGGTTGTTATGGCGAACCAATTTCAGGTGGTGAGCAACAGGGTAATTCGGGTCTGAGTTAACCACTGCACGAAGATGTTTGAGTACTCTATTGAAAACTTGGAGCTTAGTGCTCCCTACATATTTAAGCTTACAACTGCACTCTAGAACGTAAACCGCATACTCAGTGCGGCATGTATAATGCCCCTGAATTTTGATCGGCTTATTGTCAAAGGCAGTGGTGTACTCTAGTGTTTACTCCAAATTTACACACTCGACAGGAGCTACATTTAAAAAATCCTGTCTTGATGGATAACCACGTGGTGGAAGGACTAATTTCAGGGCTGTTCTTAACCAGTGCATTCCTCATGGAGGGAGCACGTCTGAAAGTAATTAAAGGTAAATCAGGCAATGTTAGAGACAATGTGACATCCATCAACACTATTGGCCAATGGGTATACATAATCATTCTAATCTGTTTTTCTTGACGACTGAATGAGGTAATCATCCTGACCACTTCAGTTGTAGATTTGGTTTTAGTGATGTCAACTGTGGTTAGAGCACCTGCATTAGAATAACACTGAAGACATGCTTCTCTAGTTTTACTATTGGCTCTAATGAGAGCTGAATTCAGATCCTTGCTCTTATAACCACGTGCTAGGAAACGCTGGAATGCTTCATGCTGGCCAACCTCTAGATCGCTTTCTGAACTGCAAATGCGGCGAATTCTTAGGAGCTCCCCATAGCGGATGCTCCGATTTAAGTGTTTAGGATGGGAACTCCTGGCGTGGAGAACAGAGTTCCCCGCTGTGCTCTCTCTGTGCAGTTTTGTCTGAATTTTGCTGTCTTCAATATATATTTGAACATCAATATATATATATATATATATGACTCAGCAAACCCGTTCTCAATAACAAACAGGTCCCAACATGCTCGGGCTCTTCTTCTTAAGTTTATTGTGGCTTGCGGTGACTGTCTCCGCGGTCTTTCTCACAACAATGCCCCAACGCCATTTTGTGCAATATATATTTTTTTCTTCACAATCCTTAAAGTGATGTTGTTCATCATCTCACATTCAATAAAGTTTTTTCAATGTTTATAAAATCGCACTGTGTATTTCAAACCTTGAAGTTAATAAACCTTACAAAACAAATATAACAATGTCGTCATATTCTCCGACTTCATTTTAAAGCAAAAAAAATGAAAAACGTGACTATCTAATATGTGCTCAATCCTTGCATGCATAATGTGATTTTATGACAATATGGGCAATAACAGACATACAGTGCTGTAAACCACTGAGTGTTAAATTCTTATACCTCGATTTAATTAAACAATCTCCACATTAGCCAACTATTATGCAGGGATTAAACTGTTCCGTTGTTTTTACCAAAGATATGAAAGCGCTAGTGTCATTCATTATGTCCTTATTTTCAAAGTGCATGGTGCCTCCTCTCACAGTAAACCCTTACTGAAAATAAATATAAACTTCTTCCTTAACAAGCTAGTGCTTATTTTTCATAAAGTGCTGAGTGCGTAACAACAACCGCTTTTCTACCAAACAGGTACACAGCAACTTTAGTCATGAAGCTATATTGCATAGACAAATATTGCACCATTTGCTCACAGGCCCGCAACTTATATCTCTAAGTTTGAACGAATGTCTAAACACACTAATAAAGTGCTGAATCAGTATGTAAACATGTACACGTAAATAAAGTGCAAACAGTGCATTAATGTATAGAAAGGTGCAACACGTAGGAAGCGATTGTAGGTAAATCAGTAGTCAAATAGAAATAAATACCTCTTAGCTGACATGCACACATTAATGTCCTGTCCTAAAAATGTGCCAAGTGCAAACTTCATATAGTTATTAAAGATTTTTAAAGTTTTTTTGAGATTTTGGGCAAGTGCCCTAATATGCAATGTACCTCCTATCTCTTCCCTTTGCCCACTCTTCTAATACACATATGCATGTCTAAAATGCTCTGTGCTCAAAGTTAAAAACATTACCTCTCTTTCCTTCAAACTATTTTCCACATTGGTTCCCAGACTGTGTTCATTGCAAGAGGAGCTAGCCCAAACTATAATTGAACATGTAGGTCCTCTTCAATATTAAGACCCACAGGGACCTTCGTATTGAATCTTAAAATGTGTTTTGATTTCAACTGTCTGCGTTGTTTTTTTTTTGCTTGTACCTCGGCCCTTTCGCTCCTTTCAGGGGATACGGCCCTCCTTGATGGTGTCGTCTGGGGGTGGATTGCTGTTACTCCTCTGTTTCGGGCTGTTGCCCCTTCACTGTTGTGGATTGTGCTTGCAGATTCTCTCTCTCTCTCTCTCTCTCTCTCTTCTGCTATGGCATTTTTTCACATGTGTTCTGCCTCCAGGGGGGCTGTCGCCTTCGCTTCCGAGGTTGCTCCTCGGAGCGGTGCGCTGCTCTTTCCCTACTGTGGCTTTCGCTGCTATGGCTTTTTGGTACCTTAGTGCTTGGCACTTTTCCAATTGGTGCTGTTCCTCACCTTTCATTTCACTCTTCTCTTTTTCACTGATTTTTCACACACTGTTCCCATACTCTCCACAGTTTTGTTTGTGATGGCTCCGCGTTGTGGCGCGGAAAAGTTCTCCGAAGAAAACTGATGTCAGCGCGCCGGGGTGGGGCTTATGTGACCTCGCTGACGTCACGCCCTCGGACAACGTCGGGGCGGAGTCGCGTGGCACCGCACCCCGGCGCGCAGAGATGCTGGGGCAAAGAAAGTTTTCCGGGTCCAGTCTCATGCCTGGGGATAATTCTACGTTAAGGAATCTGAGGCTAGAATCGTCTCTACCAGATACATTGTTACCGAAGGTAAGTAACTTGTACGACAGGATAGAAGAAGCGGCTGGCCTGGTACCAACCCTGCCGACCTGTCTACATTCCTCATTGAAAACTGCACTAAAGTCCACGTACTGCAGCTGTTGACTCCAGAACCTTGAGAGGACTACCTGCCTTCAATAAAGCCTCAAGACCTCCTGTGAACAGCAGACCTGTTCTCCTGCATCCTGGAGAAACTCCAAAGCAAAGACTCTGAGGCTTCTGGAAGCGCCAAAACCCAACACTGTCGCTCCAAACCAGAGTCAAAGTGGCCCAAATGTGTCAACAAGGTCCACCAGCCCTCCAGAGCTCGAATCCATCATGGATTCACTCCTTATGGACCCTTCTAGGCAGCCTATGCACACAGGCCCCCTCTACTATGACTGATCCCTGTAAGAAAACTTGATGCCTAAAGTCATCTCTGCATCCGTGGAGAAGAGGACCAAGAGTGTCCCTACATCCCCAAGCATCACAAGGTCTGTGCCCTCCGGTGGTTCGGCCTGACAGGTCTTCCAGCCAGAGCCTGCAGCCTCTTTTCGTAGTGACTGATCTCCATAGAAAACCATTGGGCTCCCCACACTGTTTTGTACTCTGCACCTGGCCGCCCTTGTGCCACTGGTCGTATACTGTTGGTGCTGCCTTGGTCCTTGCCCACCACTCACCTTAACTCCGGGAGATTGGTCCTGTAAGTCGCTGTGCTGTTCCTGTTTGCAGAACTTTTTCTTCCTTCCATAGGATAACATTGCAGAACTCAAAAATTGCTCTGTGTCCACTTTTTGAACTGAAAAGAATTTATATTTTAAAACATATTTAACTGAACGATTTTTCTCTGATGCCAAAACATATATAAAGATACTTGCTATTTTTATAAATTGGTGTGGATCTCCTTCTTGAGTCGTGTGTGTCATCTATTGATCATTGTTTGTATTTGTAGATGTCTTGCACTCCTCTCTGTTAAGCCTAAGGCTGTTTGACCACACTACCCACTAGCAGAGCACTTTGTGATTGCATAGCAAGCCCCTGTCCACTCATAAGGGAACCCCTGGACTCTTTACACGGTATATCATATTTTTTTATATATCACATAAAGAGCCAGCTTCCTACAGAGCTTAGCTGTGACCTACCACACTTGCACTTCAAAGCCACTGGCTCAGCTCACACCCAAAATACTTCACACTAGCCTACTGTGTCCACAGACAGACTGGGACCAGGGCAGGAAGGCAGAAAATTCCAGACACTTCTGTAGGAGGAAAACGCCAGAAGCTTCTCCTACTTCAAAGGGGGCACCAGGTATAAAAATAGGATCCTCAGACCCTTTCTTCAGTACACTCCTGGACCTATGGATAGTACAGATAGACGCCCTGCTTCCTTCATGTTTGAGGCCTGCTCTGCTTGCTGAAAAAGAAGACTGGACCTGCACCCATCATCCCAGGCTGAAGGGACTCGATGGGTCAGCTGACTGACATCCTGCTCTGAGCTGCAGAGACACAACACACTTCAGGAGCCTCTCTGGGACTCCTCAGCTGACCTGCTGCAATTGGACCTGCAACTGGACCTGCCTAAGTCCTGCTGGCATTTGCTGGAGTTAATTGCTGATCTCCAAGACCCTTGGTGTTGCATAGGCTGAGCTCCTCCTTGACAAAAAGGAGAAATCCTGAAGTATTGGGCTATTTGCGACCGCGAACTGGCCCATTCGTGCCAAGATCTTGCTGCCTGCTCCGACCGACAATACGATGTTCTGGTGAACCCGACTCTTCGTGCCGGAGCGACTGACAGAGGCGACCGGCAGTGGGAGTTCTGCACTTTACGCTACAGTATCGCCAGCTCAGGGTGACCGGCTAAGATATTGGCCATAACTATAAAAAGTTTAGCAAGCAAACAATTCTGCTTGGATCCTGACCTAGGAGACCAAGAGTTAAGTAAACCAATTCCTTTGTGTATACTTCAAAAACAACAAACCTTTGGGACAGTGTTGTAGTACAGTGGTGTTATTCCTGTTGGAGTTCAATGGAAGTGATAATGAAGGAAAAGAGGTGACCGTACAGTGCCTGTACTGTGGGCCAGTGGTATCAATGAGCCCTTGTTACATTGCGTGTCATGGATGTCATCCGATGCTCCCTCACCAATCACCAAGATTTAGATTAGCAGAAGGTTTGCTTTATGCAGGGTGCTGTGCTAATTGCCTGTGCCAGCATTATAGTTCCAAAAGGTATTTGGAGGTAGAAGTGAGGTTCATGTTTAGGTCTCAACTACCAACAAGATTAGCTGTCTTTAGGTCGAACTCTTGCTTCCAGTACAAAACATATACTTAGAGTGGGCTTTGGGTCATGCTTTTTCTCACAACTGAATGGATTTGTTGTCTATCTCATTTGTCTGCTCCTGCATCAATTGAATTTCTCCCTATTTTTGTGCTTGCTCCACTCATGAATATTTCAGTCTCACAGTTTTTGATTGGATTAATTGCATTCTAACACTGCTTACTTGAGTGGACTCTTTTTTCCGATTTAGCACTCCACGGGGAGTGCATGTGTTTTTTCACTCTCTCCATCTATGCTTTGTTTGCATCCTTGCTACCAAGCTAACAACTGCTGCTGCCTCCCTCTCCATCCTGCTCCCTGTGCTTACGGGCTCTTTTCACCTCACCTCCCCTGCTTCCTCGTGCTGCCCACCGGGCCCCTCAGCCAGCTCCCCATCTGCTCCATGTGTTGAAATAATTTGTTTTTATAGTTTATTTGTTTTTTTAACTAGATCCCGGCAGCTGCAAAGGGCCACATGCTCTCTTTTTTGTGGTTTACGCTCATGGGTTGACTTTTTTTATATTTTAATTTACTATTGTAACATGGCCGTCTGTCATGTTACTATGAGAAATTAAAAATGGCTGTCTACATCACTACACATGCGTATGAAAGCGGCACAGCACACACGTACACCTATGTGTGGCATACGCTTCATAATACATACATGCATCATTAATCATGCCTATGTTTATTTGCATCTATCTTGGAATTCCAAGGTAGTTAGCCATGAATGCGCTTGTGTCTTTGTGCATGTGCATATGAACGATTGCAAAAAAAAACATTGGCAAAGCTAATAGCTCAGCCCTGTAGAGTCAATATCTATTGGCTTTGCAGATGCTTGTTTTTGGGTTTGCTATGCCTTCATTCACAAACTCTAAACTCCCCAAGTAGTGGGCCCTGTAGCAGGAAAGTTACCCATTGTTAGTGCACACTGTTCAGGTTGCTCACTCCGTATTGCTTGTTGAATTTACGAAGGCCAATAATGATTTCCAATGGCTTGGCTGTCTTGCTTTGTGGGCAGATGTTTCCCACTAACAAAACCTTTTTATTTTTTTAAATGAATTAATTAATTTCATCTGGACCTTTCTACATCCAGGTTGGGATAGTTTGTAGTAATTCTCCCACATTATGGGTCATTGTGTGCCCCTGTCAATGTGCTTGCTGCTCTGCTTTTCATTTATAAAAAAGTAAATATACTGATGACATCACTGATGACGTCTCAAATGACATCACTGATGACATCACTGATGACATTATCCAAGTGATAATCTGATACACATCCTCACACCCTAATATAACCTTTGATACACCCACTCTAAAATACAGACTACCATTTTCAAAACCATAGACACACCAATACCAGTTACTACATACCCACTCACTGATTCCTAGGTCTACACACACATCCACTCATTCACCCATACAGTCACTCATACATGCAATCACTCATCAATACAGCACTATCATTTGCACTCATACACCTATACAGACACTCACAAACCGTCACTCATCCATAGAGTTACACACACACCTAGTCAGTCATGCAAAGAATCAATCACACTCCCATTTACTCACCTATACAGTAATACACACACCACCTCACTTATTCATACAGATACTAACACATACTTACTCTCTTATACAATCACTGATACAAGCACACTCTCATGCATACAGCCACTCTCACAATCACTCGCTCTCACATATAGTCATGTATATACTCCAACACTCATATATACTGCCTTTTACATATGTAGTTACTCACCCATGTACCACTGACACATCCATTCACTCACCAACACACCCATACACACACTCACCCACCCATACAGTCTATCACAGATGCACTCTTGGACCCATACACCCAGTGAATCACCCACTCACACATCTATGCACAGAGTCACACACCCCCCACCCACCCACACAGACACTCAGGCACCCATACAGATACTCAGACAACCAATCAATAACCCATATAGACACTCATGTAGCTACTCACCAACCCATGTAGCCGCTTACACACCAACTGACAGACTGATACAGACATTCACACAGTTTAGTCACTAACTCACACATTCAGCAAAACACATTTAATCACTCACTTATACAGACAGTCACGCACCTACTAAATCCTCCATTCACACACTCATACACCCACTTATTCTTCAATACACCTTGGCCTATATATATATATATATATAAAACATATTTAAACTTCACAGAAACACACAGTCACTGGATGATGTCATCAGTGATGTTATCAGTGATGTCACTGACGATGTCATGAATGATGTAATATGTGACGTCATCAGCAGTGCATTGCGGGGGCGCGAGTTATAGTTAGTTGAACTGACTATAACAGCCGAATTTCACTGGTTTTGTACGAGTGAAATGTCCAACTAACTATAACGTCCCTGAAACCTGTGGTTTTTCAGTGAATTTCTAAGGTTTTTAAATGCTAATTTCTAACTATAATGTCCCTGAAACCTATGGTTTTTTCAGTGAATTTCAAAGGTTTTTAAATGCTAATTTCTAACTATAACGTCCCTGAAACCTATGTTTTTTTCAGTGAATATATATATATATTTATATATATATATATATTACACCGATCCTTCTGCTGTTCACAAACGAAGGTGGGGCACTCAAAGCTTATCCAAATGGTTTATTCACGGGTCAGTTTCAAAACATCAAACACTGGTCTCACAGGACGCGTTTTGGCTTCTCGCCTTCATCAACAGGTGAGTCTCCATTTTGGAGTGTATTTATATCGTCATACACATTGCAGGGCAAATATTTCATAGACATAGTGAAGTTACAGAAAAGTTTCCGCAAAGTTTTGCAATCAAGCCCATGTGGGCAAAGAGAGTTCATAAATCAAAATGAATAATAAAAATTACAAATTAAATGATACTAAAGCAAACAAAGATTGACAATTCCGCCCAAGTGGGCATAGTGGTGTAAGTCGTAGGTTGGGTCCATAAACAAAATCACACATCTATAAAATCTAGATATCTTTTTATATGCATACCACACCTATAAGCTCACTAGGTAACTAGCTAAAGAGTAAATGTCAGTCTTACTAGACCCAAAGCTAGCAGGTGACTTCCAGCCCGAGAGGGCAGTAGCTTCACTTGATGCTCTCTGGTCTTCATGTCTACTCTGAATGCACTCGCATTTTCCAAAATCTGCAAAAATACAACACATATAATAAACACATTAGTTGACAAAGCACCAACTAATCAAATAGTAATTCTAAAAGCAATATACTCAAAATGGAACAGATAAACATACAATTCCTCATCAGCATTGAGCCCTTTTAGTTCCCTGCTGTCTAATGCCAAGATATATTTAGATTCTAGTATCCTGAGTCTTTTTTCTCCATCCCCCCTTCTTTCATCACTCTTTATACCATCAATCACGCTATACTTGATGTTCTTAGTGTCATTATTCTGGCATGTGTGGCAGTGTTTAGCTAATGCATAGCTTTGGTCATTATTCTTGACTGCTCTCAGATGTTGTAAGATGCGTCTGTGTACCTGTAGGGTGGTGCTGCCTACATACATTTTCCCACATCTGCACTTGATTGTGTATACTACAAAATCACTCTTGCAGGTGTAGTGCTCTCTGATCTTCTGGGATCTGTTGTTAATTCTGAATTCTCTTTGATTCTCCCCGTTTCTGCAGGCTTTGCACTTGCTGCAGTGGAAAAAGCCTTCCATGGGACGAAGCCAGGTTTTCTTTTCTATTCTTACATCACTGTGCACTAACCGATCACGAATCGAGTCTGCTCTTTTATATGTGATCAGTGGATTTTTGGGTATATCCATGCCTATGATGGGGTCACTTTTGAGCAAATGCCAGTTTTTTTGTAGTATCGATCTAAGTTTTTCGTGTGTGGTATTGTATGTGGAGATAAAACGGTGTTCCGATTTCTTTTCAGCTCTACGTTTGCTTTTGTACAGTAGGGCCTCTCTAGGTATTCTCTCTACTCTTTCACTAGCTTTGGATAAAGCTTGTCTGTCATAGCCTCTTTCTTGAAACCTACGTGTCATGTCATCCTTCGCAGTGGTGAAGCTCTTGTCTGAGTTGCAGATTGTTCTAGCTCTAAGATATTCACCATAAGGTATGCTCTGTATCTGACTGCTAGGGTGGAAACTACGTGCGTGTAGCAAACTGTTTCCTGCACTCGGTTTTCTGAATAAAGAAGTAACAATTTCATTATTGACCACTTCTATTTTGACATCCAGGAACTCTGCTTGTGTCTTGCTTATGTGGCTCGTGAATTTAGGATTCAAGCTGTTGTCATTGATTTCACTGACAAATTCCTCAGCTGAGCCTGTGTCCCCGCGCCAAATGATGAAAATATCATCTATGAAGCGGAGCCACGTAACAATTCTGTTACTCCATTTCTCCAACAGGGGGTTGTTCAGTACCTGGTCCTCCAACCATCCCATGTGTAGGTTTGCGAAACTCGGGGCAAAGCAAGTACCCATAGCAGTACCCTGCTGCTGCTCAAAGATGTCATAGTTAAAAAAGAAAATGTTGTGCTTCAAACACCATCTCATCATTTTGGTAAGCATCACATTGTGTTTGTAAAACCTAATGTGTCTTTCTTTTAAAAAAATGTTCAGTTCCTCTTATGCCCTCCTCATCCTTGATACTCGTATAGAGTGATTGGACATCTAATGTCATGAATAAAAATTCTTCTTCCCACAGAGTATTCTGTAGATGCTTGAGGAAATCTGTAGTATCTTTTATATACGACGATAACCCTTCTACAAAAGGTCTCAAGAAGGTGTCAATATATTTAGATACATTTTCAAATAGACTTCTCTGTGCTGCAATGATTGGCCTGCCTGGTGGTCTAGTGGCATCTTTGTGGATCTTCGGGATGAGATAGAAAACTGGTAGCTTGGGTTTATCGGTTTTCAGGAAGCTATATTCGTCGCTACTGATAAGCCCTTCACTCCTCCACTGAATAAGCCTCTCAGTAAAACCTCTCTCTACTTCTTCAACATGGGCGATGTTAACCTTTTTGTAACATGTACGGTTCCTCAGATGGTTGTATGCCTCAGTCATATGCGCTTTTTTAGACCATAGGACAATGTTTCCACCTTTGTCTGCATTCCTGACCACTACATCATGATTCTCTGATATTTTTTTAATAGTTTCTCTCAGACTGAGATTTATTTTATGCCTCACTGGCTCACTGGAGTCCCTCAGCTCCTTAATTTCAGCTGTAACCCTGGCCGAGAATTTGTCTATGTCGTCATTGAGAGTAGGAGGTAGGGCTTTCGATTTAGGTTTAAAGTTTGACCCTCCTTCTTTAGACATCCAAACCCCCTCATTTTCCAACCTTTCAGCTATTTGGGCATGTTCAACTGGGCCCTGGTTAGTATCTTCTAGATCCCACAGCTCCTGCATTACTTGTATATCTCCTACTACAAGATTCTGCTCAGGGATTCTCATAGCAGTGGGGGGTATTTTGACACGGGTGTTTAGTTTATACAATTTGGCCAACTTCAGTTTTCGAATAAATTTAAAAAGTTCAATCCTTGTCTCTACATAGTCAAATCTCCTAGGCTCACAAAAGGACAACCCCAAAGCCAGGTTTCTCTGATCTTCATCCGTAAGTTCCATATCAGAAAGGTTTATTATCGGCTTGGGTTGAATGTCTAATAGCGTCTGTTGCTTCTCATTACTTTCCCACTGCTGTCTTCGGTAGTCTCTTTTTCTTTGGCCGCCTCGTCTGTTTTGCCTCTTCCTTTGCCTCTTTGTCGCATGTTTCCACGCCAAGGTCTGTTGTTTGTTCTCCGGTCTAGCTTTAAAAAGTCAAACTCATCCTGTAGAGAAGTATGGCCACCCATTCTCCTGCCTTCCTCATGATCAGTATCTGACGTGCTCGCATCACTTTGTGGTGGATCCTGTTGAGACCTTATCACCCCCTTCAGTTTTTGTTTTCTCAAGTTGTCAAAACGTTTGGCAAAAGTGTATATTAGGCCGGTTTGGTAATCAATTCTATCTCTGTTGAATTTACGTGCTTTTTTCTGGACGATGCCATCTTCTACTGCAGTTAGCCTATCATTCATGGCCTTTAACATGGACTGGACTAGCTCCAGATTGGTATGCTTCTCAATCTTGTCCTCCATCTCTTTAATTTCTCCTAAGATTTTTTCCCTGTCAATCTCAGCATATTTTATGAGAATCTTTATCATGCCCGCAGAGCTGTTGGCATTATGCTCCACCCATTCTCTAAGTATCTCTGGGTTGGGATTTTCATGACTGGGCATTGTCTAAATCCTCAGTCCTCTCAGCACTCTCCCTACATCCATATACGTTTGTAGGGACTCGCACTATTACCATTTCGTGAGTTCTGTCTTTTTCATTTTTTCAAGTAATTTGAATTGTATATAAATATTGTCACTGTTTTCCTGTGTGCCTCCTGTGCTGCCAACGGTACTTTGATCAACTGTGCTAGAGAAAAAAGTGGCTGACCTTAGCTGCCTCGCAGCGAAGACTGAAGTTGAGTTTGCGTTCATTTCTTCCCCGTGTTTTTAAGGTCCCAGCAATAGCGGCCCGAGTGTACCAAATCAAACACTCAACGGCCGCACCCCACTCCGCAGTCCAGAAAGAGTCCTGCACTCTGGCGCCACTCACATCCAAGCAGTGGTGCTCTGTATCGGCTGTCCTCTGACCGCCTCTCCCAGTCCTCCTGCCTTCGGTGCTGGCTCCCATTGCGCTTCACTCCGATTTGCTGTGCGGGGGCTGTCAGGTTACGCTCTGCTTCCTTCCTGCTACGGCTCTGCCTGACTGCGCCTGAACGTGGGTGGTGCCTCACAACGCGTCTCGCCGCCAATGCCAAAATTACACCGATCCTTCTGCTGTTCACAAACAAAAGTGGGGCCCTCGAAGTTTATACAAGTGGTTTATTCATGGGTCAGTTTCAAAACATCAAACAACGGTCTCACAGGACAGGTTTCGGCTTCTCGCCTTCATCAACAGGTGAGTCTCCATTTTGGAGTGTATTTATATTGTCATACACATTGCAGGGCAAATATTTCATAGACATAGTGAAGTTACAGAAAAGTTTCCACAAATATATATTTGTTATATTTTTTATAATTTTAAAATTATAAAATACATTAAAATTATAAGTTTAATTATTGTTTTAAAGTAAATATATATATTAATTATTATATATGTGTGTTTAACTTTTCTAAATTAAGTTTATTTGTGAAATTTGCTAAAATATATGTTAATTTCAATTTCTTTTTTAAACTAATTTTATTATTTAATATTTATTTTTATTTTATATATGTAAATAACAATATTTTGTACAACTATGTTAATGACATCGATATTTTTTTGGTGATATTTTTGTACTTACCTTTATAAATATAGGATTTCGATATTTTTGACATTGATATTTATACCTCGATATTGTGATATGGGGATATTTTGGGTGTCAATATTCTGCCAGTGAATCCTTACTGTCTGCCATCTTTTTTGCCCTTTACCTTTGATAGTTTTGGCAAATGCATGAATTGTATGGGTCTTGAGCTTCGCTGGGTCCCTGCTTGTAGTCATAGACCTCTCTCTTTCCCACTGCATTCTTCCCAGCCCTTTGTAAAAGCTTAGATTGGCTCATCTGATCTACAAACCATTAAGTGGGATTCTTGTAGAATGGTCTTATTCTCTTTCAAACCTAGTTATCAGTATGACTCGGGGAGCTAAAGGCTCACCATCAATAAATACAGTGTCATGAGTTTGAATCCTGGCAAGGCTGACTCATGCTTGACCGATTGTTCTGGGTTTGGTCAAGTGTGTCTTCAAGTGCGTTATAGAAACATCTGTTATGTCAAACACAAAGAAAAGTCAGAAGTGTGGCATGAAGTGCTATATAAAAACAAGTTTATAAACTAGTTAAGTCTATGTGAAGGTTTATTCCTGATTGATGTTTTTGAAGTCCTATGAAACAGACCAATCTCATTTCCCTATGAGATGCTAGGTTTGGGAAAGGCAAGACAAGCCTTCTGGAGGTCAACAGCAAGAAACCAACCTTTGCATAAGAGCTCACCAATCCTTGGTGCTAAATAATGTTGGAGCCATGTCTGCTGCACTCCTGAAGGAAGACGTGAGACCTCCTTTAGATTATCTCTTACATGCTACATAAGAACATGTTGCAGCCTGGGTGAACCAAAGAACTGATCATCAACCGGTGCCAGGACTCCCATGTAGGGAAAGGTATAGGTACCTGCCATAGCAGAGATAATCATGAGTGACAAGCTTTGTTTTGGAAAAGCAAGGCTAAATCCCAACCCAGATTACCAGTTTAGGGCCCGATTACGATGTGGTTAGGAAATCTTCCCGATCAAATCGGTTTGGAAATGGTTTCAGACCAACTCGGATCGGGAGAGTCCGACCGACCGAGTATGATACATCCGGATGCTTCCAGATACGATTTGGTTGGACTCCCATTGACTTCTATGGAAGCCTATGTTCCTAACCGCATCGTAATCTGGCCCTCGGTTGGGAAGACACGTTCCCGATACGATTCGGAAGGAGCAAATGCAGTTATGAGGCCTTCCTAACTGCATCATAATCTGGCCCTAGGTGGGAATGCTTTCCTAACTGCATCATAATCAGGCCCTTAGTCGCTGTAGCGAATGAACATTTTCTACAGGCATTTAATATATTTTATAGTCAATGTCAAGCATTAGAGTGGAAAAACTTTGGAACGCTTTATCCTCCTTTATGTATTGACATAAGATAACTTGTGCTTTGGTACGTAGCCAAATTGAAGAAGACCTTTTTTACTTGCTAAAAATAGATACAAATGATTTCTAGCCCCAAAAAAAGAGGCTCTAGACTAGACAATTCTGTGATGAAATTGTGAAAGAATCGTAGTTCTATAGAGACCGTTGCTCCCTCAACAGTCCATCCACATTCTCTCACCAAGTACATATCAAAAGCTTTCTGAATGACTTAGCTTAAGCTTAAGCATACCACACCGGAACATGCAAAATATTGCATGGAAGTCACATAACTGGCTATTTATATTATTAAAAGAACTGGTACCGTAGGCCAAGCAATGAACTGCAACACAGTAATAGTCTTCGGGAACACCTATCTCTGACATGACTCACTGCAAAGATTTGTGACAGGATCGGACACATCCTAGCTGTCTATCAACCAATTAAAACCATTATTAAACAATATATCACAATGACTGCAGACCTTCACTCTGGTCAATGATAATCTTGGCTCCATAATGGGTCCCAGACTCCTAAACTCTACAGGTTGATACATACGGTAGACATGCACTAGAAAAACATACAACATAACATAAAACATGCCTTAAAAGATCAAAGATAACATAATAAGACATTACCTATCAGCAGAATATTTCAAAGTTCCATCAAACGTGATGCGAAACAGGATTTTACCCTGCTTTTTTTTACAGTAAATAGGACTAAAAAAACTTCATCTCAATCCCCCTGCAAAACTGGTGCTTTCCAGACACAGGATTTATTTGTGTGTACCCATATTTTTCCTTAGGTCCATCTGTAGTGGTAAATTATGGGAAATCTTTATGGGAGATTTTATTTCAGGTCTGTCCCAGTGAAAGTTTCAGTTTTCTTGACCGCTTTATGTAATACAAAAAATCGTAACTACAAATACATTTAAATGTACATACATAGGAGGGCTTTGAGTCAGTCATCTTCAGCTGTCATTCACCTTTTACTTTACTATTCACCACAGCACACAGCATGGGGCAGCCCATTTCAGCCAAAGGACTGTGAATAATGACATTTTACTGGGAAACAGCCTTTAGATCGCATGCTTTACATCGCATGCTAATACAACGCGGTCGTTACAACGACCGCATTGTTACAACGCGAACCATTACATCGCTAGTCATTACAACGACTTGCTGTAGGGGGCAGAAGGTGTTGGATTTATAATCCAACACCTTCCCTGCTGTTGCACAAACTGGAGTAGGAATAGTAAATTATACTATTCCTAAGTCCAGCGCGCCCCCTACAGCAAGTCGTTGAAATGACTTGTGATGTAATGGTTTGCGTTGTAACAGCGCAGTCGTTGTAACGACCGCGTTGTAATAGCATGCGATGTAAAGCATGCGTAGCAAACGTATATATTCCATTTTACCGCCTGTGTCGGAGTAGGTGCGGTGATCTCGGACTTCGGAGGGCGGTGCACTGGACTCGCGTGCAGCATATTCTTCAGCTGCTGGCAGGCTCTGCGTTGATTGTTTGGCCACACTGCGGTGGTGCGTGGAAATTCTTCCCGCATGGCAGTGCTGCGCCGGAAAAACAGGTGCTGGAAGGGCGATGAATTGATTTTCAGGTCTCTTTGCAGCAGGAACAACCTCTAAGGGCCCATAACTTGAGTTGGCACCACAAGGCAGGTCAGAACTCCCAGCAATGGAGTTCAAGGATGCTGCAGGTGAAGTCTTTGTGCCCCTGAGACTTCCAAGCAGGGGGGAAGCTCAGCATTAAACCCTTGGAGATCTTCTTTAAGCAGGATACCACAGCAGGAAAAGGTTTCAGTCCTTTTATCTGCCCACAGACAGAAGCAGCAACTGCAGGCCAACCCAAAAAAGCAACACACAGCAAAGGGGCAGTACTCCTCCTGGCAGCTCTTCAGCTCTTTTTCTTGGTAGGGTCCTCTTAGTTTTGAAGTGTTCTAAAGCTCTGTGGTTTTTGGTCCAATACTTATACCCCATTTACTCTTTGTAGTCTTTGTTTCAAGAGTCTCTGAGCTCAGTAAAAAACAATTCTGTCCTCCCTGGGACAGCTTCACCACAGGAGGTGTGCAGAGCAGAGACAGCCTATTCAGGTGCTAGTGAAAACTCCTCCCATCATTCTAAATACAGAATGGTCTTTTCAGTCTAGCTCTGAGTCATCCAAGAAAATCAGGACACACCTCAACCCCCCTTGTGACTGTCTAGAGTGAATGCATATCCCTCAGCTTCTGTCACTTCAAAACCAGACAGTCAATACACAAACAGGCAAAGAGGCACACTGTCGCGACTTGCTCCCTGCATTTTCATGTCCACCACCAGGGGGCTTAACTGTGGGGACTCTCCAGTGTTCTAATAAGCTTTCAGACCCCCCCTCCCTTCGTGTACATACTGACTTCCAGCCATTTGGACTTTACTTGGAAATGGTCATCCATTCCCAATCCATGCGGAAGCCAGCCTGCTCATGCTTGAAGCCAGCCTGCTCATGCCTGAAACTCCATACCTAGAATTCCCTGCTCACTGCTTCATCTCCACCCCTGCAGGCCAAGGATGGGTGGAGGAATTCAGCTCACCTGTGGCTGGCTTGTGCTAGCCTGCTCACACCTGATGCATGTGATTACTGTGAGCTCTTTTAAGCCCCAGTTCCCTTCAGTCCAGGGTTGATCATTGTAGCTGTCTACCAGTGAGACAGACCCTTGTTTCCAGTGTTTCCTGAGTTTTAGTTATTCCTTGTTCCTGAGCTGCTGCTGTTTTCCTTGTTCCTGAATTAGCACTGCCTGCAGTGCTACCTTGACTCCTGAGCCTTAACAATCCTTGTCCCTGAGCTGCAGCAGTTTCCCTTGTTCCTGAACTAGCACTGCCTGTAGTGCTACCTTGATTCCTGAGCCTTAGCATTACTTGTTCCTGAGCTGCAGCAGTTTCCCTTGTTCCTAAACTAGCACTGCCGGCAGTGCTAGTTTGACTCCTGAGCCATGGCATTCCTTGTCCTGAGCTGCAGCAGTTTCCCTTGTCCCTTAACTAGCACTCCCTGCAGGTCTACCTTGACTCCTGAGCCTTAACAATCCTTGTCCCTGAGCTGCAGCAGCTTCCCTTGTTCCTGAACTAGCACTGCCTGTAGTGCTACCTTGATTCCTGAGCCTTAGCATTCCTTGTTCCTGAGCTGTAGCAGTTTCCCTTGTTCCTGAACTAGCGCTGCCTGCAGTGCTACCTTGACTCCTGAGCTTTTGCTCAATTCTAGTTCCTGCTCCAGCACTCGCTTCAGTGCTACTTTGTTTTCTTGATTCCTGAACCAGCACTATTCTAGTATACCCTTGTAGCCTCCCCATCTGTATATCCTTTTCCAGTCCCTGCTTTTCTTCCCATTTCCTTTGTTCCAGTTCCTAGTTTACTGTCTTTTTATTATTGCTGTCTTGCTTCTATTACCTTGTATGTTTGGTACTTGCTTTCTGCCAAGTTTGCCCTGTGATTTCCTTCCTTTCCTGTTAAGCACTCCTCCTTGCTAGCTCCTTGTCTGTTGTGCTTGTATTTAGTTTGACCCCCTTGCTGTTACTGCCTTGCATGTTCCTGTTTGATCACCAGGATCCGTGGGCACAGCTGACAACCTAGGTGGTGTTTCTTGTTCACTGTGAGTATTGTCTTTGAGTTACATTTATAACATCACCATAGGTATAAGCTCCACAGACCCTGCCTTTGCATGCATATCCTATATGTGGGTATTTGCAGTAAATATCTGTAAAAGTAATTGTGGGTGAGGAACTTACTGAGCTTCAGTCTGATCATGTGGAGCTCCTGAGTGCTTTACCCCACACTCCCCTTTATTGTTAATGTTGTTTCATATATATGTCTTGCACATTCGTCCTGGGTGTAGTTATTCTGAATGCTAAATCACCTCATGAGTGCCTGTCCTTTCTGAGTCTTAGCCATCTTGTTCCTTTGTGCAGGCTTCCCCTTTGGATCTCTTTTCTCCCCTGACTTCCTGTGTGATCCTGGGCAGCACTGCACTCCGCGTTCTGCTTACGTTTTCTACCCAGTCGCCAGTCTTTGCCCAAGTCCCTGACTGTGTCCCAGACAGTCCCGGACAGTCCCTGACACAACACAGGATGGTTAAACAAGAAAATGCCCACTTTCTAAAAGTGGCATTTTCAAACACACAATTTAAAAACTACCTTTCCTAAAAGGTGTGACATTAAATTAGGAGTGCAGAGAGCCTAAACTCCAAATCTCTAACTGGTCCCAAAGTTACACATGGAAAATTTTACAGTGTAGCTCTGATGAGCCCATGGGAGAGCTAGTCCTTGCAATAGTGAAAAACGAAATGCACAGTATTTCAATATCAGGACATGTAACACACACCAGCACATGTCCTACCTTTCACATACACTGCACCCTGCTCATGAGAGTACCTTGGACCTACCTTAGGGTGACTTATATGTAAGAAAAGGGAAGGTTAGGGCTTGCCAAGTGGGTGCACTTGCCAGGTCGACATGGCAGCTACAATTGCGTGCAGACATTGAAGTGGCAGGCCTGAGACACACTTGAAAGGGCTACTTGGGTGGGGGGCACAAACAGTGATGCAGGATGTGGTATTCTTTAGTATTACCATGTTCTATCTTGTTACTAAGGTCTCTTGTTCCATTATAGAATGGTCTCTTGTTAGGAATGTTAGTGTTTGAAGTAGAGTCAGTTGCAGCCTGTACTCAGAGGATGAGGTTTCATTGGATGTGACCTGCAATAAAGAAACCTACTACAAGGCCAATGCGTGTCCTCATTCTTACTGAAGGACTTATTTACCCCATTTTGGCGATGAGTGAAAATCAGCGTCATACACATTGAAGAAACCTCAACTCGATATAGATACAAAAAAAAAAACATTTCAACATTAAGAAATAACAAGTTATCGTCAAGTTGCCACCAGATTCGGATTTTCTTTTTCTATGGAGTTATCAGGTACCTCTCAGATTTGCTGAGGAGCGGTGGTAACTCTTGCTTGTTGCTGGTCCTCTATCTTCTGGGACAACGGTTACATCTAGAATTTGCGGACCCTTCCCGGAACGTCAACTTCATGGTGCCTGATCTTCGTTCACCGATCCTCTGTTTCATAGGGGTAGCAGGTACTGCTGTGCTTTGCGGACTCTCAAAGAACGTCCATTCCACAGTGCCTGACCTTCTTTCCGCCATTTTCTTCGTTGCCTGACTCTTATTGCCTACTCCAATGGCAAAGTGAAACATCACCCTGCGCATTACGTCACATTGCGCTACCAATCAAGCAACGAGAAACACCTAGCCTGACGTGAAACTCCTTACCTGGCTTCTTTGAAACGCAAAGACGTCACGTTGTGCAGACAACCACTTCGCGTCTAGCTCACTGCGCTGTATTCAAGTCTGGCGCTTTGTGGAGAACTTCGCTCCAAATTTGTGAATCCTGACTACGGGATTTTCTTTCATTTTGCTTCTTCACGCATCCGGTAAGTGAGTTGTCATTCACTCACACCCCGATCTGCACAGCTCCAGTGCATGTTGATTTCTATTACTCACGGTGATCTGCACAGCTCCAGCACCATTCTATTGCATTTCTTCCACACGCTGATCTGCACAGCTCCAGTGCAGGTTAACCTCAATTATTCACGTTGATCTGCACAGCTACAGTACAAGTTATTTACACACTGATCTGCACAGCTCAAATGCAGATTAATTTTTATTATTATGCGCTGATCTGCACAGCTCCAATACAAATTAGTTACGCTTATCCACGCTGATCTGCACAGCTCATGTGCAGGTTAATTTTCATCTCTACACGCTGATCTGCACAGCTTCTTGGTCATCTCTATTTGCTCTGCTTTACACAGTTTTATTGTAAATTGACTTTCAGCAAACTTAGTGATGCAGAACGTCACTCCATCTCCATTTTTTCTGTCTGCGCTTGGTGATCCTACTATACCCTGGCTAAAATGGAAAAAAGTTTTTGCAAACTATGCCAGGGTTTGTGGCACTTCATTAAGTGCAGAAAGGAAATCTTCCTTATTTTTACATTGCCTTGGTTCCGAAGGGCAAGAAGTATTCGAACACCTCCCAGATCTTCCTGATAATGAATCCTCCTCATTGAATGGATATGAAAATTGTATAAAGAGGATGGATCTGCATTACCTTCCCAAAGTGAGCATGATTTTGGAACGTTATCACTTTGGGAAGAGAATGCAAAGGCATGAGGAATCTGTTGAACAGTACATTACAGCTTTGCGCAAACTAGCATCTACATGTCCCTTTGGCAATAGCTTAGATGAAAGGTTAAGGGACCAGTTGATGTTGGGTTGTGCCTTAGATAAGGCAAAGGAAAGCCTTTGGCAAAAAGATAACCCTCCTCTTCAAGAGGTAATTACTATTTTAAAATGCACGAACACTCTAAAGCCTGTGTTGAGGCCATTCGCAAAGATACTCATGTTGTTAAGCGCGACAATGTATCTGTTAAAGAAGTTAAGCTCCAACCCTCTGACAGGGCTCACAAATCTATTTCTCCCAGTATCTCTGGTTCAACGAAGGTTACACGTCCTCCCACTAATTCTAATATGTTCCAGGGTAGGTGTTTCAGATGTGGTAATTCAGGCCATATGGCAAACTTTACAGGTTGTCCAAGGTGGAAAGCTGTGTGCTCTCTTTGTAAAAAAAAGGGTCACTTTACTAAATGTTGCAGATCTGGCAAAGATCAGAAGAAGGTCTGGGAAACTGACATTTACAATCATGATGATCAAGAAGTAATTGTTTCTCAGGTTAAGGGTCAAAATTTTGAGGGACCCTTAGAGCATGTTCTAGTCAATGATAACTCAGTTGAAATGCTCTTTGATTCTGGTGCAAACATCACCCTTATACCAAAAATATTTTATGAGAAATGTCTTTCTGGGAAAGTTGAGATTGTCAAGCCGGATATTATACCAAGAGGTTATGATGGTCAAATTATTGATTTACTAGGTTATTTTTGGGCTACCATTGATTTTAAAGGAAGGGTGGTTACTGGAAAGATTATGTCTCGATGAAAGGTGACTCTCTCATTAGCTGGAGTCACCAGCGGGATTTACATGTTTACCTAGATCCAAATGAGTCTCCTTCTGTGTGTTTAAGAGAATTACCTGCTATTAAGACAGTATCCTCTGGTGGGTCTTGGCCTACAAAATTTCCCAACATTTTTGATGGTAAGTTAGGCTGTCTCAAAAACTATGTACACCTGATCAAGTTAAAATCGGATATCACACCAAGAGCAGCAAAAGTTAGGAATGTCCCATTATTGGTCAAGAGTAAGATGAGAACGGAATTGGACAAGTTATTGAAGAATGGCATTATACAAGAAGTGGAGGCCACTGAATGGGTTTCTCCAGTGGTTATGGCCCACAAGGCCAATGGGGAGGCTAGATTGTGTGTCGACTTGAGAGAACTGAATAAAGCTGTTGTTACGGATCATTATCCTCTGCCAAACATTTCGGAGATGCTGTCCTCTCTTGGTGGTGCTACCCATTTTTCGACATTGGACCCCTCTTCGGCTTATCATCAAGTCAGACTTCATCCCTCATGTCAGGATCTCATGGCATTCATTACCCCATTTGGAACTTACAAATTTCACAGGATGCCGTTTGGATTAATATCTGCAGCCTCCGTGTTTCAGAGGGTGATGGAAGGTGTTCTGACAGGCAATGAAGGGATCAAAATTTACCAAGACGTTGTTCTAGTCTATGGGGCAGACTTGCAAGAGCATGACAAAAGTTTGTCTGAAGTGTTGTACAAGCTGCAAGAAGCAGATCTAACCCTGAGATTGGACAAATGTAAGTTTGATGTAAGAGAGATAGAGTATTTAGGGCATTTGCCCTCAGGATCAGGTATCAAGCCAAAACCCTCCTTAGTTGACACCATTTCTCAATTTAACTATCCGGAAAACAAAGATGAGCTTGTCAAATTCCTAGGCATGGCAGAGTTTTACATCAAATTTGTGCCTAGTTTTGCACAGAAGACTGAATGCATGAGAGGGCTGTTGAGAAAAGGATGTGAGTTTGCCTGGGATAAGACTTGTTGTGAAGAGTTTGACATGATTAAGAAATGCTTGAATGAAGCTCCGAATTTGTCAAGTTTTGATCCTGCAAAGGATTCATACATCATGACTGATGCCAGTTCTAAAGGCTTAGGTGCTGTTTTGTTACAAACTGGTGAAGAGGCAGACAACACCATTTTGTTCCTATCGAGGCCTCTTTGGGGAGCTGAGTGTAACTACTCAGTTGTTGAAAAAGCTTTGGGTGTCTATTGGGCAGTTCGTAAACTCAAGAAGTTCCTGTGGGGTAAACATTTTTCTTTTGTTTCTGATCATAAACCTTTGAAAGAGGTATTTAGTAAGAAAGGTGTTGATTGCGTCTCTCACAGAATAAGGAAGTGGGTTGTCGCTCTACAGGAATCTGACTTTGACGTAGAGTATTTGCCAGGGTCATGTAACATTTTGGCGGATTGTTTGTCTAGGCTTGGTGGTTGTTCTGAGATCCAGGATTGTCTTGAAGGTGATGATTATTTTGCTGGTGAGGAGATTGAGGAAGATTTTAAGGTTTGTTTGATCAGCGAAGGTTTTTTAACTGAGGCTGAGTGTTTGGAGTGCCTTGGTACTGATCCCACTTTAACACAAGTCATAGCCTTTATACGTGGTGGATGGTGTGAGAAACATGATTGTTCAGACCTACTCAAGGTGTGTAAAGGATGAGCTATCTATATTGAATGGTATTCTCTTGAGAGGAAGCAGGCTGGCCGTGCCCGAGAAATTACGTGACAAGTTGGTGGCTAATCCCCATGCCAGTCATATGGGTATAGCAAAAACTAAGGAGAAGATTAGGGAGGCCTATTGGTGGCCTGCCATGGATGTACATATTGAAAGGATTGTGCGCAACTGTTCTCAGTGTGCTAGCAGTGATAAAATTCTCAAGTGTAGAACACAACCCATGGTGATCAGGAAACAATCTAGTGGTCCTTGGGTTGACATAGCTGTGGACATTTTGGGTCCAGTGAAGATAAGGACAATGGATAGATATGTTCTTGTTTGTGTTGACATGTTCTCTAGGTGGCCTGAGGTAAAAATTGTTAACTCCGTTGATTCTAGAACTATTGTTAATTTTTTGGACGGACTCTTTGAGAGGGAAGGATTACCAGCCTCTATATTGTCAGACAACGGAGTCCAGTTCACTTCTATGGTTGTGGAAAAGTTCCTGAATGAGAGAGACATTAAACATAAGAGGGCTGCGCTGTATCATCCAGAGTGCAATGGTGTTGTAGAAAGATTTGTGAAAGTGTTGAAGGAAGCAATGCAATTAGCTGTAGTCTCTGGTGGTGGCTGGGAGGATGCTATAAAGAAAAAGGTGCGTGAGTACAGGTTCACTCCGCATAGTTCCACTGGGGTTTCACCCTTCAGATTGTTCAAAGGGAGACTGGCTAATTCCCAAGTCACGCCTCTTTGGGTCACTTCTAGGAGAAAGGAGGCTGGTGGCGTGATGGACTGTCCTGTTGTGTGGAAAGACAGAGAGTTGGAGAGGATGAAAAAGAGGAAAATTAGTTTTGATGCAAGAAAAGCTGTAAAAAAAACAGTTGTTGAAGTTGGGGATTTCGTTAGGGTAAAACTTCCCAAGAGAAGAGTTGGTATGTCAAAGTTTGGTCAGCCAATAAAAGTTATCAAACTATTGGGCAATGCTGTCAAAACTCAAGATTACAGAGTTTGGAACCCCAACAGTATTGTGAAGTGTCTACCACGATGCTCAAGTGAGGAAAGAGGTCAAGAATCTTCTTGTGCTCCGCAAGTCTTGAGAAGAAGGTCTATTAGACAAAAAAGGGTTCCTTTACACTTACAGGATTGTGTTTCTTAATTGTTTTTTTTGTTTTTATTTACTTATTTCTTTCTTTCACCTTGTTCTTTCTTTGGTTGCTGTTATTTTATTATTGGGAAAGGGGGAGGTGATGTGGTATTCTCTAGTATCGCCATGTTCTATCTTGTTACTAAGGTCTCTTGTTCCATTATAGAATGGTCTCTTGTTAGGAATGTTAGTGTTTGAAGTAGAGTCAGTTGCAGCCTGTACTCAGAGGATGAGGTTTCATTGGATGTGACCTGCAATAAAGAAACCTACTACAAGGCCAATGCGTGTCCTCATTCTTACTGAAGGACTTATTTACCCCATTTTGGCGACAAGTGAAAATCAGCGTCATACACATTGAAGAAACCTCAACTCGACATAGATACAAAAAAAAAAACATTTCAACATTAAGAAATAACAAGTTATCGTCAAGTTGCCACCAGATTCGAATTTTCTTTTTCTATGGAGTTATCAGGTACCTCTCAGATTTGCTGAGGAGCGGTGGTAACTCTTGCTTGTTGCTGGTCCTCTATCTTCTGGGACAACGGTTACATCTGGAATTTGCGGACCCTTCCCGGAACGTCAACTTCATGGTGCCTGATCTTCGTTCACCGATCCTCTGTTTCATAGGGGTAGCAGGTACTGCTGTGCTTTGCGGACTCTCAAAGAACGTCCATTCCACAGTGCCTGACCTTCTTTCTGCCATTTTCTTCGTTGCCTGACTCTTATTGCCTACTCCAATGGCAAAGTGAAACGTCACCCTGCGCATTACGTCACATTGCGCTACCAATCAAGCAACGAGAAACACCTGGCCTGACGTGAAACTCCTTGCCTGGCTTCTTTGAAACGCAAAGACGTCACGTTGTGCAGACAACCACTTCGCGTCTAGCTCACTGCGCTGTATTCAAGTCTGGCGCTTTGTGGAGAACTTCGCTCCAAATTTGTGAATCCTGACTACGGGATTTTCTTTCATTTTGCTTCTTCACGCATCCGGTAAGTGAGTTGTCATTCACTCACACGCCGATCTGCACAGCTCCAGTGCATGTTGATTTCTATTACTCACGGTGATCTGCACAGCTCCAGCACCATTCTATTGCATTTCTTCCACACGCTGATCTGCACAGCTCCAGTGCAGTTTAACTTCAATTGTTCACGTTGATCTGCACAGCTACAGTACAAGTTATTTACACACTGATCTGCACAGCTCAAATGCAGATTAAATTTTATTATTATGCGCCGATCTGCACAACTCCAATACAAATTAGTTACGCTTATCCACGCTGATCTGCACAGCTCATGTGCAGGTTAATTTTCATCTCTACACGCTGATCTGCACAGCTTCTTGGTCATCTCTATTTGCTCTGCTTTACACAGTTTTATTGTAAATTGACTTTCAGCAAACTTAGTGATGCAGAACGTCACTCCACCTCCATTTTTTCTGTCTGCGCCTGGTGATCCTACTATACCCTGGCTAAAATGGAAAAAAGTTTTTGCAAACTATGCCAGGGTTTGTGGCACTTCATTAAGTGCAGAAAGGAAATCTTCCTTATTTTTACATTGCCTTGGTTCCGAAGGGCAAGAAGTATTCGTACACCTCCCAGATCTTCCTGATAATGAATCCTCCTCATTGAATGGATATGAAAATTGTATAAAGAGGATGGATCTGCATTACCTTCCCAAAGTGAGCATGATTTTGGAACGTTTTCACTT
Organism: Calotriton arnoldi; assembly: GCA_963921515.1. NCBI lineage: Eukaryota > Metazoa > Chordata > Amphibia > Caudata > Salamandridae > Calotriton > Calotriton arnoldi. The sequence continues at coordinate 2,451,989 of CAWUFW010000650.1, read as the reverse complement.
TGGGAAGAGAATGCAAAGGCATGAGGAATCTGTTGAACAGTACATTACAGCTTTGCGCAAACTAGCATCTACATGTCCCTTTGGCAATAGCTTAGATGAAAGGTTAAGGGACCAGTTGATGTTGGGTTGTGCCTTAGATAAGGCAAAGGAAAGCCTTTGGCAAAAAGATAACCCTCCTCTTCAAGAGGTAATTACTATTTTAAAAATGCACGAACACTCTAAAGCCTGTGTTCCTGCCATTCGCAAAGATACTCATGTTGTTAAGAGCGACAATGTATCTGTTAAAGAAGTTAAGGTCCAACCCTCTGACAGGGCTCACAAATCTATTTCTCCCAGTATCTCTGGTTCAACGAAGGTTACACGTCCTCCCACTAATTCTAATATGTTCCAGGGTAGGTGTTTCAGATGTGGTAATTCAGGCCATATGGCAAACTTTACAGGTTGTCCAGGGTGGAAAGCTGTGTGCTCTCTTTGTAAAAAAAATGGTCACTTTACTAAATGTTGCAGATCTGGCAAAGATCAGAAGAAGGTCAGGGAAACTGACATTTACAATCATGATGATCAAGAAGTAATTGTTTCTCAGGTTAAGGGTCAAAAGTTTGAGGGACCCTTAGAGCATGTTCTAGTCAATGATAACTCAGTTGAAATGCTCTTTGATTCTGGTGCAAACATCACCCTTATACCAAAAATATTTTATGAGAAATGTCTTTCTGGGAAAGTTGAGATTGTCAAGCCGGATATTATACCAAGAGGTTATGATGGTCAAATTATTGATTTACTAGGTTATTTTTGGGGTACCATTGATTTTAAAGGAAGGGTGGTTCCTGGAAAGATTTATGTCTCGATGAAAGGTGACTCTCTCATTAGCTGGAGTCACCAGCGGGATTTACATGTTTACCTAGATCCAAATGAGTCTCCTGCTGTGTGTTTAAGAGAATTACCTGCTATTAAGACAGTATCCTCTGGTGGGTCTTGGCCTACAAAATTTCCCAACATTTTTGATGGTAAGTTAGGCTGTCTCAAAAACTATGTACACCTGATCAAGTTGAAATCGGATATCACACCAAGAGCAGCAAAAGTTAGGAATGTCCCATTGTTGGTCAAGAGTAAGATGAGAACGGAATTGGACAAGTTATTGAAGAATGGCATTATACAAGAAGTGGAGGCCACTGAATGGGTTTCTCCAGTGGTTATGGCCCACAAGGCCAATGGGGAGGCTAGATTGTGTGTCGACTTGAGAGAACTGAATAAAGCTGTTGTTACGGATCATTATCCTCTGCCAAACATTTCGGAGATGCTGTCCTCTCTTGGTGGTGCTACCCATTTTTCGACATTGGACCCCTCTTCGGCTTATCATCAAGTCAGACTTCATCCCTCATGTCAGGATCTCATGGCATTCATTACCCCATTTGGAACTTACAAATTTCACAGGATGCCGTTTGGATTAATATCTGCAGCCTCCGTGTTTCAGAGGGTGATGGAAGGTGTTCTGACAGGCATTGAAGGGATCAAAATTTACCAAGACGTTGTTCTAGTCTATGGGGCAGACTTGCAAGAGCATGACAAAAGTTTGTCTGAAGTGTTGTACAAGCTGCAAGAAGCAGATCTAACCCTGAGATTGGACAAATGTAAGTTTGATGTAAGAGAGATAGAGTATTTAGGGCATTTGCCCTCAGGATCAGGTATCAAGCCAAAACCCTCCTTAGTTGACACCATTTCTCAATTTAACTATCCGGAAAACAAAGATGAGCTTGTCAAATTCCTAGGCATGGCAGAGTTTTACATCAAATTTGTGCCTAGTTTTGCACAGAAGACTGAATGCATGAGAGGGCTGTTGAGAAAAGGATGTGAGTTTGCCTGGGATAAGACTTGTTGTGAAGAGTTTGACATGATTAAGAAATGCTTGAATGAAGCTCCGAATTTGTCAAGTTTTGATCCTGCAAAGGATTCATACATCATGACTGATGCCAGTTCTAAAGGCTTAGGTGCTGTTTTGTTACAAACTGGTGAAGAGGCAGACAACACCATTTTGTTCCTATCGAGGCCTCTTTGGGGAGCTGAGTGTAACTACTCAGTTGTTGAAAAAGCTTTGGGTGTCTATTGGGCAGTTCGTAAACTCAAGAAGTTCCTGTGGGGTAAACATTTTTCTTTTGTTTCTGATCATAAACCTTTGAAAGAGGTATTTAGTAAGAAAGGTGTTGATTGCGTCTCTCACAGAATAAGGAAGTGGGTTGTCGCTCTACAGGAATCTGACTTTGACGTAGAGTATTTGCCAGGGTCATGTAACATTTTGGCGGATTGTTTGTCTAGGCTTGGTGGTTGTTCTGAGATCCAGGATTGTCTTGAAGGTGATGATTATTTTGCTGGTGAGGAGATTGAGGAAGATTTTAAGGTTTGTTTGATCAGCGAAGGTTTTTAACTGAGGCTGAGTGTTTGGAGTGCCTTGGTACTGATCCCACTTTAACACAAGTCATAGCCTTTATACGTGGTGGATGGTGTGAGAAACATGATTGTTCAGACCTACTCAAGGTGTGTAAAGGATGAGCTATCTATATTGAATGGTATTCTCTTGAGAGGAAGCAGGCTGGTCGTGCCCGAGAAATTACGTGACAAGTTGGTGGCTAATCCCCATGCCAGTCATATGGGTATAGCAAAAACTAAGGAGAGGATTAGGGAGGCCTATTGGTGGCCTGCCATGGATGTACATATTGAAAGGATTGTGCGCAACTGTTCTCAGTGTGCTAGCAGTGATACAATTCTCAAGTGTAGAACACAACCCATGGTGATCAGGAAACAATCTAGTGGTCCTTGGGTTGACATAGCTGTGGAAATTTTGGGTCCAGTGAAGATAAGGACAATGGATAGATATGTTCTTGTTTGTGTTGACATGTTCTCTAGGTGGCCTGAGGTAAAAATTGTTAACTCCGTTGATTCTAGAACTATTGTTAATTTTTTGGACGGACTCTTTGAGAGGGAAGGATTACCAGCCTCTATATTGTCAGACAACGGAGTCCAGTTCACTTCTATGGTTGTGGAAAAGTTCCTGAATGAGAGAGACATTAAACATAAGAGGGCTGCGCTGTATCATCCAGAGTGCAATGGTGTTGTAGAAAGATTTGTGAAAGTGTTGAAGGAAGCAATGCAATTAGCTGTAGTCTCTGGTGGTGGCTGGGAGGATGCTATAAAGAAAAAGGTGCATGAGTACAGGTTCACTCCGCATAGTTCCACTGGGGTTTCACCCTTCAGATTGTTCAAAGGGAGACTGGCTAATACCCAAGTCACGCCTCTTTGGGTCACTTCTAGGAGAAAGGAGGCTGGTGGCGTGATGGACTGTCCTGTTGTGTGGAAAGACAGAGAGTTGGAGAGGATGAAAAAGAGGAAAATTAGTTTTGATGCAAGAAAAGCTGTAAAAAAACAGTTGTTGAAGTTGGGGATTTCGTTAGGGTAAAACTTCCCAAGAGAAGAGTTGGTATGTCAAAGTTTGGTCAGCCAATAAAAGTTATCAAACTATTGGGCAATGCTGTCAAAACTCAAGATCACAGAGTTTGGAACCCCAACAGTATTGTGAAGTGTCTACCACGATGCTCAAGTGAGGAAAGAGGTCAAGAATCTTCTTGTGCTCCGCCAGTCTTGAGAAGAAGGTCTATTAGACAAAAAAGGGTTCCTTTACACTTACAGGATTGTGTTTCTTAATTGTTTTTTTTTTGTTTTTATTTACTTATTTCTTTCTTTCACCTTGTTCTTTCTTTGGTTGCTGTTATTTTATTATTGGGAAAGGGGGAGGTGATGTGGTATTCTCTAGTATCGCCATGTTCTATCTTGTTACTAAGGTCTCTTGTTCCATTATAGAATGGTCTCTTGTTAGGAATGTTAGTGTTTGAAGTAGAGTCAGTTGCAGCCTGTACTCAGAGGATGAGGTTTCATTGGATGTGACCTGCAATAAAGAAACCTACTACAAGGCCAATGCGTGTCCTCATTCTTACTGAAGGACTTATTTACCTCACAGGCCCACTAGTAGCATTTGATTTACACACCCTGATCACACACAGTGCACTTTACTAGGGACTTACTAGTAAATCACATATGCTAATCATTGATAACCAATCATAATTACAATTTACACAGTGAGCATATACACTTTAGCACTGATCAGCAGTGGTAAGTGCCCAGAGTCCTATGGTCAACAAAAACAGGGTCAGAAAAATAGGAGGGAATAGGCAAAAAGTTTAGGGATAAACCTGCAAAAAGGGCCAGGTCTAACATATGTCTTCATGTTACAGTAATTCAAAGCCAGTAGAACTTTTTTGTATCAATAAGAAATAACATTTTCGAAAGATCCGCACTGTTCATTTAAAATAACATGGGATAGATAGCTAATTTACTTAACGATTTTACATATGTACTGCAATACGCAGCAGCATGGTTTTCTATTTTGCACCTCTTTTTCTTTATGTGGTACATGGTTGCAATACAAAATACCCATCACTCCAGCTTGCCAAGGCCTGATCTGTTGGCTTGACCATTACTTGTTTTACATTTGAAATGGGCATTGTTTACGTTGGGAAAAATGTATGTCTGTTAACGAAATGCACACACCTTTCTGAATTTTGCAATATCCTATGTTGCATGTGAGTGAATCGCCGTAAACTTTTTATTTATGGATATGTGAAGAAGTCATGCTCCGAAACCAGCACATCACACATGTAATTAGGCCCCTTCAAGCACTCAAATGATTGAGCACGTTTCTGATTTTCTGTAATACCGGCGGAGATATTTCGGTGCATAATTGTATTGCGCTATCACTAAATTTAACAATTAAGGCGACTTCTGTCATAAAAACTTAACCAGGGTCAAAATCAGTGCAGTGCTTTGCAAGGAAACTGAAAGCAAGTGGTGACATTGCATTTATACTCACAAATATGGGCACATCGCAGAAAAGACCAAGCTCATTCATCTGGTTAAGAAAAAATAAAAAAACATATTTATCAAATTGTGCAGCAATTGAAATTCATTCAGTCTTAAGAAATGGCCACCTTACATTTATCTTTGCAATTTTCAAAAGATAACAAATAGAGATAGATGCAAAGACCAGAGACTGCTAAATTAGCACAAGAAACTCTGATATCAGAGATATAGTGACAGTAGATATAGAGGGCACCGCTGTGCAATGTGCTTATTAGAATATATTCATGTCATTTCTCACGGATAGACTCCCTCGGGCTTGCGGATATCTATATGTTAACATTTATTGACCAGAACAGACTCTTGTGAAATGTCTGAACATGCAATGGCATGGAGTATGGAGGGTAGCTAATGTCCTGGCCTGATGTGCAGTGCACCACTGAGAGATCAGATACCCACTTGTGAGACTAATTGATTAAATGATTAAAAAAAAGAAATCTCAGGAGCACCATCAATACAGCAATTGTTTTACGTAGTTCTCATAGATAGCTGTGCTCATTTATTGAAGACCAATCAATTCAATTTCACAAGGAGTTCCCTTATTCTTTCATACGTCACAAATGTCCAGCGACAAGAAAAGTTATTTCTCCAATATAGAAGATACATCCAAACTTCTACAAAACAGTAATACAGACAGCATGTGTTTGGCGGGACAGAACCCCGCTTTTTCAAGGCTGCAAAAAATTTCAATGCATAACTAAGTACTTGATATGCCTAATAGTCAGTTACCCATGATACAATTGTAATGTGGAGCCAAACTTCAATAATTTAGTGAGCCCAAATATTTAATGCACCCCGATATTTACCTCAGGTATCTCGGCTACGTGATCTCTTGTTGATTTAGCTGCAAGAGATCACTCTCCCCAACAATAACCTAAAAATTAGCAGAGTAGAATTCAAACTTGAAACTGGGACACATATTAGATGTGTTGTGATGTTACATATATGAGGTAAACTTCCTAAATTGTCTCCAATTCCATAAAGAATCTTAAGTCAAATGTAAAATATGCATGCTTTCAGTCACTATCTTTAATAATCTAGTGGCATCATACTAGTGACCCGGTTAGTACTTTACACAATACATCAAAGTTTATGTATTAAAGTCCAGCATATTCAAGGGAGTCATTCTCTTGATTGTACTAAAGTAGTAGTATATTACATATCCCTCCTCTTTTCACGGTTGTCTATACACAACAGTTTCTAACCCTTGCTCCAATTATATGCACTTGACATTGTCCAAGATAATGTATATAGCTGAGATGAAATTATCCTTAGACTCATGTTAACAGTACCATCATGCTCTAAAATTTAGCCATAGATGCCTCCATGCTTATGATTTTCTTTCAAAACATCATTCAATTAACACACAGTATCTACCCATGTTTCAGTATGTTCTCTAGCCCAGGATCAGATAACAGGCTATTAAAATTGTCAGTCAATCTATAGAGGTATCGGGGCTGAGTGTGATTTTTGAGAGCACTACACTTAATTGATGTGTTAACATTGTGTTACAGAGGTCTAACAAATTCTTGATTTCTTTATAAGGGTCTCCTTCTAATGTCAAACAAATACAAGCTTGTGTCTCATTTTTTCAAGCGGTATCACCAAAGTTTATATTTCAGAAAAGGGGCGTGTAAACTTGCTATGACATGCTAAAAACTGTGGTATTATACAGATAGGAAATGTGTGGGTCGGTAATGTCTGGGTAGCCCCCAGTGTTGCTGGGCACCATCACAATTGAGACTGGCCAATTCAAACTGAAAGAATCTCAAAATTGTGTAGATAGCATGACTTCACAGTACAAAGGTAAGATTGAGTGATGCTGAAGGCAAAGGATTAATATAAAAACTTAAACTCGTAAGTCCATGATAAGGCTTAAATGCAAAGGACAAAAGGACCTAAGAAACCATTCATCAAAGAATGGCGAAAACCTAATTGTATATTAGTTGCTTATTAAGCCATGATAGATTAATACCTCATTATTTTCATAGGTTGCGTGGGCATGAGAATTATCCTCACTGATTTCATATAGAGTTGACTGCCTCAGTGAATGCTGTTTAGAGAACCCATTGTGGGCAATGTGATGAATGGTCCTGGTCCAGCCGGAGGAGCACTTGTTATAACCTGAGTCCGAAAGGTAATAATTAATTTAATAAAAATAAATTTGCATACCTGTAAAAATAGTATTTCATAGCGAGTGGGTCATTTTGTATGTCTGTGGGAAGAATTGAACCCATGTCTATACGGCATCTCCCACTGGTGCCTGACGTCTAAGAAGTTTAAACTATTTGGGTCTCAATCTGCTTATTGAAAAGTATTGATGGATCTGCATAGCAACCCGATACCACTAGTGGTATGTTATTTTCTTTCATCACAGGTATTCTTTAACATACCAATATGGAGCCTAATGAGGTCAAAGTAATATAATTGCATGTATTCATTAGTATCCCAAAATTGTAGTCTTGCAGGCTAGCAACTCTTAGTATACATCATGGATAAGAGTTCATCTTAATTTAATCCCTGAGCAACAGTACCCAATTTAACTATCCAACATACTTCAGTCTGTCTCTGTATTTTCTCCCTATTAGAACCTCTTCTATTCTTCTATAAATGTTGTATTTCTAGGAACCACACATCTTTGATGTCATTATCTGGGTCTTCAAGAGTAAAATATTTAGCTGTATGATTTGGTGTTCATTTAGTACTGCAGTTGATGAAATCAATAATGGTAAAGCTTTTAGTTTTCCATGTTCCAAAACACATCACATTTATCTACAATGTGCTTATAGCATACACATGTATTACATCTGTGACATAAGTATTTTTCCTCTTAACTTGCTGCTTTGGTATCTCTTTTTTATGGTATTTCATCCTATTGGTGTCACAGATCTGCTTTAGAGATGCTGCTTTCAAAAGGTCACCAGAGGTTTAACAGGTAGTACTTCCCTCTGGTCTTTATCAGTTCCAATAACTGCCCAATGTCTATGGAGACTCGTATATTTGTCTATCGTTTGGGTAGAATCGTGTAATATGTCAAATTTCGACTTCACATTGTCTCTAATTCTTAGGCTTATTTATAATGCGTTCCTGTCTGTTCACATTGTTAACCATATTTAGTGCCTGGTTCAGAACCTTAGTTCTATAACTACTGTCTAGGAAACCATATTACTTTCCTCTCAAGTGCTGCAGATATGTTTTTCCCTAACTAACTTTGCATACAGAATGCTCCTAATTTGCCTAGTTGGGTGACATGATTTTTTTTTAGCCCTCATTCACCTCAGGCTTATACCCCAAAGATCTCATTTTGTTCTGTTTGCGACCTCATCTTGCAAAGGTTGCCAAGCTGGAGAGATATTTTGCTTGTGGTGTTTTGCTTGCTTGTTTTGCTTGCTTTTGGTGTACCCCGGATTTTCCACCGGAATGGGGGTAATCATAGGACAAACTTTACTTTATTAGTTAGGTGTCTACTTCACCCTAAAGTTCATACTATTTCCCCTTAACATTGACCTCAATCCAACTCCCTAGTGGCAGCCAAAACCTCTAACTGTCAAGTCTGTAGTATCCATTTTTAAGTTATATTTAATCGAACTGAGCCATTCAACATATGTTGGTGGTAAAGTGCTCATCCACTTCCTAAAATTTCCCTTCTAGCCAGCAGGATCAGATAGACTAGCAATTTTGTTCCATCTTTACTCAACTTCGCCTGGCCTTCTAAGGTCCCAAAAATAATCAGAGAGAGGCTTACCTTAATATTTATGCTGAGAATGCAACTAAAATTCTTAACCCACACTGTCCCAGAAGCTGTGGATCCTAGGACATTGCACAAATACATGAACATCATTTGCCTTTTCTAACCCACATTTCGTGCACTTTTCCTTTTCCCATCTTCAATATTCTAAAAGGCGTCCAGTATGATCTGTGAGGGAAAAGAGATGGTTCCTCCTCAATCTAGCTGGTTTGGTAGTACTGTATAGTGAATTCACTGATATTTGCCATAGTTCTTTTAACTGCATCCATGGCAAGTATCCTCTCCACAGTTCCCCCTGCAGTGTGAACTCTCCATCCATGATATCCATCAATAACCAGTACCATGATGAAATTTCCTTCTTCTTTAACATTCTGTCTATTAAAGTTTCTTCCAGTTTGTTAGAACTCCCTATGTCAACCGCCGAGCTCTGGGACCAATTTTTAAGTTGTAAATTCTTAAACTTTGATATATTCCCATTCACCATCACTTAAAGCTTGCCCCATGATAACATCTTGCTGGCTGAATCAGTTGGCCCCATCTCTGAATAGCCACCCCTTTTAATGGAAGTGACAATTTGACATTCATTATACACCTATCCTGAAGAAACCAAACGCAGGCCACAAGATTCCAGCTAATTACTGTCCTACATCTCTCTTCCCTCTGTTGGGTAAGGTTTTGGAGGCCCATGTCAACAAACAGCTCTCCGCCTACCAGGAGAGCAATCGTTTGTTGGACATCTCTCAATCGGGTTTCCAACCCTCCCACAGCACCGAGACTGCTCTACTTGCAGTATTTGACACTATTAGGTTACCCTTGGACACCGGATACCCTGCCATGCTGGTCCTGCATGATCTATCGGCAGCGTTCAATACCATCTCGCATTCCCTCTTGGTGAGGTGTCTCTATCAGATAGGTATCCAGGGATCTGCCCTCAACTGGTTGATGGATTTCCTTAAGGACAGGGTCCAAACAGTTTCTATGGGCAGGTTCTATTCCACCACTACCTCTTTGGACAAGGGGGTTCCGCAGGACTCCTCCTTGGGCCCTACACTTTTCAACATCTACATAGCCCCCTTAGTTAAGTCTTTTGGGTTATGCAGACAACACTCAGTTGGTCGATCTCGTTTGGGCATGATACTGAGAATGTCACGAGAGAATGGCATCTGGATGTCCATCAGCTGTCTTCAACTTAACGGGGGCAAGACAGAGATTCTTCTGTTTGGCAAAGCTCATGTCTATTGGACGGAGGATTGGTGACCGGTAGAACTGGGTCCTGCCGCATTGCCAAGTAGAAATGCTAGGAACCTAGGCATACTTTTAGACAATGAAATACCTGTAAGGGACCAGATTACCTCCATCTGTAGAATCTGTTTTGGTACTATGCGCCTCCTTAAGAAAATCTTTGGTGGCTTCCGCTGGGCTCCCAGAAGACACTTACCTAAGCTTTAATCATCAGCCACCTGAATTATGACAATGCCCTAATCCTCGCTTCTAATGAATCCCTTCTATCGAAATTGCAGGTTGTCCAAAACATCACTGCCCATATGGTAAACAACCTGCCTCCAAGGACCGCGTCAGCCCCCAAGCTCAGAGCCCTACATTAGCTCCACATCGGTAAGAGAGCACTGTTTAAACTGTGCTGCCTGACTCATAAATCCTTGTCAGGCTCTGGCCCAAAATTAACCCTGGGCGTAGTGGATGTAGGGGGGCTACGCAGAGGGCCACGGAGGTACGAACAAACTCTGTGGCCCTCCGCATAGCCCCGCAACGCCATCCGCCTCCACCCCCCCTATATTAACAATGAATTTTAGTACATAAAAGTAAATTAAAACCCACTCACCTGTACTGCGGCGTCCCCGGGCTACCCTCCTCCTCTCTGTCGCCGTTTCTTCTAATCCAGCGAAAACTGCGCATGCGTGCGCGCCCGCACATGCGCATTTCTCACAAGAAATGCGCATGCACGGACGAGCGCGCATGCGCAGTTTTTGCAAGGATTAGAAGAAACGGCGACGAAGAGGAGGAGGGCAGCCCGGGGACACCGCAGAACAGGTAAGTGGGTTTCAATTTACTTTTAAGTACTAGAATTCATTGTTAATATGGGGGGGTGGAGGCGGGTGCTGGTCAACCCCGCTACGCTGCAGAGTGTGCAGAGATTTGCCTTCTCCGCGGAACGCGGAGAAGGCAAACCTCCGCACACTCCGCGGGCGGAGCGGAGGTTTCCGCCCGGGGCTACCCAAAATACCTTCATAACAGACTTACTCTGTACCTTCCAAACAGGATATTGCGATCTAGCAATCAATTAATTTAATGTCCCCGCTGTGTTCGCACTGCTAAACATGGGGGCCAAGCCTTTTCTTGCCTTTTTCTTGAAAACTGGAACAAATTTCCCCTGTTCATCCGTGCATGCACAAGTCTATCTTGCTTTAAAAAACACCTTAAAACCTGGTTGTTCTAATGCTACTTCGACTTCATCTACCTGCCGATCACGCGCCGAGATGTCCCTATGGGAACGAGTCGTGCGCTATATCAAGATCCAAATAACATAACATCTAAATAACATTCTGGGGTGTCTGCAGAGTCCCAGATAGGAGCACATTTGCTGTAGTAGGTAAGTCTGGTAATCTACCTGCATATGATACCATAGTTTGGCCACTGCTTGTAGTACCCCAAGTCTCACCTACTTGTAATATCTAGGGTCCCCAAATTTGTATAAGAAGTGGGCCACCCCACCCCGATGTCTTTTAGCATGGCCTTGTACATGAATTACTTCAAAATACTGCCTAAAATTTTTCCCTGTTAGCGAGTCTATAAGAGGGGAAGAGAAAGCAACTCTTGGGAAGATATCAGAGCAGGCATCAGATCAATCATCAAGCCTTGGGAGTTTAGGACAGAACCTCAGTGTAGATAGTTTAGCAACCAGTAGAATCATGAACCTTGCCAGTCCAAACAGATACCAGGTTCTAGAGGAAGATGGGATGGAAGAGGCAAATAGTATCAAACTGCAGGCCTCAACGGCGCCAGGGAAATTTTTGCCATCAAGCGTTGAGTCATCTAATGAGAAATACCCAAACTGTACTCAGGCTTTCAGAGGAGCAGATGATGTACCCACAATAGAGGGGTCTGTGAGTACCGCAGTGGAAACCACGATACATGCCCTTACCTCAGAAATTAGAAATAGGTTTGAGGTTTTCTAAATGAATCAGTAAGAGATACGAGGGGCATGTGAGATCCTGGAGAAGAAATTAGACTCCCTGGCTTACAGGACCACTATTCTTGAGGATACCATGAAAGAATTGAAAGCAGCTGTCAAGACTAATAAGGATGAAGTCTGCCTCTTGAAGGCGATTGTCAGGAGAAACTGGAGGCATTGGAAAATAACCTAAGAAGAAACAATCAGAGGATTTTGAATGTCCAGGAAGGGACAGAGGGCGATGACTTGAAAGCATACGTGGTGAAACTAATTAACACAGGGGTTCAAATAGAGGACTTAGAGCAAGATATTTTCAAAGATATCCAAAGGGTACACTGTGATCCATTCAGAAAGAACCCAAAAAGAAGTAAGGCCAAGAATATCTTAGCAAATTTTCACACATATGTTGTAGAGGAGCGAATTCTCTCAAACGGCCTAAAAATGAAATTGCTGAAAGTGGAATGGGTCCCCTTTGAGATTAGATCAGACATTTTGCAGGCTACCTTAAACAGGCAATGGGAGCTGGGAAAGAGGTTAGAGCCTTTAAGAAAGCTAATGTCCACTGCCCAGTTACAATTCCCTGCCATCCTTAAAGTCATGCATAATAATAAAATGTATCATTGTACAGGGTATAAGGAGGTTGATGACTTGATCAAGGTCAATAATAAGAATAATGGTGCCAAAGAGTAAATGGGCAGATGGAAAACATGGAATAAACGCTAGCTGATGATAATTGGAAGTGTTTTCACTCTTATTATCTTACCCCTTTTGTTGCTCTTCTTCCCAGTTTTGTTTTTGTAGTTTCTGGGAAACTTCATGTTTTCTATGTTTGATGTGTGTTTTGCTCTCAGGGTGTGACGTATCTCAAAGGCATTAGCCTTTGAGGAAGTCAGGCAGGGTTCTCCGAAGGAGGAGTGGGTGGGTATGAGGGGGCAGGGAAAAGGCACAGGGTGGGGAGCATCTGGGGAAAAAATGTCCTCAGGCCCCTCAGACGCCCCAGTATTTGACACGCCCCATTGATGCTTACACATTCCTATCTAACAGGTGTATGGAAGGCAGAGGAATAGTAGCACCTATAAAAATATTGTCACAGAACATAAATGGTCTACAAGTTAAAGGGAGGCGAGAAAGATTGCTACAGTATTTGAAGTATTCTCCTGCACATATCATTATCCTACACGAAACTCATCTCACAAGGGTTGAGTGTACATACCTGTCTCAATCCACAAACTGGGTACAGCAAGTGGTGTGTACTAATCAGAATGTGACCACTAAGGGGGTGGCAATTTTGATAAAGAAACATCCAAACGTGTCTATCAAAGAAAGCATTCTGGATAAAGCTGGTAGATGGGTTATCTCTAAGTTGATCAAAAAGTATACTTTAGTGGGATACTATGGGGCCAATGTAGACGATACAGAGCCCCTTGGGGGAATGTTCTCAAATCTGTTGGATTTCTCTGCCCCTGTTATAATGGCAGAAAATTTCAACATAGCCCTGACTAATGTTTTGGATAACTCGTAAAAAAATAGATCGATGGCATTCCTAAAAATGTAGTTGTTAATTAAATATATGATGAGGCAGATGGGGTTATGTGGCATATGGAGGGAGAGGGCTGGGCTAAGACGAGGCTATGCCTTCAATAATAAAAAATATGGCCACCAATCTAGAATCAATTTTGTTCTAATAGATCAGAATGTAAGGGAGCAGATTCAGGAGATTAAGCATGTAGGGGCTCATATGTCAGACCTTTTGGCAGTTGCGCTCAAGTTCAAACTAGTCTCTAGGACAGAGTCAAGGAGGTGGACACTAGATTGGATGATATTGTTAGATAAGGAAGCTGTGAATGTGCTTCATTCAGAGACAAAGGAGTTTTTCAAAACAATGAAGGTTCAGCCTCATTGGGTATAGTGTGGGATGCCTTCAAAGCGCTCTTGAGGGGAAAATTACTAGCATATTATCCTTTTAGAGGAAAGACTAATATAAGGAGGTTAAAAATCTGGAGAGTGAGTTAAGGAATGTGGAAGGAAACTTGACTCTCCAGATGCTAGGACCCAGTGAAATAGAAGCACTGCAGGAGACATTACAAGCTACAAAACTAAAGTTAGATGCCGTGTTGGAGGAAAGAGGTAGAAAGCCAGTGGATTGGCTCACTTTGAATATGTTGAGAGTTGTGGGAAGTTGCTTGCTTGGAAAACCAAATCAGACCTAGCATGAAACTTAATAAAGGAAATAAAATGTAGAAATTCTTGGGAGACTTTAAGAAGTGGCAGGGAGATTGAAAACGTTTTTCAAACTTTTTTCGAAGATTTACACATAGATCATTTAGTGACTACAGAAGAGAGCATAAAGGACTGAGTTGCTGAAGAGGTGTTGGGTAAACTCATTGAGGGTGATAAGACCCAACTCAACAGTAATATTGAACTCTGAAGTCAAGTAGGCAATTAGATCTGGAACAACAGGGAAGGCAGCAGGTCCCGATGGTTTGACTCTTGAACTATATAAGACCCGGGTGACATAATACTCCCTCTGATGAACAGGCTGTTTAGGGAGAACTTCGAGAAAGGGTCACCTTTACCCCCCTCATGGAATGAAGCTATTGTTACTTTAATCCTTAAGCCCGGGAAAAGTCCAAATAATTGTGTGTCACATAGAACCATTGAGCTCCTCGACTGTAATTATAAAATCTTTGCCAAAGTCTTGTCTGAGAGTTTGAATGGAGTGATTGAGGCCCTCCTACATAAAGATCAAAAGGGCTTTCTTAGAGGGAGAGCGTTACATGAGTTGACCTTTGGCCTCATGGGTTCTATAGATTTGGAAACTGTGCAAAAGGTCCTGCTGGCAGTAGTGACCTTGGATGCTACAAAAGCATTTGATAAAGTAAACTTGACCTATTTATAAACTATGCTAAATCATTATAATTTGGGGTAGAACTTTTGCAGGACATTGCATCGATTCTATCAAAACCCTTCCACCAGAGTTCTGGTAAATGGAAATCTCACCACGGCTTTCAAAATATTCAGGGGAATGAGGCAAGGATGTCGATTATCATCCTTATTATTTATCAAACAATTGGCATGCAACCTTAGAAAGGAAAACTCTATAACTTCATTCAGGTATAATAGCTGGGTAAAAAGGTCTCCTTGTATGCAGACAACTTTATGGTCTATTTGTCAGATCTGCAGACTGCTCTGCCGATTATTGAGCAGCTGACCCTCGACTTTGGCTAGGTGGCAGGATACTCTGTTAATAAAGCCAAGACGGAAATTATGCTTTGGAACATGCCGAGGAGTAATGTACTAATCAAGGATGAAAAATTATACATGATATTAGGAATCTCCCGGAAGCCAACTTTAAAAAACGTATGACAGTCGTGTAAACTTGTAAAGGGCTGGGCCCATTTACCACTCACCACTGTTGGAAGAACTAACTTGGTCAAGATGAGTATCCTGCCCAGATTCACATTCCTATTTAATGCAGTCCGTTTGAGTTCAGGGTAGGATTAATAGTTTTATCTGGGCCTCAAGGGGAGTATGAATAGCCTGGAAGAAACTTCGGAGAAAGAGAGATGGGGAGGTTTGACACTACCAGACTTACAATTTTATGCATGGGCCGACATTTGCTATTCACCAGGAATTGGGGTTGGGTTATGTAACTGACTCACTGAGACTGGCCCCCTTGGTTTGCTGGATTAAAACCTGGCTTAATCCTGAGATAACTCTGAATCACCAGATCTTACGGGATTGTGTTGCCCTGGAGAAAGCCAGCAGCATTCCGTGGCTGTCTTATGTTAAGTCTATGTTTCTCAAACTGGGGCGACCTGACATTTATAATGCCCCAGATGGGATCAAAAAAGATGATGTAATTTGGGTAAAATCACAATTTTTGAATATATTGATGTTGGAACGGGAGGAACAGGAGATTCAAAACCTTTGGTCAGAGCTCATTATCTAATTATTTCTTCCCCGTTAATTGAGCCCTACCTGAGAATTGTAACCAAGCCGTATCATCGTTGGCTATTGACTAGGTTCCGCTTCAATCTGATTCATTTTTCCCTGGGTAGCCTTCCGGGATGGTGTAAACCAGAGGATATAGGCCCGTGCCAGTGCAATAATTTTTCATCACAGGATACATTGCATTTTATCATGTTTTGTGATTTTTATAATGACATACGGAGGAGGTTTATAGTCCCCTACTGAGGGGAAAGGGTTTCTTACAGGCAAGACCTGCTTTAATGTATCTTCAACTGTTAGATGACACCTGGAACATTTTTAATATTGCTAGTTTTCTTGTTGCTGCTGTTCGCCTTAGGAAAAGGAGATTTCCTATGACTAATGATGTATGAATTTTTAATTTATCTTATCGTAACTGTTTTATTTGATAACCTTCAAGCTCTGATGAATTATAGATTTTTTGTAGGAATTTAAAAAAAAATGTATATCGCCCATCTGAATTGAATGATATTATTGTTGTTTTATGTTTTGTGTATTGTACTTTTATGATTTTAATTAATCGAATAAAGTGGATTGACTGACTGACTGGCATGGGCTTTCCAACTAAATAATGGGAGAATGCTGCCAAATAGCCCGGATAGTTCTGAGATAGGAATCATGTACAAGGCCATGCAAAAAGTCCTTGTGGGTGACATGATGCTATTTAATCTTCAATTTATAACACATTAAAAAATACCTGCAGATCAGCAGCATTGACTGAGATGTCCTTGGAAAAGTAAGCAAAGCATCTTAATAAAAGGGGTATTACGTGAACATTTTTCTAAATTATACTTTCAGGGAAAAATGTAGGTTGCTGATATTTCATGTAACTTTTCAAAGCGATCATGGGCATAGCGCAAAAAATCTCAAGGATACCAAGGACCTGATTATGAGTACGGCGGTCCACAAGACTACGGTACTCGTGGTGATGGTCCAACCAATGCCACATTGCAGACCTGCCCGCAGTATTATGAGTGTGGAGGTTGGACTGCCACAAGACCGCCGGATCTGCCGGGATCAAGGGTCCTGCTGTGCCAGCGGTCTGGAAATGAGCTGTATTGTGCTGGCGGTGCCACTGCGGTACCACCAAGCATATTATGAGTTGCCTGTCCACCGCCCATTTAATGGCGGTGAGCCCGCCATGAGGAGGGTGGCAGAGAGGCAACTGCCGCTCCTTGGCCTGGGGGTGCATACAGGGGGGCACATGTTGTGCCCCCCTGGAATTGCACCCCCCTTCCTGCACGGTGTGGCATGCACGCCTCATTGTGCAGGAATGTGCAGTCGCACTATCACTGTGGTGGTCAGCATGTTAGGCTCTCCTATGAGCCTAAAATACCTCTGCCACGAGACCGCAGCAGCACCGCCCACCCGACCCGGATTCAACTCTGAATCCGGCAGGTGGGAGCACCACAGCCTTAGCGGTCCTCCTGCGGACGGCGCAGTGGCGATGCCACAGTCGGACCTCCAAAGTCATAATTAGGCCCATAATCTTAGAGAGACATTTTCTGCGTGATCCAGTCTCTCACTGGTATCCGATGACACTTTTTTTTAACGAGGTGTGTGCTCGCTTGAAAAAGTTTGGGGAAATTGCATGATGTGAAATTTTTTGAAATTTGTCAAAATTTAACATTTGCGAATTTTGCAAAATCTTCTAACGCAATTATATTTTTCGCTGAGGCCTAACATCAAAATATTTTAAGAAAATGACTTTTTATAGCCTTAAATCTGAACATATAGTTCTGTACAAAAATTGAAGTGCGTAAAGTTAGAGGATACGTTTCCAGTAGCTGAGAGACCCTAGGGCAGCACTTCATAGCGCTGTCTTGTCTACATATGCATCAAATGTCAGTGAATCCTCTGCTAGTCAAGGCAGGAGATGCCGCCAGCCAAAGCTAATATCAAAAGCTTATATGATTGACACAACAGAGAGATAGATAGGACCAATCTATGACTAAAAATGCCGCTGCTCGAACCACTGCAATTTTCAAATGGAGACCTTTACAAATCTTTTGAGACTGTGCAACAGCAAACGCCTTTCGTAATGGAGTGTTTGGACGAAGAAACCTAATGAGAACAAAAAGCAGCATGGCCTCAAAGTGGTAAAGTATTCTGGATGACACCTTGGATTTACTCGACCTACAAACAGGGGAATAAGTCTTCTTACAGCCATGTAAAAGAAAGTATCTCACAGCTCTTGGAATGTTGGCGTGCATTGTAAACTATCAGAAAGCTACAGTATAAATAAAGTAGGTGGAGGAGTTACTTTTAGCAAACATGTAGGCTGAATTATGAAACATGACCTTCAAGCAGAAGGCTGAAAAAAGGCCTTCAATGTTCAGCAGGTTTCCTAGGTGACAAATGCAGGAGCAGAGCCATCAAAAGTTCAGCACTCCAATTAGCCACCTTTTTTACTACAAAGCCAGGAGACAGGACCTAATTGCCTTGGCTCGCATTATGGCCCACAGCAGCTTTGCTACGCCACTGGTCAAATGCACATTATTTTGAACTTAAACAAAGCTCAACATGATCTTCCATCAAATAATAAAGATAAAAAGGATTTGTCTTATTTGATATACACTCTATGGCATAACAAAAGATTCCTTTTCGTGCAGCGTCCTTCATTTACTTACCAACAAAAAAAACAAAGCGAGACAAACTATTTGTCAAAACTTCAAAATTCAGTCTGCGACCAAGGCTAATTTTTATATTATGTCATCAGCTTTAAGTGCTGTATTTTATGCTTCTTGCCTCTTCATCAGGGGATTCATATCCATTTATATTTGAGGAAGGGAGAGGAACAGAACCATTCAAGGCAGTGTGGACTGTCTTGACCAGGGAGATGTTCTACTTGCTTTGAGCCCTCCATATCTGACCACTAAGTCCATTTATTTGTGTGCCTTCCCAAACTTATTGCACTTCTCTCTTCACCTAGTGTGCCAAGAATTGCTAGGTTCAATAGACATATGGACACATGTCGTAAACATCTGGGCACCTGTCACACTAAGGGCCCGATTCCGATGTCGTTCGGAAGGCCTACGAATCGATCCGATTCATAGCCCTTGTTTACGACCGAATCTTACACAAGTCCGAGCGGCCAAGTACGATGCGAAGATCGCGTAATCCCCGACCGAATAGTTTCCGGACCCGAACCGCTCCGTACATCTCGTTTGTAGACGAATCGTGCCGTGCAATGGACAGCCGCTTTGCCTCGGTCTCAGCGAGACAAAACGGCTGTCGGAAGCGTACTTCAGGGGGCCATACCAGGCCCCCCTTCACCCGGGGCCCTCCGAATCTATCATGGGGGTGCCCATGGGTCCCCCCGATCCAAGCACGCACAGTGTGGCGGGCACCATGGGGTGCCCGCCACAGGGTGTACGCTTCTCCCCACCCACCCCTTTTCTGATATGGGAGCCTGTGTACCCGTCTGTACACGGGCTCCCATAGAGTTCAATGGGAGACTGAGCAAACTGAGTCCGTAGGCATACAGCAGCATCGTACTCGCTCGTTCAGACTCCCGGAGCACATCTCGCTCGGAAAGCCCTCCGGATCCGAGTCATACGGAGGGCTTTCCTAGCGGGATCGGAATCGGGCCCTAAGTGTGTAGAGACCATAACATTGTACAATCTGGTAAAAGACATCAGCTGTTGCATTTTGTACACGTTTCCTGTGTGCCTGTATGCTCTGCAGTATTCCAAACTCCAAGTCGAGAATCTATGCCAATGTCATCAAAAGAAGGAGTTTCCTCTTGCGCATATAGAGCCCTCATGCACATAAGGAACCTCCTGCCTGATCAGACTTACATCCCATCGTTATATATGCAATATTATCGACCACCTGGCACAGTATATAGTTTACATCTAGATGTCAGGTGGTCATTTGGAAGGAAGGTAGGATGTTCGTGACCTGCAGGGCTAATTTAAGATTGCCTGTTTCATTCAGTGTCTCATTTTTACATGTTTTCAGATCTATCTTGCCTTCTCAGATCCATCTCAACTTCCGAAGAGCCCTTTAGACGTGCCTTTTCACTCAAGCTAATCTGTTTTATCTACTTTCACCACATTGATCTTAGCACCGGGATATCTCAATGAGGTCGCTGTTAACGTTTCACAAGTAGTATTAATTTATTTATTCAATTGGCATATACCAGTGGTTGTGTGAGGAAACGAGACAGTATGTGCCCCACACTTCTGAGGCTTAGCTACTCTGAATCACTTGGTGCTGTCAGAGGAAAGGTGAGCATGCATGATAAGCAAAGCTTTCCTTTTTATGTGCCTTGACATACTTTGTAAATCCCCTTTAAACTCCTTGTACTCTCTTGATGAAATCTCTTTGGTTTGATGTTGTATATTAGGGTTTTTGTATTTACATCACATCAGATAGGTTGTAAGGTATGTTTTGCAATTTAGAGTATGGATTTGTATTGTGCTGTATGTACTGAGTAGATTAATTAATGGGTGGTTTGTTCACCTGCTGAAATAAAATTTTGACCCTCTAACAGGCATTAAGATTGTGACTAGTCTTTGCACCAGTTTCAGAATTTACAGAAGGTATTGCTGCTGTTTGTATCATTCCTCACATTAGGACATTAAATTACATTGCAATCCAGTCACAGCATATCATTGACATTTTCAGCATTCATTGACATCTGAAGAGTCCCAAAAACGCAGTACTTCTATTGTGAAGATTCTTTATTCTATTTTCAGGACAAATCACATTTTAAGAAAGTCACAATTCAGCCAGCCAACATGTTTCGATCCACATATTTTGAACTGCTTCAGGGCTGCAATAAATGTATACAAAATATGTCTTTTATGATTTATTATTTTAAAAACTTATGTAGAAGAAAACATAATATTCATGTTAAAAACAACCAAAAAGGGTTCACATTCAGTTACAAAGACTGCACACCATGAATGCCATTCATGTATACTACGAAATCTGCAAAGTGTTAGTACAAGCAAATATTTATGCACAGAACTATAAAAAAAAATGTGTGCAACACATTTCAACTTCACTTAAATGCAGCAAGATGATACAGGAGACATCATCATAATCTTAACTCATCCCATTCAAAACTATATTATTTTAAAGTGTAAATACCAGAGTCACTAGTAGCCCAATCTGGTTTCATCGTACCCTATTTGCAAATCTAAAATAATATATTTGGGTACTAACAATCTCATGAAAGTTCCTTCAGGTTTTACATAATAACTTTTCTGAGTGTAAACCAAGCAGTATTATGTAACCTACCAATTGTATATAGTTTCCAAAATGTGAAGCCCCTCAAATTGTAGACTTTTGAATAAACATCTTTAATTTCTGCTTGTCTCATGATCATGAATTCTGTTTAAAATAATTAACAACTTAATATGTATCTAAATAAAATAAATTAATCAAACAATTTTTTATTTAATATAATCTTGCTAATATAATCTTACTTGTTATCCCAACAACAAAAGAAAATGCACACAGGCTACTGTTTTCAAAGCGTAAATCAAGGTAAAATTAAGGGCTTTTCTGAGCCTGTAAGAAGAGGTATTACTAATTGATTATTAGATGACAAGCTTTTTTTTAAAAATGATATAACAGATTTATTTAATTTTACTCCAATTTCGATATTTAAGTTCATATATCTTCGAATAAATATCAACCACTGTATGTTAACCCCTTCGATGCTCATGACGGAATGGTTCCGTTCCTGGGGGCAAAAAGCCCACTAGTCGCCAGGGATTTTTGGGGCAAATTTTAATTAGGGTGGGGGCTGCCCAAAACGGGAATGCCCATGCCCCACCCCTCCCCACTTAAAGTTACAGCCTTCCTGCCCCCTGGAGGCAGATGGGGCAATAGCCCCCAATCTGCCCCCCTGGGGGGCACAAAGCCCACTAGGCATGCCAGGGATTTTTTGGGCAAATTTTAATTAGGGTGGGGGCTGCTCAAAATGGGCATGCCAATGCCCCCAGCCCCCACCCACAAAAATTACAGCCTTTCTGTCCCCCCCTGGGGGGAATATGGGGGCACTAGCCCCCAATCTGCCCCCCCCGGGGGCAAAAAGCCCACTAGACACCAACGATTACGCTGACTTTTTTTTATGCGTGGGGGCTGCCTAGAATGGGCATACCAATGCCCCACCCCCCAAAAAAATAGCCACAGTGTTTCTTCCCCCCTTGGGGGCATATCGGGGCAACCCCACCCCCGATATCCCCCCCAGGGCGGCAGAAAGCCGACTAGGCACGGATTTGTCTTTAGCAATATGCCTTCCTGTGGATTTTGGGCCCTAGCGCAGCGGGCACATAGGAAACCTAGCAAACCTGTACATTTTTAAAACTAGACACCCAGGGAATCCAGGATGGGGTGACTTGACTGGCTCTCACCAGGTTCTGTTACCCAGAATCCCTTGCAAACCTAAAAATTTGTCCAAAAAAACACATTTTCCTCACATGTCTGTGGTGGAAAGTTCTGGAATCTGCGTGGATCCACAAAATTCCACCCACCCCGCATTCTCCAAAGTCTTCCGAGAAAATTGGTACCTCACTTGCATGGGTACGCCTAGTGCCCGCGACAGAAAGCTTGACCCAAAATGCAACGTGGACACACCACATTTTCACAGTGAAAACTGACCCTTTTTTTGCAAAGTGCCTAGCTGTAGATTTTGAACCCTAGCTCTGCCGGCACCTAGGGAAACCTAGCAAACCTATACATTTTGAAAACTAGACACCCAGGGGAATCCATGATGGGGTGACTTGACTGGCTCTCACCAGGTTCTGTTACCCAGAATCCCTTGCAAACCGAAACATTTGTCTAAAAAAACCACATTTTCCTCACATTTCTGTGGTGGAAAGTTGTGGAATCTGCGTGGATCCACCAAATTCCACCCACCCCACGTTCCCCAAAGCCTTCAGAGAAAAATGGTACCTCACTTGTGTGGGTAGGCCTAGTGCCCGCGACAGGCAAGGGCCCAAAACCTATTGAGGCGACATCAAAATTACCTATCACAAAACAACCTGGTTTTGCAAGGGGGGTCCCATGAGTTTTTGGCCCCGGGCTCGGTGGCCATCTAGGGAAACCTACCAAACCCATGTATTTCTCAAAACTAGACACCCGGGGGAGTCCAGCAAGGTATGGCTTGCGTGGATCCCCCAACGTTTTCCTACCCAGAATCCCCTGCAAACCTCAAATTTAGCTGAAGAAAATCACTTTCTTCTCAAATTTCTGTGTGGGAAAGTTCTGGAATCTACGTGGATCCACAAATTTCCTCCCACCCAGCATTCCCCCAGGTCTCCTGATAAAAATGATACCTCACTCACATGGGTGGGTCAAGTACCCGCGACAGGCAAGGGCCCAAAACCTATTGAGGCAACATCAAAATTACCTATCACAAAACAACCTGGTTTTGCAAGGGGGGTCCCATGAGTTTTTGGCCCCGGGCTCGGCGGCCATCTAGGGACACCTACCAAACCCACAC
Organism: Calotriton arnoldi; assembly: GCA_963921515.1. Classification (NCBI taxonomy): domain Eukaryota; kingdom Metazoa; phylum Chordata; class Amphibia; order Caudata; family Salamandridae; genus Calotriton; species Calotriton arnoldi. The sequence goes on along the minus strand of CAWUFW010000650.1, from coordinate 2,428,637 downwards.
ATTTCTGAAAACTAGACACCAGGGGGAGTCCAGCGAGGTATGGTTTGCGTGGGTCCCCTAACGTTTTCCTACCCACAATCCCCTGCAAACCTCTAATTTAGCTGAAAAAATCACTTTTTCTCAAATTACTGTGTGGGAAAGTTCTGGAATCTATGTGGATCCACAAATGTCCTCACACCCAGCGTTCCCCCAGGTCTCCTGATAAAAATGATACCTCACCCGCGTGGGTGGGTCAAGTACCCGCGACAGGCAAGGGCCCAAAACCTATTGAGGCAACATCAAAATTACCTATCACAAAACAACCTGGTTTTGCAAGGAAGGTCCCATGAGTTTTTGCCCGGGCTCAGCGGCCATCTAGGAAACCTACCAAACCCACACATTTCTGAAAACTAGACACCCGGGGAGTCCAGCGAGGTATGGCTTGCGTGGGTCCCCTAACGTTTTCCTACCCACAATCCCCTGCAAACCTCAAATTTAGCTGAAAAAAATCACTTTTTCTCAAATTTCTGTGTGGAAAAGTTCTGGAATCTACGTGGATCCACAAATTTCCTCCCACCCAGCGTTACCCCAGGTGTCCCAATAAAAATGATACCTCACCCGCGTGGGTGGGTCAAGTACCCGCGACAGGCAAGGGCCCAAAACCTATTGAGGCGTCATCAAAATGACCCATCACAAAACAACCTGGTTTTGCAAGGGTGGTCACCTGGGTTTTTGTCCACGGGCTCGGCGGCCATCTTGGGAAACTACCAAACCCAAACATTTCTGAAAACTAGACACCCGGGGGAGTCCAGCGAGGTATGGCTTGCGTGGGTCCCCCAACGTTTTCCTACCTAGAATCCCCTGCAAACCTCAAATGTCCTACCACACAGCGGGCCTGATTCACAGAACTAACTTACGACAAAATCCTAAACTTACTACCATTTTGGTATTCACAGAATGAACTTACTCATTTTGGTATTCACAGCATGAACTTACTCATTTTGGTATTCACAGAATGAACTTACTCATTTTGGTATTCACAGAATGAACTTACTACCATTTTGGTATTCACAGAATGAACTTACTACCATTTTGGTATTCACAGAATGAACTTACTACCATTTTGGTATTCACAGAATGAACTTACTCATTTTGGTATTCACAGAAGGCACTTACTCATCAATGAGTAAGTGCCTTCTGTGAACAAAATGTGTAAGTTACACAAAATGTGTAAGTTCACACAAAATGTGTAAGTGCCTTCTGTGAATACCAAAATGAGTAAGTTCATTCTGTGAATACCAAAATGAGTAAGTTCATTCTGTGAATACCAAAATGAGTAAGTTCATTCTGTGAATACCAAAATGGTAGTAAGTTTAGGATTTTGTCGTAAGTTAGTTCTGTGAATCGGGCCCAGCGTTCCCCTTGTTCCCCTGAGTAAAATGATACCTCACTTGTGTGGGTGGGCCAAAGGCCTGTGACTAGGAAGAACCCAAAACATAGGGATTTAGAGTATAGCACCGAGAATTCTAAGCGCTACATTTTTTTAAAAATACGTTTTTAGCCAATTCTGCTTTGGACACCCACACAAGTGAGGCATCATTTTACTCGGGAGAACAAGGGGAACGCTGGGTGGTAGGACATTTGTGCCAGCACAGTGATTCCACACAAAAATATGTGGAAAGTATGTTTTTTTCAGCTAAATTTGAGGTTTGCAGGGGATTCTGGGTAGGGAAACGTTGGGGGATCCACGCAAGCCATACCTCATTGGACTCCCCAGGGTGTCTAGTTTTCAGAAACGTGTGGATTTGGTAGGTTTCCCTAGATGGCAACGAGCCCGGAGCCAAAAAACCAGATGCCCCCCCCCAAAACCAGGTAGTTTTGTTATAGGTAATTTTGAAGTCTCCACAATACGATTTGGGCCATATCCTGTTTCAGCCACTTTGCCTACCCACACAAGTGAGGTACCATTTTTATCGGGAAACCGGGGGACGCTGGGTGGAAGGAAATTTGTGGATCCACGGAGATTCAGAACTTTCCACACAGAAATTTGAGAAAAAATGATTTTTCAGCTAAATTTGAGGTTTGCAGGGGATTCTGAGTAGGGAAATGTTGGGGGACCCACGCAAGCCATACCTCACTGGACTCCACCGGGTGTCTACTTTTAATAAATGTTTGGGTTTGGAAGTTTCCCAAGATGGCCGCTGAGCCCGGGGCCAAAAACCCAGGTGACCCCCCTTGCAAATCCAGGTTGTTTTGTGATAGGTAATTTTGATGTCTCCTCAATACGTTTTGGGCCCTTGCCTGTCGAGGGGTACTTGACCCACCCACATGAGTAAGGTACCATTTTTATCGGGAGACCTGGGCAAACACTGGGTGGTAGGAAATTTGTGGATCCACGTAGATTTCAGAACTTTCCCACACAGAAATTTGAGAAAAAAGTGATTTTTTCAGCTAAATTTGAGGTTTGCAGGGGATTCTGGGTAGGAAAATGTTAGGGGACCCACGCAAGCCATACCTCGCTGTACTCCCCCGAGTGTCTAGTTTTCAGAAATGTGTAGGTTTGGTAGGTTTCCCTAGATGGCCGCCGAGCCCGGGGCCAAAAACCCAGGTGACCCCCCTTGCAAATCCAGGTTGTTTTGTGATAGGTAATTTTGATGTCTCCTCAATACGTTTGGGCCCTTGCCTGTCGCGGGTATTTGACCCACCCACGTGAGTAAGGTACCATTTTTATCGGGAGACCTGGGCGAACACTGGGTGGTAGGAAATTTGTGGATCCACATAGATTCCAGAACTTTCCCACACAGAAATTTGAGAAAAAAGTGATTCTTTCAGCTAAATTTGAGGTTTGCAGGGGATTCTGGGTAGGAAAACGTAAGGGGACACACGCAAGCCATACCTCGCTGGATCCCCCGGGTGTCTAGTTTTCAGAAATGTGTGGGTTTGGTAGGTTTCCCTAGATGGCCGCCGAGCCCAGGGCCAAATGCTCATGGGACACCCCTTGCAAAACCAGGTTGTTTTGTGATAGGCAATTTTGATGTCGCCTCAATAGGTTTTGGGCCCTTGCCTGTCGTGGGTACTTGACCCACCCACGTGAGTGAGGTATCATTTTTATCGGGAGACCTCGGGAAATGCTGGGTGGGAGGAAATTTGTGGATCCACGTAGATTCCTGAACTTTCCACCACAGAAATGTGAGGAAAATGTGTTTTTTTGGACAATTGTTTAGGTTTGCAAGGGATTCTGGGTAACAGAACCTGGTGAGAGGCAGTCAAGTCACCCCATCCTGGATTCCCCTGGGTGTCTAGTTTTCAAAAATGTATAGGTTTGCTATGTTTCCCTAGGTGCTGGCAGAGCTAGGGTTCAAAAACTACAGCTAGGCACTTTGCCAAAAAAGGGTCATTTTTCACTGTGAAATTGTGGTGTGTCCACGTTGCGTTTTGCGCCGTTTCCTGTCCCGGGCACTAGGCCTACCCACACAAGTGAGGTACTGTTTTTCTCGGAAGACTTTGGGGAACGCGGAGTGGGCGGAAATTTGTGGATCCACGCAGATTCCAGAACTTTCCACCACAGAAATGTGAGGAAAATGTGTTTTTTTGGACAATTGTTTAGGTTTGCAAGGGATTCTGGGTAACAGAACCTGGTGAGAGGCAGTCAAGTTACCCCATCCTGGATTCCCCTGGGTGTCTAGTTTTCAAAAATGTATAGGTTTGCTAGGTTTCCCTAGGTGTCAGAAGAGCTAGGGTTCAAAAACTACAGCTAGGCACTTTGCCAAAAAAGGGTCATTTTTCACTGTGAAATTGTGGTGTGTCCACGTTGCATTTTGCGCCGTTTCCTGTCGCGTGCACTAGGCCTACCCACACAAGTGAGGTACCGTTTTTCTCGGAAGACTTTGGGGAATGCGGGGTGGGTGGAAATTAGTGGATCCACCCAGATTCCAGAACTTTCCACCACAGAAATGTGAGAAAAATTTGTTTTTTTGGACAATTTTTTAGGTTTGCAAGGGATTCTGGGTAACAGAACCTGGTGAGAGGCAGTCAAGTCACCCCATCCTGGATTCCCCTGGGTGTCTAGTTTTCAAAACTGTATAGGTTTGCTAGGTTTCCCTAAGTGCCGGCAGAGCTAGGGTTCAAAAACTACAGCTAGGCACTTTGCCAAAAAAGGGTCATTTTTCACTGTGAAATTGTGGTGTGTCCACGTTGTGTTTTGCGCCGTTTCCTATCGCGGGCACTAGGCCTACCCACACAAGTGAGGTACCATTTGTCTTGGAAGACTTTGGGGAATGCGGGGTGGGTGGAAATTTGTGGATCCACGCAGATTCCAGAACTTTCCACCACAGAAATGTGAGGAAAATGTGTTTTGTTTGATAATTTTTTAGGTTTGCAAGGGATTCTGGGTAACAGAACCTGGTGTGAGCCAGTCAAGTCACCCCATCCTGGATTCCCCTGGGTGTCTAGTTTTAAAAAATTTATAGGTTTACTAGGTTTCCCTAGGTGCCGCCAGAGCTAGGGTTCAAAAGCTACAGCTAGGCACTTTGCAAAAAAAGGGTAATTTTTCACTGTGAAAATGTGGTGTGTCCACGTTGCGTTTTGCGCCGTTTCCTGTCATGGGCACTATGCCTACCCACACAAGTGAGGTACCATTTTTATCGGGAGACTTAGGGTAATTCAGGTTTGTAAAGCAACTGTTATTACCTATTGACTTTTGATGCATTTCTGCCTTCCAAATGAAAGACAATGTGTAAAAAAGAAGTAATTTTGAAAAATGATCGATAATTCTCATGCTAGTATGAGCATTCCCAAGTTTGGAAATGTGCAAATATCTACTGTTTATAAACTCTATATTTTGTTCCCATTTCAGAAATATATAGGTGTCTTTCATACCGATTTTTCCATGTATACATTTTTCCAGAATAATTGCTATATACCCGGTACATAATAAAAAACCATTGCAAGTCGCTGCTCAGTTTTTGGCTCTGGGTTCGTCGGGTTCTTGGTGAACCTACAAGTCCTATATATCACCACAACCAGTAAGGTCCAGCTGATGTAACGGTATATTGCTTTCAAAGAGCTGCCATAATTAGAAGAAGTTACAGGTGAAAACGTTGACACAAAAGGCTGTTTTTTTCAACTAATTTCCTATATTTAACTGTTAGTTTCTATAAAGAAACCTTGAAGGATCTACACAAATGACCCCTTGCTGAATTCAGAATTTTGTCTACTTTTCCAAAATGTATAGCTTTTCAGGATCCATTATTGCTTTCATACCCATTTCTACCATTAACTGGAAGGAGGTTGAAAGCACAAAAATAGCAAAAATAGGCAATGTCCCAGAAAAATGCCAAAACTGTGTAAAAAAATTAGGTTTTCTGCCAAAAGTCTGCTTGTCCCTGAAAGCTGGGAAGATGGTGATTTCAGCATCACAACCCTTTTTTTTTTATACCATTTGCAGGGGAAAAACCAGACGCTTTCATCTGTAGCCCTTTTTTCCATTTTTCCCCAAAAAAACAAAATTTAGCTGTATTTTGGCTAATTTCTGGGTCCCCTCCAGGGGAATCCACAAAACCTGGGTACCTTTAGAATTCCCATGATGTTGGAAAAAAAGGACGCAAATTTGGTGTGGATACCTTATGTGGTCAAAAAGTTACAGGGCCAAAGCGCGAACTACCCCAAATAGCCAAAAAAAGGCTTAGCACAGGGTGGGAAAAGGCCTAGCAGCGAAGGGGTTAAAAACAATTTAAGGCATTATACTTATGCACTATCATAAAGTGTCAGACTATCAGTAAAGCAAGACATATGTCTATTTTTGTTTACCAACCTATATAAATATGGAAACAAAAAATTATTCTTAATCAAACTATGTCACCTTAAATACAGTGCAAAAAGACTATGGGGCCGATTCCGATTCGGGCCGGAAATCTCTCCGACCGAGCCGGACCCGGAGAGATTTCCGACCGAATCGGACCCTAGCAGCCCGACCGAATGAGTACGATGCGCACGTATGCCATCGGACTCGATTCGGTCGGACTCCCATTGAAGTCAATGGGAGCCAGTCGTACGACGCGTACACGGGCTCCCATTGACTCAATGGGCATGGCGTGAACAAGGGCGCCCCCTACAGCGTGTTTGCGTCGATGCGGGTCGCGCCGTACATGCACGTGTAGGGGGCACCCATGGGTCCCCCCTGTGTGCGACTCGCGTGCCTATGCTTCCAGGGGGGTCCGACACAGACCCCCAAAGTGCGGCTCCGACAGCTCCTTGGAGCCGGACTGCGCGAGTCGGTCGGAGCGGTCGGGGTGCGCATCGTACTTACCCGACCGGGGAACGTCTCCATTGCGCGGTTCGAGTCGTCCCCGTGCGAGTCGGTCGGGTCCTGCGAACGAGTCGGTCGGAGATTTCGCGAGCGCACGCATCGTACTCGCTCGCCCGGACGCACGTACGATTCGGTCGGGAAATAGGGCTCCGAATCGGATCCGGTAAAGCCGAATCCGATTCGGAGCCCTACCGGCCGAGATTGGAATCGGCCCCTATGCCTTTACCAGTTGTTAAAAAATAACTCCTAAGGATCAACAGCTTCCATTCTAAGCATCATTTTGAGGTGTTTCCTCTTCTAGTATAGTGATCAAGGTTGGGAGGTAGGTCCTGGCATGTGATGAACTTTCGTAACCCTGAGCTGATCATGCTTCATGTTAGGAAAGCCTTCCTCTGGGCAAAAAAAGGCACAGGGGGCCTTTGCAGAACTATACCACCCTGGACGTGATTGTTTCCTAGACTGTCCCGCAGAATTCTCTTGGGGTGTTGCTTGCAGTGCCGGCTTTAGGGCAGTTCGACTGGTGTGGCAGCACTGGGCGCTGACCTGGGGAGGGGGCGCTGTGCTTAGCAATGACTTATGATTTTAAAACACCTTCTGCAGAGTTCCTTGTACATCCAGCTTTCAGGCAGCAAAAAAATGTCAAGATAACTCTTGTGATTAATGTTCCTGTTAGAGAGAGAGAGATCCGAGTTTTGTCTAGTGGCATAAAGTAGTACAGAGGGTTAATATACGTGCTGCAAGGAACATGTACCGAGGAGACCACAAATCTGTATTTTGTATGGACAGCTGAATGGATTACCTCTTTTGTCACAGAGATTCTTGTGTTACTGCAGTACATAACATACATTCCTAATATAGAACAGTGACTGTTACAAACTGTCATCAAAGGGCTGCATGCAAACTGCATATAATAGTTAGGACGTTATGTTTTTTCCCCCCAGTTTTTCATGATCTATTCCTACTGTTGCTAAAAATGGTTCGTTTGGGTAGATATACATCCTTATTAGTAAAGCCAGCCTTTACCAGTGCTTTAAAATGAATTAAATGAATGTGAGAGAGGGGCTATGGAGAGACGAGGGGCACTTTTGCCCATTTGTAACCAGGGAAACTGAGGAGGAGGTAATGGGGAGGGGACGCCAAAACTTAGTGCTGCACTGGGCACCAGCAACTCTAAAGCCGGTCCTGGTTGCTTGGGTCCCCCAGCAGCACTCAAGGGATGCCACAGAGCAGGAGGAGTGAAGAACTACACCTTCCCATAGGAGCAGTGACATGTCCTGTGAACAGGTTTGGATTGGGAAGCCAAAAAGGGCCCGGACACCCTGAAGAAAAAAGTGGCCCACAATTGCCGACTGCGCATTTTCACAAAACACTGCTTCAGTGTTTTAAGTATTATGAAAAGAAGGGAGAGTGTTGTCTAAAAAAGGTTTCACTGAGATAAAAAAAAAATGCAAATGCTGCCAGGACTCTTTGTGTGCGGATTAGTTCACACTGGTAAACCAGTGGGAAATATAAGTGAGGCTGCTTCTGCTCAGGCCCCCTACCCCTGCTCAATCTGCATACATTAATGGGCCAGCCCAGCGAGAGACTGGGAATGACTCCTCCGCCTCGTTAGTAAAGACAGGTAATAGAGGCCCATCTGGCTTTGGAAAGGCCGCTCAGGCCACCACTGGGCTGCTGGCAGCATCTGAACTGCACAGACACAGCCCAAATCCGCCTCCATGCTGCCCGGAAAAGCAGCCCACAGCTGCAACTCAGATACCGGCCCAACGCCCATTGCCTGAGTGCCCACCTTACCAATCCAATCCTGCTGTGATAAATGTGGCCTGCGTGTGGTGTGCCTATGTTGACATGGACATGCTGCCGGTATCTGTGCAGAAGTACTCTGCAACCCATTCCTTACGGGAAACTTTAGGCTCCCTCTCACATGCTAGAAGGGCCTTCTGCAGACCAGGTGCTGTACTCTCTTCTAAGTACTAAGTTTAATTTAAGAGGAGGACAAGAGTATGATCTTTTTATTTTTTGTTAATGCGGAATACGTCCGTAATCTTGCATAGCACATCTTGCCTGTGTGGTGAGGTTTAAATTGAGACCGTGTGTACCTCCTTTACTCAAGCCCTTGATGTGATGAGCACAGGGCCTCTGCAATTAAGTGCTTGTGAAGCTGCTGCGTTTTTCACATAATTATATATTTGCAGCATTTGCCACATAGTCCATCATCTACTAAATAATCTGCAGATTTTAACAACAAAACAAACGTGTTTCTAGCTCAAACGGTTCAAGTTAGTAAAAACCCATGGACACGTGCTGCAGTGCAGGGAAGGCCTTTTACGAAAGCTGACCAGTCACCTTTTTGCTGCCTATTGCTATATTTGAGTGTTAAACTGGTACTAATAAGGTGCAACCAATGTCCAAAAAGTGAAACAATGACAACATAATACTATCACAAAATGTGCTGCATTACGCCGGATAATTTGCCTATTCTTGCCGCATAATTTACTCAACCCTGCCCTTTAATGTGGCCATCCAATGCCGCATAATTCCAGTGGCTCTGGATCTATTCCCTGCAGTGTATAATATCAGGAATACTTTGTGTGCTGGTGGGGGCGCCACTACTATTGATGCAGCGGGTGCAGTGATACCAGGGCACATTGAACTTTGATGATTGCTGTATTTTACTACCCCCAAAGCAGTCAAAAGGGCCATTTTCCTTACTTGCACCAGGGTCCATAGCATCCTTGCTAGTCTGCTGGTTTGGCCCATTTATCTGCAACCGAAAAGAGGCTGACAATAGAAATTATACAGAGGGCTAAAGAGTGACCTAAGCAGTGCACGCTTTTCAGTACACAGACATACGAGTTCATTATCAGTCTGGATCGTGCTGTTAGCTCGTTTTCACCAAGCACGTGCACGCGCGCCTTCATTTTATTTCCCCCCCAGTATCAAAGAGATAAACACTGCAGCGCCGGCATACTAATGCTCCGAGTGGTGACAACTCTGATTATCATATTGAGATCTTCAGATCTCTTTATCCTCTAACCCTGTTAATTGTGTTAAATGATAATAACCTTTCGAAAATCATCATACCATTAGCCTGATTCTGAACGGTGCTAAATAATGTTAATTTGCAGTATTTTGCACTTGTGATCTGCCAGTGTTTTAATGTTTGCAGAGTAAGGAAGAGATAAGCAGTGCCGGAGGGGCGCAATGTTAATTTTTCCAGCGAGAACAGACTCATAATTTAGTAATACCTCATGCCACAGTGGTTTATGGTGAGCGCTTTGAAAAGTGAACGTCTTATTCAAAGCACTACCAGTATGCATTATTTACTTTGCTTGCTAAAAAAAATAACGACGTGTATGCCGAGTCCCCTATTGATGAACCAGTTTATTCAATTTAAAAAAAAACTTTTTCATACAACTTTATACGAATTTTATGTTGCTGGTGGTTAGGCCATCTCATTTATGGGCTCGAGTTACATCGTATTTTTCGATTATGAAATGAGCCCTAATTTGATATAAACGGTTGATAGTTTTGTCACGAATTGATGACAACAAAGCACGGGCTAATATTAGGTAAAGATTTATGAATATGCAGTAGTGGAAGCTAAAAGGGACTGTGCTAAGCTTGGAGGGCACTATAGTGCTGCGCAACCAGTGCAGTGTTCTGAACGCGCCAAGAAAGAGTCACATCTAGTGGGTACTATATAACAGGGCAACTTAGATCGTTAACGTGTGCAAATGTCTGTTCAGTGGCTCAGAGCACAGTATATTGCATCATTCACAATCTGCTGCATATGGCCCTCTTTTATGATGCTGGAATCAGGCTTGTACCTACCACTGTGGTGGTAGGTGCAGTGGCACCAGGGCTCAGAGCCCCGAAAGGCCTATTGGCAGTGGCGGCTCGCAGAGGTAATGCTGTGGGGCGGTGAGCCGGGGCGGGGTGGGGCGGGGCAGGGTGGGGGTAGTGGAGTCAGACATACGACGGCAAGGAGTAAAGTAAGTAAGTAAATAAATAAATAAAACTATTTACCTTGCGCTCGCTGCATCGCCCACTCGCGATGCAGCGAGCGCAAGTAAATAGTTTTATTTATTTATTTACTTACTTTTCTCCTTGCCGTCGTATGTCCGACTCCACTACCCCCCCAACCTGTCCTGCCCCGCCCACCACCCCGCAGCATTACCTCTGCGAGCCACCACTGCCTATTGGGCCCTGATAATTGCTATATTTACTACACAACAGCAGTCAAAGGGGTCATTTTCCCAGCTTGCTCCAGGGCCCATGGCACCCTTGCTAAGCTTCTGACATGAATATCCACTTTAAATATTGTGCTACAAAAATACCACAGCAAAAATATGGATGACCCAATTATAGACAAGTATTAATTTGTGCGTAAAGATTTACTGTACTTAACTCCACACATGTGTCCCTTGACAATAAATATCTTCAGGGTATGTAGATATGGAGTTAAGAATTGTAAAGCTATATTTACCAAAACACGCTTACTAACACAATATTTTAGTTGTCAATATTTTTTGCTACGATATTAATATAGCACAATATTTCTGTAGTTGATATTGTGACATACAATAGGTTACACGTCTTGACCACTGAGCTATTTTTCAGTCCCATGGCCCAAAAGCCATTTTACTATTGGTTGTAAAGTTATTTTGTGATGCAGTTTCTTGATTAACTCTCATACAAAAGACTTTATCCTTCTAAACCCTATGTGAAAAGATTACCTCTCTTCCTCCCTTGACTTTGACTTTGGCCTGTTTCGTTCAATTCTATCTGTAACCATATTCATCCTTCATGCAATCCACCATCCTACCACATTTGTGCCGCTGGAACGTCACTTTTTTGACGTTCCCATGTCACGTCATATTTACAAGGCCACACGGCATTACATGTCCTTATAAATATGTGCCCCTTTCATGCAGAACACTACATGAAAGGGGCGGTCCATCAGTGTTGCTGTGGGTGTTCCCAAGCAACACTCATGGAATCTGAAGCATTCCCAGATTTGCGAGAAATCGTAAACCTAGGAATGCCTCAGAATCTAACACCACCCCAGGGGTGGTATTAGCGACGCGCAACGAGGAGAAATGTTTTCATTTCTCCTCGTTTTTTTCCTTTTTCTATGTATGCTGCATTCTGCAGCACACATAGAAAGAGGAAGTCGCAGGAAGGTGTCCCTTCCTGCAAAAAAACAATCAGCCCTGCAATGCAGGCACCCATGAACCATGGTGCAAGGGTGCTTGTGTTGGCGCATGGCAGCCCACTGTGCACCGGCTCAGGGGAAAAGGACAGGCATGTGCAGTATCTCATAGATACGGCGCATTCCTGCCCTTTTGTTTTGACGTAGGACGTGTGGAGCAGCCCCACGCCAAAACCTCATAAATGGGGCCCTCAGTATTCTCTGTTGAAGACCATTTTCTGTACTCAGAACACATCCACCTCTGCCCAGAACTCAGTTCTTTTCTAGCTAGGTTTGTACTTTATATATACCACCAATATGCATATACAGCACACAGCAACTCCTTATCCCATCACCAACAAACTTACAAGGGTGATTTCTTTGCAATTTTGTAACAATGCATCATGCAGCTTGTCATGTAACATGGTAACTAGATTGCGCTGTTTGCAGAGACTTTCAGGTTACTTGCTGTTTTGACGGCTGTTCCATGAGATGGCAATGCCTCGAGTGCTGGTGTGGTCACAAACAGCATTGAGGTGGGAGAACTGGAAGGGGAATTGCTTCTTGGGGTTCCCTGTCTCGGAGAGCATTGGTCAACCAAGCACCATGACACAGAAACAAAGGAGAAGCAAACCAGCCTAGGCAGGTCAAGAAATATGAAGAGCAGCAGAGGGTTCAGTTTCTGTCTTTTAGCCTTGAAAATGCCAAAGAGGCGAATCGCACATTTGCAGTCACTGCGGCTTCTGTCAACATAAATGAATTAGCAGCTGAACATAGCGCCTAAATGGTTCAGTGGGTGTCAGGACAACTTGCAAATTTGAGGAGAATCCTTCCGTACAGTGCTGAATTAGTACATAGCAGATCATAATCTTCATGCAGTCCTAACTCCAACTGGTTCTTTTGACCTCAGGCAAGGTCCACTTCTGAGAAGAGTCTTCTCTCCTGAGAGTTAAGGCGCCCGATCCTTATCAACGCGCGACTCCGCAGAGAGCTGACCTAGAACTTTGAACCCCGCTTATCGACCTTCTGAGCACTGACTGCTGCTTCCATAGTAACCAGGCGGATAACAGAACACACTTTATAAGATGCTGGTAGCTGCTAATGAAGTTAACATTGTAAATGGAAGATTCAGATTACTACAATGTAGCATGCTAAGAAAAGGCTTAGGGCAACAAACCTGCAGCAAGCGAAACAGAGGAATATGTGTGGAAAACAGCATGAAAAGAACTAATGAGTAGTGCTTATCTGTTTCAATTTTGTTAAATCCTAATGGATAGGAGCCGTATTTTAATGGCATAATGGGTTCAACTTTGTCCAGTTTTAGTTGGTTGCAAATGTATATCTAACACGCCAGTTTGTTTTGAAAATGCTCTTCGGAGTGGATACGTGCAAAGATTCTTCCTTTGGATTTTAATAGCAATGTAGAATATAGCAGAGCAAATATTCATAAAGGCAACAGATCTGGTTTTAATGGGTTGACTCATGCTAACACGGTCATTCATAAATGCTGTTTGCATGCATTGCAGACACAAATGCTGTACAGTACATTACAGACAGCCCTATTGTTGCCAATGCTGGAAAAATAGCAAAAAGGTTTGCTTTCTGTATGTGCTGCTTTTACGAGATTAATTATGCTGAATGCGATGAGCAGTGACATGTTTGAGTACACTTTTCAGATGTCAAGTAGTCCCTCATGCATTTCAATTAAAGGTCCTCCTAGAAGGTGGCATGATACACCAAGCAGCCAGTAGCGGCCCGTGGAGGGAGTTCCGTGGGGCGGTGATGCGGAGCGGGGGAGGGGCAGGGTGGGGGGTAGTAAACACCGGAATATGGATGAACGGAGGTAAGTAAACATTTAAATAAATGAAACGAATTTCGTTGCGCGCGCTGCATTGCAAAATGCGTTGCAGCGCGCGCAGCGAAATTTGTTTTATTTATTTAACTGTTTACTTACCTCCGTTCATCCATATTCCGGTGTTTACTACCCCCCACCCTGCCCCTCCCCTGCCCCGCCTCACCGCCCCACGGAACTCCCTCCACGGGCCGCTACTGCAAGCAGCCAATAACATGAGGTGAGAGAAAAAACGCCTTTTGGAAGAGCCAAAGTTCTGATCTATGTATATTGCTAGAAATTGGTAGCAATGCGGCATACAAACAGCTGCACTGCCAAGCCAGACCTAAATCGTTCGCAGCTGAATTCTTGTAGTAGATTGCATCAAAAGTTTAAATTTCATGTAAATTACTGTAATATCCGACTCAGTAGCCAGATAACTCTTTTAAAGCAGGAAGTTTGGTATACGCATCCTGGTTTTAGCATTCACTATCTTTACTATTAACCTACCCTGTCTCAGAGGAGACTGCTGGGTGAGAGGGTTTATTTCCACAAGAACATAGCTACTAACTGGAATTTCAGATTTTAATAACGTACAGGGCTGGTCATATCCATAATTAACACATATGGCGTTACACCACAAAATGCCAGCATTATTATCACTATAAGTGCATAGAGCCTTCTTTGTTGGTGAAATCCACCATCTGTGTTTGTATCTCTGATCCTACAAAACACTTGTTGACTCTCATAGGAATGGTGTCTAGTATCAAACACAAATTGGCAATCCTTGGTTATGATGTTCCTCTACACGCTCTGCAATGGAAACTGAGGGAAAAAAAGCTGCACCTTCCATCTTCAAGGATGGAATACAAGTATTGATGTGTTTAAACATATAGAGCCAGATTTATGAGTTTGTCATGCAGTGCAGCAGAGCAAGTCACCTTGCTGTGCTGCACTAAGTGACAGGGAAAGGGCAGGAATGTGCTGTATTTAAAAGAATACAGTGCATTCCTGCCTTTTCCCCTGAGGCTGGCCCCATTTGGGCTGCCTAGCGCCAACACAGGCTCCCTTGCACCATAGTACAAGGGTGCCTGCGTTGTAAGGTGGATTCCTTTTGTGCAGGAAGGGGCACCTTCCTGCACAAAAACAATCCCCTGAGGCATTTCCCTCTTTCAATGTGTGCTGCAGAATACAACACATGAAAAAAGAGACAAAAATGAGGAGAAATACAGATATTTCTCCTTGTTACGCCTCACCGCTGGAGGCATAGTTTTTTGGCACATTCCCAGGTCTACCACTTCTGGTAAATCTAGGAATGCATCAAAATCCATTGATGTTACTTTGGAACACCCACGCAATACCCATGGAATGCCTCCATAGTGAAAGGAAGGCAGCGCATGGGCAGAGTAAGATCTCACTTAAGGTTTGCGTCACGCATGTACCACATCCGTGGTGCAAACGCGACACAAACCAGGTCATAAATATGCCCTATACGGTCATATTTAAGACCCAAGTTGCATTGCGCTTGCACCATGGAACTTGGTACATGCGCAACACAACTGTAAAATTAGATTTATGAAGCTGCACAAGGCCATTTTACATGGCCCTGAGTGGCTTCATAAATCTCAAGTAAAGTAACGCAGCACAAATCTCTGTGTTGACTTACTCTGAGCTAGGGAGGCATTCCATGGGTGTTGCGTGGGTATTTCCACT
Organism: Calotriton arnoldi; assembly: GCA_963921515.1. NCBI lineage: Eukaryota > Metazoa > Chordata > Amphibia > Caudata > Salamandridae > Calotriton > Calotriton arnoldi. Next base: position 2,413,613 of record CAWUFW010000650.1, on the reverse strand, counting down.
CAACTCCCATGGTTTTTGATGCATTTCCAGTTTTACCAGAACTAGTAAACCTGAATATGTGCCAAAAACATAATCCTTCCAAGGAGAGACGTAACGAGGAGAAATATCTTTATTTCTCCTTGTTACTTCCTCTTTCCATGTGTGCTGCATTGTGCAGCACTCATAGATAGAGAAATATGCATCTCAGGATGCCCCTTCCTGTACAAAAATAATCCTGCATGCAACACAGGCACCCTTTCACCATGGTGCAAGGGTGCCTGCGTTGGTGCTAGGCATCCAAAACGGCACCAGCACAGGGGAAAAGGGAGGAATGCACCATATTCTTTCAAATATGGTACATTCCTGCCCTTTCCCTGTCACGCAGTGCAGCACAACAAGGTGACTTGCTTCGCTGCACTGCGTGACAATTCTCATAAATAAGCCCCATAAAATTTATATCACTTTAATAAACGTGAAGTAGGTGCACATTCAATTATGTTTTCTATTGAGCTCTAAGAACTATATAGGGAATATTTCATAGCAATTGTAAAGGTTTACTAACTGTACCTATAAATAAAAATGAATGTTGCAGAACAGATATTTAAAAAAAAATACATCAGTAAGTGTATATAAAATTAGGAATAGGCAAATAGATGAACCAAAGCATTGTTGTGAACAGAGTAAAAGTACTATATGATAAACTGGCAGGTCAAACTTGGTCATTGTACTGACACAATCCTGACATTGTGAAAGAAGTCACTGAGACTATTAATTCAGTGAGAATTGAAGGGTATAGAAGGAGATGACATTGAACTAGGCTACTATTTAGGATAGGAGTAATACTGTATTGTTTAAAATTTACATAAAACTGTATACAATAATTATTTTACATACAGCTCATCACAAAATATTAGTTAAAAAGCACATTAAAAATTGACGCTCATTAAAATAAATGTGAGGTTCAGTATTTTCCTCCCGTAACTTGACAGCCTGACTCAAGAATTTTACAAGGTCGCCAGCCACTTTTACAGTACTGCCTTTAAAACAAAATAATACAGCCTTTGATATTGTTCTTATGCCTTCTGTGTCGAACATTGGCTTTAAGTATTTTTCCTGCGCTTCTAAGGGCTGGTCACAGACACATTATGTGTTCAATGGACTCTTCAGCTGACTTACACTTCCAACATGGCTTGTCAATACAGCGCTATAATTTCCATGCCCCATTGAAATCTTTAAAAGGGAAGTAAAAAAAAACGAAATCGCATAAAAGTCCTGTTCTCCTGAACCCGCTGATTAAAAACGAAATAAGGTTGCCTTAAGCTATATAAGGTTTCTATAGTGTACCTAGTATGCTTATATCTGGAGGCAGCATCAATTTAGGAAGATAGTAGGAACATTTAAACAACAATACTTAATTGTGAGGACAACTACTACTATGTAATTACCACTAAAGATGAGTAAACTTTAATGTCTGTAGAAAAAAAGGATGTGCTATAAAAAAAAAACAGTAGTAAAGTAGGAATGTCGTGGCATTCAAAACCACTACAACATTTTCAAAAGGTTGTATTAAAAATGCCATCAGCTGTAAAGCAAATCATTCAAAGAAGTCCATCATATTAAACGAGGCCAGCAGGTACCTGTTGGAGAGTCATAGTACAGGTGAGCAGACGAAGGAAGGGGATGAAAATGCAAGACCGGGGCTGCCAGAGCAGATGAGTGTGTGGGGTAGAAAAGTATGGAGGAAGAAACACCACCAATTAAGGGATAGGTGTGTGATGAGGAGGTAAATTGGAAAATAGCTGCAGAGAATTGAGGGCCACAGAGGTAGGTATGGGGATTCCCCCAAAAGGAATAAAGAATTTCAGTGAGGGTTGTGGAAGCAGGGGGAAAGGAATGAATGTAGAGGAAGACCTCAGAGGGATGTAGGGACTCCCTCACAGAGGAGGAAAGCAGGTGAAAAGAACCGAGCTTTGGAATGAAGCAGAAAATCAATGAAATATATAGAAATTAAAACAAATCTAAAAATGTCTCAACATTTAATAAAACAAACAGAAATACTTCTCAATATGATTTTCCATCATAAATTATATATTGCCATTTATGAATTTCTGCAGGGGAGTTCTTTACCTACAAAAACATACACTATTATTTTAAATGCAATGTTAGAAGTAATGTGCAGACACACTATTGAATTGGGATTTGATCTTGAAAATTTTATTTTGCTCAAGTTAACACATCGTGCTGTCATGGAGAATGTGCAGGCATGTGTTTTAAAAACTTTTTTCTGTGTCTGACCAATGTGGTCACATTGCATGGGACATTTTGCATGACCCTTACATCTTCACGTTGCTGAATTTGGCAAATGCACTTGCTGCTCTTCCCAAATATGTGCAATTTACAAATCATTGAGTGTGCATACATATATCAGATTGCGACTAAATAAACATTGAGACTGCCACACCTTCTTAACATACTGTATTCTCAGTGAGTAGTTGCATATTGTTAGACATGATAAAAGCTTGTCTCTAGTCATCCTTGTTGTCAGAGTCAGACAGTTGGGTGTTCTTGATTGTAATGTACAGTTATTGCGACTTGATAAAGTTTGTTATCCCCACTGCTAAATGCAGCTGAGAGTAACAGACAAGAGTTCTGTGTGTCAGCGTTTTCCCCCTACTCCTCTTTTTCCTCTCATGCTCCCCCCTTACACCAATCTGAGGAAATTGAGACCATCCTGCAGGAGAGGCTAGATTGGGTCATTAGCGTTGTTGCTTTATTGTGTTGTCAATTATACATTGTTTAAATACATGCATCCCTGGTAGATTATTTCCATTCTCCTCTCCAACCAAAGAGTTGAGAGGCCTCCTTAAATTTTTGTCATCACAAGTCTTGTTCACTGCGGGACATATGTTGATGTGGTTTGTCCCGGGAGAAGACTGATAATGACCCATTTCTCGAAAGATCTCCTCTCCATTTCCTTTGACACTCTGGAAGGTTGCATTGACTTTGAAGCTGCTTAGGTGATTGTGCTGGCCCCCCTCCCCTTTTAGCTGTAGGCAGTGTGAATACATGCTGATTCAGAGCGATAACTAGACAATGCCTGTTACTTGGTCTTTCAACTGTGTTCTGAACGTCAAGACAGGAGAAGCTGTGACAATCTGCTTTGATTCTGAAGGACATAAGGTGTAATTTAGAGTTTGGAACAGCAGAAGCACTGCCTAAATCAGTGGTGCTCCAACCCTGTCATACTCATGGTTCTTCGCCCTGGCTAGAGATTGGGGTGTTTGCAGGGTTTTTTGATGCACAACCTCATCTGGCTCTATTATTGGAATACTTTGATCTGACAGCTCTTCCAGCTTAGGACCGTCAGGCCATAGTGATGGTTGACATGGCCAATCACACTGTTGGTTTTCTGTAGCATGTCTAGCACTTTTCTTTATCATAGTCTCCTGGCCTGCAGGCCCTTTTGAGGCTGGTCATCTTCTTTCATATCACTGCTGCACGCTCAGGCCTTCTCATCTACCTTTATGAACTTTTGTGAAGCAGATTTCCAAGATATCCAACTGTTGGATGTTTTTACCGCGAGCAAACTCGTTCCAGTACCTAGATTATCTCAAATGAGGGAACTCTGTGTTGCTCAAAGATAGTTCATCAACAAACACTATTTAACTTGCTAGTTTACCCAAAGTGCTAAGAAGCACTTCACATGATCCAATGCCAGGTGAAGTTCAGTACTTAGTAGTGCTTGTTTATAGTTGCAGTAAAACTGAGAGTCAATTTTAAATCATCTTAACTTTAGTGCAGCAAGCTACATCCCTACTGCGCACAAGGTAGACAATATGCACTGTAAACCAGCTGCTTATCACACATTCCCGAAGAGGTAAACAACTGAAAGTGCAAGAATTCAGAGTACAGAATGTGCAGAATTTCTGCTAATCGATTCCAGAAAGAGTGGCAATAAAGAGTCCTGATTTTTTTTTATCCATTCAATCCGTATTCCAATAAATAGACCAAACCTAGCCAAATATATATTCTATAAAGAAAAGATAATTTTCTGTACAAGGGAGAAGGTGAATAGGATCAAACATTCCTGGAGATAGGAATTTACAAGGCAGAGTTACCTAGTAACCTCGGATACTAAATCAATTTCCATACATTGACATTGTAGCCATGTTCTCACAGAGCTGGCTTCTTCAGTCATGCTAGCAAAATCTAGATGTGTTCTCCTGAATAATTATGGGCTCAAAAGGTCCTATACCTACATAACCAGCTATATATCGTTTACAAAGCCATCACGACCAGCACCCCGCCTATCTTGCAGAAAAGCTCACCATCTCTGGTGGTTCTCACCACACCTGCATCCTGGATACTATCAGAACACAGACTAAGGGCCTGATTTAGAGTTAACACAAGGAGATGACGGACGGAGCGCTGAAACTTTTCAGACACTCACCTAACAGCCCTCATCAGCCAGGCTAGCTTGAACCCAGTGGCAAAGTGAGCAAGGGACACACGTCTGGGCATACCCTGCCAACTTAGGGCGAACAAAGCAAACACATGGGGATGATGGACGGAGCGCTGAAACTTTTCAGACACTCACCCCCAGTCACAGATCTGGGTTGAATCCATCATCGTTCTTTAGCTCACTTTGCCACCTCAGTTCAGACACAGCTATATGCAAATCAGTCTTGACCCTGTGCCTCATGGGAACAGTCCAGCCCGAACTGCCAAGCCAGGTCTTCCCTGAACCGGAAACAAGCATCATGGAACCGGTTTCGGGCTAACAGCCCTCATCAGCCAGGCTAGCTTGAATCCAGTGGCAAAGTGAGCAAGGGACCCACGTCTGGGCATACCCTGCCAACTTAGGGGGAACAAAGCCAACACAAGGAGATGATGGACGGAGCGCTGAAACCTTTCAGACACTCACCCCCAGTCTCAGATCAGGGTTGAATCCATCATCGTTCTTTAGCTCACTTTGCCACCTCAGTTCAGACCCAGCTATATGCAAATCAGTCTTGACCCTGTGCCTCATGGGAACAGTCCAGCCCGAACTGCCAAGCCAGGTCTTCCCTGAACCGGAAACAAGCATCCTGGGACCGGTTTCGGGCTAACTGCCCTCATCAGCCAGGCTATCTTGAATCCAGTGGCAAAGTGAGCAAGGGACCCACGTCTGGGCATACCCTGCCAACTTAGGGCGAACAAAGCAAACACAAGGAGATGATGGACGGAGCGCTGAAACTTTTCAGACACTCACCCCCAGTCACAGATCTGGGTTGAATCCATCATCGTTCTGATTTAGAGTTTGGCAGATGGGATACTCAATTACAAATGTGACTGCCTTCCCGTCCATTGTATTACAAGTGCAATAGGATAAAATGCACATGTAATACGGCTGACGGGATATCCGTCACAGTAATTTATGTTACATTTTTTAACATATAGAACATTATACTAAAACTCTTTTTAATATTTTTAATCAAATACAGATCCCAATATGTTTAGTGAGTCCACTTTCACTACCTCACAAAAATCAAAATCAAATCCCTCTTAACATACCCCGGAGTTCCATAAACTTATAAAGGAACTCCACAATTTGTCTTGTTCCTCTATATGGTCATGCAGCTCTTCAGTGACTTGCAATACCCTTATGATGTACAGCAGCAGTTCTTTATCTCATTAATAAAGCCTCCTATAAAAGAATTTAAACACACACATTTCTAAAAAGTGCACATAGTACATTCACATAAAATAATATAAACATACTTCTTCACAATACATTCAAATTGTGATTCAAATATAAAAACTGTACATATAGCATTCATAACATAATATAAAACAATAACTCCCTTCCCAAGAACATTTAAAAATAAAAATATAGTTAGCATTTCCTTGCAGTAGAGCATTGTAAGGTATTGGGTTATTAAATGAGAGGGGTGGGAGTCCCACTCAAATAATAAACACAATCCTTGTTTGGGTGAACGATAAAAAGTCACTAAATTAACCTGTCTTAGCGCTCTGGAAGGCTGACACATAAACAGCCATGCTTAACATAGGGGTAATGTGCTTCTGTAACACTCAAATAGTAATAAAGTGATAACAAAATACAAGGAAAATCCCCTACCAATTTAGAAAGATTGAGTACATTTTAATAAATAAAATGACACCAAATTGAGTTAAATTCAATCAGTAGAACCTGAGTTATTGAGTTTTAAAGTTTCTAGGAAAGGAGCCCCGGAAAGCATAAAGCACCAAATGGGACAAAGTCAGGAGTTCAGGCTGACCGCAATGGAGCACAGGCCTGGCACAGGACGAGTACAGCCACTGGAAGGTGTACCTGATTGAACTTAGGGCTGAGATGCCAGGTTCTTTTGCACTGCGTGGTGCTGCCACACCTTCGATGATGCCACCGAATATGTGCGGCGAGGGACTGTGATGTGAGATCCTTCATTGATTTGCATTGCTCTGCATTGTTTCTGATGCTGCTGATCAGGAGCTGTAAAGTGTTGCAACGCGAGGCCCTGCATTGAGTTCTTTCATGCTGCATAAGTTGCAATGAGACAGTCGATCAGAAGCTGAGAAGTGCTGCGATGCGAGCTCCTGCACCTAGTCTCTGCATTGGAGGTGATGAGGCCGCCAATCAGTAGATACAAAGTGCTATGATATGATGTCCTGCACAGAGTTTTGTCATGCTGCTTTGGCTTTGAGGGAACCCTCAGTTGGACAAGGAGGAGTACAATCAGAGGCCAGCCAAAGGGTCCAGAACCTGGAGGGCACTTCTTAGAGAACAGGTACTCACTCCAGCAGAAGCCAGCAGCAGGACACAGGCAGGTCAAGTTGGGTCTGGTCAGCTGGGCAGATTCAGGACAGATCTCTGGAGCTTGGTGTGTCCCTGTAGCTCTCAGAGAAGGCCAGCCAGCTGGCCCTTGAAGTCACTCTGGTGGTCCTAGGTTCAAGGGAACTATGCCAGTCTTCATTCCCCAGGCAGCAGGGCAGCAAGGCAGCAGGGCAGCATGGCAGTCCTTCTTCTGAGGCTTCCGCAGGTCCGGAAGTGGTCTGATGAGTGGCTCCGGAGGTCCAATATTTATACCTGGTTCCAGCCTTTGAAGTGGGGGGAACTTCCTATACTACCCCCACATCGGTTTCTGAAAAGTTCTTCCCTTCCCCTATCAAGGCTGCAAAAAGAGAAGGCAGCCCTGGTGTCATATTCCTGATTGTGTGCAGAAGTCAAACCCCTTTGAAATGCAAGTGGGGCAGGGTACAGCTCCACTCCCAGCCATCCTGGCAGGAGGGCCCATTCTGCCCACACCCAGGCCCCTTTGTAACACTGTCTGGGCCTGATTCACAGAACTAACTTACGTCAAAAACGTAAACGTAAACGTAAAGTTAGTACTTTTTAGGTATTCACAGAAGTTAGTAGTCCTAACTTTAGGACTCCTAAATGCCTTCTGTGAATACCGAAAGTCTGAAAGTTAGGATTTTCTCAGTTCAGGAGTAGTAAAGTTAAGTAAAATCCTAACTTTAAGACTTTCGGTATTCACAGAAGGCATTTAGGAGTCCTAAAGTTAGGACTACTAACTTCTGTGAATACCTAAATACTAACTTTGCGTTTACGTTACGTTTACGTTTTGACGTAAATTAGTTCTGTGAATCAGGCCCGTTGGGAGGAGTATATAACACCAAACAGCAGAGCCATTCACAGGCATGTGATCCAGATGGCAAGAAAATGCCAACTTTGTGACATAAAATCTGACTTTACCATTAAAGAGGATTTTAAATTAAAATTTGAATTGAGCATCAGGTCAGGTTTAATGCAACAATTCTATTGACACCTCCAAGTATCAGATTTAGTAGTTCCATTCAGAAGTTAGAACTGTTGAGTTCTCATTGTGTAACTCAGTATTCACCAAGGGGTTGCTAGCCTTGCTACAGTAAAAAAGGACGTGGTAGTTTTTATTTTGTACCACATGTTAGAAAGCACATGTCAATTTTTTTTATATATAATGCAGTCTACCTTCAGGCCTCAGTAGGCTGCCTTAGGAGTCACCTATAAATATTTGTAAAAAAGTTTGTTCCTTGCCATTACTTTAAAAGGTAATGTCGGGTTAGCAGTTTAAAAACCACTCTGCCAGCTAGCAATGGCGGGCTGAGAGTCATGCCTTGCTTTGCCTCTCTCGCGGTGGCATAAAAAGTTCTGCAGTCCACAACAAGCACTTTAACTTACAGGCCGTGGGTACCCCTGGCACCATATACTAGGGACGTATACTTACGTTAGCTTATGCCAATTGTGGATGAACCAATCAGACGTATGCGTTTTAAGCATCAGCAAAATGACACTGAGGCCAGTTTGGCAGGACTTAGTGCAACCACAGAGTCAAAAAAACAGCAACATCAGTCCAAAAACTTGGGGTGATCATGCAAAAAGAGGCATTTCCTTACATGGATGAATAATGTCTACTTTATATTATATTACAAATCATGTGAACTGGCCGTATATGTCCTTGGGAACTTCCTTTCACACTTCACCCGAATATTATGAATTAATGACATATAAAAGAAACATTTGAATGCATTCAATTACTTGTAATAAGAGCCTCCCCAGAACCAGATCTAAGAAAAGAACACGTAATATTAATAAGGGTTGTTGCTTAAAGATTTGCGATCAAAACTTAACGAGGCAGGTAAGTGAGGGGTTAAGAGAGTCTACATGACACCTGATGGCAATAATAAAAGTTGCAGAAAAGGTCAAACCTATTACCAATCCTGCACATTACTCTAGTTAGAAAAAGAAAAAAAAATTACAATTGACATATAGCAGAAATTAGTAGAAGTAATTAGTTATAGCTCTGTTCGAGAATTGATTGTCATAAGGTCAACTACTGCATAGAAGACATGTAAAGTGAAAACTACTTTTAGAAGTGTCTGCCTTCCTTTTGAGAATGGATTTGTATTGAATATTCTAGAGAAAAACACTTCACGAAAAAGTATAAGGATGGGTTATACGAGCATGTCTCATTTCTGGTAACATTTTGAAATGGCAAAAAGCTTGCACAGCACCACATGACATAATGTTCACAGTCTCAAATCAAACTTAAGTTTTATTAATGCTTCTTTGTAACGTCTGTAAGGCAGATTACACTAGCTGCAGTTATGCTATTACACCATCAGTATCTTAAGGCGATTGGAAACAAAAATACAGCTACAACTGAATGATGCTGTTATAGCCACAGTTCAGGTCTCTGTACACATTTGCATTGTGGCTGAGATGGAATTCATTAAACAAATGAACTGATATGATGATCAGGACCCTCTAATTCCTTTCACTGTATTCGTTACAGACGACTGGTAGTTACCAAGCACAATTAGGATGTGGATTGTGTCAAACTATGAACTTTATATAGAGTTGGGCGCACAGGGTCCTCGGGCACAAAAGCAGCAAGTATCCTGTCTGGGAGCTCCGCCATCTTGAAACCTCTGACAGAGAGCCCCACTGACATTGGACCCTGTTGATGTCAGATGTTCCGACTACGCCTGGTAGTCTAGAACACAAAATCGTATTAATGATCGTATGTGCTGAAAAGAAGCTCCAAGTGTGTCTGCGCCATTTTTTTTATAACAAACTCCCACTTTTGGATTTTTTCTCTTTTTTGTAAAACAAATCTTTAGCTGTTTATGCGCATTGAACATGTCACTCTCACAGTCATCTCAACCATAATGTATAGGGGCACAGAGGCCTGAATTGTGACTCTAACAGCATCTCTTAGTTGTGTCTGTTTTTTTCTTCCCTTCTCCTTAAGATGTTGTAGGTGCAATAACATTTGATGGGCAACCAGAACATAAGCTTAATGTTAAGGCTGCCTTGAGTAAACTACCAAAGCCTACTCTTTCATGGTGCCTGCTATAATGCGTCCATTACTTACTGATAATGGCATTACTCCTAGACCTACTCCCTCGCCTTCCTTCTTAACCTATGAGGCCCTCTGCCTCCCCCAAGACCCACCCCCAGCCTATAAAAACACCCCCACCCCACCACCTCCTGTACGTAAACAAGCTGAGTCTAGAACTCAGTTGGACTGCACCGGAAGGGCGGGAGGGACCAAGAAGGAAGGCGAGGGAGTAGGGCTAGGAGTGATGCCATTATCAGTAAGTAATGGATGCATTACCTCCCGTCCGTCCCTCGCCTTCCTTCTAAACCCATGAGGACATAGCAAGCAAAAACAGACACGGACAACTGAGTGAAGAAGAAAACCATTTTAATAACATGCCCAAATCACAATACAATCCCCTCATTCCTTCATAGAGGACAAGACCCTGTGGCCCAGGACATTATCCAAACATTCCAGACCAGCAATCCAATAGTGGTGGACAAAAGTGGAAGGAGAAGAACAAGTCGCCGCCCTACAAATTTCCACCACAGAGGTACCCTGCAATTCAGCCACAGTAGCCGCCATACTGCGCGTAGAGCTCCCCTGCACCCCCACCGGAGGATCCACCCCTTTTATCTCGTCAGCTAAAAGGACTATAGACAGAATCCAATGACTCTAAGTAGCCGTGGACTGTTCTCCCCTTTCTTAGCGGGACCAAAATTCACAAACAACGCATCCCCCTTGGACTCCACCACTTGCGAATATCACAACAAAGTCTGCCGCACATCCAAACAGTGCTAACGACAGTCCTCAGCCGAGGAAGGATCAGGACAAAACTCAGGCAAAATCACCTCCTGACTGAGATGAAAAGCCAAATTAACCTTAGGGACAAAAGACTGAACCAGCACCAGCACCACCCGGTCTGAAATGATCTTGCAGAAAGGATACTTACAGGACAAGGCCCCCAACTCACCCAACCTCCTAGCTGACATGATGGCAACCAAGAAACAAGCCTTGAAAGTCCAGAGTTTCAACTCCAGCCCCTCAAAGGGCTCAAAAGGAGGACCTGACAGAACATCCAAGACCAACTACCAATTCCAACAGGGAAAAGAATGACCAGGCTGAGGAAAAAGGTTCAAAAGACCCTGAAAAAACCGAGGCATCAGGCCTCCGTCATCCTGTAAATTGTGCCAGGAACCCCTAAACGCCGAATGGACGCCCACTGCACCCACAGTTAAGCAACTGACAAATCCAACTGAGCCCCATCCTGCAGGAACTGCATAACTAAAAAGAGAAGCAGCTACAAGTGGGTGTGCGCCAGGCAAAGAAGCCCAAGACATTCTTGTAGTATGAAACGTCTTTATTTCCAATTAATATTTCCCAAATGTTAAAGACACATTCAGCTCAGCCAACGCGTTTCGTTCTCTCACGGAGAACTTCATCAGGGCTTAAGTAAAGCGAAGCGAAAGTTCAACAACAACAAGTAGATAGGGTCCAGTGTAGGTGCTCCAGTGTAATGTGCTGAACGCACAAGGGAATTCCCAGGGCTAGGCAATGCCCGAAAGCGAAGATCAGATTAGTCGGTCCAAGCGTGACAGTCTGTGTCACGCTTGGACCGACTAATCTGATCTTCGCTCAAGCACTACCTAGCCCTGGGAATTCCCTGTGCATCCAGCGCATTACACTGGAGCACCTACACTGGACCCTATCTACTGTTGTTGTTGAACTACCGCTACTTAAGCTCTGATGAAGTTCTCTGTGAGAGAACAGCAGTTGGCTGAGCTGAATGTGTCTTTAACATTTGGGAAATATTAATTGGAAATAAAGACGTTTCATACTACAAGAGTGTCTTGGACTTCTTTGTCTGGCGCACACCCACTTGTAGCTGCATTTTCAGGATATGGGACACAGAGGCATCATGTAACGGCTGGTGCCGGGGTTTCAGTGTGCAGGACTTTTGAATTGAGGAAACTGGCGTGAGGTGCAGAACCATTAGTCCACCGTTTAAGCTTTGTTCTTTGTAATATAACCAAAAAGAGATCAGCCACAGTAGGATCAACCTCCTTATGAGCACACCAGGCCGAAAAAGCCCTCCAATGCCTGGTAAAAGAGAGAAGCATAGAGGATTGATGAGAAGCCTACAAGGTCAGAGCCAACTGTGCAGGGACCCCAAAATGACAAAGCCCCTCCTCTCAACCGCCATGCCGTCAAGTGCAACTTCCTCAAGGTGCCCAGGGGAAGAGCCGGAAAAACCAATGCAGACGAACTACAGGAAGGACCGACTCCAGGTCGCACCTCAACAAGTACAGGAGAGGAAACCAATTTGCACGAGGCCACCTGGGCGCAAACAACGCCACCTGGGCCCGCTCCCTCCGGACCCGAACCAAAAAAGCTCTGACCAGCTGGAATGGAGGGAAAGCATTGAGCAGGCCCTGAGGCCCAGGACAGGTCAAACCGTTGATCCTCCACGTTTGGGGGCCCCGACCCAGAGAACAAAACTGCATGACCTTGGCATTCCCCTGGCCTGCAAACAGGTCCACCACCGGGAGACCCCTATGAACCACCAATTGGTTGAACAAACTGGGAAGAAGGGACTAATCCTTTGACAAGGGAATGTCCCTGCTCAACAGATCGTCTTGTACATTCTCCACCCCCCAAATGTATAGAGCAGACAGCCCCAGAACCCAGTCCTGAGCCCACAGGAAAACGTCTCTGGCCGCCAAGTTCAGGGATCTGGACCTGGTCCTCCCTGCCGGTTGACATAGGACTTCGCCATCAAATTGTCCGTCTGAACCACCACATCTGCCCCCGCAGAGTATCCTGAAAATGGAGCAGAGGGAGCCACATCACTATAACTCCCTCCAGTTCTAAGACATTCGGGAGTCCCACAGAGACCAGCACCCCTGAACCTGCTTCGACCCCAAACCTGCAACAGATACTGGGCCCCTGGATACCACACAGCCAGAATCTAGTTGGCCAGGCGAAGAAGGTGAAACTGGGCCCAGGGCACAAAAAACACCAGAGAAGCCAAATGCCCCTGCACCCTCAACCACTCCACCGCCGCAGGAGCCTCCTGGGACATCAAGGCCAAAACCTGTGCCTGCAGCGAGACCAGGCGCCTCTCAGACAGAGTAACACGGCCAGCTAGAGTCTGAAAACGAGCCCCGATGAAGACCATGTCCTGAGAGGGGGCCAAAGAAGACTTTTCCAAGTTCACTAAAATCCTTGTCCCTGTAGAACCTCTAAGACCCTTTTGACCTGGGCGACCAACAGAGACTCCTCTGCCGCATGAAGCAAAAGATCGTCCAAATCGGGATGAACGGACACCCCCTCCGCATGAAGGATAGCCATCAGTGGTGCCAGGACCTTTGTAAAGTCCCTTGGAGAGGACTGAAAGCCAAAGGGGAGAATACTAAATTGAAAATGGGCGCCTCCCACCCCGAACCTCAGGAATCGCTGAGAGGAGGATGCAACAGGGACATGAAAATAAGCATCCTTGAGATCCAAAGAGGCCAAAAAATCTCCCGGCTGGACCAGAGGAATAATTGCCTGAATGGTCAACATTCGGAAGTTAACAGCCCGAACCCAGCAGTTGACCCACTTTAGATCTAGAACGGGCCGAAAACCTCCTGAGACCTTCTAAACCAAGAACAAAATAGAATAGGCCCCAGTGCCCACTTCTGACTCTGGCACCCTGCAAATGGCCTGTTTGGAAAGTAAATCCCTGACCCCCTCGAATATACCTCTTTTTTCCGCTTTCCCTCACCTCGCATGTTGTTACAACGCGGTCATTACAACAACTGTGTTGTAACAACGCATACCATTACCCCGCAAGTCGTAACAACGAATTGCGGAGGGGGGCGCTGGATGTTGGAATAGTATAATTTACTATTCCAACTCCAGTCTGTGCGGACAGTAGGGAAGGTGTTGGATTTTAAATCCAACACCTTCTACCCCCTCCGCAAGTCGTTGTAACGACTTGCGGGGTAATGATATGTGTTGTTGCAACGCGGTCGTTGTAACGACCACGTTGTAACAACATGCGGGGTGACGGATGCGGAGTAAGGGGTGTTTACCGACCCCCTCCAACAGTGCCAACCGTCGCAGACTGGTGGCCGGCACAGGAGTCATACAAACACCCATATCCGGGGAAACCTGCCAAAAGTCAATCTCGTAACCATTTTCCACAGTGTCCAGAACCCAGAGAACTGAAACATCCAGACTCCAACAGGAAGGAAATGCCTGATCCAGCCCTCTACAGGCATCGACCCTCCAGACTGTGATTGTCAGGGGCCCTTCTTGGCAGACCCCTTAAGAGCAGGGGCAGCACGCTTGGGATAAAAATGAGGCTGGAATCTTCTCCTCCGAAAAGACTGACAAGACTCACGCTTCGGGGAGGACCTGGAGGACTTATTCCAAGCCTTACCAGAAGGAGACGCACTACCCTTATAAGGCAAGGCATGCTTCCGCTCCTTAAAAGCCCTAGAAATCATGGCCAGCAATTGATCCCCAAAGAGAGCCTGACCCTCAAAAGGCAATTTCAACAATGCAGCTTTCTCCCCAGGAACCGCCTGCCCCTGCCTGAACCACAAAGAACGATGGGCAGCCATCAAGGCCCCAGTGGACAGGGCCAAAGCGCGAATAATGTCCGAAGAAATGTCAGCCAGCAGCTTAGCCTGTTGTTCCATGGCAGCCAGCAGCGCCGAAAACTCTGAACCATCCTGCACCACTATGGCCAACTTGTCAAAATCCTGCACCAGGGACTGAGCAGAATAAGTGGAACACAGGCTCGCCCTCAAGGCCAAGTTCTCAGCAGCAAAGGCTTTCTTAAGGCCCGAATCCACCTTCTTGTCGGTGGCATCGGCCGGGGTACAATTCTCTGGCTGAATGGCAGTCTTACCAATCAGAGTAGCCAGAATCGAATCCAACTGCACTGAGTGGGGCAAGGGGGTCATCCCCTTCCAACAAGTACAGTTTCTGGAGAAAGCGTTGGACCTGGACCTTGTCCACCTCTCTCCACTCCTGCATCACCATCTCTCGAACTGGGCCCTGAAAAGGCATGACCAACCGAGAGGATTTCACATACTGGGGAAAAAGGGCCCCTCAATCTTCAACATGCTGGAAAGGAGGAAACCCTAAGTTGTCCCAGACATGTGGCAAAATGTCCCACATCTCCTCCCTGGAGACATATTTCCCACCAGAGTAGGTGGAAGGCCCCTCCCCATCTGAAGGAGACAACTCAGCCCCTGGGTCCACAATCCGGGGACAGGAAGGACCAACAGGCAATCCAGGACGAGCCAGTAGAGCCTTGGAGACCGCCGCCTTAATCATGCCCTGAACCTCCTCCCTGGACATGAGAGGCAATTCACCCCCATCAGGGCCTTGAACCCGAGGCAGTTTCAGGGGTACTGGAGACCCATCCAAATAGGAGGAAGAGGAGGACACTACGTTATTACGTTTAAACAACCTCTTGCAACCAATGGTAGCAAAATAACAGCACCCAAAACACATCAGCCCCAGAAACAGGCCTGGGGAAAACCAGTGTGAGACCAATGGGGCTGATCCACGTCCCTACCACCATTCAGGATAAATGAAAAAACATTATAAAACATCAGAAACTGGAACAAACCGGTCATACTGACTCTCCCAATGCCGCCGATCCAGCCGCACCACGACCGCGACCTGGAAACACAGCCCCAGCCACCAGTGGACCGCTGGACTCCGTCATGGTGTCCACAAGCAAGCGCTCCACCCCTCGTGAACGAGGAGACCCAGGAGATGGCTGTGCCGCCGGAGGCCGAGATCCATGTTTGAAGACCCTCTGGCACGGCCACGGAGGGGAAACCAGAAAGTAAGTCTCACACAGGAGACAAAAAAGAACAGGAGGTGGTGGGGCAGGGGGTGTTTTTATAGGCTGGGGGTGGGTGTTGGGGGAGGCAGAGGGCCTCATGGGTTAAGAAGGAAGGCGAGGTAGTGACGGGAGGTAATGTGTGCTTCAATCTGTGGCACAGTACCTGCTGGAACTAGAACTATGTGTCCTAGGCACAGAAAACTGGACCTATGTTCGCATTGCAATTGGGGTCTGTCCAGTCGAGGTCGAAGTTGTCCAGATATAGCTTATCCTCTGCGTTATTGCACAGTATATAAATGGCATATTGTACTATTTTAATTTAATATAGCACCATATAACACTGACAGAATTAGTAATTTTAACTCGAATGTAAATCCTGTTTTTATTAGGCTGACAATCAAAACTTTGAATATTACTACCATGATCCATCTTGACCTATTTGCCTATATCCTGTAAAAATTACAATAGCCCAGCAATGACTGCAGGGTTTTCATCAGCAGCATATATCAACATAATGGGTTTGCGTTTGTGGCTACTTATCTAATATATTTTTTTATTTAGATGCTTTTATACAGTGCGTACTAGAACCTAATCCCAGGTCAAACAGGATTACTTTAGAAGCAATCCCAGAGTCATTAGATGATCATCCAACTACTCTAGAAGTCATTTTCACATCATCAGACATCATAACGCTCTTGAAGTCATCAGCAGACTTTAGAAACTTGAGCTCGATGACTTATTTATTTCTTTATTTATTTGAAAGTTTTATATAGCGCGAACTTGACCCAGGTGGGTATCAGAGCGATTTACAGTTTGGGCGGGAATTACAAGAATATACATAATACAACAAAATAGTTGTGAAACATAGTTAAGGTATATGGGATACAGGCCATGAAGAAGAAAATTCGATATTCTTCGCTACATTACTGAGCATGGCAGGCGAGCACTGGGATTCAAGGGTGTCCAGCAATTTTATTGTCAATCTGGCGGTAATCAATGAGCAGTGGGCCAGAGCTGATTAAGGCAGGAACTTAGCCATTAGGACCTTTTTTACTTCCTTTTTGAAGGTAGTCGTGGAAGAGATTCGTCGGACTTCCGGAGGAAGAGAGTTCCAGATCTTTGGGGCAGTGCCTGAGAAGGCTCTGTGACACGTTCTAGTTTTGTGAAAGATCTGTGGTTTTAAGAGCCATGAGATTGCACTTTTTGACTGTTTGCAACCTCCAGACAGTTCTAGTTTTTGAGCCAGATACGTGGGAGTCTTGAGATGTAGGGCTTTGTGAGTCATGCAGGCTATCTTTAGCTGAATTCTGGCTTCGTATGGCAACCAGTTTAGGGATTTGAGAGCTGGGGAGATGTGCTCATTTCTTTTTGAACCAGGGGGCAGTCTAGCTGCTGTATTAATGGATGCTTTTAGAGGGGCCAAGCTATATTTGGGAAGTCCACAGAACGTGGAACTACCATAGTCTAGCCTAGGCAGCACCAGAGCTTGTACCGCCATCTTTAAGTCCTCTTGTGGAAGGAAAGGTTTTAGATTCCTTAGGGTGTTCACCTGGTGATTATCCCCCTTGCTTAGATTGCTAATATGATTCTGCATGCTCAGGTGCTTATCCAGTGTGATTCCGAGGGATTTCGTAGAGTCGATAATGCGGGGAGTGCAGTTGAAGGCATGAGGTGGTTGTCAGTTAGCCAGTTTGGAGTATCCAAAAGGGTCGAGTTTAGTGCGACGAAGTCTTCAGGGGAGGTGATTTTCAGATAGAGTTGAGTGTCATCCGCATACATATGGAAGAGGATGTTTGCGGTATTCAGAGCATTTGCCAAGGGTTCTAGGAATAAATTGAAGAGTATTGGCGATAATGCCGACCCCTGTGGAACCCCCATCGAGACTGAAGAGGGCTGGGATAGGGATTGCTTTATCTTGACTTTTTGTGATCTATTATGGAGGAAGGACGTAAACCATCGCAATACCGGCCCTGAGAAGCCCATCTTATGTTCAAGGCTGGATAAGAGATTGTTGTGGTTAACAGTGTCGAAGGCTGAAGAGAGGTCAAGAAGAATCAGGAGGCATGATTCGTTGTGGTCTAGCATAATCAAACTGTCATCCAAAATGTGAGTGAGAGCAGATTCCGTGCTGTGGCCTCTTCGAAATCCGGACTGATGTTGGTCCAGAAGTTGGAAATACTCCATGTGTTCACAGAGTTGCATTTGCACGCATTTTTCCAGCAGTTTAGCCAGCGTGGGGATGGTGGAGATGGGCTGGAAGTTGTTGAGATTAGATCTGTCTGCATTAGGTTTTTTTTTTAGAATGGGGGAGATCTGCGCTACTTTTAAGCAGTCGGGGATCGTGCCTTGTGATAGCGAGGCGTTGACAATCTGAGTCCAAAGGGGGAGGATGGTATCCTTGATGTCTTTGAAGATGAGTGGTGGTAGCGGGTCGATGAAGTGATTAGACGGGTCGATCACCCGCATAGTGTTGTAAATATCTCTTTCACTGAGGGGGGTAAAGGAGGACCAAGAGGTGTCATTCTTAGTGCCAGTATTGGATGGGCTGAGTCTCTCAAGGTGAGATGGATCATCCCTCCCTGCTGATGGGAGGATAGCCCTCTTTGCTTCCAGGTCGATACTAATGCTCTTCGTTTTCTCAGTGAAGAAGATCGCCAATTTGTCGCAAGAAGGAAGGCCGTAGTCCAGGTCAGAGCTGTTGGGTGTCTTGCTCGATTGTTGTTTAACAATTTCGAATAGTTTCTTGGGTCGGTATTTGGCTTGATTGAGTTGTGTTCGGAAGAAGTCAGCCTTTGCAGTTCTGATTTTTTTGTTATATGTCTTCCTGACCGATCTGAGGTGAATTAGATGATCAGTGGAGGGTACTGATCTCCAGGTTCTTTCAGCCGACCTTAGGTTGCGGCGTTCAGAGTTTAGGTTGACGCTGAACCAAGGTTTGGAGATTTTGACTGAGGCATTTTTTTGTTGTAGAGGGGCTATTTCGTCCAGGATGCCAGTGATGGTGGTGTTATAGAAGTCGGTGAGTACATGCACGTCCGACATGTCAGGTTGGGGAGTCAGGGCCTTTCTACAGCGGAATGTTAATATTCCTAAAGTTCCTTTTCCATTGTTTCGTTTTCTTGGGTTGGACCCTCTTCGGAGATACCTCCTTGTTAATTAGGAAGAAGATGCAATAATGGTCAGACCAGTCATAAGGGATAATGGCATCAATTGAGATGGTTTTTCCTTTGGAGATGAGGTCGAGTGTTTCACCCTTGTTATGGGTTGGTCTTTTGCAATATTGTGTCAGCTTGTGCTCCAATAGGAAGGTTTTTAGACAGTTTACAGCTTGACCATTTGGGTTAGACCAGTGAAGGTTGAAGTCTCCCAGGAATATTTGGGAAACTAAGGTGTCATCATTGGAGGAGATTATTTCCATTAATTGTTCAATGAAGGAAAGATTGTCTCCCGGGGGATGGTAGAATGTGTGTAATTTGCATATTGGGCGGTGATTGCAGGAGATGTTGATGCATAGGTACTCACTGGAGGTCAGCTCGCAGGGATCGGAGTGAGAAACCAAGAGTGTATTACGATGTATGCAGGCTAAACCTCCACCCTGTTTTATGGATCGGTCTAATCGAATTATGTCATGGCTAGGTGGGACTAGAAGGCAAGGATAGGGGTGGACGAACCTTTTAACCAGGTTTCCGTGAGGATGATGATGTCAAGCTCGTTGTTAAGGACTTGCGGATAACTTGAAAATGAGCATCTGATGACTTCACAAGGTGTGAATATTCCTAATGACTTCAGGAGGATTTAAGAATGAGTATGTGATGACTTCACAAGGTGTGACTATTGCTGATGACTTCGCGAGGATTTAAGAATGAGTATGTGATGGCTTCACAAGGTGTGACTATTCCTGATGACTTCAGGAGAATTTAAGAATGTGTATGTGATTACTTCATAAGATCCAATTGTGCTTGATGATTTGAAAATAAAGATCCAAATCTCCAGAAGCATCATTTCTTTTTAACATTATGAAATTGCTCCTGATGTTTTGAGAATGATTATACTTCTAGTGCAGATGGGCAATTGGAGTAAAATGTAACACACAAAAGTCAAAAGTGACTGCAGTGATCAAATATGAGATGTGCCACTGCAAGGAAATATGCAGCTGCACAAGCAGAGTTTTCAACTGACCCTATGCCACTAGGTTTAATTTCAGCCAGTCTTTGATTTGCCACCCAAAACATTGAGCAGGAAAATGATAAAATTGAAACTACAAGTTCCAGAATGCCTAGTAGTATTGACTACTTAATGGTGGATCTTATGTAATAAGTCAGGATGGCAACAACGTACCAGGTTTGGGCCTCAGCATGTCCATGTAATCTTTGTTGCAAGCATCATAGCTGCCAGTTTCCCAGGTCCCTGCTAGATTAATTACTCCAGTCTCATGTTATTCTTAGCATTCTGGGACTTGCAGTCCTAGTTTTATACTGGGTTAAATAAGACTACAAATCCCAGATTTATACGAAAAAGGGACTGTCCTAACTAGTCATGCACCGACATGGGAATCTTGTCAACTATGACGTATCTACATACATTTTTGCAGAAGTGCCTTTTAGGTTGAGCCTGGGCAGCACATGCGATGCTCTGTGAGGCATGCTGTATTAAGGTTAGGCATAAAAGCTCTGCCCATTACATGCCCATCTCTCCAATTGGCTCCTGTTACTTCCTTGCTAAATCGTTGCTTTTCATTTGTAAATAGGCTTACTAGTCCTTCCTTGGTACCGCCTTGTCTGCATTTGTAACCTCCCATAATGACTGGACTTTTTACTTGTATCGTTACACGGTCTGTTTGATAAGTCGGTGAGCACTATTTTCTTTAATGATGTTCTCCTCTTCCACCCACGACATCGCAGCACGCTGCTCGCTTTTATAATGTATTTATTTAAATTACAGCGCTGTCCGCTTTAACTATAGCGGCTGGGCTTATTTAATTAATTAATTTACAGCGCGGGCCACTTTCACTTTAGTGGCTGCGCTTGCTTAACTACCAGCGTGGGCCGCTTTCACTTTAACGGCAGCGCTACAGAACTACACAATATTTTTCACACTGCACAGTAGAGCACAAATGTCCGTTTCCACAAATGTGCTGCACTAAAGCATATTTTGTACAGTCTGCACACAGAGATGCAGCAATGCAGTTAGCCTGTTTTCAGAATCCTAGAATAATGCACATATTCACGCAGTCTCCACAGTGCTGCACTAATGCACGTTTTACCCAGTTTGATAGTGATACAAGAATGCGCCCAGTTTTTAGGCTGCTGAAGTAAGGCGTGTGTTGCACATTTTCATTAAAACCGCGGTAGTGCGCGTTTGCCTAATCTCCACAGTGCTGCAGTTGTGCTCATTTGTGATTAGTCATCCTAGCCGCACATTTGTCCAAGTTCTGCAATGCTTCAGATGCTTTGCAACTGCATAAAAATGCAATAAAGCACACATTAGCACATTTTTCACAATGCTTCTGTAATCTACATTATCCGATTTTCACAATGCCACACTGATCCACATGGTACTCCAAATTTTACAGTGCTGGACAAGCGGAAATAACTGCCCTTTGCCACAATTGCACCGCACGCTTCCCGATCAACACAATTATGCTGTAGCAAACTTATCTGTCCTACTTATGCAGGGGTGCAGTAATGCCCATTTGTGCTTGTTTTTCACAATGCACGGTGATGCACATATGTACCATAGCAAATACATCATGCTTTCATTTATACACGCTGACAAACACTAACTAGCTCGCATACAGACACAGGCTGAAATACAGGCAGGCAAACAGCGAGAGAAATACTATCTCTAATTAACTTCCATTACGGGCTTGTTTAAGTGTAAGCTAAACAAAAAGAAGGTTACTGAGTGCTGAAAAAAATATGAATCCTGCAAACTAAATCGGAGCGCTGGTATTTAAACTTTGCTAAAAACAGTTTTCTGAAAAGGTAAATTTTACGCAGCTGCATTGTGTCCACGCACTTTACCCCCACCTGCAACAGCTGAACCACCAATGTACAAGTGGCCTCAATGACTCATACGTTTCAAGCCACTTTCTAAAGCACTTCAGGGCGGACATCCGGTGGCGCCGGAAGGGACGTCACACAGAAAGTAACGTCATCGGCACCTGCCTGTGCCAACATTTTTAGGAACACGGAGGATCGAAGAGGTACGCGAAAAAGGAGAATAATTGCTCTTCTTTGCCATTCTGAGATGCATTATTCAGCATCTAACGACTCGAAGATGTGCATTCAGCCCCTGTTTTCGAATTGCTTTAAGGTAAAAACGTGGTCAGCGAAATAGTGGGATCGGATTGTACTCGGAAATGGCGGGCATCCGGTAACAATTGAGTGGGTATTGGTTATTTTTCATTCTGGCATTGCATCGCTTTTAAAATATTATTAAATTCTGCAGCAGTCTTCTTCCTCGTTTCATTGTGGCCTGACTGAGCATGCTTTTGGAAATAAGCACAATTAAGGTTTTATTTAACCTAAAACTAGTCAGCTGCCTATTTGGGCATTTAAAATGTGTGCATTCTATATCCGGGCTTCTAATGCTCTGCTCATCAACAACAGCTGACTTGCAGATTATTTATTTCCTGATAAATAATATTGCCTCTTGTATCTTTTACGTTTGGGCCTTTCTGCTCTGTCTATTAATTATGCCCCAATCCCTTCGGGTCACGTTCTGCTCCATAAAACTGAAAAAAACATACCTTCATCGTATCAGAGACTTCTGGTCTCTGATAGCAGGAGGGTATGTTTTTTAGTCTCTAATAGGACGAGGGCTTGTTTTTTTTCAGTTTTATGGAGCAGAACTTGGCCCGAAGGGATTGGAGCGCTTTTACAAGGGCATCCATTATATTACACATGGCCACATTTGTTTTTAGGTCTCGCCTACGCAGCGCGCATGCGCTGCTTAGGAAAAAGACCTTTAGAAATCGATTCAGTTTTGCAGTCAAAAACGTGCACGCATTGATTTGCTTTGAATGGCAACGCGTGCACATTTAGCGATTCCCTTGCGGGAGCGAGCTTTCAAACCATCTGTTTGTAATTAACAGATGGTTCCTGCTTCGCTCCCGCAAGGAAACAAGCGCAGGCCCCCTCCTCTCTCCCTCCCCCTGCTGCCTCTCGTCAAACTTTTTTTTTTTTTTACTTTGAGTGCGACGTGCGCGCGCTTGTTTTTCTTCTTTTAAATTGAGACTGCCTCTCTGTTTTTTATTGCCGACGTTTTCGCCCCTTCCTTCAGGTATGGAGTGGCACAGAATGACAAGGGCAGAGAACAAGTCACATATTTCTTGTTGGTGATTGTGAACCCGCAGTCCTTGGCTCGGTGCCCAAGCCTTCTTTAGCTGTCCCCACTCTTTTTGTGTCTTCTCTTGTCTGCTTTATTCCCCCCTAGTTGGCTCTGAACCAATGCCAAACATCACTTAATTTTGGTTTACAATTCATTTGTTGCCTAAGATATTTTTCTGATCTTTACAGGGCCTGCCTTTTGGCTTCCACGTTTTGCCATATAGCGCCATGTCAGGAATACACTGTTCCGTTTCTGGGCTTTGATTACGCCAGACTAATGCATTCTGGGAGTTGCAGTCTTGCTTCCTTCTGCTGAACCAATTGAACTAACGATCCTGATAATTAGGAATGACTACATGGTGTTTGGGCGACATTGAAGTGATCTGGTAACTGTATTTCAAAGAGATACGTACAGTTGGAAGATGTTCATGTTTGAAGCATGTTTCGTGGTACGTTTAGCACCTGATGGGACCAAATGCCATCTTTCGACTGCGCCTGCTCAGCCATGCTCCAGCCGCTGCCGCCTCTCTCCTTGCACTCATTTTGTAGCACAGCTGTCAGTAGTCCCATCTCACCAGTGGAACTTGAAGCCAGCCCTAAGTTTTCAGCTACCAGCATGAGTCATGCTGAACATGTAAAGTTGCTTTTCTTATTACCGGTATGGGCGTTATAAGTCCCAGCATGCTTTGTGCTGGGGTCTGAAAACAGAGTAGCTGAATATCACTCTCATTATAAGGAGCAAGGAGACCGCTATGCTGTAGGATACGTGTCTGCACCTTTGCGTTGTCACCTTCTCCGATTATCCATGGGACGAACTTTGGGTATTAGTAGGACTCTGCAAAGTTGCAAACTTTTTCTGACACAAACTTATTGAAATTTGCTTCACGTCTCAAGCCTCTTTTCATTTGCAAATTGAGAGGTAAACATAGGATTTGTGTGAACAACCTCAGCGATATATATTTTTTTCAAGAAAATTTTGTGAGCAAATTTTGTGCAGTTTCTAAAAGTTGCCAATAATTGAGACATTTGTAAGCTTTTAAAAACTTAGCAGGCAAAATTTAAATTTCGCCCACCCCAACTTATGATAATGCAAGGCACCATACAGACTTTTCCTAAATCTCTCCCTGCTGCTGAGAGAGTGGACACTCGCGGATCCAAGGAACTTTGCACATCAGGCCCTGGCAACCTCTGGCGAAGTAAGGGGCTGCTATGAAGCCACACAGGCACAGATTTTTGGAAATGCAGCACAAGCACCCACTGATGAAAGGTAGCGAGAAGACACCCTTGAGATACAGAATCATGTTACCATACAATGTTTTCCTTGGATGCACACTTATTTCCTGTCGCCCCAGGCAAATGTCTTGGTGTTCGAGGCTAAAGGGTCAGCCATGTGTGTGGCACTAGACACCCTACAGTTCTTTTCTGTACTACGCACAGGTTTACATTACAGATTATATAATTTAAGGTACAGGAGATTGTTATTTGCCCAGACTCTCACAGTTTTGGTCACGTGCTTTAGTCTTTGGTCTTGGAGTTCTGATGTCCGCCACTTATGTGCTAGACCAGGCCATCTCCTTAAAAAAAGGCTAGATTTGTCAAAGCTGTTTGCCTGAAAACATCCTCAATATACTCTGCAGCAGCACACCTCCACTCACAGAACAGGTGTTCATCTACCCCAAAAGAAACGGAAGTGATGTGAAAGAACCAAAGACATGCATTTTTGGGGGAGTTGGGGGTTTGAAAAGCGCTTTGGTCTCCTAGTTGCTGTTAGGCGCTAGGACATCTTTCCATTGTGAGAAACGTGTGCTCCCATCTGCTCACGCCCAGGTGTTTCACACCTACCCCTTAAGCTCCTAGTCCAGGCGGCCTCCACCTGCTCTAAGGCAGCGTTCTTTACTTGACTCACGCTGCGGATAAATATAGACATGAGCTAATGTGTGCAGGTCACAGACACCAAGGCGGACAGAATGTGGTGTTCAGATGGACGAATAGGGCACATTGTTCCTGCACAGATGGCACATTATCTTTCCTCAGAAGGGAAAATATGAGCTCAGTTCGCTATCTACAAGCACAGCACCACGAAAGCTTTATTTTTTAAGCAATTTGCCTTGCCTATTTAAAGAGGTATTTAGCGGATGTGCCAATGTTTTCATATTCATCAACAGAAACTAAGATCAAATCTTTTTTGGAAAATGTTTTATATTCAGTCTCTGTGTGCGATCCCATTTCCACTGTTTTATTAAGTGGCATCTATAAACTGGGGTGAGGCCTGTGTGGGCACCGCGAACAGGCAGCCATTTTCTGTTCAGAGAGTTTATTGATTGGCTGCTTCGACCTTAATGTGCAAAGATGCTGAACTCAGGACTCTGCCGTAAAGTAATTGCCTGAGAGCTGAGCAAGGAGCAGTACCCAGATGTTTCTGGAACATGCATAACCAGATGAACCTGACCCGTGGCTTCACCCCGACATCTCCGTGCCACAACATTTCTTGTACTAAGCAATATAGAAACATTTCAATTCATTTAACATTTTAACCTGGCACTTCTGCTCCAAAAAGTTATTGTCGATCTTTACATGGAAAAGTTGTAGTTAGAATAAATATATGAATAAATCCAACATTGCCTAAGGAAATAGGTCTGGCCTTGGCAAGCATGTAGTGTTTTTTTAACTGACATTTTGTTTGCAAACATATGCAATATACAAGAAAAATGGTCAATATCTGAAATATTAAAATAAAGGAGTACCCCTGCTGCCAATCACAGCAGTCCTAGCGTTGAAGTGCGCTACTTTTCAGATGGCAGTCCATGTTTGATCAGTAACAGTGCCATCACTCGCAGTGCAAGACTGCCAACGCATGAAGTGAGCTGAACTATAGCCTCATGCTTTATGCTTTGTTGGCCAAAAGCAAGCTGTGAAGGACACTTAAACAGACCAATGGATGAAGAGAACTGACCCAAAGCCGCTTTATGTATGTATGCATGCATTTTTTCATGATTTTTTTTCAGCAAATGACGAGGCTGGTGGGACAACTGAGGCTGGCTTGGCCAAACCTAAAAATTGTGAGTCTTCTAAAGAATTCTATTTAAATTGCAAACATTTTGGGATGGGAGTAATTAGAAGTTAAAATTCACACAGTTCATTGCGGTCCAGTTATAAGTTCCGATGGAGACATGCGTTTTAATGAAGGGGACTGACTCCAAGCCCCCCACCCCTTCTATTGTATTCTGTATTGATATGAGCTCTGACAGACTGCTGTCTGTAGCCAGACTTAAGAATAGCCCCCAAAAAAGATATACACTCGGGCTCACGCTTTTCCCTACTTCTAATAAGCTGTACAGACTGAGTACCACTTTTGAGGTACATTCCATGCAGAGCCTGATATTGGATCACACACACACACACACTCTCGCTGTTAGGGTTATTCCTTAAAAAACATACACTTACATAAAATGCTGTGGTTGCTTGACTGGGTTGGTTCCTATTTTACGGTTCGAGTCTGCCGAACACCTCTTGTAGGTAATAATGAGCCATTGTTACCCTATGAAAGTTCAGTACGATGAACAGCTTCAAAGCTGTCCAGCTGCATGACAGTTTTAACATTCAAGTCTGTGGTGGTATATGGGGTACAGTAGGTTCAAGTCACAGGAATCAGTCTAACGGCCCAAGTGAGGTACTCCCCGCTGAACCTCCCAAGGCACTTGAGTCTCCTGGTACCTGGCGGTTGGAGTGTTGGATACCTAGAAGGATTACCCCATTTTCTATTGATAATGAAAAACAAGCATTGTCATAGCCAATAGGTCTCGCTTTTGGGACCTTATAAGTATTTAGTTATGCAGCACAATATCCTTGGTGCAACAATATCAACCGTTGATTGGCTAAACACTTAGAAGGTCCCAAAGGCGAGACCTATTGGCTATGCCAATGCTTGTTCCTTTAGTCACAGGAAGCTTATGTGATTAGCCGAGAATCACAGGGTCTGGAGTGGACGCCGAACTTCAATCCTGGTTCCTCGGTTCCAAAGAGAGTAGCTCTGGCCATGACGCCAGATCTGGTAGTTCCTGCAGGTATGACGCATACTCATCTGTGCCTCCAATTTACTAGGTATAGCCTCCCTTTTTGGCGATCCCTGTCCGTATGGTTTTCACAATGGAGTCACTCCTGTGGCTTTTCCTAGGGCACATCTCTCTAGCACTATTTTTGGCTGTCTTCCAGGAGCGCCTGTTATTCACCTCACGTAGGCTATGCTGTTTGCAAAGCTATTCTTCAGTCACTGCTGGGTCTGTCAGCTGGGGGCGAGACATTTCAATCATTACGGAACCACCATGATACAAAGGTGGTGGCAGTAATAGTGCCTGTCTTTCCATTCATCCCATCTACCACTGGTACCTTGATTCTTGGGAAGTTTTGAATGGCACTTTTATTGCTTTTCTGAGTCACACATTGCGACTATAATCGTGCTCTTTGCCTTGGAGACGCTGATTTTCAGTCTTGCTCATAACGTCTCGGCTGTTCCTACTGCCCCTGCTCCCATTTTCGTAAAGTTAACACAGCTGTTTGGATCTTCCCAACTCTGCTATCAAGTATTTCCAATTTTAAAGTGTGCCATCATATGTTCAGTAAAAAAATATATGTAGATGTCGAAGTGGTTAAAAGCAGTGTTAAAATATTCTGACCTCCTACATGATTGTTTCTGAACCAAACCTCCGAGTTTCTCACATCCATGTATGTATGAGTAGCGCAGGCGAGTTATTTTTTGCATTTGCTGCTTTGTAGTCATGTTTATCAGTTTATAAAACTGGGACTATAGCTACAAAATACAGTGGGAAACCGGACCTGGCAAAGCAAATAGGTCTTACGTCTGAAGTTGGATGTCAATGGTAGTTTTGTATCTTCATGCCTTTTGCAAAACGTTGTTGTTAGCAGAAGTTGCATGATTCTCGTCAGTCTAAAAAAAAGCTAAAAGAAAAGATTTTTCTTTTTTGTTCTCAGATAGCACACTTGCTATAGCAGCTGCTGACACTGGAAGGAACTACATTGTCTCACAATGTGTTCCTTATGAAAGGGAAGAATGATGTTACAGTGAAGTTAGTCATTGGCTGAAGTGAGCTGACCCTTTGGTCACTGTATTTTGCAGTGGGTGGTACAAAAATGTATATGAAATAACAGGCCAGTGGATAAGAGGCATGGCTGAACATCCTTGAAATTTAAATCTATTACGCATATAATTTTAGTGAAATCACGAGACATAAAAACACCTGGGCTAGATAACCTATATAAAAAATTATGCTTGAAACTCATTGTCATCTTTTTACCTCTCTCGAACCTTTATTCTCTCTTCATCTTATACTTTTTGTCACTCTTCCCTCTCAATTTCTTTTGTTTCACCATCTTTTCATCACAATTTTGTTATTCCTACCATGTTTCATAGTCTTCCTTTCTATTTTTTTTTTTTTTTAATGTAATCTACTTATTTAAGCTCCCTGTCTGGTTTGCTAAAGAAATCTTGAGGAGATTCAGAAAACTGACCTAGGAATGCATTCACCCGTTTCATACCATTGGCTTTGTGGTTTGTTACTCACATTTTCTGGCTTTCTATTTGCTAGCTTTATTTGCTTTAGTCTGTACAGCTTGAGTTTGCCCCTCCGATTGCCCAAACCTTGTTTACTGTATTCTTCCACAGGTTTGCTTTTTGTAAACAGGCCTTAAAATCTTGTTCTTATCTTGTCTCACATGGTGCTGTGCATTCAAACACAGAGGTCAGATGTCTGGCTCTCTCTTCCAAGGAGCTCAGTGTTTATTTTTCGTTTTCTGACTTCAAAGTGAGAGAATTTGTGACAGTCCTGCTGAGTACCCATGTAAGAGGAGAGCGTGTTGGATGTTTTTTTTTGTAGCACACGACCAAAAAAAAACAAATTATGCTGATGTTTCATAATATATCAGAATTAGTACAAATGAAGCTTTTTTTTTTTGTAATTCTGAAGTGTGGTGGAAACAAATATTTGAATACAATCAAAACACATCAATACAGTAGTTGATAACATTTGCACACATTATCGCTTGTATGCAGTAACACCGTATTCCAGTGCAGATGTAATGGTCATTTCAATTGAAAATGTGTTGTCTGTAATGGCAGCGGGCTACCACACTATGCATGCCCCATGCTACGCCACTCCACGCCATGCCCCTCCACTATAAGACAATCTGCAACACGCCACTTCACTCTACGCCACTCGACTCACCCCACTGCACTCTACACACCTTTCCAATCTACCCCACTCAACTACAATCTTCCCTACTCACCTCAACTCCAGTCTACTCCACTCTACCCCACTTCACTCAATTTAACCCACTCTACCACACTCCACTCAGTCTACTGCACTCCACTGAAATCTGCTCTAGTCTACTGCAACCCTACCCTCTCTACTCCAATCCACCCTAGTCCAATTTTACACAATCCATTCCAATTTTACACACTCCACTGCAATATATTTAACTCCTCTTCACTGTAATATATCCCTCTCCCCACAATCTACTGCATTCCAATTGACCCCACTCCAATCTACTGCACTCTACCACACCCCATTCCAGTCTACCACACTCCACTCAAATCTACCCCAATGCACACCATCCAAATCTTCCCTACTCCAGACTACATGTTCTACTCCACTCCAGTCTAACCCACCCCACTGAAATCTACTATACCCCACTCCACCCTAATCTATCCACTCCACTCTCACTCCACCTCAATCCAATCTCGATTCCAATCTATCCAGCTCCACTCCCCCGCTCAATCTACTCCATTCTACCCCAATCCACTGCACTCTTCCCCAGTCTACCCCACTCTAGTCTACCCCAGTATATCCCACTCCATTCAACCTGATCTACCCCACTCCACCCCAATCTACTTCACTCCATCGCAATCTTACCCGCCCCTGTCTACTCAGTCTCTTCCCTCATCTCCAATCTTCCCCATCCTACTCAACTGCACTCTACCACTTCACTTTACTGAAACCTAACCCACCCACTCTAACACAATTTGCCCCACCCCAATCTACCCCACTCCAATCTCCAGTACACTCTAGACTACCCCACTTTACCCCATTCCACCCCACCTCAATCTACCCTACTCTGTTCCAATATACCCTACTCTAATACACCTAATCTACCTCAGTCTACCCTAATCTACTCCATGCCACTCTTCCCCTATCAATCTCGACTCCATTCCAATCTATCCAACTCTACTCCACTCCAATAACGTTTAGCCATGCTGAGCAGCAGACAAACCGGTGTACAACATGGCTAAAACACATTGCCTAAGCAAATAGCTCTCACATAGGCGAGACCTGTTGGTTTTGCCAATGCTTTTTGCTCTCTAGTTGTGTGACACTCACTTTTGTTCACCTGCTGCTTTGTTCTTTTCTGTAAGAGGGTGATAGATTCAGTGCACAGTGTCCACCTTGCTGTATGCTGTCCAGTTGCATTTAAGCAATGCCAATTTCAAATCTATATTAAAAATGTATGCATAAAAGCTATGCATTGCTGGAAATAGGTTATGTATTTTTTTTATTTGTTAAAAACTAAATATGCAAATATATTTAACTGTTTTTTTAATCCTCAGGTGTATGACAAAATCCTAAATCGAGGGCAGATGACTCAAAGGTTCATTAGTTTTACAAAGCTGCATGCAGAAAGTGCTGCTCAGATAGGTGGTCAGAAATACCAGTCAATGAATTGACAATACTTAAATCATTATTGGCATTGCACCCAAAACTAAAATTACTGGTGGTGCCAGTAAAATTCTGTTCCAGTGGTAATCCTAATTAGACCACTTTTCTATGCTGTATCTGAAGAGACAGGCCAGCTTTCATCTTTCTTCCCAGGAGTAGGCATTTTGATAGGTCAGAAGTTCCAGGACCTACTTGCCTAAACCCATGCTTTAACCCCACCTTGGTCCTACCTATTTCCCCCCTCCCCCAAGTAGTATTTTCCATTTTGGAACTGCTCCCCTCTGCCCCTCACACATTTACTACTAATATGTATACTTATTCATGCGGAGAGTCTGCAGTCAGAGAAGGGTTTTTGGAGGGGGGAGGATGTGATCTCTGCACAAGAAAGATACGACAAGCGTAAACATTGCACATAGGTTTGTGAATAGCATTTTGTAGTACTTCAAAGCATATTACAAAATGCAGTTTGTGACTATTCCCGTCAGTGTTTCGACACCCAGGTATGGCTACGTTCAACATCAAATGACCTGCCCTACTGTGAAATTAATGCTGCTGCTGTGATCACTGATGTGCACCATCCTACTCACCTTCAAGACCTGTTCACAAGCAGTGAGAGTGGCGACCATCACGTAAGCTGAGATTTAGAAGTGCATAAATTATAAGGGATTGCATAGAATAAGCCTGCAAGCCTACTCTACTTTGCATGGTGACAGGCATCCTTTTTAGGACTTACTCCTTTCTTGTAATACTGAAAAGCACTTTAAAACATAACTTTTAAAAACCTGAATGAGCAAATGAAAAAATGTATATTATAAACAGTTGCATACAAGTGGTTTTATGTTCACTGGTTTCTCTTGTTTTTTTCAGGACAGGCAAGACTATGATTGTTTAATAACTTAAGAAAGTGCATAATTTCACACTTGGATAAAGGCACTTGCTCCCTAATGAAATTATGTATGACTCGTCAATCATTAATGGAGAGAACACCTATTCCTCTAATTCCATCTCTACCTGTACAAAAAAGGAGTGAGAGGTGTACAATCTGAGACTGACTGCGTAAAATGTAAGTAAAGGATATTCTATTTTGACCAGATAGATGGCAACTAATTTTCAGAGATGTACATCTCATCACCCAAATCCATAACACTTTTTTCCACCCTCCACCTGTATAGCCCAAAAATGTTTGTTTCCCAAGTCTGCTCACTTGAAATTATTTGTTTCGGTTATAGGTCAGTTATGTGGCACATGCTGAAATGAGATGGCTATAAATAGTTTGCCGGCAGCAGTCTGCATTGACAAGGTCAAACATCCTACAAAAAAATCCTCAACATCAAAAATATTGAAGGGATCAAGACAAAGGGTAACTTGCTTTCTTCTTTTCTACTTTGGTATATTATATCT
This sequence comes from Calotriton arnoldi, assembly GCA_963921515.1. NCBI lineage: Eukaryota > Metazoa > Chordata > Amphibia > Caudata > Salamandridae > Calotriton > Calotriton arnoldi. The sequence goes on along the minus strand of CAWUFW010000650.1, from coordinate 2,381,464 downwards.
GTTACAAACAAAGTATTATTGTTGATACATTTCATGCATATCTACTTTGTTTTTATGGATTTATATATTTACATTGTTTAAAATAACATGATGGCATGTATGTTAATACTTTGTGTGGCTATGCGTAGGCTGATGTGCAGGCGATGATGAAAGATTCCACTGATCCTTCCTGATACAGAAATGCCTTTATCCCAAGAGAGGACTGCACAAGCTGTTGAAAAAGGCCACGTATGCTTGGGACAGTGCAAAGTTTCTCCTCACTGGTCTGAATGAGATACACTTTCACTGAACAAAATGGCAGAGGTGTTGCCAGGGCTCACGATGGAACTGCTGCCTTTGATGAAGAAAAAAGCGATACCAAAGGGGATGATGGACGGAACGTTTGAGCCAATCAAACACTCACCCCCAGTCAACTGATCTGGGTTTAATCCATCATCATTCTTTAGCTCACTCCACCACCCCAGTTCAGACATGGCCATATGCAAATCAGTCTGACCCTGTGCCTCATGGGAACAGTCCAGCCCGAACTGCCAAGCCATGTCTTCCCTGGACCGGAAACAAGCATCCTGGGACCGGTTTCGGGTTTAAAACCCTCATCAGCCAGGCTATCTTGAATCCAGTGGCAAAGTGAGCAAGGGACCCATGTCTGGGCATACCCTGCCAACTTAGGGCGAACAAGCGATACCAAAGGGGATGATGGACGGAACGTTTGAGCCAATCAAACACTCACCCCCAATCAACTGATCTGGGTTTAATCCATCATCATTCTTTAGCTCACTCCACCACCCCAGTTCAGACATGGCCATATGCAAATCAGTCTGACCCTGTGCCTCATGGGAACAGTCCAGCCCGAACTGCCAAGCCATGTCTTCCCTGGACCGGAAACAAGCATCCTGGGACCGGTTTCGGGTTTAAAACCCTCATCAGCCAGGCTATCTTGAATCCAGTGGCAAAGTGAGCAAGGGACCCACGTCTGGGCATACCCTGCCAACTTCTTGATGAAGAAAAGGTTGATTCTTAATAAGGTAGTTCACATGTCTTAATTACCATAAAACAGTTTGTTGCATGTGGTCCCATAGCATATCCATTGAGGACATAAGGATTCCATTGTTGCGGTTTTGTATTGCCTTTTCATTCTTAATGGTCTCCAAATGAGAATGAGCAGTTCTGCTCTAGTCCCAGGGAAAGGGCTCTAACGTGAAGTCTGATGACAACAAACGGCACTGATGGCATACACCACTCTAAGCATTACCTCGCACTTGTGCAGCACTTGCACTCTGTAGATAAGCTGCCTCGTTTTTCAACTTGAGTGTAGGATCCTTTTAAGCACCAGATACTTGTTGGCAGAGAAATCTCGTAACTAATTGAACACAATCTCTGAAGAGTTTATCTTGTCTAACAATTGAGTCCATGTAGGGCACAGCTAGGAAGGTGTTCTTTCCTCTCTTGTTGAGAAGGAGAACAAAAAGTGGAATAGAACCCTTTACAGATTGACCATCTCTGACGCTACAGCCTCTTAACTATGAGATTGATCTTATGAATCTACTTCTTTCTCTATCATGGTTCAGAAATAGAAATATTCTTTCTCCACATTCAACATGAATAATTACCTACTATCACTCTTGCTCCTTTGACCACTCTCCATAAGCAAACTGTTGGAAGCTTATGGTCGGTGTTACATTTTGAAGGTAGAACCCGCTTTGAAAAATCAATCAATGAAACTTGTAAAGCGCTGCTTGTCACCCTGATCTATGGTCCTAATCTATGGTTTTGTTATCCTTTCAGAGTTTATGAAATCTGTGTACAAGGCCAAAAGCTGGCCAACCATGAACATCAAAATGATGCAGTGAAAACTTGCCATAAAGATCTGCCTTGCCAGAAGAGAACTGAAGAAACCAGAAAATCTAGAAGCAAACAACAAAGTATCCATTTTCATTGACCATTTCTTGACTTTTACTATTCTATTTTATGGTAACCTGAGCCCTTTTGGGACCAGGTATGTGCTTCAGTTGAATAAAATTGAATTTAGAAGTCAATTTGGATTCATTTTATTTTAACCTGTGTTTGCTTGGTCTTTTCCTACACATCACAATATTGGAAAAAAGTCAGGTCATGTCTTATACATAATTACAAGAAATCTCTGCTGAATAGGCGGGAGTATCACAAGTTAAAAGCCTTCTTTTGAATGCAAAGTGTGTTGTATTCTTGCTAATTCCTACTTCAGATTTTTTTTTTATACCCCCTTAAGTCCACCGCCACCTTTTATTGTGCAGAATAGAGTATTATGCCAAAGCCGCCGTTTAATTTTAGCTTCTTATTAGTTACTTAGAATTCATTGGACTGTAAAAACAAGGTACATTTATTATATTCGAACACAATTCCCTATTGTACAGGATGGTACATAGGTCATGCACCTCAAAGTACTTGTTTAGCAACAGATTAGTTGATCTAAAGTACTTGAGGGGGGCACTTGACTGGAGATGTGACCGTAGAATGTTCTCATGTCCTAGAATCTGCAATGAGTGTTACATCCCTTACTCGATAATAAATCATTCATTGGTTACCAACAGCCATCATAATGTTTCCTGGAGTCATCCAGGAGTAATTCACACTCCCTTTGCAGTTGTCATGAAATTATCCTGGAGTAATCCACACTCATTCTAAAGTTTTCATCAAATCATCCTGGAGTAATCCACATTCACTCTAAAGTTGTCATGGAGTCATCCTGCAGTAATTCACAGTCATCCAAAAGTTGTCCTGGAAACATCCTAGAGTAATCCTCAGTCATTGTGAAGTTGTCGTGGAATCATCCTGTAGTAATTAACACTCATCCTGAAGTTGTCAGTTGGTGTTCCTTGAGTAGATAAAGATCATCACGCATATTCAATTGAAGTAATCAGGACATCATCCCAGAGTAGTTTTTGTGATGACACTAGAATCATCTCATTTAAATATTCGGCCCTATAGGCATACTTCAGGATGGCTTGGTATGACTTCCTCAGATAATTACAGGAATAGCCCTGCTAGAGTCATCAGATGACTTCAGAATGACTCCAGAATGATCTTCCTTTTTGATTTGGGAATGGCGGATAACAGGGCGTAGTACAACGAATATTTTAACAAAAAACGGAGAAAAGGCAGAACATGAAACACTATTTGAAAGATGTGGCACAAAATACAACGAAATAACATATTCTCCGTGTAAGGCGATTAAAGTGAACAAAAAAAAGAAAACGTCTTTAGCAGTGCCCCGAATGAAATGACCAACATTCTGCTGTTTGAAGCACTTCTATCTAAATTGCTTTCGAAGTCAAAAGATCTGAGAATGGCACTTGAAGCTGACATAAAGCTTGTCAATGGTGTGTTATGGTGTATTTGTGCTCAGGGGTTTAGTGAGGTTGTGTCCTTTTAAAAATTGCTTCGATCATGTTAGGGATGGTGCTTGCCTTATTTTTGTCTGTAATTCATTCCACAGTTTGGGGACATTGCTTAGTCTTGCCGATGACACCATGGAGATGCTCCAAATTCTGTTGCACCCATTGGCTCCATGGAATGTTAATCGGCTTGAAGTCACTATTATTTCCAAATATGTTTATAATGCAGCAGAATATTATGTCCTCGGCAGTTGTGAATTTTGATGGACGTACTTTGATGCCCGTGGCTAAAGCTGATGAGATGATTTGGATTAGGTAAGGCATGGTGCAAATATTTGGTTTAGTGTGAACGGTGTTGAGAGTGAATTGGCCTGGAAAATAGTGTGAGGGTTTGATGTTAGCTAGTCCTTCTTTGATGCCGATGGTTAAAGCTGCTGAGATGGCATAGATTAGTTGAGATAATGTAAGAATCAGGTGCTGCTGATGTTGGTTTTACTGGGAATGGGACTGAGAGTGAATTGTCTTGGAAATTAGTGTGAGGGGTTTCGTAAACATGGAATGAAAACGTTATAGGAAGCTCATCGTTCATTGCCACAGGCCCGACAGGTTGGGGCCTCACTACAAGCACTGGAGTAGTTCACACCATCATGACTTTTAACTGCAGAGGGACGGTCTGGAGTCCATAATTCTTGACTGAATTCATGGAAATGGGAGAGAAAGAAAACTGCTGCTTTTGCTCCTTTAGATTTGGCGTTCCTGCTCTTATAAAAGGATTGCCTTCACTCTGCCTATAGACATGTTTGTGTTCTGCTTTCATACTAGGGCTCAGTCATCGAGCAACAGGGACGAAATCACTAGTGCTATTTGGCCTGCATTGGAGACCGTTAACTGAGGCTAAGGACAGGCACTGTGCCTTATGTCATTCTCATGGCAAAAAAACTGTTATACTTTGAACTGAGTATTTACCAGAGGGACGAGCGAAGATAACCACTGGAGCTGTCATGTCCTCGTGTACCTCCATCATGCTGATCCCTATGGATCAGCCTGTCGGCTATTCTATTCATTCTATTGGCTATCAATTTATATGTATGTTTATAATCAGAATTCACTCCACTGATTTGACAATACAAGTTCTGATCTTCAGGATTGCTACCTTTAAAAAAAAAAAACTAAAAAAAAACTAACCACTACCTTTATATTACACAATGCTTGTAGCGACCCACCACGCCACATGCTTCATGAATAGAGCTTCATTTGAGTAATTGTCATGCACAGAATCAGGTTTATGTGTTACTCGAAAGCCGAGGAGGACTTCAGTCCCCATAGCATGCAATCACTAACGGGAAGAGAGGAGATAGATGAATCTTGTTGAAAAGAGAAAATGGGGATGGGGTGTATCTAGTGCCTCATATTCACAAATAGTCAATCGGTAACAAGCCACATCAAACATCACCATTGCAACCATCTCACCAGTCCTCAGCATGACAGATCCTCAGCAGAAACGAGCTCTTCCAGGGGCGTCTCAAAACAATCTCCCCGGCTAGCACAGTGGACGCGCACTATGGCTCCGCAGATGCTGAGATTCCCACCGTGGAAGAAAGCTGAGCACTAAAGTTCCAAAGGCAAAGTGAAAGTGCCAGATGGCAGACGGCTGTGTGGGAAGGAAGCATGGAAAGCAGTAGCCCTGGTACTTCAGAATCGGCACTCTTCAATGGGAGGTGAAGTAGAGTGCACTGAATGAGGCTCCATGATAGCATGCTCAGTGTGAGGGAGGAGACATCAGGAAGCCAGAAGTTAGGAGGGACGCATTACAGGATGTGTCACTCCTACCTCGTAGTAGGATCATTGACATCCTTGAAGAAATTATTAGTGAAGACACGCATGATAGAAATCCACGTCTCGAAATTGAAGCAGCTCCTAAAACATATCAAAGCTTAAAAATAGAAACACTGATGAAAATAAATAAAGCAATGAAATATTTATATAGATGTTAAGGAGGAATCAATTACTGCACCTCTTCAGAACATCGCTGCTTGCATTACTCAGTGTATCAGGAGACTGCCTTTTTAAATGAAGTATTTCATGTGAAAACGGAAAGGTTTCAGGTTCATAGGACCAGTGATTCTGGCAGTTTGTATGCTGGATTGTTTTTGTGTTCTCGAATTGCCCGATATTACAGTTTATGGTTGCATGGCATATATTTCATGGAAATCTTCAGATGGTCTTGCGAACTTGGAACTCACTGCAGTTCAAGACATGAATAATACAAGCAGTATTTAGAATTATAAGCATAGCATGGTCACTAGACTGTATCATTTTGCAGAAACTTTGAGGAAGATTCCCTAGGGCACAAGCTTGCAAACTGTGGATTGTGTCCCCACTGGGAGTTCCCAAAGCTACGTCGGTGGGATGGAAGTGGGGTGTACAACACCACAGATGAAAACCATTAATAACTCCTCATCCGTCTTCCTCACCACAATAATTCACACATGAGATTTAGGCTCCTAAAGAACTCCAAGTAAAAGTTTGCTTACTAGTCTCCCATCCCTCCAATATGGCCCACACCTCTATCAACCAATGGGATCAAAGGAGGCACCATCCACCAAAAAGACCTGTTTTTTTGTTTCTGCACTACTCCGAGTGCGGTTCCTGATTGTACGGTAAGTGGGGATTGAGGTCCTGCTTTTGTGGACTCTAGTATCCTAGGGGTCGAGGTGTGCTGAGCATGCCGCGGCAACCTCTTGTTTTTGTTTTGTTGAGAATCGCGCTCCCCGGAATCAGCGGTCCTGCTAAAGGGGACTCACGGGGAGAGTCATTACGGCCTTGTTCATGAGTGGGCTGTCTGCTGCATTCACTTCACTGCATACTCTACCGGCCTTGTCCTGCTGGAGCGGACTTACCAGTGAGTCGCGGACATGCTATTTGTGGACCGGCTGTGGGGGTCGGTCGGTTACTAAACTTTTCCGGCCTTACCTGGTGCCCTGATCACAGCCTTCGGGGAGGTTGGGGTTCGTCCTCATATCTCGTTCCGTTTGTATCACTCACTTGGGAGTGTGGGCGTGGCGATTGTACGCGTGGCACTTCTCGTTCGCGGGCGGCCCTGTGAGTTTATTTATGGCTTCCAGGCGGCGTGCACACTTGCTGGACCTGCCGGCTGCTGCCGCTCTGCATTGTGGGCATGTTTTCATGGCAACCGGGGCATTGGCAGCGTCATGGGTTTGCCAGCTCATTTTATATATAAATATAGGTGTGTTGAGCAGTATTGGCAGTAGCAGTCGGTGGTGGGAGTGCCGCCGGGCGCTGACGTGGGGAGGGGCAGGGTGGGGGTGTGATGCAGCACGAGAAACGAAATTTGTTTTATTTATTTATATGTGTACTTACCTGTAATCGCCCGTAATCCGTAGTTTACTACCCCCCACCCTGCCCCTCCCCCGCCCCACGTCCGCGCCCGGCGGCACTCCCACCACCGACCGCTATTGAGTATTGGTGCTGTGCTACATGATGGAGTCGGGTAACAAGGCACTTGATAAGTCCCATAATGTGGAGGAGGTGGGGATGTCTGAGCCTCTTCCTTCTTTGGCTGTTATTCAGCAGATGATACAGGCTGCTGTGGCTACTGCATTCCAGTATAGGGAGCCTGTTCCTCCTTCTAAAAAGTCGAGGGTGGATCCTGGTCCCTCGCATGAGTCTGATGGGGAGGAGTACGTGGAGCTTAAAGGCCGTTATCTGCAGGGTTATGAATTGAAAGAGGTTCTTCAGCACATTCGGTCTATTTTGTTGTTTCCTGATGCGGGGTGTCTGAGGAAGACACAGATTTTTTTCCCCCCAGTATCAGAAGAAGGAACCAGAATCCTTGCCTTTTCTTTCTTCGGTTCTGAGGGTTTTGGAATCTGAATGGAAGGATGTTGATAAGCATGGGTTTTCACGTTTTTTGGCAAAATGCTATCATTTGCAGGACAAATTCATTGCTTCTGTGAAATTAGATTAATTGATGGCTGGGATGGCTTCACAGGGTGCAATAATTTCAGAGGATGTTTCTCCGCGGAACCTGTTGATAAAAAGGTGGATGCGGCAGTGAAACAGACTTTTGTGGCATCCAAAGTTGCTATTAGGGCTGCGGCCTATTCCTCATATGCTATTCAGTCTTTACTGAAGGACTTCCAGTCATTGGCTGAGTTGATAGACAAGGGTGAATACATTTTGCCCACCCTCGCTCTGATGGAGCAGCAGGTGCGGATCTTATCTGACATTTCTTTTGATTCCGGGGCATCTGCCTCTACGGCTGGCTCTTCTGTTGCTGTCTCGCAGCCAGATGTGGTTACATTCTTGGAAGGCGGATGTGAATCAGAAGAGGTCGTTGATGAATATTCCTTTCTCTGGGGTGAAGCTCTTTGGCCCACCTTTAGAGGACGTGGTTAAGAAGTCTGCGGAGGATTGCAAACTTCTGGCCCCGGAGCAGTCAACCCGTCCACGGTTCTTTGGTGCCCAGAGGGCTTTTGGTCCGGCTCGCCAGGGGAAGGCTAACCAGCCCTAACGTGGCAGGGGTCGTGGATAGGGTGCTCCTTCCACTGACAAATTCTGGTTCCCTGTCTCTTCTTCCGCCTTCTCCGCTGCCTCCAAACCCTGACTATCTGGCTGTGAACAAGGCCCAAGTGGGGGGATGCCTGTCTCTCTTTTCCAACAGGTGGAAGTGTTCCATTTCGAGTCAGTGGGTCCTTCAGTTTGTGACTGAGGTGTTTCGCATTGTTTTTATGGTGTGACACCCTGACATTTTTCGTGTCACACCTTGTCCCCTGGATGGGTTGAAGCGGAGTGCACTCCTGGCTGGTGTTCATAGTCGAGTGGAAAAAGAGGCCGTAGTTCCAGTGCCCCCTGGTCAGGTGGGGCTCAGGGTTTATTCAATTATTTTTTGGGTCGAAAAGCCTACCAGCGTCCTCAGGCCTGTATTGGATCTGAAATGGCTAAATATGTTCATTCCCCATGTCAGGTTCAAGATGGTCCCTCTGCAGCTGATTCTTCCCTTGATCAATCAGAGGGATTTTCTGGCTTCCCTCGACCTGCAGGATGCTTATCTCCATGTCCCGGTCCATCTGGAGTCCAAAAGGTTTCTTCGCTTCTGTGTACTGGGTCGACATTACCAGTTCAAGATATTGCCTTTTGGTCTTTGTTCCTCTCCCAGGGTCTTTACTAAAGTGTTGGCACTGCTAATTGGGGTGTTGCATGGTACAGGGATTAAGATTTTTCCTTATCTGGATGATCTTTTGACTTCTGCCTCTTCTTTCCCTAAGGCGGAGTGTCATGTCCAGGAGGTTTGCTGGGTGCTGGGGGGCTATGGCTTTCTGGTGAATCTGAACAAATCATGCCTCGTCCCGACTCAGGATCTAACTTACATTGGAGCTCCCTTCATGACTCTGTTGGGGAAGGTTTTCCTGCCCCAGGCCCAGAAATTGACACTGATGTCCGAGATTCATACCTTGTTGTCCCTGGACTGTCCACCTGTGAGCCGTTGGTTGAGGGTGCAGGGGTTTATGTCTGCTTCATTGATGGTGGTTCCTTGGGCAAGCCTGCATATGTACCTTGTGGTGAACCATATTTTGTCCCACTGGCTCCCGTGTGCTCAGGATTTTAGTCAGGGGGTGCTAGTGACAGCCCAGGTCAGGGGGGATCTGGGGTGGTGGTTGAACGAGGTGAATCTCTTCCAAAGTCGTCAGTTTCTGGTGGTTGCTTCTCGAGTGGTGATGACCGATGCCTGTCTGTTGGGCTGGGGTGCTACCCGGGGGAACTCTTCCGTCCAGGGCAAATGGACTAGGGTTCCGATGTCCTGTTCTTCGATTTACAGGGAGCTGAAGGTGGCTCACCTGGGTCTTTTGGCGTTTGCCGATCTGCTGGTGGGTCACCATGTGCAAGTTCGGACGGACAACCAGGTTGTCCTGAGTTACTTGAATCATCAGAAGGTTGCAGGGTGCAGTCCCTGAGTTATGTCATTACTCTTGGGCGGAGACGGTGTTGCGGTCCCTGACTGCAATTTACCTGCCAGGCAGGGAGAATGCGGTGATGGACTGTCTCAGCAGGGTGTTTCCCTCCATGGGTTTCCTGTCACTGACCCCGGAGGTGTTCCTGATGTTGCAGATGAGGTTTGGGTCTCTGACGGTGCCCTTGTTTGCCTCGCTGTACAATGCCAAGCTCCATTGTTTCTGCACGATTATGCCTTGCCTGGGGGCTTGGAAGGTGGATGCAATGTCCTTCCCGTGGCCTCGAGGTCTGTGGTATGCGTTTCCCCCAGTTCCCCTGACTCCGGCGGTTTTGCAGAAAATATGAAGGGATGGTGATTTGGTGCTTCTGGTGGTTCCGGGATGGCGGTGCCGCCCTTGGTTTCCCCTATTGTTGGAGTTGGCAGTGCGCCAGGGCTGGGTGATTCTGTTTTATCCGTATCCTTTGTTGGGGCCCCTGGTTACATACCTGGTGTTCCAGTCGATGAAATTTCAGGTTTGGCTCTTGATCTGCAGTCTCTGATGCAGAGGGGTTATTCCCGGGTGGCAGCTGGCCTCATTCAACAGTCTCAGCGTCCTTCTACCTTGAAGGCTTATGCTAAGCATTGGGACAATTTTTTTGGTTGGTGTCTGCACCATGGGTTGTCTGTTGAAGGGGTGGATCCAGCCCGTGTTCTGGATTTTTGGACAGAGGGTTTTGACTTTTGATCTGGGGTTGGCCCGTTCTACTCTGTGGGCACAATGGGCTGCTATTCGGGCATTCAGGAGTCCTCTTTTTGATGGTGTTGAGCCTTTGGTGTCCTGCTCGTTGGGGTCTCTGGCTTTGCAGCACCCTAGACCGATTTTGTCACCCCCTCCGTGGGATCTTCCGTTGGTGTTGAGGGCCTTGCAGGGGGCTCCCTTTGAGCCTCTGGAGTTTGTGGACTTAAAACTTTTGACCATGAAGGTCGTGTTTTTGGTGACGATTGCTCCTGCCAGACGTGTTGGAGAGTTGGCGTCTTTCTTGAGATCTGCCCCATTTTTGAGGTGGTTTTGGAGGATAGGGTGGTGTTGAGAACTCACCCTACTTTTGTGCCTACGGTGGCTTAATTTTTTCACAGGTCTGTGGAGGTGGTCCTTCCTGTTTTCTTTCCAGATCCCCACAGAGGGTTTTAAAATAGTTTTCCCCTGTTATGGACACTATGTTTCGTTCCCTTTGTGATTATAAGCTATGTTAATCATTTGATTAATTATTTGATTACACATGCTAATCATTTGATTTATTATTTTGATTGCACAATATCTTTTGCTTTTTGTGTATTTGTTGTACATTATGTGGTGATGTTGTATTGTTGGTTGTCATTAATGACAGTATTTCATGTATTATTAATTTTATGATTGAGTCTTTGTTACTTTTTTGTATAGAAGGTTGTTAATATTTTTGTGTGTCTTCTTTGTTTGCAACTGAATGAATATTTGAAAAAACAAAATGAATTTTGATAAGTAAAAAACTTGGTCAAATAAAATAATTATCTTTGACCTCCACGGTAAATCATAAGTGCATTTAATGATACAAGGTCCAGGTAAAACCCCCTTTTTTCCCTATTATATGGCCCTACCTGCACTTTGTCCACTTGGGCCTAACTCCTTTGTGTTGATAACTTTTAGAAAGTTGGCATTTTCTTGTTCCAACCATTTTGTGCCTGCAGCCTGTGTCCTGGGTCACATGACTGTGATTAAAGTGGCAGTTGGCCTTTGTGTATTCCTCCCAGACAGTGAGACAAAGGGGGACTAGGTGCTGGCAGGATGGGCCATTCTACTGGGATGGGAGGGCCGGTGCTGTTCCATGCCCCATTTACATTTTAAAGAAGCTTCCTCAGCACACTCATAAGGAACCTCACACCAGCCTTTTGTCACCCTAACTTCTTGGAGCCTGGGCATGGAGGAAGCAAATTCGAGAACCATCTGCGGGGGGGAAACTCTAAAAGTTTCTTCCACTAAAAAGCTGGCATCAGAGGTAAAAATAGGACCCTCAGACCCACTCCTGGACTTGCGGAAGATAATCAGAATGCCTGCCCTGTACTTCAGAGGACCATTCTGCTGCTTGAGGCCTGCTTTGTACTTTAGAGTACTGCCCTGCTGCTCTCCAAAGGCTGCCTTCCTGCTTGAACCTAGAACTTCCAGGGTGATTCCACACGTTAGTTGGCTAGCATCCTGTTTTGAGCTACAGGGACACAAAAATCTTCAACAACTTGAATCCTGCCCCTGCTCCTTGCCTTTAGGTGAGTCCTATTCTCCAAGTAGTGCCCACCCAGTCCTGGACCCCTGGAAGTGGTGCTAAAGGTGAATAAAAAGCCTAAAACCAAAACTTGGGACTTAAAAAACTTTCAGCCAAAAAGTACTCTGAGAACCGAACAGAAGACCAAGACCTACCTGCTCGCCGTTCAACTCAAAGTGCATCACAGGTCAGACTGACTTCGCTGTAGCTCCCACTATTTTCTTCTCCAGCGCAGCACATCCTGTTTAGCGGCTCCTCATAAAAAAGGTATCTGGCCTCATGGGGCTATAGCCTTAGGCTTCGTCTCATTGGAGATTTTCGACTTCAAAAAAAGTGGAAAAGTCCGAACACAGCAGACTTCACTGTGAATTCATCCAACGGCTTCCTGACGACCACGTCTCCTCCTCAGACACCGCCGCCTACCGTGCACCATTGAACTTTACCTTTTCAGTCATTTTTCTTCAAACCTTTGCCCGAAAATAAGCCATGACAGGGCCCAATCCACTTCAGGTATCCAGCGCTCCATCGCGGTCGACCATAACCTTTGACTTTGCCCCAGTCTCACATGACTAGATGTCTGCGGTTGGTGCTTTGATCTTTTAGGAGCTAGATTTTACTACAAACTTTAAAAATTCATAACTCCAGCTTTACTGATTGGATTTTTATTTTCATGTCAAATAATTTATTAAAGTATACTCTAGTTTTCTAAATTGGTGCAGGATTTTTCTTTTGTTGTGTTCTCACTTTATTACTGTTTGTGTACTGCATAAATACTTCACACATTGCCTCCAAGTTCAGCCTGACTGCTGTTGTGCCAAGCTACCAGAGGTTTAAGCACAGGTTAATTTACTGACTTTTTGTGGTTCACCCTGACAGGGATTGTGATTGTTGCTTGAGAAGGGTTTTCAACCCCCTCAATCAAAAACCCAATTTCTAACAGAATTGTTTTTTTTCTTCAAATTTGTTTACAATCATTGGGGCATAGTTACAAGGCGATTAGAATGACGCAATGACGAGAAATACTCGTATTTCTCCTTGTTTTACTTTTTCTATGTGTGCTGCATTCTGAAGCACACATAGAAAAAGCAAAATGCCATTAATGTGTCCCCCTTCCTGCACATAAACAATCATTAAATAATGGTGATTTGCTACTTCTATGTGCGCTGCAGAATGCAGCACACATTGAAATAGCAAATCACCATTATTGATCATTTATGTGCAGGAAGGTACACCTTCCCACACATAAATGATCATTCCCTGCAACGCTGGCACCCTTGCACTATGGCGCAAGGGTGTCTGTGTTGGCGCTAGGCAGCTGTTTTAATGCTAGGGAAAACACAGGGGGGCACTGTATTATTTTAAATATCGCGAATCCCTGTGTTTTGGAAATGGCGGAGCACAGCGCTGCACAATTTACAGCACCTCTGTGCTCCCCCATTTCCTTGTAAACATGCGCCACTGTTACTAACTAAGCCCTCCTGGCTTTCATTTGAACTATTTGTGGACTATAAAGATATCCATTTATATGCTGGCTAATAAATGTACAGTCTTCTCTGCTGTTTATGAATACCATACAGCTAGCAGCCATATGCAAGCCTCCCTGAACTCAAGAGAGTCTCAATGATTTGTCGGCAAGTCTAACGTTGATTCTTACCCAAGTGCTCAGTGAAATATATTGATTTGTTCTAAATTTCCTAAATTCACTCAATTTTACAAGAAATTTCTAAATAAACAACAAACCTGTATATAATAACGAACTGCAAAATCCCCTAAATATAACTGAAGTGTATATTTGTATGAATGTGGTAGTTCCATAGCGAGAACCCAGCCAAAATTCAGTGGAGCGAAGTGATCATAATTATGCCAAGTGTACCTAACACTGAAAACATTGGGAGTGAGAAACACATTTGGTGCATACATCATGCATATTGAACACCATCACTAAACAACTCATTGAACAGTCTGATTATCACTTCAAATGTGCCTGTATGTGCACATGTGCATGTACTATGTATGATAAAGGTGCCTGCAAATGAACATGTCCAATTCCTGCGGCAGGACTTAAAGTGGACTTTGCTTGACGCGAAGGTGGTACCGTGGGTGCAGCACATTAATGAAATAGCTGGAGAGTCATCAGGTGATGGTGCTGAGGTTGGAGGGGGCCATGTGTAGGGTGTCCAAAGTTTCTAAACCAAAAACTGAGACAAGTCAAACAAAGGAGACTAAAGGGTTTGGAGCTAGAACAGGGACCGGAAAGACATACCACTCGCATAGATTACAAATGGCACCCGTTAAATGTTCAAAGAAGAGGAATTTTTTCTTAAGCAAGCACATTTTTTAAAAGCACAGCCTCTTGGGCTTAGCCATAGGAGGGTAGACACGTGAAATGTTGTTGAATGTTGCTGAATTCTATTATTGTTTTGCAATTGGTAACAAACCAGTTCAAGGCCACTTTCAAAGTCTAGTTGCTGCATAAAATAGTGAAGGACTCTTAGACTGGTATTTGCAGCAGAAGTAGACTGATTTAGCCAAGAAACTGTGTTTTAAAGAAAGATCCTATATATATTTGACTCTAAGTCAGAGAGGCACTATCGCTTTAAAGTATAAGAATACTTTTGTTGCTGGTATGCACACTCTGTCTGTCCTGTCCACCAAAACTGGGAAAAGCATTTAATGGAGTGAACATGCTGGGACAGTCTTCCGAAAAATTGAGTTGTCCATGGAAATCTGGCAGTATGTATGATTGCTCCAGTCATATGTGCTATGAGTAGGGCTGAGTGGAAATGTAATTATGTTGCAACTGAAATTTATGACATTTCTTCGAATGTGTAACTGCACACACCTTGTGAAGAAAACAACAAAACCTGAGTGAGATACCGGTAGGGTTTGGTGTGTGCAGAGCAGAAAATTGTGGGTCATATTAGCAAGAACGGTGTTAAAATTATCGCCGCTTTAGCGGCAGGAAACTGCCGCTAAAGCGGCGATAATGAGCTTGATAATATGCCCTTGAGAATACCAATAGAAGCCCATGTTCTGCTGTGATCCTGGGCTTCTATTGGAATTCTCAGGGCATATTATCAAGCCCAATATCGCCGCTTTAGCGGCAGTTTCCTGCCGCTAAAGCGGCGATAATTTTAACGCCGTTCTTGCTAATATGCCCCTGTGTCTTATCTAGAGACATTTTCTGTGCAAAGCAGTGTATGGCCGGTATCTTGTGATATTTTGTCACATGAGCTGTGAGATACCGGTAAATCAAATTTCACTCCAAAAGTGCAATTCTGCAAAATCTTGAGTAATTTTCAAGTAATTTCATGAAACAATTACACAATTTGGGACATCTATAGCTCTGCGAGATACATGGAGAGAACTCTGTCACTCTGTTGCTTGCCTTTTCTGCTGCCATGAAGTAGCTGGTTTATCTTTGTGGTAAGCTTGAAGTGCAACTGGCCTCATTGTACTTGTTTTGTGTGTGATGGAAGCCTGGACGTCTGGTGCCTGTGCTGTACCTATTCTTTTAGGGTTAGGGAAGCTTGCGAGGCTCAGGAGTGTCTTTTACCTGTTTAGTGTGTTCCAGGAAAACTTGCATTACTGTATGTGCTCTATATTGGACACACATTACATTTAGATCCTCATTACGAGAAGCCGACTGGGAAGGCGGTTAATAAATCACCTTTTAAAATCTGATACCCTGGGGGCTGGAATTTAAAAGATGTGATAATTATCACCTATTACAAGTTGTGACCTTTAAAATGGGGCATAACATGCATATTTTAGTGCTTCGAAAACCAAAATCTGCACGTACAGGTATTTACCAGACATTTTCCCCTGGTAAAATTCATCAGGTTTCACCTTCCGAAACTTTTGTGAGGCATGTGGTACCTACCAAAAACTTACAATTTAGATTCCTGTGCAAATAAATACTCAGTAGTTTGTACAGTGATCGGAAAAGAATGGGTCACTCTTAATGAGGGCCTTAGTGTTTGGAAAGGAAGTGGGGGCATGCACCACTTAATATATTATTTGTTCTTCTTTCTTGGAGTTTAAACCCAAACATCCCTTAACTTTTAACTCATTAGGCTGGCACTATTCAAGGTTTACTGCTAAACATTTTAGCAGGGGTGTGGCACTTGAAAGGTGGTAACATTTTTATTTAAGGAGGATTCTTGATAAAAACATTAACGATCACTGCCCTAAGAGGAGTATAAATAGCTACAGGTGCTGGTTCTAGCATCAGCATGGAACTGCTGAATAAACAAAAGGACACTGCAGGAGAAGAAACTGAGACAAGTGTAAAATAGTAGGCCCTAGGCCCACTTGCTAAAGAATTAATGACGCACACACACTGGTGATGCTTAGTTAACTGGCCACAAGCACGTGCACTCGGGCCCTTTTATTACCAGGCCCACTCCACTCGTGACGCCTGTGGTGGATGGGTGTGTGTGTGGCCAGCCCTCGAAGAAGTGGCTGGTAAAACTAGTACGTGCTGAGACATTAGAACGTGTCCAGCAGGACACTACATTCCTCCCAAACTTTATTGAAAAACAAAACAAAGTCCAACCTGTGGGAATGAATGAAAACAACTAAAACAACACAGTCTCACAGCTTCAAGAGGCAGTCCGAAGAACAGCAGTGGACAGATGCAGCTGGGAGCACCGCAGCATCTTGGCACACATCAATAGTTTAACCAGAACACCTCTGGACACGAACGCTGTGTTGACAAAATCCAGATCCCTTGGCTTCACGTTAGTTGGGTGACAGTCCATCTATGTAATGGTGATCAGTCCGGCGTGCTCTCGCTGTGATGCAATTGGTGTTAAAAGTTCAAACTTGGGGCATCAGGAAAGTTGATGGAATCTGCTGTGGAGTTTTTTTCCTGTGGGTGTCTTGGTGGTTTGTAGAGGTTAGGCTCTGCTTGGGTGTTGAGATACTACTTTGATGGTTATGGTGATGCCCATGGAACTGATGGATATGTTTGCCATATGGATGACTGGGATGACAGGTGATGATGACTCGCCTGGAGTGGGGATGACTGGAAGGACTTCGCAGCCACGTAGCTCGGTGTCTTTGATGGTGTTGTTCTTCTCCCATGGCATGTGCAGTTGTGATCAGGGATGTCATTTGACTCAAATAGCTGACGCTCTGGAACTGACGGTCGCACTGGGAAGCATAGGGGGAGAGACACGGTTTGTGCATGCTGGTGGCTTACATGTGGTTCTCCCATTGGGCTGTCTCCAGGGACGTCGCTCCACCTCAGTGGCTGGCTTGTGTCTGCGGGTGCACTCTTGTAGTGGTATGAGTCCTCGTTCTTATCACCTTGTTGATCTCTCCAGCAAGAGAGTCGTGTGGTTGTCCAGTTCTTCAGGGTGACAGGTTTGTCACTCTTATTTTTCTTCATGATGTGGTGTCGTGCCACATTCTCCTCTTTGTGTTGCGTTGGTGGCAGCTTGCCACTTGGGGACGTGCAACTCTCCTCTTGCCTGTAATGGGCAGATGTGCAACACAGTCTTAAGGCAGTGTTGGGGGCACTCCCTTGAATAGTCTCTGGCCTACTTTGGGGCTGTGCTATTGCAGTTAGGTTGTAGATGCTGCATTCAGGCCACGCTATGCCTTTTCTCCCCTCTTGTCTCTGGGCAGCGTTGGTATGTATGCGGGTAGATGGCAGACAGCTCCTTACTTGTCTTGCTGTGGGGAGCAGTGCTAGGCTTCCTCATCATTGCATCAGCGGCAGTGTCTCTTTAAGGTATCCCTCTGCTGGCTCCATGTGTGCTTGCTACTCTTTCTTGCTGTGGTGGCCACTTGCCACCAGGGGCACACCACACGTTTCTCTCCTTCACCTTCAGGAGAGCAGTATGGCTCATGCAGAGTCAAAGTGGCTGAAAAAACAGTGGTGTGCTCGACTCTGCTGCTGGGCATGCAGCTTTGTTAGCTTTTCTTCTTTGGCCTAGTCTGCATATGACTTCACTGCTTTTGCTGGACTCTTGTCTCGACAGCTTTGGGCTTCATGAGGCTCTTTGTTATGGGGCACAGAGATGTGTATTGCAGGCTCTTAGACAAATGCAAAGTGTCCAACACATTTCTGCAAATGTCTGCTTTATTCAGGTGTGGTATTATGGGCTGCCACTAGGTGGCGCTGTAGCCACTCTTAACTCTTCTGCTGTGGCAGCCTCGCTGGTTCTGCAGGCCACCCCATCATTGGAGATTCAGGTGCGGGGGCTGGAAATGCCAGCGCAGTGCTTTCTTTAGTGCTGCAATGGGATGTCACCACAGGCTATTTTTTTTGGTTTTTTCGGGCCGCAGTGCAGCTTGTTTGCGACCGTTGAGGGTGTAGCGGTGTTCACAGGGAGGCATCAGAGGGTGTGCTCTACTCAGGGTGCCAAGGCAGACCCGCGCTACTCTCAGGTGCGGATATTTGGCCCACTGGTTGGTGGGTGCAGTCTTGTGTTTGCTCAAGAGTGCACTGGTTCTCCTCAATGCAGGGGGGAGTATTGTTCACTCCCTGCAGAGTGTGGTGTATCTTCAACTTCAACTTTCACACGGTTGGCGCATTCGAGTCCCCCTTGGAGGTGGTAGGCAGCCACCAGGGGGAGAGCAGCGCCTACCGCTCTGATCTCAGCAGCGGTGGTACGGCCACGCAGGGTTCACCTTCTGCCCTGCAGTTCCTTGCCCAGTCTTCTCACACTGGAGGCACTGCTCTGACCATCACCTCTCTGATTAGTCCTGCTGCTTCCCCCCACGAATTCAGGCCTCTGCGGTCAGGGGTCCCTCTCACTTCTGGTGCGGCGTGTTTTTAACATAAAGGTTACTCGGTCGGCAGGGCGGCTTGCTTGCGGTTAGGGGCTGCCTCTGCTGCGTGTTGCCTCACAAGCTGACGGGGAGCCGCAATCAGCAGAGGAGCACCTCTCTGCTCGTATTCTAGGACCAGGGCACCACTGGTGCAGCGCAGGTGCCCCAGGAGACAAAGGGGTTTGCTTCTGCAATATCGGGGGCGCGCTGTGAACGCCGCGTGTGTCTTGTGTGTACCTTTCCCACTCAGTAGTGCACCAGCTCGGTGACTTTTTCACTGCCTCGCCGCTCCATCTGCTGGGAATGGTTGTCAGGCACCATGCTGTCTGCAGACAGATGGCAGCTGAGCAGTTAGGGTGCGGGAGGCAACCGATTTCTATTGTCTTCCCTCCAAACTATGGCAGTGACTCTACCCCTTTACAGCAGGCGATTGCGGCGGTCTAATGGAGAGCTATCCTCCTCTTTTTCAGATGGCCGCAGGCAGCACGGCGTGGCGGTTCTGCATCCTCATCACCATTGTAAAATGGTGGGCACTAGGCTCCCATGCTAAAGAATTAATGTCGCAGACACACTGGTGATGCTTAGTTAATAGGCCACGAGCACGTGCACTCAGTATTTTATTAACAGGCCCACGTCACGTGTGACGAGTGTAGTGGATGGGTGTGGGGTGTGTGTGTGGCCAGCTCTCAAAGGAGTGGCTGGTAAAATAAGTACCTGCTGAGGCAATAGAACGTGTCCAGCAGGACACTACAACAAGCAATGGTTTCAGGGACAGCATCGCAAAAATGGCTGACACTTTCACAGAGGGAGCAACACACGTTTGAAGCCACAGCCAGTTCTAGGACGCTGGCTAACTCTGAACTCAGACAGCTGATTATGGAAATAAATACTTGATATGTAGAGAAAATTGTTTAGCTGGCAATTAATGTTATGCTGCTAATACAGATTATTAGCAAAAATCCAGAGCACACATTAGAGGTAGACAAATCTGTTCTTGCACAGGTGGCAATGAAGTGGTCCAGACAGATTGCTAAACTGCAGAACATTTTGAATAAGCAGGAAGTGTACCCGATTGACTTACAAGAGAGATAGAGGTGAAACAATATATATCTTTTAGGACTGCCTAAAGGCACTGAATTGCAACCCACATGGAGAACACGGAGAACGGACATAGCACCAGACACCAGATCACTCCCAATGATGATGAGACCAGATCCAAATTTTGTCAGTAGGTAGGTAGCAAGAGAAACAGATATACACTAAAGTCCAGATGTCCGTATATACTGATTTAGGCCTGCACACAGTAAAAAACAGTAATGAGCATTTAACGACGTGAAGGGCAAACTCTGGGAAACTAATATAGCCTATGCACTTTTTCCTCCTTCACCACTGTACATTGATGTAAAAGGAAGAAACAGTTCATTGATCAGCTGGAGTTGGTACTGCATTACATAGAAACTCTGGGTAACCAGGACAATGGATCAAACTGAAGCAGTGCAAATATTTAAGAGTCAGCAGTTGTTAACCAAAGATGAAGTGTTAATTCATATATATTTACTTTTATTGTGATTTCAGCAACATGGTAAATACATTTCAATGATTCGTTCTTCTGTTTTAAAATTGCACTGCCTTAGTTAGGTGGGGTGGGCATGTTACCTTTGTCGCAATCAATGCTACCTTCTTACCTGCTCCAGGGTTATTTATCAATTCTGCCATTAGTAGCAGGTGTAGATGGTACCCAGACAATAAAAAGAGAGTATAGTGTCTTATGAGAGGTTGACAACAGATGGCAAGTGTTGTTACTTTCAAAGGCAGGGTCCAACAAGCCAGTCTGTTAATTATTGTAGATACAGCTGGGGATATCAGTTGTACAGTGGTGTGTATAAATGTAGATGTTGATGATAACCTGCATAGCAACATGTTCAGCCTAGGACAGGAGGCAGATGACATGCACAGAATATGAGGACTGCAATATTGGTATACCTTACAATGATTTGAGAATTGTGAAAAAGATGGCTGACTCCTGGAGTGGTTTGTTAAGTCAGAGATAGGGTCGAAAGTAGTCACAACCAATAAAAGTGTAAGTGGTTGAGTACTTGTCTATCAAAATAAATTAATCACAGATGTGTGGAGTATTACAAATATCTGTATATACAACATAGGCAAGGGGATAATAAGCTATTTTACGAGACCATGCTTGGCACTCCTGAATAGATCCAGAGGTGCTGAAGACAGAAAATGTGCACTAAATAATAAGGGAACTGGCAAAACCCCGGAGAAGGGTTACCTGTTGAATTTTATAAAGCATATGTAGAATAATTAGTGCTACCACTATTGGAAATGTACTCCAAAGTCTTGAATACACTGAGAATGGCAGACATACTGAGAAAGGCCAAAATTGTAATACAATATAAAACTGGGAAAGATCCTTTAGAATGCAAATCCTTTGGACTTTAATTAATGTTTATTTTTGATAGCACCTCCTTCATAAACAGCCAAATGCATCTTGTCTTATTCTCATTCTAAAATATGCAATGTTTTTACAAGATGGCTCTTGTTGTTTAGTGAGGTTATGGCAAGGGTCGGGTCAATGATTTGATCCCAAAGATACGGCCAACACATCATGGTAAAGTCAAAAGGGCCTACTGGTCACTGTAATAACTGCTTTCATTCTGGAGCATCCGCTTCGGCTGTTCCAACACAGAAATGGATATAAGGGAGCAGTAGTACATTGAACACTGCATTAGATATTTTTCTAAGTAGATGACATTCTAATATCTGTGAGGCACCAGGCATTCATGATTCTGCACGTGTGCAACAGTAGAAGTGTTGTGTCAGGTATCAAGAGTCAAAGTGAATCAGGATCAGAATCAAGAAACTTTTTTCGGTTGCGAGAGCAGCCATAAAAGTGCATAAATGCAACAAAAACAGGCATACATATCCACTTTTCCTTAGCTTTTATCAGTACTGACGATGTAGCATAAAAGTTCATAGATGCAGTAAAAACAAACACGACCCACTTCTCCTTAACGTTTTGCATGCAGTATCGATATTTCACAAAAAGTGCTAGAATGTGGAAAAAACTGTCAATATAATATCCAAGACCACCTTA
This sequence comes from Calotriton arnoldi, assembly GCA_963921515.1. Taxonomy (NCBI): domain Eukaryota; kingdom Metazoa; phylum Chordata; class Amphibia; order Caudata; family Salamandridae; genus Calotriton; species Calotriton arnoldi. The sequence continues at coordinate 2,359,948 of CAWUFW010000650.1, read as the reverse complement.
GAGTTTTCAACAAACTAACAGCGATCAGACCTAATAACACATATGTCAGCAGCGTAAAAGCATATAAAAGGTCGGGCGGAAAGGCGGATCTAGTCAAAGGGCATCCACTGCAGCACACAGGGAAGAACATACACAGAAGCAAGTCTCATCATCAGATAACTGTTGAAAGCGGTGATACGCTTGAGCACATTGTCTAAAATTTCTAGATTTCATAAAAGGGACTGCAAGCATTTTTGCAAATCTTTTGTAAAAACCACAGTAAATAATAAAATTAAACACGGATTTTTCCGGAGATATCATTGCAGGGGCACGTTCTAGGTTCGAGATTATGCTGGTAGCCAGACGGGAAAGAGAGCAGGTATTTGATTGTGTCGACCCTAAAATGAAGCAATTCCCATCTCCCTCCAACATTCCACAAATAGTTAGTAGGGGAGTGCTCTAGGATTAAGTGTAAATAGGCCACAAAAGTCAGTTTAGATGTCTCAATATTTAGCCTCTAAGCTTGTGCCTGCGCTAATAATAAAACTACTGAACAGCCAGTCACTAATGCAGTTATCCTGCAGGCACTAGTGGTATGATTTGAATGGTGCAGCAGGTGCAGTGGTACGGTGCCCAAAGGTTGTCAGAACTCTTCTAAACACATAATATTGCTATTACATCAATTAATTCTATTATTTAATTTTTCAAAATGTTGCTATTTCTTACCCGCACTATACCACTAGTAACAGCACAATATATTGCCTTTTTGTATATAAACAAATCATAAGACTTTAACAGACGTTCTGCAATTTATGTTGCACAACATCTCAGCAAGCTATAACTTACAGCAAAAAGCAGTTTGTTAATAATCACATAGGAGAAAACTAATGCATTTACCAACTCTTGTCTCAGTGTGCTACTCCAGGCAAGGCCCAACTGTATGAAACTCAGCCTTCTCTAACCAGAACAGTCCAGACCGAAATGCCAGGCCACATCTCCTCTGATCAAGAACGCAAGTAATGCCAGAACGTGCCTTGTCATTGAGCTGCAACTTGGATCTTAAAGAACAATGAGCTACGAGAACTACATCATGGTGACTCACCTAGCAAAAACTAGTGAAAGGTAATTTTTGAATTAATGTGAACCACTGGTATTTACTCTGGACCCACTCCTTTGCAATTTTTTCTACCTCTTCCGTGCCATTACAGATGGGGACCAACCATATGCAAATCAGCCTTGGTACTCCATCAATAAGAAAAATTCACCCCGCACTGTAAGGCCACAAGCCCATTGAACAGGAATCTAGAAACCCAGATGGGGTGCTTGAGTTCCCAAATTATTTCATCTACAAAAAGGACTTCAAAAACTTGCACAAAACTGGAGATGGATTCTGATCATTCCATGATCCCAGAGTCCACTGCAAAACGCCCTTTTTGTCCAGTTTTTGTGTTTGTTACCAATTTTTAAACTCCTACTTACAACAATTAAGTGGAGTCTTCTGAATTAAAATGTTGACAATAATTTTGATTTATTATGTTGTGAGTACAGTTGGAGGAATACGTGCTTCCAAATAGGAGGTAATTGACTTTCTTGTAGAATTCATTTACAATATTCCCTTTTATTTAATAGTTAGCAACATCTTTGTTTAAGCAGGTACACCACAAAGCATTACCCTGAGGTGGGTTCTATTGAATATTGGTATCTTCAGCATGTGTGAATTTTATCCTGTTTTGTGTAGTGGTTTGATAGGAGGTGTTTTAGCTACATGGACAGAGGGGCTTTGCTGCATCTGCCCTTGTGTGATGTTTTTAGAATGGTATATATAATGTCTGTGTAGATGTGAAACAAATAAGGCTGCCTGACAATGAAGTGCTGTTTGAAAATGTAGTTGATACCTTAATCCTATTCTGCCTACTGTATAGTGCTTCTCGTGCAGTTCGGTAAGGGGTTATTTTGGGAAACCGACTAAAGTGGCGTTTGCCATTTGTAGGTATGGGTTCCTTGGTATTACTAACCAGAAAATTAAACTCGATTTTCCTCTGTATTGTAAATTGCAGTGGCATGTCTCAGGCTATGAGCAATAAATCAAATTGAAAAATGGTGCAGAAAGCAAGAAGTTGCTTTAAAAAGAAACCGTGTAACTGACATCGAAGTAATGTTTGAAAGTATGTTGCATGTGTTTACAATAAATGGTGCAATCAGAAATAGGATATGGGACCCTATTTTCATGCAGTATTTGCTCACATAGGATTAGATGTCTATCTGTGAAAAAAACATGTTATCCTACTATTTGTTAAATGAAATTGAATTAGTAACCATCTTTATCCACCCTCCTATTTCCAGCTGCCCTTTGTATTTGTATTTTGTCACTCATAGGTAGTGATTTGTGATCTCCTCGTAGCCCAGTGTCCTGCCTCTGAGTGCTCCAGAGTTGTACTGCTTAAACTCTGCGAGGTTTGATTCGCAGCATACCAAATTTGCCTTAAATGAGATACAGATTTGTTGTGCTTTCATATAGAATTCACTTGTGGGTATAGAGTTGTGGGGTTCATTCACAAGATTGAGGACCTTATTTAGAGTTTGGCAGACTGGATACTCCATCACAAACTGACTGATATTCAACCTGCTTTATTGCAAATGCATTATAGTCTATTGCCCTTGTAGTATACTGTTCACCAGAAGATCCTTAATCCTAGAAAGAGCTGAAATGTACACATGCATATGCTGCACAATAATTAACGAATATGCAATGCATATGAAACTCTGTTTTCTACATGTGACCGAGGAACATAATTCACGACATGTGTAAAATTAAGTGCACACCAGAAAATTCGTCTGAAACAGTGAGAATGAGAGAATTGATGTTGCTGCTAATAATTATATGTATGTTTAATTCAGAGATTGCCAGGACATACTGTCTAGAATAAATGAGCCCAATGGAAGGGTTTCAACATGGAACATATGTCCACCTCCACCATTTCCTCTGACATGAACATCCTAATCATAGAGTTCATCTTTTTTACTTTCGGGAATCCAGTGGTTTTTGGCTCCATTGTGGCAACTCAATTGCATCGTTTTTTACAATTATGGAACAGCTAATGCATCATATTAATAGTTGATATACAGCATGATAATCCTACTGTATCAACTATTCGTCTTGATTTTTTTCATTGATGTAGTACAAGCATACATGCCTATAGACCTGATTCAGGTGGGAGGCTTCCACTTTTTAAAACCAAAACTTGTTTTATTTTAGCTGTCTCTCGCCTACAATTGCTTATGTTTCAATAGAAGTACGGGAAAAAAAGTTCCCCCTTTGTTTTTCAAAACCTCCCTCTTTCCAGTTTTAAAATGTTGGCATGTTTGTACAATTGGTCTGTGATTTTCATAAACAGACATGTCAAATGTTTCTTCCAAATTAATGTCCTACAGTGGCGGCTGTTGAACATTTCAGCTAAGCATCTGTACAATTCATAATTTCCTATCATTGATATTGCATGCTCAGTTCGCTCATTATATAAGATTCATTGCCATCATATGCACCAATTGCCTTCCATATGTCAGCCATTCCTCCAAGTGCCAGATGTCAGGTAAGCCATTTCGCCAGTTCCCCCAACATGCTAACTGTGCCACGATTTCACGGTTTACTGATACCAGAATGTCAAAATGTGCCATTTTTGCTCTCTATGCTAACTTTAGGATAGATTACTAAAAGAGAGAAAGGACTCAGGCTTGATGTGAGCTGGGGTGAGCTCTCAGAATGTTAAACAAGCGTGCCTATAAAAGGAAATGGCATGTTTCTGTGAGGAATCATGGGTTCAGCCTTGTTATCTTGGCACAAGCAGATAGACATCCCTTGACGAAATGCATGTGTTGTGAGAGAAGCACCAAAACATTGCAGTCTAGTAATAAATTCTCAAATGTAATAAAACACAATAGACAATTAATGGTAAACATTAAATATACTAAACATCAAAGTTTGCCAATGACTTATATTTAAATGAATTTGCACAAAGTAATGTTGATGAATTTTTCTTACTTTTTTCTAGTTCAAGTTTTCAAAGTTCTTTTTATCACTATTCAACCATTACCAGTATTGCCATTTTATCATCAAAATCATGCAACTGTGCACCACTTTAATATTTTATACCTGAATATTAAACTGCTAGACCTTGCCTCTTCCAGTGACATTTACGGCTGAAATGAGGACAGGTAATAATTAAATATCTAACACAGCTTTGACATTTCAACATTGAAGCCTAAATCTCAGCGTCACACTGTGGTATCTTGACCCTTGCATTGGGCATGAGTCTTACATGTGGATGAATGAGGTCTCACTGCAGCCCCCATTCTGTAGTTGGCTTTTTGTCACTGTGCTGTCTTTACATGCTTTACAATAGACTTATATCAAACTCTTCTAAATATGCACTGATGAGGCTCAGCTTATCCATTGGCTTATTGTGTCAACAGTGAACTCATTCTAACTTTCCAAGACGTGCCCTTGGAAATTGATGGGTGGCCATTGGATTAAACGTAAATGACAAGACAGAGGAGTTGGTAGTTTTAGACTGATGGGCTCATTGAGTTGGATTTCCATCTTGCATCAACCCCATCTTTTAAACCATGGGGATTAATTTGGATATGTGATTCTCATTGGGCCCTCTAGTTTCTGTTGTCATCTCCAGCTTCACATTGGACTGCAGCTTCTGGTTTTAGCTGTTGTCACCCTCTTCTGGCCTCTTCATGCTGGTAACCTTTCATGAGCGGATATCTTTTTTTAAAGTTTTGCCTTGTTCATTTTACCTTTTATTGGTTCCCTCCTTTTTCAAACCACTGCCATTTTTACTGTTACACACCTGTATGATCTTTTGGGTATTTGTCTGCTAAACTGTTATTTGTCCCCAGTTCAATTGGACATGACTAGTTATCCTCAGCTTTCCTTTCTTGCTCTCACTTTGCACTTTGTTGATTTCTCTTTCAGTATCCCTGGTTCACTCTCCATGAATTTTAGTATTCTGTAAACCTACACGATGGGAGTTAACTGCAAGAGTATAGTGCTAGTTGCCTGGTTTGTTTACTCTTTCGTTCCCTAACAAACCTTTACAGGTGATAGAGTGCTCTATAAGACTCATTCAGCTAACACACACATAAACACAAGCACCTCCTATATATTCACTCACTCACTCACACTGCCCCACCCATTACTTTTCCAGAGGTCTAATTTCTCAGCTGTGTTGACTGCTCTCCAAGGCTTGTCGGGTCTTATCTAATGTGGGGATCGGTGCTCGAGGGAAATTATTGAGTGGGGCCCGACCACTAGGCAAAATGCCACACAGGCTTATTGGTCACAATGTGAAGTAGAGAGGCAGTAGGAGAGAGCGGAAGATATCTAGGTACATAAAGTACCCAGATCGTCATTTCTTTCCCTGAGTCACAGGGTAGAGGATGTGGCGTAATGGTCAGCACTGCCGACTTTGGAACTGGAGAACCGAGTTTAAGTCTCGGTGTTGGCTCAACATCCTGTGATCCTGGGAAAATCACATAATCACTCCATGTCTACAAAAACAAGCACTGGCAAAGCCAATCGGTCTCGGCAGTTTGAAAGCTATTGGCTTTGTTAATGTCAATGTGTTTCAGCATTGTATGGCCAGATGGTAAGTGTTCCCTAGGTAGATGCAGCACCCAAGCACCGCAGCTGTTGCGCCGTTACTCCTTTGTGTAACCACGGGGCCCACAAATGTATACAACATGTCTCTTTCGAGTCTAGAGCTGAGACCTAAAAACACACAAACAACATACAGACAGCACATATTGGCACATGTTGGGTCTGCATTCCCTCTCTAGGGTGGTGTATATAGGAGGTTCCAGGGTGTAAATGGGCATCCACATTAGGATCAGGCAAATAAAGCGGTAAAACACACCTGCGGCTGGAAATGGAAATGAAGGGGCACATATATGGCAGCTAATGTGACATATTGAAGCACAAGTGCAGTATCAGACTGCCAGGATTTTAGGTGTCCAGTGCCTCGGATACATGGAGGGATGACTCCATTGAGCTACCAATGAGCTTCGCCTTGATAATTTGCAGAGTCAGCAGACTGAAGCCGCTCCTCCATAGTGAAATTCCGTTTTCTATCATAACGTTTCTGAATAACGTTTTTAAAGGGAAGGCCAAAAACACATTTCGTGTTTGTATCCTATGTTGCAAGGTATCCTTCATTTTAAAACGAACCCTATTCATAAAAGACCACCACTGTGATCCTGACTAGAGTCCTTTTTTGATTTTACTGACGTTGTTTTGAAAACCAGCGATAGAACAGTAGCACTTGTACAGGATTGGAGAAATGGTTTCTCCTTCATATGTGCAACCAACAAAGGGCCTAGATCATTGAAAACTCATTTGTCGTTGGCTGCCTGGTCACTCCTCTCCCTATTACTGCCGCCACTCAAAGCAGGATGCAGCGGATGTGACTAGAAAAAAACAAGAGGCTTTTGGTGCTAAATAATCCCCTAAACCGCAACAATGACTGGTAAAAATTGTAAAGGACTGTGAGTAGAATTAAAGCCAGTGTTGTTTAAAATACACGCTCTTAGCACGTTGCCTGACCCTAATATGGCTGCTGGTTTTACATATATGCAGTGCATAGGGTGCTTTTACTGAAACTTTGAGGGTGGGGGAATGTGGCTGGTGAATGATGTCAGGCAGGGGAGGGAGTGCAGGGTAGAACTGGGAGCGGTGAAATAGCCGCCGCTCAGTGTGTGTGCCCCACCTATACCTCCGGCGCTCAGCAAACAAAGCAGAAAGAAGGAAGAATAAAAGGGGTGTAGCCGAACCTCCGATACAGCCTTCCCTGCTCTCGAATATGGCAGCTCCAGGAACACTGCTGCTGTTTCTATGTTGGGCGGCCAGTGCGGGAGGTAAGAAGTGATCTGCTTGTCTGAGAATGGGTTGGTGGACATAGAACCAACACACAGTCTCCACTGGCGTTATCCCTGTGCTTTTGGAATTGGTCTTGGAGGTAGTAGCGATGTTAACAGTGGTGGTACAGCTGCTTGGGTGGTTTGTTTAAACAGCACAGCACTCGGAACAAGTGAAAACATGACTGCTCCTGAGGTGGGCTTTAAACAAAGAAATAAGAAGTTCCTAAAATTGTCATTAAATGGGAGGAGTGGATGGATAGTAATAATTGGTCCCTGCTCTCGGGGAGGGCTGAACACAGGAAGAAGCATGACACATGCATGCCATGGACAAATGGGGAGAAAGATTAGGAGAGCAACGATGGAGCCAGCAAATGGGAAGCCTATGTGTGGGCTGAAGCCTACAAAGTATATATATGTCTCAAAGAGATAGCACAAGAACTGTCTAGCCGAGACCTAAAAATGAATGCACCCTTGTGTAATGTAACTGGTGTTCATGTAAAGCACTCCAATATCTTTGGGTTCAAAACCTCACATATACAAACTGAAGAAAGGGGGCAGGTGGTGACAGGCTGCCTGTCAGCTCTCGGCCAATGATGGAAGAGGAAGCGGCCCTAGTTCCTGCTTTCTTTCATTACTAATTAAAGCTGGCTGTCAATGAGGGAAGGAAGTAATGGCCTGTAATTGGATTTTGTTTTCGTCAGTGTGTGTTTCATTTACTGCCTTAAGGCCAATAAAATCCTCAGTCCTCAAACTTTCCTAGCAATTATACGCAACATATGCATGATTAGGAGGTTGCAGTTTTAGGCATCCTCTATCCAACAGTAAAGAAGGTGAAGGCTTCAGCTAGGTGCAGGCCATCGGCTTTATCCCTCTTTCACATCTACCTCACTAATTCATGGACACAACAATTCGCCTGATGTCGCACAAGTACAACAATTAACATTCATGTGTGTTCAGAAAAAGGAAAAACATTCATACATCTTAGAATTTAAAAAATAATCATTTTATTCAAATTTAACTCAACACTAATAATTGGAAGAGTCATGATGGGTCTTCCCTGGACAATCTGTAAGTCACAGCCTGCAAGACAAAATTGAAGATAAGAAGGTGCGTCATGCGCTCAACAAAGGACAGAGAGAGAGAGAGAGAGAGAGAAAGAAATGGGGAGAGAGAGAGAGTGAAAGAGAGGGAGAGAGAAAGAGAGAGAAAGGGGGCGAGAGGGAGAAGGAGAGAGAGAGCAACAGAGGGAGAGAGAGACAGTGAAAGAAAGAGAGGGAGAGTGAGAGAGAGAGAAAGATAGAGAAAGAGAGGGAGAGAGAGAGACAGTGAAAGGAAGAGAGGGACAGGGAGAGACAGTGCCGACACTGCGCACCCAGGCCTCACAGCTCACCTGCTGCCACCGGTGTGTCTCCAACCACGTGCCGGTATACACTGCAGTCCACCAGGTCCCTCATCTGAAACAGAGTCCACAGCTAATGATGGCAGAGTACATATCATTGCACACGGCAACATCGCTTGGCCGCCCCTGCGCACACAGGCTGCTGCACCCCAGCCCCTCCCGCTGCCCAGCGGGGATTGCCCGCCCCTGCGTACCCAGGCCTCACTGCTCACCTTCCGCCACCGGCGTGTCTCCAAGAGGGCCCACCACGTGGAGGTGCAAACTCCAAGCCCGGGGCCCGTGACCTTGGCAGCCTCCACATCATGCAGCCACGAACCGCGGTCCACCAGGTCTCACACTTGATTCTGGGTCTTGATTTTGCAATGGCAGAGATCATATCAGTGCACACGGCATAATCGCAGGCTGCACACCTGCCCAGCTCTATAGGTGCCACTAACTCTGTGAACCGCGAAGCAACGCCATGTGGCGGTAGGCCCGCGCTGCCCGCTGGCTCAGCCCTACACTGCGGTCCACCAGGTCGCACACTTGATTCTGGGTCTTGATATTGCAATCGCAGATACCATATCGGTGCACATGGCATCATCGCAGGCTGCACACCAGCTCACCAGTTTAGGTGCCCCTACCTCAGTGTACAGAAAGTCACCGTCCCGTGGCGGTAGGCCCGTGCCTGCCGCAGTGTAACCGGTGCCACCGACTCCGTGCTAGGCAAGTCATGGACCCTATATGATTGAGTCTCGTCATATGCCAGGCGGATGCAGCCATGTCACCTCCAGCAGTGGGGAAGAACTGGGACACGTAGCGTCGTCGTCCCCCCCTTTATACGTAAGACGAGTGGGCTGGCTCGGCGTATGCCAGGCCAGCGTAGGGGTGTGAACAATTATCCCTGGCCTCTGGGCATGGTTCATATCTGGGCTGCACAGGAAACCAACTGATGCGTGTGTCTCTGTTGCTGTGTCTGCGCCACACGGCCCGCAATCGACAATGTTGCAATGTTGCATGCAGCCGGAGGGCGTCCGCGAACGAAGGGATTGTACAAGGAGCGCAAGGCCGCTCTTGGTCTTGGCTCATACATGCCAACTGTTGTGTGTTCCTCGCTCTTGGTGCACCATAAGCCCAAGGCCTAGCCTCAATTGTAGCGCGAAAGCCACATCACATACCCAGGATACAAGCAGTAGTCAGACTAACATTAGGGATGAAAGCCCCTTTGTCTCAATACAGAAGCCGGAAGGACATCTGCACCTCCGACCTTGGAATTGCATGCGGCAGGCACCCCCTGAGAGAGATACCATGGCAGATGCTGACGACTCCCACACTACACACAGCGCTAATGAAAGATCAACGTAGCCACACCCCACACACAGAAGTCCTTGCTCGAGGTACTCCTGCATGGAATGGCCTTGACACTTACGTACAGGACAACCCATACGTCCAAACTTTGCACACTCATACGACTCATTGCTCCGAGCTGTGGCATATCATCCACATAACAGCCGCAGGTCAGAAGAGTGCCGGTTCTACGAGAGCGAACAACGCAATGTCAGAACATCCCGGGCACATGCACAACCCCTGTCACGTGGAACTGTACCGTGACCGAATGCTGCATTTGTTGGGGGCACTGCCACTGGCAGTGTTGCGCATCAGTTACCGTCTGAGCTTCCGTCTTGCGTACGTCACCTGCGTCCAGCCCTGGTTCCACTGTCGATCATGCATATTCGAGTGGCCCATGGATGTCTGCCTATCCAACACAACGGTAGCTAAACTGGATTTTGACATGTGTGTGCGCCCCCTGTTGGACCACGACCAGGAATGTAACCGTGATACCCGTTCATGGGATGCCTTGATATTTGGCGTATGTGCTGGCAGTTGGGCATGTGAGATTGCACAATTCCTCGTGTGCAGTGACCACATCGAAGTGCTCTCCTATTGGACTGTGTTGCGGATTGGTGGAACGGCGTGGACGGAGCACATCTGTCCGGACCAGCTAATGGATTGGCTCGTCCCCGTGTTCGTTGAAGTCGACAACGACGTACTCTTGGAACTGATTGCCCATGAAGCTGCGCTCGCTTTCATGGATGAGTAACTACGTTCCTGCAGCCACAAAAGATTGTAACCCATAGCACAGGTCCCAACACCCTTTTGCATCTTGGAGAAATGGACACATACCCCACCATAACAGTGGACATGGCTGTATTCGCCTGGACTCAGAATGCATGTGCGTGCAACACTGCGGGTTGCCACACACCTGTGCAAGGTGAGTGGACAGCGGCGCCTGGCAATGTTCCTCAACCTGACACACCGCTGGAAGGAGAGTACACACATGGCAATGTAGCACTACATGTGACCTTGTTGGACTCCTTCACCTACTCACTGTCAGCAGAGCAGACAGTCAGCGCAGTCCGGTGGTACAGGACTATGCAGATCCCATGGGCTGTGAGTGGTGTCCCCTGACACGGTGCAATGAGCATTCGCCAAACACCACATGACTCGTCCAGCAAGGCAAGGTGGGCTGAGACCGTTGGCATCCGTAATGATTGGTGTTCATTTGTGCCTCCCCATGTCTTTCACCCCTACATGTTCCTTTGCTGCCTGTTAGTGTATGATGCATTGGTCTGCATGTTGTGGCCCTTGTCTTGCCCGTACTGACACGCACATGCTAATAAAGTGTACGCAACTTCACTAGTGTTCAACTGTGATGAGTGTTGATTAGCATGCCAAGTCGTGTGCCTCAATGAGCATTGTCCGTACACAGGGAGGGACTGACTGACGCATTTCACTTAGGGGTGAGTCCCTATTGCCAGCTCCACCTCTGTGAGCCAGACATTGTGGTTGGGAGAGTTGCTGGTAGACCTGTGCGCTTACGTGTCTTCAGCAATGTGAGTATGGTGTCCAACTTCTTGCCATGTGGATCAATGTGTTCCATCAAACCAGGCTGTGTCCACACAGTTGAGTGTGTGTAGGTATGCGAAGAGATGTTCTGTTGTCACATGTGATGTGGGACACTACTTTAGGCCTCCTACCGACTTTGACATTTTTGAAAACACAGCCCTATTTAATACATGGACGTGGGGCTACGTTGGGGGGTTGCGAGATTGTTGTTCATGATCAATGAGGCCACAGCTAGTTCACACCTTCACAGTCATCTAATTGGCCATGTGTGTCACAGTCAAACGTGCGCATTGATGTCATTTCCCAGGGTGTACCTTCTTGTGCAATCAAAGTCCCTACAGTCATCCATACTGTTATACTTGATTGAACATAGACATGACACATCTGTGTGATTAGGAATGTTTTATTCACATTCTGTGGAGTGTCGGAGCTGGAGCAGTACATGGCCATGCACACCCCACATTACATGGTTGCCCAGTGGAGGGCCAAACAGAGTCCTTTAGGGAATGACAAGTTAATCGGTAGAGGAAGGGTTGAGTCCGCAGCCTGTTTGCTGTGTCATTGGTAACCAGAGCAGATATGGTAGTCCATGTGGGGGTCCAGGTGAATGTCGCAGAGTGTTTCGGGGGACAGTGGAAGGTGTTGTACCAGGGCATGTTGCAGAGGGCTGTACCAAGCAGAAACAGGCCATATGGCGGGGGATGAATGCTACAACCTCCTTTCTGACACAGAGTCATTACCATCCACATCTTCGTCCTCAGATATGTCTTCTGTGTCAGGTGTGCCAGGTGTGTGTGGTGGTGTTATGGCTGCATCACTGTGTGCCACTGACACATCAGGGGGCGGAGGTGGTATAGCTGCATCACAGTGTGCCACTGACACATCAGGGGCGGAGATGTGTGTGTCGAAGTTCCTGCAGCAGTCATCTGGGACAGGCTCTGTGGCAGCAATGGCAAGATGAGGATCTGCAGGGCATGGAAGATCCCAGCTACATCTCGCTGGTATTCAGCCGTGGCAGCCATCCTTCCTGGCTGCATCCGCTCCATGTTCTCCATTGTCCTCCGCATCTGTGCCAACTCTGTGCTGTCGTTGCTGGAGCCCGTCTGACTAGACAGTTCTTGTATCCGAGTAATGGCTCCAGCGAGGTCAGCCAAGGATTGTTGTAGGGCATGGAGCGGACAGTGGGTGTCCGTTAGGGACTATAAGTGGTCCCTGATGGGACTAAGACACCCACGTATGGCATCTAGTTTGGCTGCCATGAGGTCGAAACCATGCCACACCTGTTCAGCCAGCCCCCTCTGGCAGTCTGACACACGGCGTTGGAATGCCATGTGCTCTTCGGTGAGGTGCTGGGAGCCAGCCGTGGTGGTGGGTGCTTTCTGCTGTGTGGTCTGTGCAGGGGGTGGGATCACCTCGATGCAGCTGGGCTGCCCATGAGCCGTTGGAGGGTGTCAGAGCAGATAGCCAGGGGGTCCTCCTCATCATCACTGAAGAGATGTCTGGTCTGCTCTGCAGGAGGTGTTGATTGTCCCTCTGCAATGTGAAGGGGAGATGCAGGATAACAGTGTGTTCCATGTCTGTGCACGCATTGTACATGTTTACATTCAGACAGCATGACAATGTACATTGTGACTGTTTTGGAGGAGCTGGGTGTTTGATGGGATACAGTGGACATTTCTACTACATGACGGATTTGAGGTTGTACTCGTACATTATCATCTGACAGTTTCCTGCTATGCCTGATGTGATTGGCCAGTTTCTACGCACATGCGGCACCAGTTGTGTCCTCTGTTCTGTGGTGTAGGTGTGGCACTTTGTACCACATTGTCGTCAATGTTGATGTGCTGTGATTGCTATGTGTGTGTGCTGCATTGTGGGAGAGTCGCCCCTGCAGCTCTGATTTAGCGGCCCCTTATCCCTTTGAGGCGGTGTGCCTTTGATTTGAGTGCTTTTAAGGTGCTGAGATGTTGGCGACTTGGGTCATTTGTGCTCTTGGACGGATTATGGACACTTGTGCATTGTTTGTCTGCAGATGTGTTGTTGACGTCAGGGGTTGTATGTGCACGTGGATGTGTCAGAGTGTGACCTGCTCCTTTGAGGATGTTATCCACACTGGGCCACCTCAGTGTCGTGTCGTGCACCATGTCATGTATTTTGACTGCAGCCATGCTATTGGTCATGCAGTGTCACTTGCATTGTCAGTGTGGCTCACAGAGCGGCGGCTTTGCTGTGTTCAGCACATGTGCATGGGTAGGTTATGAGATTGGTGATGGGGGGGCATTTGTGCACATGGTGGACGGGGGCCTACTTGGTGTTTCTATGTGTGCTGCAGTGTGCCAAGGCCATCAGCGACATGTTCCACAGTCATTGTGGGTGTGCAGTGTGCTACACATAATTGTGCATGTGTGCCATTGTGCCCATCTCCCCCTGTCCCCCCAGTCCCTGGTCGTTACTCACCCTGTTGCTGTTGGGTCAGGTCATATCGAGCAGTGTCCGGACCCCCGACTCCTTGCACCGTCTCCGCACTGATGACTGTGGCCACCATTTCCTCCAGCTCATCCAGCTCCTCCTGTGGTGCAGGACTCCCACCTCCAGTCGCCGTTGCTGCCTTCCGGTTGGCAGCGAGGTTCTGCTTGGTTTGGCTTTTCACATCATGCCAGCGCCTCTTGACCTCCTCCATTGACCTCCTCAACACTCCGACTGCATTCACGATGGACTGCCATATTTCCGTTTGTGTTGCCGATGACACAGTGGAGGTGACGAACAGTTGTTGGTAGTGTTCTGTCACCTCTGTGACGATGATCCGGTTTTCCTGCGGACTGAACCCCGTCTTCCTCTTCTCCTTGCCCTTCCCCGGCCCCGGGGTTCCGGGCTGGTCGTCTGTGTGGCTTGTGGGGTTCGCGTTGTCCTCTGCACTCGGTCCGGGTGCGCCCATGGTGCTACGCAGTTACTTTTTTTTCTCTTTTTTTTCCTCTGCTTTTATAGTGCATTCTCACGCATGGCGCGTGGGAATCACAGGCCTGTCGCTGGTTAGCACTGATTTTTGTATCGCCATTGGGGACATCGCCACTTTTTCGCGTTTGTATTTCGCATTTTTTCGGCGTTGCGTACATTTTAACGCGGGCATTTGTCGCGTTATCGTGAGACTATCGCATGGTGCCGCCGGGTTGAGAATACTGCGTTAACACAGTGTTATTTTCCCGCGACTGCGATGTGAGAAGTTGCGTAAGGCGAATTTGGCGATAGTTAACACACGTTCTTGAGAATATCCCCCTATGTGTGTTGTTTGTGTGCGTACCTCTGTATGCATGCGTAGCATTAGGTCTGGGAGTATGCTTTCAGAGGTGCTGGTGTAGATTTGGTTCTGTTTACATGAGTGTCTTGATGTTTAGTTGTCACGCTGCTGATAAATCTGCTGCTCTCTTTCATTGCGTTCTGTTGGTGGATTGCTCTGTGCATGAATGCTCTAGGATCTGTGAGCCGGGGTTTACAAGTGGTGGCCACTGCACTTGTTTTTTATCATAAGATTTTGACCATAGTGAGAGAGAGGGAAAGGCAGTAAAAGAAGGGGTAGCGGAAGCGAAGAAAACAGCGACAAGGTGAGCAACCAGATGAAAAAGAATCTGCAAGAGTGAAATAAAGAGACTTCAAGTGTAACTGATGGAAGAAAGATGCATCAGACGGAATCAAGGCTAGGGAGGCAGCCTTGGTATGCGGCAACTCTGGCCTTCCAGAGCACCCCTAAACTTTGCACATTAAGCACTGTCTGTGTGTAAATGTGCACATGATGTTGTGTACCTCTACACTATTTAAAAATCAATTTTCTTGGCTCCTGCGATGCTTATTTTCAGTGACGCACATGATCCTCACAAGCCATTACTAAGGTTGGAAACATCCACTCCAGCGTTTCAAGGCAGGTAGAAGCTACAGTCGGACGAGAATGAATTCACTAAACCCCGGACACATTTCATTGCCCCCGACAGCAGAACACTGCCTGTCCAGACACGTGTAGCGCGGCACACCTGGATAATTGCAGAATCCATTTAACCGCCTACAAAGAGGAGATTTGTCTTGCTGGAGATTTCGCAGCAGCGTGAATTCTGAATTTGCAGAGCTTGACTGTGCCACAATAGCCGCCTAGTGCGTTCTCGGGGAAGACAGATTTTATTTTCCTGACAGCAGCATTGTAGCAAAGCAGTCGCAAAACACATTAGCACATGCATGCAATTTCAATACTCATTTGGCGTGGAGCGCTCTTGTTGCTGGTGGTGCGGAACAGGGCCATGCTCATCAGTCTCTTTTATCTGGCCTAGGAATAAAACTGACTACTGGGGCAAGTTTGGCAATTTGGGAAGACAGATGCCAGGCTCCAGGATTAATTACTTGAGCTGCGCCATCAGGGAGTTAACGGGATTGTATTGCTGCTCCGTTCGCTGCCTCCGCCCTTTCTAATCCAAAGTATACATTGTGTGAGGCGCATTTTAAGTTTGCTTTCTGTTGCTGAGAGATGTCCTATCGCTGTGTTCCAGCACGATGCATTAAACATTAGCACAGTAATCTGGATTTCTCGATGCTTCATGCTTTGATGGTTGTGATAAATTATCAGACCCTTTGAGCTCTCTTGACAGTTCCACGCTGCACAGTGGCAGCAGTTGTCGCTCGTGTGGATGGTTAACCTCCTGCTGCCTGTTCTCCGTCTCCCCGATGCCATTCCTCCTTTCTCCTTCCAAAAACTCACGCACAGCGTATGAACACCGACTACTGAAAGAGCGCAATATATAACGGACGGCTCGGCGCGCGGCCGCGGGGGCGCGCGCGTCCAGCCCGTGGTCGCACATTTCAATCTGCCCCTTGTCAGTGGTGATGAGCAACCGGTCCCGTCTGAGAGACTGCCAGGGTTTTAATGGAGTGAAATGGCGCGGAAGTGAAGTCCAGATCAGCGGGCAGTTAAGAGACCAAACACATGAGATGTCAGTCCAGATCTGCTTGCCGTACGGGCTCGGAATATGCTGGCCATTTCAAAAGAACATTAGAGCGGGGCTTTAAGTGGGATGAAAAAAATGGCGGGTCACTAAAAGTCGCAGCATGGCTATGCAATTACGGGAGTGACGTAACAATTTTAACTACATTTCTGTGATTCCTATCGTGTGCCTCCTGACTAGTATTTCGGTGCCTCTGAGTTTTTTTATTGCACTCATACATAACAAAACTACCATACACCTAGCCAGAGCTATTAGTGTTGTCAATGAGTATTAGCAGTTTAAGATAAGTAAATAACAACAATGATTTAATTGGCAAAAATATTGAAAATGTTTGAATTCTTAAATTGAGAGACTGTAAATTAAACGTTACTGAGGCCTGTGGAAGGGCCAGTGGTCTTCAAAGTGTCTCAGTCATTCCCGTTGTGGTCACTATGTTAGACATGTGCACCCTTTTTCTCTCCACATCTCACCCATCTGCATGCCTCACACCTCATCTCTTTCCACTTCAGCACCCTCTTTTCATTCTCTCCTAAATGCTTCCTAGCATCTCCTTCACTGCGCCACACTCAAACACACAAAGCAACTGCTCACCTGTAAGCACTGCATTTTGTTTTACTTTTGCCTTGTCAATATTTTGACAACTCTGTACCTCCTTCACACACATTTGCACAGAATCACAATAGTAACTGGAACACCCAACCATTGCGCTGTGCACTCTGCATAGAGGCCCAGGTTTGAATGAGCCAAGTATTCTGAAAACCTTTTTGAACCACTTTTAGGCACTCTAAGATTTCAGGGGCAGCTCACTCATAGGGGGCATAGGAGCTGTGCCCCACTGCTTCAAATTACCTTCAGTCATGTTAGGGTCAATTAATATAGGGCAGTCCTGCCAAGTACCACGCATCACGCGTTAGACTAACGCATTTCAGTGTGGTGGTCTGCATCACTGCACTAAAATGCAAAGTCACGCATTTATAGCGCCTCCAACGCTATTAAGTCGGAGCGCTATAATTAGCACAGAGGAAAGCAGCGCCTGGTCGCACTGCTCTGGCAGCCACAGAGTCATGTGACTGACAGAGACTCAGACTGCTGCCGGCTTGGGAGCTGGCTTTGCTGAGCTCAGCTCCATTAGGCATTCAAGTGACATGATGGTGTCACGGATCATACAATGTGTCCCACAATCACCAAATGTTGAGGCAGGGCTCAATAATATAGGGTGGGCCGACCGAGGGGCGAGGTGAGCAGGCGGCAGTTATAGTTTCAAAATTAAGGAGTGTAGTCCACCGCCGCTCGCACAGCTGTATCAAATATCTTTATGGCCCATTGCCAGGCTTCTTATAGCTGTCTGGAGCAACTCGGGCTCTGTCTATGGGCAGGACAACATGGTAGCAATAGTGAAATATAAACAACACTGGCCTGCCGAAAACAACATATGTATAATCCATTCCAGGCAGCCGACCTTGCCTTGTTGTTTTCCGGCTCCGCAGGTCATGAGGAGATCAAATAACATTGGCGATTTCAGGTGGTTCTGCAACTTTCTTTTTTCTTAGGAACGCCCACCACCAATGAAGGAACTGTAGCCTAACGCCTTTCCATCGTGCGCAGACCCCTCCTCCCCCATCACAGTCCATGCTCACTGTGAGGAGGGTCCCCGGATCGTAGGCTGCAGGATGTTATTGTTCCAGGGCATTACCCAGGTCAGACTCTGCCTGCAGTGACTCGAGTCCTGCAGGCTGCCCCATCACCCTCTGCCCCAGGTGCCTGTAGCCACCACACATTGGTACCGGGGCCCGGCCTGCCCTCCTTGGTACGTTAATTAATGTTAATTACATTTAATATAATAGCACATGACTCAACCCGAAGGGTAATCTCAGCGCTGCAAGTATTTAACAATCCCAGTCCAGTTGAGCCACGCCCTGTGAAAGCAGCCCCATCTACCAATGCAGCCCCAGAGATCGGCACGTGCACACAGGAGAGCTCCTGCCAACAGCAGTACACTATAGCTCCTGACTGAGGACCCGAGCGGACCAAGGCCATCAAAGTGACAATCATAGATAGCAGCTTAGCGCAGTAGCAGTGAGTGTCAGTGCATCAACCAGACAAGTGTTGTAAACCACATCTGGCAGTGGAGATCCCTCCACCGGCAGACGAGGGTAAGAGAGGTTTTTTGACGTGGATACCTCCTGCCAACTAGTAATATGCTACCACTATTGTATCCAGACAAGAAGGAGCTCTAAAAGCTACTTAAATCCTTACGTGGCGTACGTCGCTAAATGCGAAAAGGAAGCAATTCCTTTTTGTTATTTAACCCTCACACACCCTATTGGTGTCATGCTTCATCATTGGGTTCACCCTAACTCCTAAAGGTCAGGGTGGGCTCAACCGTATTTCAGGGAGCTCTTAAGAGATGTAGGCCAGGGGGCCTTAAAGATAAAAATCCTACTCCGTTCCCCAGGTATCCCTTTTATTCACGGGGGTGTAGTGGATATTAAAATAAAATAAAATAAATTAAAAATAAATTAAAACGGGTCTTCCAGCCCTCACACCCGCACGCACCCCACGGCTTCTTCAAAAGATCTCCGCCAAAGAGCCCCGTTTACGTGAGCCCGTCGGGCATTGCAGCGCCAGCCCGACGAGGAGCATGGCCCAATGATGAAGCATGACATCCCTCGGGGTGTGTGAGGGCATCACGAAGAAAGACCTCCCTTTCCCTCATCTTCTAGAGATGCCAGGAAGGGCACTCACTATGTATGAGGAGGTGTGGGGGGTAGGGGACGAGGTGGAGTAATGCAGTCCTGTTGCTCCGGTGCCCTGGTCAGCTAACGTTAATTGGGCATATAGCAGTCCCCGCGGGCATCAATGCCTTCTGGCATTACACTGTCCTCTCGGGTTTCAAGCAGCCCACGGGGGTGTAAAGGCTAAGGCCACAGGATGATGTGGGACAGGTCCAGTTAAAAACAGTAACGGTCCCTAAAAACTCCTATATACATCTCCTTAATGCTGGAAGTAAAACACTTTTTCAAACTCAAAAAATATGTCAGCCATGCAGTCCCATTTACATTTTTCTCTTTTGACTTCATGTTGTATTGTATATGCAGGCCTGTTTCCTAAGAGTATTTAATTTCCATGCAGCTTGAGTCTTGTGCAGCGCATCACACAAGCTGAGTTGCTTCTAAGGGTTAGCGGGAGGTCATATTGTGGAAGGGGGACTTGACGGGGCAACATTGAGCGCTCCAAAGTTAAGTGTGAAAGCAGTGTGAGTTTCACTTTGTCATAAAGGTTTTCTGACAACACACTCATCCAATCTTTGGCCTCTCTACAGGGCACAGAACGAAGGTCACGAATTTGTGCCCATTGGAATTACAAATATAGCTGCTAGTGACTGAAATGCTTAGTCTAAACTGTATGTTACTCTGATTATTTCAGTAGTAGAGGTGCCCCATACTTTTGTGGAGTGCCTTGGCACAGCTGAGAGTGATTACCTGCACAGGAATAACAGGAGCTGCTGGAGTTGGTTCAGTACTGTATTACAGGCATAACTTTAGTGGAAACGCACTGGTAAAGTTATTTGAAGGTTACACCACTGGAACAAGAGTCAGCAGAATCAGACAATGAAAGCCTCTGGAATGTGAAGAAGATCACGAACAAGACAGAAACTTTGCTTATTTACGAGTCGTATGTTGCACACATGCACCAGTTGATGTTCAGGTGCTTTACTACAAACCATACTTTGTCTCAAGGGAAGGTTACACAACAGAGCCAGTGCAAAAAAAGAATATACAAAACTGAAAAAAGAACTCGAATTCAAAAGCACCACACTTGGCATACATTGGTTTTACATAATGTGTGCAGTGCAGCATGTGGACAGCTCACACTCAGTAGGGCAAGAAATGCACCACATAAATACTCTTTGACATGAGTTATGTCTTCTGCCTTGGGGTGCAACATACAGTTCCATCGAGGTCAGGGTGCATCATCCATTTATGGGGTGGATGCAGTAAGTGCAGGTCTGTATTCGGGAAAAGTGCATCAGGCCAAGACCTGCCCTTTGAGAGAGTTCAGGAAACACACCTCAGCTCTGGGGAATGTCCCAGAAGAATGGTTCTGTCAGTCTGGAGGATGCAGGAAGCACTCTCTTGTCACTGAGGTCAATGCAAGAAGCACAGTCATGTCAGGGGTGAAGGCTGCAGAAAGGAACAGGTCTACTTGGTGCCAGTGGGAGTAGAGTGAGCATGACGGTGGAGAAGGCACAGACCTGCTCTACTGAGGACTCCTAGGTGTGAACTGGTACAAACAAGCAGTCCTTTCTGCTTGAATGTTTCCCTTTCTAATTGTTGTCCTGGAAAACATACCTAGAGTGACAGGCCCTAAAAGTTTTAAAACACTGAATTTACCATAAATGTTTCCAAAACTTAGCCCATTGACACATATCAATCAAGGTTTAATGATAGGTCATGATCCACAAACATGGGCTGCTTTTTAAGGGTGTCCAGGCCCATTTCTGGTCCCAATCCAACCCTGCTAGGAAGCGCGCTGAAAACCGGATCCAATGGAATGGGTGGGGCCCGCAGAGTGTCTGTCACGGCTGAAGTCCCAAAGCCTGCTCAGGAATGTGCCAGGACACTGTGTAACTGATCCTCCCACTGCAGGGCGGCTGCAAGACTTATAGAGGTCTTTCTGCACACACCTCCTCCAACATGAACTAGGCCCATTTGCAAAACTGTATTTTATGAGGATTAGCTGGGAGTTACTGCTTTTTACTAGGTTAATGCTCTTCTATTTCTGGTGCTTTACAGTAGTTTTACGATCTTCTTAGTGTTTTTCATAGCTCAAATGGGTGTAATTTCTGATATATATATGTTTCCCTTGTCTAAATTGCTTGATTTTGCTCGCGAGAAAGTGTCACTCATAGTCATTGAATGTCACTCATAATTACACTGAAATTATGAAAATGTCACACATAGCACTCTGAAACCTTGGCAGCTATGATAGTGTCCGAGCCAGGCAGATATAATTGTTATGGCATTGAGGGGAAGGCTGTCTCTGCCTTGTAATTTAAGTGTGCATGTCATTGTGACCGATGCCTTTTAAACAGTCAACCTGACATGCGTATTTTGCATCGCTGAAGTTGGACTCTATAGAACGCTGGTGGAGTGCAGAGATCTCTGCCCCTCAGCATCCACTGGAACGTTTAGTTATTCTGTCCTTGTCAATCATGAAGCTTCTCTCATGCTCTTTACTGTAATTAACAGCATGAGGGCGGCATCAGAATTGGCTGAGATAAGTTCTATGGTACGCAGGGAGTCCACGCACAATGGAGCACAACAGTGCAGGGGCCGGTCTGGCTTGCTTATTCCTGCAGTCTGAATTCCAAATAGAGGAAGAGCAGTGAGGAGCTCCGAGCTGTACTTGGATGCTTCAGTATGCAATCAGTACCTGAGCAGGTGCGCAGGCCTCAGCTCTAACTGCCTGCTACTTCTTTTCATCGGACTATAATGCTTCAAAGTCACAGTGAGTTCATAATGTTGCTTTGCAGCAAGAAACAAGTGTGTTATACATTTTTGGTTATAGCCATTCTGCCTACCGATGATATTTTCTTTGATAAGATCTGACACGAATTAAAAGGTCAATTGGGTAGAGAATTGATACCGCACATGCAAAAGCTGTCAAAGGTTGCGTATACATTATTTCTTCTAATAAGAATTGTTTTTCTATATGAATGGTGAAACAACTATATCGTCACTCTTAGTTGTTGTTAATTGCTGATGGCATTTAGTACATTTTATTTCATATAATTATTTAATTTGCTTCACCCCCAAAATGATAATTCCAGGCACTTTTGTATACTGAAAAGGACATAACATATCCCTAATTCAATACTTTATTGCTGTTTTTGGATATCAGACTGGTAATACTGGGGTAAAAGTTCTGCCCAACGAGTGCCAACATGTAAAAATGTCAAAATAATGAGGTAATACTTTCACAAAATCTGCCGCATTACGTCACATAAGTTGCCTTATCTTGCTGTATTATTTGGACCTCCCCTGCCGCATAGAATCATTGGCCCTGCTTTTAATGTAAACACCAGCATTACATTATATTAGCTCTTGGGTCTACAATTCTTCCTAGCTGGCGTGTTAGTCCATGCCAAGGACTCTGTCTGGGCACTCTGCAGTCAGCAGCCACAAGGGCGTAGTTGTGAATAGTGCAGCAGGTGCAGTGGCATTGGCCCCAAGTGTGTGAGGGACCTTCTGCACCCCAACTGTGGGTATTTTTTATTTTTATACAACCAAACAGGTGGAAGAGGGTGCCCATTTTACTTGATTAACGTAGAGTCCATTGCACCCTTGCTATGCCACTCTATAGCCATCGCAAGCTTATTTTCAATCGCACTTACTTAATCTATACAAGTCAAGAACGATTTTTACGACCCACCACTGTCAAATTTCACCAGCCACCACTGTAAAAATCTCACACTGCCTTCTGCTTCAACTCCAGAACTCTCAATTTCAGCCCCTTATAAACATAAGGAGGCAATTCTGTTCAAAATATGCTCTTTACAAGAGTATTATGCTCTACAAAAATAAATACAGAAACACAACATCATGGAAATAGCTAACAGTCTTAGGGAATGCTAGATTTAAGTACAACGTGAAATATAAACAGGGATGAAATCACTGACATGGATTACCTTAACGTTTTGACATTCATTGTTCAGAAATAGATCAGTATTTTTTCCATTAAAGTTAAGGACATGCACATAGAGGCTGATACAGACCCGTTTCTATGTCCTTTTTAATTACTACCGGTTCTGAGACCCGGTGGGACCAGCCCACTTAATGCCCTGCATTAGAATAAACAGAGGCCCCTGAGGCTGTCTCCCATGCTCAAAAGAGAAACATTTTCACTACCATTCCAAATTGCTTTGACTGCATTGATGTTTGCATCAACATTCGAAACAGTTGACCGCAGCAGTATTCGTTTGCACCAGTGAGGTGGTGCTAATGTCCATGCAAAATTTTACCAGCATCAGTACAATGTATACAATAAGAAAATGTTGCAAAAGTACACAGGCACTGGTGCAAAGTATGTGATCTATTTTCAGTTTGTGCCTTGCATGCTAACAAAACTCTTTTAGACGAAAATAGGCACAGAGTGATAAGTACAAATCTGTGACTGATAAAATTGTTCTTCAGACTCCAGGGTTCGGCGCTCAATCTGAATACCATATTGGTGATGGCAGCATTGTTTCTAACGTTCACTTCAAGGTAGAATGCATTCAACATTCAAGTCTTCTGAAGTAAACGTGAGAGTCGATCCAGTTATTGGTTTGACTTTGTCTCATGACCCTTAAAATGTCTGGTAGTGAATCATCATTGCTGCTGTCCAGTGACTTCTTTTGAATGGTATGAACATAGATGATGTGTTGTATCATGGCCAGGATCAAGCATTCATGAGTATATTACACTGTGTTGTGGCTGTTCCATAGAGTCGCTGTGCACTTTATACTATAATAATTTATATAGTGCTTTATCCCCTACCAAGGCATGAAAGTTCTTTACAACATAGTTGTAACCACACAGTGCCTTTCTCACGCCGCCTTTACAATGCAAATCTTTACCACACAGACTCATGGACCCAACCGTCCAAATATTCAATTATTTTTGTCCCTCAATTTCTCAAAAACTACTGAATGGATTTACACCAAATCACAAAAAGCACAGTTTGTGGACCTAGATCTAGCTTCCTGCCGAATTTAGTGTAATTCCATTCTGCAGTTTTTTTCTGTAGCCCCGCCTAAAGAAGTCTATGGAAATGCATTGGGATTTTGTGTTTTGGGACCCCCCTTTTTTCTTGACCCCACATGAAAGATCACCCCAAAACTTTACAGGAACGAGCTGAGGTGGATTAACTTTTTTGGGAAAGATTTCCTTTTTAACTGAATTCCTCTCCGTTTTTATCTGTTCGCTTTTCATGTCTTATTTTGGGCTCGCACCGGGACACTCTTCTGAGTAGCTGTGCGCGTTTAAACTCGGCTAACATAACATAACATGTGTCAAATGGACAAAGTTATTAGCAAGCCAAAACACACTCTTTCTATGGAAAAGACCTATCTATAACTACGTAGTGGCCACCGCTACTGGCTGATATATATATTTTTCTTACTTTATTCAAACTTAACTGCGTGGAAAAGGCATGCATGTTAAAGGCATATGTGTGATAAAGGCATGCGTTTAGAAAAATTTGTGGCAAAGGCATGCATTGTAAAGCTTGCATTGTAATGTCGTACAACCTTTGGAGGATGGCAGGGTTTAATAGGACCAGGGTGAGACCCGATGATGAAGCATGACACCAATAGTGTGTGTGAGGGTCCCTAAACAACCCTTGTGGTTGTCTTTCCTCTGGGAGAAGCAGGCTCTAATGAAATCAAGAAGCTGGTAGGACACCTTTTTTTGTGACAAATTTATGATTTTTGGAGGTTGTATTCTACAATTGCCTTATACATCAGCATTGAAAATCTCTTCCCCCTCACCACATAGTGGATGTTTGCAAAAGGTGTGCATAGAAAGTATTTGGTATCATCTTTGATGACCAGAGTTGTGCTCTTTCCATGCCATGTGTTGCTGCACGTAGAAGAGTGAACAAGAATGAGGCATAAGATGCATATATGGTATTGCTTGAAACTTGTTGGAAGAGTGGTGTTTCAAGTGTGACATGTTTCGGAAGTATTGTGGTATCATGCTTGATAAATAGTGGTTGTTCTTTTAGTGTGGCTGCTATCATGTAGCTGTTTTAATGAAAGGAGTGGAGTGAAAAAGTGATGGGTGGTTGTGCATGTCATCATGCTCACCTTCTTTGTGGGGCAGTTGATTTTTATTGTTGGGTATGAGACTGAGCCATCTGGTATCTATGCTCTCCTTGTGATGGGCAATGGTCCTGTTTCTTGGTTCATGTGATTGTTCATCATCTTTTGGGAAAGAACCAGTTATTTACTGCCTTCTTGAAATTTAAATGATCTTGGATGTTTCTTGTCTTTGCTAGGAGGGATAGCCAGTATTTTGCTGTCTATAAAGAGAAGGATGTACCAGCAAATTAGGGCAGTCAGCAGAGATGTCAGTCTAATGCAAAGGCTTCTGCTCTGGGAGTATCTATGCAGTTTTACTTGAATAAAGACCTGGCTGTCCTGTAGATGACACGTTGGGCCATGAAGAATGCCTTGAAGAGCAACATCTGTCTATGCTTAGCCAGTGAAGCTCTTCGAGGGCTGGCATAGTCTGGTTACAGCAGCGTAAGTGTTGTCTTGTGGCTGCTTTTTTCAAATTCTTTTGCAATCTAGGTAGTTAGAGGAGAGCCCTTGTTAGAGTTCTTTAATGTAGGCAAACTAGGCGATAGTTGCTTGTGGAAACCATAGTTATAGGAAGATGCATTATAATGGTGACATGTTGTGAAAATCGTTATTTGTGACTAAGTACTCTTGAGTACACAAGTGATATGTTAGGGTTCCTGGTTTCTTACATTAGTCAATGTGACTGTCATCTGGCTGAGTTTCTGCAGCCAAATGGTCACAGGCTGGTAGTGCTTCCATTCCCCAAAGATTAGGATCTAATTTTTAGATAAGTTCAGTGTTGGAAAGGGAATGCCCTCTTTATGGAAAAAAGGCATGCAAACTTCCCTGAGTACTCCCTGGAAACTGGTATTCTAACTTCTTATTTGAACCTGCCATCACATGTATCTAGCAGGGGCCTAGGCCTGTTCCTGGTAATGGGATGTCTAGAAATTGTTCTGTGACGTTTAGGGGTGCCCACTCAGATAGCCCTCATAGCGGGCTTCAGACTACTGTCCATGCTCTTGGTAAATCACATAAGGTGGTGGTGGCAGTGTACTGAATTTTGCGACTTTTAAACCTTTTTCTCTGTGTCAGGAAAAAAACATTGTCTACTGAGACCTCCTGGGTATAGTTCCACTTTGTAAGTGAACCCCAGACCTTGCATTAATATTCTGTGTGCATGTCAACTGCTATATGTAAGAAATTGGGTTAATGGTTGAAGGGGATGGAAGCCCCACTCAGGCAAAAACCACAACCCTTGTCAGGGCAAACCACAAAAGTCAATAAATTAACCTTTGCTTAACCCTCTGGTAGCTTGGCACAAAAGCGGTCAGGCTTAACTTAGAGGCAATGTGTAAATAATTTATGCAGCACACAAACAGTAAGAAACTGAAAACATAACGTAAGAAAAATCCCAAACTGATTTAGAAAATAGGGGAAATATTAATAAATAAAATGATACCAAAACAACAAAAATTCAGTCAGTAGAACTGGCGATATTCAATTTTAAAGTTTTAAGTGAAAATATTGCCTAAAAGCACAAAGCATCACCCACGGTAATCTGGTTGCACTAGACTGGGGTAAAGTCACAAGTTCAGCCCTACAGATATGGGATGCAGGTCGGATACAGGCATCAGGAAGTGCTTCATTTGAGTGGGTGATTTTCAGTGCTTGGCACCGGCATTAATGACAGTCCACCACATGGTGGCGCTGTCTGTCTAATTTCGAGATGAGGGCAACAACCATGTTTAATAATTCAGTATACATTAAAAATTTATAATTTGTACCGCCCACGCCATTCTCATAGTTTTAGGTGGCCCGGAATATTCTGAATTATCACACTTGTCTGATGGTTAGTAGTTAAGTTGGTACTGTCATTGGCAGTGATGGCAGGGGCAATGGGTGGTGCAAGCTGTAGTGGCCTCCTGAAAAGGGCCTTGGAACTTACCTTTGTATAAATTAAGCACTGAGACCAAGCTAGTTCATTTGAAAAAATTATCTTCTCAAGTCCAGCATGAAGAGTTCTATTGATATCGGAAGAGGCTGCAAGGAGAAGGCTATTAGCGCTGGGAGTGAGGTTTTCGGTATCTCAATCTTCGAGTGTAATCATTAAATAACCTCGCCACTGGTCATAGGGACCTTTGTTCGTTGACAAGGAGTAAGGAGCAATAATCTACATAGCAAGAAATCATTAAAGACTTTTAATACAGTCAATAAAGAGAGTTTGAATGAGTTTAAAAGTTTTATTCTTCAGTGTCTCAGGGATCTCAATTTTATTCAGCAAGGGTTAATCTTTTAGGCATTAGCATTAGAAATAAACATAGTCTAATAAATGATATTTCAATGTAAGGCAAAATAATGCATTAGTCAGAATTATGGTCGTTTTTGGGATAATGTAGCAGGCGTGTTTCATAAAGGAATTTTCCTAAGCTAAATAAAGTTTGAATAATAAGAGAAAAGAAAGGTGCCAGTTCAGATACCCAATAAAGAGTTCTGATGAGAGAATCAATGTGCAAACATAGACTTTCATGTCAGACTTAAAAATATTCACAGTCATAAATCAGCAGACATAAAAGAAATAGTTACATCGTTGGTATTTTGTGCTCCAGACTGTTCTTCTCATGACTCAGTCTTCCTTTTTCTTCCTCTTCCCTCAGTGAGAACTCACTATCAGTTGTCTAATACAAAACAAATGCCTTTTCACTAGTTAAAAGAAGGCTGCTGGAAAATACAACATCTGTAACAAAGAGAAAATCATTGTGGACAAACAGCTATTCAATGTGAAAAACAGGACTTTCAGTGTTAATGCATTATTTTTCAGTTAGCATGGCATTGACAGTTAGGTTAACTTAAATCAGCACTTTTATTTATTTGCAGGCCTACAACATTAAATATGATTACCTATTACAAGTTTAGCATTTAACATATGTTTCACTTAAATGTAAGGTTTGCACATTACTAATAAGAGCATTTTGTTAGCTAATAAAATTTGTGTAAAAAGTTTCCCCCTGCTGATGGTTGAAAAACCATCAACGACTTCTTCACAAATGAATCTTTAGAGTGCACTCATTTTCTGTTGAGTCATTCTTTTCATTTTTCAGCTTTCCAATTTCCTTCGATTTCCTACATTCTCTCTTCTTTGTCTCTTCCATTTCTAATTCTCCTCTGATTTGTCTTTCTCATTCTTTATTCTTTTTCTTTGTTAAATATCCTCTAAATCCTATAAACAAAGCACGTAAGCATATCAAGCAAATACCAATGATCATTACAGGTCTTATTATGACCCTAAAAGTCCACCTCCCACTGTTGCAAACCAACTGCCAATGACAGACACTCCTTTTCCTAGACTCCCTTATAACCTTGTGGTTTCTAAACGTTCTAATTCAGGTTTTGGGTCAGTAATATTCTTTGCAAATTATTTTATCTTTTTACTCTCATCAGGGATGTAGGAGCAGCAATGTTGAGTTTTATACATTTGTTGCAGACTCCACCATTCTCGGCTACTAATATATCTAAAGCTAATTGATCTTGCAAGACCATTGATCTACTAGCCACTAATTCTGTTTTAACAGCCAGCAAATCACCAGGTGTACTAGTGGCCAGTTTGCTACTGTTGATAACCTTCTAATTTTCTCATTATTTAAAACTACTCCTACAGGTTGTATGATTGCTACAAAAATGCCTCCCACTAATTGTGTCCTATCTTCAGCACTACAGGCATGTCTGTGGGGTGGTATCATCGTTAAGACATTTATGCTGCTTCCATTATATGTTTTAGGAAACACTAAAGCTAATAAGCGAACACCCTCCAATCAGCAGGCAGCTGAAAATAGGCATCCTGTCCCCAACAAAATATACTCCAGGAATAACTGCCTCTTCCCTTGTTTGAACAGGTCCTCCCAAAACTTTGAATGTGTGTTCATAATTGCTTATCCCAATATGTCTTTTTCTAAACTGATTCCTTCTTTTGCACAAACACAATTTGCATTTTTGTGTGCTCTATCTAATTTTAATTTTGGATGAACCGTTTTCTTCTTATACTCATCTTTTTCTTTCTTCCAAACATTATTTAAAACATCTTCCTCTTTATTTGCATTGCAGAATTTTTTAGCTCTTCTCTCCTGTAATGTTAAAAAGATCATATTTTCTAATAGCCTCATTAAACATGTTAGATTCTTCTTGTATGCTTTGACATGTCTATAACTATGGGGGATCTAAAGAAATACAATGTAATTTCCATGTCTTTTGCTTGTGGGTGAGGATACATTCTTTTCTGAAGACAAATTTGGAAAGGATCCAGTCATATTTGGAAAGATAATATTCAAAATGTTCCTGTTTATAAAGTAAGCTAAGTGATATACTATACGTAATCGCATATGAAAGTGGGATATGATGATATCCCACTTCTTCTGCAGCTGAAGAAGGTAAGTGTGCACAAACATAACAGTCCCTAGTGTCTAAAGATTGAGTGTGTTCCAGAACTAATCTAGAGTAAACATTAGTCAAAAAACTTCTTTTGAATAATCTACAAATGAAGCTTTTAATTTCATCTCATTTTATGTGTGTGTAGGTGTTGTAGGTGCAGGGGTAGATCTAAGTTTTCTATCTTTGGTGTGAAACTCATTGCAACTAAAGGGACTATACTTGCTGATATAACAAATATTAGTGTCACAATAATCACTATCCTACACTTAGCTTTGGTAAGGATGCCCATATTTATCTACAGTCAGACTTGAGTAGATTATAGCAGCAGGCAGATTCAATATTCTGCGCTGACTTCTACTTGTGCAAATGAGCAAAACCTACAACGATCAACTTGTAGTTATTTCATTCAGTCTATATGCAAAAATCTTTGTGGGAAATCCCCAGCCCTACTCGATCTTCTTCTAAATGTGTTATCCCTACTCTTCAACTGCAAACTTGGCACTAGGGAATTCTTCTTTTCATTCACTTTTGTCAATTGTTTATTGTCAATGTAATTTATTTCAGTCTTTTATTTTTCTGCTTTAAACACAGTTCATCATTTTTCATCTCAGTTAATTCGATTTTGAATTCACTAAATAGTGCTTGTCAGGTCTTGATTGTAATATCTGCTTCAGAAATTGTATTTAATCAATGCTGTTTTAGTGTGGCATATCATGGAGGTTCAAATGTCTCTGATCTCAGTTCATTAGGATTTTGACCTGATGCATTTGGCACATTTTCTGAGTAATAAGGCCATTCAGGAGCAGAATACATGTAACAAGGTACTCTCACTCTTTTGGATCTGCTTGGTGTCTGTTGATCTTCTTCTGTTTCACATATACCTCTAGATCAGAGGTCTTCAAACTGTGGGGCACGCACCCCGGTGAGGGGTTTGGAAACACCTTTGGAAGGGTACGAGCTCCACAGAAAGATTTCCCCATTACGCTGTTCATCCCAACATCTGAAGTACATTTACTTCTGTTTCTTCCCCAGAATTGTGGCCATAACAAACAGGACTCTCTCTGTTTGGAGGCAACAGTCATAATAACTGTTAGAAATGGGGTTTCTAGTTGGCTAAGGTATGCTCCTAAGCCAGGCAGAACCCACCACTCTAGTCAGGGCAAGTAAGTTACACACCAAAGATAACCTGTGCTCACCCTCTGGTAGCCTGGCGCAGAGCAGTCAGGCTTATCATCAAAGGCAATGTGTAAAGCGTTTGCACAACACACACACACACACAAACACAATGAACACACCACAAAAGATACTTCACACAAGATTATATGAAAATATATAGCATATTATACATAAACTCAGACCACAACCACATGAATCATAAATGCTGTGCATACTATGCAAATCCTTTGATAGTACTTGTTATGCTGGAAATGCAAGAATCAACACAACATACATTAGGACATCAGTGCATGAAATGCAGCAGCTGGTTGGGAGAAGACACATAAATCACCAAATATCACTAGCAGTACATAAATCACAGGATATCACCACAAGAGCATAGGGTGCAGCGTACCCGCACTTCTATTAAACATTATACAGTAATTAGGGATCCCATGTAGGGCACAGGAGCACCTGCACGCCTACGAGTTATATTACGGTAATTATTTGCTTTCTGAAATGCGGCAACTTTCTTAGTAACACTCGGGGTCGTCCTTCGAGGTTCTCCCCCCTTGTCCTGCCATAACTGATGACGGGTCCCCAGGAATGTGATATCCAGTGAGAAACTGCCGGATGGCCTGGGGTGACCTTGCTATGTCCCCCTCGGTCAGTTTCAAGGAAATGCAGCCGCTCCCACCCGGAGTTGGCCCCGAAGGTTAAAGACACCTTTCAGGAAAAACTGCCCCAAGGCAAGTGGAAAGTGGCACTCTATCGGCGTAGGTGAGCCTGGAGCCCTTCGTGGCCACCGGGTCACATCCCCTCTGATCAAAGGGTGTAGTGCCGCCTGTGAAGGGAATATGGGACGGCAATGTGACTTTCTCCCTGGGGGCTCACTTACCCTGGAGTTGGCAGGAGAGCCAGAACACTGGTTTGGGGGCCGGGCCAGGTGAACGGGCCACTAAGCTTGGCCCGCACCTAGCAGCAAAGCAACATGTTTGGTGGGCAAGGTAGTGGCGGTGCGGCAGACCCTCTCCCAAGGCACTGAAAGCCCGAGGCATGCCATCCACAGCCTTGCGGGCGGCCAGTTGTATTCCTCCCTTGCCAACCATCAGGACATAGAGCGCAACCTGTTCTATTCCATATCAACCCTTCCAAGAATGTCCTCAGCAATACTAGATCACACTGCTGTGGGTGTCAGGCGATAATGTCTTGCGGCAGAGGTGCTCAAGGTGCCACCCTTTGATGACCCTGAGGTGGTATAAACAGGGGGGGGGGACCCATAAGGCCTTGCAGAGTACGGGGGCACAAACAGCAGGAAAGCATGCAGGCAGGCCAGCACAATCAGGGCGGATGCAAGATGGCAGTCCCTTCTGCAGCCCACCAATCAGCAGGCAGTAGGCCAACACAGCAAAGCATATAGTCCCAATGGCGGTTTTTCCTGGCAGCACAGCAGTTCCCTGGCAATGGGCTGCATGTAGAGCCAACAGCATCTGGTTACAAGTCCCACGCAATATCTAAAATCATGGGGTCAGAGCGCCTGTATTTATACTCAAAAATGTCTTTGTTCAAGGTGGAACTTCAACGGGAACCTTTAGAAGTGCACAACAATCTCCTTCCATACAGCCTGGGCTCCAGATGTCAGTAGGGGGTAAATCAGCCCTTTGTGTGAGGGCAGGACACAGCCTATACAATTGTAAAGTGTGAACGCCCTCTGCAAGCCCAGGAAGACCATCAGTATATAGATGAATCCAGATGTAATCCCTTTCACACCCAGGCCTTCCTGTGTGATGGCTGTCTGGAAAGTATGCACAACGTTTTGCTGTCACCCATGCCCAGATGTGGATTGGAGTCAGGCTGCAAAGCACAAAGAGCCATAAACACAGAGAAATGCCCACTTTCTAAAAGTGGCATTTCTAAAATAGTAATGTAAAATCCAACTACACCAGTAAGCAGGATATATCACCATGATTTCAAACATACCAAGCAAGGCAATGCTACCCCTTTCTGATCAGAATTACCACTTAAAAGTATATAAGGGAAATGCTAATGCTAGCCTATGAGAGGAGTAGGCCTTACAGCAGTGAGAAACATAAATAGGCTGTTTCTCACTACCAGGAGATGCCACACAATATAGGCATATGTCCTACCCTTTACTTGCACAGCACACTGCCCATAAGGCTACCTAGGGCGTACCTTAGGGGTGAACTATGTGTAATAAAGAGGAAGTTTAAGTCTTGACAAATAGTTTTAAATGGCAAGTAAAAGTGGCAGTAAACTGGATATGCATGCCCTCCAGTGGCAAGCCTGAGACAGGGTTGAAAGGCTACGTCTGTGGGTGGCAGAAGCAGTGCTGCAGGTCCGCTACTAGCATTTAATTTACAAGGCCTGGGTATATGGGATACCACTTTACAAGGTACTTCCATTTAAATAAAATATGCCAAACAGGTGTAAACCAATCATACCGTGTTTAGAGGAGAGAGCACATGAACTTTAGCGCTGATTAGCATTGGTAAAGTGCCCAGAGTCCTAAAGCCCAAAAAAGGTCAGAAAAATAGGCGGAGGAAGGTAAAAATCTTGGGGATAACCCTGCAAAAAGGGTCAGGTCCAACAGTAACCAATCACTAAGTAGAAGAGTTAACTCTGATGTTCCTCCAATCAGAGACAGGAGCATAGATTAAGGAAATGGCACTGAAGGATACTTTCATAAAAAATTAAGCTTGAAAACATATACTGCTTTTCAGGGAGAGTGGTGATTCTAACCCTGCCTTTCATCTTCCTTGCTGGTGCCTTTTGGCGTCCTTGCCAGTTACAGTGGGTGCAGATAAGAGCGGTGGGGCGGTGGGGGAGGTCGACAGACGACGGAAAATAAAATTCAACAAAAAGACCACTTACCTTGTGTTTGCTGCATCGCTGAGTCAGTGATGCGGCAAGCATAAGGTAAGTGTTTTCCTTTTTTCAACATTTTATTTTCCCTCTTCATCATCTGTTGACTTCCCCCTGCCCTGTCCCCACCCATCCCACCGCTCTTATCTACATTGGTCACAACTGGTCCTAGCTGGTGCCTTTCTACATTTGTTCATCACACTGCTGGATAGACATCTAAAGCTACTCATATGCAAGTTTAGACATTTTTCTGTAGGCTAATTTCCTTATTCCACATCCACTCTTTAATACTGAGTTTTTTACCACTGCCAAACATAATTTCAGTTTTGCCTCACAGCATGACACTCGTACACACATTCCCACTCAAAAAGGCGTTCACATTCTCAGACAAGCAGACATTCTTTCACACATAAACACACACATAGAACATGCAACAGTTACACGGGCTGTCCAAGCATTTGAATCAGTGAAAGGTAGAGAAAACTTGAGTGGGTTTAAACACCAACAAAAGGGAAAGGAAAATTAGTGAATCAGAATGTAATATCCAGAAACGTAACCCTGCGCTGGTCCTTTCAGATTGCAGCCACTGAGTCACTCCAATTATATAAATTATGGTCATATCTAGAGGTTAAATTCTGGAGTCACCTCTGTCACTCAAGGAATCTTTCTAAAAGGCAGAGCAACACCCTGATAACCAGAGTAAAAGGAACGATTAAATGAATATAAGTAAAAAAAAAATAGAGCGCTATGAGGTCTTACACAGGGCATAAATGCGGTGTGCAAATGCTGATGACCTAGTGTCCTTGCACTTTGCTATCAAGAGACCCCAGTTGAGAGTCTTTTCTCTGCGAGCCCTGGCATTTTATCCAACAGCAGTTAAGATTTAGAAAATCTGCTGTCATGCTGGCATTTTGAGAGCCTTAGGCAAAATTACATTTTACCATTTGTCATAGTATTTCCCATAATACCAAAGCATCTTTAGGCCTTCTGTTGCAGTTTTGCACACCTCCTGTTTATTTGTGATAGTGCTGTCAAGTAGCAGCATGCAACAGCCTCGGGGACTTATTATGAGATTGGCGGCACCACGTTGCACCGTCCGCTGTGGGACTGCCAAACCAGTGGTTTCGACCGCCCACCAGATCAGGAGTTTTCTCCTGGTCTGGCGGTCGGTCCAGTGGTGGTCTGAGAGATGCGGTCTGTCAGGCTTATTAAACAGCTTAACAGACAGACAGCCACTCTCAGAGCATCACCTGCACCTTCCTGCATGCTGTGGCATACATGCCACACCGTACAGAAATTGTGGTGCAGTTTTACAGGGGGGGCACTACATGTGACCCCCAGCATGCACCCCTAGGTACAGAGGCACTAGGGGGCCCTGTCATGCCCCCTGTACTGCCTTATCGCCACCCTTTTCATGGCGGTGCGACCACCATGAAAAGGGTGGCGGTGAGCCAACTCAGAATATGCTTGGCAGTGTTGCTGCGGCACCACCAGCATATTTTGGGCTCGAACCGCTGCAGGATCCTTCATTTCTGGCAGTAGCAGTGGTTCGATGGCAGCTGACCGCCACACTTATAATACTGCGGGTGGTCCCGCAGTGTTGAGGTGGTCGGACTGCCAGCACCACTACGGCAGTCCCATGGACCGCCATAGTCGTAATAAGGCCCTTAATGTAGGTCCAGCCCATTAAACCCTGATAGTTTTGTGAATTCCTATCCCAGCTCTAGTCAAGGAGGCCATTTTCATTGCTTGCACCAGGGCCCAAGGCTTTTATACTTTTTTAACAGAATAATACAAATCAAACATATATGTCAATGGGAATTTCAGAATGAGCTGTATCTTGAGAGCAAACACCTTGCCCAGAGAATGTCGTGGCAGTCTGCCAACATTCTGCTTGTTCACTGAATCGGGCTGCACAGTACTAGATGGGGTTCTGAAAGGGGGGGAGCATGCACTGACTTTGTGGTAGTTTTCACTCAAAAGAAAGTTTCCCATCAAAGGGTGTTGAATGAGTTCTGTGGTTTTGGGCCAGATTTACAACTCACAAATCTTAAATTTACAAAACACTGTTAATGTTGTCTCACTGTTGTGAAGATTATTTGTCAGATAACATCTAGAGGTTATAATGGTTGTCAAAGATGCTAAATCCAAAATTCTAGAAATGCTGGTGATGGGGGCCTGAATCCTAAAAATTATTGTCGGGGGGTTTGGACTAAAAAGTTTGAAGACCTCTGCTCTAGATTCTGTTACTTTGATGATGGCTTGTGGCATATGTTTAACTGACACTTGATCTCAATTGCCTCCTAATATTTGGCCATTCTGATCTCCATAGGGGTCTTTCTCTTATCACACCTGTTACCTGGATCATTTGTTTGCTCTGATGATGCTTCAACCTTTATCCTCAGCTCTCAATCCTTCTTCTTCAGTAGGTATTTCCACACCACTTTGCAAGATTTTAGAAACTTGGACCAGTGGGAGATTTTGCTGTCCTTCATCCTCCCTCTCGTATTTCTAGACGTACGAGTACAGTAGAGCTTGGATTTTGCTCAAAGAACACTATTTCTTCATATGGACACCTCCCACTCTGGGCATGCGAGGCATGCACCCAATTAGGCATCCCAGCACATTTGACACCAACACGAACAGTATTGGTAATCAAGATGACCTGGTAGGCCCCTTTCCACCTTGGCTCCAGGCAAGATTTTTGCCATGGTTCTTCACCAAAAACCCAATCTCCTGGGTTAAGGTCATGGCACTGCTCCTGATGTGGACTGGCAGTGGCAGCTCCAACCTGGTGTGAAATAGAATGTGTCATTTCAGCTAATCCTTTCTAGTAATTGAGTATCATGCCATTTGTGATGTTTACAAGCTCATTTGCAGGCTCAGCAGGCAGTCTCAAAGCACGACCAATGAGGATTTTGTGTGGAGATTATTCTGTTCTCCTGCCAGGGGCACTAAAAAGACTCATCAAAACTGTGGTAAAGCATCTGGCCTTTTCAACAAAGTAGATGCACAGACTTTAGCTAATCGAGACTTCAGCGTCCCGTTTAACTGTTCCATTATCCTCGAAGCCTTGGGATAATAGCTACAGTGTAATCTCTGTTCCACTTTAAGTGCCACACACGGCATTCTAAGGACCTCATTATTAAAATGGGTTCCTCGGTCTGACTTCAGAGAAACTGGGAATCCTAACCACGGAATGAGTTCATTTAACAGCAGGTTAGCTACAGTGAGATTGTCATTCCTCTGCATTGGGTAGGCTTCCACCCATCGGGAGAAATTGCAGACTATAACCAGGACATGCTCCAGTCCATTGCAAACATGCATTTTGCTAAACTCCAACTGCATCCTATTAAAGGGGGACTGATGATCTTCCAATGTGGCTAAGTGTTACCAGGATCCTCCTTCCCACATTTATCAGTTACTATGTAACAAACCTATGGCATAGCTCTTTAGCTAAAACTCTGAATCGAGAATTAAACCAGTTCTGTCCAAACCGACTATCATTGCATCCTGTAACGATTGCTGCTGCACATCCCAATATCGGGTGTGCCACACAATCAATGTGGAGGCCAGAATGGGACAGACAAGCGTGGAAGACGCGCTATTGGGCCTTGATGGATTGGGTCCCACCATCGCTTTTTCAACGGCCTTCCCGCCCACCGACTGGACGGTTCGCCCGCTCTTTTTAGATGCTGGCAGTTGGACAGACAAAAGACCGTCAGAGTGCCGCCGACTCCACCAGAGATGTTTACCCACATCGACGGCACAATAGGCAAAAGTGGCTGTCTGAGGGAGGACATTCCCACCGTTGTGGCTGTGGGGGAGGGTAACTTCCACACCTGAGTTGGTGGATTGGAATAAACATAAGGCAGAAACTCACCTTTTCTCACATTCACGCTTCCTGTTCCGCCATGGACCCTATCTTCCAAGCCCTGCTGCTGCTGCTTGCTTGATGACAAACAAAAACGACACAACTGTGGACGAAATCGACGGTAAGCTCCACTTTTACTTGTTTCCTTTTGACTTGTGTGTGAACATTTGCACTAGATATTTTTAACTCCCTCTTACAAGCAATAGTATACCAAAGTGCAAAGCATATGTCTGTTTGTTGACGTTTAAGAAATTTAAAGAAACACACATGTATGATCACATTGTATGTATTAATTTGGTGCAAGCTGCCTTTAAAAAAATGGACACTTGCACAAAAAAGAATATCAAAATAAAAACTAAAAAGTCACTATACAGGTGTATTTAAGGAAATGTTTAAAATTCCCACATTAAAAACATGTGCATACTCATATGGTGGTAGTGGTGCATGTGTGTGTGTGTGGTGAGTGTGGTGTCTGTGGGTGTGCTTGTGGTGGTGCATGTGGGTGTGGTGTCTGTCTGGGTGTGTGCCTGTGTTTTTTACTATCTCTGTGTTAATGTGTGTGTGTGCTGCTTGTGTGTGTTGGAGTGGGTACATAAAAAGTTGGGAGTGTGCTTGGGACAGAGCTGGTAATAGGGAATTGGGATGGGGAAGGTGCGGAAGGTGGGGCTCAAGGTTGGGATGGTTGGAAGGCTGCAGTCAGTGAGGAGGCTAGACCTTGAAAAGACCGCTGTAGGCCAGACATACCACTATGAATGCCTTCCAGGTAAGCTATCATTTGTTGTATATGGCAGCTAGGCCCCTAGATGGCATTTAGGAGTGCAGTCTGGCCTACAGCGATGCTGCAGAGGAGGTCAATAGCCTCCTCACTCAGAGCTGCCGGGGGGACAGGGGAAGGGGGCGAGGTGCCTGCGGCAAAAGAGACCCCAGTGCTTTTAAGGGGGACGGGGTTGACCAACTGAAGGGAAGCAAGAGAGAGGGTGGAGATGGATATCTGGGTGGCAGACAAGGATGCAGGTGTACCAGGAGCAGTAGGGTCTGCTACCACCAGGGTCTGATCGCTTTCGGAGGCCTCCGAAGATGATGTTGAGCTGGAGCCCTCCATGCCAGTCCCCTCACCCTCCATGACACTGTGTCCCTCAGTGTCGGTAGTCTCACCAGGTGAGACACAGTGTCCAGCTCCTACTCTGCCTTCGTGGCCAACATCTCCTTCGCCTGCTCTGGATAATGCTGAAAAGACATATACAATAGTTTTATTGTAGCTGTGTGAATAGAACTGATCAACAACTTTGAGCAAAAAACATTTTCCTAGTTTCCACATTAGCCTATGTCTGTGTCTGTCGAGGAGTTGAATACCCATTACATGGTCAACTTTCACTGCAGACATCTAATTGCAAACGCCCTGATGGCAAGGTCAGGCAGTGCCATTTTTGAAGTGCAAATAATGTGTCTGTGACTGTTAAGTGCATCACCACCAGTCAAAATGGTGGCTAATTTGTTTACATATTCAAACTTCGAAGGACACTCATGTATTTAAAAAAACATTTTTATGTAATGCGTTACTGTGGTTAAATGCAATATTTGTGAGGTGTTGTTTACATCGCCAGTGATGATATGTTGTTTGACAACATTTAAAAACAAATTGTGTAAAAAATACATTAGAAATGTAGGGCCCGAAAGTCTAACTTTACGTATTTCCATATTCACAAAGGCCATTTACGAGTAGTAAATTTAGGCTTTTGTCTCAGTTTTGGGTTTAGTTAAACTTAAGACCAAAACTTAAGTTGAACTGAGACAAAAGTCTAACTTTACTACGCCTAAATGCCCTTTGTGAATACCAAAAGTCATAAAGTTAGACTTTCGTCTCAGTTTAACTTCGTGAATCGGGCCCAATATCTTTACACAAGCTTTCATATTTAAAATATTGACAGCTACCAACTTACATTTGTGAAGTAAAAATGACCAAACATATTAATTCAGATTAAAATATGTTGTGAAACAATATATATTTTTAGCACTGCATTACATTTGCGTTAAAAATCAAAATAAATTTTATGTACATTTTTTCACACTTCTTCCAATGCAGACATTTGAATCCTGGGAGAGTGAGGAGACGACAGCCTCAAGTGTACCGCTCATTTTCAGATCTTACCTCCACTGAAGAACGGGACATTATCAAAATGTTTAGATTGAATAGACAAACTATACTGTATTTATGTCATCAGCTGGAGCCAGATCTTCTGCCTCACAACAGAAATCCCACATCTATTACACCAATTGTTAAACTCATGGCAGTACTTCACTTTGTGGCCACAGGATCATTTCAGTGCACTGTGGCAGCATCTGGTGGAATGTCACAGCCAACTTTCAGTGACATGCTACAAGAAGTTATTTCGTCAATGATGAGACACATCAACAGATTCATCCAGTTTCCGCGACATGAGGATTTAGCAAATGTGAAGGGCAATTTCTATGCTTTGGATTGCCAACCACATGTGGTTGGAGTTATTGATAGTACACATATTGCCTTAGCGCCACCAGACTCCAGGGAACAGGTCTGCCGGAATCGGAAGCACTTCCATTCAATCAATGTGCAAGTTGTCTGCTTAGTAGATCAGCACATTATAAGTGTCTCTTTGTGCATTTCCCCGGGTCAACTTATGATTCCTTTGAACTTCAGAACAGCAGCATACCCCTGCAAATGTCACAACTTGGATGTGAGAGGGCATGGCTTGTTGGTAATTACAATTTGACATAATATAGTTTGGGTAATGTCAAGGTGAATCATCTGAAATGGTGTTACATATCTTGACTTTTCTCTTTTCGTTCCATTTAGAAGACTCAGCTTATCCTAACTGACCATTGTTGTTGGCACCGCTGAGGAATCCAACAACACCAGGGGCAGTCCGCTTCAATGAGGCTCATGGAAGAACATGGAGGCCAGTGGAGCGGGCTTTCGGGCTCCTAAAGACCAGATTTTGTTGTCTGGAGAAGACTGGCTGAGCCGTCCTCTACTCACCTGATAAGGTGTGCCAAATCACCATTGCATGCTGCATGCAGCACAGCATAGCCCTGTGACGGAACATCCCTTACATCACAGATGATAGAAACCATGGAGAGCCACCGGGTGAGGTTCCTGAAATGCCAAATGAAGATGATATTGGTGAGGAGGAAGGAGTTGAGTCATTGACAACTTCTTCACGAGTGTAAGTATATCTTTACATACTATCACATTAACTGCTAAACCAACTATTGATGTAATGAGGCACAAAAGTATGTGCTGGACATTTTTTAGGAAGGGCAATTTCAGGGAAATCCAGGCCACATGTCATTGTTGATCAAAGTTTTGACACATTGACTTTTGTGTTAATTTTGATTGTTTATCTCTGATTGTGTTTTTGAAAATGGTCCTCAAAAATATGTCAATCTTATTATGTTTTATTACCCATCTTTTTGTTTTAATCTGTTTTAGGTATCTTAACTATGTCATCTTCATTTGGACATTTCAAAGTTGATATTTGTTAAATGGTGCTGTTTCAAACTACAAAGGGACCATGTGTTGTTCCTGTGGAAGACAGATACAGACTTTGTGTGTACATATCTTGTACTGAGACAACTTGCACAGTGATTGAATGGAAGTTGTTAATATGGCATTTGACTTGTTAGCTGTTGATTGGTGGCACCAAGCCAATATATGCTGCTTGATTTGCCCTAACTACACGCGGTAGTAAACTAAAAGCATATTTGACTGCCATCACACTGGCCAAATGTATATTTTGTGCTAAGTGTATGTATATTTTGATATGTGTGATCATTGTAGAAAGACCTTCTTGTAGCACACCGCTTAAAGTTGATTGTGACATTCCCCCAGATACTGCAATAATGTATAGGACTGATCCTGTGGCCACAAAATTGAGTACTGCCAGGATTTAGAACTATTGGTGTTATTGTTGTGCAATTCCTATCGTGAGGCAGAATATCAGGCTGCAGCCGATTACATAATTCAATAATATATTGCCTAATTAATCTGATTCTTTTCATTGTAGCCCCTTTTCCATGGTGGCAAGGTGTGGAACTAGAAATGTAAAAAGGGCACTGAGTATTTGTGTTATGTATGGTTTGTTATGTTTAATACAACTTTGACAGAACACTCTGTTTCAAATTAAATGAAATACTAGGTGATGAGTTTATGGTATTTGTATTTTGTTGTCATGATAAAAATGATTGTGAAACATTTCCTACTTGCAATTCATATATGAATAAAAAACCCTTTGGTTTTTTACATTTTTAAATGTATGATGGAAAGAAAAACAATTGAATGAGTACAGAAAATAACTACAATACGAGTCTTTAACATTGGTTTTTTTCCCTTTTATTAAACAAAATCCCATAAAGTAAAAGTGGATGTAACCAAAAAACAAACAAAATAAGAAAAAGTCGGTCATGATGAATGAAACCATAATTAGTGAGCCAAAATTCTTTCAGGTCCAATGTCCAAAATACAACTGGCATAAAAAGGTAAATGTGTCCAGAAAATAGTCTAAAGAGTGAATGGTAGTCACGCCTTGGAGTAAATAAGGTTCGGTGTTGGTGGTGGTTGGGGTCTTTCGATCCTCCTCTAGTATTCCAGATGAATGTGTGCTCCTGCAGGGTGCTGGCAGATCCACAGTTGCAGTGACTGTGGTGGGTACAGCTGTTTCCTGTTGTGCAGGGCCTCTCTTTCTGTGGCTGAGGCAGATGTTGTAGGGCCAGATGTAGTTGGATCACAGAAAGGAGAAGATGGTGCAGGAAAAGCCCTGCATATATGGGTGTAAATGTTCTGCAGCACCCCAGTCAGGGAGCCCAAATTGGAGTTCACATTCGCCATCTGAACATTGTGCTCCCTCTGCAACTGCTTTATGTCATGGAGCTCTGTAAGGACCTGGCCCACCATGTCTTGGGACTGATGTAGGGCTCCCAAGACTTGGTTGATGGTGACCTGGGTGACAGTTACTCCAGTTGCCTCACTATGGTGGCTGACAGGATCCCTCCCATGACCCCTACCTCCACTAATCTTTTGCCTTGAGCCAGTGTGCCCCGTCCCACTGGATCCAGGCTGAACTGCAGGTGGTGGTGGTATTGTCTCACCACCAGCCAGGATTGGGGGGCCCAAGATGTGTGTTATGTTGCTT
Source organism: Calotriton arnoldi (assembly GCA_963921515.1). NCBI lineage: Eukaryota > Metazoa > Chordata > Amphibia > Caudata > Salamandridae > Calotriton > Calotriton arnoldi. The sequence goes on along the minus strand of CAWUFW010000650.1, from coordinate 2,317,449 downwards.
TGGACACAGGAAGTGGAGGTATCAGTCTGCTGAGGTGTACTAAGAGCTGGGGTGGGAGGTGTAGGCCGAGGGAGACTCACTGGAGCCCCCTGCCCAGGCAGACGAGATGGACCGGGCCGCTACTCTTCATCCGGACATTCACGAGTGAAATCCTCCCTGGCAGCGTCATCCTGGGCTGGGGTGGAGGTTTCCCGAGACACAGATAATTGCCCATGTGCTCTGGCTGTTGGACCTTTAATGAATGTAAAAAAAAAATATTTTGTAAAAGTGTGGATTACACATCCAATTACTGTTAATCAAATACAATGTAGAAACCTAAAAGGGAAAATGAATTGGATATCACGATAAGACCTTTCTGTGGTAAGTCAATTAATTACAAAAACAGCTTATGTTTCATACAAAACTACTTCAAATAAACAGGTAAGAACATGTCCTGAAATGAAAAAGATAACTTAATAAGTATACATGAAACATACCAACCATACAACTCAACAAAGTAGAGAAGAGATATGTGAAATTAACCAGTCTAATGCCTAACAGACTAAAAAGCAGACTATTACACAATTTAGAGAGATGTTTAGCATTATTCATCATATGAACAGTGCGGAGTTCAGATTTCACATATGCCACCTTTCTTCAGCATACAATTTTACGTGCCTTAAATGTCTGAGGGCAACAAAGGTTGATTTGTGAAACTAATGACATCAATTAAATGACATGACAGGTCAGGGACAACATACAAAATTCAACAAAAACAATTTTGAAAAGAGAGCATTAAAATAGAGATTGATCAATAAATTACACTTTACCGTAGGTGAAAATATAATAGAAAAGGGAGAATGAGCAAAATGAAATGGCAATATTATCACAAAACTGAAGCAAGACATCATGGTAGTTGTAGTTTTTTCAATGAGACATTCACAACACTTGGAAATTTGTGACTTGAACATAGCTTCTGTAAATTTGCATTAGGAAGAGAAGCGACATTTACTATGTTGAACATATTTATGTTGTTTGTTATTTGGAGTACAAACACTTACAAGCACTTTTACATCATGGGAAATGTGATAGCTTATGAAATCTGTTATCTTAAATGCAACTCAATACATTCAAACAAACAAGCCAAACAAGATGTTACTGATATATTTTTGTATATATTTAAGAAAATTCTGCTGAACACATTAGCAACAGCTAACTTCAAAGCAAACAGGACAGTTAGGTTTAGTGACACATTTGAAATTATAACTTACTAGTCTCCACTCCACCATGAATTCCTGTCAAGCCTTCAGGATGTAGGATCTGCAAGTCCTTCTCCTCCCAGGGTATGAGTTGTAAGGGGAGCCGGGGAGAACCACCACCAGTCCTCTGGGACTCTAGGTGACGCTTGGAGGCCTGGGAATGCACCCTCCCCCTCAGGTCGTTCCACCTCTTCCTAATTTCCGTCTGTGTGCGCAGGTTGTTGACTACAGCATTCATTCTGTCAACTATTCTAAAGCACATTTCCCTTTTCTGAGATATTGGTGTATTTTGGATTGGGCTTCAAACAATTGTGGCTCTACTCTTATGAGTTCATCCACCATGGTTGACAATTCTCCCTCAGTGAAACGTGGATTTTTGTGACCTGGTATTATCCAAATAAAAGTGATGAAATCAAATTAATTAAACAAAAGGAAATAAATGAAAGAAGAAAAAGGGACAAGAAACAGGGAAAAATAACAAAATAACCTGGCTTCAGTGACCCAATTTCGCCTTTCAAGTGTTGTGATGCTATGGAATGGCAAAGGATCATGGTCTGCAATGTAGTGTGCTTTTAGTGTTGCATGCCGGTGCAAATAATTGGCCAAAACACATCAAGTGTGTGTTGCTATCATCCAGCCTACAGCAAAATTGGATTTTACAATGTTAACCACCTTCCGTGACGAATTCGCTCTGTCAGCACCCTGCCGATAGAAGACTGCTAGCACAACTGTGAGATCTAAATAGGCTCGGCGCAATCCCACCGCCCTGACAGCGACAGAATACTATTTACCAGCGTTGGAGACTGCCACATCGGCAGCGCTGAGCCACAGATGGGGCAGTAAACACTCTGTCGACACAGACAGTCAGCCAGCATACATCTAAATACAGCGGATGAACTGCTGCAAGCTTGACGGAGTACTTGCGACCGCCACTGTGGTGAGACGGCTATACTACCGCCAAGATATAAATCAGGCCCTGTGGGGCCGATTCCGATCTCGGCCGGTAGGGCTCCGAATCGGACTCAGCATTACCGAATCCGATTCGGAGCCCTGTTTCCCGACCGAGTCAGACGTGCGTCCGGGCGAGTGAGTACGATGCGAACGTACGCGAAATCGCTGACCGACTCGTTCGTGGGACCCAACCGCTCTGACCGACTCGCACGGACACGACTCGCACCGCGCAATGGAGACGTTCCCCGGCCGGGTAAGTACGATGCGCGCTGCGAGCAGTCCGACCGACTCGCGCCGTCCGGCTCGAAAGAGCAGTCGGAGCCGCACTTTGGTGTACGCCTAGCCACGCGAGTCGCACACAGGGGGGACCCATTGGTCCCCCCTACCTGTGCATGTATGGCGCGACCCGCTTCGACGCGTACCCGCTGTAGGGGGCACCCTTGTTCGCCTCGCGTACGCGTTGTACGACCGGCTCCCATTGACTTCAATGGGAGTCCGACCGAATCGAGTCCGATAGCATGCGAACGCATCGTACTCGTTCGGTCGGACTGCTAGGGTCCGATTCGGTCAGAAATCTCTCCGGGTCCGGCTCGGTCGGAGAGATTTCCGGCCTGAATCAGAATCGGCCCCTTAGTCTTTAGCTCCTGTGCAGTCCTACCCACTGACATTGCGCTGGACATGCTGTGAGCTCTCGGATGCAGCGTTAAGAAGCGCATTCAGGAGTCTGCACTTTGCCTGTAATCCTGTGGAAACAAGCCTGATTTGTACCCCCACACAGTTCATTTTTCTTGAAAATTCTATATTTTGTACCTGAACCAGTATATTTCTTTGATAACCTGCATACTTACCTGAATCACTATTCTGTTGTTTGACTCCTGGATTTTTCTGTACTCTGCACTCGGGTGAGTACTTCAATGGCTGGTCCAGTAAGTTGTTTTCTCTGTTCATGGTCTCTTGTAAAACAGTAAAAGTAAGAGAAGCGTTACCAACAGCAATCCATTCTCCTACATCTGGGTAAGGAGCATGTTCTAAGTAATACTTTGAAAATCACTTACTGTCTACCCTCTGGTATCAGACTGGGAAGTTCACACAGACCTTCTGCTATAGGAACAGTTAATTTCCTAAAATGTAACAAGAAGAGCAGACATACAATCTTTTGTGTTTATAAGAGACTCTTTAATCATGGACTTAAATTAAGAGACTGTTTGAGCATGAACTTGAATTAAGAAACTGTAATGAGATTTTGCTTTATTATCATTCTTCGGACAATTACAGAACTGATTATTTCCTCAATCAGTTGCTTTTTGTTTGTGTTATTTATGTATAGGAATGGCGTAATTCCTGGCGCTGAAAAGCAACAAGGTAGTATATTTAGTAGAAGGAGTATTTGTAGAATGCAAAATTGTTTATGAATACTTAATTAGACCGCACTCTGTTGTTTCTTGTAGGATCACCTTTAGTGAGTGTCTGTGAGATATATAATTTTAAATGCTGGGTTGCAGCGGCGAAAGAGGTAATTTTTTGGTAAGAAGTTTTCCGGTAACATTATTGCTCTAAATACCACATGTTAGAGAGGGAGAAGGAATTGGAAGGAGTAATAGTGTTGCTTGTATCTTTTAGACCTTCCGATGCCTGGGAGATCGTGGAGGCATCCAGATCTAAGCGTGGACCCCTATTCTTCTGCTGCATATTTTTTCTCTCTTTTTTTTTCTCCTGTTCCCCTTCCTCCTGATGGCTGTTGTGACTGGGAGAGATATAAACGTTTCTCAGGTGATAGCAGGGCTTGAGAGACACAGGAAGTGGGCTTATGGGTACTGATCTTGCTCCCACAAGACTATACATTACCATATGAGGAAGTGGCGTAGTTGTGAAAGAATTACAGGCTAAAAATACTATTCTTGTCCAATAGAGATGGAGTCCCAGAACCCAACGTTATCAGATGTCATTGCAGTTTTAGTTTAATTACAAAACGAGACAAAGGATTTGGACAGGCAGTTCAACAAACTGAAGCCCAGAAAATGACTCAAGGGCTAGATGAGTTACAAGGAGGAATATTAGGCCTAAATGCACAACCTAGAAATGTGAGCTAACGGTGGAGACATTTCTGAAAGTCCATTTGTGCATGAAGTTACACCACAAAGTGTTCCACTGGCTCCACCTGAAAGTTTCTGAATCAGTGTCATTTGCACTTTATGTGCAAATCAAATTGCTTTCCCAATGATCAATCAAAGGTGGCATTTATGCTTTCCTATTTGGGAGGAACCATGGCCATGTAGTCCATACAATTAGTGGAAAGGGTTAACCCAATACTATATAACTATAACAAGTTTAAAACTTAAATGCGAAAGTTATTCGATAGACATACTTTTATGCAATCAATCGATACTGAGCTATTGAATCTGAAACAAGGAAATAAAGATCTTATTACTTACTTAACCACTTTTAATAGGTTGGTTACTGAGTCAGGTTGGCCAAAAGGAAAAAGAGCACCCATGCTTTATAAGGGTTTGAGGGATTAGTTAAAGGACCTATTAGCACAAGTGGTAGATCCCCTGGAGGATTGTGACGAGTTGATTGATCTGGTACTATGGGGGTCATTACGATGATGGGCGGATCGCCATCGCCCGTATGGCGGTGGTGATCCGCCCGCCATTCCCCTCCGCCCGCATGCCATTTTCCCCCCGCCACATTACGATGGCGGGAGGGAGCCCGGCGGACAGAAAGACCGTCCGCCGGTTTTCCGTCGGTCCAACAGGGGACCGGGCGGAAAAGGGCAATAATATGGTGGCGGTGTCTGCAAGACACCGCCATCCATATTAGGATGGTGGCAGAGAGCAGCATTTCCATGGCGGCAACACCGCCATGGAAAGGCATTCTGTCTTTGCAGTTGGGGGCCTGTAGCTGGCCCCCAGGATGTTGGGGGGTGGGGGGTGCACATGGGGGGTACCTATGGTACCCCCCTGCATTTGCATGGACAAGGTGGCAGGCATCGTGCAGTGCCTGTCACCTTGTGCATGCCAAGGCACGACGTACATTCCCAGCATAGTGGCGGGCGGTGCTGTGAACACCGCCCGCCACAATGTTGGGAATAGGGGATGCCACCGCCACCGTGGCGGTGGCATCCTAATACTCGCGGCAGGACTGCTGCTCCTATGGCGGACGGTCCCATTCACCGCTACGGTGGCGGGCGGACTTTGTCCGCCCGCCATCGTAATGACCCCCTATGTTTGGATCGAATATCGACGTCAAAAATATCGACGTCAAAAATATCGGAGCCGAAATATCGATGTCAAGAATATCGAAATCCTATCTACATTATGGTAAGTACAAAGATATCGAGAAAAAAATATCGTTGTCAAAAATATCGTTGTTAAAAATATAGTTTTTTTATGTTAAAAAAAAAGGAAATAAAGTAAATGATACATATATTTAAAACAAACATAGTTAAACATATGTTTAAAATTATAAGTAATACATATAATGTAAGAAAAAAATTAAACATACATATAAAATATAATAGATATACTTACTTAATAATATTTACAATTAATTATTGTAATAACTTATAAATTGTTAATTTTTTTTTTATAAATTATAAATACATACATACACATACAACAATAATATAAATAAAAATATAAAAAATATATATAACAAATTTAAAAAAATGTTAAATAAATTATACACTACATTAACTAAAACAGTAAATATTGGATAGCGTAGGGGTCAAAACTACTATTCCCACTCCAGAGAGTGCAAAAATAGGGAAAGTGTTAGATAGCGTATGGGTAAAATTACTATTCCAACTCCAGAGAGTGCAACAGTAGGGAAAGTGTTGGATAGCGTAGAGGTTAAAATTACTATCCAACTCCAGAGAGTGCAACAGTAGGGAAAGTGTTGGATAGCGTAGAGTTTAAAAATAATTACCAATTAATAATTAATTAACAATTAAATAGATGATAAATACAATTAAATAATAATTATTAACAATTAATTACCAAATAATAATAAAATAAAAAATAATAAATTTTCAATACCCAAAAACAATAATTATTAAATAATTTTTAGCAATTCATAATTAATTAACAATAAAGTATTGATAAATACCAATAAATAATAATTAATGACAATTAATTACCAATTATTAATCAATTAACAAATTAATTTCCAAAACATAAAAATATCTATTATTAAAAAGTTATTACCAATAAATAATTAATTAACAATAAATTAATTATCAATACTCAACAATAAAATAAATAATCAATTAATTACAATTAAATTACTTTCCACCCTATTGCCCTATAAACTCACAACACACTTCAATAATAAATTAATACACTTAATATAATTACCAAATAATCAATTAATAAAAATTAATTACCAATTAATAAAAATTAATTACCAATTAATAATTATTTAACATAAAATTAATTATCAATACCAATAAATAAAAATAAATAATTACTTAATTACAATTAAATTACTTCCCACCCTATTGCCCTATAAACTCACAACACACTTCAATAATAAATTAATACACTTACTATAATTACCAATTAATCAATTAATAAAAATTAATTACCAATTAATAAAAATTAATTACCAATTAATAATTAATTAACATAAAATTATTTATCAATACCAATAAATAAAAATGAATAATTACTTAATTACAATTAAATTACTTCCACCCTATTCCCCTATAAACCCACAACCCGCTACAGAACTAAAACGCAAAATGTACTTAAAAATAATTACTAATTCCTAAAATTTTTAAATTATTTTAATATAATTAAATTACTTCCCACCCTATTCCCTACAAACCCACAACCCGCTACGGTACTAAAACGCATAATTTACTTTAAAAAAAACTTCTAAAACTTTTATACATATATTCTAAAACTAGTACAATAATTAACAAAAAATATAAACACAAACATATAAAATACATAATAAAATACATAACACTATTATAAATATCGATATTAGTAACATCGATATTTTTGCTATTGATATTACTAACTTATATATTAACAAAAACGATATTTCTTACCTTCAGGTCGATATTCTGGTCGTTGATATTCTTGACTTCGATAGTGTGTCCCTACGATATTTCAAACTCGATATTATTGTAGGTCGAAATTAAAAACTCGATATTTAGACTGTTTACCGTTTGGATCATAGACTAGGTGGAAGAAAATCAGACAAAAGTAGAAGAGAACCAAGATTTATATTTGTCCAGAGAGAGATGAACCAAGCATAAATCAGTGGATGAAACAGAGCCTATGCAACTCAGAGGACTATGTGTCCCTCTTACTTCCGAACAAAAACGGAGACGAAGTTCCAAAAGGTTGTGTTTCTACTGTGGAAAGGCGGCACTTTCTAAAAGTTTGTCCTAACAAACCCAAAGAAGGAACTAAAACACCTTCCCTGTCAAAAACTTTGGAAAACGTATAAATGCGGTAATTGACAAAAGCAAATTGATGGGTTCAGATGAGAAGAAGGCCTTTTTTGATGTAGGTAACACCAAGGGTGAGCTTCCCATGAAGCATTTTTCATATTCCAGTATGTGTTGAGTGAGAACCTAATTCCTAGGGCTCTATTGATATTATAGTTGACTCAGGTGCCACTGCCAATTTTATGGATGCAGTTTTTGCTCGTAAATTGGTTATACCTGTTATAGCCAGATCTACTGTAGAGAGCATTCCTACTATTGATGGAAGGGAAATATTGTCTGGACCGGTGAAGTCTTGTACTGTGCCTGTAAAGCTTTCCATGGTTAATCAACATCATGATTTTCCTAGTTTTGACATAATAGCAGCCCCCCCAATTGCAGGCTATCCTAGGGGTAACATGGTTGTACCAACATAATTCTATCATTGATGAAAGGTTCTCTTACATTCACCTCCCCCTATTTTCAACAACACTGTGTTTGACACTGTCCCATATTATCAGATCAAACCTTAGGTGCTCTAGGAGATGCAAGTGTACTGATTACAAAAGAATATCAGAGATTTTTGGATGTATTTGACAAGAAGAAGGCTAGTGTATTACTGCCGCAGAGGCCCTATGATTGTAGAATATATTTTCAACCGGGGGCACAGATACCGTGTAGTAGAATCTATGCCCTGACAGAACAAGAGAGCCAACGTCTTAGACAATATCTGGACAATCTGTTAGAAATTAGTTTTATCGTACTTATTGTTCTCCAGTTTCTTCTCCTTTTATTTTTTTGTTTCAAAGAAGGGGGTGGAGTTTCAAACATGTATAGACTATAGTGCTTTCAATCGTGTGACAATTAACACAGATATCCCCTACCTCTCATCTCCACTTTATTTGATCAGGTCAAAAAGACCACTATTTTTACTAAACTTGATCTGAGAGGGGCATATCACTTTGTACGGATTAGAGAAGGGAATGAATGGAAAACCGCCTTTCATGCTAGGTTTTGTCTATTTGAGTATCTAGTGATGCCATTCGAACTCTGTAACGATCCTGCAGCTTTTCAACTTTTCATTATTGAGGTTCTGCGCAATTATATTGGTGTATGTGCTGTGGTGTATATTGATGACAACCTAATATGTTCAAATTCTATGGAAGAACATGTGAGCCATGTAAGAAGCATTTTGAGTAAATTAAAAGAAAATCAGTTGTTTGCAAAATTAGAGAAATGTATCTTTCAAGTGAAGGAGGTGGAGTTTTTGGGATTTGTCATCTCAGCTCAAGGAATACAAATGGATCCTAAGAAGGTAGATGTCGTTCAAGATTGGAAATCTCTCCAATCAGGTAAGGAAGTGCAAAGCTTTTTATACGTGGTTTATCAGTCAGTTTTCTACCTTGGTCTCTCCGAATACAGGGGCCTTTAAAAAAGGGGTGCGTTTCCATTGGACGGAAGAAGCTGAAAAGACTTTTGAGACTCTAAAAAGACAATTTATAATGGCCCCTATTTTAAGACAGCCAGACACCTCTCAACCATTCATTGTTTAGGCAGATGCATCACAAACAGCGGTTGGGGGGTTTTGTCCAAGAGACACCCAACCACTGGTCAAATGCATCTGTTGGCCTATTGCTCTTGGAAAACTGAGCCCAACTGAGTCGAATTATACAGCAACTGATATAGAATTGTTAGCGACAAAGTATGCTTTTAAAGAATGGAGACACTATTTCTTAGGGGCAAAACATGAATGAATGAATGTGTATTTGTATAGCGCACTGTAACTCCGTAGAGTGTCCTGGCATCCTACACTTATAACGCTGCTGCACAGGGGACCTAAGCAGTTTAGACCTGATTAGAAAGCTATGTTTTCAGTTTCTTTTTGAACAAGGAGATGTATATGGTGGCCCAGAGTTCAGGAGGCAATTTATTTCAAGCAGATGGCCCCAGAAAGGAGAAGGATCTGCCAACATACTGTGACCATTCTTGCTGAGCATAGAGAATTCCAGTTTCTCAGATCAGCCATAGCGCTATCGTCTTGTCAATTACGTGGGACCCAATTATTTGCAGACAATGTTTTTGTGCTAACCTTTCAGCCAGTCAGAAAAAATGGAAACGCAGACGCCCTCTCATGATATGATCATGAACCACCAGAAAAACCTCAAGACCACCCACCTATCATACTAGATGAGAAGGTGTCAGCTCTAGTAACAACTTCAGACTTCTTGAGAAAGGTTCTACAACAGCAAGGTACAGAGGGTAGCAAAAGAGTAATACAAGAAAACCACAGTGAGGAAAATGAGCAATTGCACTACACAAAAGGTGTACTTACCAACTCAAGAATTGCAAGAGTTAGCATTAAATTGATGTCACAGTAGTACGTTATCTGGCCATCCTAGGGAAAAGTGAACCCGGGACTTGTTATGCAGGCATTTGTGGTGGCCCAGTAGGGTGACGGATGCAAAAAACTTTGTTGCCACGTATACTGTCTTTGCTCAAAACAAGCAAAGTCACCCTGCACCTGCAGGGTTACTACAGCCAATTTCAGTTTCTCACCGGCCATGGCATATATTATCTTTAGATTTTATTGTACATTTATCATGTACTTCGTTGGAGTTTGTTACTTTTTTTGTTATGGTAGAACATTTATTGACAATGGCACATTTGACCCCATTGAAAGGACTCCCATCTGCTAAAAGGTTGTCTGAAATTGAACGTTGTACGCAAACAATTGTACGTTTACATGGAGTTCTATCAGTGACTATTTCTGATAGGGGTTCCCAATTTATTTCCAATTGTTTGAAAGCTGTATGTGAACTCATGGGTATTGAAGTACTTTTGTCGTCTAGCCATCATCCCCAAGCCGATGGTCAGATGGAAAGGGTGAATCAATTGTTGGAACAATATATTTAATGACAATTATTATCTGATTGCTCATTATGGAATTAAGTGCTATGGATTTCTGAATTTACTTAGAACCACACTGAAAATGAATCTTTAAGTTTTGCCCCTTTTTTGTACTTTTGGTTTTCACCCAAAAATTTTAGATTGTGATATACATACAACTCAGATTGTTCTGGCAGCTCATGAATTTCAAGAACAGTTAACTAGAATACATTAAAAGGAACAAGAAGACTTGCAACATGCCAAAGACTGATATAAAAGATATGCTGACAAACAGAGAACTCCAGAAAAAGCTTATGAGGTTGGATATTCAGTATGGTTGTCCACTAAATATTTATGTTTGGAGGGAAGAAACTAATTTTAGCCACAATTAGTAGGCCCATTTAATGTCTGTAAAGTGGATAATCCAGTTGCCCTGAAATTAGATTAACCAGCTTCTTTAAAGGTCCATCTAGTTTTTCACGATTCTTTGTTGAAGCCAGTAACAAAAGACACTACCACTTATAGACGTAGAAATTCCTTAGAATGTGAAGTGAGAGCAATTGTGGATTCCAAAAGAGTGAGGGGTCAAATGTATTATCTTATAGACTGTAAAGGGTATGGACCATAAAATAGATCATGGGAACCTGCTGGTCATGTATATGAACCCGGTCTGGTGAAGAGATATCATTTGCATTACCCTGAGAAACCCAAGCTGGTGGGAGGATTCTTGGGAGGGGTATACTGTAAGGATTGCTGCCACATGTCCCAGTCTCAGGCACACAGCACAAGCAATGTGGAGACCGAAGCAGGGCAGACGAGCGCGGAAGATGGACTCTAGTCTCTAGCTCCTGTGGATCCCCGCCCACTGATATTGCCCTGAACACACTGCGATCTGTCGCATGCGGCATTCAGTAGTGCATTCGGGACCCCACACTTCACCTGTAATCCTTTGGAAACATGCCTGATTTGTACCCCTAGGCAGTTCATTTTTCGTGAAGATTCTATATTTTGTACCTGTATATTGCACAGATAACCTGCATACTTACCTGAATCACTTTTCTGTTGTTTGACTCCTGGATTATCTGTACTCCTACTCTTGGCTGAGTGCTTCAATGGCTGGTCCAGTAAGCTGTTTTCTCCGGTCATGGTTGTCTGCAAAACAGTTAAAGTAAGAGAAGCGTTACCATCAGCAATCAATTCTCCTACATCCAGATAATGCACATAGCATGTTCTAAGTAATACTTTGAAAATCACTTAGGGGTCGATTCCGATTCGGGCCGGAAAAAGCACCGACCGACTCGGATTTGGAAAAAATACCGACCGACACGTACCCGTGGCGCACGACACGCCAAGTACGATGTAAGGCGTGAAAAATCCGACCGACACGTACCGAAACCAAGTCGACCGACCGAGCCGCACGGAAAACAGCAATCCGGCCGGAAAAACACGCGAATCCAACCGACCGACACGCACCCGGAAAAAATCCGACCGAAACGTACATGCGAACTCCAAACCGCAAAGTACGATGCAAGACGCGAAAACCACGAGCGAGTCGGACGGAGGACAAGCCGTACGACCGACACGCATACAAAACCGAGCCGAAGCAACACAATACACCGCGACCGACGCGTATGCAGCATAGAAACCCTGCACAAACACAGCGTGAACGAAACGGAGAACACCGTACGAGACCAATGCAGGGTCCGACTCGGTCACAAGAACGTTTCCAACATACACAAACAGCACAAAGGAAAAATCACCCAAAAAAAGGCCAAACAAGCAATTACCAAGCCAATAAATACTGGGGGGGGTGGGGACAGAGAACAAAGACACACCCACAACTCCACCTATATAAAGGACACAAATCACTACCATGAGCCTTTGCAAATGCCATTCCACTGCCAGCACCCAAGAGAAAGCAGCCACACACCCACAGCTCATCCCTCACACAAGCCACACACCATCAGCACACCAACAAATACCTACCTCACATACACCCAGCAAAACACACACTCACACACCCTCACCTGCACACCAACACACACATCACCACCCATCACCATGCCCCCCAAGAAGAATCCCAAGTTCCTAGATAGTGAATTGGAAGTCATGGTAGACGAGATCCTCAGGGTGGAGCCACAGCTGTTTGGCACACTGGTCCAACAGACCCCCATGTCGCAGAAAACCAAGATGTGGGAGAGGATCATCAACAGGGTGAACGCCCAATCACCATGTCGGCGCACAAAGACGGACATCCAGAACAGGTGGTATGACGTGCGCAGGAGGGTACGGGACATGCTGAAGAAAGACTACATCAACAGCCAACACACCGGCAGTGGCCCTCCTGCCAAGCCAATATACCTCAGGCCCTGGGAGGAGAAGGTGCGGGCCATCCTTCCGCCAGTGAGCGTATATGGACTAGAGGACATCCCAGAGCCTGGTGAGTACACAACAAATGTACACAATATACTGCCACAAAACACACACATCACTGTCAAGGGAGAGTCAAACCATGCACTCATAGCAATTACACAGCAACTAGAACAGAATCATCCCAAAATGTGTATGTCAGTCAGATAAACACAACACATGCCATCAAAAAGTCACATCCAACTGTGCCAACACATGTACAAACACAACCACAACTACAGCCAGGCAGTGGCACAAATAGAACTAACAAACACATCCACACATGTAGCCACCACAACAACACCAACACACAGTGAAGACCACTCAAAGGAAGGAATTCTGTGTATGCTGGCCAAGTCAGTGTAGCCAATAGCATCATGGGAGTCGCAGTCACACATATTGCCCCCCCACAACTGTCCCATCAACACCACCATGAACCATGCGCACATCACAGGGAGTGGAGAAGGACTCACAAGATGGCTGACACTGGCTACTGCTGTGGGAAGCACAAGGCCCTGCTGGCAACTGTGCACCAACAAACAGCAGGACACCACTGACTGACATCCTGAGAGACAACTTACACTCCCTGCAATGCAAGCACGTTCCATGGTGGGAAATCTGGCTAGCTGGGTGGGAAGGGGGACTTGCAGCACTGACCATAGTCACAAGCACCGCCCCTCACACACCCCCCAACACAAACTCCACAGAACCCACCTGGTAGAATGCAATGCCCCCATCCTAACACAAGATCCCACAAAGAACCACCACCCTGGGTTATGTTGTGTGAAGCACAGGGACACTCTTGGGACTCTTAGCCAAACAACTGCCAGGACAACACTCCCAGCCATCCTGTCAGCACAGCCAGCCCACCCCACAGGGAAGCAGATTCAAAGGAAGGAAGCATGGGCATGCTGGGAAGGGGGTGGAGGCAATAGCATGATGGGAGTCGTAGTCACTGATATTGGTCACCCCCACAACTGTCCCATCAACACCACCATGAACCATGCTCACATCACAGGGAGTGGAGAAGGACTCACAAGATGGCTGACACTGGCTACTGCTGTGGGGAGCACAAGGCCCTGCTGGGAACTGTGCACCAACAAACAGCAGGACACCACTGACTGACATCCTGAGAGACAACTTACACTCCCTGCAATGCAAGCACGTTCCATGGTGGGATATCTGGCTGGCTGGGTGGGAAGGGGGACTTGCAGCACTGACTATAGTCACAAGCACCTCCCTCACACACCCCCAACACAAACTCCACAGTACCCACCTGGTAGAATGCAATGCCCTCCATCCTAACACAAGATCCCACAAAGAACCACCACCCTGGGTTATGTTGTGTGAAGCACAGGGACACTCTTGGGACTCTTAGCCAAACAACTGCCAGGACAACACTCCCAGCCATCCTGTCAGCACAGCCAGCCCACCCCACAGGGAAGCAGAGTCAAAAGGAAGGAAGCATGGGCATGCTGGGAAGGGGGAGGAGGCAATAGCATGATGGGAGTCGTAGTCACAGCTCTACATCCCCCACCACATGGCCCAGCAAGCTCACACTCACGCATGCACATCCCACAGAGAGTGGAAAGGCCCATCAAAGATGTCTGACACTGTTGCTGTGTCGTGGGGAGCACAAGGGCATGCTGGGTACTGCACACCAACCAACAGCAGGACACCACTATCAGCCATCTTGCCATTGCTCTCACACCCACACACACTGAACTCCACACAAAAGCAAGTAAGTATGGGAATGCTGGGAAGTGGGGTGGAGGCAATGGCATGATGGGAGTCGTAGTCACAGACATAGCTCACCCCCACAACTGTCCCATCAACACCACCCTGAACCATGCTCACATCACAGGGAGTGGAGAAGGACTCACAAGATGGCTGACACTGGCTACTGCTGTGGGGAGCACAAGGCCCTGCTGGTAAATGTGCACCAACAAACAGCAGGACACCACTGACTGACATCCTGAGAGACAACTTACACTCCCTGCAATGCAAGCACGTTCCATGGTGGGATAACTGGCTGGCTGGCTGGGTGGGAAGGAGGACATGCAGCACTAACCTTAGTCACAAGCACCTCCCCTCACACACACCCCAACACAAACTCCACAGTACCCACCTGGTAGAATGCAATGCCCCCATCCTAACACAAGATCCCACAAAGAACCACCACCCTGGGTTATGTTGTGTGAAGCACAGGGACACTCTTGGGACTCTTAGCCAAACAACTGCCAGGACAACACTCCCAGCCATCCTGTCAGCACAGCCAGCCCACCCCACAGGGAAGCAGAGTCAAAAGGAAGGAAGCATGGGCATGCTGGGAAGGGGGTGGAGGCAATAGCATGATGGGAGTCGCAGTCACAGACATTGCTCAGCCTCACAACTGGCCCATCAACACCACCCTGAACCATGCTCACATCACAGGGAGTGGAGAAGGACTCACAAGATGGCTGACACTGGCTACTGCTGTGGGTAGCACAAGGCCCTGCTGCCAACTGTGCACCAACAAACAGCAGGACACCACTGACTGACATCCTGAGAGACAACTTACACTCCCTGCAATGCAAGCACGTTCCATGGTGGGATAACTGACTGGGTGGGTGGGAAGGAGGGCCGGCTGTCAACCAAACACAACCAATGCAGACCATGTTCACACCCCAGAAAATACATAGAAATGCCCAAATAATGCAGGACAATGTGCCACACCAATATCAACCCCTGACTGTGACGACTTAGGACAATGCAATGTACAGGCCCGCACCCAGAGGCACAGTCACAACTGTCATGTGTGTCAACAATTGATGCCTGCAGAAACATGACATACATTGTTTGTGTCTCCCAAAAACAGGTGATGATGGGGACACAGCAGCAGACGCTGAGGAGTCCCAGTCCCAGGCTCAAGAGGATGCCGAGCTCACTGGCGTCGTACAGCCTCTGTCCTCCTCGGACGATGAAGAACAACCTGGCACATCCGGTGCAAGTCAACATGCAGCACCAGCAGGACCACCAGCTGCAGCACCAGCAGGACCACCAGCTGCACCCCCTGCACCCACCCCTACAACGACTGTCACCACGAATACCATCCCTGCCGACATGGACAGAATAAGGAGCAACACCAGCACAGTGACCCTGGACCAACCTGGGGCCATGGACACCACCACCACCACCAACCCCCAAGGTGGACCAGGGTTATCTGTGCGTGCCACTGCACACACTGCACATGTCAGCAGGGGTGGTGGGAGGGGTGGGAGACAGAGGTCGCTGCTTGCAGACGTTGCTGGTGTGCATGACGACCCACAACTGGTACGCATAGCTGATGCGTACCAGTCCAGCACCGGAGAGCTCAGCCAGGTAGTGGGGCTCCTCAGAGACATTAAACAGCAGCAGGCTGCCCATCATGCCCGCTTGGACTCCCACATGTCCCACGTGGAGTCACACATGTCCCGTGTGGACTCACACATGTCCCGCGTGGAGTCCAAGTGGGATGCACTGCATGAGATGACGGCGGTGCACAGGGACATTTTACAATGCCTCCGCCAGATGAACAGCAACCAGTCCACACCTCCCTGTGTGCCAACAACATCTGGTGCCGAACAAACTGCAACTGCCACAGGGAGGGAGGAGGACTCTGGCGGAGAGTCCCCTGCACTGCAGCAGCCTGCACTTGAGGGCCCCCCCCAAGAAGAGGGGTCGTCCGAGGAGGGAAAAGTGAGAGGCCGACGGCCAAGCGCAACTCCCAGGAAGCCTGAACCTGTTCTGGATGTTCGCCTTTGTGCACAGACTGTTCACCCTGTTGACGGCAACACTACTCCCACACATTGCATGGGGAGTACAAGTTGGACCAATGTGTCAGACAACTGTGGCCCCGATACTGGGGATCCTGTCTACCCGGACTTTCAATTCACCTAGGAACTTGGGATTGCAAGATTCATGTACAGCACAACCCATCCTATGCACTATTAACACAAATGTATCACAATAAACACACTAATACACCATACTTGCCTCTGTCGTGATTCCAACGTGGGTGCTGTTATGGGGATGATGAACTGCAAAATTACACTGTGTATGCGAACAGCAACAGCAAGGACAACACAGGCATGTAAGTACAGGCAACGTGACACACATGAGGGAGACACACCACCAGGGCTACACGACACATACACACCTAGGCCCTCTGACTCATTGCCTACACTGATGTTGCCAGGGAAGACGGTGCAATGCACAGACACCACACCCATTCCCAGTTGTAGTCAAGTAGCCCACAGGTGCAGTAAGCAAATGGCAGTCAAATGTGTGACCACAGACAACGCACATCACAAAGTGAAGCACAGGTTTATTACACAGTTGCAACATGCCGTAACCACTACATATGCAAGGTAACCCCACCTGGCAGCGGGCACACAGTCAACAACTGTAGACGGAAGGAAGTCCATGGGTGTGGCGCACATCACCTGTAGGGACACAACAGCTACCAGCCTGGATGTGCAATCACGTCGTCGGTGGACACAGTTGACCAAACGAATCTGAAAGTACCCTGTGAAGGACAGAAATGACACACAGTCAAAAGCAATGGAGTACAGGACAGAACAGCAAAACTCATGCACAATACATGTTACAAGATACCCACCCAGAACCAAGTTAGCATGTCAACACTGTTGGGGAGTACAGCCCACCTGTCACCACACATCGCAACACACATCCAGTCAAGTAGCCCATGGACACACTCCAACAGCACCAGTGCACCACCCACACATCATGCCAACTCACATCATTGACATGACACCTCAGGATACTCACATTCAGCTAAAGAAGTTGGTGATGAGCTGTGTGCGGACATCACCATCACCATCATCATCATCATCGTCACTGGCATCATGGTCCAGGCCAGGATCCTCCACAGGTGGCGGATGTTGGTCATTGTCATCCTGGATGAGAGGCAACTCCTTCCGCACTGCCAGGTTGTGGAGCATGCAGCAGACGATGATAATCTTGCACACTTTCGCAGGGGCATATGGGAGGGACCCTCCGGTCTTGTCCAGGCAGCGGAAGCGGCTCTTCAGGAGACCAAAGGTCCGCTCAATCACTCTCCTGGTCCGACCATGTGCCTCATTGTAGCGCATCTGGGCAGGTGTCACAGGGTTCCTGAGGGGTGTCAGCAACCACGGCATGTTGGGGTATCCCGAGTCACCTATGGACAGACAAGTGCACATTAGCTGACTTGGAAAAGTGGGCGGAATACTACAGATCAGATCACACACAATGGCACAAAGTCAGTACACACCGACAAGCCAGGCACGCTGGTTCTGCATCTGTGCCATCATCCTGGGGATGCGACTACTCCTCATCACAAAGGCATCGTGTGCTGAACCAGGGAAACGGGCACACACGTGTGTGATGGTCATGTCTGCAAGACACACCACCAGTGCATTGACCGAGTGGTAGTGCTTGCGGTTCCTGTAGGCCTGCTCCTGGGCCTGTGGTGGTACCAAAGCCACATGTGTCCCATCAATGGAGCCAATGACATGCGGCATCCTCCCCAGGGCATAAAAGTCACTCTTCACGTCAGTGAGTCGTCGCAGTCTAGGGAAATAGATGTACCGGTTCAGGAAGAGCAACATTGCCGCCAAAACATCGCGGAGCACACGGCTGAACATGGTCTGTGACATCCCACCAGCAGTCGCCACAGTATGTTGGAAGGTACCAGTGGCAAAGAAGTGTAGGGCTGCCATCACCTTCACCTTGGGGGTCAGCGCTGTAGGATACGGCCGGCCAGGCTGCAAATGTGGGGACAACTGCACTGCCAAATCCTCAATCAGCTGCCTGGTGAAGCGGTACCGTCGGATGCTGTCCCGTTCCACCATCGTTGCCAGGTCTGGGAATGGCCGATGGACAGCAGGAGCCCTGCAGTGCAGAGGAGAAGTAAGCAAGATTGTCAGTCACCCCACATATGCGGCATTGAACACACTCAAGATCCCAACATACATCATTATGAGGCACAACTACATGAAGTGTGCAGTACCGGAAGGACATGTATGGTACATACATGGCCAACATCTGTCAACACGGTCCTACAGGTGGCATCAATTTGTCCCAGGTTGGCCCATTGGATATCATGAGGCCGTGTCACAGTTCCCATCTCCTGCTGCCGTGTCACAACAACCCCCACAGTGACATGTGAGGACAGATGTGCCCCAGGCACCACAGCTCAACGACAGGTACATTCCCAGGGACCCTGTAATGCCACATGGACACTGGCATTACATGGAGTATCATGTATACACCACAGCAAAACAACCATGAACCCCACAGGTAGTGGCCCCACTTGCCACGGCAGGACAGACATGGATGTCTGTGACACACACGCACAACATCAGAGTCCATGCACACACAACGTGGATGTGGAGACTGTCTCCCATTGTGCACATGAAATCAGAGACATTGTAAACACTACATGCACAAAGACTGTGGAGGACCATCACTATTGTGCCACTGGGACACCCTGGCTCAAACATACCGTCCCACATGGGACTCACGGGGTATGTGACATGACATACACATACACCACTGTGAAATGTGACCATGGCACATGCACAGATATGAACAGTTGCACATCACAGTGGTCACGTACACGTAACACCCATGATCCTGTCCCCATGAACACGTGCACAGCCTGGGGGTGGCTGCCCACAGGTGACACCCACAGGACAACATGTACACCAACATACACACAATAGGAAATGCAGCCTTACATGCCTTATGATAAGGTTTGGACAGGCTGTCGTGATGTAGGTGTGCCCCTCACTCCCTGGGAGCTATCTGTGGCTGGCATATGTCCATCTGAGACAGGCATGCTGACATATGCCAGTCACATGTACAGTGATGCGTTGAACAGCAATGGACCGATCAGTGCCTCCGGCCGGCCCATTGCTTTCAATGTGTGCGGGTACGCGTTGTACCCCTGTGCGCGTTGTACCGCAATGGACCGATCGGTGCGCACCCATTGACAATGGGCTTGCCTGGCAACGGACGCGTTTTCGAATTTCGAACGAGTCGGTTGCTGGAAAATCAGTTGGTCACCCACAACAATGTTGCAAAATCATGTATGTCATGAAGTTGAAGATTTGAAGGATGCTGTGGGCGTGTTTTGGTGCTGCTATTCCATGGATTGGCCAGATTCAGAAGATGCAAACGACTTGGACCTATCACTTTGGACACAAGGGACAGTATCTGCCTCTCCAGCAAATATATATTGCTGGCTGTTCCCCTGAGAGCCCACTTGCCTGCACTACATGCTCCAAGACGACATCTGCCACTGCACTGCTGCTGTCTCTGCCCCTCTGGACCCTGCAATGGCACGTACTGTGGAGAGAGCCCCAGCCTTCAGCCTTGAAGAGAACCAGGCCCTGCTGGACAGCCTACTTCCACAGTACAGCAAGCTGTATGGGACACCAGGGGAGCAGGTGAGTGTTCTGTGCACTGCCTTTCTGAATGTGCATTTTGTGTGACTAGCAAGGCTGAGAGTCTGCACGCCACTGGCTAGCAGGCTCACTGAGTAGTTGTCACCCCCCATAGTGTGTAGTGACTTGCACTGGACAGGTATGGTGCAGTGACAGTGCATTTGAACATGGTTTTACTTCCCATGCAATGATACCATGTAGTGACGTCTGGCAAACTGTCCATGGTCAGCTTTGCACTGCCTGTGTACATCATGTGCCCCTGTGTTTGAGACATGTATATACGACTGTGTCATGCACGGATATGTTGCATGTGTGGTAATGGCCTTTTCACTTTGTCATCCTCACAGGTTAATGCCCATCGGAAGCAGGAAATCTGGAAGGACATCGTCCGGGCTGTCCGGTCCGTGGGGGTCTACAAGCGCCGGATCCGCAACTGCCAGAAGAGGTGGCAGGACCTTCGGGGCTGGACCCGGAGGATTGCACGGGTCCAGCTGAAGCTGTCGCCTCCTCGCAGGAGGGGCGGAACACGGACCCTGACCCCCACATGCTCCAGATCCTGGCGGTGGTCTTTCCAGACCTGGATGGGCAGCTGAAGGCCAGACAGCAGCAAGGAGGGGGTGAGTCAAAGACTGCACTGTGAACTCTGTATTACATGCTTTGTGCCCTCCTCTGGCCTGGTTCAACTGCCACAGTGCAGCAGTCATGTTGTCCAGGAGCCATGTCCCTCTATTGTGCACTGCCCACTGCTCATCTGATACCCAGGTGTGGCCCTTACAGTCAGGGAATTGTGTCACTTGGGACTGTGTCCTTGCAGTTTGCTTCACTAAAGGTGGGGGACAGCATCTGTTTCCCTAACTCTGTTGTGGGCATCATGGGTGGGTCCATTGTTCACACAACGCCTGGGTTTGGACATGTGATCTGCGTGTTGCTTTGATATGCGGTCCACTTGCTGAGCTGAGCCACCACATGTGCCTGGGGTATGTGGCACACGCCCATGCAGCGGGTGGGAACAATGTTTGTGCCCCAGGAGTGTGCAGATTACGTGTGTCACACATACATAGCCAGCTATCCACTGTCCAGGGCACATCCCTCATTCATGTGGAGCAGGACAGTCATGCCTACTCCAGGCCATGCAATGCACTCTGTACTCCCACTCCCGTGTATCAGCTGACACATTGTGCACAGTGATTTGACCCCTCCGGTGTCTGCCTCTGTGTCAGTGTGCTGTGGATGAGTTGCCAGGACTGCTGTGGTGTTTCTTGGTAGGGGCTCAGCATGCCCCTGGAGATGTGACCATAGGAGACGATACTTGTGTGTCACATAGGTTTTTGATCAGCTGCCCGTGCAGACTGGGGTATGCGAATGTGATGTTCAGGCAGCTGTTCCCCATTCACAGCAAATTGTGAGGGGCTCAGGTTCAGAGGGTAGTGTCACAGGTCTCCCATATGTCCAATAGGTGTGACCTGGACAGATGAGGGTTGAGATGATGTGTTGTGTGGGGGATGTACATGTGCACTTGTGCAGCTCCAGGAATTGCATTCCCCATGACCTACTATTGTGACACAGTGCATAGTGTTGTTGTCTGGCTGCCAAGTCATACATCACTGAGACAGTGATGTATGACTTAACAGTCATGCCTCTGCCATGGCATGTGTCAACTTATTTGTGGTCCTGCAGGGGAGTGACATGTGCTACATGCACACCATAGTGGCGCTGGCTATCAGGACATGGGTGCATCATGGTGTCTGTCGCTGGTATGCATCACATGCATTTCCTATTTGACTCTGGGCATCCCTTTCATCCGGAAACCTGTACTGACTCAGTGGCAAGAGCTGTGATGTGTCCACACCGTGTCCTCTGCACTGTCCAACTACTGTGTACTTGGTGCATGTGTCCACACTGGGGTGTTGCAATCCAACAGACACCAGACAGATGGGTGCAAGGCCATGTGGGATGTGAGTGCCATGCTTGGCATCAGACTGACAATTGGCTTCTCCTGTTCAGTTAGGGCACTTTTAGCAATGTACAACTAATGATGCCAGGGCTTGCTCTGTGATGTGCTGTGCTCACAGTGGTGTGTGCATTTGGTGCAGGTGACTGATGTCTGTCTGTTTCCCCATTGTTTGCAGATACATCCACGGCCACGGAAGGGGACAGCTCCACGGACCAGGAGGAGCCAGAGAGCCAGACTGGGTCAGCAGCCGAGGAGTGGTCGGAGGGACCCAGTGGCACGGAGGGCGAGGGGAGCCACACCGAGGAATCCTCAGCACCATCCACCTCAGCTGAGGACCAGAGCAACTTGGAGGATGACTCCCTTGTGGAGGCGGGTGTCAGCAGCCACCACACCCCAGCTAGTGTTGCTGTCCCCGCCACCACCAGCACCACCACCGCCCTCCCATCGGCTCCCATTCCCCAGGTCCGTGGAGGCTCCCATGTTCGGGAGCGTGTCTCCTTTGGCCCAGGCACCGCACCCCCTGCCCCTGTGTCCCCTTCTGCCCTGAGTGAGGAGTCTGTGTACCTCCTTCGCCAGCTCCATGTAGGGCAGACAGCCATGCTGAGTGTCCTCCATGCGCACACCGCACTGTTGACTCAGCTGGTGTCGTTCATGGAGGGCATCTCATCGGGCATGTCTGACCTACAGAGGGGCAACAGGTCCATGGACTCCTCCCTGACGGCAGCAGTGTCCCTCCTCAGACAGTCCCTCACCCCTCCTGCCTCTGCTCCATCCACACTCCCCAGCACCTTGCCCGTCCCAAGCACACACACACCGGCACAGGCACACACCAGCACACACACATCCAGCACACAGACACACACGCCACAAACTAAACGCACACGCACGCACAGTCAGGGGACTGAAACCAGACTCACAGGGGATGGGGCCCTGGTACACACACACGCATCCACAGGCACTGCGCAGTCCTCAGTTGCCTCTCCCTCCAAAGCACCCTCCCTTGCCTCACCTGCAACCCCAAAGACCCAGCGCCTCTTCCTCAGTGACCTCGGCCTCTTCCCCTCCGATCCAGCTGCCCCAGCATCCAGGGGGAAGAGGAAGCCCCCCACACGGAGCAGAGTGCCCCTCGCCCCCGGACACCCTCCCCCAGGCGCAGACAGATTGAGGCCCCCACCCGCAAGTCCCCCGGAGTGGTAAGAGCAAGACCCCGCCGCCGCCCTGCAGCTCAAGCACCAGGTCACCTTCCTCCATCCCTCAGGCCCCCACTCCACAGGTGCCCCCGCCACACCCTGCCCCAGGTTCCCCCACCCACAGATATACCATCCCCAAGAGGCTCCGGCCTTCTCCCCTGCCACTTGCTCTCCCGGCACCACACCCCCCGCTGCGCTTGTCTGTGCCACTGATGTGGTGAGGATGTCCTCCCCCTCTGTCCAGCCCACCTTGCCTGTTCCCCATTCTCCTCCCCTGGTGGTAGGCACTGCAGTGGAGTCCACTACCACCCTGTCTGACTTGGGCACTGCAGTGGCGGACCTGTCCACTCCATCTGCAGGGTCCACTGCAGTCGTGCCGGCACCCACAACATCTGAGCCATGCCTCCCAGTTGTGCCGGCACACACCATGTCAGACACCTCCACTGCAGTTGTCAATGGCTCTCCAGCACCCACCACCCCTTCCCTGCTTCCTCCTGGTGAGCCCTGATCCTGTCCCTGCGGTGCCTGGCCTACCCCCCGGTTGCCCCTCCTAGTGGATTGTCCCTGGTTTTGTGCAGGCATGTGTAGGGTGGCATCTGCCACTGTCACCCACTTGTGACTTTGTTGATGGACTGGCCATTGGCCTTTGTTTATGTTCTACCGGACTTCTACTTTTAATGCCACATATGCTGAATAAAGCAACTTTCTGTTCTCTAGTGCTTTTGCTTCTGATGTACATGATGTTGATGATGCTAAGAATGCCCTTGCTGCAGTGATGGTGATATTTGGTCTCATGATAATGAAGTGTTACTGTGCAGGAACCCATGTGGTCCAGGGGTTATGTGTCCTATCCTGTGGTGTATCCATGTCATCCATAGCAGCATCTGAGGGTGTCATGTGTTCAGTATTTGGCAATGAGATTTCCTACTTAGATTGGCAACTTCACATCTGTGGCTTCCACCCCTGCACATCTGTTGTGCCTGCCATTGTTCTATTCGTCTACTTCCCTGACCGTGTGGCCATCTCCAGTGAACATGCAGGTTTGGGCATCAATGGGGAAGGACTCATCTGTGTTGTCAGTGCAACATTGCTATACAAGTGTGTTGGATCTGTGCTGATGATTCCGTTGGCACTTCCATGACCAGGCTGATGGGACGGGAGCCCTCATTTGTTGCTAATTGTTGATTGTGTGTCCCAATGCTGCCATGGTATGGTATCTGTTCGCCTCACATCTGCAGTCTCCACAGGGTATCTGCATGTGTGTGCACATTGGTGC
Organism: Calotriton arnoldi; assembly: GCA_963921515.1. Lineage (NCBI taxonomy): Eukaryota > Metazoa > Chordata > Amphibia > Caudata > Salamandridae > Calotriton > Calotriton arnoldi. The sequence continues at coordinate 2,292,639 of CAWUFW010000650.1, read as the reverse complement.
AAATATGTGGGCCTGCATTCGGATGGTCACTTCTGTCATTGTGTCATTGATGATTGTTGACGGTGTCAGCCCCCATGGGTGTTGTTTGTCTGCACATGGCCAAAGTTATGTCTTATTTGCACTGCAGGATTTGGCTCCCCCAATTTATGTTGCAATGGGACACATACACTACTTTGCCACTGATGTGTTTGTTGTTCTGTGACCAGGAATCATCCATGCAGTTTGGCAGTTGCACCTCTTACTTTGTCAACACTTGCCTTTTGGTCACTGTGATGATGGGGGTTTGGACCCCATTGCCACAATGTTCAAAATGTGCTTCTGCTATGGACCCCACACTTACATTTTGGTCACTGTGATGATGGGGGTTTGGACCCCATTGCCACAATGTTCAAAATGTGCTTCTGCTATGGACCCCACACTTACATTTTGGTCACTGTGATGATGGGGATTTGGACCCCATTGCCACAATGGTCATGGCCTGCTTGCATTTTGGGTGCCACACACATATATGTGTGGCACATGTGCTAGGGGGTCACATTGTATGTTCAAAGTCATGTTCGGTGTTGTAGGCATTTGACACAGTCTACACACGCTTGTCATGGTGTTGGGGGATGTCTTATTCTTGCATTCCCTAGTTTGTGGTGTGCTGGTTGTGTCATGCATTGTCCATCCTATGAGTGGGGGTGGTAGTAGTGGTAGGCATCCTGCCCCCTGGCTAAGGGTGGTGGTAGGCATCCAGCCCCCTGGGTGAAGGTGGTAGTAGTGGTAGGCATCCAGCCCCCTGGGTGAGGGTGGTAGTAGTGGTAGGCATCCTGCCCCCCGGGTAAGGGTGGTAGTAGTGGTAGGCATCCTGCCCCCCTGGGTAAGGGTGGTAGTAGTGGTAGGCATCCTGCCCCCCTGTGTAAGGGTGGTAGTAGTGGTAGGCATCCTGCCCCCCTGGGTGAGGGTGGTAGTAGTGGTAGGCATCCTGCCCCCCTGGGTGAGGGTGGTAGTAGTGGTGGGCATCCTGCCCCCCTGGCTAAGGGTGGTAGTAGTGGTAGGCATCCTGCCCCCCTGGGTGAAGGTGGTAGTAGTGGTAGGCATCCTGCCCCCTGGCTAAGGGTGGTAGTAGTGGTGGGCATCCTGCCCCCCTGGCTAAGGGTGGTAGTAGTGGTAGGCATCCTGCCCCCCTGGGTGAGGGTGGTAGTAGTGGTAGGCATCCTGCCCCCTGTGTAAGGGTGGTAGTAGTGGTAGGCATCCTGCCCCCCTGTGTAAGGGTGGTAGTAGTGGTAGGCATCCTGCCCCCCTGGGTGAGGGTGGTAGTAGTGGTGGGCATCCTGCCCCCTGGGTGAGGGTGGTAGTAGTGGTAGGCATCCTGCCCCCCTGTGTAAGGGTGGTAGTAGTGGTAGGCATCCTGCCCCCCTGGCTAAGGGTGGTAGTAGTGGTAGGCATCCTGCCCCCTGGCTAAGGGGGTAGTAGTGGTAGGCATCCTGCCCCCCTGGGTGAGGGTGGTAGTAGTGGTAGGCATCCTGCCCCCCTGGGTGAGGGTGGTAGTAGTGGTGGGCATCCTGCCCCCCTGGGTAAGGGTGGTAGTAGTGGTAGGCATCCTGCCCCCCCTGGGTAAGGGTGGTAGTAGTGGTAGGCATCCTGCCCCCCCTGGGTAAGGGTGGTAGTAGTGGTAGGCATCCTGCCCCCCCTGGGTGAGGGTGGTAGTAGTGGTGGGCATCCTGCCCCCCTGGGTGAGGGTGGTAGTAGTGGTAGGCATCCTGCCCCCCCTGGGTGAGGGTGGTTGTGGTGGTGGGCATCATGCCACCCCTGGGTGAGGGTGGTAGTAGTGGTAGGCATCCTGCCCCCCCTGGGTGAGGGTGGTAGTAGTGGTAGGCATCCTGCCCCCCTGGGTGATGGTGGTAGTAGTGGTAGGCATCCTGCCCCCTGTGTAAGGGTGGTAGTAGTGGTAGGCATCCTGCCCCCCTGGGTGATGGTGGTAGTAGTGGTAGGCATCCTGCCCCCCTGTGTAAGGGTGGTAGTAGTGGTAGGCATCCTGCCCCCTGGCTAAGGGTGGTAGTAGTGGTAGGCATCCTGCCCCCCCTGTGTAAGGGTGGTAGTAGTGGTAGGCATCCTGCCCCCCCTGGCTAAGGGTGGTAGTAGTGGTAGGCATCCTGCCCCCCCTGTGTAAGGGTGGTAGTAGTGGTAGGCATCCTGCCCCCCCTGTGTAAGGGTGGTTGTAGTGGTAGGCATCCTGCCCCCCCTGTGTAAGGGTGGTAGTAGTGGTAGGCATCCTGCCCCCCTGGGTGAGGGTGGTAGTAGTGGTGGGCATCCTGCCCCCTGGGTGAGGGTGGTAGTAGTGGTAGGCATCCTGCCCCCTGGGTGAGGGTGGTTGTGGTGGTGGGCATCATGCCACCCCTGGGTGAGGGTGGTAGTAGTGGTAGGCATCCTGCCCCCCTGGGTGAGGGTGGTAGTAGTGGTAGGCATCCTGCCCCCTGGGTGATGGTGGTAGTAGTGGTAGGCATCCTGCCCCCCTGTGTAAGGGTGGTAGTAGTGGTAGGCATCCTGCCCCCTGGGTGATGGTGGTAGTAGTGGTAGGCATCCTGCCCCCCTGTGTAAGGGTGGTAGTAGTGGTAGGCATCCTGCCCCCTGGGTAAGGGTGGTAGTAGTGGTAGGCATCCTGCCCCCCTGGGTGATGGTGGTAGTAGTGGTAGGCATCCTGCCCCCCTGGGTAAGGGTGGTAGTAGTGGTGGGCATCCTGCCTCCCCTGGGTAAGGGTGGTAGTAGTGGTAGGCATCCTGCCCCCCCTGTGTAAGGGTGGTAGTAGTGGTAGGCATCCTGCCCCCCCTGTGTAAGGGTGGTAGTAGTGGTAGGCATCCTGCCCCCCTGGGTGAGGGTGGTAGTAGTGGTGGGCATCCTGCCCCCTGGGTGAGGGTGGTAGTAGTGGTAGGCATCCTGCCCCCTGGGTGAGGGTGGTTGTGGTGGTGGGCATCATGCCACCCCTGGGTGAGGGTGGTAGTGGTGGTAGGCATCATGCCACCCCTGGGTAGGGGTGGTGGTGCGCATTCAGGCCCCTGTGTGCATATGTGGCATTGGTGATGGGCATCCCGCCCCTATGGTGCTGCTGTTGCTGGTGTAAGTATATTCAGCATCCCCGTGTGTGTGTGTGATGTGTCGTGTACGTGTTGTATGTGTTTTGTGGTTGGTGTCTGGCTTACCTTCTGCGCCATACGCGTCCGTGCCTGTTCCGGTAGTAAATGTAGAATATTGGTATGATCGGGACGAAGGGATTCATGGTTGGTTCGTGTCGTTCGTCCTTCTCGTTGCTTCGCGTCGTCCTCGTCGCTTCGCCTCGTCCTCGTCGCTGGCGTGTTCGCCTCGTAGCCGTGGATCGTGTTGTAGCGCGAATCGGAGCTTATGTGCGCCTCTCCCGGATGCTTTGACGTGCCGTGCGTAGCGACGGGTTCGGCGCGTACGGAAAGCGCATCGTACTTGTCCGGCCGGACGGGGCTGCATTTTTCCTTCCGTGCGACTCGATTCGGCGTTTCCGGATTCGCCTCGGTCGGAGAACAGGACCTGGTTTGGGTGAGTACGGCTCGGCCGGATTTTTTGCTGTTGTGCGCATCGTACTTGCTCGTTCGGTGTACTGTACGGATCGGTCGGGAAACAGGCTTTCGCATGGCTTTTTTCCCGACCGAATGGTATTGGGTGCGCCTCCGACCGAGATCGGAATCGGCCCCTAACTGTCTACCCTCTGCTGTCAGACTGGGAAGTTCACACAGATCTTCTGCTATAGGACCAGTTCATTTCCTAAAACGTAAGGGCAAGAGCAGACATACAATCTTTTGTGTTCATAAGAGACTGTTTAATCATGGACATAAATTAAGAGACTGTTTGAGCATGAACTTGAACTAAGAGGCTATGTAATGAGATTTTGTTTTATTATCATCCTTCGGACTACTAAGGAACTCATTATTGCCTAAATCAATTGCTGTTTTATTTATGTGTAGGAATTGCATAATTCCTGGTGTTGAAAAGCAACATGGTAGTATATTAAGCAGAAAGAGTATTTGTAGAATGCAAAATTATACACGAATACTTAATTAGACAGTACTCGGTTGATTCTTGTAGGAACACCATTAATGAGTGTCTGTAAGATATATTGTTTTAAATGCTGAGTTGCGGCGGGGAAAGAGGAAATATTTTGGTAAGAATTTTCCAGTAACATTATTACTCTAAGTAATCCCTGTTAGAGAAAGAAGAAATTGGAAGGAGTAATAGTGTTGCTTGTACCTTTTAGACGATTCGATGCCTGGGAGGCCTTGGAGGTATTCAGATCTAAGCAGGCTGTTGTGACCGGGAGCAATTAACATTCCACCGTTGATAGCAGGGTTTGGGAGACATGGGAAGTGGGTTTCTGGGTATTCATTCTGCTCCCACAAGATTATATGTTACCATTTGAGGTGTTGGCAAAGTCTTGAATCATCCCTTCCAATGTGTGTAAACCATGGAAATGTTGTGTCATGGGGAACAACAAACTGTCTGGCAACAATGGTCTTCCATCCGTTGAAACCCAAATGTCATTTGCATTTTTAACACATCCTGATCTGATCCATCCTTGCTGTTCTGCCTCTGAAATGACTTCCTGTAGTCTTTTAATTTCTTTCCTAGTATCAGCTCCTGACAATAACATCAAAAAGGGAGTGTCCTCTTCAGATCCATTTGAATATTCTCTGTTAAATGTGCATGCCGCAAGTGCGCAATAGCATGCAACTTTATCAGCATATTTATATTGAACTGTGACATAGGCATTGCAACTTCTGTGAGCTGCTCATTTAACGACAGCAACCTCCTGGGACAACTGTATGTATGTAGCGAATTTATAAAGCACAGGAATCCCCCCCGAAGGGGTATCTCCGCGCTGCCGAAGAGCGAGAGTCAGACAGGCACGAGCTACCGCAATTTAGACTTTGAATAATTCCGTCTTCAGGAGTTTCCTGAAGCGATTGAGGCTGGGGCATTTGCGTCAGTCCTCCGGCAAGGTGTTCCAGTATTTTGGAGCCAGATAGGCCACAGTTTTGCCTCCTGATCGGATTTTCCTAAAGCGAGGGACCACAAGCAGCCCCTTGCCTTCCGATCTAAGACGACAATTCGGGCAGTAAACTTTGAACTTTTCTGCGAGATAGCTTGGGCTCGCACCATAAAGAGCTTTATGGGCTAGACAACAAAGCTTAAATTTTATTCTCTGGCGAATAGGGAGCCAGTGGAGAAGTTTCAACAATGTCCCAGGGGAGGTGCGAGGTGGTTTCTTGAGGGCTAGGCGTGCGGCCACATTCTGGACAATCTGCAATCTGCTAAGCAGTGATTCGTTCACGGCTGCCAGTAAAGCATTGCAGAAGTCCAGGCGACCAATGATCAAAGCCTGAATTAAGGTTCTGCGTACAGAAAGGGGCAGCCATAGAAACACTCTACACAGAAGACTCAACGTATGGTAACAGGTCCCTACAGTGGCCAAGATTTGCTCCTTCATAGATAACTGTGCATCCAGCCGGACCCCTCTAATAATGTCATTACATATTCCCTATTTCTGATTGGGGAGCCAGATGACATCATAAATCCCCAATGTGACCACAACTGTCCAAAACCATGGACCACACCGAAGCCATATTAACTATCTGTAAATATAGTCACTCTCAATTGATCTGAAACACAGCAAGTTCTTGCAAGGACAATTAATTGTGCCACTTGTTCAGAGGTAACACCTCGATTCCAGGAGGCTTCTGCCACTTCTTGAATTGTGCAGACAGCATAAGCTGCACTTAAAGTTTCTTCATTGTCTCTTAGACATGAACCATCCACAAAGATTACATTGTCGGGCTCATCGAGAGGTGCATCCTTAATGTCTGGTCTTGGCTTAGTGAATAAATCCGTAACATCCAGGCAGTCATGCTCAACTTCATTTCCATCAATTTTACTTTCAGGCAATGGTAACAATGTAGCTGGGCTGAGTGCTTGACCCCTTTTCAAAACAAAGTTATTCAGTGGCAAGGATTTGTTGTTCATATTTTGTGAGTCTGCTGTTTGTCAAATACTGAGCTTTAGTACGGGTGAGCAAAGCATCAACAGAGTGAGGGACCATCACTGTTAAAGGGTGTCCCATCATTATGCTCTCGCATCTCTCAATACTGACACCAACTCCCGCAACCGCTTTTAGGCAGCCGGGCAGTCCTGCAGCAACACGGTCAAGTGTAGTTGTATAATATGCCACTGGTCTCCTAGAGTCTCCATGCAACTGAGTAAGCACTGAGAGAGCGCAGCCCTCACTCTCACTCAATGTGAAAAAAAATTCTGTAGTCAGGCATTCATAGTGCCGGGGCATGACAGAGACTTTCTCTCAGCTCTAGCAACGCTTTGAAGCAATCATTGTCTGTGGAAGTGGATCAGACACATCATTGTGCATCAGCCTCAGTAAAGGCTTGGACACTAGGGAAAAGTTTGGTATCCACTGTCTACAGTAGCCAACCATTCTCAAACATCCTAACTTTGATCTGGGTTCTGGGTGGGTTCATCTTCAGAATTTTCTCTATTCTTTCCTGTGACACCTTTCTCGTTCCCTTATCAATGAGATGTCAAAGATATAGAACTTCTTTTTGGCAATATTGTGGGGCATATTATCAAGAACGGCGTTAAAATTATCGCCGCTTTAGCGGCAGAAAACTGCCGCTAAAGCGGCGATAATGGGCTTGATAATATGCCCTTGAGAATTCCAATAGAAGCCCATGTTGACACCAGAACATGGGCTTCTATTGGAATTCTCAAGGGCATATTATCAAGCCCATTATCGCCGCTTTAGCGGCAGTTTTCTGCCGCTAAAGCGGCGATAATTTTAACGCCGTTTCTTGATAATATGCCCCAGTGATTTACTTGGTGACACCTTGTGTCCTTTCTCAGTCAAATGAAATAAAAGAGCAATTGTGTCCTGTGCAAAAGCTTCTTGCATGCTTGATGCTACAAGCAGGTCATCAAAGTACTGCACAAGATCTGAATTGCAAATCACCTGCAGAGTCTCAAGATTTTTTTTCAATATTTGATTAAAGATTGAAGGATTCTCTATATGCCCCTGTGGACTCTATCTCTAAACACGAATGAGAAGAGGAATTGACAATCCTCATGCAATGGAATAGAGAAAAAGGCCTGGCAGAGATCCACAATGGTAAACCATTCTGCAGGACAAGATGGGACAACTATATTGCTATTTTTTTGAAGATCCTGTACAATTCAGTACTTGCCATTGGCCTTCTCTGAACCCATAATCAGAGAATTGCAACAACTTCGAACAATTGTCTTAAAAACTTCTTGTTTAATATGTTTTCAATCACTGGTGTTATTCTAGACACTGTCTCTGGCTTTAGATTATAAGGTAGTGTCGGGAAAACTGCATTTGGTTTTATTGTGATTCAGACTGGTTCTATTCCTTTGATTAGTCCGATGTCTTTCCATGAAAAATTCCATATTTCTGATTTTACAATATCTCTCAAATCAGAAGGTAAATACTCTGCTATTCTTACAGGATATAAAACGATCGCTGTTTCTTTTCGGGCCATTTTAAATTCAACATCTTCATCCTGTTTTTGAAATTCAACACCATCCAGTGTGCAGTAAATAGTGCAATATAATTTGCACAAAAGATCTCTCCCTAACAAATTAACAGGTCTTGAATCACATACCACAAACAGATGGTCTTCCTCAAAAAAACATATTTTTACAAGTACTTCATTTGAAGCAGGATTAGTTATTTGTTTATTTGTGACACCTACAATTTGAATCTTCTTTTCTGAGAGCGGTAGATATGAAGCCTCCGCTGTTGTAACAGAGGAATGTGTAGCTCCTATGTCAATGAGAAATGACACTTGGTGGCCATTAACCTCTCCTTCTACAAATGGTCCACTTTGGTCAGCCTCTAAGACTAAGTGATACAAAAGGGGGTGTTCTTATGTGGGAGAAACTGGCGCCTATCGAGTATGTGTAAATTTTAATAAAGCAAATATGGCAGTGCAAAAGGGTGAGGGAAAACACCCTGAGCCCTCCAAGTAGACCCTAGGGTCGAACAAACTGTATAGCAAGCCTATGCATACGCACGTTTTGAGTTGCAGAGCATGAATCTTTCGGACAGCGCACTCGCTAAGGTACCCGTATAGGGGGTCCAACACTGGAGAACTATTCAGAAATTTCGACCTTTAGAATCTTGGATTTATGTAACGGAATTATCCGATTTATTCACAGAACTATAAAGAACCGTTTTAAACAGTAGAACGGGGATTTCGTTTGATGTTGAATCACATCACAGTTCAAAACCAGCCGGGACGGAAGTAGAACCGGCAGAGAGGAGTCTGGCATTGAATCTGCTAGCCTGACAGCCCTGAAGAAGTCGGAGGGTACATCCCTGAAGACGAAACACGTGTTGGCTGGGCATTTTCGGATTAAAGAAACAGGAGAACAATAACTACATGCATCACTCTTATTTTGTTATGTATTCTGTTTACTGAATGTTTACTGCAATCAGAATTGAAAGGAGCGTGTGCATAGGCTTGCTATACAGCCTCTAAGACTACACCAAGTACACAATCTTCGCCTCCCCTCAGGCACTGTCTTTGGGAATTGTCTGAATCGAAACTTTTGTTCTCCAACATGGGGAACAGTTGAAGTGGGTTCTGATTTTGTAATGGATTTGAATTTGCTCTCGATACTTGATTCATATTGAATCTGATAATACCCATATTTTGTGGGGCCATCGGAGCTTGTGGGACGGCTATCATGGGAGTTTGCGATTGTCTTGACATCTGCATTCGTTGGACTGGAACCTGCATTGGAACATTTTAGCATTTGCGTTTAATCTACCCCTTGCATTTGTCCATCACCAGTCATTCGATTTGGATTCTATCTACTCTCTCTCTTCTAATGGCCGAGCCTCTTACAACAGTGGCAAGGAGATAGTTTCTTCAACGTCGCAATGTCTATTCCTGACTTTGGATCAATCGAAACACCTCGAACTCTACCCTATCAAACACCAGCTCCGCCCTGCACATTTTGACCTCCAACCTGAAAACCAACACCTTGCATTCCACCAATGTTCCCTCCATGCGTTTGATTCTGGAATCCCTTTTCAGACAACTTAGTTTGCGCATAAACTTCTCTTTAAGTCTCTTCTGCCTCATTTCTTGCTCATCACTACAGTATTTTGCATACCTCAGAATCTCATCTAAAGGTTTTGTCAGCCAACAAATCACATTCTGTTGTGTGTGCACGCTAATCTCTTGTCGCAACCCAAGGACAAACTTTGACACAAACTCCCCATGTCGCCCTTCTTGGGATTTTCTTGTCTGCTGCGTTGTTTAAACACCTGCAGCAATTGTTCATAATGGGCATGCACTGATTTTTTTTTTAGCTTGTTGGGTAGTTCTATTGATCTTTAACCAATCAATGTCCCTCGCTGCAATGTTTTGTTTCAAAAAGGTAATCACCTCATTGTACTTGGTCATTACCGCAAGTTAAGGTGCACGAATATACACATCTCTTGAAGGCTCAGTATGTGGCCATTGTACAGCAATCTTGCATTCATGCCAGAGATCACACAGTACCACAATATCAAAAAAGGTATTCAAGTGTGTCCACAAAACCTTTGAAATGTTTTACAAATCTGTCAACTTGTGCATACCACTAAGCAGTATTCTTTCTCAGCTTTGGAAAATTGTTCATACATTTTGCAAGATCACCTCTACTTCACAGTAAATTAACATACTCTCCACCTGGTATGTCCCGCATAGGAAAAGTTAAAGCCTCATCTTCAACTTGGTGTATTGGTGGTGGCTTACCATGCCCTTCTGTATTGTCTGATTGTTAACTTTCCCTTTTTTCCTCCCACCAGCTCTATAATCTGTTAAAATTGCTCCATTTGCGGAAACACTTTACTAATTCTGCCATGTGTAATCTCATCCCTGAAGATCGCATTGTTACAATAGCTTCATCATCCAACTGTGCCCTAAAGCTTTTCGATAAAGGAACACTCTTAGAAAGTTCCACCTCATATGTTCCTGCCAATTCAGTTAATTTGTCATGGGTGGCAAAGGCACGGTTTGTGATTTCTTTACTTAGATTATCAATTCATTTTCCTGATATTGATTCAAATGTGAAATGTCTAGACATCCTCTAATAATCTCTTCTAATTTCACCTTCAAGTTTGGCACATCTAAGGGTCTCACTCTTTCTTGGCTAGTAGATGGTCTCTCTGTTCCTCTCAATCTTTTATTTTCTGGAGTTTCTTCAACTCATGGGGGAAGAATCCCATTGTCAATTGGTCCATTCTCTGCCTGTGCAATTGCTGTTGTTAACACAATTCTCTTCCCTTTTCTCAATGATTGAACATTTTGTTGTGGGGTCCAGGCAACAATTTGTGATTTTTTTGATGTTGGGATGAACCCTTTCGCAGTACTCCTCCTACTGCACCCTGAACAACAGCATTCGGAACAATATTTATTTGTGCCATTGTAACATGCACTGCCAATGTCTGAGCTGATACAACTTGTTCACACAGTGAATATATTACTCAGAACCCTTCCAATCCATTACAGTTTGTAAACTTAATGTTTTGGACCAGCGGTTAACCTTATACTGTCTGTACAGGAGGGACCTGGATCACCATTCTGTTATAAAAATACATTATAAAAAATCTGTTGCGTTAATTCGTTTAAGTCTCCCCCGGTCAAGCCCACCCCAAGGTGTGATGTGACCGAGCTCATGTAGACAAAAGTGAAGGAAAAAAGCTGAGAGAATGCCAGACACCAACGTGGTTACGACTGATGTTGGCAGTAACCGTGACAGCCAGTGAGATAGTGGACGTGTACACACTCACATGCTAAGAGGGGTATAGGTATGCCCATGCGGGGCAGCAACCCAGAATATATAAAAAGACAACTATTGGTGCAGGGTGGAGAAATTTGACCCATGCCCTGATGAAATTGCCGTGAGTTCCCCCTGGCAATGAAACATGTCGGCTTTTATATGAGCAGACACACAGCCCGGAATAAAGGTATACAGCTAGTGTGGTCCAGCTCGGTTTTAATTGGGAAGGGCGGTGTTTCAGTCTGGATCCCGCCTTCCCTTATAGGGTGCCGCACACTTGGATAAACTATCTGGTGCATAGGCAGCACTCGATACCACACCTAGCACCTTGTCTTTTGCCTTTCCTCCTTTTTTGTTACACTTGATCACAGTTTGTGTTACGGGCTGGCGGCTGCTGATGATGAGAACCTGAGGACGCAGGCGAGTACCTACCTGCTTACTCCCATGGTGTTACTTCCGTGAGGCACCGCCAACCTTTTCTCACCTTTTTTCCTTCACTTTTGTCTACATGAGCTCGGTCACTTCACACCTTGGGGTGGGCTTGACCGGGGGAGACTTAAACAAATTAACGCAACAGATTTTTTATAATGTATTTTTATAACAGAATGGTGATCCAGGTCCCTCCTGTACAGACGGTATAAGGTTAACCGCTGGCCCAAAACATTAAGTTTACAAACTGTAATGGATTGGAAGGGTTCTGAGTAATATATTCACTGTGTGAACAGGTCCTTTGTTGTTTGAGATTACATGAGTGGGGGATGACCTGTTCTCTACCCCTTCAGCTCCTTGTTTGTATTTGGCTGATACAACTTGTGACAATGGGGCAGGAACAGTCACAATTGAAGCAGTAACACTTGGAGCAATTACCATAGGGGCTGCTTCAACAGGTGGAAATGCAATGGGAAGTGTTGGCACTGGTCCATCAATCTGAATAGTATTCGGATCAACAGGGGCTATTGTCGCTGTAGTGCTAGCAGCTGAAACACCCTCTGTGTTTGTTGTGGGAGCCACATATGGATGTGGGCTTGAGGACCACAAGGCATCTAAAATGTCATCCCCTGAATCACTATCAATGTCTGTTTTCTTTGCAGCTTCCTCATCATTTCCCTTTCAATTCTTTTTAGCCTTACCTGTTGTTATTGCTGGATACATTCTATCTCCCATTACTATACATTTCCTCATTGTCAGCTGTCCATCATCCTGTTGAGCATCTGCATAATTTCACACTGCTCTCAATACTCTATTCTAATACTTTTCTTTCTCCTTGGCATGAGCTACTCGATCCCAAGCATTTAAAGCTTCAGACTGTGTAGGTCTAGGAGGCGACTTCATTTTATGTAACTTTTCTTTTAAGTTTTCAATAATAATAGTACCATATTGTGTAAATCTGAATGATCCTTAATTTTCAGTGATCTTGCACCATTGACAAAGTTACAAATATGTATGGATCCCTATATCTGTAGACACATAATGAGCTGGGGTACCATCCGGTGGTGCTTCTTCACCCTCCCGAACTGGGACTCGCACATCACCCCTCATCAAATCGTTAAGGGCTTTGAAACATTTTGTAATTGCAAGAATTCAACAATAAATTAACAGTGATCAAATAAAAAAAGTCAATGTTTTTGTTCTGTTTACAATTCCATATACCTCAATTCTTTCCTTCAATTCTGTCACAATTTTCTTTCACAAACCTATCACAACTTAATACTTGATGACTCATCAACCAATCTCAGCATGGCACTTCAACACCATCTGACCTATCCCAGCACTGCACACTCTGACATAATTCTTCACTCCTTGCAGAGTTTTAAACTCCTTTAAAATTTTCTTGTACACAAAATTCTACAACCCTAAGCAAACAACCTGTATTCGCTCCGTAAAACAATTCAAAATAGGCCAATGATTCAAGAAACAATGGGTAATAAGGTTTTGATTCCCCCCTTCCCTACACACACACATACACGCAAATGAAATCTTGACCAGAGGGAAATCACCCTGACTGATATAGTTTCCCCTGTGTGAATCAGGTTCCACTAATGGCAATCAATATTGGTACACTCACAGCAATTGTTTTAGTCTCTATTTCAATTGTGCAGTCGATGTCACCTCACAAAACTACACCACAAACCTTAGAAGACAAATAACACTACAATTGCAGCTTATCTCTTGTCAATATTGATCAACATATCTTGGGATCTTATATTATTTCGAGTCCGATAATAACTTCAACTACTCAACATCTAAGCATAAGCACAACTATTCTATCAACTTTACCATAACATGAAATCTGCAACTTTAACACAATGACAGACTTGTAATCAGACAATTGCGTAGCATACCCCTATTGATACTTACACATACACCACTGCAGCCACCTTTGAAACCACAAACTCCTTCAGTCTTCAGGTACAGGCTTGAGACATGTGCAATTCTAAAATGGGGCAAAGTATTTAACTCCTTTCTCCTGTGACCTAAATTATCCACTCACTACCATTTGGGGGAGCATAGTTTTCTATATCTTAGTCTCTGGGTGTAATCATTAAATAACCCCTGTCACTGGTTGTATGGACCTTTGTTCGTCGACAAGGAGAAGTAAGGAGCAACCATCTACAAAGCAATAAATCATTAACGATGTTTAATACAGTCAATAAAGAGAGATTAAACACGTTTTTAAAGTTGTATTTTTCAATGTCTCAGGTATCTCAATTTTATTCAGGAAGGATTCATCTTTTAGACATTAGCATTAGAAATTAACATAGGTCAATAATTGATATTTCAACATAAGGTAAGATAATACATTAGTCAGAATTATAGTAGTTATTGATATAATGCAGCAAAGGTGTTCCATAAAAGAATTTCCATAAGCTAAATTAAGCTGGAATAATAGAAAAAAGGTGTCAGTTCAGATATCCAAAAAAGAATTCTGATGAGAGAATCAGTGCTCAAGCATAAAGCCTATGCATAGCAGACTGGAATATATTCATAATTATAAATCTGCAAACATAAAAGAAATATACTAAATATCGTCTTATGTAGAGAAGTATAAGAAACTCAGAGATGGGCCTCCAGCCAGAGCGTCAGGAAAGGAATCCTACTCTACTCTAGAAACACACACTAAAATAAACACACAATATTCTATGTTGGAACAATATTTTCTTTCTTCTCCTAACTCCTCCAATAGAATATCATCAAACTCCTGGGAATAGGCAAACTCCCCATTTTCACATACAGATACAATAGACTTTCAGACATTAGTACTTGAAAAGCTAACTCGTTGGTATTTTGTGGTCCAGACTGTTCTTCTCATGACGCATTCTTCCTATTGCCGCCTCTCTGTGAGAACTGACTGACGGTTGTCTATTGCCAAACAAATGCCAATTTACTAGCTAACAGAAATCTTCTGGAAAAATACAAAATTTGGGACAAAGAAAAAAACATTGTGCACAAACAACTATTCAATGTGAAAAACAGGCCTTTCTGTGTTAATGCATTATTTTTCAGTTAACATGGCATCGAGCTCTTGTGAGCTCGGGGGATTGTGTATATATTGTGCCTTAAGGAATGTAGTAATAAGTTTTTCCTCTTGTGTAGGCAACATTGGTTTGAAGACATAACCCCGGCCTCTTGGCCTAGGCAGGACAATTAACAACGTCTAGTTAAGAATCTAACGTCCGCTTGGTGCCTTATGTAAAAACTAGGACTGGTGTTGTACTCTCAATGTAAATGTTATTTCACACGATTGTCTAAGTTTGTTTCACCTGTCATTTTTGTCTTTGAATTTTTTCGTTTTTAATTGGAATACATTGTGTATAAATGTGTTTTTGTAAAGTGTGGTGTTCTGTAAATGGAAGGTTTCTTTTCTGAGACATGAAAAAATATTTATTTGCTTTGTTATTCTAAATAATTTAAAATAAGCTAAATAAAGCAATAAGAACCCTAGAATTGATGGTCCGGGGCATTCTTTTTAAAGTATGTAAACTAGTCCTTCTGGACATATTCATTTTCTTGTATTTACAGTGGTCCAGTCCAGGAGGTTTTAGGACCCGAGCCTTCTTTGTTCTCAACTTTCTAAAAGTGGCATTTTCAGAATTGTGACTTAAGATCCAACTTTACCATTAAAGAGGATTTTAAATTACAATTCATTTGAGCGTAAATAACAGCTCTCTATCTGCTCCCAATCCAAAGTTAGCACTTATTAGTGGTAATAAAGTAACCCAGTATTAGTCAATGAAAGAGATGGGCTTTACTACAGCGGAATACTACTTTAGGAGTTTTTTACTGCCAAGACTTGTACAACTTAAGTACACATGTCCTACTTTTAAATAGAATACACCCTGCCCAACGAGCCTTTAGGGCCAACTTTAAGCGTGAATTATCAGTATAAAAAAGGAGGTTTAAACTGCAGACGCAGCCTGCAGTGGCAGGCCTGAGATGTTTTAAAAGGTTACTTTAGTGGATGGCACAATCAGTGCTGCAGGCCCACTAGTAGCATTTAGTTTACTGGCCCTTGGGTACATGTAGTACCGTTTACTAGGGACCTACAAGTCAATAAAATGTGCAAATTAAGTGTAGAGCAATTTTACAATGATTAAATGCAAGAACACAAGGACTTTAGCACTGGTTAGCAGTGGTAAAGCCCAGAGAGTACTAAAGCTAGCAAAAATGAATTCAGCAAACAGGAGAGGTGAAGGCAAAAGGTTTGGGTGCAATAGCATGCAAAGGATGTCAGGTCAATTACCATATGTGTAACAGGCCTGTGATTAGGTTTAGTTTTTAATTCAGAATTGGCGGAATTTAGTAATTCTGCGTTACGTGGAATTACTAATAAATTCCACTGGTATGCTCCGCCGGCGGAATTAATCAGCACTGGTAATTCGTCGACATGTATCCATGTGGCATGACTTTTGTTCGCGTATTCAAGCCTCGTTTTCAGTCTAACTCACTTCTTTTCACTTCAAAGGCCAATCATTTTGCCAGAGGGTGAAGGTGAGGCTTGAATCGCACAGATCTGCCACGGCCACATGCATGTGCATTCTTTTATTAAACCTTTTCCATGACTGGTGGCTGCTCAGTACAGGATGTGCTGGCTTCAGGCCTTGTCGCCCCCACCTTCTTTATATGCTGGCCTTGGGGTAAGTAGTGAGAAACTAGTGTACTGGGAAGAGGTCACGTCAAGTAACCGGAGGTTGTGGTGCTACAGTGAAATCCCTAGTGCAAGACGTGCCGTAGTAGCTGTGTGCCACATGATCTGTGAGGTGGTGAGTACAAAGCAGGTTGCCTCATTAGTGTCCGGAATATATCACTTGAGTAGACTCCCAGAAATACTCGCTTTTACTTCCCACAACAGAATTAGAAGGCTCAGGTTGGCTGCATTCATTCTTACAACTGTGCTGTAGGGGGAAGTCTTGTTCACTGTGTGGCGGTCACAGGGACAAAAAGTATGACCTGCCGCCGCAAACACCGAACTGAGCAAACTACAAGGTGCAGCACTCCGCATGGCTGGCAAGTGATCCCATATTGTGAGCGATACACTCAGCGAGCACCCTGTTTCTAGACAACAGCACACTGCATTCTGGGTCTTGTAGTTTCCTTAACACGGTGAACATTACGAAGCCTAGTTCATACAAGGAATGTAGCTCCTTTTAAACATGCAAGGATGGAAACGAAGAAAAGCCTATTTTTTTTACTTTCACAGTGCAAGTTTTGTATCCCTCTAGGTCGTCACAAACTGGCTGACATTCTGCTTAATCATTAAAATTATTTTGTTTGGACTTCCATTTCCTGTTTTACCCTTGCACGGTCCATTGACCTCCATGTTAGCACATCTACACGTTTGAGGTCCCTCACACCCATGGCACCATATGGCAAGGAATAAAAGATCTCCGCCAAAGAGCCCCTCATAGGGTGCCCGTCAGGTATTGCAGCGCCGACCTGACAATGAGCAAGCCCTATGATGAAGCATGACACCCAGCTGGCTGGGTGTGTGAGGGCCCTAATTCCAAAAGGAGGGATTCCCCTTTCCCTCTCTTTCTAAGGGATAACCTTTCCTTCTTACCTGACCTCTCTCCCTTTGCCTTATTAGGAACTGCATACCCCCTTGTGTTTAACAAAGGGTGGAGCTCTAGACGGCTCTAGACCATGGGTAGTCACAAACATTTTCCCAGGGGCCACAAAGTTTGGTCTGTGATGTGACCGAGGGCCCCATTGATGCCATCAGGGTGGCAGCCAGGGAATGAGGGGTAAATGGGAGGTGGGGGGTTTCGCAAGGTGGGTGTAGGGGAAGTGAAGCATATACATCTAATGTCTGAATTGTATATTGTGAAAGCAAAAGCTTGGGATTTTTCTGGCTTCTCCACTTAACCAAATTGTGTTATCCTAGGCATTTTTTTTTATTTTACTTTACCTCCTTTTTCTTCATTATTACATACATGACTTCAGGACGTGTTACAAAACCTTCTGTGTTTGATTTAATATACTATTATGTTCATGTATAATAGAAACCCAGGCCACCCAAAGAGCTCACATAACAACTGACTTGCCTTATAGTTCCCTATTGGCATTCTTGTCAGGGTGGAGGGAAGGATGAATGTTTCTAAATTGATGTTTGAAAATTATCACTTTAAAAAAATATTTCTCAACGCACTGATATAATCTGATGTACTAAGGTAAAATAGTTCTGCATGTTAATAAAATACACTTTTTGTAATGTGAAAAGACTTTATCATACTTTTACACTTTTGCTACAAGAAGTCTTTAAAATGAAGAAGGTATTTCTAAAGTTTAGCGGTGCAGGACACCCTAATTGCTTCCTTTCTTTTACCTCAAATAACCTTCAAATAATTTCTTGCCCATTTATTTAGCATTGTTTTAATGTTATTGTTGAGTAAAGTAAAATTGACCAGGGGGCCGCACGTAAAGGTCAATAGGGCCACATGCGGCCCCCGGGCCGTACTTTGAATATCATTGTTCTAGACACTGACATCAGGGAGAATGGAGGCAGTGCTAGAAATTTAATGAGTACCTTGTTAGCAAAGGGCTACTGATTAGTTCTTCCTTGGCAATGCAATTTTGTAGATGATAGGGATGGGAGGTAGGACCACAGATGGTCTTGTTTAAGGTGAGAAAGTTTCCAGGCAGGGTGTCCCCTTTTCTCTGACCCTGATTACTGTTTCAAGAAGACTGGTAACAGTCAGGTGCAGAGTTTCAACACCCAATTGTGTCCTTGTTTTGAATACTCCTGCTTGAAACTAACACCTTTGCTATTTTCCCACCCAATTTGTTTCAGTTCCAAGTTCTTCTTGCCCAACGAGAGTGCTCCTAGAGTACTTCAGTGGCTACTGTGTGACCAGGACTAAGACTGTATCACAAGGGTAAGGGGACATCACCTGAAGTCTGCACTTTGCTGGATAAGCTGAGGGTCTGCTTAAGCCACTAGAAGCCTGCCTTCCTGCTCAGAGAGAAAAGGAAAGTTCCTGGCCCTGCAGGAGGAGACTGATCAGATGAAGAAGCCCAGTTTGTTCCTGGCATGTGGAACATCCAGAAGTAGCTGACTGCCAACAGGGAGTGGATCTGGTACTGATCTAAAGTGTAAGGTGTCCCCTGTCTCCTGGTGCAATTCCTGCCATGAACTGTGTAAGAAATTGTGTACTGAGACATCCTTGTGCTGCCCTGCATTTTTGCAGCCGGTCCCAAAAGTCTTGTGATTCTGCTGCCATTTACAGTTGTATATCGGACTCAAGTCACAACTAACCAGTAAATCAAAATATTGCTCCGGTAGGAATATTGAACCCACTATGTCTTTCACCATCAACAATGCTGAACATGTCGAAGACTGTGCTTGGCGCTGATGTCAAACAGAGGTGATAGAGCTATGAGAGATGCCCTCAAGAGACTTCAACAGTTTGTAATCACACAGCTTGTCTTGTCAGATAGAGGTTCTCTCTGATGTTCTCCAGTCTCACAAAAGTGATCTAGTTTTTTCTACTTAATTGAGGACAATACTACTGTTACTCTCTGCTCTTACATCAACTTAAACATAGTTTTTTTCATTTATATGGATTTTGCATGTATGTTTTTCTCAAATTTATTTTTATTTGCTTTAATGTTATACAAAACAGAGGAACAATAAACCAAGAGTCAACAGC
Organism: Calotriton arnoldi; assembly: GCA_963921515.1. Taxonomy (NCBI): domain Eukaryota; kingdom Metazoa; phylum Chordata; class Amphibia; order Caudata; family Salamandridae; genus Calotriton; species Calotriton arnoldi. Next base: position 2,273,629 of record CAWUFW010000650.1, on the reverse strand, counting down.
AGGCATGCAGAGCAAGATGCCCATCAATGATTAAGCACACCCTGGCTGCACAATATGAAAATAGAAAACATTTGATCATTTACAAATGGAGGTTTCCCTCTAGTCTCGTAGTACTCCCACATTAGCAGCAGACATATGTCTCCATTGTGCCCATTCCCAGGCAACAGTCTCAGGCACAGTCTCCTCCCAAGCTTTCTGAGTCTTTCTGAGAGTGCCTGGGGTCCCATATCTTAGCAAATATCCTGGGGTATCCGGTGGCCATATACACCATCTCCTCTGCCCTCATACACAATTCCATGTTAGTCTCCCCGAGAGCCAAGTTAGGTACCGCTGTACTCCTCAAAGTCAGATGACATCATGCCTTGCGACCATCAGTGCCACGTTGCACAGGAGGAGTGCGTTTTTGTTCGAGGTCTGCTCGCCCCGTATTCCCTAAGCTATCAATTGTGGGGTAAGGGACAGTTCATCCCGGTCACCAAGGACGATTTGTGAGCGACTGTGTGTCAATAGCTCTGTAGTTGGGGACAGTGCTAGAGAGTATGTAGCAATGCCCAAACTTGATTGCATCCTCGGAGACAGAGCTCGGTTTCCGTCCACCACATATAATATAGTCTTCAGCGTGTATAATAGGCTCTGTAAAGGATCTTTAATTGAACCAGATGAAAGCCTTCTCTTATAGCCACCACCCTAGGGGGCTGGCGGCCCTCCCACATGCATCCTCCTCCAGTGCCCCAAGGTCTCTCTCCCACCTATCCCTCAGAGCAGCCAGCAGAAGAAGACCGTGCAACAACAAGGTGCTTTAGATCTGAGATATTACATGTTTCATCAAGGGTGCTTCCAGGACTTTATATTCTAAAAGAGAGTCTTCTGCCACATCCTGCAACAGGTCTCCGTATCCCTTTAACATATGCTGAATCTCTAGATACCTTAAGTACTGGTTTCCTGTAAGCCCGTATTGCTTCTGCAGGTCGGGCAAGGATATCAGCCCATTGCCAGCCCACATGTCACCCAGCTTGGCAATGCCTATAAGGTGCCATTTAAGGTGAACCTTCACCAGCTGAAGGTTTTTAAGCAAGTCATTATCTCACATGGGTGTCTCCAGGATGACTCTAGTGCTCCCACCAAGTTGTTTTGCTGCCCTTCTTCAGACCTGTAACATGGTTGTCAGGCTTGCAATAAACCCCAGAAAGCTCCTGCCATGCAGCAGACAGATGTAGCCCCTCCCGGGTCCATTGCCCTCTTGTCTGCCAGGAGCGAGGGTCCCACTGTGTGGCGAAGGTTCAATCATTAACAACCTGTAGCTGGGACGCCCAAAAAGAAAAACAAAGGCTTTGCAGTGCCATCCCCCATCCTCTGGTCTCCTGGTCAGCGTGGTTAGTGCTATCCATTCAGCTCCCCTATCCCACAACAGCAGTCTTTTTACCCCTCAACCTGCCCAAAACAATGGTTATGAACATCATAAGGGTAATTCTGTAAAACATATAAGAGCTTGGGTAGGTATATCATTTGTAAATTGCCGCCCTGCCCATTAAGGACAGGGGCAAGCGTCGCCAATGGCCCATGTACTTCTGATAGTGCTCCAGTATTCTATCTAGGTTAAAGTTGTACTATAACACTCGGTTGGTCATCACATGTATCCCTAAGTATTTGAACCCTGTCCATTCCCACACGAGGGGGTTCATCCAATCTGCTGTAGGTCTTCAATCTGTCAGAGGATATAAAATCAATTTGTGCCAGTTGACGTGCACCCCGGAGTATTCCACAAAGATCCCTAGGATATCAAGGACTCTTGGGACAGAGTTGTCTGGATCGACCAGGCATATTAGTATGTTGTCCTCATATAAAGATGTAAAGTCCTCCCAGCGAGGGTCCCATGTCAGACCCCAGAGCAGGAAGTCCCATCTTACCAAGGTGAGCAGAGGCTCCAACACCACTGCAAAAAGCAGGGGGGACAGCAGGCATCCCTGCATCACTCCCCTCCATAATTGGAACGACACAGAGAGGGTCCCATTGACCCTGACCCTGGCCATTAGCTGAGTATACAGCAGCTTCACCAATTTCAAGAAGGAGGGACAAAGCCCATCTTCTCCAGCAACGCCCATAGATATAACCACTCAATGGAATTGAATGCCTTTTCAGTGTCAAGGGCCAGGAGCACCACCAGCTCCCAGAGGAGGTCTTTACGGGCCAAACAACCAAAAAGCAGTTGGAGATTGTGCCTGGTCACCTTGTAGGATGTAATGCTCATTTGATCTGGTGCTATGAGGGTATGTATCCACTATCTGACCCAGGCAGTTGTCGAGGACCTTTGTATGAGGCAAGGTCACTAGGCGGTTCCTCCTCTTCCCAGTAACATGGGCTATCAATTGTCCCCTGATCACTGACTTGTAGGCCTCCCATCTTCCCCTTGTTTTCCTTATAATAGTGATCTGTTACCTCCAGTACCAATTTCCTCCTCATGCAGTCTGTTAGATCCCAGAGGTCTAGTTGCCAGTCAAGATGGGTCCACTGTATTGGTGACTGGAGGCATGTTGCTAAGGGAGCATGATCGGAGATGCCCTTTGGTAGGAACTCTGTACTGTCATTTTTGCCCTGCTGCCAGGAGAGCACCAGCATGTAGTCAAGGCAAGACATAGACCGCATCTGATTTGCGGGTACTGCCGCTGGGAGGCGTGTGTTACCTGCCAAAGGTCGACCCAGCTAAAGACCCTGCTGAAGGTGGAGAGGTGGTCTTTGCTTCTGAGGACAGTTCCAGAACTAGTAACCCTGTCAGATACACTGTGTGCTGTGAGGTTCAGAGTCCCCCGACCAGCAGGAGGGCGCAAAGGAACGTGTGTCAGCCAGGCCCCCAGTTGTTCCAACTCCTTTGTTTAAAGACCAGGAAGGAAGTACCAGGAAGCCATTACCAGCGTCTCCCCCATTCTAATTCCCACTAACTGCTGCCTGGCAACCCCCGATCAACCCAGGTGTTAGTGACGCGGAATGGGAGTGATCAGCAGGCCATGATGCCAACTCCCCTGGAACCCATCCAAAAGCCAGAGTGTACCAACATTTTGTATTTTCCCCTATCCCAAAGCCTGCATTTATCTCCAGCAAGGTGGGTCTCCTGTAGTAGAATCCCATCTGGGTTATCCTGAAGGAGATACTGCAAAACAACCCCTCGCTTCACTTTGTTTCCCAAGCAATTAACATTCCAGAGAATATCCTAAAGGCATGGCTGCTCCAGTCAGAGTTAGGTGCCTCAGCCATCAATGTGGACCTGTCCATGTGGGAGTCCATACTCCTCCTTCTCACTACTCATCCATGTGCACTTGTCTGCATGTCAAAACATCCACACCCCAACCAAACCCTCCCACCCCACCACTCCAATTCTAGAGGCACCTGTCACCCCCTAACATAACTAGTGAAACTGCCTCTGTAGCAAACTTTAATGTAGCCATTCTTTCAGTGGGGCAGCGCCCTGCAGGCTTAGGATATATTGTTCCCACCTCTGTCACTCATCTGCAGCCCCTTCTGTGGCTCCAGCCACGGCACCCCCAGTGGCCACATGACAGCATCAACATGAAGTCAAATAATGGAATCCAAGGACATAGGCGTGACCAAGGGTGGGTGTCGATTCCACGCCCCTCAAGAGCCCATGGCCTCCGCGACAGAGTTACCAGAGTTTCTGTCCAGTGTCTCCCATCGGTTGGCTGTCACAACAGACTGTCTATGGTGAATGTCCGGCACCACCCTGGCCCTCTCCAACCTCAGTCAGGTACCGCGAGGGAGCCACCGTAGTGTGTCTGCGGGGACACGAGCAAGACCCCTTCCTCTTCCAGCCTGGGAGGCGATCACGGGACCTCATAGGGCACAGAATGCCCTCTAGCTTCCAGCCAGTCCCAAACTTTTTCCACTGTGGGGAAGAAGTATGATTCTCTCCGGTCGATAATCCTCAGTTTAGCCGGGAAAAGCAGTGCATACTTCAAGTCCAGTTGCCTCAGGTGTTTCTTCACAGTGAAAAATGTCTCATGTTGCCTCTGGATGGCAGCGGTACAGCCAGGGTAACTGTTGATGGAGTCCCACTGTAGACGCCATGGTCCGTGGTCCCTGGCCACATGCAGAATATTGTCTTTGTCCCGAAAATTGAGCACCCGCACCACTATCGGTCATGGCGTTGCCTCAGGTCCTAGCCAGGGACCCTGTGCGCTCCCTCCATCGTGCAGAGCTTCGACGCCCTACCCCCAAGGACAGGCAATAGGAGCCACTCCTCCACAAACAGCTCGATATAGGGGCCTTCAACTTGTTCAGGCACCCTACTATGCACACATTGTTGGGCCTTGAGCGCCCTTCTGCATCATCCAGTTTATCTCTGAGAACGGTTACCTCCTTTGGTAGGGTGGCCAGATGGGCCTGTGTCTCCTTCGTGTCTGGGCCGATTGGGCCAGAGATGTCTCTGCCTCCATTACCTTATCCACCAGTGTCCTGTGGTTCATGCTCAGTATATTAAGGTCAAGGTCCAACTTTGTCTCCAGTGCAGATTTGGTTTCTAGGATCGTTGCTAGGATTTTGGCCATGTGGGCCTCCAGCCTGGTGTCCAGAGACTTTAGGCCTGCCCTCTGGTTCTCCCCCGCGTCCTGTGTGGGTTCCACATCTGGTACAATCCTGGTCGAATTTGGGTGTACCATAGTGATGGTAGGCTTTTTCAGTCCACATCAGCTAAGGGTACGGGGGCAGATCTCCGCCCACCAGCACCACAATCACTTGCTCTTCAACATGAGAGAGTAACTGATAAGGTTGCGACTTCAGCTTCACAGGCCGGCCAAGACGATCCTGTTTTTGGTAGGATCCACCCCTAAGAAGCCAGGAACACACTCCCCTAGGGACCCAGACCCCCCACCAAGACTCAAGAACCGGGCGCACCCGGTCCCTGGCCCCAGCAGGCAGACAGGGCAAACCCTTGTAGAGGCCACCGCATTGACCCCCCAAGGGTATGAGCATCCCTCGCGGAGCTCAGCATGTCCCTCCTGGCACCGGCTGCTCTCAGTGCCAGGAGCTACTAACGATAGTCTTCCGCAGGTCGTCTCCTGATGGGCTGCACTCCACCGTACTCCTCTTAGTTGACCAGGGCACAGCAGTCGGGAGGGAGAAGGGACGCAGCCGCCCCAGTCACATCCCTTCACGCCAATCCTCAAGGGATTCCCCCTGCATGCCGATAGCCACGCGGTTGGGTCAGCTGCCACAGTCGTATCGGGCCTGGGGATCCAGAGACTCCAGGGGGCACAGCGGAATCAATTCGTGCCATGCGCCGCCATCTTGCCTGTGGTGCGCTTCAGCCCTGCTGGTCCCAATCTTCAGGCTCTCATCGGTTGTCAGGGACTTGAGTGTCTCAATCAATGCTACATCCCACCTGGGACCACTGTTGCGCCCTCCTAGAACTGCGGGAGACAAGGGGGGACCACTAATTTAACAGCACACAGAGCCGCTAGCGCCGGAGCACTGAGTCAAGCGACCGCCGCCATCTTTGTCCAAAGAGCGCCCCCATGAATGATAAAATTGTAAAGGAAAAGAAACATACAAAAGAATTACTTTGGTGAATGATGCACATGGTAAACATTGCACACATCAATGACACAGTACCTTTATCTTGTTATAGCCAAAAGAAATGCCATGTGACTGGTCTTGTTGCAATGTCCTGTCACAGTTGTTAATGCTTCACAGTTTGAGACACCAATCAGATAGAAAATTCACATAGGATCTGCATACAGCACTAGGGAAGCTAAAGAAACATTTGTTACATCAAAACTTTAAGGGCATGATAGAGTCCCAATATTTAGGTGGATGGGACATTAAAGGGCTCAACAGGAACCCAAAAAGCCAAACACGTAATAAATAACTATCACAATGTATCACTAACCTGAGACTTCTTAAGACTGTACTGGAAAAGAACTAATAATTCCAGGAGGCAAGAAAAAGTATTTGATGTTACACCGCCAATGTCATTTCAAGAAGGGCAGAAAAGAGAAAATATCTGGGAAGATGTTCTTGACATCTGTCTAAAAGATAATTTCATCCTGAGAGACATGAATGCAGGAAAAGGGCTGAGCCCCAGAAGAAGTCTACAGGTGAACAGTAGAGCACAAGCAGAGGCTTCCTTTCATCAGTGTCAGGTTGGTTCCTCAGCATCCATTGGTTGCCATCTGAGACAGAGGCCTAACCTGATTTGTCTAGGTCTGTCCAATTTTCCAACTGTGTCTTCGGTGTAGTTAAAGCCAGACATGCTGAGGTGTGGTAGTGGGATGAAGTAGGTATTGTAGAAGGGTTGGGAGATGATCGAGCCTTGAGGCATGTCTAAGTCGGTGTTTTATAGGAGGTGAATGTAGAGGGGGAGTGAGATAATGGTAGATCTGTTGGAGAGGTAGGAAGAGATCCAGTTTTGGATGGGTCCTTTCATGCCAAGTTCCTCTAGATTCAGTAGAAGGCAGATGGAGTGGTTGTATAATGTGTCATAGGTGGCAAACCAGTCCAGCAGAAGTGCAACTCCATTTCTATCCACAGCCGTCTTCATGCCGTCCCAGATGGAGAATCAGCAGATTTGTAGCATTTGCTGGGGTTGAAACCTGTTTGATTATCTGGGAGTAGGCTGTTTTTTCAAATTGAGATGGATCTGTCGGATGAAGATTTTTTTGATGTGCAGTCTGATGTTGAAGGGGATATTCCTAAAAGTGGAGAAATGTTGACCAAGGAACTTATTGCTGGGGTGGTAAAAAATGTGTAGATTAGTATGTCCTTGAAGGTTTGAGCAGAGGTCTGACGGGCAGTTTGCTTGGCCACTTGCCTTCACTAGCTCCTTAAATTGCCAGTCCTAGTATTGTTTGTTGGAGGCCAAGTTCTGATGTCTGTCTGAGTAGTATTATTAATCTTTGTCTGAGTAGGTTGACTGATGTTTTGCTCCAAATGTGTTGTTCCAGGATGTTTGATTTTGAAACAAAGTGGCCTGTGATGGCATCACAAAAGTGTAAGAGTTGGGGATCTTCATAGAAATATGCTTGTGAAGTTCTGGGAGAGTCCTATTTAGTTCCTTTAGATGACATTTCACAATGGTGATCTGCTGGGAACGGTGGAGTCTTTTTTGTCTTCTTGATAGAAGCTTGTTTACTTATGTTGAGGTAGTGGAGGAGTGGTTTGCCATTTCGGTAGTTTGATTTGTTGGACTTGCTTCGAAGTGCATAGACTTCTGTCTTCTTTATCTCTGTGTTGAGACATAGGTGTTGGTCAATAGCTAAGATCCAAGGACATCTTGAGAGATATCATTCTGATGATTCCTTCGCAAGGCCCGTTGACAGTTGCTCCTTTTCTGTTATTTGTTTGGATGGAGAAATGGCCCCAGAAAAGAGTCAAGTGCTTAGATGTTATGTCTGTTTTATTCCCTTGTCTGTAGGTGAGCTTGCTAGTCACTGTGTGTTGCTATAGCAGTTGTTCTCATGCTTACGTTTACAAAGGAAATGAGGAGGCGGTTATTCAAGAAGATCTCCAGTTGGTCCAGGCAAAGAGAAAATAAATACAGGTTGTGTGCATATGAGTGGGTTGTCTAGATACAAGTTTGGATAGTTGGAGGACATATAGATTCATCGTGAGGGATGTTTGTTGTGAGTAGTTGGTCAATCGAACCCAAAATTCAGTTAATCAGTTCACATCACCAATATGACAGTGTAGCAGATAATTGTGTCTTATGTGAACACTATTTCTAATAAAAATGTAGTGAAATTCTGTGCTGCCTATTTGATAGCCCAATGCACTTAGTTGGAAAACTCCAACAAGCATATGCACTTGCAAAAGTACGCAATGCACAGGGTTCAGGTTATGCGGTCCCCACGAGGGATACTGGCCTCAGACTTGGTGAGAGGGCAGCTCAACCTTATGGAAAGTAGGAACCCACCTCCTGTGTTGCTGGAGCTGTCGGAGTCCACAGGAGCTCAGGATCAGCAGACCAGTTAGTTGCATTAAGGTGCCTGCGAATGCAGGGGAGTGACTCCTTCACCCCAAGGGAGATAACTTCAGTTGTCCTTGATGCTCCACAGGTCCTGCACCGATCCTGTATGGTGCACAGGCACAGATGATGCTTTGGACGGAGAGGGAGACAAAGTCGGGCCCAGTCGAAGTCCAGCAAAGTCCAGAGTGTCCGGACGGTCGAAGGTCAGTGGTTTCTTGATCAGAATCTTGTCCACGTCGAATCTAGGGTCCTACAGCCAGGTAAGCCCTTTTGTACCCCCAGGAGAGGGTTGGACAAATTCAGGCGACCTTCCCAGGGGAGGGTCAGGACAGTGGGGAGGTTACTCCCATGTCCTTTGTCCAGTTTCACACCAGAGCGGGAGCCAACGGCTCCCAGGACTGGTTTGAACTGGACTATGCACAGGGACACCAAGTGTGCCCCAGATGCAGACTTTCAGGCACTTTGGAAGTGCACCCGCCCAGACCCAATACACTAAATCCTGTCTGGGAGGTGGTCACACCTCCCTGTGACAGGATGCCTTTTGTCCTGCCTTCCCCTGCTCGAGCTTGGCTTGGTGTGGAGACAGATCTGACCCTCCAGAGCTGTTGTACCTTTCCTTGCTTCGGTGCTGCGTTGAGGTAGTCGAGGAGCAGCAAGTTGACAAACCAGATTCACGGGATTGGTGCTTGTGGTGTGAAGGGGAGTGATACCTTCACTCCAAGGGAGCTTCTCAGCGATTTCTTGAAGGCTGGAGGTGTTCTGGGGTACTTGGAGTCCGTTCAGGTTCAGGACGACACAGCAGGCAGCAATTGTCAAGTCCTTGAGCAGGATAGGCACCTATTTCTTTTGCAGCAGGTCTTCATTTCTCATTTCTCATGCAGTGGGTCTTCTTAGTCCCGATATAATGTTCAGGTCTCGGGGTACCACCTAAATACTGAATTTAGGGGCAGTACAAGCGGAGGCAGATAGTAGCCAATGGGCTACCTACCTTTAGGGTGTCTGCACCCTCCAGTGACCAATTTCTGTGGGGAAGGGGCACTACCCTAGACCTGATAGGTTGTTTCTCCACCATCCCAAGATGTTGGAATTTCAGGATAGGGGTTCACATCCCCTACCTCGCCCTAGGGGTGGTGTAGGCTAAGTGGAGACCCTCCTCCGGATCTAGCTAATTTTCCCACCTTTCTTCTCACCAAAAGTGGAGCAGGAAAGGGGGCTTGGCTTCCCTCACTATCTGGAGGTTCCTGGGTTGGATTTCAAAGGCGGCATCGCCTTTGAAGCTTTCTGCCACAGGACGGTCATCATGTCCTGGAGGAAGAGAGAAGCACCTCCACCCAGAGCAGGCTATGTCTCTGTTCTCTGAGAGCACTGGTTCTCACCCCATGAGGTCAGAAATAGGTCTGGGGGTGGCAGACTGGCAAAAAAAAGTCAGAGATCACACCAGTGCTTTGTAGGTTTTCAGGAGACCCTCTAAAAGGGTTTCTGTTGTGATGTATGACAAGTAGCCGAGCAGTATCTTTAAAGATTCTTTATTAGTCTTAGTTGCAGGATGGTATCCAAGTACAACAGTCCCACCAGGAGCATCCCGCCTGCTGCTCAGCCCATACTCCAACTGTCACACCTCACCACACAGGCACCCAAACATTCCATTCATCTCTATCACACCAACATTCCACTCAGGACTCTCACACTGGCTGAGCAGCTAGGAGCCAAGGTAACAGAGTTGATGCATGAACACCTAAGCAGGATATAACATATCCTCCCATTTTAAACAGAAACTAAAATTTAATATAATAGGTGAAAACAACTATTCACATAAATGTACACATGAAGGAAAATTGTTCAAAACCCAGGGAGGCAAGATACAACAGAACATCTCGGGAAGAACTAAGCATTAAAGAAAGCAGAAAGGATGAATGAATAGATACACAAGAAATAACACCCATCCTCCCCCTTTATCAAAACAGATTAAAATGTAGCAACAGTGTTGTCTAACACATCACAAGTAATTAGACAGCTGACTAGGAAAAACTCAAAAGAACTAAAAGAGACTCTAATACAGACAAAGACACGTAAAAACACAGCAGACAAGAGTGTGAAACACCTGACCATACATCCCAAAACAGGGCAAAACATTGTAACATGTAGCCACGGGGGACACGCACCCCCAGAACTCTATCGCTAATGTAAGAGAAACAAGAGAAGATGCAGTTGAACTGCACCCCATCAGAGAGCCCTCATGTAAGGGATTGTAATGAAAACTGTGTAAATGGGACTAACACCCGTTTAGCCACCCCTCATGTAAAGGTCATAAATTAGTAGAAATGGGACTATAACCCATATAGACATCCCTCGTGTAAGGGTCTGTAATGTACAGCATAAAAATGGGAATAAATCCCATTTCCATCCCTCATATAAGGGAGTGTAACATGCAATGCAAATAAAGGCAAATTCCACCAACATAACGATCCCTCACGTAAGGGTGTGTACCATAACATCAAGAAATGGGTAACCACCACACCCTAAAACATTGTACTGAATTCCAGGAAAGAAAAATTGACATGCCACATCACATCCGGGTCAAAGAGGTGTTTACCACTGCTGAGGGCTCCGTGCAAGTTTAGCCCGCTGAAAGGAAAACTCCTGAAGGACCCTAAAATTTACCTTCTCTGCATGCCTTTCTGTTTGAAGTTGCACTTGTAAGCATGCAGTTTATGTATGTACACTCTGACCGCACAGCTTGTGGATGGCCAAACAAGATTCGAGATAGGCTGGACAATATGGGACACTCCGTAGCCCCAATGCTTGCATGCTGTCTCCAACACCAAAATGGCGGCATGCAGTCACGACAGCGCTGGTTGGCTTAAGGTGGGAGCGTTCTGAAAAATGTCTATGGGCAGCTCGCAGTGCTGCCTAGCAACAGAGATGACACAGAAGTCCCAGCAGCACCTCCACGCAACCCCATTGAGCAGGTAAGTATGCACGTGCTCAGAACGGCTTGTGCCTCTGACTTTAAACCGCACTGCAGCGGTTAAACTGCTTCACCAGGAGCAGCCTGCCTGCTGCTCAGCCCATACTCCAACTGTCACACCTCACCACACAGGCACCCAAACATTCCATTCATCTCCATCACACCAACATTCCACTCAGAACACTCACACTGGCTGAACAGCTAGGAGCCAAGGTAACAGAGGAGATGCATGAATACCTAAGCAGGATATAAAAGTTTCCTGTGTGAATTTATTAATAAATCCAACACTGGCATCAGTGAAAATTTATTAAGACAAAATGTTTGGTACCAAGCACCTTAGAAATCAGTGAAGTCATCATGGAGCTAGGAAGCTCGTTTTGACAAGTATCCAGCCCATGTACTCCTTATGACTTCCCTGTGCAATTACAATATCTCAGAATAGACTGGACATTGTAGGACCATATCTGCTCATGCTGATATGCCCTCACATAGGATATAGAGCACCCTGCCTCAGGGCTAAAGGCCTGCAGTAGCGGTAATTAACCCATATCTTATGTCATGTATGGGGGGCATGGCACACAGGGCTGTGTGCCATATCGACTCTTCAGATTTCTCTGCACCAAGACATGCAGCCTGCAATGGCAGAGTGCATAGCCTTGATGAGGGGTCTGCTGAGGGTTCCTGGGGTGGCACAACCACTGCTGCAGTCCCAGAGGACACTCTTCAGTACCCATGCCCTAGTTACCAAGGGTACCATCTACTAGGGACTTACAGATGTAGCTGAAGTGGTACCAATCATGGTACAGTGTTTGGAAAAGAGATCTGGCACTGGGAACCTGGTTAGCAGGGACCCAGTGCACTTACATTTCGAAATCACATCAGGTATCAGGCCAAAAGTGAGGGCTAACAATGCAAAAAGAGGCACTTTCCTACACATATGTTTCTGTAAGTCCTCTCTCATCTTCAACATCTTCAACATCTTCAACAATTTCATCTGTCTTTTTCCTCTCTAGCCCCTAAAATAAAAATGGGAAAAGGGTGTTTTTAATCCTATAAGACAATGAAGTAATACAATAATGGAAACAAATCATATACTTGGGTGGAATGCTAACAAGAGGGTGTAACCATGTCTCAAGTGATAACCTTTCTCTTCAGAAAATGCTAGAAATTGGCAGCCCAGTTCACATGATAAAAGAAAAATTCTAAACGATCATCTTTGGAAAACTGTTCCACACTGTTGAAGTCAAACCATGAAGGTTAAATGCCCTTGTATAAGCTCACTTTTAGATTGGAGAAAACCTGGGGGTAAGAACACGACTGCGGGAGGAGAAGACGCAGGGAGAACAGTGAGGAGGCAAAGTGGAGTGGAGACAGTGGTGCTGGGAGTAGCAGGAGCTGACAGGCTGAAGGTTGGTGTAAGGGAAATGAAAAAGCAAATAGGAACTAACTTACTTACCTGCAGTCAGAAATTGCTCTTCCTCAACGCTCGAGTGACACCCCACCTACAGGAAACAAAACAGAGAGTCAGGCAACGGACAAGACGGAGGAAAGGGAAAGAGAAGATGGACACAGGGAAAAGGAGGACAGAGGAGCAGAGACAAGAGGAAACACCAGCAGTGACAAAGGGCTACGTTATAGGCAGAACCCAAGGGGACAAAAGGGTAGAGGACGCTGAAGAAGGAGAGAAGAGGAGACTAGGACATTGCGGAGAGGAGTCCAGCCCTGGTACTGCGGAGAGTCACAGTGAGACCCGCAGTTTTCTGAAGTGTTGTGGGATGTACAAATGTGCAGACACACCAGTGGATAGTTTTAATGACCATGAATGGTGTGCCTCCGGCCTCTTTATTGACTGCCTTCTCCACATCATGGCCTGGACCATGAGGAATGTGGTTGGAGGGTTGAATGTGGGATCACCCCTCCCATCTTTTACATAATGGGCTCACCCACTAGCAAAACATAACATTCTTCCTTTAGCTCAAATTAAACAGACAGTGAAGCAAAACAAGAATGAATAACTGGTGGATGTCTTTTCAGGGATGAAGATTAGGAGAGCACTGGAGAGCGAGAGAAATGGAGAGAGAGAGAGAGAAAGAAAAAAGAGAGATAAAGAGAGCGACAACACAATAACAGTTCAGTGCAGTACGACGTGTCTTAGCTGAGAAGATCTCGCAGGATGTGGTTGGAGATGGTATCTATCTGTCCCTTGTTGAGTAGCTTCTTCTCTCATCTCATCTTGCCGCACCGGTGGTAGGGAAGTGCTGAAATCAGACGGCATATCAGGATTTTGCTCAGAGAAAAAACGACTCCCAGTTTCGTGGGCCACAGGCACAGACAACACGGGTGGTGCAGGATACCGGATTGGTGACATCTCCTCATCATTTTGTGTCTCCACTTTGGCGCTGTAAAGAGATCCTCCCCGGATCCACTGACCTGAGTGCGATAATGATTAAAAGAAGGATATGTTCCTGGTGATGGTTTCTCCAGATCTCTGAGCAGTGACCATTGTTCCTTTTACTGACTGCACCTTCCAAGGATCAATTTCAAAAGGGAGCATAAACTTACTATGGGGATATCTATTCTTCAACATCACCAGAACGCAAACCGTGATGGAGCTATGTCTGGCTCTGCGAACCCTCGACATGCAGTCATTCCGTATCTGGCACTGCTGTAGTGTGTCAGTAACTTGCATCTGTATCGCTGATGGCCCATCGATCAATGGAATGGCATCACCCATGGGACGGTTCAAACACAGTGAGCTGGGACTGACTTGAGTCGTTGTATGAGGTGTCAGGCAAAATTCCCTGAGAAAAGCATGTAGAGCACATTCCATATTTTGTCCGTTGGCCACAGCAATAACGAGCACCATATTTAGAGGGCCATTGTCAGTGCGTAGTTCTTTGAGGAGTCCGTGGGTCGCCATGACTTTCTCCAAAGGAGGTATCGTCTAACCTGCAGTCGTTGAGTCCATGATTTCAATCTCATGATATTTTGAAAAGTCATCTATGACTTCTAACATGTGTCTACCATCTGCAAGACTGCCAAAGTCCGCGCTGGCCGTCTGTCAGGGAAATGGCGGTATGTTCTCAGTGATGATCGTCCTGGCGGTTCTGCTCATCTGGCAGCTTGACATTGGGAGCACTGGCAAACTGTTTGTTCGACGAGGTTATCAAGGCTAGGAAACCAGCTTTTGCACCTCAGGCAGGATTTCACCTTGAAAATCCCTTGAGCCAGGTGAGTGAGGTCAAACACCCCCTTCTACAGAGTCCTGGGAACCACTAGACGGGAGCCTCTCAGGAGACAGCCATCAGGGGACACTGCCAGTTCGAAGCGAACATTATACAGGGAGGCTAACATCAGCCTGGCTTCTTCAATCCAATAGGGAGTCCTGCTGTGTAAGGTGCACCATTGCCCTGAAACCACAGCAGAGGTGGCCAACTGAAAACATTCATCTGTGGCCGTGGCCTTGATGATCTCAACCAGTGAGATGGGAAGTGGTTGGGAACGTACTACATACTCCTTTACTTCTTCCGCGTCCAACTCTTCACTCTAGGAGGCCGGTCGGGCATGTTTCTATAAATAATCTGCAGGATTGTGAGTCCCAGGGTAGTATACAATCATGAAATGATACTCTTGTAGTTGCAAGATCCACTTTTGAATCCTCGGCGGGGGTTCAAAGGATGATCCCATGAACAGCGGAATGAGGGATTTCTGCTCTGTATGGACAAGAAAAGGCTGGCCATATAGATACAGGTGGAAATGATGGCAGCCCCAATGCACGTCAATAGCTTCCCTTTCGATGTGCAAATAGCGTTTTTCAGTCTCTGTCAGTGCATGGCTGGTGTACGCCACTGGAGCCAATTCTCTGTTGCTCTGCTTTTGGGACAATACCGCCCCAAGGCCAGTGGGGCTTGCATCCACCGACAGTTCGGATTTGCAGGCAGGGTTGAAGTACACCAGAGTAGTGTCAGCTGATAACGCTAGCTTTGTTGCCTGGAAGGCCTTTTTCTGATCAAGTCCCCAGTTCCAGATTGTGTTGGTTTTCGTTAGTTCTCTCAAAGGGGCTGTGAAGTTTCGTCAAGTTTCGAATTAATCAATCACAGTATGTAACCATACCAAGGAAGCTTCTCACTCCAGTAATGGTGGTAGGTACCAGTGCTGCCTGAATATCCTGGACTTTTACTGGGCCAGGTAGTACTCCATTCTGGGAAAATCGATAACCAAAGAATGCTATTTCCTTTTGGAGGAAAGCACACTTTTCCCTGTGAATCGTGAGACCATTGGCTTTTAGGCGTTGGAATATGGCTCTAAGGCAACTGAGATGCTCTTCCAACATGGGGGCATGGACCAAAATGTCATCAATGATGTTGAGGACTCCTTTCAGGTCAGCCAGAAAGTTCCTAATAGTGTCCTAGAATACCTCAGCTAATCTGGAGACACCAAAATGAAGGCTCTTGTACCTTCTCAAACCCACGTGTGAGAAGGTGGTGATGGCCCGAGACTCTGGATCCAGCATCAGCTGGGGATATCTGGCCCGAAAAGCCATCTTGGAGAACCATTTGGAGCCACTTACTACCGCTACGATGTCAACAACAGTTGGTGTCAGATGACGCTCTTGCTTAATGACTTGATTGGGTAGGTGCTTATCGACACATATCCGAACAGCCCCTGTTTGTTTGGGTTTGGGCGCTATGACATTCAGGGACAACACAGCGTCAGTCCATGGACCCTCTCAATGGCGACCTGTTTTAATTGGTTCGATTCTTCCACCTTTGGCCTCAGGTGGAAAGCCCCTCTACGGTGTTTTAATGCTACAGGCTGGATCAAGTCATCGATGGTTTTTAAGGCACCCTATGCCTTCAAACAGAGGTGCAAATTTGGCTACCAGGTCATCCACACTTTCCTGATGTACACTGACAGCGACGATCTGAAGACGCTCCGCAGTGTGACATTTTAGTACCATTCCTGAGCCTCCTTTGGTAAAATATACTTTTGTTCGAGTGGACAGAGATTCATGGGCAATCTCAGTCGTGAATACTCCAGCCAGTTGGAGTGGAGTTGTAGACCCATATGCAAACACCTGTGTAGAGGTGGGCTTAAAGTGGGGTGAACGGGAAGTTCTTGCATTACTGATTGCCCCATGATGTCAATGGATGCTCCTGTGTCGATCAGCCCCTGCACTTGATGACCACCGAGGAGTATGTTTAAACTTGGGTTATGGTTCTGGGGGCATCCCTCTAGCCGTATGGCATGAATGACATGGACTGCTCCTTCAATACCATCGTCATCCATGTGTCCCTTGTCCTCTGGGACATACAACGCCTGCAGAGTGTAGACTGGTTTTATCTTCTGACCACTCTTAGGAATTGAGGAGTGGCATACCTTTGCAAAATGGTTTAGTTTGTTGCACGCAGAGCATCTTTTTGTTTGTACAGCATATGGCCCTTGGCACGGGTATGAACCTTCACATCTATAGCATGTTTTAGGCGCAGGACCGGGCTTGGTGCGTGCTTTCCTTTTTTCATGAGTTAGCAACTGGGTTGACGGGTTCTGTTTTGACATGGCGTTACAGTGCTGCTTCCATGTGTGCTGCTTGCACCTTGGACAGCTCTTTGGACCTACCCATCATCAGCATGTCTGCTATGGGCATTCCATGGAGGGAATGGCTGACATGGAGTTTTCTGTAAATCACTTGAGTGGTTCAATTAATGAGCTATAGAACGTGCTCTCCTGCCCCTACCAGCAATCTTCAGGGTAGAGCTCTACCACAACTGTAAAGGCTGTTTTGCCATGCAGCAGCAATTGTCATGCCAAATGGGTCTCCAGTATACCCTCAAATCCACAATGTCCTCTTCTCTTGAGCAGACGTGGAAGGCTCAAAACTGGGGGTGCAGGGCTTCACACTGAGCACTCACATGCAGATTAGTACTCCAGGCTGCATGACCACTGACAATAGATGCAGGGCAGTGGCAGGAGTGTTAGCTCGATAGTCCACCTCAGAGCTGCAGAGTCCATCTCCTGTTGCAGGACACCCTCTTCACCGGGCCCAGCATGAGGCCAGCAGCAGTTGGGCCGGCAGTAGGCGATGTGTGGTGGGGGTTGCTGACAACAGCAGCGACAAATGCGCGGCCACCACATGCACCAGAAAGGGGCAGCAGAGTGCGCCGCTGGCATAGGCAGTGCGAGCGGTAAGCACCAGGGAGCCAGAAGCCAGAGCGGAAGGCTGCGTAGCACGGGACAGGCTGGCGGGCCATCCTCTCATGAGGCAAAGAGACAGGGAGCAGCGCGGCCAGCACACCAGGCTGCAGGAAGTAGAAGACGCCACCGGAACATGGTGGAGCAGTGGGTGGGTCCACCCTTGTCGCCAGTTGTTGTGGGGTGTTGCAGTGAGACCCACAGTTGTATGAAGTGTTGCGGGATGTACAAATTAGCAGACACACCGGCCCCTTTATTGACTGACTTCCCCAACTCACGGTCTGGACCATGGGGAGTATGGTTGGAGGGTTGATCGTGGGATCACCCCTTCAATCTGTTACATAGTGGGCTCACCCACTAACAAAACATAACACCTGGGAAATACCACGGAGTGTGGAGGGAGAAGCCTCCAACAAAGGATTGAACCAGGAATATGGCAGAGCTGGACCCTGAATGAGCAGTAGACAAGGACGAGTCCGCATTCGATGGCAAGAACGAGTGGTGTGAGGACTGATTGATGCCACCGGCAGTCCCAAGAAAGCCCGCCACAACCAGTTGTGGTAGATCAAGTGAGTGATCGTGGCCTGTAAGAAGGGAAAGGAAGTTGGAAATCGAAGTGCAAAGCTTTGGTTTCCTTTCCCTATATTTTCGCTACACAGTTTGTAAAAAGAGAGAGAGAGTGAGGAGGGGTGTAAAGAGATGGAGGGGAAGGAACAAACATTCCTCATTTTTAGTATTTGGAGAGCCTTCCCTGGACAGAAGGGGGAAATGACCCAGATTAAGGAAAAGATCCTAGTCAACTGGTAATATATAGACACTACTTCCTTAATTCCAATTGATTGTATTATCACACGTGTGAATTTGATATAAGGTTTAACAAAAGTTGGCGAAACTCAAGTCGTGGAAGAAACACATAAAAGTAAAAGAGAGAGAATTTCATGTTCATTACATACACTTACCTGGGTGTTCTTGTCTTTTCCCACAGGTGCTGGCGGCATAGGTCCCACAAGCCTAGGAGAAAGAAGGCCCCATTAATCCGCGTAAAAAGGAAGATCTGTATATTGACATATAACTGGAGTACTCGGACAGAACAAAGACCTTTCCACAAGCTTCCCACCTATTTTTCCTTCCTATTTTCCTCTTTCTTGTAAAATGCATACATTAAAGCAACCATTCAGAAATACGACAAGCCTCCAACATCACATTTCTGACCATACCTCCACAGTTGGCATGGGAAAGCATCAGATGAGGAGAGGCACACGTTTGGACAGAGGAAGTGGAATGACCTGTATAAACACCCACAATGCGTTCCCTGCAGGAGAGAGGCACCGAATATTGGGCTCACGCATGTAATCAGTGGCGGCTCATCCGCAAAGGCGGAGGAGCATCACCCCACTGCTCAAAAGGAAAAATAAAATGATAACGTATCGTTATTATCATTTTATTTTTCCTATTGCAGTCAGTGGCGGGGTTGAGGCTGGCCAGAGCAGGGGGAGGAGTGGTCTGCACTCTCTAAGTGGCATGACTGTTTGGCCGGCTCTGTTGGACCGGCCAAACTGGCATGCAAACTTTGCATGTTCTCCACCAGGCTGCATTACACTGCTTGGTGAGGAACATGCACAGTCTCCCCGACCCCGTCTGAGCGCCGAACCACGGTTCTTAGACCAATAACAACGCTGCATTGCAGCATTGTGATTGCCTCAGGGGAGCTTGTGTGCCCTGGTGCTTCCTGCTGCTTGCCGGGACTGGAGACAGGAAGAAGGAAGATGGAAGAGGACGGAGGAGAGGCGGCGGCCAGACGTTCTAGGTAAGTCATTTTTTTCTATAACCACCACCCCCATCCAGTAGCAACCACTGCTGCATGTAATAGAGGAGTCGAGGGTGGCCCTCAGATTGTAAACACCAATTAGGAAGTACAAATGGGGGTAACGAGCAAGAGATGTTAGTAACATTGGCAATTGATAGAAGTAAGGAATAGGAACTGGGGAATTCTTTATAAGTCAATTTTAACACTATCTGTGAAAAAGTGGTGGCTCTCATAAACTGGAACACATAATAAACCTCTGTAAGTACTGTTCAACTTTTACTCCGAGGGATTGCCTGGGAACTTCTCGTGAAGGTGACTATTTACTCCTAAGTGTGAGGACAGATGCTGAGTGCAAGTCAAACCTGTATCAAAGGGGAAGACAAGAAAAAAATCCTTCAGAGAGTCCTTGCTTGTGTGGGACTGCAAAAAGAAATCACCATTTGTTATATAAAAAATTGACTCATAATAAAATTACTTAGTGGTGATAAAACTCAAAACCCTGGTGTCACATGATTGGCTGGGACACTGTGGTGGTAGTTCACTCTTTGAAGATGCCGGGCTTTCACCCTAGAAAAGCAGTAAAATTTAGGCTTGTTTCTTCGCTACATTTTTTGGCAAAATCATTGATTCAGATGGAAATATCTCGCTGCAGAAATATTTAGAGACATTCTCTGATTTAAATGTTTTGGTCTGCTTTACGTTGATACGTGTTATGGTTTCTGTGGTACTTGACATCAAGGAGCAATTATTGGTGACTGGGCATGGTGTGTTGTGATATTTTCAGACTTGTCAGTAGTTTTTAATAAAGTTGATCATGGATGCCTGATGAGAACATGAAGTGAGAGTGCACAGTGGAGCTTTAAAGTGGGTTCAATAGTTTTTTTTGTTTGTTTTTTTACAAATTACCATCAGCACATTAATTAAGACAAGATCATCAATAAAATATACTTCCTTGGATGGGGTGTTTTCTAGTGTTCATCCCTTGTGTTAGACATGGCCCTTTTGTTTGGTTTATCCCCAAACGTTTTGCCTTTTGTCTCCTATTTTTCTGTCTCTGTTTTCTTTGGCTA
Source organism: Calotriton arnoldi (assembly GCA_963921515.1). Taxonomy (NCBI): domain Eukaryota; kingdom Metazoa; phylum Chordata; class Amphibia; order Caudata; family Salamandridae; genus Calotriton; species Calotriton arnoldi. The sequence goes on along the minus strand of CAWUFW010000650.1, from coordinate 2,253,620 downwards.
TAGTATTCCGGGCACTTTACCACTGCTGATCAGGGCTAAAGTGCATATGCTCTCTGTATAAATTGTGACAATGCTTGTTTATCCATGATTGGCATATTTGATTTATTGGTAAGTCCCTAGTAAAGTGCACGGTGTGTGCCAGGGCCTGTAAATCCAATGCTACTAGTGGGCTTGCAGCACTGGTTGTGCCACCCACATGAGTAGCCCTGTAAATGTATCTCAGACCTACCATTGTAGTGTCTGCGTGGGCAGGTGTGAACTGCCATGTTGTCCTGGCAAGTGCACCCTCTTCCCCGGGCTAAAACTTCCCTTTTCCCTTTCCTTACATGTCAGGCACCCCTAAGGTAGGCCCAAGGTACCCCCAGGGGCTGGGTGCAATGTATGTGAAAGGTAGGACATGTACCAGTGTGTGTGACATGTCGTGATAGTGAAATACTGTGTATTTCCTTTTTCATTGTTGAAAGGCTATCTGTCCCATAGGGTTATCATTGGGTTGCACTGTAACTTTTTTACATGTGTAACTTGCAATAGGGACAAGATAGGAAAATGAAGTTTAGACTCTACGAACTCAGAAATTATTAACCCACCTTTTGGTAAAGGTGATTTTTAAATCCTGTGTTTGAAAATGCCACTTATTACTTTACCATTCTGTGTGCCTCTGGCTGTTTGTGTATTCAGCGTATGGTGTGTGAGTGACAGGAGCTGAGATGTGCATTCACTCTAGACAGTCACTGGGGGAGTTGAGGTGTGCCCTGCCTTGCCTGGGTGATTCATGCAGGGCTGAATAGACCTGGTCTATATTTAGAGTGGTGGGAGGAGTTTTACTTAGACCTGAATAGGCGGTGTCTTCTTTTGCATAATGCTGTCTCTGCCCCCTGTGGTCATGCTGCACCAGGGAGGACAGGACTGGGTTAGGAGACCCTTGCCCAAAGAGAACAATGCCATTTTGGGGTATAAGTATTACACCTACAACCCCAGGACTTTAGATTACTTCAAGGAACAAGAGGACCCTCCCAAGTATAAGAGCTGGAGAACTGAAATGAGGTGTACTGCCCTTTTGCTGTGTTTTGTGTTGTGTTGGGTTGGCCTGCAGTTGCTGCTTCTGTCTATGGTGGAGCAAAAGGGCTGACTCGTTTTGCCCTGCTGTGGCATTCTTCTTGTGAAGGGAATCTCCAATGGCCTATGTGTGCTGGCCTCCTGTTTCTGAAGACTCAGGGACATCAAAGTCTTCCTCCTGTGTACTATGCTTTATTTTTAATTCCTGGAACTTCACATGATCTGTTGATATTGGTATAAACTCCCTTGCGCTGCTAGGGGAGTTGGTGTGCTCTTCCAGAAAATTGCTGAGTGCTGGATTGCCAAACGCCAGCTGAGGAGGTGCTTACTGAATTAACCAGCACAGTGAGCGCTGTTCCGTTCTCCCTTTTTAAATGAGAGCAAAACGTGTGCTGAGCGCTTTATTTTCCAGACGGGAGGAGCGTTTGTTTGCTCTGCTCCCTGATCAATGCATGTGGGGAGTGTGGTTTTCACTTGAAGAGCTCTGTGCCAGTTTTCAGCCCATGCCGCATTGCATCCACAAGAAATACAGCTGGGGCTCTGCTTACTTGGCCCCGGGCTGTACAGGATTGCGGCGCAGGCACCACAGGTCGGAGCGGCTCGCCTCGAGGCAGCGCGGCACTGAGATCAATGGTTGGAGCTGCTGAGGGAACCACCCAAGCAGGAAGGAATCCAGGCCTGGAGTCCCCCGCCCTGCTGCGCAATGCCGAAGTCCAGGTGGGTGGGGCCAGCCGCTGCAGGAGACCCGGAAGGCCATGGTGACAGAAGCGGAGCCGACGGAGACCTCGCCCGTTCCCAGCCAGCAGAAGGGGAGGCTAGATCAAGCTCAGTGGCACTCACTGCCAGCCAAGACGGCTCGTGAGGTCTCCCAGGGCCATGACGGGTTGAGGTACTGTGGGGGTATTTCTTTAGGGAGTCTAATATCCCAGCCCGCAGAAGCTGCCACGCACGCTCGTGGGCAGCTGCACTTTGATCAAGTTGTGAATGCGGGGGACCAAGTGAGGTCTCTCTGCCAACGGGGGCATCTTTGTTTTTTGGAAATTACCCAGATTGCCCTTAACAGGAGTGCAGGTGGTTGGTCCTGCACTCCCTATTTTCTGATGCCTTGGGCCTGCATTCACAAAAGATACCGTGGATGCTTCACTGGGAGTAAAGCTGTGTCTGCCTACGCGGTGGCGTGATTTAGGCACAGAACTGTAGTGGTTGAAACCCCAATTGTGTTTGGAGTACATGCCTAGTGACACAGTGACTTATAGGATTACCGCCTAAAGTGATCTTCTGCATTTTTGGTTACAAATGCCTAGTGGCACTGTGACAAAGTGATGGATGGTCTAAATGTGCCTACATACTATGAAATGATTTATGCCCTATTTGTGTCACAGTAGTGGCCTAGTTGGCAAGGTGATGTATGATCTATGTGATGTCAAGTGATTCATGTGATATGATCTAATGTGTTTTTATGTACAATACAAAGCATATTTTTGATACAACCTTGTGTGGAGTCTCTTTTTGTGGTGTGCCTAGTTTGCCACTGGTTTGTGTGTGTGTGTGTAGCGCAAATGCTTTACACATTGCCTCTGGGATAAGCTTAACTGCTCTGCCAAGATACCAAGGGGTGAGCAGGGGTTATCTTCAGTGTCTAACTCCCCTACCCTGACTAGAGTGGTGGGTTCTGCCTGGCTTAGGTGCATACCCTAGCCAACCAGAAACCCCATTTCTAACACCTAGCACCACTTATATTCAGCATTCACATGACTCCTCTAGGTGAGATCAGAGCAGCCCATGGTTCATAATGCTAGATGTACACCGAAAATAGCCAGATGCTGCGATTTCTTAATGTAGGATCAAGAGATGCAAAAAAACTTGCATCATGTTTATTGTCCATATTAAAATGGATGTTTAGTCGTTAATGATGTCTAAATGCAATTACATCAGAAATGTTGTTTGTCACGCTTGCAGACTCCTTATTTTCTGCATGAATCTCATGGATAAAGTGATATGTCACGCGTCCCTCCCAAAAGATTCCACTGTCATAAGGTTTCTGCACATACACAGAGCTATGCACAGGAAAATGAGACCCCGGAATACAGTGGTTTGCCACCATATACCGTAGCACCCAAAAACCCCAACCCAACTAGCTTAGCATCCCATTAGCACCCAAGTACTAATGTTTGGACAACCCAGAACACGGTATCTTTATCTCAGGACTCACAGAAGCAAGAACACTCTTTCGTCACTCACTCGTACTTGTCCACAAGGTGCGTAGGAAGAGACACTGGATAGGTTAAAATGTTTATTCCAACTTACGTGCTCTAATGTACAGTACACGTGTCAGTACTAATAGCATAATGCATATGACTAATATAAGCAGCATGGTTACAATTCCATAGAATACAAACGGGGAAAGCATCTCAGAGCTCAGTGGATAAACGTTTAAATAACATTACCACCCTCCCCTTGCAGTAAGATAGTTTATTATAATAATAGAAGACCTCTGGGCTTTGACTAGCGAACCCCCATACCTCAGTCTCTAGATGCAGAATTACATCAGCAGGACATCATAGCTCTTCTCACTGAAAGGGATTTCTCCAAGTGTGTTAAGCGCTAGTAAACCACAGTATTAAAAGCATACCAAGTTCTTCATGGCAATTGTACATAATGTTATGTCTGGGTGCGCGAGACTGGCCATATCAGGAAGAACCAGAATACATTGTTATGCGACCTTGTACATGTTTGTGCAGACTGAGCCCAGAAAGGTGAACAACAGAAAATGCAGACAGTGCAAAAGAACTTGGCACGAGCAAAGGGCGAGGAAGGCCCGGCTCAGTGTAACGTGCGCAAAGAAAAGCAGCATGGCAGCCAGGCCTAGGCCAACATAACAAGGCAGGTAACAATCCACAAGACACCCTCCCCTGGACAGTCCGGCGGCCAGGACAGAGGCCCATCAGAGGAGAAAAACAGACGTCGGAGCACAGGGAGCGCCCAAACGGCGAAGGGCAGGTCAATCCATGAAAGTGAAAGTGCAGAAAAAAGCCATACCCTCCAAGAGTTCATCATTGGAATCGTCAAAAAACATAGATGCCATCCAATCCATGAGTTCAAAAGAGCAGGAATGCTCCTCAGCAAAGGGAGCATCCAGAAGCAATGCGGGACAGCTTGCGTGATAATTGAAACAGCTTCGTTGTAGGAGATCCTGGGCAGCCGCCCAGATATCCCATTGCGCCAAAATCCCCAGTGCAGCCGCACGCGCCATACAGCCAGCGACGGAACAGTCCTGCTCATGGGCCTCTAAGGGACCCATCAACTGAACAAAATCCGGAACAGACAATGACGAATTGGAGAGGCAATAATCCAGAGTCCAGGTGAAAGGACAGCGGACACAAGTCATCACAGGTTGCACGCAAGTGAAATACGCAAAGCGAAATGAAAGAGTATATGACACACTCAGTGTCGCCAATGGCAAGACACCAAAACCGGCCAAAAGTCGCTCACGGAGCAGCTGGAGGCGTTCTGGATCGAGCAGGTCCCATCGGGGAGCAGCCATTGCGCAGAAAGCAAATTAAGAGCAAGACACCAGCCGCTAAAGCGAGGATCAATGGGAAACCGCCAAAGACACTGGAAAATATAGAATGTATGAAAGCCGGGATGACACCAAAAATAGTCTGGAAGGAGGACACCAAGCCCGACCCCACGACCTTAAAAAAGTGTACTAGGCCTTCAGTGTTAGATGCGTTAAAAATACGATGTATTAACTCCCCAAAATGTTGGGGGAGATTAGTGTTTAAAAGGGCCTGTATTTCACTGTGGGTACTCGCCACCTGGAGAATGAATGTCTCCCGGGCGGACGTGAGCATAACTTCCTCGTTTAATAATAGTGCCTTTATTCTGCTCAGTCTATTGAAATCTGCTTCCATGGTAGGGATGGAAGGCCAAATAGAGATATCAACCTTGCCGTGAGGGGGAGGAAAAAGCACATTTTTGCAGCAGACAACCCTGTGCGAAACTGTTACAATGTAAGGAATGCCAGCTTGCAGGCCACAACAGTTTTCGTTATTTAAAAGTAAATAACTACCATTGGAAAGGAGAGTGAAAGTAGGTGAAATAACAGGAGCAGGAATACCTTTCAGCACACAAGCAAGATTAGGAGAGGAAACGCTGCATGAGCCATGCAATTTAATGTGTTTACAAATAAGCGAATGACCTATAGTCGAGTCGCAGTACTCCCCCGTGAGAAAGACTTCCTTGCCGTCCCGAAGGCATTTATACATGAAAGGCAAGGACCAGAGTTCATGCAGGAAAGCACTGCCCAATGGCCGGTAACGGCCCACAGGATAATGTTTCATGCACGAGTCAAATTCAAACAAGGAAAATGGTAAAGCTATAACCCCATGGACTAGCCACACAGCAGAATCGAGTTCTGCAACAGAGAACGGCAATGGATCCACCTTTTCGATATGTAATAGATTGTAAGTTGCATCCTTCATGGACATAAATTGCTGTTTATCAGTTAAGTTAAAAGGTAGAAATAAGGCAGAGGTGTTCAAGAAATGCCAAGGCACTTTACCCAACTTAAGTGTTTGTAAAGTCCATGCAAACTGCATAACTGAGCGCAATTGATTCTGACCATGATATAACACAGAAACATCATCTTGTACAATATCAACAACAGAGGACACAATATTCTCTAAAGTGTAAATGCGAGAAGACAGGGTATTAATACTATTGTCAACAACAGCAAGCACCTTTTCCATATTTGCTTGATCTATTTCCCGAAGACGGGAAGCAGCTTCCATTTGTGATAGCTTCCAGAGTTCATTATATGTTTCATAAATGAATCTTTTAGGTCGGGGACCACGAGGTCCCAAAACAAAGTCGGACAGATCAATATTGCCTGTAAGGAGGGACAAATGTTGTTTAACAGAATCAAGGGACGAATGTTGCAGCCATTGTTTGCATAATTTACCAACAGAGTATGTAGTGACAGTACGGGCATCAGTAAACCTCGGATCAGGCCTATTCTGTGTGTAGCTAGCACCAGTATCATGAAAACGCATTTGACATGCATTAGATGATATAGGCCATACTAACCAGGGTGACTGAACCAGCTCAGAAACATTAAACGAGTTATTTTGTAACATTGCCTGCAGGGACACAAGGGACAGATTGAATCGTGAGCTTTCATTTGGAAAACTCGACAGGGATGGTATTGATGGCGTATTCAATTGTTTAGTGGTTGCTAAGCCCCAACATGTAGTCTGATAGATGGAAGCATTTAGGAACATAATTTGGGTAGGGATGAGGCACGCACGATGCAACGCCTCGGTTCCCTGTACCTGCCATGGCTTGGAGCCCCAAATAGATTTTAAATCCACTGTATTATCCCAGTACTCATAACCACCCACAGCTAAGGCACTTAGAAAGGAACCTGAATAAAGCAATTTGGTGTGTGTTAACATAATTTTCTGAGTTGATGTGTTATTTAGTCTAAAATAATAGGATGCAGGGTTCGACCGATTAAAATCAGTGAAATAATTAAACTTATTTCGAAGAGTTTGAGAGCTACCTGGCAAGGGGTTTGGACAATGTTCCCATTGGGTATGGTTAACAGAACTACGCAGGGCACTGGGCTTATGGAGAAAATGATTACCCCAATGTTGGTAACAATACAAATCGGCATAATTAGCAGAATTCATATATAAATCTTCAGCATTAAAAGATGCATAATATTTTAAATCGGCAAACAATGCTTCAACGGCATGCACATCCCAATCATCAGAATGAATATTATTTTGTACTACATCACCCATTGAAACACGAAGGACATTAGGTACATTAATAATTTCCGTCGGACCATGGATTTGATAGTTCACTGTATCCCATACGATGCCATCAGCAACTGGGAAGGCTGAAATGTTCACAAATGTGTGGTCACGCTTCATGATGTGAGACGAGGAATGAGGAGCCAAAGTTCCAGAAACATAGTCTACAGCAGAGCGTTCAGGTAAATAGTGACCATTGATTAGTAGAAAAAACACTGTGACAAAGCCAATGGACATGAACAAAAATATCAAGAAAAGTACCAACCAGAGGTATGTCCAGGGGGAATCAAAAAATTGTCTCTAAACCAGGATATAAAAATACTGAACTTGGATGGAACTTTTGAAGATGTGGAATCCGAATCAAAGGAATAACGAGTCGGGCTTAGTGGCGTTGTTGGTTGATGTGCCACCGATTCTGATGCAGGATATGTATACTCGTCCTCGTCGATATTGGTGGAGAGTTGGGGATCAATCATAGTTTCAGGCAAATCAACCATCTCAATTACAGCATCAGCGATCGTTCGTGCAGATGGACTATGAACATATGTCCGATAAATGGCAGGACAAGAGACCGCTGGTGTGACACTATTCAGGATCGGCCAGGCGCTGTAGCTTGACATTTTCAACTGAGATGTATCTGTTCTCTTTGCGACCAGGAAGCGGTGGTAAAATGACTGTACGTGTTCCCTTCAGGCCAAGAACTGGAACTGGTGCACGAAAAGAGGGGCCAAATTCTTTTTATTTTCAACCTTCTCTCGAACCAGTTCTCCAACTTTCGGAAGCCAGCCGGCTACCGGAATCTGCAACGCAGGATCTGTGGCTGAAGGCAAATGTGTAGTTGCAAGTTTGTCTCGGGCTTCTTGTAAGTCCTGTAACATAGCAGAGTGGTTATCTACATCAAAGTTGGCGGATTGCGCCGCGATGTCTGGACCCTCAAGGTCAGGCACAAACATTCGTATGCCAAAGAGCATTTCGTATGGGGTCCGCCCACCCAGAGGTCTTCTAGGGAGATTATTAAGTGCACGCTGAACGGTATACAAATGGGCCAGCCAGTTCCTGCCAGTACCTAAAACCCTAGCTGTTAAGGATTGCTTTAAGTCACGGTTCATTCGTTCAACGATAGAGTTGCCCTCAGGCCTATACGGAGACGAAAATTTCACCCGCACCCCAAGCGAAGCCATTGCATCCTTGTAAGCCCTAGAGGCAAACGCTGGACCTTGGTCCGAATGGAAGGTGCCGCATGCGAAAATTCCCACAAAGACACGCAAATCCCTGATTACATTTCGGGCGTCAGCACTCCGTTGTGGCCAGACCCAGAGAAACCGTGTGCACGAGTCCACTGCCACTAAGATGTATTTATAAGCAGTATCTGATGAGAATGGACCGCAGTGATCCAAGTAAACACACCCAAAGGGTCTGTTAGCAATGCAGAGCGGTGTTTGTGGTGGACGTGTTACCGTGGAAGGCTTAATCTGTTGACAAACGTCGCAAGAAAGCACAAAAGCACGGGTGTCTTTATATAACCCACGCCACCAATAACGCTGCTGCAAGATGGAAACCGTAGCTGACACACCTGCATGAGCAGAAGCCATGCCTTCGTGTGCAGCTGATATCAAGGCACTCCTGCGGTCCGCGTTGGGGATCAGCCGATCTCCAACGTCAGGTATAGTTACATAAGGAACCCGATCGGGACTTAATTCGTAAGAATACTTGGAAGGGAAACCTGTAGGGTAATTATCACCTTCCTTGGTTGCAGCTATAGCTGCTAAAATAACAGGGTCTATTTTAGACATGGACCTGGTAACCGCTGCTACTGAACACGTGACTACTGCTGAACGGGCAGCTTCATCTGCCAGATCGTTACCAATGGCGTGTGCGCCCACCCGCTGATGGCCTAAGGTGTGAACCACCTGTGTGAGGGGCAGACGTTGTTGCAATTCTGCCACTCGAACCCAAAGCATTTTATGCTTAATTGTGCTCCCTTTTGCGTCCTTGTAGTCGTTTTTCGACCAGAAAAACAGATTGTCATTGTAAGATTGTACACAGTAAAAAGAATCACATACAATAAGAGTGGTCTCATCCTGAGAAGCGAACTCAAGTGCAAGTAGTAATGCATGCAGCTCGGCCAATTGTGCGGTACTATCCCCAAGTGTGCGTGTGTGCACTACAGTGGATTTGAACTTGCCATCCACAAAGGATCCCGCAACAATAGCACATGCAGCTGAATAAGCGTGCTTGGACCCAGTGGCCGGTTGCGCCGAACCATCTGTGTAGATCACACATTTGTAATCCTCAAGCGGTAGTAAAAACAAAGGAGGAGGATGAACGAATTCATACTGCAAAAACTCCTGAGTCTGAAGAGAAGAATCAAAAACAAAAGTGACGTCCGAAGACGTCAAAGATGTAGCCCATTGTATCCAACGGGGATGCATTGCTTTTGAGTTCGGTACACTGGCCTTTGTTACTGCCTCCAGGGCAGGACAGGGTGTTACCACCAGAATCCGCTTACCCTGTGCCAGTGCGCGTTCTTTTAGAATCGCCATTTGCACTGCAGTCAGAACTTTTTCAACAGATGTAAAGCGCAATTCAGCGGAAGTGTACAGATGTGACTTGTATGCGATAGGTACTGTATCACCTTCATTAAAGGTTAAATAGGTGAATCCCACCGCCCCCGGAATTATTCTAATCACCAGGTTTGTGTGGTTATCACGAGTCAAAAGATATTTAGACTCCAAAAGGTCTGTCTGCAAAGACTGCAGAATTGAGGTATGCTCAGGCAGCCAGCAAGACCTTGAATAAGTAGGTTGTATCAAAGCATACAAAGGCTTGATACGCTGGGCATATTCGGGAATGTAAGTACGCCCGAAATTCAAGAAACCCAGCAAAGACTGAAGTTTCTTCAGAGTATTTGGGGGGCACAAATGTGCACATTTTTCCAAGAAATGGGGGCTAAGCCCTTACCTTCGTTATTGAGCTCATAGCCCAAGAACAGAACAGTAAATTCAGCAATGTGTGACTTAGCAAAGTTAAATTTGTAACCCTGCTCCGCAAATTCAAGAATAATGCGGTCCACACGGGACAGATGCTGATATAACTCGTCGTCTGTCAGATAGATGTCATCAACGTACGAACATGCGTCTTGATCAATGTCATTTAACAAAGAAACAACACGGGCGGCGAATATACCCGGACTATTTTTATAGCCCATGGGTAATCGCCGGAACTGGAATAATTTACCACCGGATGTGAATGCGGTCCATTGACCACTCTCCGGGGCTAGGTTGTGCGTGTAGAAACCGTTTGAAAGGTCAAGTGTCGTTTTGTATTTTTTACGAACAAGACTGTCTACAAGCGCAGAACTGTGTGTATTTTGCACCGCAAAGTTCCGACAATGAGTATTTAAATGCCGGTAATCCAAAACTAAGCGGTACGATCCATCGGGTTTAGAAACCACGAAAAGGGGATTGTTCATAGGTGATACGCATGGTTCAATTACTCCCTGATATTCCAACTGTGTCAGAATTTCGGAGACGGGGCCTTTTGCCTGCCGTTTAATGGGATATTGGGGTTGTGGCTGCGGTAGTGACCGCAAAGGTATTGCATGAGGAGGTGATTCTTCATCCCATCCCACATGGTTGCGGTATAACGCTGGTGCCAGGTACACAGCCCACTCAGCTGCAAGTGCTTCAGCTTTGTCTTTTGGGACATGCCTTGATAAGCTTGGAAGGATTACCTCCTCTCCTTTATGTGCAGCTAAAACGAATGGGGGTGGCCAATCCACCTCTGCTAACAAAATGTCATATGAAGAGGTTAGATTTTCCCAAAAAATCCCTTTTATTTCACGCGGTATGTCACCTTCGATTTGTATGACTATATTATATAGTCTGTCAGGGGGTGCCACTCTCGTGTCAGCTGTCTCTACAGTAACGAATGTTTCAGTTGCTGTCGCCTCCATATGAGGACGTAGCGCCTCCCGCACTATGGTAACTTCCGCGGCGCTGTCTAGGAGGGTCACTGCCCACGTCCAATTCTGGAGTCTCGTTCTCACGGTCTGAGGCATATTTCGCTGTGACAGCGGCAACCTTTTTCTTCTGAAATTGCGGTCGAGGAAGATGAAAATCTTCTGCTTTCCCTCTGACTTGTTGTCGAGGTTGGTCTCGCTCCTGGGGAGCCTCTCGGCCCCTTCCTCTATCTTGCCGTCCTCCTCCACCAGCCTGTGACGATGTCTGGGCCTGTGAAGAACGAGGAGAACGCGTATCAGAGCTCTGAAACCTTTCTGGTGATTTAATCCTTGACCTATCACGTAAATCATAAGTACGTTCAGAAGAAACCGAAACTGGGGAAGCGCCTCTCGACCCCGGCTTCTTTTGTTGCTTACCCTGTTTTTTCTGTCTCCAACTTTTTTAGTGAAGACCGGTTTATCATCTTTCTCAGATGCACTTTTTGTTTGTATAACTTGTGTTTGCGATTGAGTTTGCATTTTTACAAAAGGCTTGTTGCCTAGGCTATTTCTTCCAATTGTTTTATAAGCCCGGGCAATGATTTTCGGTAATTCGCGAGGCCTGTCCAACTCTGGGACTAAAGCCAAAGCATTCGCTACTTGAAAGTTCATAGCATCGCCCTTGACATTTCCAAGGATCAGCTCTGCTACTACATCAAACACTCCCACTAGTCTCATCCCTAATTCCACAGCCGCTTCAGGGCCATGTTCATCCTGTACTTTTTTAATTACAGAGGGTAGAACCGTCATGGAAGGAGTTCCAAAACATTTTGAATAAACTGCTGCGAATACCTTACCCCAGTTTTCACATGCTGTCAAATCGGGGATTATGTCTTTTGGCAAACTTATCGTGAGGATGCGGTGTTTATCTACTGGGGATGTATGTGGAAACACTGCTTCTATCTGATCGAACTTTTCTGCAAGCCAGTAAGGATAGTCGTCCTTGTTTTGTGGACGTTTGCCCATCACAGAATTTACCATGACAGGACTTATAGTCACTCCAGCTGCAATAGCTGGTTGGCCTGCGACTACAGGAGCAGCTCCATGGAGGCTACCTGTAACGTATGTCACTAAGGCTCGATGCACTCGCACCAATTCGGTATGCATAGTGCGCAATTCCGCTAGCGGTAATGCCAGATAATTTGGATGCGGGGTATACCCGGCCAATACAGGCCAAGTGGCCCCCTGAATTGATAAGGGGCCTAAACGAACTGCGGTAGTTGGTTGTGGTAGGGCGCCATTGAACCAAACACGGTGCTGCCAAGCCGTGAGAGGCACTTCAAGAGCAGTATAGGGTCGATAGGCAGCAGGAATTGCGGTGGGTTTATATTCATGAAACAGCTTATCACCTGCATCCACCGCTTCAAAAGTGATCCAAGTGTAAAACACTTCAAAGTGATAAGCCGCATCGGCTTGAACCACAAAGACCAACTCGACCCCAGCATCGGGCACTCCATACACAGCTAAGTGGTCTCGGAGTGCTCCTCGACTATGTGCAGCTATCGCCACACCAGCCATGACTAAACAATTATATTCGACAACCTAACAGGGAGCACAAAAATGGGTCTGTTGACTAACCTTTTTAATAATCTCAAGCTTGAAAGAACCTATAAAACATTCAATATAGGAGGTATCACCGCCACACACGCCTCCGGAAGCGTACGCGAGGGGTTTGTGGACAAGCACAAGTACTACTCAAGCGTCTCGCAGATAAGCAGCCCCACGGTGGTCGCGCCATGTCATAAGGTTTCTGCACATACACAGAGCTATGCACAGGAAAATGAGACCCCGGAATACAGTGGTTTGCCACCATATACCGTAGCACCCAAAAACCCCAACCCAACTAGCTTAGCATCCCATTAGCACCCAAGTACTAATGTTTGGACAACCCAGAACACGGTATCTTTATCTCAGGACTCACAGAAGCAAGAACACTCTTTCGTCACTCACTCGTACTTGTCCACAAGGTGCGTAGGAAGAGACACTGGATAGGTTAAAATGTTTATTCCAACTTACGTGCTCTAATGTACAGTACACGTGTCAGTACTAATAGCATAATGCATATGACTAATATAAGCAGCATGGTTACAATTCCATAGAATACAAACGGGGAAAGCATCTCAGAGCTCAGTGGATAAACGTTTAAATAACATTACCACCCTCCCCTTGCAGTAAGATAGTTTATTATAATAATAGAAGACCTCTGGGCTTTGACTAGCGAACCCCCATACCTCAGTCTCTAGATGCAGAATTACATCAGCAGGACATCATAGCTCTTCTCACTGAAAGGGATTTCTCCAAGTGTGTTAAGCGCTAGTAAACCACAGTATTAAAAGCATACCAAGTTCTTCATGGCAATTGTACATAATGTTATGTCTGGGTGCGCGAGACTGGCCATATCAGGAAGAACCAGAATACATTGTTATGCGACCTTGTACATGTTTGTGCAGACTGAGCCCAGAAAGGTGAACAACAGAAAATGCAGACAGTGCAAAAGAACTTGGCACGAGCAAAGGGCGAGGAAGGCCCGGCTCAGTGTAACGTGCGCAAAGAAAAGCAGCATGGCAGCCAGGCCTAGGCCAACATAACAAGGCAGGTAACAATCCACAAGACACCACCACTCTACTATATCTTTTATGGAGTGTGTGTTATCCAACAGGGGAAGGAGTAATGAGATGTGAAACAAAAGAGAAGCAGCGATGAGGCATCAAGTCTGTCACTTGCAGGTGAAAAATGTCCTTCGCCAATATTATTCCTATAAAAGTAAACACATTTTATCACTGTATGATTTTGGTTAATCAATATTTTAAGCAGGGCAGGCTTTAGCGATGGTGGCGCCCAGTGCGACAATCTTTGTTGGCACCCTCCCCCCCCTAAAAACCTCCTTCTCCACGAATTACCTCACAACCATGCTCCACCAGTGCCCCTCATCTCTCTGTAGCTCCTCTCTCACATGCATTTTATTTGTTGTATAGCTCTATATATACCAGTGTAGGGTGTCAGAGCACTTTACATCACACACACATTAAAAAGAGCCAATGAATCACATGTGTAAATCAGTCCATAGGAAATGTACATAAGACAATGAGGATTACAAGGTGTAGGTGTCAAATGTCACCAATTCTAATAGGCAGTGTTTGGTCAGGACAAGCACAAACTCAGGATTGAAAACATACACAAGGGTTGCTTTACTAATATGAAGGTATTTCTACCCAAATGAATCCATTTTTAGCCACATTAGGATAATGAAAGACTGGGAAAATTCTAAATTATACCGTGCAGTTTGCAAGCAGCTCTTTGATGACAGTTCATAGCTCACTGTGCTATATAAGGGTTAGAACTTATGAACTGGAAGCAACAAAAGAATCTCCGTGACAAAAGCAGTAACCCACTGAGCTATCCACATAAAATACAGTTTGATGATTTGCGTGGTACATGTTCTTTGCAGTGGACATATTAACTCTCTGAGCTATTTTATCATGAGTGGAAACTGCCACTAGACAAACCTCCGATATCTCTCGAGCAGGAACATTAATCACCAGAGTTATCTTGACATTTTTATTGTTGCCTGAAAACTGTTGGACACACAAGACACTCTGCAGAAAGTGCTTTTTAAACCTCTGTTATTCCTAAACATGGCACCCCCTGAGGTCAGCGCCAGGTGTTGCTGCACTGGTTCCACCACCCTAGAGCCCGCCCTGTTTTAGGTTTCACATCGCTACAATCAAAATTAAGATACAAATCCCTCTATTTGATTTCCACTCTGCTCTATTGTCTCTATGGGTGTTTTTTGTGGGAGTCTGAGTATTACTTAGAAAACTACACAAATCTGTCACCCTTTTGTCTGATTTATCCTTATGTAATCATGCAATGTTCTTTTTAGCAAAAATAACCACCTCTCAGTAAGTATCCCTTTACTAAATCAAAATTGGAATAATAAATTAAACACATTATCACAAATTCCCAATACAGTCTTTGTCCATTGTTTTACTTTTCTTTCTCTTTCAAAGTTGAGCAGTCGTTCTGAAAGTCACGTTTTTGAGCACTCTCTAATTTCCGCCAACTTAGTCTTGGTCAGAGAAGTCAAAAGATGACCGATTTGCATTGTTCTGAGGACTCCGCAAAGAGGAAATCTGAAATCAATACCTTTTCGATAATCACAAAATCAAATGCTCCAAGACACAGCATCATATTGAGAAACACTTTTGCAAGTTTGCTTCCGCTTAAATATTTTCAACATGGAACTCTCCCTGCGAAATCTTGCAAAGGACACAAATGTCTGGTCTTTATACTGGCGTTTTTCCTGAGTTCCCTCTTCTTGGTAACATTTCATTCTCAAACAGGCAATTGGTAGTAGCAATCCCTAAAGGGAAAAACTGCACCTCAAGGAAAAAAAAAGGCAGTATAACAGATAACTAGTATAAGCGTGAGTAATATTACACAATGTAGGGTATCGGGGTGCTGAAATAACTGAGAGCACCTACTACCATACGGTGCTGTCGGCAGGTTGCATGAACATGCACATGGACATCTCTAAAAGCACAGTTTTAGCACACCCTTGTTAGTCACAAAGAATTCCAAAAAAGCATATATCAAATGTGTATATGTCATGACAAAATGTACTAGAATTCTTAAGTCCACAGGCGAGTGTATCCTGTTCAGATCATGTATAAATTCTCAAGGATCGTCCACGAATCACATCAATTGGAAAAGCTCATTTATTCATCTAGGACAAATTCCCAGCAGTTATAGAAGCCAACACGTGTTTCGTCTGTACACATCTGTATTCAGACTTTTTCAAGGCAGAATTGATGGAACATAAGCCAGGGTTCCATGACGCAAAAGGTCCTCCTCATCAGTAGTGTCCAGATATACACTGCACAAATTGTACCAGTGGTGCCCCACGTCTTGCTATGAATGTAGTCCTCCTGGCAATAGGTTAAAATAAACCCTTATTCTCGGTTGAATAACTGTGTCGAAGTCAAATACTTCACTGGGCCGAACCCTGATAAGTCGGTCCCCTCTCAAGTCGAAGTGACTGGTTAACACACCGGTCCGTATACTTCCTTGTGGTTACGGAGAACCGGTCGTTCTTTTTCTTTGAATGCTACCAATCTATGGAATTCCCTTCCCTCTACTCTTCGTATGGAACCTAACTTACAGATTTTTCGTAAACTTCTTAAAACTTATCTTTTCAGCACTACACTCTAATCTGCCACGTACATGTCTGTCTGGTTTTAAGCGCTACGAGGTCTTAGGGTAGTAACGCGCTATAGAAATCCAATTTCATTCATTCATTCATCTACAAAGGGACCCATGACTAAGCCTGTTACTTCTGTGGGCATTTTAGCATGATTTTCAATTCTTACCTCTCTTCTGCGCCACAAGTTTTGCCTTTTATTAAGGTGGCTCATTTTCCACTATTTCACCTGTCTAAAATCTTTTCCCTCCTTAGAATTCTTCATTGAACTACTTTAGTCCAAAATATTTAGATCTCAGTGCTGTTATTCTGCTCAGCTACTTATCAGCCATTTCTCAACACTAGGGCCCTATTATACATTGTGCCCCGGGAGCACAACGGGTGTGTGCTCCTGCTTTGTGCGCCCCTGGGGCACAATGGTATGGGAGAGGGGGGGGTCCCAGATGCATGTGCGTCCCCTTCTGTAATACTGATAGCGCTGGCGCACATGCTGCGCCAGCATTATTATGATAAGAGAGTGTTCCCTCATGTTCTTGGGAGTGTGGCCCATGCAAATGATGAAATCAGTGTGCCTCTATGTCCCCGCTGCATAATGGACAGCAGCGCAGAGGTAAACACCTTCAGGAGGCACACTGACAGTGCGCCACAAAAAGGAGATGCACTGTCAGTGAGCCCCCTGAGGGCACCAATCTCGAGGGATGAAATGGGGTGCCATGGACACCGCAGGCATCCCCTTGCAGGCGGGTGCAGTCACTCACTGCATGCACCTGCAAGGTGATATCTAATCCTTCTTGATGCGAAACACGGACCAGCTTTGAAGCAGCAATTCGGTATTTCACTTGAATGTGCTGCCCTAAGGGCAGCACGAGTTTGCAGCTTCTCTAAGGGCAGCACATTCACCCATAATAGAGCGCACTTTCCCTATTTGTTCCTGGTGTACCTGTTTGAAGGTGAGCCATGGCACAAATAGAAAGTGTGCCCTAATTTTTATACTGCCCCAGTTGGTCACCATATGGTCATACTACAAAGAGTTCAAAATAGTTTGGCGTGGGTAATGTTTGGCTTATGAAGGTTTGACCATATGTCCAGCTGACACAAGGAACTTGGATCACTGTCGATGAAAATGCAGATTAAGCTGAGGGTGTTTTGTGTAGTGTGGAAAGCCATTCACTGGCTAGCTTTGAACTATCTGGCTAGAGCCCTACAACTGACCGTACAAAGCTAGGAGGGAAGCATCTGGTGGTTGCGTAAGCTATGCTCTGAAATCATTTGCTTACCTCCAGTCGAGCCATCAATATGTACAGCAGTTTCAAAAAAAGCTCTGTAGTTTTATTTTTTACCATTGCAAATGATGGTTGATTTAGTTTCTAATTCTGGATTCTGTATGTTTTATTTATTTAATGTAAATGATGGTTCCTGGGCAACAGCAACTTGGTCCTGGCTTTGGGCCTGATTTAGATCTTGATGGGACTCCTGTCGTCCGACCGCGGTGAAGTTTATATGTACTCCGCCAAGATGACGGATTTCTGCCCGCCCTACTTAGATGTGTGCTGCCTGAATCACCGTCCACGTCGACAGAGTGTTTTCTGTCGAGTAAATAGTCCACTGCTGTTGATAATGCAGACTTCTTTGAGGCTAACATTACTCCATCACCATCAGGGCAGCTGGATTGTACCAAGCCTATTTAGATATTGCAGTTGTGCTGGTGGTGTTCTAGTGGCCGGTTGCCGACGGAGTGATTCCGTCGTGGGACATGGTCAACATTTTACTATTCCTGTGGCTGTCGGATGGATGCTAACATCACACACCTGATGTGTTTTGGCTAATTGTGTTCACCTGCATACCACACTATAAAACACACTCCATATCAGAAGATGATCCTTTGCCATTCCTCTGCACCACAAGATTGTCATGCAGAACTCTTGCCATGTCAGGTTTTTTGGGTCTTTCTCTGTTTCATGTCCCTTATTTCTTCTCTCATTTATTTTCTTGTGGGTCATAACAATTATTTTAATTTTGTTTGTTTGATAATGTTAGGGAGTAGAAATCTCTGTTTTACAGAAGGAGAATTGTCAGTCATGGTGGATGAAATAATTAGATTAGAGCCACAAATGTTAGGAGCCCAAGTCCAAAATACAACAAGCATATGTCAGAAAAGGCAAATGTGGTGCAGAATAGTTGACAGAGTGAATGCTGTAGCAAACAACCTGCCCACACAGGAGGAAATTAGGAAGAGGTACAACGGCTAGCAGGGAGAGTACGTTCCATGGCATCCAAACATCACCTGGAGGCCCAGAGGACTGGCGGTGTTCTCCCAGCCCCCATTTACAACTTTGTCCATGGGAGGAAAAGGTCTTGCAGATCCTACACCCTGAATGCTTGGCATGAATCCTTGGTGGAGTGGAGACTGGTAAGTTACACTTTTGAATGTGTCACTGAACCTAAATCTCGTTTTGATTTTCAGTTAGCTCTTGCTAATGTGTTTTGCACCTTTTGGAAACATACAAGTATATATATATATATTTTTTTTTTATGGAGTTTTATATAGCGGGTATCAGAGCGCTTTACACGAGCACCAGTTGCGTTACATGAGGACACGTTCATTTTTTTTTGTTTTTGTTAGGCACGGGGAGATTAAGGGGCACATGCATCAAAATTCGGTAAAGCGATTCCTTATTAGCGAAAAATAAGGAATCGCAAATAATGACTCGCCCATCGGGCTGCATGTACATATTCGGTAATAAATAGCGATTCGCAACAAATCGCTAAAAAAGACCGAATACACGATTGCGAATCGCAAAAAGACAAATTAGCTAATACCGAAACGGTATTACCGAATTCGATGTTACCGAAATCGGTATTACCGAAATCGGTATCAGCAAATTCGCAAAAAACGGGAGGCGCAGGAAGCAGGCTGATGACATCACAACCAGGAAGTCATCCAGCCCATGCTTCATTCAGTGCCCTGAGGAGCTCAGAGGAGGAGGCAGAGGACTGAAGACGAGCTGAGAGACTTCACCCTCACAATCCAGCTACACCACACCTAGCCAGGATGGACAAAAATGCTCCTAAGACAACTGCCACGCCCAGGAAGAGGAAGAGAAAGTTCTCAGAGAGGGAACTGGAACACCTGATAGAGGGGGTGAGCAGCAGCCATGACAAACTGTTTGGCAAGTTGTCCCTGAAGGTGCCAGAAGCTGAGAAGCGCAAAATATGGCTGCGCATTAAGGAGAAGGTAAATGCTGTGGGAGTCACACACCGCAGCATTGACGAACTAAAGAAAAGGTGGTACGACCTCAGGAAACGTGCCAAGGAGCGCATAGCAGAAAGGGTGAAGGAAGCAGCTGGCACAGGAGGGGGACCATCCAAAGTACCTGCCAACACAGCCCTGGAGGACCTCGTTGAGGGGACGATTGAGCCTGAGGCAGTTATGGGAGACACCCAAATGGACACATCCGGCACAGCAACCACACAACAAGGTAAGAAGCATGCCTGCGCTAATACGCTGCGTATTGTATACCCATGCACATCCCCCCAGGCAAATCACAGTGTGCAGGAAGAAGTCCATTACACATATACCCTCACATACGAATAGCATCATGGGAGTTGTAGTCATGTTAGACAAGTGTGCATGGATAATCGCCAATGCGCAAGAAAAGACACCAGCAGTACATGTCCAACAGTGTGTTTAAATCTGTGATTTATAATGTGTACAATAGGCTAAATGAAAAACAGATAGAGGAACAAACTAATATAACAATGCACTGTTCCACACACAGATGCATCTCCGGTGGACTCAGATGACAGTGAGCGCCTCATCATTTCTGAGACACCGGCAGAGACCGATGGAGAGACTCCGCTGGACCCTCAATCCCCACCACCACCACCACCAAGACGCAGGACACCTGTACCCGCACTGCAGGAAATGGAAACTGAGCCGACCCCAGCACCCACAACAGTCCCCAGCCAGACACGTTTCCCTTCAGCAGCTCCGACACCAGCACGTGGCCGAGTCAGACAACGGCGCAGGTCCAGGAGCAGTATTGCGTCAGATTCAGGACAGGCTCCGAATGTCTATGCTGGGGTTGAGTCGCAGATGCTACGTGTTCAGCGCCTGCAGGGGAGACATATGGGCACAATAAACCTGCAGATCTCCAAGCTGGCCAAAAACATGAGCACGATGTCAGACTGTGTGCATCACCTAACGACAGTTGTTGCAGAGGGGAATCAGCAAATAAACAAGAGCCTAAAGGAGCTCACCCGTGCATTCATAGCAGGACAACGCACTAAGCGCAGGAGGCATCGGCAGGGCTTGCTTCGTCTTTCTTCAAATACTAGGGCCATCACCAAGCTCTGCAACAGCACTGCTGTCCTGTCACGCCGCTCCGTGTCACTGCAGATTGACCTAGGACATTTCCTCGGGGATGTTGCTAAGGCCTTAGGCCAAGTGACCACTGCTGTGGAACATCTACAGTCTGGGACAGTGAGTGCCAGCAACTTGGAAGGGGAGGAGGGTAGTGAGGAGGCATCGAGCATGAGTAGCGTGTCCGTGCCGGAGACCACTAGCAGGAGGCACAGTTCGCGCAGCTCAACAGCCACAGGCACACATCAGGGTGATGTCGAGGAGCCATGCGACAGGAGGCTGGGGGTACGTGGCAAGAGGCGCTAGACATGCAATTCTGCCTCTTTGTCCATGGTGCTGTAACCATGTTCCACTTTAATATTGTGATTGCACTCCCGTGCTGTTAACGATTAGATTTCATTTCATCAACCAATGCAATCATCGTCATGTTTCCTTAACATTAATATTTACTTTGACCTGTGCTAATGTGAATAAAACATTAGCATTCAAAGATATTGTGTGATGGCTCATTCTTACCAGGCTCAGAAGTGATGTTGTGTGATGTATGTCCGCCTCCTATGACCTTCAGCTGTGTTTGGCACGTGTGTCTGTCGGTGTTGTGCGGGTGGTTGGTCATCCCGATCGTTGTCATTTCCGTCCATCTCGATGGGAATCCCCCTTCTGGTTGCAATGTTGTGCAGCATGGCACATACTGCTACAATCCTGCAGCAGGTCTCGGGGTTGTATTGCAATGCACCACCAGTCTTATGTAGGATCTGGAAGCGACTTTTCAGGATCCCGAATGTTCTCTCAACCATATTTCTTGTGCTAATATGTGCCGCGTTGTAGCGCTGTTCCTGTGGTGTTGCTGGGTTGAGGTAGGGGGTCAGGATATATTCCCACAAGGCGTATGCGCTGTCACCTACAGGGTGGGAGCAAAGGGTTAGCCGTAGTAATGCAATTACATATGGGATAATGATGTAACAAATAGGTATATGTAGGTACCAAGTAGGTGTCCCTCTCCAAATTCACCGTTGAGCAGACGCCTGTGGATGCCACTGTGCCGGAATATATATGAGTCGTGTGTGCTCCCTGGAAACTGTGCCACTATGTCCGTGATTATGTGCTTGGCATTGCACACGACCTGGACGTTGATCGAGTGATAGGACTTCCTGTTACGGAATATGTACTCGTTGGCTGAGGGGGACAGATGGGGACATGCATGCAGTCAATGCATCCTAGGACATGGGGGAATTGTGCCACCTAGTAGAACTCCAGTTTGGTCTGGTTCAACTGCTGTGGGGTTGTGGGGAAGGTGATGTGGGTATGTATCATTGTCAGCATGGCATCAATGAATTTACGGAAGAAGCGTGAAAGTGCGCTTTGTGAGACGCCTCCGGCTACCGCTACGACACCCTGGAAACTCCCGGATGCCAGTAGGTGCAGGCTGCATAGGACCTGGACGTGCGCAGGAATGGCATTTGTCCTACGGGTCTGGTGCTGCAGTAGTGGTTCCAGGTCAGCAATTAGGCGCATTATCATGGCACGATTCAGACGGTACTTGTCATATACTTCCTCGTCATTTTGGCCCAGCAATGTAATGCGCACTCTGAATACCCTCTCCTGGATCCTCCTCCTGCGCTGTGCTGCAGCATTTATTCTCATCCTCCTTGCAAGCACGTAGAGGGCTGCTATTTTGAAAAACAAACGGGGTCTCCAGTGGCATTTTTGAAGGGTTTCAGATACTTTACACCTGTGAGATTTTTTTTATTTTTTTTATTTGTGTTTCATCAACTTTACCTCCTGGTTGAGATTCCCCTTATTCTGCTCATGCTAATTAGCGATTTAGTTGAAATTCGGTATTTTGCACTTTTGATGCATTCCTTTGCGATTCTTTATTTGCTAATCGCTATTGGCACGCGCAAATGATGATTTCGCTATTTTCGAATCGCTAATTTGCGATTCGGTAAATTACCGCGGGCTTTTTTTGCGATTATGTAGTTTTTTCGCTATTGGGCTTGATGCATTGGAATATGTTGTTTTGCGCTCGGTAACGGCCTATTTTAACGATTCGGAAATTTAGCGAGGGGTATTTTGCTTGATGCATGGGCCAGTTAGTGATTTGCCCAGAATCACAGGATGTTGTGCATCCCTGCCGAGACTCGAACCTGGTTCCCCAGCTCCGAGGTCGATCGCCCTAGCCGTTAGGCCAACTCCTCTATATATATATCCTATATATATATATATAATCAATTCTTTTGTTGTCTTGTTTGTTTGTTTGAATGTACTTTGTTGAATATATAATTACAGTTTTCAATGTCCATAACATTTCACATGATTTAATGTTGCTTGTAAGTGTTTTCGCAACAAATAACATATTGCATAAATGTCTTTTCAACAGCATATTTTCACTAGGTATGTTGAGCTTACAAATTTGTAAGTGTTGTTAATGTTGAATTGAAATGACTACAACTATCATGATGTCTTGTTTTAAAGGTTAATGAAAATCAGATAGCAGTGTTATCTTGCTCATTCTCTCTTTCACATCACATTTTCACATAAGTCAAAGTGTCATGTATAGATCAATCTCTATATCATGCTATGTTGTGAAATGTTTTTGGGCCATATTATCAAGAACGGCGATAACATTATCGCCGCTTTAGCGGCAGGAAACTGCTGCTAAAGCGGCGATAAGGGAGCTTGATAATATGCCCTATAGAATTCCAATAGAAGCCCAGGTTCTGGTGTGAAGGACATCAAACCTGGGCTTCTATTGGAATTCTATAGGGCATATTATCAAGCTCCTTATCGCCGCTTTAGCAGCAGTTTCCTGCCGCTAAAGCGGCGATAATGTTATCGCCCATTCTTGATAATATGGCCCTTTGTGATTAATTTAGTATGTTGTCCTATCCCTGGTGTTTGATGAAATTGGTGTTATGTCATTCAGAAATCAAAGTTGATTTACTTTAAAATTTTAAGGTATGCAATTTTGTATGCTGAATATAAGTGGTTCCTTTTGCTAAAATGTACTCTGCAATGTTCATATGATGACTAATGCTCTATATTCTATTAAATTGCACAAATATTAGCTGCTAGGCCTTGGAATGGTTCAATTCACATTTCACTCTCTACTGTGTTGGGTGAAATGTTTGGTATATCTTATGTATACTTTCTAATCATCTGATCGCATTTCAGGACATCTTTTCACCTGCTTTTTTGAAGCAGTATTGTGTGTTTGTGTAACCTATTTCAATACCACTGAAAGACACACTCATTGTAATCTTTAACTCTTTTACTTTTAGGTTGCTTCATAATTTTGCTTCAAAATAATTAGATGTATAATCCAGATTTCAATTTTTTTTAAATCTTTTATTAATTCATAATAGGTCCAACAGCCATCGTACGTGGACAACCATCTACCACTGAGGTTACCTCCACTCCAGACTAGGATCAAGCCTTCAGTGGGGACAACAGTCTTGCAAGTCCAGGTGATGAGGAGCAGCCTGGTCCATCTGGAATGTCTGGGCAGACAGCTACAGTGAGTCTCACTCGGCCAACACCTACATCTTCCACCCCAACTACTATCACACCTCAGCCTATGGATACCTCCACTTTCTGTGTCCAAACCAACATCACATCAATCCTGTGCCCCCAAGTCCTGGCTGCTAGTTATACACCACCACCACTACCTCCAGTTCAGCCAGGAACCAGTGGGATGGAGCACGCAGGGTCAAGGGCACAGGGTAGAAGGGGTAGGGGTCGTGGGAGGTATATTGTGAGCCAGCAAAGTCAGGCCACTGGGTTCACTATCACCCAGGCCACCATCAACCAAGTCTTGGGATCCCTCCATACATGATGGGCCGGGTCCTGACAGAGCTCCGGGAGAAAAAGCAGTTGCAGAGGGAGCACAATGTACAGAGGAAGAATCTGAACTCCAATACCGGCTCCCTGACTGGGGTGTTGCATGATATTTTCACCCATATGTGCAGGTCCTTTCCAGCAAATGCTTCCCCTTTCTGTGGTCCAACTATATCTAGCCCAACTACATCTGCCTTAGCCACAGAAAGGGAAGCCCTGCTACAACAGGAAACAGCTGCACCTACCTCAGTTCCTGCAACCGTGGACCCCCCCCTCAGGAGGGGACGATCACGCGGACAATCAGAAGAGGATGGCAAGACCTCCACCACCAGGAAGAGACACAGAACATCATTTCCTCCAGTGTGTGACTACCATTCACTCTGGACTATTTTCTGAACACATTTACCTTTCTGATACCAGTAGTATTTTGAACATTGGATTTCAAACAATTTTTGCTCTGACTGTTTTAATTTTTGGTTTGGTTTTTGATATCATCCTTTGTTTTATTTTTTTGGTTATGTTGAATAAATCAAAACTGACAAAGTCAAAGGCTTTTGTTGTATTTCATCTGTCATTTGGTTCTTTATTTCTTTACATAATAAATTTTAAAATGTATACATTAAAATGACTGTTTAGTCATAAATAATTTCCATGTAGGTAATGTGTCCCACATTTTTCAAAAATTAGTAAAAATAACAACAACCACAGATCAATGACTAGTAGTTTATTAAATTGGAAGAAATACATGTTTGACATTTCTTTCTTAAACATTACAACATATGCAAAACCCAAATACTTGGTGTCTTTTTCTCATTTACACTTCCAAACCTTGCCAACATGGAAGAATGGAATATAATCAAATACATCAGATTAAATAGGCTAACTATTATTGATTTATGTCATGAGCTAGAGCCATATCTTTTGACGCTCAATAGGAATCCCACATCAATAACACCAATGGCCTAAATCATGGCTGTACTCCATTTAGTGGCCACGGGATAGTTCCAATACAAGGTTGCAGTATCTGGTGCAATGTCACAGGCAACTTGAAGTGTTGTGCTACAAGAAGTTCTTTCCTCAATGATAAGACACTTAACACAAAATGAGGTTTTTGCAAATGTGAAGGGAGATTAGCATGCTTTGTGTCGCCTATCAAATGTGGTCAGAGCAATGTCAACAGCACATATTGACTTGGTGCCACCGTTCCACAGACAACAAGTCTAATGCAATCTTGAAAACTTCAATTCAATCACTGTGCAAGTTGTCTTTGTACAAGATATGTGCACCCAAAGTCTATTAGTGTCTTTCACAGGATCAAACCATGTTCCCTTTGTACTTTGCAACAACAGCATATAACTGCAAATGTCACAACTTTAAAAAAGTCCAAATTAAGATGACATGGTGAAGAAGCCTACAACAGATTAAAAAACAGAAACCATTAGATAATTTCATGACAAAATTCTCACATAAGAAATGAAACAATTTGAGGACACATTTTCTAAGAACAATCAAAGATAAACAATGTAAATGAATAGAGTACTCAATGTGTCAACATTTTTAACAACAAATATCTTTGCACTGTATTTTCCAGAACTTGCACTTTGTAAAATATTTCATGCACAGACTGTCATCCTCATCAGATTAAAAGCTGGCCTAACTTGTAAAGTAATAAGCTATAAATATATACTCACACTCATGTGAAGAAGTTGTCAATAACATCTTGGCATAAGGCAATTCCTTCCTCTTTAACACTATCATCTTTATTTGGCATTTCAACATCCTCACCAGGTGGCTCTTCATGGTCTTCATCCTCTGCAATATATGAAATGTTCCATCACAGGGCTATGTTATGTAACATGCAGCAGGCCATGGTGATGTGGCGCACCTTATCAGTTGAGTAGAAGAGGTGCTCCACCAGTTTAATCCAGGCATCAAATTCTGGCCTTTAGGGGCCGAAAAGCCCACTTCACCGGCCTCTGTGTTCTTCCATAGGCCTCAGTGAAGCAGACCTCCCCTGGCATTGTTGGATTCCTAATCGGTGCCAACAACCATGGTCAGTTAGGATAAGCTGAGTCTCCTATAAGTAAAAATAAAATTAGCCCGAACATGTTACAATATTTCTGATCATTAAACTTAAAATTAACCAAACAATACATTGACAGATTGCTCTTACCAACAAGCCAAGCCCTCTCAGGTCTAAGTTGTAAAATTTGCAGGGATATGCCGCTGTTCAGTAGTACAAAGGAATGATGGGTTAATCCTGGGAAACGTGCAAACGCGCTTGTGATATACAAATCTGGTAAGCAAATAACTTGAACATTGATAAAATGGAAGTTCTTTCGATTGCAGTAGACTTGTTCTCTGGCATGTGGTGGCACTAAGGCAATATGTGTGCCAACAATTGCTCCAACCACATGTTGTAAGCAACCCAAAGCATAAACATCTCCCTTAACATTGGCTAAATCCTTGTTTGTAGGAAACTGAATGAAGCTGTTGATGTGTCTCATCTTTGAAGAAAGAACTTCTTGTAGCACGCCACTGAAGGTTGGTTGTAACATTCCACCAGATACTGCCACAGTGTATTGGAATGATCCTGTGGCCACAAAATGGAATACTACCATTAGTTTGACTATTGGTGTAATTGCTGTGGTATTCCTATTGTGAGGCAGAAGATCTGGCCCCAGCTGATGACATCAATCAAAAATTGTTTGCCTATTCAATCAGAATGTTTTAATAATATCCTGTTCTTCCATGGTGGCAAGGTCTGGAAATAGGTCTGAACACTTGAGGCTGTTGTCTCCTCACTCTCCCTGGGTTAATATGCCTGCATTTAAACTGTTAAACATGTTGTAAATGTTTGCTAACATATTTTACAATTAAACCACATATTTCATTGAGTTTTCAATACGTATACATGTTTACTATATAATTATACAGAACATGAATTTGTTTGGTATAAAAACAAATTCAAATGACATATGGTACATGTGTAAATAATATATGTTTTAAATGTGTAAATAGTACATTGTAAATGTATTATTTTCACAATTTTTAAAAACATTTTTTCATTGAAAATACCTTCAGCAGCCGTATAAACAACACCACACAAATATTGCATCTAGCCACATTAACGCAATACATTACACTTTTCCGTAAAAACAAAAGAACAACATTAGCATTTTCCATACGTAAAAAAGTAGCCACCATTTTGAGTGGTGGTGATGCACTTAACATCCACAAATACACCATTTCACAATCTAAAATGGCGGGCACCTGACCTCGCTCTCAGGACATTTTCTGTCAGACGAAAGAAATTCATTGGGTAGTGGGTGTGATACACCACAACGGACACAGCCATAGGCTAATGTTTGTGATAGCAACGTTCGAAAGCCAATGGATGTTCCCGTCTCCGTTGACGATCACGTACGTCATGTACGTGGTGTTTGAAAAAATTCACTTGCCTCCTAACACTGCAGCCAACAACACCTCCTCAACTTTTGCTGCTGTTTCTGATCTCTGGGAGTCATGATGCCTGGGAAAGCATGTGACAGGGCCTAACCTTCTCACCAGAGGAGCTGGATTTACTGGCTACAGACGGTCCTGTCCTTGTACAGCCAGCTGTATGGCTCACCAGAGGAACAGGTACATGCTGAAAATGAATAAGTAATTCTGACTGTTATTTTTTTCTTAAACACAGGCTAGACTGTCCCTTTTAGTTTATGAGTGAAGTGTAGTGAGTAAAATGAAGTTTCAGTTTTTTTAATTGCCTAGAACTATGATGATGTGCATTTTTAAACACATTATAGTTTCAGAACACTACAACATTAGTATGTGTTGTGTGTGTTTGAGGCCCTATATTTTATTTGGTGTGTATTGCTTTGTATATATGTGTGAATTTGATAATTTCATGTGAAATCTACAAAACTAAAATAATTTTAATTTAGAGAACACATCATATTTTTGATGCAAATTAACATATATATTTTTTTTAATACCAAATAAAATTGATTTTTGCTATTTGTATTATCCCACAAATAACTCAGCCTAGATCAGGTTTCTCCAACAAGTCGATTGTGAGCTACCAGTAGCTCTCAGACACCTTCTAAGTAGCTCACAGCCTTGAGTTAATTTTTAAAATAGCACAAGCTCATATTTACCTATAAAGGTTAAGTGAAGGCTGTGTTAATTTTACATTAATGTCATCAGGCTGCAGATAGCTGGGCCTGATAATGAGCAGTACACAGTCAGAATCATGCCTCAACCTGGGGCTGGATCACAGAGGTGAACAACTGAAGCACTGTGGTATGTTACTCTGAAATAAAAGTCCTTGTCAATTCAATATTGGAGCTGTGAACAATATTATGTTTCTGAATGCTCTAATATGGGAAAAATGGAAAATGGAAAGATACCTTAATGAGTAAGTTAACTCTTTATTGAAATTTTTTCCCATATCAAAGTGTCACATTTACGAACATCAGGGCCCTTACTCCCAGTGGCCAGTAAGCACTGTGCCAGAAGTATGACAGTAAAAATGCAGCCATTTTGTAAAAAACAGAGAAATTTAAAGTGCAAAAAAATGCACCATGGTCTGAACTTTTTGGCAGAATATTTCTCTGCACTTTAAATTTCTCACATTTAGCAAAATAAAATTCTATGGGTGTTATTCATGTAAGGGTGCCACATATGGTGAAAGGTAAGCCCTGTGCTACAGGTACATACAGGACAGGCTCTGTCACCAGTACAAATACATCCAATTCATACACACACATGTTCGTGCATCCCCCAAAGACCACTCTCTCACTGACACACATGACAGCCCTTTCATAGTGCCCTTATTCATAGTATGTTGTTCAAAACATAGTATCTGGCTCTATGGACAGCAGCCTTAGAGTAAATGAAGCTGGGAGTGGGGGTGTCTGGTAACAATGCACATGTTGTTTAGCCTTCGTTAGTTCTTGATGATTTTCACTGATCAAAAGTAGATTTTATTACAGAAAATGTTGTAGAACCTTGGCCTAGATGATGTCAGAGGCCTGGATTAGTGAGATAAGGACAAGACAAAGGAAAGGGTACTCCACAGGTTACTTCAATATTGTTCCATTGTATGATTTTTTTTTCTTAAAAATGCATTTGAAACTTTATGCTAATGCTTGTGAGTGATCTCTCAACATTGTGTTACATCGATACAAAAAAACAAAAAGTCACAAAACCACTTTTTCTTTTCTTTTTCTGTATCCATACAGGTCAACATCCATCAGAAGAAAGCAATCTGGAAGGCCATCGCCAAGAAGGATGGGGGTCTACATCCATTTCTGTAAGAGGTGGATGAACCTATTATGCTGGACCAAAAAGTCAGATGAAGTTCAACTCGGCTAGTCCTCCCAACATGGGAAGCATGTGCGCCACACTCTGACTCCCCCTAAGGGCCTGCATACTTGTGGTGGCCTATCCTCAGCATGATGGGCAGTTGAGAGCTCAACAGCAGCATCAGGGGTGTAAGTTCTTTTTGGAGTTTTTCATGTTACATAACTTTTTTTTGTTACAGCAAAGGAATTATGGCATCAACATAAAGGTTGACACATGTCCAACGCATAAGAAGAGTTCTTGGAGGTGTAAGTTTTGCCCAAGGTTTATGATGATATGTTTTGTATATGAATTTATGGAAAATGATTCCAGTATATTTCTGTTTAGTACCAAAGGACTGTTTTCTAATGTACCCTAAATCCCTTCCCATGACGCCGTGCTCGTGCCTGCCCACATGCCATGTGCAGAGAGAGAGCCGTGAAGGAAGGCTGCCACCGTTCGCTCTTTACTGTTTACTGATGAGCTCTGGGACTGCCATTTTCCCCATCTGTAAACATATTTTGGAAGACTTTGCCGCATTTGGCCACATTCTTACGGCCCCCTACAACTTGGTGCAATGTTGGTTTTGCCTGCCACAACTGCCTCCGGCACTGTTGCAGTACTGTTGCTGCTCTGAACTGTTGCCACTGTGCCTGGCCCGCTTTTGGAGACTGGCGGGTGTGGGTGTATGGCAGGGTGGTTAGGGCAGCGGGCTGCGGTGGCTGCGGGCACTGCTGCTGCGGTTGGCTGCGGCATTTGGCAGAGTTTACCGCCGTGGCAGTCTCCTCAGGTGTGGCACCAGTGGCACCGTTCCCAGCTGTAGGAGAAGGTCCTTGCAACCTAACAGAGGTATTGGCTGGCAATTGAGCTCTGGGTGGATAACTGGCCCAGCCTAGCAATAGACGTGCAGACCAACAGTGGATCAACAGCATTAAGGTCAGCTACTTCTGCCATCTTTTTCCATCCTCTACAGCCTTGGTTTGTGTGGGTGGAGGCAGCAGTTACAGGAAGGCCAGGGGGAGGAGGTAATTTGACAATTGCGGTTGCTGTTCTGCTGTGCTGCACTTCTGCAGTGCTGCTGTTTTTTCCTGCTGGTTTTGTTGCTGCTGCGTCTTGTTTTGCCTGACTTGTTGGCCTTGTCACTAATGACATGACCTGACATTCTTACTGGAGACAAGATACTTCCTGCCGCTTTGAACCAGTTGGCTTTAGTTGGCTTCTCCTCCCATTTTGAAACCTGATTGTCTGACACACTATGACACTCCGGGGGGTAGCCACTGCAGGAAAGACTATAAGTACCTGGAGGCCCCTGCCCTACTTCATTTGTGACCATCGGCAGGCGTAAACTTGTTCCAGCAAAGGACAGTATTGTGAACAATCCTCCAGCTGGTACAACTTTAGACTCCTTTCTCTATGGGCAGTTAGTGTACTCAACAAGGAAATTGAGCTGGCTAAGAGGCATTGTTGATTAACATGGGAGAAAGGCCAAGTTTTGTTACCCATTGGCTGGAGCAACCACCATCCGTTACCCAGCCTTTACCATCTGATGCCCTTGGGGTTGCTTTTACAAGCCGTACAAATAGTGTTATTCCCATAGCGGATTTCAGCTATGCTTCGCCTGCGATCTTCTGCAAGGAAGAGGAGGAACACTAAAGCAGGAGTCACTATTGGAAATTCCAAAATGCTGGGACCCTCCACTCGCCTCTCCACCAGCTCCCGGAAACCTGTAAACTTGTGCCCTTCTCATGTAGAGATGGCGGTGACCAAAAATTCGGAAGCAATGGTGGAATGGCTCTAAATTAATGTAGGAAGCAGTCTTGTCTAAGTCAAATCTTTAGTAACATCTGCAATCACCCGCATTCCAGGATAAGCTCATTGGAAGGGATTATTAGAGTTTTATCCAATAAACTGAACCATCCAGTGATACCAGCAGTTCCCTCTCACCCATCTATTCGGGCACCCACCTGTCATGGTCCCAGCTCCAACACTGATAACCGCAATATTGTCCGGATGCCTTTGCCCTGCCTAGTGACGACCTACCAGCCCCTTTAACTCTCCTATCACCAGCAACAACAGGGTCAGGAGCCGCTCACCCACTTAGAAAAGCAACAGCTGACACCAGGGACAAGAGGCTTGCTGAGGCCTCCTCAGGTAGCAGATCTCCATCTATGCCCAAGTCTGTTAGAATCTAGCAGTCCCTGGACTTGCTACCCCAGTGCTGTAGGGACAGCTATGTAAAACATAGGTGTTGTGGTTCTGCTAGGAGTGCCGTCTCTTTCACTCGAAAAGAGGATTTATATATAGAATTGAAAAACAAAGTTTGCCATTGCCTCTCTCGGAGCACTGCCTTCACTATGCCTGAGTACAAAGGTATACTACTAGTGAAAAGAATTAGGTGGATTGGTCATTCGCCTAAATCATCGAAGAGGGACTGTGTGATCATCAATTGTAGGAATCCAGAACTGGCGCATTGTTTGGTTGATTCTGGGTCCGGGTTAGGGGCCGGGTACGGCTGCACGAAATCACCCATTAGTATCGTCCCACTGGGCTACTTCTATAAACCAAGTCTAACCAGCTCATTTAGCCGATCTGCTTGACCTGCAAGGAAGAAAAATAGGAATTGTCAACCGGAGCTATTGGGCCTGTACATATCGCTATCTCTAACAGATACCTGCCGCTTTCTGGTTTAGATGCTAATGATTGACTTGCACCACCCTCTGGATTCACCGATTGAGTCTGAAACCTTGTCTATTAGAGAGGTTGAAACTGGTTCTATGACTTCTCTATATCCCTCACCTATGGAGCCTATTTCATCTGCACTGGATGTCACTAGTCACAATGACTTGTTGTAGCGACATGTACCAAATAAGCCTCAGCTTACTGCATTGGCTCATCCAAGTGTTTGTATTGGCTGTGACTCTATTGCCTTGGTGCCCCACCTTACTAAGCTTGTTTCCTGGAACATTGTGGATATTAAAAACAGATTGGCATGCCCGAGTGGGGTAACATTGTGGACTTATTGGATCTATGCATGTTCCAGGAAACATGGGCTGTTATGTTACACTTTCAACATGGGTTTGCCAGGTTTGACTGACCTGCTCATTTCCTTGGGAAGTGCAGGCCATTGGGGGGCCTTGCAATTTGGTTGAGAACCACTTTGGCTTGTTCTTCTAAAGTTATTGACCTTGAGTCTGCTGATATGCTGTGTGTACTCTTGCAATTTTTCTGATGGGCTGTCCATGTTTACTGTAGGCAGGAAGATAACATGGCTGGTTTAGCTGCTATTGATGCAATCAATGTGCACCTTTCATCTCTCCTGGTTGGTGTTTTTAGGATTGTGGCAGGGGATTTTAATTGTAATTTTGAACCCCTTGGTATTGCCACAGACGCACCTAGTGGAGAGGAGGATGAAGTTTGGGCAACTCCGGAGCATACACTCCAACCGATCCAAAAATGGTCTGCAGCAGTCCTGTAAATAAATACCTTTACCCTCAATAATGGCCTCTGGGCCTGTAACTAACCCTGGGCAGAGCTGGCGTAGTAGTACTCTGCGGAATTTCACGGAATAACTAGAAAAGTCAGTGAAATTCTGCAGAGGTCCGTGGCTGGCGGAGTCACTTATTCCCCCCCCCAGCAGTAGTAGAGACTTCTCTTAATCAAAAGAATAGAGATACTGCACAGGCAGAAACACAGCTGTTATTCCTCTCACAATGGCAAATGGTCACAAAGAGAATCCGCATCTCTCCTGCACATTTCACATTTTCTTTTTCTTCCCTACATATTATTGTTTTGATTTTGATTTCTAAGGACAATAAATGAAACAAATGGAGAAAAAGGAATTTTAGTGAAAACTTTCACAAAACAAAACCTAAACCCATGAATGTTTAAAACGGTTACAATAGCTGCAAACAATTGTCGTAAAAAAGCCTTGAAGATACACATCAATAGTTGAACCAGACACCTTTTAATCTACTCTTAAAGAAGCTATCAGTGAGCTAGCCTCCAGCTCTGCATTTACAAGTGTGGCCTTCCTGGGAACAAATGGTAAGCTTCCACTGAAGGATTAAAATGCATGTTTTTATTTAACGGTTCACAAATGTTAATAAACAGCTATGGACTTCAATACAACTTGGAGATGATTCAATGGCTGGACTCTAATGCTGCTGAGTTCCTTTGCTCACACAATAAGGTCCATGACCAGCAAACCCCTGCACCCCCACTGCTAAACCCTGCCCCCCTCCAAACCTCCCGGCCTCCCTCCCGCTAAACCCCCCACTAACCCCCCCACCCCCCTCCCATGTGGTAAGGCCTACAGTGCTGGACGGGAGACTTACCTTCTTCCTCCCAAGGTGTCCTGCTCCTGCAGTGCTGTGGCTCCACTCGCCTTCCGTTGCGCTGCTCCGGGTGAATTAATTAACAGGGAGAACTGCAGTGTGCATGGTGTACTGCGTGAAGCATGATGCCCAGCGTCTGGCAAGCAGGAAGGTTCTGACGCTCCTGTTTGCGGACGACACCCTACTAGTATCAAAATTTCCAGTGGGAACCCAAAATTTCCTGGATCAGTTCGGTGTCTTTTGCAGGCAGAGAGGGCTGGATATCAACCTCAATAAAACCAAATATATGGTATTGAATCCTTGCCGGATGCCCAGATCGCACCCTGTCCTACTGGAGACGGTTCGTATCTTTGAGTATCTGGGTCTCACCCTTAATGAGCATTTTGGTTGGTCACCTCACCAAAAGTGCAAACTCAGATAGGAACATTACCCTGTGGTATCTTGAGAGATTTGAAGGGATCTAGCTTTCATCTGATAACACCTGCATTGCAAATGTACAACTTGCAAACTTTAGGGGGGGTATCTAAATGGTGGGGAACATTAGGAGCACGATATGGAATTGATGTAAAATCGTTTTCTCTGACTTCTCACCAATCTTCATACATGTTTTAGTATTAGGGCCACATGGATTGGATCTTGGCATTTGACCTCTTGCCTTCAGAGTAAAACTTAGACCTTTATTGTATTAGAGGAGGATTTGGTCCTAGCTGACTTATTGCCCTTTTGGCTGGGTCTGGAAGAAACTACAAAACTCCCTGGGGGTGTTAGGATCCCATGGTTGGGGTACATGAGGTGCTGTCTTGAAGAGATTGGGCGCAGAAATATGTGGGCCCATCCAGAAATGTCATGCGGCAATTCCAAGTCCTTGCTTAAGGAGTTGTACTGGAGACATGCAGCTGGTAAATCCCACGAGGCTGGGGGAGTAGGTTCCCTGACCTCGAGTTTTCTTGAATTTAAAGACACGTATTGTCTGGAAGAGTACATGGATATAATTGAGCCCCCGGCTACATGGATATAATTGAGCCCCTGGCTGCCAGATCTTTTTACATTAAGTTCTGTATCAGGACCCTGTCGCTTTGTTCATTTACACGATGAGGCAACGTCCCCTTGCCTATGCTGAACCTGACTTTAACTGTCCTTTTAGCCCTACACCATGTCCTCTATTTCTGCCTGCAATACTATACAGATAGGAGGAGATGGATTCAGCCATTGTGCCGCAATCCGGGCATCAGGGACTACAAAATTGCAATCAGGATACTTAAGGCTGATACAGCTCAACCAATTGTTTGCTTTTTTTCGCTTTCTTGCATACATGTGGAGAAATAGACAGAAAAGGGGCGGCCTTCTGCTGCTTAGTGCCTAGTGCCCAGAACCTGTGAGTTTTTATGTTGTATTCCGCAGTTTACCGCAATGTTACAAATTATATGCTGATTCTTTAATATGGAATTCAGCGTGTGTTACAGCACAAAATCATGCCTAGAAGCTCTGAAATGAACCTTGGTTTTGCACTTTAAATTGTTGTGATGTCTCACTAATTTGCTGCTAGTTCTTATTTTTATGTGTCTTGCTAGCTATTCTATATGTCACAATTTTAAGACTTTTAATGACTTAGGGCCAGATGTAGGTAAACTCATTTCTGCGAGTCCTTAATAGCGATTTTTAGCGATTCGCTATGAAGGACTCGCAAAATGGAATGTAGGTCGGAATCACAATATTAATTGCGATTCCTTAATATTCCTTAATTGCGAATTGCAAATTGCGATTCGCAATTAAGGAATACCTTCCCATTCATTCCTATGGGCCTAGAGGCCCATAGGAATGAATGGGAAGACATTCGCAATTTGCGAGTACCCATTAGGTACTCGCAAATTGCGAATGCATTTTCAAGGGTGCAAGGGTGTCAAAAGGACACTCTGTTGCACCCCTGAAATATGTATGTGTGCACATGTGATGCACATACATGCCCTGTGCACCACATGGCACTTTGAAAAATGCAAAAAAGTGAATTTTTCAAAGAAATTGCAAATTACCACCAACTTGAAGTTGGTGGTAATTTGCGCTTCCTTAAGCCCAAATCGCAGACTTTCTGGGCTTCCTGCATTGCATTTAACGAATCGCAATTTGCGATTCCTTAAAGGCAGTCGCAAAATAGGGAATCGCAAAATTTGCGATTCCTTATTTTGCAAGTAGGTTTTTCCTACCTACATTACACAGGGCTATTTTGCGGTCGCAAACGTTGAAATTCTGTGAATTTCAGCGTTTGCGATCGCTATTTCGCTTCCTACATCTGGCCCTAAGTGCCTTGTTATGAGTTTGGCGGTCTTGGAGCTGGCCACCGTGCCAGCGCCCAGCTCCAAGACCGCCAAACCCATAATGAGATTCTGACTGGATACCAGATCGGGTGGTCCTGGGGTGGCTGGATCACGGCAGTGCTATGCTAAGGCTCATCAATGGGAATGCAGGAACTGGGGGTGCATACAGGGGGGCACACCATGTGCCCCCTGCATGCATCCCCTGGTGCAGAGGCAACCTTAGTTTCCTCACCACCACACTTTTCATGGTGGTTGTAACTACCTGAAAACTGTAGTGGTGAGGAAACTAGTAATATGCTTGACAGTGCCACAGCGGCACAGCCAGCATATTACCAGCCTCACACCACCAGGAATCACGGAACCCTGGCAGTAGCAGTGGTTCTGTGGTGGTCTGACTGCCATAGTCAGAATATGGGGGGTGGACCGCCAGTCTGGCGGCCCGCAGACCACCACCACGACTATGGCGGTCCATTGGACCGCCGTTGTCATAATAAGGCCCTTAATGATTTTATTCTTTTAACTTATTATTATATTTGCTTTTATGGCAACAGCCGAAATAAAGTCTAATAAAGTTAAGTATCATGTTTTGGCCGGAGACATGCCTGCCTAAACAACTAACTAGAAACATTAGATTAAATGCCTGCATTTTATAATTACAAGAATCTCACAATTATTTTTTTAATCAAAAATACTATTTAATTCATGTAAAAAGTGGCAGATTTACATGATGTCTTACTCCTTCACAAATGTGCATGTAAGCCTGTCTGTTCTTTGTTAAAAAAGTGTGTTTGGCATACATTTTTTGAAAAAGCAGACAGGAATGTGTACACATTGGTGACAGAGTAACACATATCCAAAAATGTATTTTAAATGTCCTTTGTTATGTCCAGATGATAAATCTATGATGAACAAAAATAGGATACTCAAAGGGAATTTTGCAGATGGAATGTTACATCAGATATATGTTGGGGTATTCCATCTTGAAAACTCATTTAGGCACAACTCATGTCTTATTATGAAATTATAGGATGGCATGAAGGTTTGATCTGTTGCAAATTGTGAGTTGCATTTTAAAATTTTTATTAAAAATTGTATATGAATCAGTGTATAAAATATTTACTGTGATGTTTTACCAATTTTTACCTAAAGTGAAAGCCAGCATATTTTTGAATATTTTCACAGTGGGAAAACAAACTGGGAATAGCGTAAAATATTTTGGAGTCAAATGTAAAAATGTTTTTGCTCTGCACTAAAGTGGATTAGAAATGTATCAAGAACTATGTATTTGCTTATGCTATAGAAGTCATTTGCAAATCCCCCCCAAAGGTATTTCTTCTACAGCTTAAGTGAATACCTAGGGCGTGATACATTGATAAGCAACTTCAGTACTGAATCTATTCAATATTTTAAACATTTCAAAAATTCTTAGGTTACTTAAAGTAAGTGTCACCATTGTGAAATTCCCAAACAAAGGAACATGCTTTCAGATTCCACAAATATTGGTACAACATTGGGGTAATTGTTAACACACATTGGCTGATATTAGAACTTCTTTAACTTACATATATTTCAAGTTTTTTGCCTTGTACACGCACTGTACAAAGGTCTTTTGCCTTTATATAATTTTTTATGACATAATTTCACTATTCAAAACCACAAATCAGAACCATTCAGAGGTGTTAAATAGTACCTGGAGTGAATTTACAATATTTAAGAGACAAGATCATAAATTATATAGAAACAATAAGGGGATTTTCCAAAAACTGTGACCAAATGGTTTCTGAAGTTGTTCTGTGCATGCATGAGATTATGATAAACATGAAGCAAAGCTTTGAAGCAGGTGAAATCTGAACATTTGGAAAAAGTTTTGAAAAAAAGTTAATGGTCAGTTCTATTCACACAGATACAATAAAACTTTTGTATATGTCTTTTCAGTAACATTCAGGAGCAGGCAAAGGAGACACTGGCCACGAAGGCAGGGAAACAGCTGGCCACTGTGTTTCAGGTGGTGAGACCAAGGACACCAATCGACACAGTGGCACAGAGGGTGAGGGGACTAGAATGGAGGGTCACCAGCTCTTCAACATCTTCAGAGGCCTTCAATATTGACCACTCCCAAGTGGTGGCAGACCCTACAGGGATTGTACCACCTGCATTCTTGTCTGCCACCTACAGAACCATCTCCACCCTCCATCTTGCTTCCCCCCAGTTGGCTCAACCCACCACCCCTAAAAACACAGGGGTCTCCTTCGTCACAGGCACCTCACCCCTGTCCCTGTAACCCCTGCGGCACTGAGTGAGGAGGCTCTTGCGCAGCATCTTTGTAGGCTAGACTGCACTGCTGAGTGGCATCCAGGGCCTTAGTTGCCAAATGCAGCACATGGTTGCATGCCTGGAAGAAATTCATAGTTCTGTGTCTGGCCTGCAGAGATCATTTGCAGCTTTAGCCTCCTCACTGACTGCAGCCTTCCAATCAGCCCAGCCTTGTGTCCCAATTCAAGTCCCTTCCTCATCCCAATTCCAAAGTCCCACCCTTATCCCAATCACACTAACTTCTTTGCATGCACTCACTCCAACAGATACAAGCAGCACACTCACACTCACACACAAAGAAACACAAGCAAACACACAAACAACATTCAGACATGATTGACACTACACCGACAGGGACCACAACCACCACCACACCCACATGCACCACAACCAACACCAGATCCACAACCACCACTACACCAACAAGCACCACTACTACCACCAGCACATGCTCAACCACCACAACCACCAGTACACCCACAACCACCACTATACCCACATCCACCACCACACCCACAACCAAGACAACCACCTTCACAACCACCACCACACCCACAAGCCCCACAACAACACCAACCACCTCAATAGCAGACTCATCCAAACACATACCTACACACACACCAACACTCACCAAACACAAATGCACACCCTCACCTGAATGCAAAACACCTGAGAAACCACACACATCCAAACTTATACCAGACCCACATGCAATTGCAAAACATACAGCCACAGTCACCACAACCACACCAACCTCCTCAACAGCACACTCATCCAAACCTACACCCTCACACACAAGCACATCTACATGCAAACCAACACCCACCCAACACAAATGCACACACTCACTGAACAACATAAACCTACCAGGAAACAAACACAGAAGCATGCACAACATACACCAGACCCACATGCAACTGATAACCCAACAGACACATGCACCCCCCCAAGCAGCTCCCTCTACTTCCCAAACCCAGTGCTCTCCTACCCCTCCTACCCTTACTCCTTCGGAGGAATTTACGACTTATCTGTCCCTAACCCCTGTGAAGCCCAAACCCACCCCTCCCAAGAAAGATCCTCCAGGTGCTTGCTCTTTGCCCACTAGATGCCCTTGCTGAGGAGGTTCCCCCTTGGCTGTTTAGGAGGCAGGTTTTGGGCAACAGTCTAACAGGCTGTAGTGCTGCACAAGTTTTATTTTTTACCTGTTTTATGTTTTGTAAATAAAGATATTTTATATGGGAGAAGTATCTCATTGACTATTTTTTTTGTTTTTGATTTTGACAAAGCTTATCCTGACATAATTATTCATTACAAAATTATTGAATATTAACAATGTTAATGTTGAAAATGTGAGATATATTTTAATAATGAGATTTAGAACAGTAAAGACAAGAGCTTATTTAAGTAACATAGTTGTACAGTGCAAACATTAGTGATAATGTAATGAACACAGATTTGTTGGTGCAAGCATTAAACATGATAATGGACACTTACACCAAAAAATACATTAAAAAAAGAGTTTTAAGTGTTAATAAAGGTGTGTTTATTTTAACTTGCTAAGTGATAAAAAAAGTAAACACATATGCATTACACCTTAAAAAATATGAATAACTTAAACTTAAATTTGCATATTTATAGAAATGCAG
The DNA here is from genome assembly GCA_963921515.1 of Calotriton arnoldi. NCBI lineage: Eukaryota > Metazoa > Chordata > Amphibia > Caudata > Salamandridae > Calotriton > Calotriton arnoldi. The sequence goes on along the minus strand of CAWUFW010000650.1, from coordinate 2,213,397 downwards.
TAGACAAGAGGAAATGTGTCAATAATATACATATACAATGTCTTAAGTTTATACCTATCATTTATTTTACATTTATTGGAAAACAAACGATTTGCCTTGTCCAGTGCAATTCCTACATTATAGTACATGTAATTTAATTCAAATTATGTGTAATGCATATGTTTATAATTTGGTAGTTAACGAAAATGAATGAAACCCACCTGTATGGACACTTTTTTATTTTTAGATTGATGTCACTTTTTGTGTACATGTTCATTATCATGAAGACAGCTTGCTTCAAATTTTAACAAATTATTGCTATTATACAGTTGTGTTTCTTGAGATTCCTTAAACTACCACATTACACACACATATGCATTACACATTTGTACAATATTGCTTGTAAGAGCGATTTGTAAATGCATGAGTCCAGAGCTAATATCAACAGATAATTCAAAAGGTAATAAGAAAAAACTAAACTAACTTCGATTCTGGTGACAACAGGGTTGATTTGTTTCAAGAACTAGTAACAGCAGCAATGGCAGGATTTGGATGATTGGCTCCAAGATGGAAAAGGAAGTGTGAAACAGGAAGAAGGTATGTTTCAGCCTTAAATCCATTCCAAGCCGCCAACTTGATGTGGAGGTTTCACTGCCACAGTTACGTTGGCGGGAAGGCCCATCGTGAATGGCTCGACAGGCAAACTGGCGGTACTCCCTCCAACAGCCGCTTTTGCCGTTGGTGCTACCGACGCGGGTGAACAAATCTGTCTCAGTCAGACGCTCTTTTATCTTTTGACCCACCAGCTTTTAAATAGAGTGTGCGGACCACCTAGTAGGCGGACTGGGAATCCAACAGAAATACGACAGGGGGACCGATTCCACCAAGAGCTAAATCAGGCCCTTAATTTTGCTACATGTGCAAAAAAAAGCTTAAGAAGTAGATTCTATTAAATTAGAACCAGCAGCCGAGGGCAGAGCCTTTTTGCTGTCATTCCTTGCAGAAAACCGAGGCAGAAGCTTAAATAATTCGTCATTTTCTATTCCATATTTTTAGAGCTGTGGCGGCAATAATATTGCTTTTTTCATGTATTATTTGTATTTGCATATTTGTATTACCCCTTGTTTGTGTCAATTACATATTCAGGAGAAAAATACACATATATAATTCGAACAAGAATGACACAATCTATTCTATTGGAGAAGGAAAAAACAGCTAAACCATCAATTACAAGATCAAATGATGATGAACTAACACACAAAAAAATAACCCAAACTTTTCACTTGTGTAATTATTCACAAACATAGTGTTCTGTGGTCCGTATGAAGTTCTCAATTTTATTGCATCCTATTTTTCTTTTGGATGGGAACTTTTGGAGAATTGTATTTCCAAAAGGAGAGCCAGGGTCACAAGCAGTAGCGGCTCGTGGTGGGAGTGCTGCGGGGTGGTGGGGCGGGGGAGGAGCAGGGTCAGGGTAGTAAACTATGGCATACGGCCGAACAAAGGTAAGTAAACAAATAAATAAATAAAACAAATTTCATTGCGCGTGCTGCATTGCCAAATGCGATGCAGCGCGCACAACGAAATTCGTTTTAATAATTTATTTGTTTAAGTACCTCTGTTCGGCCGTATGCCGTAGTTTACTACCCCTCACCCTGCTCCTCCCCCACCCCGCAGCACTCCCACCACGAGCCGCTATTGGTCACAAGTTCAGTATCTAGTTACTGATTTTTTAATGGATCTTTTCGACAAATATTGTTACAAGCAGGCAAATTCTCCTCCTCCAAAGGAACTCAGGGGCAACTGGACAGACATTATAACAGGTGTTGCTTATTATTGCTAGGAACTTAGAAGCCAGATACTATTGCGATCCTATTGAATGCTACAAACCTGTTTTTAGGCTTTAATTTTGGAGTAGTAATGGTGAGCAATCCAGTTTCACTCTTAAAGAGAAATGTGAGGCGTAGAAATGGGCCCAGGTGAAAATTTTGTTCTGCAAGCATAATTCTCCATTACGCTAAATGCCCAGAATTACGGGCCACATGTACATAGGTTTTTTTTTTTTGCGATGTCCTAATAGCGAATTTTTACGATTACTATTAGGTAATTGCAAACACCTATGTGCTAATGTGTCTTTGACACATTTAGTGATTCATAATGGGGTCGCAATTGACCTTCCTCATTAATATTCATGATGTAGCTCGCAATTTGCGACCCATTTGGAATCACTAAAAACACAGGGATGGTGGTGGGCTGGGGACAGCAGACCATCATGTCTGCGTTTGCTTTTAAATCAAGCCACATTTTTTTTTTTAAATGCTGGAAAACGGGATGGTTTCAAAAAACAAAAATTAAAAGTTTTCTTTTCATTTTTTAAGAGTTGGCAATGGTCCATGGGACCACTGCCTGTTCTTAAAAAATGTTTTAGCATACATTCACAAAGGGGATGGCGTCCTATGGGAACCTTTTCCCATTTGAGACTGAGTTAACACCAACTTCAAGCTGGTGATAAAATGCAAATATTTTGTGATGCATTTTGGATGCAAACATTCTTACATACCACTGCGAGTCGCTATTAGGAAGGGCCGCCCTTAACATGCCCCTTCCTAATACCGAATCGCTAACCCATTTTGCAATTGAGTAATAGGTTACGGAATAGCAAAATGAGCGTTTGTACATAGAAAATTGCTTTTATCCGCTGACAAATGGCCCGATTCTGTGAATCTGGCCTTTTGCGACATGAAAAAAGAATGAACATGTGGCCCTACACCAGTTTGCATATTACACAGCCATTCATGGAAAAATTCTCATGATAAGGATGGGAAAAGCTTAAATGACCAGAATGCAAAAGGCTGCTGTTTGTGCTGGGTACGATTTAATGCTTTTTTTTTTTAGCAAAATAGATTCTCGCATCCAATTTGGTGAAGAAATATCATACAAAATTCCGGATTTTAATCCCAGACACTGCTACAACTCTGATCAATTGCAAAGTCAAATTTTGTAGTAAAAATGTCTTTCATTAATCACATTTCAAGTTCTGTTGCATATGTGTAATGTGGAGAATCTAGTTCTCCCAGGTATGTAAGAGGGACCTAGGTTCGAATTGGCCATACAGTCATTCAACCATGGCCTCTGGCTACCTGGGTCTATTCAAATATGTCTAAACTAGCCAGTGAGATGGGCCACACAAAGGCATAGTATTTTATGGGGCTCTTGGCACAATTAAAGGTCTTGCAAGTTCATTGTCATCTAAAGAATAATGACAAAGAACCTGCCTGGACTGCTATAGGTGGTTTTCCAGGCCTCTCTTCGTAACAGTAAGGCTTCTGTGATCTGGTGTTTCTAAGCAGCTCAATTAATACTTAGAGCCTCACTTAAAAGGGGTGGGGAGAAGTCAACAGGGCCCAAAGCAACTCCCAGTCTTGTGCATAAGCAACCAATTCATACCTCTCATTCTGCCCTAGTATGGTTCAGTGACCCTTTCTGTGCCATGCCTGTGTGTGGCTATTGTATGTAGACAGGTACGAATGGATCTTGTGAACATGGAAAAAAAAGATAGGCTTGACAATGGTGTATAGGGTTTAAGGAGGCAGAATGAAAAGCTCTCTCTTTGTCTCTCTTGTACACTCTATTCGTCTTTCATTCCTTCTGTTACCATGACCCTTCATTTTATTCAACCCACCTTGCTTACAAGCAAATTGCATTTATTTTCCTCCATATTCCTCACAGTCTGCCATTCCTATGTTTTCCTTTCCTTCTTTTTCACTTTTTCTTTTCAATCTTCTTCCTTCCATCCCCAAAGGTTTTCAGGCTGGCTACTGTCATCTCTAGTTCATGCATCGCATTTTTGACTTTCGCAGTACAAAACTACACACATCATAATGCAAACCAATACAACTGTATTATATGCGCATGTCACACCTGATCCAGGACCTTATATCTCTGCCTCTCACTCCCACCCTCATCTACAACTTCAGTATTTTCCCTCTGCCCCAAAGAGTTCTCTATTCCTTTTATTCTCTGGCCATTCTTTTCATATTTGACCTACACCTCTCTCCCTTCCTCTGTTTCCCTCTCCCCTAATTTACCCCCTCTTTTCCCTCCAACCCTCGTTTACACCTCCACTGTCTCTTTTCCTTAAGATATTTCAAGTGGACCCATTACAGGTGTAAGAAGCTCATCCGTTCCTGCTTTTTTGCCTTTTGGTACTTATGGTAAACTTTTGCATTTATTACTAGAAGCGTAATAATGTAAATACCATAATGCAAAGAGAAGATGATTGAATTACTCACACCAGTGACTTGGGACATCTTTCAGTATCTGTCAACTGGCTCCCTCTAACTCTAACTCCCTCCTGATTCTCCCCTCACACCCTTTTTTTGCACTTATTTCTCTCCTTTCTCATATTTTGCTCTTTCCTTGGTTTCTTCTCATGGCTATGCCATCTATTTCTCCATCACTCCCACATCTGCTTGTCCTCCCTTATATTCCTTCTTCTGCCTCTCATACCATAATATTCATGCTCCCTGACACCAAACGATAGATGATGAGGAATATATTTACATTCCTTTCCGGAAGAGGTGGAAAGTGTCAAGTGAAAGCCTTGGAACTTTGAGTAATGGTCTTCATCCTCATTCCCTTCCCTCTGTACTGAGTGTTTGCCAAATATTGTGTGTGTAAGTTTAATTTTAGTTACTGGGATAAAAAAGTGGCTCATGTCCAGATGCATTCATTTTACATGTAACTAAACTTGCACATGCAGTGTTTCATTGACCAGACCATATAAATCAATCAGTAGCTCTGGAAGTACTGGTAGGTCACCAGTACCATGGAAGTAGCTACCCAAAGTGCAGCAAAGCAGTGATGCAGAGTGTCTACCCATTTTGAAGATGGTAGTGCTACACATCTCTGTACCTTTGGAGTGGCCACCAGCAAAACCAATGATAGGCCCGCAAGTTTCACACAAGCACACACTGTGACAGCCTGTGGTACCTAACCACCTGTCAACGCTCTCAATTTAGCAAAGTCACATGGAGATTGGCCACTTTGTAAGCCTCCCTCAATTTGATCATATATTACCTGTGAAATCTGGGCCAGAAAAGAAGTGCCAGAGTGGATTCAATATTGTTTGAGACTGCCGGAGACAGAGTGTAAGTATGTGATAAGCATGCCCTAGCAGCCCTGGATTCAAAGAGGAGACCATGGCCTTTTTTGTTTCAGACACTGGGAGTGGTATGTGCATATATGTATGTATATGTGCTTAATTGTTTCTCTGTGCATATGGATGCATATGGATGAAATTATATATGTGTTGTGAATGTGGCTGGTGTTGTGTCCCTTCTTGCAAGACATTGCCTCACCCTAGAAGCCACTCATGGTGTCAGGAGACACCAAATGTTTATGGTGGCTCCAATATAAGGGGGTCATCTCTGGTGCAATTATGACTATTCTTGACATAATATTCATATGGGCATAATAATGTTAAATATTGACATATGTTTGGCATCATTGGTTAATCATGGCATAATAGCAGCTATCCAGTGCTAAATTTCTAAAAGAAAGCATGCTGGTGCCCAAAGCTCTGCTCAGAAACCCACAGCCTGCGTTATTGAATGTTGGCATGCCAAATATCAAGGCTGGGCAGTCAAAGATTCACCTCATGCCGCTGTAGCCTGCCATCAAACACTCCCTGCCTCTTTATCTCACTTTTGCAGGTTGCTGATTTCAGTAAATGTCCGATGATGAAAAATAAGTGTTGGTTCCCAAAAATGAGTGCTGGTGGTCCTCACTGGTAACCACCGACTCAAATTAAGCACTGCATCCATCCTTGCCGTATTGTAAATATATTTGCCCTAATATTTGGCCTAAATATGGCCATCTATCACATAATCATAGTCATCCTTGGAATAATAATGGCCAGGACTTACATGATGCCCCTCACGTCTGGTCTTGTGCGCTGCTCCTCTCTCCTTCACATAGCTCCTCGTGACTGGGACCACGTCAGCACAGCGATCCTAGTCCCACTGCCCCCAGTTCACTCTTGAAGCCTGCTGGTTGGAATTCCTCTCTGGGCATGTTGTTTAAGTGATTGCACTGGGTTGAGGTAGCTTGAATTGTGATTTCTGTTGTTTATTTAGCCTTTTCATTTTACTGGTATCTGGCCTCTTTTTGTTAGTCTTATTTTCACTGCTAACTTGGGTCACTAGTCTGATGGTTGCCCGCCTGTTTCTGCCATTTCTCTCCCACACCCACCGTTGTTACAGATTCCTGCCCTCCTGCCTCTCTGACTGCCCCTCCTGCCTCCCAGAGCTACTTATGGAGGCTGCTGCTCAGCCCTGCCGCTGGTGTGAGGAAGGCGCGCCAAATGCAAGCCCGTCTGCACCCATCCATGCCTGGACCATGCCCTGTGCCAAAACCCCTGGCCCCTCCACCATCCACCTCTACACCGCTGAGGAGCTCCTGGCCCTGGACCACAGAACAACAGCTACCTGACAGCCTCCCCACAATCGACCAAAGGACCCTTCACCTGCCACCACTGCCTCTTCGCTTGCCACACAAGACCCTCAGCCCGCACCGGACCACATACCGCTCCCGCTCAGAAGACTACAAGCAACCAGGCACCGCTCCGATGCGTCATGCTCAAGCCCTCTCCCTCTGCAAACACGCCACAGAAATCTGGGAAACCATCACCACCGTCTCCCCAGATGTTGCCTTCATCACCGAAATATGGCTCAACCCCTCCTCAAACCCCAACATCGGCGCTGCCACTCCCAACAGCTGCATGATGGTATACCCAGACTGCACCAACATACACGGTGGGGGCATTGCCATCATCTTCAAAGAGACCATCCGATGCACCCTCACCAACGACAACAACCCCACGCTTCTCATGGAACACCTCAACGTTCTACAAACCGATGCTAAGACCATGATAAGAGGCACCCTCCCCTACAGACTCCCGGGACCTCAGCCACCCTTCTGTGTCACCATCTCCAACCTCTTCGCTCCCCCTTTCCATCTACTCCCTCCACTACGTCCTGCTTAGCGACCTCAACTTCCACGTTGACAACCCCAATGACACCAAATCTGCCGCTCTCCTGGAGAACCTCAACAACATCTGCATCACCCAACTGGTCACCAAACCCATGCACAAAGTCGGACACACATTTGATACAATATTTACCTCCAGCGACAGAATCAAATGCACCCACACCACAGAACCCACCAGGACTGACCATGCCATTGTTCACTTTACAATCTCCAATGCCCAGCAACCGACTGCCAAACCCCAGAGCACCTCCTGCCACAGCTGGGGCAAAATAACCAAGACCCTTTGGACACAAGCCCTCAGCACCTCACAACCCGAAATATCAGCAGACCTTGACCAGGCCATCCAGAAATTCTCTGGCTGGATCAACAAATGCGTCCACGGAGTCCGTCACTAAAACCAACTTAAACCAACAAATCCTCTAAACAAGCCAGCTGATACCCCCCTGACCTCAGAACCACCAAGCACAACTGCTAGCAGTGATGGCATGCCTCCAAGGACCCCTTGGCTCACAAGGCATCCCTCAGCAACTACTACCTGCACATCAAGGAAGCCAATAGAGCAGCCATCAGCGCCTGCATCAACACCGTGGCCAACCACATGAAGGAACTCTTCAAAATCTTCAAGGGATACTCCAATCCAGCAGCCACAGAGAACACCATCCACCCCTCCCAAAAACTCTACGACACCCTCTGAGTACTTCCATAGCAAGATTGCCAGCATCCATGCCAACTTTGGCCCACCACCCTCAGCCCCGACAACCTCAACCAACCATCAAACACCAGTTGAATGATAACCACCTGGTCTCCGCTCACCACCCAAACAATCACAGCCATCATGTGGTCCATCAAAACTGGGGTACCTAATGACCCCTGCCCCACTGTCTCTTCCACTTCGGAGTCAACTGAATCAGCATGGAACTCACCAGCATCCTCAACACCTCAACTCCACTGCAACCTTCCCAGATGTATGGAAACAAGCAGAGATCAGACCTCTCTTAAAGAAGCCTTCTGCCAACCCCAGCGACCTCAAACATTTCCAACTGATCTCCCTGCTCTCCTACCCAGCCAAAAAACTTGAGAAATCCATCAAACAACAGCCCACTGGATACCTGGCACAAAACCACCTGCTCAACACCTCACAATCAGGATTCTGTACCAACCACAGCACTGAGACCGTGCTGATCACCTCCACAGATGACATAAGAACTCTCCTCGATGGTGGAGAACTGTGGCCCTGATCCTCCTCAACCTCTATGCGGCGTTCAACACTGTCTCCCATCACACCCTCATTGACAGACTCCACAATGTCAGCATACAGGACAATGCCCTCAAGTAGATCGCCTCCTTCCTTTCAGGATGCACACAGAGCACCTGACTGCCTCCCTTCACCTCTGCACCCAATGACATCATTTGCAGCATACCCCAAGGATCATCTCTGAGCGCCACCCGATTCACCATCTTCATGACTCCCCTCACAGATGTCGTCAGATCCCATGGACTCAACATAATCTCCTACGCAGATGACACCCAACTAATCCTCTCACTCAACAAGGACCCCTCCAACACCAAAGCCAACTTCTGCAATGCCTTGACCAATGTGGTGAAATGGATGAGATAGAGTCGTCTCAAACTCAACTCCGACAAAACAGAAGTTCTGATCTTTGGGAACAACACCTCGGTATGGGACAACAGCTGGTGGCCAGCAGAACTCGGACCAACCCCACACCAACAGACTATGTGCGCAACCTCGGCATCAACCTCGACAGCCAATTCGCCATGAATTGACAAGTCAACGCTGTTGCCTCCTCTTACTTCCACACCCTCCGTATGCTTCGCAAACTCTTCAAATGGATCCCCATCATCACCAGAAAGTCTGTCACACAGGACCTTGTCACCAGCCGCCTCAACTATGGCAATGCTCTCTATGATGGAAACGCCACCCAGCTTACTTGGCATAATGTAGGCTTCCTTGGCATTATGTTGGGTATCCCTGGCATGTGATGGTTAATACCTAGGCAGGTGGACCAAATTCTGTCAATGTGATTGAGGTGTACTAGGGAAATCACATGTTGCTGTTTGAGGACCATGCAATATAAATGATTTTTGAGGCAAATTGTGAAGGTTTTTTTCTGAAAAAGCCAAGATTATCTTTGAGTTTGTTAGTCCAGTATGGAAGGTGCATATTCGATATGCTGATATGCTGCTATTTGAAAACAAAATTATTAAAAATCTAAACATATTTAAAGCTGCTCTTTGTATAATAGTCTAACCCCGGGCGTAGTGGGCGTAGCGGGGCTACTCGGAGGGCCACGGAGTTGATAACAAACTTCGTGGAACTCCGTGGAGCTCCACTACGCCACCCGCCTCCCACCCGCACTATTAACAATTACTTAAAACTTTTAAAAAAGCGACTTAAAGTAAATAAAAAAAACACCTTGCCTTAGCTGCGGCGTCCCTGGGCTGCCCTCCTCCTCTTCATCGCGTTTTCTGTGAAAACTGTGCATGCGTGCGCGCCCGCGCAGTGCTTTCCCTGAGGTCATGGGGGCCTTAGAAATGACCAAGAGGTTCTTCTCCAGAAAGTCTGAAAAGTTGAGGCATTAAAGATTTTAGGAGTTCCAAGACCTCTGGAGCTTCAGTGGGACCTCATAGCAAAGGTGTCTGATCTCAATAAGACTTCCTTAGATACTACTTCAGGCTTGCACCGCTGGAGGATTTGAGCTCTAAAACAGAAACTAAAGTTAGAAATCTTGACCAAGCAAAGGCGCGGACAGTATCCTCCCAGTGAGATAATTTTGGCAGCTTTAAAATTAACATTTTCCTGCCCGGAGCTTTTCCTGCCAAACCCAGCATCTTCTGTAGGACCTCATCCAATGGCTATATGACTTTGGGAGACCTTTGCTGGATACAGCCTGCAACCTTGCTCTGGTGGAGGATTTTGACATCTATTTCAGAGACTAAGTCAGTAAATCCATTTTTTAACTGGGATGACTTGTTTGGGGTATCCGACTGCTGCTCCATTACGGTTTCCCTGAAATCTCACCTAGGTCCCAGTCAACCACAAACAGTGACTTCTGATTAGCCCTTTACTTTTTCATGGGTTTTTTTGTGCTAAAACTTTAAAAATTAATCTTTCTGATTAATCCTATTGTATTTTAGTTGTATGGTGTCTTTTTTCGTAATAATCTTATTAACATTTTCCTCTAATTTTAGAAATCCATTGTTGGATTTGTATTGTGTTGTGTTCTGACTTTTTATTTGTTTTGAGATTTGTTAAATTCTTAACACACTTTTCCTTTAGCTAAGCCTGTCTGCCCTGTACCACAGCTACCAAAGGTTGAGCCCAGATTTATTTTATTGAATTTAGATGTTGACCTGACAGGACTTGGGACTTATTATTTGGGACTGACCCACATCCACTCCAAAATAATAACTCATCTTCTTATAACCATAAAGTGTTCTCAACTTTCTGAATGATCTGTTCATTACAGTTTTTCTAGTACATTGCTCAGTTCTCTTCTCACACCATATGGGGCATTGCGTAATTTATGTTTTTAGGCACAAAACCCTCCTTCAATTTGATCTTGTGATCCACCTCTTTTATTTATTTATGACCGTATTCATACTGTGTCTTGTTTTCTTCAATCTAACCTTCCCCCACCCCTTGAAGAATCTTCTACCTTATTTTATTTTGTATTCAGCTTTGTGCACAAGACCTAGACTATTCAGCCTCTTCTTTGTCATGTACACCTTCCCCTTTATCTCTCTCTCCTCAAATCTGATATCACCTTCAAAGTCTATTCTATTATATACAGATTACTAAAGAGCATGGCTACATGAAGGCTTCCCAGTGCTAGCTGAACCACAGTTATAACACCTGTGCTGAGCTGAGATCAGTGTTACCCTCCAAATCTATGCTGTTCACCCTAAACCCATGCTTGATAATGTTTGTTGGTTGTAACATGCTTCTACCTCACAGGCATCCCATGAACCCTTCAATTGTAATTGATACTCTTGCCCCAGATCTACCAATAAATATATACCTTTGCCATCAACCCACACTTCAACATATATATCCTTAGCTTGATGTGTCACACTAATTTCATTGCCCACTACTAGACTGCATCAACACTTCAGATGTACGAGGAAGTGGCTGACTGAGGCGTTAACCGTCATGGCTTAACGCCTCACTCCACCACTTCAGAAATGCAAGGCTGCACCATATTTACAAGGATAAGGTGCAGCCTAGCGTTTCCCCCTGCGCTGGCGCTACACTTAGCAGTGTAGCGCCAACGCAGGGACCCTTGCATCATAGTGAAAGGGTGTCTGCGCACAGGGGAGGATTGTTTATGTGTAGGAAGGAGCCCTTCCTACACATAAACAATCCTGAAATGCCATTTTATCACTTCACTGTGTGCTGCTTAATGCAGCACACATGGAAGTTACAAAATGTCATTTTTTTAAAAGTATTGTTGATGTGCAGGAAGGGTCACCTTCCTACACATAAACAATCCAAGGCTTTTTGCTTTTTTCATGTTTGCTGCACAAGGCAACACACATGGAAAAAGCGAAAACGAGGAGAAATAAAGCATTTCTCCTCGTATTGTCAACTTAAGACCAGGGTTTCCCTGTTCTTAATTTTGGCGCTGCCTCCTATTTACGCTGCCCTTGTAAATAGGGGCAGCGTCAAAATCAATGGGTGTTGCGGTGGAACGCCCACCGCAACACCCACTGCCCACCCCTTTCACGCTAAGCATTGCGTGAAGGGGGCCTTATTTACAAGGCAGCGGTAAGCCATGTTAAGTGGCTTAACTCTGCCTTGTAAATAAGGCAAGGCCCCTATCGCCATGGGAACGTCACAAAAAGTGATGTTCCCGTGGTGATAGGGGTGTGTACATATGCCCCTTAGTTTTCTATTGCTTCACCTACATTGCCTTTATCATCTTCTTTCCAATAATTTTTCCAAAATTCACAGCCAGTTTGTTAACTCCTTTGTGTGCTCTGCTGAAATGGCCTAACTTCCCACATTTCTTATAATTCTTGCCTATCGCAGGTCTGTCTTTTGATGTTGATATGTGAGACCACAAACCACATTTGTAGCATGCAGTTCTTGCTTTTTCCCTCCCATCTCCTGTTATTTTCTGCTATAAATTACTATCCCTTTCTTCCTTTTATTAATCTCCTGCTTCCTTCTTGACTCTCTGCAATGCTGCCAAATGATAACTGATCAAGATACTAACTCTTTCAACCCTTTATATGATGTCTCCACACTTTTAGGTGTTTCAGTTGCCCTTTCCAAAGTTAGAGTTTTTGTTGCTAACAGTTGTTCCTGTACGCTTTAGAAATGTTCGAGACAAGATGAACTCTTATTAAATTACTCTTAAAATTCTTAATTTCACAACCATTGGCCAGAATCATCTGTACTGCAATTTAGCTGCCCATTTACTCTCCATGTGCCAGAGTTCTTTTGAAGAATAGAGTTCCATTTGCTTGCAAGCCACTTGGAACTCATCTAATTCTCGTCTCTTCATGTTGAAAGTTCTGTGGTGCATTGTCAAAGAATTCCATCCTTAAGTTACTAAATAATACACCAATAACAGCCCCTTCCTTTATGGATTATACTTTAAGGCTTCATTTCCCCCTGGATATGCAATAAATGTGTTGAACTATGTCCTCTAATTCCTAAGTGAAGTCCTAGGTTTTTGCAAAAACAACAGTGGTTTGTAAAATTCTACTTGACTTCCTATCGATCCAGCATGCTATTAAATTGTTGTACTTAACTGAGCATTGGTGTCTGTGTCTGCAATATCTTCTGCTTAGTAGTAAAATTGTGCTGTTTAGAGTACCTGCCATTTTATCAGGTGTGACATGACTCTGCGATCCCAAGATCTCTCTGACACCGTAGCAGACTTCTTCCATAACAGGATCTCCACCATCTGTAAACACTTTGAACACAAACCCTCTGACGCCAGCATCCTAAGACTCCTTAACCTCACCGATTCCCATCCGAACTGCTGGATCTCCGCATGGGACCAACTCAGCAAGCTGAGCACCTCAGCCATCAAGAGCTCCGTCCACTCAGGAGCACCAAAGGACTCCTGTCCCCACCACATGTTCAACCTGGGGAACAAAAACTATCAGCAATGAACTCACCGCCATCTGCAGTGCATCCATCACCTCAGCTGCATTCCCAGAAGAACAGAAACACAAGGAAGTCAAATCACTCCTCAAAAAACCATCCACAGACCCTAACAATCTCACAAACTACTGGTCCATCTCTCTGCTCCCGTTCCCCACCAAGATTCTGGAAAAGGCCATTAACCGCAATCTCACAGACTACTTAGAGAACAACGACATCCTGGACCCATCCTAATCTGAGTTCCACTCGAACCACAGCACAGACACTTCCCTAATCGCAGCCATCGACAACATCAGGAGTCTCCTAGATGGGAGAGAAACTGCCACTCTGATCCTGGTTGATGAGGGGTGAAACCCCGAAACCGGTCCTAGGATGCTTGTTTCTGGTCCAGGGAGGACCTGGCTAGGCAGTTCGGGCTGGACTGTTCCCATGAGGCACAGGGTCAAGACTGATTTGCATATGGCCAGGTCTAAACTGGGGTGGCATAGTGAGCAAATGAATGATGGATTTAACCCAGATCTCTTAACTGGGGGTGAATGTTTTGATTTGTTCTGCATTCCGTCCATCAATTGTGTGTCTTTTGCTTTCTCGCCCTAAGTGCGTCGGGTATGCCCAGACGTGGGTCCCAGGCTCACTGTGCCACTGGATTCAAGCTATCCTGGCTGATGAAAGGGGAAACCCCGAAACCTGTCCTAGGATGCTTGTTTCCGGTCCAGGGAGGACCTGGCTTGGCAGTTTGGGCTGGATTGTTCCCATGAGGCACAGGGTCAAGACTGATTTGCATATGGCCAGGTCTATACTGGGGTGGCATGGTGAGCAAAAGAATGATGGATTTAACCCAGATCTCTTGACTGGGGGTGAATGTTTTGATTTGTTCTGCATTCCGTCCATCAACTGTGTGTCTTTTGCCTCCTCTACCTCTAAGCAGCCTTCAACACCATTTCCAACTACACCCTCATAAAAAGGTTCCATCAGATCAGGGTCCAAGGGGACACCCTCAACTGGATCTCATCCTTCCTCACAGGAAGAACCCAGAGAGACCGCCTTCCACCCTACACCTCAGATCACTAGAACAGCAGCTGTGGAGTCCCCAAGGGATCTTTCCTCAGCCCTACCCTGTTCAACGTCTACATGACCCCCTTGGCCAACATCGTCAGGACCCATGGACTGAACCACATATCATATGCAGATGACACCCAGATTTTCCTCTCTCTTTCCGCAGACCCCTCCACCACCTTCCACCTGTGCATGACCAGCATCTCCTAGTGGAAGCAAAACAACTGCCTCAAACTTAACACTGACAAAACTGAGGTACTAATCTTCGGGAGCAACACATCCCCATGAAATGACTTCTGGTGGCCTGCAGAACTGGGAACCTCACCCACACTTACAGAACACGCCAGGAGCCTCTGCATCATACTGGACAGCAAACCTACCATGAAAAGCCAGATCAACGCTGCATCCTCAATCTGCTTCCTCACTCTCCACATGCTCCAAAAGGTCTTCAATTGGCTCCCAGCCCACACCAGACGCACCGTCACCCAGGCCCTCGTCACTAGTCGCCTGGACTACGGCAACACACTCTACGTAGGAATCACCTCGCACCTACTGAAGAGACTACAGACCATCCGGAACTCAGCGGCCAGACTCGTCCTCGATCTCCCCAGATGGACACACCTCAGGAAACTCCACTGGCTCCCCGTCCACAAGAAGTGCCAATTCAAGATGCTGACCCATGCCTACAGGGTCCTGCATAATTAGGGACCAGCCTACATCAACCACTGTTTGAACTTCCACCAGACCCCCTGCATCCACCAAAGCAAGAGCGGTGGACGCTCTTTCTCCTACCTAGCCGCCAAGACCTGGAAAAGCTTCCACCTCCTTACCTCCCCCTTCCTACAGGAATTCAGAAGGGATCTAAAGACTTGGCTGTTCAACTGATTCCACCCAGCAGCAGAAATCTCCAGCACCTGAATACCCTCGTGGGTGATTAGCAGGGCTCTACAAATCCCATTTGATTGATTGATTGACTGTGGCACATGTGAGGCACTGTGATGTTCTGATTGTTGGCGTCAGATATTTTCTGTGTAGTAGTACAGTTATGTTCTGCCTAATGTACCTACTGTTTCATCTGGTGTGTTTATCACCATGATATTTCTTCTACATGTGATGCACTATTAAGTCAAGGAACGAGGGTGCAATTCCAGGGGACAACAACATGTGCCAACCCGCATGCACCCCAGGCCCAGAATTGGCAAGGGCCCTATTAGGGCTCCCTTACCTGCATCTCTGCCACCCTTTTCATGGCGGGTTAGCTGCCATAAAATGGGCAGTGGAATTGCAAGTCGGAATATGCTCGCTGTGCTGCATCAGCATGCCAGCATATTCCTGCCCCTTTCTGCTATGCCACCACCGGGGGATCCTGAATCCCGGCAGAGGTCCGACCACCACACTCTTAATATGGTGGGCAGACCCACAAAGGTGGCGGTGGTCAGACTGCAACTCCGAGTACGACGGTCCCAGGACCACCAAACTCATACTAATGCCCTTAGTCTTTTAAGTCCCAATCCACCACAGAAGTAAACTTCTAACAACTCCAGAGATCTAAGGGGAGTCACTTAGAGAGCCATAAGTTGTCAGGTGGAGGCCAACAGCAGAGTCCAGTCCTGGTTCAGTCGCAAATGGGTCAGCTGGCCAGTTGCTGGAAAATGCCTCTTGTAGTTTGTTATGTCCATGTAGCTTTAACAGGAGGTCAACTTTAGGACCTTTGAAGTCCACTTCTTTGTTCTCGGTACAAGAGGGAGCTTTTCCAGTCCTTCAGGGCTCCTCTCAGGCCATAAACAGCATGTCCAGTCCTCTTCTGTTCTTCCCCAGCTCCAGAAGTGTTCTGATGTTGGTGCCTGGTGATGCCACATTTATGCCTGGCGCAAATTGGCAGGGTAATCACTCCTGGGGATGCCCTAACCAATTAAACCAAAGTTCCTGGGGCCAACCCTTCCATTTTTTGGGCATTTTCAAGAAGGTGAAAGGTTTTGGCCACACTAAACATGGGCTCTGAGGGCTAGTAGTGTTTTTGATAAGAGAAGTGTACTATGGAAATCCTAGTGTCCTCCAACATCTAACACTAAAATCCAGTTTGAAGCAGCCACTGTACTCATAATAAACCCTGAGACCAAAGTCTGGTAGAATAAAAGCAGGGTTTTCCAGCAACCAGTTAGTGGATACACAATGATTGTCTTGGCATCCTGTCACTGGCAAGTGCTCCCTCCATGGTATATCTAAACTCAGCAGACCTGTTAAGCATGATTTGACACTGTAATATCAAAAATGATGCTCACAGCCTCCACTCTTTTGCTGAGCTCAGAGGAGTCTTCTATGTCCATTCAGACCAACCTGCCAATCACAATGGCCTACTGTGCAGCTCCTGGGAGGCATTTCACAACTATTCAAATGCTAATTACTGGCTAGGAGAAGTTTGAGAGCAAATGCAAATTAGCCCCAGGAACTTCAGGCAGGGAAAAGGTAAGTCTATAAAAGTTACTTTTTCTCAATATTTATTAAAAGTCTGAATTTCCTATTTATTTGAATTTTTAATAACTCTTAAAAATTGTAGCTTATCTAGCAAGCCCCGTTTCCAAGATACAGTATTTGGATTTTAATATGTAATCTGGTTGTCTACATAGGACAGCTAGGCCTGCAACAGTGACAAATAACTTTTGGGTACTTGTCAATGTAAGGACATGTTAACATTACATTTCTACATGTCCTAATTTTAAATGACATGCATCCTGCTTTACGGGCTATAAAGGCTGATTTATAAATATTTAAAAAGAACGGTTTGGCCCGTCAAAAGGGTTTATTTTGACAAGTCTAATTGAAGTTTTTACATTGCTACGACAAGCTACACTGGTAGGCCTGAACCCATGCTTGCACTGCCCCTATAGTGGATGGCACAATACATGCTGCAGTCCACTAATAGCTTCAATCCACTATTGGGATTGAACTTCCAGGCCCTAGGCCATCTGGTACCATATATTAGGGACTTATAGGTAATTTAAATATACCAATTAGGAGTATGCCAATTTGATCATGTTTTAAGGGAGAGCACTTGCACTTTACTACTGGATAGCAGGGGTAAGGTGCACAGAGTTCTAAAGTGAGCTAAAAAAAATAGGGGTCTGCAAAAGCTGTAAAATCTGGGGTGACTACACAGAAAAAATGTATTTCCTACACAATGCAATACCAGAACATAAACCACACAAAGGATGTTACAGGTCAGCATGCCCTAAAAAGAGTGGGATGACCATCACTGTGACCTAATGACCCTATGGTGGACCACACATCCAGTCAAAGGCTTATAACGGTGAAGTCCCAGTGATTTGCTCTGCCACTAAAAGTGGCCGGGGAACAATTTTTGGAGAGGAACGGATGAACTCTCAATTTATGGTGGACCACTCACTCTGGCAAACCTTAAATAAGGTTCTTGTTCTGTTTGATAGATCTATATATGCCCTCAACTTGTGTATCTCATCATGCCGCTAGTCATGGTAGGTGCAAGGATTTTTTTTCACCATATGTAGAGTGGCATTTGCTGCTAAGCTCTCAAAACTGGGAACATTTGCGGCTTGTACAACAAATTTGCCCCCGTGCTGATGTCAGCCGATACAACTGCCTCGAATTTCCCTGGGCAGGCTTTATTTGCATTTTCTCTAATCACTCTTCAAGTTGTCTTAAAATTCTCTCTATTCTTCCCACTTCCACTTGTTCTGAGCATCCCACTGTAGCCTACGCATATCTTCCATACTGTGCTTGCGCAAACAACAAAAAGACTGCTCTCATTTTATGGACATTAGAAAGTAGATAAAATGTAACATTTTGAAGGAAAGGCACTTTAACATATTGTTTTGCTATCTGTATGTTTCTGCAAATTAGTAATGGATCAATTAGCAGAGGATAAATGATAGTGACAGGTAGCATAATGCATTAATCTCCCTTTTTCGCTAATGTGATTGATTGTCCATTTGCAAGATGCAATCAAGGAATCCATCTTTAAATTACATTGTTTGATATTTGCATTAGATTATTGCCTCGCAGATTTTGAACATAACAGCTTGGAGTCGTCAGCTCTCATGATGTTTATCTCTGTGTTTCGTATAATAAGCCGCCACTTTCATTCGAAGCTGAGAAGACTATGCGATTACACCCTGTGAATGTTAGCCTACTACATTCAATTAAGTAGCAGCATGCATCGCCTTTAGGTATTCATTAATAAGTGATCTGTCTTTAAATAACATTTGGAGCAAAGCTGAGGAATGTGTGCTGGGTCGTGTAATGACTTTTGGAAGCGTACTTTCATATTAACAGTTCTATCAATGTTTGAAATCTTTGTTTCTGGTACTCATGAGGATGGAAAACCAGTTAAGAAAAGACTTTTTGTAGATGGTATCATTTCACTAGAACGGAACGGATGTGTTAGACTCATCCCTTTGTGGGAAATATTCCCAGTTCAAATATATCTTCTGCATATTAAAAGCGGGGCCACACAAAGGCATTGTCAGAGGCACACAAATGCACTCACCCACTCCAGTGGATTTATTTGATATTTTATGCTTGAATCACAAAACAGTTAATTGCTAATAATTATTTGTGAATGTATGAGGGTGTATGAGGGTGTATGGAAGGATGTGTATGCGTGTGTGATCCTGCCATCGTGCAATTCCCACTAAGCACATGTCTGCCAAAGGCTGTGTGAGCCCAGTTGACACTTGGTGGTGCATTCCTTGCAATTTAGTGTTCATCGACTCAGGCATTTTCCGCTGTCTGCATGACTGAAGATCAGTGAGTACCTTTGGTCTTGATAGGTGATCCAGCGCAACACTTAATCAGGGATCGATACTCATCAATATTACATACAATGGTCCATATACATTCACCCAAATCCCTGATGCGCTGGGGGTCAAGTTTTAAAGACGTGGAAATCTTTTCCTTCACAGATTCATATTCAATTATTCTAAATACATAACTAGACCTATATATCAACTCTCTTTCCTCTCGGTCGACGGACCAATTAGTTGAGTAGTTGATTGTAATAATAGAACTAACTGACTATCTAACCAGCTAAATAATCACATACTCTCGGTAAGTTTTAAAAGGTTTATCTTAAATAAATGATTAATGCTCATCGTATACAGGTACGTAATGCAAACAAAGAATCTCACACAAGGGAGAGAAAATCAATCAGCAATGCAAACAGTATCAAACTCATCAACAATTAACAATATGCATATGAGGGAGTGGATAGATGAAGAGACAAGTTTCAGCAAACAATAATGTGAAACAATATGCTTATGATGGAGTGGATAGATGAAGAGGCATAAGTTTCAGAGACAAAATTAAGTTTGCAAATGATTATGCAAATTTCGAGTTGGAAGGTAATACAAACCCAAAGATCAATGAAATACCACCCCCCTGGCCAAGGGAGTAGTGGGGGTCTCCTGGGATAGAGTCAGGAAACAAAGATTTCAGGATCATGTCAGGACAAGGAAAGGAACAGCTAGGCCTCTCTGCAAACGAACAAAAAGCGACGCATCTCCCTTCTCAATCTCCTACCGCTGCAGCTCCACGCTAACCTTCTTCTCTCCCAAAACCACACCCCCAAAGGCACCCCAGTTATACCCTAAAAACCTACATGTTCAACCCACATTAATTGAAAAATTACACAGAATTCGATCGCTCATTGGATGTTTGGGGAGGTGATGTATCACACCACCGTGATTTAATTCAAAATTTGACATACTCATTGTTCTACTTCCTTTCCCATGGCATATATATTGACCAGTCCTTACAAATTTATTATTGTTTCATTGATTTAGTTCTCAGCCACGTCTGCGGATGAAGTCGTGGATCCCACGGCCAGTCTCATCTTTTGGCAGGCAAACAATGTTCTCTGTGCTGCATCGCCTTGAACTAATGTTCCTCATCCGCAGCGCTCAGCACGTATGTCGGTTTTGTCAGGTCATTCTTGCTCATTTTGCAGCCCTTCATCTATCCAGACAATTTAGGAAAATACAGGCCCATTCGACTCACTACAACAAATAGAACATAACATTAATTAATTACATGATAACGCATTTTTCACTGTGTACCACCCACTCTTGCACTATTCCCTGTTAATATTCTTCCTAGCATAAGCTTCATGCAAAGCTGCATTATTTATTATCGTTTTAAAGCAAAATGCAAAAGGCAAATGCGAGATGCGGCCTAAAGATGCATAAATCTCGTTTCTTTTGAAACGCAATGTAAAAAGCGGCCTAGTTCTCTCATGCATTAATGCACATTAGTGCACGCATGCGCAAAGCGGTTTCCCATGTGTTCATGTGATTTGGTCTGTTAATTTTATACCGCACACTGATAATAAGTATTATGGGGGTGTCAATCCGATCAGGTTTCTTTTTGCGAAATCCTGCTCCATCAATCCCCCCTCTGATGGCTTCCTGGAGCCATCATAAAATACCCACCATACCAAGTGCCATCTTTAACTATCTATAGAACAGTATTCTTTTCTCTTTTCATCATCTTCTCATCTAACTCCTTCATCTCGTCATAGTAATCTCCTTTCATATCATCTAGTTCTATTTCATCTCTTTTTCTCTTCCTTGCTTTTCGTTTGTTATTTGTTCCTGTCATCTCTTTTCTTCCACACTTACACTTGTAACATTTATATATTGTTATTATTACTAATGCTACTCCAGCTACTGAAATCATTGGCATTATTATTTTTCCTAATAAACTACTTCCAAAGGTAGAAAACCATTTACCTACAGAAGAGAAACTTTTACCAAGTCTCTCCCAGACGCCGTCAACCTCCAGTTGGGTCAAGTCTTCATATAATTTCGTAATATTCTTAATATATCCCTCAATACCTTTACTTTTGTCAGGGATATAAGTATAGCAGTGTTGAATTTTCAACATGCCACAGACTCACCCTCTTTTGCCAATAAGATATCAAAGGCAAGTCGATTTTGCAAAACCATTGATCTGATCGCAACCATTTCGGTGTCAATCATCAAGAAGCCACCAGCAGTATCTGTCGATAAACGATCAACCACTGTGGACAATTTTCGAATTTTATGCAAATTCAGAACGACTCCAACTGATGGTATCAGTGCACCAAAAATATCACCTACTATGTACTTGGAGCCCAGCTCGGGCTAGATGCAAAGTTCCTCATATTGGGCATCCCCACGGATGTGGACCTGCCACGACACAAACTCATGTTCGCCAATCTAGGGCTGGTGGTAGCCAAGAGAGATATTGCTAAATGTTGGGGGGCTCCACGAATTCCTACGTTCACAGAGTGGAGGTCAGGCATGGATCTCTACATGGTCGCAGAGAAGGTGACTTACAAGGCAAGAGGGTGCCCACGGAAATTCCGAAAAATTTGGATGCCATGGATAGAGTACTACGGCTTAGACCTAGACATGGAGGAGGGAGGACTGGGCCTATCACAAGGAAGGACGGGTACAGGACCCTGATGACTATTATATAGCCCACTGTTGACAAATGTAACTGTGTTAGAAATGAATCCACTTATATGTATGTATATAATGCTGCCTTTTGATCATGTAATCTCTGTCGGTGAAACTGCTATAACATCATCTGCCCACCATTATAATTTGCTGCTCAATATTCAGCCCGCACTCTATATTGATGATCTTCTTGATTGTATGTTTCATTTGTTGAAAATTAATAAAAACATTAAAAAAAATATATATATATATCACCTACTATTTCTGAGAAACTAGCTCTCTTCTTACGTGTTAGTCCTTGTTTTATTTAATTGATTCTGTTATTACTTTTGTCTACATGGTAAACCTTTGGGAAAACAATTGCAAAATAACAACTACCATACCAATGTGCAGGTAGCCTATAATAGGCTTTCTTACCACACACATAATAGACTCCTGGGAAAACAGGATCAGTTCCACCCTTCAGTGCTCAAACTCCAGTAATTTGGTAAGTATGCTCACGTTCACTAGAACCAATGAAATAATTATTATAGTTAGTTTGCATTCTAAGCAAACAAATTTTTCCCTTTTTATACCAGTCCAGGGACATTGCAGCATATGTCTCGCCTTTCTCATAATTTCCTTCTCTAAACACCCATGGTGGTATCTGTGACTTCTGTTCAGCAGCTTTCCTTTGGAAACTTTCTCTTATATACTCTACCATATCTATGAACACTTTTTCCTCAACCCGCAAACTACATGTTAGATTGTTTTTGTAAGCATATCCTATATCTAGTGTCTTAGTAATATGGAAGAATTCTCCCATATAACGTGCATTTTTATTACTTAAAACCTTGTTTAGTTCCTCTATAATAGGTATCTCTGAAAATACGTTGGGGCAGATTTACAGGCCCCTTGCGACACTTTTACGCCGCCGTTGCGTCACTTTTGTGACGCAGCGGCGGCGTAAACCATGCGCCACGTTGCGACTTATTTTCAACGTGACGCATCTAGGCAGATGCGCCACGTTGTAAAGCACTGCGCCACATGAAACCTGCGTCAGGTTTCATGTGGGCGTTCCGTCGCAGTGTGGGCGTTTCGTCGGAGGAAAGCCTCAGAAAAGTGACGCAGTGAAATCTACAAGATTTCACTCAGTCACTTTTCCGACGCCGCTGCGTCAATACCTTGCGCCTGCTTGAAGCAGGCGTAAGGCGTGATGCAGCATGTTGGAGATAGGCCGGGTTGGAACAGTGCTGGAGTTGCGTCGTGCCCGTGACACGACTCTCGCACTGCGCCAACCTTACGCCGGCAGATAAGTCACGCATCTGCCTATCCGTGCGCCAGGGCGCGCCGCATTGTAAATGCCGCGCATCCATGGTGGCGCACGGGTAGTTGTGCGTGACGCATCTTTCTTGGCGCATCCCTGCTGATTTGCAGGGATGCGCCAGAAGTTGTAAATCTGCCCCGAAATCTATATTAGAATAATGATACTCCAGCTTTCCCGTCACGAAGAATAGGCTGGTTAAGACACTGCAAGACACACCATATGTCAAAGGAAGGTGGTGATAAGTCACCCCTTCTGAGGCAGACAAAGGTAATTGCATGCACACATAACAATTACTCACATTCATTGTATTAACATACTCATACAACAATTTAGTAGAAACATTTAATGAGAAATCACTAATTGATTTATCATGATGGAGAATACTTCCATCCATCTGTTCTATGTTAGTATTAGGGGTTTCTTTAGTAACATCACTCAGTCTTTCACTTATTACATCATTAGTATTGTTTCCATTATTAGTTACCATTAGAATAGGTACAATGAAAGTTAATAATATCCACATAAATGTCAGCAAAAAGACACTACATAAGCAAGTTTTAATACATCTACGTTTTAGGCTTCATTTTGGATGTTCAGTCACTTTTGCTTCGGCCATTTTGTATTCTACTAAAAATTAAAAATCTAAATCTATAAAATTCTAAATTTACTAAAAATGTATTTTCTGAAAAATAGTGTAATCCTACACTTCAAGGCTTTCTTCTTTTACCCCTTTCTTTTATTTACTTTTTCCATTTATTTCGTCTGACAAGGTTTCACCTTAAAACTTTTCACAGTTCTTTTAAGTTGGTCTTAATTTGCTTTCATCCACTTGCTCAGTGTCAGTACCGTCTTTTTCTTCACTTGGATCTGAGCGTTCAATTTCTTCCAAGATCACATACGTCCATTCTGGTGCTGTGTACTTTCTGCTTGGAATTCTTACTCTCTTTGTTTTTCGTACTGACTCTTCTTCTGACTCTTCTTGTTCTGTTTGACTTGTGACCTCATTGATTTGCTCTGGTCTTCTCTTTGACTTTCTCCTCACAAGAGTGTATTTCAATCTTTTCACTCCGCTTGGCCAATTGTCACCTTTTCTTGGCTTTTTAACTTGAACTACATTTTCACCTTCTCCATCTGGTTCACAGGTTCTCTTATTTGACCTTTCTTCTATCTGTTCTTCTTCTTGACTTTCAGTAACTTCTCTTTCTTCTGGTTCTACAGCAGTCTCATGAGACCCAGTAACTGGTGCCCACTCTACTTGGCTTGTGCTTGGCTGTTCATCATCTGTTTGTTCTTCAGAATCTGTTATTCTAGATTCTTCAGCTTCACACACTTCAGCCTCTGGTCTTTGGCTTTGGTTTACCAGTTGCTGCTCTTCCTGTCTTTCAAGGGGACTTGGGACTCGTCTGGTATGGCTGGCATGGATCCAATTTGGCAAGCCACCACACTTCACTGCTGTCGTTGTCACCAGAATCACCTGGTACGGTCCGTTCCACCTGGGTTCGAAACACGATTTCCTCACATGTTTCTTCACTAGAACTCACTCTCCAGGACTCAGATCGTGAGCTTGATTCGGCTGTGTCGTAGTGGCATTTTCTCCAACCTGATGCAACACAGAACGCACCAGATCAGCCAATCCTCTGCAATAGTCAAGCACTAGATCATCAGATATATTCATCAGTTTGTTCGCTGGTATAAATGCTTGTCTCATTGCTCTTCCCATCAGGACTCCATGTGGACTCAAACCCGTCTTTTTGTCAGGAATGCTTCTAAGACTCATTAATACAAGGGATAAAGCATCAGGCCATTTCAGTGTTGTGGATGCACACACCTTTCCTAACCTAGATTTTATTGTGCCATTTAACTGCTCAACCACTCCAGATGCTTTGGGTCGATAGGCACAATGCAGCTTCTGTTCAATCTGTAATGCTGCACAAATCATCCGAATTATCTCATTGTTAAAATGGGTTCCTCTATCTGTTTCCAAAGTGACTGGAAATCCAAATCTAGGAATCAGTTCTCTTAGAAGCAGCTTTGCGACAGTTAGGCTGTCATTCCTTCTTGTTGGATAGGCTTCCACCCAGCGAGAAAACAAACAGACAACAACCAACACATATTTCAGCCCATTGCACGGGGGAAGCTCAATAAAATCTAACTGAAGTTGGGTGAATGGTCCTGCTGCTTTTCCAATTCGTCCCTAACTAACAACTGTCTTCCTGCCTGGATTCTGCTGCTGGCAGGTGACACACCTCTGGCAGAGACTCTCTGCAATTGTTGCAGGGTGGTGATTTCACCCAGCTTAATTTGAGCAGGGGTGCTGCTGTCTAAAAGCAATAAGACACTTGTGTGAAACGTAGGCACTGAGTTGGAATGGCACTTTTATTCCAGAACAAATTTAAACAATAAAATGTCAAAGGCAAAGTGTCATTCCAACAAATCACTTCATACAATCTATAGGAAATGCTCAGGTGTCTGGGAGACACGTCTCAAATAATAAGCTAAACCATGCAACACTATAAGCTGTTAAGAATACATCTATTGCAAGGAAAAGGGAGGGGATGAGAGACCGAGAGAGAACGACAAAGAGGTTCAATCTGTAATGAATCCTGCAACCTCAAATAGGCTAGGCCCAAGATAGACCGCGGTCGACCGGGAACACCAACGCATGCTAGATGCTGCAAAAGGTGGTCGACGCATGAGCTGTGGAGCACATCTTTTATATTGGTTTAATGCGGAACTATTAACCACAGGGTCAGAACGTTGACAGGTGCTCTTGACCGCAAGCCTTCAGTTACTTCGTCAAAATATTAAAAATGCAGAAGTGACACCATGGTGCAAAAAGTGTTATCGGAGGGTCAACTGATGCTTGACCATAGATTATGAAGAAATAAGACATTTATCATAAACAGTTTGCATTACTTCTCGGAAACTTTTAAGAAAAGCAGAACTTTTATAAAGGTCACAGGTTTTGTTCTCATGGCACGTTGCTGTCGTAGTTTCAAAAGCAAGCAGAAAAACATCAAATATCAGATATGAAGCAACGAAACGTACCAGCTGGCCTCCACCCACGTCTTGCCTCATGTTGTTCCTCTAGCTCAGGGATGTTTTTGTGTCTGTGTTGGCTCACTGCGCAGTGTACAACAGAAATGCACATTTGAGACCAGTGGGGCTTGGTATCTTTGTTTTTCAAGATGACAGTGAGCTGGGGCCTATAACTTCTTTACATGGGGACGTGTATGTTCCTAGGTGGACATGAGGCCTATGGTATCTAATGAATATTTTTTAGACAGAATGATCAATTTAACATGTCCCTATATTCTGGGTGGCAGGGCCTATATGAGGGTCTCATGCTACAGGTGTAGGGCAGGAATTTGTTTAGGGCATTTATATGGTAAAACGGGACCCTGCTTCATTTCCCTCCTCTTGTTCATTTTTGAACAAAACTCTTACAGTGTATTTGGCTGGCCCTTCATCCTGTTGGGGCACTAAAGGCGTATCATTAATGTAGGAGCACTTATATTGGTCATGTAGTTGTGCTCTTAATTCAACATATTCTCCTTCAGGCCTGTCAGCTAGACATTCATAACGATCAAAGACAGGGTCTTCTCTTATTGTGTGTCTACCTGGGGGAAGTGGGGGAGCGGTAGGTACGTTTAATTCAGTGGTGGTCTGCAATAAGTGGGAGGCAGGTGTTGTAAGTTCTACTATTTCTAATTGTGTTAGCCCATTCCCATCCCCTGGTGCACGGTCCTCATGTACTGTCTTCCTGTAAATCCCTGTCTTCGCATAATTCATTCCTACTACTTTAGTGCTGAATCTTTTTACACAGTGACACACTATCTGTATGGTGCAACACAGCAACAACAACACTCCTATTATTGGCGCAATCATTTTTAGGATGGCCGATAGCCATGAGGGCATCCAGCCAAAATTGAACCAGTCCATGGCTATGTCTGCCGGGGCACCTCCTTCTTCAGCCATTTTCTTCCCTAAGTTTGTCAAGTCCTCAATGGCCTTTGTGATGGAGCCATTCTCTGCGTCGTTTGCTGGCACGAACGTGCAGCAGCTCTTTCCGATCTTGTGACATACTCCACCTTCCATTGCTGTTAACATGTCTAGAACATAGCGGTGTTCTAGAACCATAAGCCTCAGGGGGCGTAGTTCTTCCTTAATAGCATTTAGTCCGTCCATAGTACTGTTGAAGGCCTTCGTGGCCTCATAGCGGGTAACCTGGATCCATCGAGCATTTGCTTTTGTCTGAAACAGTGGGACGGCGCCCCCAAAGAAAAGTTCAGCTTCTCTAAACAGGCGGAATTCGTCGGGAATTTCACTATAGGGGCCACTGGCAAAGTATTGGTCAAGAGTACGCCGGTGTTGGTGGAGGAAGGTGACATCGCCAGACATTGGGTGTGACCGGATGTGGGAGACATTGGCTGCTTGGACGACCAGGTGGACCTCATGCATGGTAACCAGGGTGCAGAGGCCATTCCATTGAGGGGGCAATTGGAGATAGAGGCGTTCTCCGCAAGCCCAGTAGTAGTCCATTAGACTGGAGGTGCCCCACTGCATATCAGGATTAAAAACAGTGCTGTTGCATCCTGTGTTGCGCCCGACAGGTACAGTGCCATTTCCTAGGAAACAAAGAAGAGGTGACTTTAGTTTAAATGCTTTTTTAGGTTTGAACGTTTTCTCCCCACCCCAGGTGTATCTTCCACTTTCCTGAGCCCATATCTGTTCACATTCATACTCAACCTCCCAGCGAATCACTTCTTCATAATCTGAGTATACCCAAGGGGGCCCTAAGGATGCTGCTTTGCACTCCACGTAGCCGGGATTATACCACCTATTATTGGAATAAACTCGAGCCCATAGGCGCAGGACAGTCCTATTTTGGCATGGGCATGGGTAGCCGTGGGGTATAGCTGGATCGCATAATGCCATAGGTGATGATATTGTGATGTATCCACGCCTCCTAATGGCAGCTGCCTTATGGTCCATGTCATATATTCCTGTTCCGTACATTTCCTTTATTACCTTCTCAACGTCTGTTGTGTCAGTGATAACCTTGTGTGTGGTGTAGATGTAGTCCCATTCTGTGGTGTTCACATATGCAGTGGAAATGTCAGCCGAAATGATCTGGA
Organism: Calotriton arnoldi; assembly: GCA_963921515.1. Lineage (NCBI taxonomy): Eukaryota > Metazoa > Chordata > Amphibia > Caudata > Salamandridae > Calotriton > Calotriton arnoldi. The sequence goes on along the minus strand of CAWUFW010000650.1, from coordinate 2,185,260 downwards.
CTTGCCCTTGTAGGCGACAGAGGTACAAGTGTAAAAGGCATTGGGCAATGCGTGGTGGGACTTCCTTTGGGAAAATCAGTATATCTGCGCCTACTGCATGGGGAATATATGAACACACATAGCAGGACTCGTTTGTTACCTTCTTCCCAACAGCTGTCATATCTTTATACCATGAGTTATCTAATAGGGAGGTGTGGACCCCATGGTCCCTTATTGATTCGTCAGGACTTTGTGGTGGCGTGTATTCTCCTAAAATAGAGTAGATGACAGCCCTTTGGATGTCGTGAATATGTTGGGCTGCTCTGCGTCTGCAGGAATTGTGTCGGCGGGAATTGCGTCGGCGGGACAGCAGTGGGGGGCGTATTGTTAGATCAACGGTACCGTCCTATTCTGTAGTATTTTCAACCGGGGAAGGAGTCGGGGACCTAGGGCGCATGCTGGTGTGTGTGTTGCTAATGTTACTGTCAGGGGGCTTTGGACCTAATGTGTTGCTATGAGGGCCTTTCCCAACATGGGTGGCTCCTGGTACAGGGGGTGGTGTTGCAAGAAACATGGTGGTGTCGGCAGCTTCAGTTTGAGAAATACAAGCCTTTACACTGATACAATGGAAAATAACAGTGTACCAATTAAATACTGCCAGTGCCACTCCTATTATAATACAAAATACTAGAACACAAATACATAGCTTTGCATCGCGACGGCTGCATTCATGGATCTCCACACGATTGTTGTCTTCTTCTTCTTCGATAGTGAAGGGGAACATGTTGTCCTCGTTCAGTGGTAACAGGAGCATGTCGTTTCCCTCTATTCCATTGTCGGGTGCTGTGGGGATGCAGGATCGATCCTGATGTCGTGGGGGGAATCCATGCCTTCCTTTCGGTTATGCGGACCGCTGTAGGCGAAGAGTCGATTACTTTGTAGGGACCCTCAAACTTTGGATCCTTCCAACGTCGGACAGTTTTCCAGACAAATATTAAAGTTCCAGGACGAATTGGTGGGAGCTCAGTATTGATGGGGCCCTTCTCCTTCCTCTTGGATACCTGAGTAGAAAGGAACTGTGCAGCGCGTGTTAGTGCACACAAAAAATCATATAATTCAGCTTTAACAATCTCGGATGATGTCTCGTTATCTGTTTTGGGCCTAGTGAGTGGGACTGTTATATTTATGGATCGTCCGGTGACAAGCTGATGGGGCGTGAGATGGTGATCAGAACTTGGAGAGTTTCTAAGTGCAAAGAGGGCAATTGGTAGACAATAAAGCCATTTCTTTCCAATTGTGGCACTTATCTTGCTTATTTTACCTTTGAGCAGGCCATTAAGGCGCTCACAAATGCCATTGCTTTGTGGATGATATGCTGATGTCAATTTGTGTTTGATGATGGCGTTTGAAAAATGGCTTCCATTGTTGGAACGGATCGCGTCGGGCAAACCCCAGCGTGAAATGACCTCATGGAACAGGAAGGTAGCTGCTGCTTTGGCATCGCAGTGGACACATGGTCCAGCTTCGATCCAGCGTGAAAATGGGCATACTACCATAATGAGATATCGATAATTTTGGCATCTATCAATCATGTCGACATAATCAATGTGAAGTTCTTTGAAAGGGCCTTTGGGTCTTGGGATTGTGGAGGCAACTGTTTTCATGGTGGGGTTTGGTGAGTACTGTTGACAGATGAGACATTGATTAACAAAAGGTTGTATTAGCTCATGGGCATTTGGAATGAACCAGTCTGTCTGTAGGGTTGTGGACATATTATCTCGAGAAACATATGTGGGAAGGTGTAGCTGATCTAACGCCACTTGCAATAGGGCCTGTGGCATGACAGGTTTTCCTGTCATTGTTTGTCTATAAATGAAATCGGCAGGATCTTGTTGTACTCCCCTCTTCTTCCATAACTCTTTCTCTTGATTTGGTGCCCTTTCTTGTATTTCTCTGAGATGTAATTGTGCAATATGATCATATTGTTGTGTACTGTCAATAGTGTATGGAGAGTTTTGGTCGGGAGTGTCTTTATCTGTATGTTTTTGCTCTGTTGTAGGTACATTTTGGGCAAGCAAGATAGGGGCATGCTGAACTTCTGGTGTCGCTGCAGCTGGGGGTCCTCTGGCTGCGGCTTTAGCTGCCCAGTCTGCCAGAGCATTACCTCTGGAGACAAAGTCTTGGCCATTTGTGTGTGCTGCACATTTAACTACAACTACCTCAGCTGGCAGTGTAAGTGCATCTATGAGTTCCTCTAATAACTGCTTGTGAATGACAGGCGTACCATCGGATTTGAGAAATCCACGCCTTTTCCAGCGTAAGATGCTGGAGTGTGTTGTCGTTGTGACATACGCAGAATCGGAGTAAACGGTGATGCGGTCGTCAGCCCCAAGGTTTAAGGCGGCAATCAATGCCACTAGCTCAGCTGCTTGGGCTGAATAATGTGAAGATAATGTAATCTGTTGTACAATGTCTAGGGAGTCAGAGGAGTCATTTTGCTGTGCTTTAACTACTGCGGCTCCTGTATACCTGATCCCTGTTTCTTGCTCAATGGTGGAAGACCCATCAACAAAGTATACGGTACTGTCTGGCAATGGGTCCTCTTTTGCTGCTCCTGACTCATCTGGTGAATATGTGGCACAATCATGAGGGTCATCATCTGAGGTGGCAATGGGGTGGGCAAAGAACGTGGCAGGGTTTACTGTGTGGCATTTGACAACTTTCAGAGAAGGCAATGATAGTATGACTTCATAGCCTGATACTCTTTGTGTAGTTAGTGTTGTCTTGGCTTTCTGTATTATGGCAAATACGGCATGTTCAGTGTACAGAGTTAACGGGGATCCCATGACTATGGGGGTACTTTTTTCAACAGTGAATGCTGCTGCGGCTAGAGCTTGTTCACACGGGTAGTGACCTTTCATTACAGAATCCAGCATGCCACTGAAGTAGGCAATGGGCTTGTGGCTCATGGGATATTTTTGGGTAAGCACTGCAGTCATAACTTGGCCGTCGCAGTGAGTGAACAGGTAGAATTCTTTGGTGTAGTCAGGGGACCCTAACACTGGTGCATTTGTTATTTCATCTTTTAACTGTGTGAAGGCTGTTCTCATCTCAGGTGTCCGATCTAACTTGTTATGTCTGTCTTTGGCCATTCTAACTGCTTTCAGCAGAGGGGCAGTAATTGTTGAGAAATCAAACACCCACTGACCAACATAATTCACTAATCCTAGGAATTTCTGCATATCCTTGACTGTTTGAGGTTCAGGGGTGCATTTTATTGCCTCAACTCTGTCTGGTGTGACTCGTCTTTCTGATGCTGATAGCAATTGGCCAAGGTAATGTACTTCTTTCTGGCAGTATTGAAGCTTTTGTTTGTCTACCTTGTATCCTCTTTGTGCTAATGTTGTGAGCAAGACTATTGGATTTTTCCTGCATTGTTGTTCTGTGGGACTGCAGAGCGAAATGTCGTCAACATACTGCAGCAGGGTGCTGTCACATTGGAAATTTGATAAATCATCTTTGACAACTCTGTTAAAAACACTGGGGGATTCACACTAGCCTTGTGCTAACCTGGTGTACGTCATTTGCACATTACGGAATGTAAACGCCAATAGGTATTGGCTATTGGGGTGTAGAGGGATGCTGAAAAAGGCGTTTTTCAGGTCAGTGACGAAAAAGTATTCTGTGTCTGGGGGAATATCGGTGAGGATCACTGAGAGGTCAGGGACGATCGGAAATTCTGGTACTACTATGTTGTTAAGGGAGCGCAAATCATGAACCAAACGCCATTGGTTTGTCTTACTTTTCCTCACCGGATACAAACAGGTGTTGCAGGGGATACACAGGGGTATATTACTCCCTGATCCAGTAATGCTTGTATGGTGGGGGCAATACCCTCCTCTGCTTCCTTGGACAAGGGGTACTGGCGCACTCTCTGGAGTATGGCGCCTGGCTTCAGTGTTATTCTGAATGGTGCAGCAGATCGAATGAGACCTACGTCATTTGGACCGCTGGTCCAAAGGTTGTTGGGAGCCTGAGCTAAGTCAGCGTCTCGTGTGGAGTCAAATTGTTTGGGAACAGTAGGTGTTCTTATTTCCACTGTCACAGAGAGGGGTACTGCATTTTCATAGACAATCTCACTTTTTTAATAATGTTCAGAGGGTCCGAATAGCTGATCATCTGATATATCCCTGACTAATCCTCCTGGTTGAATGAAAATGACGCAGGCCCAAGTATGAGCATTATCATCAAATGTCTGGAAGGCCCCGTATGTAGGTGTTATCTCAAGGCATTGTATATCTAGGATCATATGTTTGTCAGATATTTGTGAGGCCGGCACTTGAGGTCTGAAAAGGAATTCTTTGGGTAATTGAACAGTGCGGCCCTTTAGTTCTGGAGTGGTGGCAAGGATGGTGTGTATTGCGGTGGAAAAGGCGTGCTCATCCACTGGGCAGGCCCTTATCTGATTGTTCAATGAACAGTCCACAGTGACTGCCATTATTCTAGCCAAGGGTGTGCCTGGTATGGAGCAAATCATAGTACCTTTTTCATCAAAGTGTATTGCCATATTTAATTTTGCCATGAGGTCACGCCCTAGGAGATTCACTGGAGACTGTGGTGAGTAGAGCAATTTTTGTTCCACCAAGTGACCTCCTATCTCTATTGGTACTGGCTTAGTGAAAGGGACCCTTGCTATTGCCCCAGAGAATCCCTGTGTGTCCGCTATCTGATCTGAAATGGGCAGTGTTCCTCCCGTAATACAGGAGTAAGTAGCGCCTGTGTCAATGAGAAAGCTGTAAGTTTTATTGTTTATCATGACAAAGACAATGGGGTCCTGTTCAACATTCATTGTGCACGATAAAACTGGGCACACAAGAGTTGTCTGTGGGCTGTCCTAACCAGTGTATCCTCCTGCTTGATATTGCTGGATGGTGCCCTGTGCAAATGGGTTGCTGGATGGAATCACTGTGCCCCCCTGGGGCACAAGAGTTTGTGCTTGGGGCATCATCTGATATACAGGTGCTTGTTGTTGTTGTAACGGAACCTGTACCTGCTGAACTGGTGTTTACAGTTGGGCTACTGCAGGTGCTTGCAGCTGCACTTGTTGCTGCATATGCTGCTGTTGTACTGGTGGGGGGTAGGAGTACAGTACTTGGGGCTGAAGTGGCTGTGGCTGCATCTGCTGTTGTTGTTGAAATTGTGGGGGTGTTCGCTGTGAAGGCCCCATGACTTGTTGACCCTCATGCTGCATTCTAGTGCGACACTCTCTCTGCATGTGGCCCTGTTTTTGACAATAATAGCAGATGGGCCGTCCTGGCTGTGATGTGAATCTCTGTTGTCCCATTCCTCTACCTCTACCCTGCATCCCTGTGTTCCTTGCCGTGTTTTGTCTGTTATTATAGTATGGCTGCTGTTCAGTGTTGTAAATGGGCTGTGCTTGCATGTATGCTGCGGCTCCCTGTGTGTTGCCTGCCAAGGCATTCATGGCAACCTGGGGAAAGCCTGCAACTGCAGTCATCTGGTTGACTGGTGTTGCTAACATGACTGTATCTGGTGTGTCTTTTTTCTTATTAAGTTTCTGCTGCACTAACTTCGCGGCTGCATTTTCTACAGCCAACTGTCTATTCCTGTCCTGTTCTTGCTTCTTTTTGCAGAAATGAATGATATGGTCTTGTATTTCAGTCCATGGCTTGCATTCCATTGACACTATCCCATCTAACTTTTCCTGTACTTCAGTGGGCAGTCCCTTCTTTACTGTGTGGTAGAAAAATCTACAGTTCCATCCAGTTGAATTCCATTTTTCTCCTAACTCCTGATGCCATTTTTCTTTCATTCTGGAAATGTACTGGGCAGGATCCTCATTCTGTTGCATTGTTTGTGACATTAGGGACCCTATGTCCGGAACGTCAGGGAATTTGCGGCGCAAGAGGACCATACAAAGGGTCGTATTTTATTAAATGCAACACCATCGTGTTCTGTCCCAGTGAGCGTTCTTTTGTTATTGACGCTTTTTAAAATATCTTCTGCTTCTTCTCCGATCAGGGAGGTGAGCAGGCTCTTAACGTCACCTATGGCTAAGTTAACGCCAGCAGTATTTTTCTCTAGGGCCGCTATCCATTTGCCAGCGCCCTCTGTTAGTGGTGGCAATTGCTTTTTCAAATTTTCTTTGTCCATTTGTTGCCAAGGGACATACAGGGGTGGGTCACTCACATTTTTTAACAGTAGTGGCATCTGATCCGTCACTCTGGTGTGTGCTGTAGTGGGCCGTGTATGGTCATACTGACCCGCATATTTCTGCCAGATCTTTAAGCTTGCTGTCATGTAGCCATAGTCCCAATCTTCGTCTCCCTCCCCGTGTAGGATGCAATTTTCTGCTGTGGCCATGTGCTGTGGTTCAAAGGACCCTATTCGTGGCCATGGGATCATTTGCGGTGCCAGACTCTCTGTCCAGCCTGCCAAATCATCTGTGAAGGGGTTGACATAGAAGACTGAATCTTCCACAAGTGTAACTATTTCATTTGGTGTTAGGTCATTACTCTGTGGTGCATACTGTCTACTGAGATACATGTTGCGTATGTTTTTCAACCTAGTGTTACGCAGAGAGTCTGTACCTGAGACATCATATGAAATGTCATCTGGCCGACCGTGCGTCCCCAATATTTCTAGTCGTTCTACCTCTGTCCGTCTAATCTTTCTTCTTGTTGCTGGGTCTCCTGCATTTTGGAGCTCCCCATGCGGTGCTGTGTGCATGAAAGTATACGTGGGTCTAGGTGGTGAGTGAAATGTATATGTTGGTGCTGGTGGCGATGAATGCGGAGGTGCTTGCGCAGGGAGATCGACCTGGCTAATTGCTGCCGCTGTCTTGGTCATTCCGGAAGCAACGGCTTCAGAAAGACGGGGGGCCTCATTATTGTGTGGTATTGTAACTCCCTCATTTCCCCACCGGGGCGTGTGTCTGTGGTCTCTCCTGTGGTGAGGTGTTTGTTCCTACCTGTTGTGATGGTGCTAGAGTGTCTGCGTTACTGAGCAGGTCAGCGAATGCGTCTTTCATTTGCTCTACTTTCATTGACAGGCGTCAGATAGCTTTAGCCTGGCCTGTAGGGCTGGGTGACCGACTTCTGTGTAGTAGGTCCGTGTGAGGGTCACTGTCCATGCTTTTGCTTAAGTTAGGGCATGTTCTCCATTCACTAAAATGTGGTTGGTCAAATGTCGCAGAGTATTGTTGTCCTCTGTCCCTGAGCTGCTGATGTGTACTGGGGAGGTCCAGGATAGGCTGGGGTGGGACGCTGCTGAATGGCAGCTGGCTTTGGGGAGAGCGGCACAGGTTTGGAAGTGGTAGCTGTTCGTCATTAAGGAAGGGGTTAGAGCTAGTGCGTGAGCAGTGCGATGATGCATGACAGGCGGTGTCAGAGTCTTCATCCTCCTCTTGCTGTTGTTGTGCAGTATTTGGTGCTGGTGTGAGCTTCAGTGTGAATTGTGCGTCTATCTGGCCTGGCAGTCCTGGTAGTACAGCTTCTATCATTGGGCTGGGGCTGGTGCGAGATCGCGGTGTTGGGACTGTATTCATTGTACCATTGTCCGATGGGGGGTGTTGTGAGGAAGAATTGTCTTCAGGTATTGGAACGGAACCAACAGCTGGCAGGTCATTTGTAGAAGGGGTCAAGTCTAAATTTTCGAGGAGGGTGACGGAGTTTGCCAGTAATTCGGGGTACATACCGCTTACATGATATGGCGGTGGGCAGTATAGGTTCAGTGTTCTCTTTGAAGATACGCCATAGTGCTAGGGTATCTTTGCGTTTCTGTAGTTTGCTGCCGGAGTACTTAGCTTCTAAGAAGGTAGTGGCATGATCTAGTGTAGCGCGATCGAACGTACCTTCTGGCGGCCAGGGGTGAGTGAGATTTTTCATGAGTTTATGGAGCTCTCTACAATGCTTCATTATGCGTTGCTCTTGCCCTGTGAAGTTTTTGAGGACATGTTGCAATGGGGTGGCCGTATTTACTTTTATTTATAAAGCTGTTCTCGGATGTAATTGGAAAGCATAGGTCGGTACTATTGTTAGCCTTAGTTGTTGTGCTTGGGTGTAGTCAATACCTAAAACTTGAAACACAGTGAGGAGGACTGCGCTTGTTAAGGGCGTTGCCGGAATGAATGAAGATGGATGACCTTCTGAAAGGCCAATAACGTGGTTGTTAACCAGGTATACAACAATTTGTGGTGCTGTGTAGTTGTCTGATATTTCGCTCATTCCCTAGAGTTATCTGGAGTAGTGCAGTCTGCCTGTAGAGCAGGCACGTGTTCCGAATCTTGTGAGTAATCCCGTAGGAGTGCTCTTAAGAGTGGTGAATGATGTTCCTGAGGGTCAGCTTGATGTATTGTACTCCTAGAGCTGGATGTGGACGATGTGGGTGAGGCTGGGAGGATAATATCTGGGGTGTTGGCCTCCTGTGAGGATGCCACAGAGTAGGCGGATTCTGATGAGGACTCCCCGTCAGTGTGAATCACAATTGGAGAAACTGTTAAGTACAAAGAGGGTGCGGGGCGTGTGGTCTGGTTAGTGGAGGAGTCAAATGAATAATTCGGCCAGATCAGATCTGGGCGAGTAGTATCAGGGGGCGGCTGGGGATGCGTGTGGGCAGTGCCTGGAGGTGGTAATTCAACTAAATTGAGCATAGACAGGCGGACCTCTGTGGTTGGTGTGAAAGTTACCCCTAGGATGTCCCCAGCGATGGACAGAAGGTCACTCTGATATTCAGTGAATGGGGTTATGTGGTCAGCATTGGCAATGAATACTGCAGCTGCCCTGCCATGTACTAAATGGAGAATGAGATCAATTGTGTGCTGGTGGTTATTGTTCATAACGTGCAGACAGGGTGCATAGGAGAGACAGACAGTGTTGTGGCTGACAAGAGGGAATGAGAAACCCCTCCTCCCCCCTCTGGCTACCACTTGACTGAATAGGCAAGTGGGAGGATCTATTACTATGGGGCCAAGCACACAGCAAAGGAAAGCGTGTGGGGTGAGGATCAAGGAAGTATATATGAGTGAAATAGGAGAGCCTATTTAAAGATATTTGAGCTTTTAAAAGAAAATTACCGTTATTTGAAGTTGGGTGGGGCAACGTATTTGTGAGTGTAGCGTTCACCATGTGTATTGAAATGTGAAAGTGGGTGTGGGGGTTTAGTGGCAAAAAATGTGCACTTAGTGCTACCTAGCAGGGTTGCATCGCTAGTGATGGTGGGACAGATGTAATGATGCAAGAACCCGGTCAACAGTAACTAGCGGGCCTTACACCCTCCTAGTGGTGGTGTAGATGTAAGACCAGCAACTATAGGCAAGGTGAGGGGATGACAAAAAAAAATGTGCTTATGCAAGAAAGATAATCATCATGCATGTGAAAGGTACAGTGGTAGATCTAGTTATTCAGTCTTGCTAGGGAAAACAAGAGAGGAAGACACACACGTAGCTATGAAATGTCGCAAAACAGAGGAGGAAACCACTGTGCACCGATGTGAAAAAGAACCACAACCCAGTCACTGGGGAGATGAGATGCAGACGAAGAGGAGGAGAGAAGACCAGAGGCACGGCATGCAGCATTGCAGATGAACGAAAAAGAAAAACAATTGATGAATGTTAAAAAATGGAACAGGAAGAAGAAGCAGAGAGGAAAAAGGTAGATGGCGTGATGGAAACCGGTGGAAGAGAAGGAGAATAAGTGAGAATTGTGTGGCCCGAGAAGGGCAGGAAGTCACAAGAAAAGATAAAAAAGTTCAATGTTTGATATTAAAAGTGAGAAATGAGCATTGTAATTTACAGGCATCCGAGGAGGACAGGAAACCACAATGAAGGGCGGTGACGGGAGGTACTTCCCCTTTGTGAAGTACACAGTTAAAAAAGACACTGTTTGTAGTTAATGAAATAAGAGCCCTCCCAGTCCTTGCAGAATTAAATGTTTAAATATAAGGTACTTCACATGAACACCAGTGAAAGAATCAAAATCTAAAAAAGGTAAGAGCTGCCAGACGCAGACCCATAAACACGCTTTTGTTAAACAATCCCAGAGGTGCCAGACGCACTCACCGGCTGCCAGACGCAGACTTCAAAATATAAATATGAGAGGTGCCAGATGCACTCTCGTGCTGCCAATAGCAGACTCCCCGCTGCCAAGTGCAGACTCCCTGCTGCCAAATGCAGTCTTCCTGCTGCCAAGTGCAGTCTTCTAAAATAGTTTAAAACACAGAAAACTGGGGTCTGTTACCCAAGACTAGAGCCGCCAGATGCCCCCTTCGGTGTAATAAAGAGCTACCAAAGTGAAACCTCACAAACCAGACCTCATACACCACAACTGTAAAACGTAGGAGACAAAACAAGAATGCCGGGTCAGTGCCTACACACATGTGTCAAGGTAAAAGTTGTTCTGTTGCGTGGCAAGATGTTTAGACTACAAAGAGCAGTGACTCGGAGCAGGCCTGCACTTGTCAGTGCCCACCCCACCACCATAACCAGACATCCCACACCGGAGTAACTCAAAGATAAAAAATAAAAGGTCTTTGACTCACCCGGTGCAAGAGCTGGAGGCTGTCAGGAAGTGGCTCCGAAGGCAGTGTCTGGTGCGTCCCAACTGCTCGCAGTCTTAGAAAGTCTGCACAACTTCTTCGTGGTTGCGAGCTGTTGCAGGGTGGTGATTTCACCCAGCTTAATTTGAGCAGGGGTGCTGCTGTCTAAAAGCAATAAGACACTTGTGTGAAACGTAGGCACTGAGTTGGAATGGCACTTTTATTCCAGAACAAATTTAATCAATAAAATGTCAAAGGCAAAGTTTCATTGCAACAAATCACTTCATACAATCTATAGGCAATGCTCAGGTGTCTGGGAGACACGTCTCAAATAATAAGCTAAACCATGCAACACTATAAGCTGTTAAGAATACATCTATTGCAGGGAAAAGGGAGGGGATGAGAGACCGAGAGAGAAAGACAAAGAGGTTCAATCTGTAATGAATCCCACAACCTCAAATAGGCTAGGCCCAAGATAGACCGCGGTCGACCGGGAACACCAACGCGTGCTAGACGCTGCGAAAGGTGGTCGACGCATGAGCTGTGGAGCACATCTTTTATATTGGTTTAATGCGGAACTATTAACCACTGGGTCAGAACGTTGACAGGTGCTCTTGACCACAAGCCTTCAGTTACTTGGTGCAAAAAGTGTTATCGGAGGGTCAACTGATGCTTGACCGTAGATCATGAAGAAATCAGACATTTATCATAAACAGTTTGCATTACTTCTCTGAAACTTTTAAGAAAAGCAGAACTTTTATAAAGGTCACAGGTTTTGTTCTCATGGCACGTTGCTGTCGTAGTTTCAAAAGCAAGCAGAAAAACATCAAATATCAGATATGAAGCAACGAAACGTACCAGCTGGCCTCCACCCACGTCTTGCCTCATGTTGTTCCTCTAGCTCAGGGATGTTTTCGTGTCTGTGTTGGCTCACTGCGCAGTGTACAACAGAAATGCACATTTGAGACCAGTGGGGCTTGGTATCTTTGTTTTTCAAGATGACAGTGAGCTGGGGCCTATAACTTCTTTACATGGGGACGTGTATGTTCCTAGGTGGACATGAGGCCTATGGTATCTAATGAATATTTTTTAGACAGAATGATCAATTTAACATGTCCCTATATTCTGGGTGGCAGGGCCTATATGAGGGTCTCATGCTACAGGTGTAGGGCAGGAATTTGTTCAGGGCATTTATATGGTAAAACGGGACCCTGCTTCACAATGACCCTGAACTTTGGGTTATTCCATGATTGCTTGAACAGCCTGATCATTGCATCTCTTCCAACATGTGCAATTCCATGGTATACCCTTGCCATTTGGGATAGTAAACCGTCTGGCATGACTGGTCTTTCGTCTATATAGACCCACACTTCGTCCTCTGCGCTCTTTCTGCAGCCTGAATTTATCCAAATTTCTTTTTCCTCATCACTTGTCTCTTCCTGTAACTGCCTAATCTCATCCCAAGTTTCAAAGGATGAAGAAAACATAAGATGGCAATTGGTATTTTCCTTTTCAATCCCTCTGTTTAGGGCAATAAAATTTCGTGCACAGAAATGCGCTACTTGATCTGCGTATCTGTTGCCCCTCGTCACATCGTCATCTCCTGACTTATGTGAGGAACATTTGACCACTGAAATTCTTTTGGGCATTTGTAAAGCATCCAATAAATCTTTTACAGTTTTGCTGTTTCTTATAGGGGAACCGGAAGAAGTCAGAAATCCCCTTTGCATCCATAGCTGACCAAAGTCGTGGACAACCCCAAAACCATATTGACTATCAGTAAATATGGTTACCCTCAGGCTTTTGGCAATTTTGCATGCTCTAATCAGAGCTATCAATTCAGCAATTTGAGCAGAGTTTACCCCCTTTAAACAGGATGCTTCTAAAACTCCCGCTATGGTGCAAACAGCATAGGCAGTACACAATTCTCCTTTTTCATTTCTTAAACATGATCCATCAACGAACATCTCACAATCTGATTCTTCTAATGGAATGTCCTCAATATCGGGCCGAGGCTTCGTGCACAACTCTGTCACATCCAGACAATCATGATCCACCTCCTCTCTTACTTCCTCACAAAATGAATTCGGCAACAGAGTTGCTGGATTCATTGTAGTGCACCTAACCACAGTCACATTTTCAGCACCCAAAATCACTCTTTCATACTTAGTCAGCCGATTAGAGGTCATGTACTGTGTCTTTGTACGTGTCAAAAGGATCTCAACTGAATGTGGCACATACACCTTGACTGGATGTCCCATCATAATTGCTTCACTCTGTTCCAGACTCACACAAGTAGCAGCTACTGCTTTTAAACAGCCTGGCAACGCTGCAGCCACTGAATCCAAAGTAGCAGAAAAATATGCTACTGGACGTCGTGCCATTTCATGTTTTTGAGTTAAAACTGAAAGTGCACACCCATCTCTTTCACAACAATACAATGCAAAATCCTTTGCATAATCTGGCATTCCCAATGCAGGTGCTCGACAAAGACTGTTTCGCAGTTTAGTAAAAGCTTCCATACTTTCATCATCCAATACAATCGGATCTTTCACATCTTTTCGGGTCAACCTCTGTAAAGGTTTTGCAATCAGTGAGAAACCACTGATCCACTGCCTACAATATCCAACCATTCCCAAAAACATTCGGACTTCTTTCTGAGTGGTAGTTGGGCTCAATTGTTTAATCACACTAATTCTTTCTGGTGTCACCTTTCTGACTCCCTTTTCTATTTTGTGTCCTAGGTATTGGACTTCCTGTTTACAAAATTGTAATTTTGCTGGTGACACTTTGTGTCCTCCTTCTGCCAAATGGTTCAGTAAGGCAATGGTATCTGTCACACATGCCTCTCGGGTCTTTGATGCCACAAGTAGGTCATCAATGTACTGAACCAAAACTGAATTTCCTGGCATGAGCAAGGTCTCCAGACACCTTTTCAGAATCTGATTAAAAATTGAAGGACTCTGTGTACCCTTGAGGAACTCGGCACCATGCCAAAACACAGTCTCCGAACCGGAATGCAAAAAGATATTGGGTTTCCAGATGTAAAGGAATCGAGAAAAATGCTTGGCACAAATCAATCACTGTGTACCGTTCTGAATCGCATGGAATTTGGTAAAGGATTACTGCTGGATTCAGTACTACTGGACAACAGGGTACTACAATTTTATTAATCTTTCTTAAATCCTGTAGTATTCTATATTTTCCACTTGGCTTTTTAATTCCTATAACAGGTGAATTACAAGGACTACTCATTATTTCTTTCAAAATTCCCTGTTCAATCATTTGATCAATCACAGGAGTGACCCCTGCAATTACTTCTGGACTCATTTTGTAATGAGGTGTGTTTGGATACACAGCACCCTCTTTCACTGTAACCTGAATCGGATCTACATTTGTCATTAGGCCAATCTCTTTTCCCGTAAAGTCCCATATATCCGACCTCACTGTACTTTTTAATTCTTCGGGCAAAATCTCTTCTTTGAGAAGTGAAAACAACTCATCCACTTCTGTCCCTTGCTTTGCTAACATCATCTTGAATTCAACATCCTCACCAGGTATATGAAACGCGATACCATCTGGTGTACAATAGATGGTACAATTCATTTTGCACAATAAATCTCTTCCCAGGAGATTTACTGGACTTGAGTCACATACTACGAAACGATGCATGTCTCTGAAACTCCAAATATGAACTTCTGTTGGATTTGTGACCGGTGTTCTAATATGCTTATTTGAGACTCCTACAACTTGGATAGTTTCTCCCGAGAGGGGTAGGTTTGGAATTTCTGCTGCTCTCACAGTAGAACGGGTAGCACCAGTGTCCACCAGGAACGTAATATCATTACCTTCCACCTTTCCATCAACAAATGGACCTGACTGATCTACCGCTAAAGATGCGCCAAGTACGCACTCTTCCTCCCCCCTCAGGCACAGTCATTGAGATGAGTCTGAATCATTCTCATTGCACTGCAACCAATATTGCGGAACCATTTGCACAGTTTGACTCTTACCAACTTGATCACCTCCGTGAAATCCAGTGTTCGCACCTTACCTCTGTACTTAAGCATTCACATTATTGGGCATGGGAGCTTGTGGCACCTGTAACTGTGGAGCAACTACCTGCTGCTGCTGCTGTTGATTCACACCTACCTCATTCTGCATCTGTGGATTTGAATTTTGATTTACCCCATTATTCTTTTGAGCGGATCTACACTCGTTCTTCCAATGTCCATACTTTCCACACGCATGACAAGGAAATTTCTTCCTAGCCTCTTCTTTACTCATTTTCCCTCTACCTCCACTGGGTACCTGACTATTTTGATTCTGACCATCCATCTGGTAACCTGTCTGGGAATTATTATTTACTTCTTGTTGCTCTGCTACCTTCACTTGTGCCCACATCATTTTCTCCTTTAATTTTTTATGTCTTGATTCAATGTCATCACTACAATACTTTGCATACCTCAAAATTTCGTCAATGGTTTTGCTCTGCCAACAAATCAAGTGCTGTTGAATCATATTACTAATCTCCGGTTTCAAACCAAACACAAAACGATACACAAAATGTCCCATATCTTTGTCTCCAATATTCTCAAATCCGCTGTACTGTTTAAATACCTGCAACAACCTTTCATAGTAGGCATGTACTGACTCTTTCGGTTCTTGGTTCGTTCTGTCTAACTTAACCCAATCTGTTTCCTTTGGAGAAATTTTTCCCTTCAAAAAGGTGATTACCTGATTATACTTTCTCATCACCTCATCAGATGGTGCACCTGTTGTAGGGTCACTAGGATATTCTTCTTTTGGCCAATCGACAGAAATTTTACATTCTGTCCACAAATCAGCTGGTACGACAATCTCAAACAAACCATCTAAATCTTTTAATAAAACCTTTGAAACTTTCACAAACCTCTCTACCTGTTTGTACCACTCAGCTGGTTTCTCTCTTAATCTGGGAAAATCATTTGTAAAGGACAATATATCCTGTCTTGTCCAGGGAACATGCACATATCCACCACCTGGGACTTCTCTCATCGGACACGCCCTTTCAACTTGTTCTGTCTCTCTTAACAGAAACATTGAAGTTCCTTTGCTAGCTGCCTCTTCTTTCCTTTTAGTCCATCCTACCTTTCCACCGTTCTACATCTCCCCATTTTTTCAAAATATTCATCAACTCTTTTATCTGTAATCTTTTTCCAGACGCATTCAAACTCTCCAAATCCTTTTCGGTAAAGGCCAATCTGTATGATTTCTGCAGCACCTTTGACTTCTCTATACCTATTCCATATTCATTAGCAGCCTCTGCTATTTTCTCATGAAGATTCCTCGCTCTCCACGCAATACTTTTACACAAAAACTTCATCTCGGTAAGTCCCTAATCTATCTGGACTTATCGTACCAATAATCATCTCTTCCAAATCCACTTTCAATTGGCTCACATTTATACTCTGGGGTTGAGGTTTTAGCCTTTCCATTCCCTTTATCCAATCATTCAATTCCTCTGGTGAAGGACCTGCTGAACTTCCTGTTGCTGAAATAACATTCAGCCCTATTCTCCTTGGATCTATTTGTACAATTCTTCTAGGGGTTTCTGTAATCATCTCACAAACCGGAAGATCTAACAATGTAATATTTGTGTCAGCCCATCCATCCTCATTTACTACCGTCACCATTCCACTCCTGTCGCTACTCCTTGGAACTGCCAATGTATGTACTTTTGTTATACTCTGTTTTTCTCCATACAATGGAACTACGGGACCAATTGTTACCGGTACCGTCAATGCTTCTGCATTTAGACTCAACTGATTTATTTTCTGGATCTGCTCTACTCTTGCCTTATTTAGTATGTCCAATTCTTTTTCTCGCACTATTCTAGCCATGTCCACAATCTGTGGGGTTAATGGATTTCCCATAAAGGGTGCATTCGGATTCACCTCAACTGAATTTTTTTGATATGGCGGAGGTCTTTTGGTCAGAATATCCTCTAATAACTCATCATCAGAATCGTTTGCATCATCTCTTAAACTTGAAGTTTCTACATTTTTCTTTTTCTCTTTACATTTGCCTCCTGTCTGGTCTTCAGCAACTAAAACTGGGTACAAACCCTCAGTTACCACAGCTCTCCTCCATCGTTTCATTGTGTCCTCTCTTCTCTCAAAAGGGTATCTAGTCATTAAATTTCTGTATCTCCTACCCCCTCGATATTTCTCTCTTTCGAATGCTTCTACTTCCCATTCCTCTAATGCTTCATACTGTGTAGGTCTGGGATTTGGCTCTAATAAATTCATTCGATTTCTCAAATTCTGCAAAATTCTTATACTAAACGAACCATGCTGTGGAAAAGCTATAACACCATCATCCTTTGTGTATTCCACCCAATTCTCTAACTAAGTACACGTTTGGTATCCTTGCTCCAACATCATATAGGAAGCAGGCGTTCCTAGAGGGGGAATAAGAATTCCCTCTCTAGTCACTATTGGTTTATCCTTTTTAAAGAAATTCTTTATTTTCTTTAGCAACTTCATTTTTCTAACTCTTTACACTAATGTCTCTCAATAAAACAACAAGGAAACCCTTCCGTATTTCTACTTATTGTATTTGTCAATTCTTGTCCAATACCAGCGCGATTCACACCAACCGTCCAATCACAGCTCTCTACGTATCTACTATCTCAACCAATACCAGTGCGGCTCACACCAACCGGCCAATCAGAGCTTACTTTTCGCTCGCTGCCTGACCAATGCCAGCGTGGCATTTTGTGACGCCAGTATTACTCCTTCTACTGACCCTCCCTTTACACAATAGTACGGCAATGTATTTCTAACTCTTCTTAATCAAAAGTCTTGTTAGTAACAACATAAAATAATGCTACTTTGTCTGTTCCTTTAAATAAAGAGATAGTTCTTCACTTCAAAACGAGAAATTCTTTTACTTCAAGTAAAATAACGACCAGCGTTCGTTCCTTCACACCCAAACAAGCTACAGGTGGACTTGGTACTCCTCTAGGGATAAGGCCAAAGATTCACAAGAGGACTTTTTGGTGTAAAAGAGGTCTTGGTACTCCTCTGGGGATAAGGCCAGAGTTTCGAAAGTGGACCCTTTGCTATTTTCAAACACTCTGCTCATATACGAAATTGTCCCTAAATATAACACCTACAGCCTTCCGCTGTACAGTGTTATAACAGCAGACAAAGTAATTCTGCAGTGTGATTTCTTTATCCACACTCTTCTTCTGCCTACTTCAGGCTAAATTTCCATCCCGGGATTCCTCAGGTACCTCCGTACCTGTACTTCTAGACAACATAGAACAGGTCACTAACTTTTCTTGTTAAAACATATAATCAATAATTATTACCAAACTGATCAATAATTAAACCGTCGTCTGCTACCAGAAAACTGATCCAGCGCAACACTCAATCAGGGATTGATACTCATCAATATTACGTACAATGGCCCATACACATTCACCCAAATCCCTGATGCGCTGGGGGTCAAGTTTTAAAGACGTGGAAATCGTTTCCTTCACAGATTCATATTCAATTATTCTAAATACATAACTAGACCTATATATCAACTCTCTTTCCTCTCGGTCGATGGACCAATTAGTTGAGTAGTTGATGGTAATAGTAGAACTAACTGACTATCTAACCAGCTAAATAATCACAGACTCTCAGTAAGTTTTAAAAGGTTTATCTCAAATAAATGATTAATGCTCATCGTATACAGGTCTCAATGCAAACAAAGAATCTCACACAAGGGAGAGAAAATCAATCAGCAATGCAAAAAGTATCAAACTCATCAACAATTAACAATATGCATATGAGGGAGTGGATAGATGAAGAGACATAAGTTTCAGCAGAAAATAATGTGAAACAATATACT
This sequence comes from Calotriton arnoldi, assembly GCA_963921515.1. Classification (NCBI taxonomy): domain Eukaryota; kingdom Metazoa; phylum Chordata; class Amphibia; order Caudata; family Salamandridae; genus Calotriton; species Calotriton arnoldi. Next base: position 2,166,843 of record CAWUFW010000650.1, on the reverse strand, counting down.
TATGATGGACTAGATAGATGAAGAGACATAAGTTTCAGAGACAAAATTACGTTTGCAAATGATTATGCAAAGGAAGTAGTGGGGGTCTCCTGGGATAGAGTCAGGAAACAAAGATTTCAGGAACAGGACAGGACAAGGACAGGAACAGCTAGGCCTCTCTGCAAACCGACGAACAGCGACACTTCTCCCTTATCAATCTACTACCGCTGCAGCTCCTCGCTAACCTTCTTCTCTCCCAAAACCACACCCCCAAAGGCACCCCAGTTATACCCTAAAACCTACATGTCCAACCCACATTAATTGAAACATTACACAGAATTCGATCGCTCATTGGATGCTTGGGGAGGTGGTGTATCACACCACTGTGATTTCATTAAAAATTCGACATACTCAGTGTTCTACTTCCTTTCCCATGGCATATGTATTGACCAGTCCATATAAATGTATTATTGTTACATTTGATTTAATTCTCAGCCACGTCTGCGGATGAAGTCGTGGAATCCCACGGCCAGTCTCATCTTTTGGCAGGCAAACAATGTTCTCTGTGCTGCATAGCCTGCAGCGCTCAGCACTTTTGTCGGTTTTGTCAGGTCATTCTTGCTCATTTTCCAGCCCCTCATCTATCCGGACAATTTAGGAAAATACAGGCCCATTCGACTCACTACGACAAATAGAACATAACATTCATTAATTACATGATAAAGCATTTTCACTGTGTACCACCCACTCTTGCACTATTCCCTGTTAATATTCTTCCTAGCATACAGCTTCATGCAAAGCTGCATTATTTATTATCGTTTTAAAGCAAAAGGCAAATGCGAGATGCGGCCTAAACGTGCATAAATCTCGTTTCTTTTGAAACGCAATGTAAAAAGCGGCCTACTTCTTTCATGCATTAGTTCACATTAGTGCATGCTTGCGCAAAGCGGTTTCCCACGTGTTGATGTGATTTGCTCTGTTAATTTTACACCACACACTGTTAATAAGTATTATGGGGGTGTCAATCCGAACAGGTTTCTTGCGAAATCCTGCTCCATCATAGGTATGAGTGTCCTCCTTTGTTGGTTCCGCTCAGTCTTTTTCTTCCTACTAAAATGTCTGCTACAACACTCCAGGAGTACTAGCAAGAGTACTCTATGTCCCTGTCCCCAGGCAGGTCAATGCACACAGCACCACACACACTCTGCGCCAGACATCTAAGACAGACTCCGACTGCACTGCCTGCATCTTTTACAGGAGGAAAATTGGGATGACAATTAGATTACACAACAGACTCATGAAAAGGCACAGAAAGTGTGGAAGTGAGAAGCACAGAATGGAAGAGGCAACATAGACTGTAGGTACTTCGAGGTACAGAGTTGGTAACCGGCTTCAGTTTAGTGAATCATGTTGCCAGCCCGTATTGTATCCTCCTGTTTTATTGCTCAGGCTTCTAGACCTTCTCAGCTTGCTTAGAAAGACGGACCTTTCTGGACCTACTACAGTTAGTCAACTGATATACCTGGCTGCTGGGATTATTTATTTATTTTTTTGAAACCGAGGGTCACACACTTTGATGATGACCTTAAGGAGTATGGATAATTATCTGGCATTTCGTAAGGCATTGAAGACCCATCTTTTCCCTTCACTTTAGGCCCTTCTTGCAGTTTACTCCCTTTCTGCCTGCCTCCGTGGCTTGTAACAGCCTATTGGTTTTTTCTCTTTAGTTATGATAGGTTTTCCTTGCCGTTAGCTGCCTTTGTTGCTATTAGCGCCGGCCACAGGGATGGAACTGTTCGAGGTTTGTGGGATCTCCCACCACTTCTGGGTCATTACAAATGCCAGAGATGCACTGCATGTTCCACTACACTGAACACAAAATGTTTTGAACACAATGGAGAAAAACATGATCACAAATCCTTCACCAATTGCAGTTCCAGGAATGTTATCTACTCAATCCGTTGTCCCTGCAACCTTCTGTACATCGGCCAGACAACCCAGATGGTAAAGGACCGCATCCTACAACACCGCAGTCATATCAGGTGCAATGTACTGACTGCACCCCTGGTCGCACATTTTAAGGAAAACAATCATGCTGAAACTGACTTCACCTGGATGGTGGTCGACCAACCATCTATACCCATCAGAGGTAGTGATATCCAGAGACTCCTGAATAGATGTGAGTGTCGCTGGATCTCCCGCTGCAACACTATCGAACAAGGACTGAACACCCTGGATGAATGGAACACCACTCTCATACAATGACCCTCCCCACCAGTGGTTCGCCCACATTTTGTATGTTCATTCCATTATCCACCATCCTGACTATCCTGTACTTACCAGACCTATCAGCATTAACAGATTGCTCTGTTTATTATTATTTTTTATTAATTTTTTTATTTTTGATGTGTTAGCCCATAAACACTTGAATATAACCATGGCAACCTGCCTGCACGGACAAACTTATTTCAATCATAACATGTATATAGTGGTATGTGTATTGTGCATTTACATGCATCATTGTTGACACGCTGTTCACAAGCTTTGCTGCATATATAATTTATAGACCAGTGACTTTATACCATATTACATATATTATATATATATATATACTCAAAATGTAATTAACGCATTACCAACAATGCCACTCTCAGATTTTTGCCCTATCAGTCACTGCTAGCAATTATACACGTGTCGTAAATGTATTCCTATGCTGTGTAATGCAAGGAAAGGACCATTTTCTATACATAATCTTCCTTGAAGAAATTAAGGCATTTGTTCACCCACCTATCCTTGTGTACTCATATCCCAACATAGTCTGTCTTCCTTTTTTCCACTATCCATTCTTTACTCTGAAAGAACGCGCGCTCTAGTTGCACACAATTTTTTGGCCCACGTGACCCACCACGCGTCCATATCATCCTCCGCTCAGAGCCCCATGCACACTGCCTGACTGATGCCGGTGCGTGCAATTTGCTCCACCTTCTGAACTACCCTTGAGTAAGTACACCCTTGCAGTTATGGATCACACGCCGATCTGCATCCACTATCCCCACACGCTATCTCCTTGCGCGGCCCTTCACTACCAGCCGCCGGCCCCTACCTGTTTTTGTACTTACACTAGCGTGTACCCGCCATCGCGGGCTCTCTACTGCATCGCCCCCTTGTCCAACACTCTGCGGACGCCCATTCCTTTCCCGCGAGCCTGTTGTCTCACTGCAACGCCCACGGGGCATCGCTGATTTATATCGGCTCCCTCCAGTTTTCGGTTTTCGATTTCTGACCATCGTGTACCTACCATCCAGGGCCCTTCACAGTCACGTTCCTTGACCCGCACTCTAGCGTCCCCTTCACCATGACAATGCGGACGCCTGTTGCAGTCCTGCCTTTCTGGTGTATCGCCGCAACCCCCAGAGCTTCCGTGCCCCATACCGGTTTCTATTGACCATTCGCTCCCTTTAGCCTGCACCTCGTATCGTACTTGACGCCCATTGCAGTCCGGCCGATCTGCTATGCCACCACAACCCCCAGAGCTTCCGTGCCTCACACCGGTTTCTATTGACCATCCGGTCCCTTTAGCCTGCACCACGAATCGTCCCCTTTAGCCTGCACCCCGAATCGTCCCCTTGCCTCTCCTGCCTTGCCTAGGCCCCTGCTCGGGTCGGACCTTTCAGCCTGCACCTCGAATTGTGTCCCTGCACCGCATGCATTGCCCATGCCCCTCTCATGGGTCATACCTCCACTGGCACTACGAGCAGTCCCTTCCTTCAATCGCATTCCCTGCGCTTTGCTCACACTGTATTCTACAGCATGCTGTCCTTTTCCCTCCCTCCACAGACAGCCATCCGAGCTCCTGCAATTGATTTGCACCCCGCTCCACTTTCCTCTGTAAGTAAGCTCTCTCCCCTCTTTTTCTACTACCTGCCCCCCTGTGACTTCCCCTGCCGCTCACTCCTTGTATTTCTAAGCGCAGATAATCCCTGGACATCCCATGTCCCCCTGGATGAAGCCCATACTTGATCCTCGAGTAAGTCCTCGTGCATATTGCATCTGGCGCTCTTAGTTCACCTACTCTTCTCTTATGAGCCTAGACACGCGGTATATGTCAGCTGCACCTTTTCCGTGTCTCTCCTTCCACACTGTTGGCTCAATTGTTTTAAAGCCTTTTTCTACCCTACCTGTCCTTTCTTGGTCCACTTAATATTACCTCTGTACATATGGAAATTTGTGTATCCTTTTATCCCCAGCACTGCTAACCAAAATTTATGTAACCGGGTCCTGATGATGGCCTAACTTGTCTACAGGCTTGAAACGCCATCGACTTCCACAGCGGAACTTCTGGAGCCTTTATATATTGGATGCCCTACCTTACTTCTCTTTATTCATGTACCATTAATTATTAGGGTATCTCAAAATGTGTAAAGAATTTTACCTTCACTTAACTTTGTTGCGCCTACCACAATCGCTGTATATACCACATCACGTGTCACTTGCGCCGTCACCAAAACTTCACGAGCACTTGTGCACAGTATATTATTGGTTACATGTCATTTAATGTAACGCAGTGCTACCTCCTCATGTGCTTGTACATATGAAGTTTAATAAGTCCAACATGATCAGCAATTGAAATACAATTTATCTTCTGAAAAAATGTCTCCCTGGCTTTCTCCCCTCTTGATTTATTTCATGGTAATTAATTGTGCCTAGTATACTTGTAAACTAAATAATACCCTTGCTTGAGACACTGTTGTTTGTTACATATTACTGCCCTAGTCTCCATGTGGTTTAAGGGTTACCTCCTGTAGTCCGATACTGCTATTAGCGCCGGGACGCCCCTTTGCTGGGGCAGCTGCGCGCTTTACAAGACCTCCTAACATAACATAAGGTTTGTTCCCAGATGTGACTCACACAATAACATATAAATGGGAATAGTAGGCATCTTGAGTACCTGTCCTGTTCCTTTAACCAGTGACAGTATAAACTCATTAATGTTCGTGTTGTGTCCTTGTCAAGCAAATTCACACATTGGTGCAATTCATCAATAATTTAATTGTTATTGAATGTATTTTCTGTTTGTGGAAAACATAACGAAAAATAAATCCTGTGTTCCATTGATGATTCCCTTTGGCCTCTTTGAGATGCTATCCTACCAACTACTGTTGCAGCCACTGGTATTGTATTGTGAGCTGCTGCTGTTAAAATTAAAATCAATACAAATATTTATAAAAAAATAATTTAACTGTTATTTCCTCCTGGTATTTAGGAGCCAGACATCCATTACCTATGTACTGTCATTATTTCTATATACAACATATCTGATCAAAATGTTTATGGCTGCTTATAAATAAATAATAAATCGAAGACCCCCTCCTGACAGAAACTCTACTATAGACCATCCTATACTGCCTGTCAATCACACCCTCTGTATACACGCTTAGGCACTGCCCATGAAGCTACAATAGGAAAAGGCCTCACAAATTTGATATGAACTGTGATTAAGGTGACACAAAGGTCAAACGGGTTAGCTACTATGAAGTAAACGTGTTTCTGTGAGGAATGCCTGGCTCACACTTGGTATCTGGCTCAAGCTGCAAGGTTTCTCTCAGAAAAATGCAAATGATACAAGTGACACTACTGTTTTTACTACAGTCCATTGTTTCAGCAGGTCCTCGTTTCGAGACACTTGGCCATTGCAGCTCCAGGGGAGGTTAGATTTGAAGTGGGGCAATTAGAGGTGACCTTCTTCTATCACCTGAAACTAGTGATAAGTTTCACATGGGCATCAGCATTACTTACATTTCCCCTTCTTAGGCACACTATCTTGACACCTTGAACATTCGGTACAACGGATAAAGTTCACTGTGCAAATGTCATTGTTGTTATTGTCCTGTAGGCGACGAAGCTATCAAACTAGAATAAACAATTGTAGCCTGACTGGGGTTTTGACATGGCTACATGGGTGCTGTTTATTATACATACAGAACCACTTCCTTGTTTAAGGGAGCAGAGCACTCAGCTGACACTGTGAGGTCACTAAATGCCGGAATTCCAGCTCAGGTGATTCAAGTTTGCAAATACGAGGGATGTCCAGCTCTACACCAAGATGGACAGCCTAATGACAATTACCCCCAGGTAATGGAGAGTCAGATTTGGCAGATCATCCACCCTAGGCAAGACTAGAATAGGGAGCGCTAGGTAGAAGTACACTATGCACAGTATTTAAATGCCAGAAAATATTCACTGTTTTAGCACAGTGGTGGAATTGTTCATCTATTTCACTCTTCTCATAATGATTGATAATCACAGTTCATGTATTTTATACAAGAATCACAATGCTTCAATAAATATTGAAACGCCTTGTTGAGTATTTCTTGTGTATTCCTTTGGGTATGCACGAGAGTCCAAATGAAAGGGTCCTAGATCTGTTACCACGATATCCTTGGGAGGTCAGGGTTTTCATGTTCTAAGGTTGCACACACATTTGTTACCCTGTAAGGTTAGGGGTTCAGATGGTGCTCTGTGAGCTAGCAGGACTATAGGCCAACATACCCGGAGGGTGTGCACAGAATTGTGTTGTCCAAAAAACACACAGTTTTACCGGAGAGGTACAAGCTGTACGTCATGGCGCCCAATGTGGGTCTTTTATTTAATGGATCGCTTGAGTAGTTTTCTTTTGTATACCCAAAGACCCCAACTCACCTATTAACCGGAGACGTCTGTGGTGTTAGGGAAAAATACTCTTCAGCTGAGTAGGTAAATCCTATGTATTGGCTGTAGGTTGTTCAAGCTTGAACCTTTCAAAGGATCATGCCATAGTGGTACCCTCTCTGAACTCCACATATCCTTATGGCTAACCCAGCAGCATGTAGCATACCTGAGAAGTGCAGATATGCGGTTACTCAGAAGCTGCTACAAAATGATCTCACACTTACGGGTGGCGATCTTACCTTTGTGGTTGAGGCTAACAAAGCATTTAGGACAGAGGTATGCTATTCATGGGCTACATTGGGATACAGACGGCCAAACAAAGCTGTTTCACACTTACACTCCAGCTGACGATCCAAATAACTATACAGCTTACAAAGCACTAGAGATGTCATTAACATACAAAGAACACTGAAATTGGTTTGAAGGCGCCCTACCGCACACTACAGAAGAAGTCCCTTAGCAATGAGGGAGCAACATGGCCAGTCTTAGCCGGATACACAACGCACCCAAACGTAGCTAATATGACAGCAGCACATTTACAAAGACTGTATGTGGGTCTGGTTGGCATGTATAGATGCCTTACCAAGTTTGTCATGCGAACAATGGCAGTCAAACCTGTGAGGACTGCTCAAGCTGCACAACCACAATGGGCTACACAGGCATTAGCCCACAGACTATCAATGCTGTTATGGGTAAAATTCCCACTAGGCGGGAGGAGATTCTGTTCTAGATTGCACAAGAAAACAAATCAGCTTGAAGCAGTGTTTCCCCTTACGTGACCCCAGGAAAAACACATAATTCTTACCATATGCTTGCCCATGGGAATTGCTCCCCCTGTGGAAGACTGCCTCACTTGGGGAACAGTCTTTGCTGCGGTATATACCAGAACTCATGGGACCACCTCACTAGCTGTTTTGCCAGAGGTGCTTAAACAGATCCAAAATAAGTAAGGGGCAGCCCCTGTCCTGAATTTGAGGATGAAACTGTGGGCAATTTTGCTGCAGTGTCCGCCATTATGTTAAATAACATTAAAAGGGAAGCTGCAGCATTGGCTGTATGCCAGCAACTCACAAATTTGGCTCCAGGAAAGCAGGATTGTGAATTACCAAAAATTATCGAAGAAACTTACGCAACAGTGGGTAGAGATAATTTGGGAGCCAGCCCGAGTAAACCTCAAATTAAGAGTAATTCTGAAAAGGATAACTCAAAGCAAGCTCCCAACTTTTCTACTGAGAATAAGTGGGATAATAAGAAACATAAAGAAAAGACTAATTCACGGGGCGGATCTCCTCAACAGGAGGCCACTGAAAAGTGCTACAATTTGCGTAAGAATGAAAATATTAAGACGCCTGACAGGTATCAGGATACTGATACACGTTCTTCTCGTTCCATTCAGAATTCATCCAAGAAATGATCGGAGAAAGATGGGCGGTCAGAGCACACATCAGAGGAGTATGTGAAACCAAAGGAGGACTAACAACGCTTTTCTGCCCACATAATAAAAAAGGAAGATAAACCTAAACAGTCAAAGCCTCATTTAAAAAATAAGAAGGTAGCTGGACTGAAAGTCAAGCATGCCACGGATATTGAGGTTACTGCTTCTGAGTGGGGATTGGGCTCTGACCATGCTGGACAATGCGGCAGAAGTCACAATAGTTCACCAGAACCTGATGGATTATCTGGTGGCAGTAGTGTTGAGTTGCTATATCCAGATGTAAACACCGGATAATAGAGTAATGTCCAATTGGAGTTGGACATCCCGAGATACATTAATGTTCTCTTTTAGGAGAACTTGTCATTCAGCTACAACATTCTCTTGGCCGAAAAGGATTGTCCACCTGAATTCGTGATGGATTGCCCAGAGGGAGAAACAGTGATTATATCTGCTTTTCTGACCTTGTTGCAGAATCAGTTAAACATTCATACCCCAAGGAGTGGATGTTAGTGCAAGCTCTTGCGTTATACCGCAACCATGTGGGGTGGGATGATGGTTCACTTTGTCCTGTAATACCAGTGAGATCAGCCCCACCACCTCAAAGACAATACCCCTTTAAAAATTAGGCTAAAAAACAAGTTAGAGAGATTCTCGCACAACTTGAATACCAAGGTGTAATAGAAAGTTGCACCTCTCCTATGAATAATCCCTTGTTTCCAGTTATGAAACCAGACCATTCATATCAGCTATTGTTAGATTACAGACATCTAAACACAGCTAAACGTACATTCGCAGTACAAAACGTGCATGACACAGCACTAATCAACAATATAGGGCCCGATTCCGATCTCGCTCGGAATGCCTTCTGACCGACACGGATCGAGGATGGCTTCCGACCGACACGTACGCGCGCTGTCCGACCAACGTAGTTCAATGCAACGCGTGTCAAATACAAACGACTCCCACGGAGCGTAATACCGACGACCAACACGTACGGAAATTAATCCGTCTGAGCGAAACGACCGACTCGTAGGCAAACGCTGCAACATAGCTTAGCGTCAATGGGACAGACTCGGACCACCCCGCCAATACATGTAAAAGCATACGTTGCGGTCAGCGGACCGTCTCCGTCATGCTCAACAAAATACACTAGAAACAGACAGAAAAAGTCCAAACAAGCATTGTCAAAGGCAAAAAAAGGAAAAGAAAAATGAAGACACACCCACAACTCCACCTATGTAAAGGGCCAAATTCCTTACCATGACCCTTTGCAAATTCAACAGACCTGCCAGCAGATACCACTACTACACTGCACTGATACATACAGTCACAATCCACCCACCACACAACCTGTACACTACTAGCACCTGTCAAATACCACACTCACAAACACACACCTTTACTCATACTCACCCTCACCTTCACACTCACCCACACATCCATCTCCACCACCACCCATCACCATGCCCCCAAAGAAGAATCCAAAGTTCACAGACAGTGAGTTGGAAGTCATGGTAGATGAAATTCTCAGAGTAGAGCCACAGTTATTTGGCACCTTGGTCCAACAGACCCCCCTGTCCCAGAGAACCAAGATGTGGGAGAGGATTGTCAACAAGGTGAACGCTCAAGCACCTTGCCTGCGCACAACGGAAGATATCAGGAACAGGTACTATGATGTGGGAAGGAGGGTCAAGAAGCTCATTAACAGAGAGCATGAACTGAGTCAGCGGACTGGCGGTGGCCCTCCTGCAACACCTGTGCACTTCACTTCCTGGGAGAAGAAGGTGCGGGCCATCCTTCTACTGGAGGGCGTCCATGGAATATCAGAAGTACCAGACCCTGGTGAGTACATATTCAAATAGCCAATATTGATAGCAAATACACAGCCACAGACATCACTGTCAAGGACACAGAGATACAAATCACTGTCAGCAAAGCCATAACAACATTAAGCTAATGAGCCTGTGATGTGTATGCCAGTTTGACAAACAAAATACCTGCAATCTCAGAGTAATATGTAACTATTTCATGACATGTACCAACTTACTAAAAAACACAGCAAGGCTTTGTGCTCAAAACAGCAACCACCACTGTCAGCCATCTTGCCAGCACTGTTTCACTCACTCACAGGGAAGCTGAGTCACAGGAAGGAAGGTTGTGATTGCTGGGAAGGTGGGTGTAGCTAAAAGCATGATGGGAGTCATAGTCACAGCCAAAACTCCTCCTCCCACATGGCCCAACAATCCCACCTTGAACCATGCTCATCTCACAGGGAGTAGAAAAGTACTGGCAAGATGGCTGCCTCTGGGCTCTGGTGTGTAGAGCACAAAGCCCTGTTGGGAGTTGTGCTCAAACAAACACCAGGCCCCACTGTCAGACATCATGAACGTAAAGTTTGACTCACTGTCATGGAAGCATGGTTCATGGTGGCCCATTTGGTCTCGGTGGAAGGAGGAGTGCTAGCTCTGACTACATCTACCAGTAGGCCCTGTCACACACACACACCCCTCTCACCAACACCAAACACCACACCTGGGACTATGCTCTCCCTGAGAGTTAAGGAGAATCAACTTCCAAGATGCCTGACACTGGGCTCTGGTGTGGGGAGCACAAGTCCATGATGGGATATGTGATCAAAAATAGATTTTTACTAACAACATACCTGCAATGTAACTGGAAAGCTCACCATTTACAAAAATTTACAAACTTGGCACTAACTCACAGCAAGGCAATGGGATCCAAACACCAGTCACATGAAGCAGCCATCTTGTTTGCATACATTCACTCCCAGGACATCTTAGTCACAGGAAGGAAGGTTGGGTTTGCTGGGAAGGTGGGTGTAGCTAAGAGCATGATGGGAGTCGTAGTCACAGCCAACAGTCCTCCTCCCACATGGCCCAACAATCCCACCTTGAACCATGCTCATCTCACAGGGAGTGGAAAAGTACTGGCAAGATGGCTGACTCTGGGCTCTGATGTGTGAAGCACAAGGCCCTGTTGGGAGTTGGGCTCAAACAAACACCAGGCCCCACTGTCAGACATCATGAACGCAAAGTTTGACTCACTGTCATGGAAGCATGGTTCATGGTGGCCTATTTGGTCTGGGTGGGAGGAGGAGTGCTAGTTCTGACTACATCTACCAGCAGGCCCTGTCACACACACACCCCTCCCACCAACACCAAACACCACACCTGGGACTGTGCTCTCCCTGAGAGTTAAGGAAAATCTACTTCCAAAATGCCTGACACTGGGCTCTGGTGTGGGGAGCACAAGTCCATGATGGGATATGTGATCAAAAATAGATTTTTACTCACAACATACCTGCAATGTAACAAGAAAGCTCACCATTTACAAAAGCATGGTTCATGGCGGCCTGTTTGGTCTGGGTGGGAGGAGGAGTATCTACAAGGACTTCAACTACCATCATGCCCTGCCCTACACACACCTTCTCAGCCAGAACAAATAGCACTCTTGTGACTAGGCAGTCCATGACAGTGAAAGGAAATGTACCGGCAACATGGCTGACACATGGGCCTTATGTATGAATTGGCCACAAGTCACACCTAGGCCCTGGGCCTCTCACACCAGTCCCCCTCTCAGCCATCTTTACTGTACATTTCCACTCACTGTCTGGGGATGCATTGTCCCAGGTGTGCTCCCTGGGCTGGCTGGGAAGATGTGTGGAGTACAGGATATGGTGTGAGTTGCAGTCATAGCACACATCACTACCCACACAAAGCAACATGCCCATCAGTGATAAGGGATACCTGACAGTGAATGGAAGGGCCACAGCAAGATGGCTGACACTGTTGCATGGTGTCATGTGCACAAAGCACTGTTGGGAGTTGCATTCAACTCCTACATCATTCAGCGTTGTCAGCGTTGTCAACATCCTTGCCACTACACTCCTCTCACTGTGATTGATACTTTGTCCACGAGGAGTAAGCTGGACTGGGTGGGACGAGGGGTACAACTTCCAGCAGCATAACACAAGCACACAAACCTCTGTACCTAACAGCTCTGAGCCTGAAAAAGCAGGAAAGCAGCCTTGGTTAACTCATCTGTCCATGGAGGACAAGGGCAATATACATGATGTGATCAGGTACAAAGCAAAGCAGTAACACTATTTGCTACTGACAGGTATTCACATGTGTGCAATGAGATGAGAACTAGGAACACATTCATCAAAATACCATAAAGAAAATGCCACATACATTCCATCTGTGAGTGTGTAGGTAGCCACACCAATTTGACTGCAAACGACATGCAAAAATGCAAGCACACATGCACAAATCTTGAAACATATCGTAAGAGGAAAATGTAAGAAAAAAATGTAAGTCCGTTTTTATATAGCGCAGCTACTCACCCTTATGGGTCTCAAGGCGCTGGGGGCCGTAGTGGAAATTAAGTGAGCTATTGCCCAGAGTCACATGGTGCTGAGCTGCCGCCGGAGCCGGGGATCTAACCGTGAACCCTGTGCTCTGAAGTCAGCTGCCCTGGCCGCTGCACCACACCTCTCCACTCCACACACAGGAAGAGTACGTATATCATTGAAAAGCACAGATGAGGGAAATACCAACACACATGTGTCATGCACAGGGTGTCACTTGCCAGTCAATGTCTATGTACAGTCAAATGAACAAAACATGCCCATTTATGCACAGAGCTGGACATGCTCAGCAAAACACTTCTTGTTCAAATCACAATGTTCGCTGAAAAAATAGGCCTGGGTCTGTGACGATAGAGGAGTATTTAATGTACCTACACTCATCATAATGTACAATAGCAAATGTAATGTGTATGATACGATGACCTGTGCAAAAACACCACAAACATTGTGTCTCTCATCTACCCACAGAGCCTGCTGGGGAGACTGCAGGAACAGAACAGGAATCCCAGTCCCAGACTCTGGTTGACCCTGAGCTCTCCGGTGTGGATGTCTCTCAGCCCTCAACGGATGACGATGAACTACCTGGCCCATCCGGTGTTGGTCAGCATGTAGCACCAGCAGCCCGAACACCAGCACCCCCCTGTGACCACTCCCACAACATCTGTCAATTCCCAGATGACCTCTACTGACACGGACACACCAAGGCAACAAAACAACAAGAGCACAGCAACACAGGGCACTCTGGAGTTGGCGGACAACAACAGCAGTGTCAACGATGAAGGAGGCTAAGTGTTGTCTGTGCCTGCAACAACAGGTCCTGCTTGTGTGGGATGGGGTGGTGGGAGGGGCCGAGGGGAGAGGTCCTGTGAGGCAGCTGGTGCTGATGATCAAGCAGACCCACAGTTGGCACGCATTCTATATGCATATCGAGAATGCACCGGAGACTTTGGCCAGGTAGTTGGGATCCTCAAGGACATGCAACAGCAGCAGGCTGCCCATTATACCAAAATTGACTCACACATGTCCAGAATGGACTCACACATGTCCAGAATGGAGTCCAAAATGGATAAAATTGATGACCAGACTGCGGTGCACAGGGACATACTTACCTGCCTCCGCCAGATTGCTGACAACATGATCCCACCTCCCTGTGTGCCCACTACATCTGTTGCTACTACATCTGCAACTGCCACAGGGAGGGATGAGGACTCTGGCGGAGAGTCCCCTGCACCTGGGCAGCCTGCACCTGAGGGTCCCCCAAAAAAACGTAAGAGGGGTCGTCCGAAGAGGGACAAATGAGAGACAGATGGCTATGCATCCCCCAGGAAGTGACAACCTTCTCCTGATATCCTCCATTGTGTGCGAAGCGTTCACTTTGTTGACTGTTACTGAACTCCCCCAAATGGGATGGAGGGTCTAAGTTGGATCAATGATTCAAATGACTGTGGACTTTTTTATTTTATTTTTTTTTAAATATTTTTATTTCAATCCATGAAAATACCAATACACATCATAGTTCATTAACACAATCTTAGTAAAAGCTGATAAAAGGCAGTACAAAAGCTATAATTCCTCCAAAAGTTAAGACATAGACAGGAAGATGATACATACACATGAATACTTACATCATAAATAGTTAATAACAATGAATACTCAATCTTTCATATGTTCAATCATAGGGCCCCATATCTGCATACCCAACATCCGCCTGCGTGGGCCTTTAAGAGCGTATAAACTATATTCAAAATTAAAAATGGTATAAAATCTAGCTCTCCACAGCTCGAAGGTTGGGGCGTCCTTCTGCAGCCACATAGAAGCAATGCAGAGCCTAGCTACAGCTGTGGCTGGGAAAGTTATATAGCAAAACTTATGTGCTGGTTGCCCCACCCTCACATTTTCCTCCATCCCTAACAGCATAGTAGAGGCTGATATATTTATGACTGCCCCAGTTATTTCACAGAGGAACTTCTCAATATGCTCCAAGAGGTTGGTCAAGCACCCACATGCATAAAAGATATGTACAATATCCGCCGCGTCTGCTCCACAGCGAAAACATTTCCCATCATTTGCCCCTCCCCATTTTAACATTTTGGCGGGGTGTGGTACAGGTTAAACACGGTCTTATAATGCTACGACCGCAAGTTATCAGATAGTAATATCTTCCCTGCCAGCTCGATAGATTGCTCAACACGAATGCCCTGGCACCCTAACCTGTTATCCCACTTTAAATTTTGGGCATCTAAATTATCATTCTGAGTGTCAAGCAGCATATTGTATAGGGTACCGATACGGGAATTATTTCTAATAGCCTCAACAAAGGGATTCAGCTCTATCGTCCATCGCCTTTTACATAGATAGTCACGAATCTGTAGAAATTTAAAGAATTCTGTATGAGGCAGCTGATATCTATCGGCTAACATAGCGTAGGATGCCAAACTCCCATTGATATATAAATCACCAATGTGTAAGATCCCTTTGCTTCTCCATCTGTCGATAGTCCTATACCAGAAAATCGACGGGAGTAAACCCGTAGCAGATGTGGGAGTGTAGTACGAGACACCTTCAAATTGATAAAGTTTCCGTATGACCTTCCAAACCTTATAGGCGGTACTTAGCACCTTGAACCGAGTTTTTTTATAGTAGCTGAATTCCAGCATCATAAATAAACGGCTCTTGGCATCAGCACCAATCAGTATCTGATAAATAGATGGGGCTTCCGCAATATTACTGACCTCTTCTCCAGTTAGTAAAATTTGCATGTTTTGAAGGATACAGGCATAATAATACAGCGTAAAATCTGGAACTGCCCACCCACCTTTCTCCCGGGGTAGCGTCATAAAACGCATTGCTCTCCGGGAATTCCCTTGGGCCCATAAAAACCTGGCACATATCGATTGGAGTAGTTGCAGCTGGAGGCGGGTAAGTTCTAGTGGGACTGATCTGAAGTAATATAAAACCTTAGGTAAAATCATCATTTTAAGAACATTACATCACCCCACCAGCGACAAGTGTAAGCATTCAAAACGGTCTAATTGTTGTTTTACTGTCGTTAAGATAGACCCCCCAGTTAACCTCTACTAATGCTTTTAAGCATGTCCTTAATCTGATGCCCAGATATAATACCTCATCCATGACCCTAGGGTCATTGCTACAGTCTTGATTTATACACAAGATCTGTGTTTTAGACACATTAAGTTTGTAGCCTGAGACCAAGCCAAATGTGTGTGCCAACTGCTCTATCTCAGGCATAGCAGTGATAGGGTTAGGTGTTACAACCGCTGTATCGTCCGCATACGCAAGGACCCGGTATTGTTCTTGTCTACAGATAACAGATTCAATCCTCGGACTCTGTTCTAACATGATTAAAAAGGGATTGATATACAGTGAGAACAACAAAGGGGAACACAGACATCCCTGTCTTGTACCTCTGGTAATGCATACAGGTTCAGACTCTAAGCCCATCATACAAATTTTAGCGGTAGGGGTTCAATATAAAACCTGAATAGCTTTGACAAAACCGGGGTGAAAGCCAAGCCTTCGTAAAACTACCCGTAAAAAATGCCACGCGACCCGGTCGAACGCCTTTTTAGCATCTAAAAGGATCAGACCGAATTTATTACCCTGAGCGTTGGCAGCATCTAGCAAAGTTATCACCCTATTAATATGATTAACTGTACTCCTCTCGGTTATGGACCCATGTTGCTGAATTGACACCAGGGGAGAGATGACTCTGGCCAACCGGGTCGCCAGTATTTTGGCATAAATTTTGCCATCACAGTTTAACAGTGATATGGGTCGGTAAGAGCTCGGAAGATCGGGTGGCTTATCTTTTTTTTTAAAACGATTATGCTTGCTTCATCCCATGATAGTGGCGCTGCCCCTAACTGTGCTTGTTGAAAATATAGTTAGCATATCCCTTTTTAACTCTTGAAAAAAGTTTTGTATACTTCCAATGGGAGTCTATCGGGTCCTGCCGCTTTACCATTAGCTAGACTGTTAATGGCTGACTCGAGCTCCTCCATAATTATTATTGACTCCAACATATCCACATCCTGTTGGCCTAGCCTTTCACCATTAAGATTATGCAACAAGATCTCGCTTGCTTGTACAGCGGCGCAGTCTCCCGTGTATAGTCCCTTGAAAAAATCATGAAAGACACTAAGAATACCATCAGGGGTATCTACAGTATTAACATGCTTATCAATCATGCCCTTAATTATTTGCGCTGCTTCCTTTGACCGCAACCTTTGCGCCAAGCAACGCCCTGCTGCTTCACCATATTCATGGCTTTGTTCTTTGTTGAGAGTGTGTTTGATGGCTATTGCTTTGCTCCACTGCAGGTTAATTTTGGCCTTACAACGTGCGACCTCAGTTTGCAGTAATATGATATCACCCTTTGCTTGTATTCCCAGCATGAGATTCTCTTCAGCTATTATAAGCTTTGTGTACAATTCCTGAGTCTCCAATTTCAACTGTCGCTGTTTGTATAGCCCAAAACTAAGAGTCTCTCCCCTGAACCCAGCTTTTAGAGCATCCCATATTTAACCCCATGTAGTAGAATTGCAATTTATAAGTAAAAACTGCTTGATCCAATCATTCATGTGCGCAACAAATGTTGCATCCAACAATAGTTTCCTATCGAATGAAAAGGATCCAACTTTTGGACCCGTACTGATTGTCTGTATATCGAGTATTAAGGGGCCATGATCCGCCGTGATCCGGGGATAAACTTGTATTTTTGCTTCTGCCAGTAATGCTGTTGGAATAAATAAATAATCTAGTCTAACCAGTTTATGATGCGGGTGTGAATAAAATGTAAAGCCTGGGTCAGGAGCTCTTAGAGTGGCCCAAGCATCAGCCAACCCGGGATCCACCACCAAGTTCTGAAGAGCCTTAAACACTTTGGGTTTCCTACCCTTATAATCTTTAGTGTCTGACTGCAAACCCTGGGGCTCCAAGTGTATATTAAAATCACCACATAGGATCAAGGGAGTCGCCCATGATGCTAATTCAACATTCAGCCCCTCTAACACTGCTGACTCATCGAGGTTGGAGCCGTACACCGAACATACTGTGCATCTAGCATTCCCTATTATACATTCAATAATGACCCACCGGCCTTGTTTATCCGCCATAGCTCTTCCCGACCCCTGCACAGTACTTTTGGCCAGTACCGCTACCCCTCGGTTCGTAGTGGATTGTTGTGTACTTATCAACACCGAATAGCAAAGTTCAGCTAGCAGCTTTCGTTTGCCCCATGGAATATGGGTTTCTTGTATACAGACCAAGTCTGGACCACCCGTAGCTCCGCAGCCACCCGTTGTCTCTTCCCATAATTATTCAGCCCACATACATTAAAAGAACAGATCCGTAATCCTGAATGCCATTTCTTATCCCCATTACATATCAATGTTTCTGTCTGATCTAAGACCATGTGAGTTAACTGTGTACACTTTTCTCTTTTACTCTTGAATTTTCATGGATTGTTTTATCCTGTGCTCCCCCCACGCCCAAGTGCCCCCCTCCAAACCCCCTCCCAATTCCCCCACCCTCTCCTCCGTCACAGAGCTTCGGCCAAAGCCCTGTCCCCCCCCACCCTTGCCCTGAAAAGAGGCATTAGGACCAATGGTCCCTGAGATGGATCAAGCTCCTGCCCCCTGGATCGCCCAGCCCCATACAATTAGTGCATCCCTTTAGTGCAATACCCCCATTACTAAAGTCAGCAAAAGGAGCAAAAACGAAGACCTTACCCCCTGGAAGTACTTAACCTAGGGAAGGAAAAAAAGTAGAAGAGAGGAAGAGAAAACCCCAATTACGACCAGTTATACACATAGGTTATTTAAAGCCATGTCCCCTTCATAAGGAATGCAAGAATTCTTTAGCTTGTAGTTCTGTAGTGAAAAATCGAACTTGCTCATTAAATATAACTTTGAGTTTGGCTGGATTTAGCAAGTAGGCTTGGGCCCCCTTGCCTTGAAATGGGGTAATGAGTTGACGTAATTGCCATCTTTTCTCCACCGTCAGGGGACAATAGTCAGGGCGTACAAAGGATTCCATCCCTTTCCCTGTTTTCTTTTGATCTGGGCGTGCAAGATCATAAACTGCCTCTCAAGCCAAAAAGTTGTTAATCAAAATTAGAATTGCTCTGGATCTAGGAGCACTCTGCCCTTGCCTTGTACGCTGAGTGAAGGGGAATCTATGCGCCCTCTGAATCTCATGATTCCAATCCCATTGCGACAACCCTGGGAAGGCCTCAGAAAAGAGCTCAATGAGAAATTTTCGAGCGTCTAGTCCTTCTGCGCCCTCTGGAATCTCCAAAACCCACAAGTTATTGCGTCGAAGACGATTTTCAAGGTCCGTTAGGTTCCAAAGAGTATCATCTTTCGATGTCCGCAGTGTTTCTGTAGCCGCCTTTTGCGCTGCAAGTTCATCCCCCAAGTTTGAGATCCGTGTTTCTGCCTCGTTGAATTGTTCTACAAATTCTGTGCACGATTTTGCTATCCTTCAAACCGAGTTCTGTAATTTCCAACAAGCCCCTTGCGTGCGCTGGCTCTCTATCCGAGTCTCCTCCCTATGAGTCATTATGCTCTGATATATGACCGCTAATAAAAATGTCCTCTACTTTCTCCAGCGGTTTTTCACATGACTGCGTCGCTATGGCCTCACCCCTTGCGCCGGATTCAGCCAGAAAGGAATAGTCCCACAGCAAGGCATCGGTGCATTCGGTGCTTTCGGTGGCTCTAAGTTTTTCAGTTGCTTCACCTCTCTTGCGTACCGTACTAGGACTGCTTCCTGGTGTGCCCGGTGTATCTGTTCCCGGATCGTCTAGATGGGAGCTGCTTATTCCACTATGGCCACTGTCTGGGGAACCCCTCCTCCAGTTTGAACGAGTAGTCGGTTCGGTCTCATCATCAAAAGTATCTGAGGGGTCAGAGAGGGAGAAGAAGTTGTCCCCTGAATCGATTTCCTTTACCAGCCCCTGGATGGTATTATTGTTTGTTCCAATTGGCCTGTCCACATTGGAGGATTCGCCCTTCTGACCATCTGCTATATTGGTTGTAGCCAGGAGGTCCTTCCCAAGGTCCTTGCCAGGGTCAACTAATGTACTCTGTTTAATAGCTGGATCCCCGGTATCCATGGTAGCATAGTCACCTTCCCTAATGTTTATTTTTGTAGTCCTCATTGCTTCCTTCCGGATATTAATATTATCAGGCGTGCCCCCAGTTTGACACCCCCCTTTGCATTGGCATCCTTCTGTCCCGAACCAACATTTGGAGTTCCCCCCCTTTGCTAATTTGTCCATCTACCTCTTTGAAAGGGCCAGCGTGTGGGGGGGGTTGGGTTGTTTTTTCATTTTCCCTGAAAAAAATAGAGACGGCACAGTCCGCTTACCGGTGGTGTCTCCGTGTGTGCTCTCTCTTCTCTCACTTCTCTCTGCTGCCGGGTCTCCCGTGCTGTCGTTCTTGCCAGCTCGTCCCGTAGTTACACAGGCTGCCACACAACCACTTCCTCCAGCTTCAGTAGGGTTTCGGACCTTTACACGTCCCGCCTTTGGAGACATTACTGCAGAGGGCGCTGTCGGGTCAACCCCGCCTTCGATCCTGAGCCTCCTTGCAAACCTGGAAGACCGCCAAACTACCTCCAGGAGCCGCCGCACAGAGACACGAGAAGCCGCTGTAGCTGACCGGGCACACCAGAGCATACCGCTACGCAAGGTAAATTTCGTCGTTTGCCTTTATTTGCCTTGCTTGATTTCACTGCGTATTACTGTCATTGTCCAGGGGATGTAAAGCATGTGGCGCGAGTGTCCGTGAGCTCGGGCTTACACGACCGTCCGCACGGTCGCCATCTTCCCCAAATACTTCATTTCAAATGACTGTGGACTTGGCTCTGAAAATTTCATCTAGTACCACCAACAACTCCTCTGTGAACTTTGGTTTCCAAAAATTGGTACAGCACTATCACTTTCTTGTAAAATTTCACACATGCACTGCAATAAATCTTTATTCACACAATACTTGCTTCTGTCGTGAATTAAACACTGTTTGTAATATAGAGATGATGTCCTAAAAAAAAATGATTAGGCTGAAAAACAAGTACAGCAATTTACCTACTGTCTTGTGAGTAAATGTAACATGACACATATAAGAGATACACACAACAAGGTCAACATAACACAAATAGTACATGGCATACATCCTCATTGCCTCCACTGTTGTGAACTGAAACCACATTTCAATGCACAAACACTAATCATTGTTAGACAAACTGAACATCAGGGCACATATACAGTATGTAAATGAATGTTGGATGTGTGTGTACAGACGAGGCACACCTCAATGTGGAGCACAGGTTTATTACACAGGCACAACATGTTGTCTCCACAACAAAGGAAATTAGATCACACTGTGAAAATATGCACAAATTAACAAAGACGTTTGAAAAATTTCAGAATTGAGTGTGTGGCACAGATTCCTGATCCCACGAAAAGTTGCACTCTGTAACTGCATTGTGTGTCTGGGAGGTCACATGTCTCCATACATCAGCCAAAGGACCCTGTGAAGGAGAGACATAGAACAGTCTTGAAATACGAAATTTTCTGCATACATCTCCAAGAGACATTTCCCTGTGCGCCCAATTGGTGAGTTTTCTTCTGCTCTCCCCTCTTGTAATAGATGACGGAGGAACTCATGCGGGATGAAGAGTTGCAGCAGGTACATGGCACTAAGTCCAGAATGGAGATGCGGGAGAAACAAAGTCCGCTGTAACCCTGTTGATGACACACCAAAAATGGCGGCACGCACGGCACGCCATGCAGGATGGCTCCCGGCTCATTTGAGCGCCAATCAAAGATACTTGGCCATAGCGTGACGAAGAGCGTGTCGTCACAGAGGATCCTCCGGTAGACCAGCGCGGGAAATGGATGTGGTAAGCGGCAGTTGGGAAAGAACGGCAACCTAACCAATGGTTGCAACTGCCAGAAGGAAGACAGTTAGATTGTGGTAGAAAAACGTATAGAAACTCACCACAGCGTCTGTCCTTCAAAAATGGCAAGAACCAAACGGCACTAAGAAACCTGCGATGCACACTTGTGAAACACTACAAGAGCTGAGAGGTGCTTCATGTGAGAAACACCTCGAGGCACCGTGGTGGTGGGGTGTAGCAAATAGCAAACACATAGGGGCCGATTCCGATCTCGGTCGGAGGCGCACCCAATACCATTCGGTCGGGAAAAAAGCCATGCGAAAGCCTGTTTCCCGACCGATCCGTACAGTACACCGAACGAGCAAGTACGATGCGCACAACAGCAAAAATCCGGCCGAGCCGTACTCACCCAAACCAGGTCCTGTTCTCCGACCGAGGCGAATCCGGAAACGCCGGATCGAGTCGCACGGAAGGAAAAATGCAGCCCCGTCCGGCCGGACAAGTACGATGCGCTTTCCGTACGCGCCCGAACCCGTCGCCTACGCACGGCACGTCAAAGTATCCGGGAGAGACGCGCATAAGCTCCGATTCGCGCCACAACACGATCCACGGCTACGAGGCGAACACGCCAGCGGCGAGGGCGAGGCGGCGGCGAGGGCGAGGCGAGCGGCGAGGGCGACGCGAAGCAACGAGAAGGGCGAACGACCACGAACCAACCATGAATCCCTTCGTCCCGATCATACCAATATTCTACATTTACTACCGGAACAGGCACGGACGCGTACGGCGCAGAAGGTAAGCCAGACACCAACCACAAAACACATACAACACGTACACGACACATCACACACACACACGGGGATGCTGAATATACTTACACCAGCAACAGCAGCACCATAGGGGCGGGATGCCCATCACCAATGCCACATATGCACACAGGGGCCTGAATGCGCACCACCACCCCTACCCAGGGTGGCATGATGCCTACCACCACTACCACCCTCACCCAGGGGTGGCATGATGCCCACCACCACAGCCACCCTCACCCAGGGGGCAGGATGCCTACCACTACTACCACCCTCACCCAGGGGGCAGGATGCCTACCACTACTACCACCCTCACCCAGGGGGGCAGGATGCCTACCACTACTACCACCCTTAGCCAGGGGGCAGGATGCCCACCACTACTACCACCCTCACCCAGGGGGGCTGGATGCCTACCACCACCCTTAGCCAGGGGGGCAGGATGCCTACCACTACTACCACCCTTACACAGGGGGCAGGATGCCTACCACTACTACCACCATCACCCAGGGGGCAGGATGCCTACCACTACTACCACCCTTACCCAGGGGGACAGGATGCCTACCACTACTACCACCCTCACCCAGGGGGCAGGATGCCTACCACTACTACCACCCTTAGCCGGGGGGCAGGATGCCCACCACTACTACCACCCTCACCCAGGGGGCAGGATGCCTACCACTACTACCACCCTTAGCCTGGGGGGCAGGATGCCCACCACTACTACCACCCTCACCCAGGGGGGCAGGATGCCTACCACTACTACCACCCTTACCCAGGGGGGCAGGATGCCTACCACTACTACCACCCTCACCCAGGGGGCAGGATGCCTACCACTACTACCACCCTCACCCAGGGGGGCAGGATGCCTACCACTACTACCACCATCACCCAGGGGGCAGGATGCCTACCACTACTACCACCATCACCCAGGGGGGCAGGATGCCTACCACTACTACCACCCTTACCCAGGGGGGCAGGATGCCTACCACTACTACCACCCTCACCCAGGGGGGCAGGATGCCTACCACTACTACCACCCTTAGCCAGGGGGCAGGATGCCCACCACTGCTACCACCCTCACCCAGGGGGCAGGATGCCTACCACTACTACCACCCTTAGCCAGGGGGCAGGATGCCCACCACTACTACCACCCTCACCCAGGGGGGCAGGATGCCTACCACTACTACCACCCTTACCCAGGGGGGCAGGATGCCTACCACTACTACCACCCTCACCCAGGGGGCAGGATGCCTACCACTACTACCACCCTCACCCAGGGGGCAGGATGCCTACCACTACTACCACCCTCAGCCAGGGGGCAGGATGCCCACCACTACTACCACCCTCACCCAGGGGGCAGGATGCCTACCACTACTACCACCCTTACACAGGGGGCAGGATGCCTACCACTACTACCACCATCACCCAGGGGGGCAGGATGCCTAGCACTACTACCACCCTTACCCAGGGGGGCAGGATACCTACCACTACTACCACCCTCACCCAGGGGGCAGGATGCCTACCACTACTACCACCCTTAGCCAGGGGGCAGGATGCCCACCACTACTACCACCCTCACCCAGGGGGCAGGATGCCTACCACTACTACCACCCTTACACAGGGGGGCAGGATGCCTACCACTACTACCACCATCACCCAGGGGGGCAGGATGCCTACCACTACTACCACCCTTACCCAGGGGGCAGGATGCCCACCACTACTACCACCCTCTCCCAGGGGGGCAGGATGCCTACCACTACTACCACCCTCACCCAGGGGGCAGGATGCCTACCACTACTACCACCCTTACACAGGGGGGCAGGATGCCTACCACTACTACCACCATCACCCAGGGGGCAGGATGCCTACCACTACTACCACCCTTACCCAGGGGGGCAGGATGCCTACCACTACTACCACCCTTACCCAGGGGGGCAGGATGCCCACCACTACTACCACCCTCACCCAGGGGGAAGGATGCCTACCACTACTACCACCCTCACCCAGGGGGGCAGGATGCCTACCACTACTACCACCCTTAGCCAGGGGGCAGGATGCCCACCACTACTACCACCCTCACCCAGGGGGGCAGGATGCCTACCACTACTACCACCCTCACCCAGGGGGGCAGGATGCCTACCACTACTACCACCCTTAGCCAGGGGGGCAGGATGCCCACCACTACTACCACCCTCACCCAGGGGGGCAGGATGCCTACCACTACTACCACCCTTACACAGGGGGGCAGGATGCCTACCACTACTACCACCCTTACCCAGGGGGGCAGGATGCCTACCACTACTACCACCCTTACCCAGGGGGGCAGGATGCCTACCACTACTACCACCATCACCCAGGGGGGCAGGATGCCTACCACTACTACCACCCTCACCCAGGGGGGCTGGATGCCTACCACCACCCTTAGCCAGGGGGCAGGATGCCTACCACTACTACCACCCCCACTCATAGGATGGACAATGCATGACACAACCAGCACACCACAAACTAGGGAATGCAAGAAGAAGACATCCCCCAACACCATGACAAGCGTGTGTAGACTGTGTCAAATGCCTACAACACCGAACATGACTTTGAACATACAATGTGACCCCCTAGCACATGTGCCACACATATATGTGTGTGGCACCCACAATGCAAGCAGGCCATGACCATTGTGGCAATGGGGTCCAAACCCCCATCATCACAGTGACCAAAATGTAAGTGTGGGGTCCATAGCTGAAGCACATTTTGAACATTGTGGCAATGGGGTCCAAACCCCCATCATCACAGTGACCAAAATGTAAGTGTGGGGTCCATAGCAGAAGCACATTTTGAACATTGTGGCAATGGGGTCCAAACCCCCATCATCACAGTGACCAAAATGTAAGTGTGGGGTCCATAGCAGAAGCACATTTTGAACATTGTGGCAATGGGGTCCAAACCCCCATCGTCACAGTGACCAAAATGTAAGTGTGGGGTCCATAGCAGAAGCACATTTTGAACATTGTGGCAATGGGGTCCAAACCCCCATCATCACATTGACCAAAATGTAAGTGTGGGGTCCATAGCTGAAGCACATTTTGAACATTGTGGCAATGGGGTCCAAACCCCCATCATCACAGTGACCAAAATGTAAGTGTGGGGTCCATAGCAGAAGCACATTTTGAACATTGTGGCAATGGGGTCCAAACCCCCATCATCACAGTGACCAAAAGGTAAGTGTGGGGTCCATAGCTGAAGCACATTTTGAACATTGTGGCAATGGGGTCCAAACCCCCATCATCACAGTGACCAAAATGTAAGTGTGGGGTCCATAGCAGAAGCACATTTTGAACATTGTGGCAATGGGGTCCAAACCCCCATCATCACAGTGACCAAAATGTAAGTGTGGGGTCCATAGCAGAAGCACATTTTGAACATTGTGGCAATGGGGTCCAAACCCCCATCATCACAGTGACCAAAATGTAAGTGTGGGGTCCATAGCTGAAGCACATTTTGAACATTGTGGCAATGGGGTCCAAACCCCCATCACCACAGTGACCAAAATGTAAGTGTGGGGTCCATAGCTGAAGCACATTTTGAACATTGTGGCAATGGGGTCCAAACCCCCATCATCACAGTGACCAAAAGGCAAGTGTTGACAAAGTAAGAGGTGCAACTGCCAAACTGCATGGATGATTCCTGGTCACAGAACAACAAACACATCAGTGGCAAAGTAGTGTATGTGTCCCATTGCAACATAAATTGGGGGAGCCAAATCCTGCAGTGCAAATAAGACATAACTTTGGCCATGTGCAGACAAACAACACCCATGGGGGCTGACACCGTCAACAATCATCAATGACACAATGACAGAAGTGACCATCCGAATGCAGACCCACATATTTGCACCAATGGGCAAACACATGCAGATACCCTGTGGAGACTGCAGATGTGAGGCGAACAGATACCATACCATGGCAGCAATGGGACACACAATCAACAATTAGCAACAAATGAGGGCTCCCGTCCCATCAGCCTGGTCATGGAAGTGCCAACGGAATCATCAGCACAGATCCAACACACTTGTATAGCAATGTTGCACTGACAACACAGATGAGTCCTTCCCCATTGATGCCCAAACCTGCATGTTCACTGGAGATGGCCACACGGTCAGGGAAGTAGACGAATAGAACAATGGCAGGCACAACAGATGTGCAGGGGTGGAAGCCACAGATGTGAAGTTGCCAATCTAAGTAGGAAATCTCATTGCCAAATACTGAACACATGACACCCTCAGATGCTGCTATGGATGACATGGATACACCACAGGATAGGACACATAACCCCTGGACCACATGGGTTCCTGCACAGTAACACTTCATTATCATGAGACCAAATATCACCATCACTGCAGCAAGGGCATTGTTAGCATCATCAACATCATGTACATCAGAAGCAAAAGCACTAGAGAACAGAAAGTTGCTTTATTCAGCATATGTGGCATTAAAAGTAGAAGTCCGGTAGAACATAAACAAAGGCCAATGGCCAGTCCATCAACAAAGTCACAAGTGGGTGACAGTGGCAGATGCCACCCTACACATGCCTGCACAAAACCAGGGACAATCCACTAGGAGGGGCAACCGGGGGGTAGGCCAGGCACCGCAGGGACAGGATCAGGGCTCACCAGGAGGAAGCAGGGAAGGGGTGGTGGGTGCTGGAGAGCCACTGACAACTGCAGTGGAGGTGTCTGACATGGTGTGTGCCGGCACAACTGGGGGCATGGCTCAGATGTTGTGGGTGCCGGCACGACTGCAGTGGACCCTGCAGATGGAGTGGACAGGTCCGCCACTGCAGTGCCCAAGTCAGACAGGGTGGTAGTGGACTCCACTGCAGTGCCTACCACCAGGGGAGGAGAATGGGGAACAGGCAAGGTGGGCTGGACAGAGGGGAGGACACCCTCACCACATCAGTGGCTCAGACAAGCGCAGCGGGGGTGTGGTGCCGGGAGAGCAAGTGGCAGGGGAGAAGGCCGGAGCCTCTTGGGGATGGTATATCTGTGGGTGGGGGAACCTGGGGCAGGGTGTGGCGGGGGCACCTGTGGAGTGGGGGCCTGAGGGATGGAGGAAGGTGACCTGGTGCTTGAGCTGCAGGGCGGCGGCGGGGTCTTGCTCTTACCACTCCGGGGGGACTTGCGGGTGGGGGCCTCAGTCTGTCTGCGCCTGGGGGAGGGTGTCCGGGGCGAGGGGCACTCTGCTCCGTGTGGGGGGCTTCCTCTTCCCCCTGGATGCTGGGGCAGCTGGATCGGAGGGAAGAGGCCGAGGTCACTGAGGAAGAGGCGCTGGGTCTTTGGGGTTGCAGGTGAGGCAAGGGAGGGTGCTTTGGAGGGAGAGGCAACTGAGGACTGCGCAGTGCCCGTGGATGCGTGTGTGTGTACCAGGGCCCCATCCCCTGTGAGTCTGGTTTCAGTCCCCTGACTGTGCGTGCGTGTGCGTTTAGTTTGTGGCGTGTGTGTCTGTGTGCTGGATGTGTGTGTGCTGGTGTGTGCCTGTGCCGGTGTGTGTGTGCTTGGGACGGGCAAGGTGCTGGGGAGTGTGGATGGAGCAGAGGCAGGAGGGGTGAGGGACTGTCTGAGGAGGGACACTGCTGCCGTCAGGGAGGAGTCCATGGACCTGTTGCCCCTCTGTAGGTCAGACATGCCCGATGAGATGCCCTCCATGAACGACACCAGCTGAGTCAACAGTGCGGTGTGCGCATGGAGGACACTCAGCATGGCTGTCTGCCCTACATGGAGCTGGCGAAGGAGGTACACAGACTCCTCACTCAGGGCAGCAGGGGACACAGGGGCAGGGGGTGCGGTGCCTGGGCCAAAGGAGACACGCTCCCGAACATGGGAGCCTCCACGGACCTGGGGAATGGGAGCCGATGGGAGGGCGGTGGTGGTGCTGGTGGTGGCGGGGACAGCAACACTAGCTGGGGTGTGGTGGCTGCTGACACCCGCCTCCACAAGGGAGTCATCCTCCGAGTTGCTCTGGTCCTCAGCTGAGGTGGATGGTGCTGAGGATTCCTCGGTGTGGCTCCCCTCGCCCTCCGTGCCACTGGGTCCCTCCGACCACTCCTCGGCTGCTGACCCAGTCTGGCTCTCTGGCTCCTCCTGGTCCGTGGAGCTGTCCCCTTCCGTGGCCGTGGATGTATCTGCAAACAATGGGGAAACAGACAGACATCAGTCACCTGCACCAAACGCACACACCACTGTGAGCACAGCACATCACAGAGCAAGCCCTGGCATCATTAGTTGTACATTGCTAAAAGTGCCCTAACTGAACAGGAGAAGCCAATTGTCAGTCTGATGCCAAGCATGGCACTCACATCCCACATGGCCTTGCACCCATCTGTCTGGTGTCTGTTGGATTGCAACACCCCAGTGTGGACACATGCACCAAGTACACAGTAGTTGGACAGTGCAGAGGACACGGTGTGGACACATCACAGCTCTTGCCACTGAGTCAGTACAGGTTTCCGGATGAAAGGGATGCCCAGAGTCAAATAGGAAATGCATGTGATGCATACCAGCGACAGACACCATGATGCACCCATGTCCTGATAGCCAGCGCCACTATGGTGTGCATGTAGCACATGTCACTCCCCTGCAGGACCACAAATAAGTTGACACATGCCATGGCAGAGGCATGACTGTTAAGTCATACATCACTGTCTCAGTGATGTATGACTTGGCAACCAGACAACAACACTATGCACTGTGTCACAATAGTAGGTCATGGGGAATGCAAGTCCTGGAGCTGCACAAGTGCACATGTACATCCCCACACAACACATCATCTCAACCCTCATCTGTCCAGGTCACACCTATTGGACATATGGGAGACCTGTGACACTACCCTCTGAACCTGAGCCCCTCACAATTTGCTGTGAATGGGGAACAGCTGCCTGAACATCACATTCGCATACCCCAGTCTGCACGGGCAGCTGATCAAACACCTATGTGACACACAAGTATCGTCTCCTATGGTCACATCTCCAGGGGCATGCTGAGCCCCTACCAAGAAACACCACAGCAGTCCTGGCAACTAATCCACAGCACACTGACACAGAGGCAGACACCGGAGGGGTCAAATCACTGTGCACAATGTGTCAGCTGATACACGGGAGTGGGAGTACAGAGTGCATTGCATGGCCTGGAGTAGGCATGACTGTCCTGCTCCACATGAATGAGGGATGTGCCCTGGACAGTGGATAGCTGGCTATGTATGTGTGACACACGTAATCTGCACACTCCTGGGGCACAAACATTGTTCCCACCCGCTGCATGGGCGTGTGCCACATACCCCAGGCACATGTGGTGGCTCAGCTCAGCAAGTGGACCACATATCAAAGCAACACGCAGATCACATGTCCAAACCCAGGCGTTGTGTGAACAATGGACCCACCCATGATGCCCACAACAGAGTCAGGGAAACAGATGCTGTCCCCCACCTTTAGTGAAGCAAACTGCAAGGACACAGTCCCAAGTGACACAATTCCCTGACTGTAAGGGCCACACCTGGGTATCAGATGAGCAGTGGGCAGTGCACAATAGAGGGACATGGCTCCTGGACAACATGACTGCTGCACTGTGGCAGTTGAACCAGGCCAGAGGAGGGCACAAAGCATGTAATACAGAGTTCACAGTGCAGTCTTTGACTCACCCCCTCCTTGCTGCTGTCTGGCCTTCAGCTGCCCATCCAGGTCTGGAAAGACCACCGCCAGGATCTGGAGCATGTGGGGGTCAGGGTCCGTGTTCCGCCCCTCCTGCGAGGAGGCGACAGCTTCAGCTGGACCCGTGCAATCCTCCGGGTCCAGCCCCGAAGGTCCTGCCACCTCTTCTGGCAGTTGCGGATCCGGCGCTTGTAGACCCCCACGGACCGGACAGCCCGGACGATGTCCTTCCAGATTTCCTGCTTCCGATGGGCATTAACCTGTGAGGATGACAAAGTGAAAAGGCCATTACCACACATGCAACATATCCGTGCATGACACAGTCGTATATACATGTCTCAAACACAGGGGCACATGATGTACACAGGCAGTGCAAAGCTGACCATGGACAGTTTGCCAGACGTCACTACATGGTATCATTGCATGGGAAGTAAAACCATGTTCAAATGCACTGTCACTGCACCATACCTGTCCAGTGCAAGTCACTACACACTATGGGGGGTGACAACTACTCAGTGAGCCTGCTAGCCAGTGGCGTGCAGACTCTCAGCCTTGCTAGTCACACAAAATGCACATTCAGAAAGGCAGTGCACAGAACACTCACCTGCTCCCCTGGTGTCCCATACAGCTTGCTGTACTGTGGAAGTAGGCTGTCCAGCAGGGCCTGGTTCTCTTCAAGGCTGAAGGCTGGGGCTCTCTCCACAGTACGTGCCATTGCAGGGTCCAGAGGGGCAGAGACAGCAGCAGTGCAGTGGCAGATGTCGTCTTGGAGCATGTAGTGCAGGCAAGTGGGCTCTCAGGGGAACAGCCAGCAATATATATGTGCTGGAGAGGCAGATACTGTCCCTTGTGTCCAAAGTGATAGGTCCAAGTCGTTTGCATCTTCTGAATCTGGCCAATCCATGGAATAGCAGCACCAAAACACGCCCACAGCATCCTTCAAATCTTCAACTTCATGACATACATGATTTTGCAACATTGTTGTGGGTGACCAACTGATTTTCCAGCAACCGACTCGTTCGAAATTCGAAAACGCGTCCGTTGCCAGGCAAGCCCATTGTCAATGGGTGCGCACCGATCGGTCCATTGCGGTACAACGCGCACAGGGGTACAACGCGTACCCGCACACATTGAAAGCAATGGGCCGGCCGGAGGCACCGATCGGTCCATTGCTGTTCAACGCGCACAGTGGTACAACGCGTACCCGCACACATTGAAAGCAATGGGCCGGCCGGAGGCACCGATCGGTCCATTGCTGTTCAACGCGCACAGGGGTACAACGCATACCCGCACACATTGAAAGCAATGGGCCGGCCGGAGGCACCGATCGGTCCATTGCTGTTCAACGCGCACAGGGGTACAACGCGTACCTGCACACATTGAAAGCAATGGGCCGGCCGGAGGCACCGATCGGTCCATTGCAGTTCAACGCGCACAGGGGTACAACGCGTACCCGCACACATTGAAAGCAATGGGCCGGCCGGAGGCACCGATCGGTCCATTGCTGTTCAACGCGCACAGGGGTACAACGCGTACCCGCACACATTGAAAGCAATGGGCCGGCCGGAGGCACCGATCGGTCCATTGCTGTTCAACGCGCACAGGGGTACAATGCGTACCCGCACACATTGAAAGCAATGGGCCGGCCGGAGGCACCGATCGGTCCATTGCAGTTCAACGCGCACAGGGGTACAACGCGTACCCGCACATTGAAAGCAATGGGCCGGCCGGAGGCACCGATCGGTCCATTGCGGTACAACGCGCACAGGGGTACAACGCGTACCCGCACACATTGAAAGCAATGGGCCGGCCGGAGGCACCGATCGGTCCATTGCTGTTCAACGCGCACAGGGGTACAACGCGTGCCCGCACACATTGAAAGCAATGGGCCGGCCGGAGGCACCGATCGGTCCATTGCAGTTCAACGCGCACAGGGGTACAACGCGTACCCGCACACATTGAAAGCAATGGGCCGGCCGGAGGCACCGATCGGTCCATTGCTGTTCAACGCGCACAGGGGTACAACGCGTACCCGCACACATTGAAAGCAATGGGCCGGCCGGAGGCACCGATCGGTCCATTGCAGTTCAACGCGCACAGGGGTACAACGCGTACCCGCACACATTGAAAGCAATGGGCCAGCCGGAGGCACCGGTCGGTCCATTGCAGTTCAACGCGCACAGGGGTACAACGCGTACCCGCACACATTGAAAGCAATGGGCCGGCCGGAGGCACCGGTCGGTCCATTGCTGTTCAACGCATCACTGTACATGTGACTGGCATATGTCAGCATGCCTGTCTCAGATGGACATATGCCAGCCACAGATAGCTCCCAGGGAGTGAGGGGCACACCTACATCACGACAGCCTGTCCAAACCTTATCATAAGGCATGTAAGGCTGCATTTCCTATTGTGTGTATGTTGGTGTACATGTTGTCCTGTGGGTGTCACCTGTGGGCAGCCACCCCAGGCTGTGCACGTGTTCATGGGGACAGGATCATGGGTGTTACGTGTACGTGACCACTGTGATGTGCAACTGTTCATATCTGTGCATGTGCCATGGTCACATTTCAAAGTGGTGTATGTGTATGTCATGTCACATACCCCGTGAGTCCCATGTGGGACGGTATGTTTGAGCCAGGGTGTCCCAGTGGCACAATAGTGATGGTCCTCCACAGTCTTTGTGCATGTAGTGTTTACAATGTCTCTGATTTCATGTGCACAATGGGAGACAGTCTCCACATCCACGTTGTGTGTGCATGGACTCTGATGTTGTGCGTGTGTGTCACAGACGTCCATGTCTGTCCTGCCGTGGCAAGTGGGGCCACTACCTGTGGGGTTCATGGTTGTTTTGCTGTGGTGTATACATGATACTCCATGTAATGCCAGTGTCCATGTGGCATTACAGGGTCCCTGGGAATGTACCTGTTGTTGAGCTGTGGTGCCTGGGGCACATCTGTCCTCACATGTCACTGTGGGGGTTATTGTGACACGGCAGCAGGAGATGGGAACTGTGACACGGCCTCATGATATCCAATGGGCCAACCTGGGACAAATTGATGCCACCTGTAGGACCGTGTTGACAGATGTTGGCCATGTATGTACCATACATGTCCTTCCGGTACTGCACACTTCATGTAGTTGTGCCTCATAATGATGTATGTTGGGATCTTGAGTGTGTTCAATGCCGCATATGTGGGGTGACTGACAATCTTGCTTACTTCTCCTCTGCACTGCAGGGCTCCTGCTGTCCATCGGCCATTCCCAGACCTGGCAACGATGGTGGAACGGGACAGCATCCGACGGTACCGTTTCACCAGGCAGCTGATTGAGGATTTGGCAGTGCAGTTGTCCCCACATTTGCAGCCTGGCCGGCCGTATCCTACAGCGCTGACCCCCAAGGTGAAGGTGATGGCAGCCCTACACTTCTTTGCCACTGGTACCTTCCAACATACTGTGGCGACTGCTGGTGGGATGTCACAGACCATGTTCAGCCGTGTGCTCCGCGATGTTTTGGCGGCAATGTTGCTCTTCCTGAACCGGTACATCTATTTCCCTAGACTGCGACGACTCACTGACGTGAAGAGTGACTTTTATGCCCTGGGGAGGATGCCGCATGTCATTGGCTCCATTGATGGGACACATGTGGCTTTGGTACCACCACAGGCCCAGGAGCAGGCCTACAGGAACCGCAAGCACTACCACTCGGTCAATGCACTGGTGGTGTGTCTTGCAGACATGACCATCACACACGTGTGTGCCCGTTTCCCTGGTTCAGCACACGATGCCTTTGTGATGAGGAGTAGTCGCATCCCCAGGATGATGGCACAGATGCAGAACCAGCGTGCCTGGCTTGTCGGTGTGTACTGACTTTGTGCCATTGTGTGTGATCTGATCTGTAGTATTCCGCCCACTTTTCCAAGTCAGCTAATGTGCACTTGTCTGTCCATAGGTGACTCGGGATACCCCAACATGCCGTGGTTGCTGACACCCCTCAGGAACCCTGTGACACCTGCCCAGATGCGCTACAATGAGGCACATGGTCGGACCAGGAGAGTGATTGAGCGGACCTTTGGTCTCCTGAAGAGCCGCTTCCGCTGCCTGGACAAGACCGGAGGGTCCCTCCCATATGCCCCTGCGAAAGTGTGCAAGATTATCATCGTCTGCTGCATGCTCCACAACCTGGCAGTGCGGAAGGAGTTGCCTCTCATCCAGGATGACAATGACCAACATCCGCCACCTGTGGAGGATCCTGGCCTGGACCATGATGCCAGTGACGATGATGATGATGATGGTGATGGTGATGTCCGCACACAGCTCATCACCAACTTCTTTAGCTGAATGTGAGTATCCTGAGGTGTCATGTCAATGATGTGAGTTGGCATGATGTGTGGGTGGTGCTCTGGTGCTGTTGGAGTGTGTCCATGGGCTACTTGACTGGATGTGTGTTGCGATGTGTGGTGACAGGTGGGCTGTACTCCCCAACAGTGTTGACATGCTAACTTGGTTCTGGGTGGGTATCTTGTAACATGTATTGTGCATGAGTTTTGCTGTTCTGTCCTGTACTCCATTGCTTTTGACTGTGTGTCATTTCTGTCCTTCACAGGGTACTTTCAGATTCGTTTGGTCAACTGTGTCCACCGACGACGTGATTGCACATCCAGGCTGGTAGCTGTTGTGTCCCTACAGGTGATGTGCGCCACACCCATGGACTTCCTTCCGTCTACAGTTGTTGACTGTGTGCCCGCTGCCAGGTGGGGTTACCTTGCATCTGTAGTGGTTACGGCATGTTGCAACTGTGTAATAAACCTGTGCTTCACTTTGTGATGTGCGTTGTCTGTGGTCACACATTTGACTGCCATTTGCTTACTGCACCTGTGGGCTACTTGACTACAACTGGGAATGGGTGTGGTGTCTGTGCATTGCACTGTCTTCCCTGGCAACATCAGTGTAGGCAATGAGTCAGATGGCCTAGGTGTGTATGTGTCGTGTAGCCCTGGTGGTGTGTCTCCCTCATGTGTGTCACGTTGCCTGTACTCACATGCCTGTGTTATCCTTGCTGTTGCTGTTCGCATACACAGTGTAATTTTGCAGTTCATCATCCCCATAACAGCACCCACGTTGGAATCACGACAGAGGCAAGTATGGTGTATTAGTGTGTTTATTGTGATACATTTGTGTTAATAGTGCATAGGATGGGTTGTGCTGTACATGAATCTTGCAATCCCAAGTTCCTAGGCGAATTGAAAGTCCGGGTAGACAGGATCCCCAGTATCGGGGCCACAGTTGTCTGACACATTGGTCCAACTTGTACTCCCCATGCAATGTGTGGGAGTAGTGTTGCCGTCAACAGGGTGAACAGTCTGTGCACAAAGGCGAACATCCAGAACAGGTTCAGGCTTCCTGGGAGTTGCGCTTGGCCATCGGCCTCTCACTTTCCCTCCTCAGACGACCCCTCTTCTTGGAGGGGGCCCTCAAGTGCAGGCTGCTGCGGTGCAGGGGACTCTCCGCCAGAGTCCTCCTCCCTCCCTGTGGCAGTTGCAGTTTGTTCGGCACCAGATGTTGTTGGCACACAGGGAGGTGTGGACTGGTTGCTGTTCATCTGGCGGAGGCATTGTAAAATGTCCCTGTGCACCGCCGTCATCTCATGCAGTGCATCCCACTTGGACTCCACGCGGGACATGTGTGAGTCCACACGGGACATGTGTGACTCCACGTGGGACATGTGGGAGTCCAAGCGGGCATGATGGGCAGCATGCTGCTGTTTAATGTCTCTGAGGAGCCCCACTACCTGGCTGAGCTCTCCGGTGCTGGACTGGTACGCATCAGCTATGCGTACCAGTTGTGGGTCGTCATGCACACCAGCAACGTCTGCAGACAGCGACCTCTGTCTCCCACCCCTCCCACCACCCCTGCTGACATGTGCAGTGTGTGCAGTGGCATGCACAGATAACCCTGGTCCACCTTGGGGGTTGGTGGTGGTGGTGGTGTCCATGGCCCCAGGTTGGTCCAGGGTCACTGTGCTGGTGTTGCTCCTTATTCTGTCCATGTCGGCAGGGATGGTATTCGTGGTGACAGTCGTTGTAGGGGTGGGTGCAGGGGGTGCAGCTGGTGGTCCTGCTGGTGCAGCAGCTGGTGGTCCTGCTGGTGCTGCATGTTGACTTGCACCGGATGTGCCAGGTTGTTCTTCATCGTCCGAGGAGGACAGAGGCTGTACGACGCCAGTGAGCTCGGCATCCTCTTGAGCCTGGGACTGGGACTCCTCAGCGTCTGCTGCTGTGTCCCCATCATCACCTGTTTTTGGGAGACACAAACAATGTATGTCATGTTTCTGCAGGCATCAATGGTTGACACACATGACAGTTGTGACTGTGCCTCTGGGTGCGGGCCTGTACATTGCATTGTCCTAAGTCGTCACAGTCAGGGGTTGATATTGGTGTGGCACATTGTCCTGCATTATTTGGGCATTTCTATGTATTTTCTGGGGTGTGAACATGGTCTGCATTGGTTGTGTTTGGTTGACAGCCGGCCCTCCTTCCCACCCACCCAGCCAGTCAGTTATCCCACCATGGAACGTGCTTGCGTTGCAGGGAGTGTAAGTTGTCTCTCAGGATGTCAGTCAGTGGTGTCCTGCTGTTTGTTGGTGCACAGTTGGCAGCAGGGCCTTGTGCTCCCCACAGCAGTAGCCAGTGTCAGCCATCTTGTGAGTCCTTCTCCACTCCCTGTGATGTGAGCATGGTTCAGGAGTGGTGTTGATGGGCCAGTTGTGAGGCTGAGCAATGTCTGTGACTGCGACTCCCATCATGCTATTGCCTCCACCCCCCTTCCCAGCATGCCCATGCTTCCTTCCTTTTGACTCTGCTTCCCTGTGGGGTGGGCTGGCTGTGCTGACAGGATGGCTGGGAGTGTTGTCCTGGCAGTTGTTTGGCTAAGAGTCCCAAGAGTGTCCCTGTGCTTCACACAACATAACCCGTTTTACTTTGCGCGCGCGCTTTACCTCACTCAGTAGAGCCGCGCGTATCCCTCTCTCCAGTAGCCCTCTGTGACGCCACACCTGGACTGCTCATAGGGACTCCGTGTGGCGCACGAGCGAGCCGTGAGCCATCCGGTCTTGCGCAACGTGCGCGCCGCCATCTTTTCGTTGGCATCCTAGCTCCTGATTACGGTGGTTCTCGTTGTGCCAACCATGCGCATTCGATGCCGTCTTAGGTCGTCGAGGGATCCAAGTCCATTGCTGGTCAGGATTACAGTTTTGAAGATTCCTTCCGCTTTAGGGGGATTCGAGTGTTGAAGTCGGTATGTACATTTTGTCCATGGATGACGAGCCAACATGCCTTTTTGTAACTCTTATTTTTTTTCAGTTGGCAGTGAACATGAGTTACTACAATACGCTGCGCCCCAAGTGCCAGTGCAGGAGTTTGCTAATGGACATTGTCTACACCTGACTTTCTCAGTGTGCCATCTTGCTCATGGAACAGTTAGTGCCTCCGGTCATTTCACTACAGCATTGCCATTTTTGATCACCAACCTTTGTGTGCATCAAAAGTTCATGGTGACGAGCGCAACCTTGACATTCTGATTGTGTTTTTCGTCAGAATTAACCCTTTGTAGGTTGGGCAGGCATTATAGTATGTCTATATGCTTTGTTTTTGACACATATACAGAAAGCATGTGGGGTTTAATTATGCTTATTCCTTTATGCCGTTTGTATTGCTCAGCCAGGATTATGCAAAGTTCTTTCGTTTTGCTGGTATTTTGTACATTTCTGGTTGGAATTCTTCATATTCACAATTACCCACCTTGGGAGTGTGTTTTTCGCACATGCACTCTGGGTACACACCTTTTATGGGGTTCTATTGTGATCTCAATTGTGTATCATAACACTGCTTTCTTCCCTCTTTGGGATGGCAATGGGTACTAGCCCCATTTGCGTACACACACTTGCCTACATGGGCTACATCGTGCATTATGGACTCTGGGTACTTACCTGCATTGGGTTCATGGTTCTATTTACATGTGTACGTTTTTACACAATATTCTTCCCTACACAGGGATGGGTTTGGGTCTAGCCCCTTTTTTCCCACATACATTTGCCTACATGGGTTACTTACGGTTTTTACCCTTACTCAGGGCACCGTTGTATGGGTTACAGTCCCATTTACATGTGTACCCTTACACAGGGCACCGTTTCTTGGGTCACAGTCCCATTTACATTTACACAGGTATCCTTACGCAGGGCACCGTCTCAGGGGTCACAGTCCCATTCACATTTACACAGTCACCCTCACACAGGGCGTCTTATGGGTTACAGTCCCATCTTTACAGGGCAGTACTGTTTTTCTCTACATGGGGGTTGACTTTACACGGCCTGCTTTGTCATGGGCTTTTGTCCCATTCAAGTGCTCCTCGCCCTCCTTCCTAGGAGTAGAGGACGGCCATGGGTCTTAGTCCCATTGGCTGGTATTTCCTTTGTATTTTCTATGATGTTACATTGCTGTTTCATATACGCTTAGTTACACTCAATTCTTATTTGTATTATCCATTTGGAAATGGGGAGGAGTATTGTGATACTGTTTGTGTCCATTCGCTTCCTCTCTGTTTTTCTCCGGTTCAGATTTCCTATTGATGTTCACTTCCTCTTCATCTTTGGAATTTGTTCCATACGCATTTCACTGTTATTCTTCTTGGGTCTTCAGTCTTTCCCTTTCTGCAGTGGTCTTCTCGTTCTTCCTTGTTCAGGATGAATCTCTTCCTTCTCTTCTCCTTGTGCTTGGGTATGTCTTCAGTTCTGTTCTCATCGTGCCCTGTCCTTCTTTCCTTGCTTGCCTGCCTGGCCAGTGGGTGTGCGTAGGTGTTGCATTTGGTACGTCCGTCTCTCGCTATTTCTTATTTCCTCTCTTGCGTCTCGCTGTCTCTTTCGTTTTATTTCGATGTTGTTGCGGATGGGTTTTTTCTATTTGCTTCTTACACTTTACCTTCTCCTCCTTGTCTTCTCCCATCTATCTCCTTGCTCTGCTTTGCCTGTTCTGTTCCTTGACTTCCTCTCTGTCACTCCATTGTTCCTTACTAGCTCTCTGTCCCTTGTTCTCACTCGTCATATTCGATCATATATTGCATTCGTTCTTCTGTTGGAAGGAAAAGGGATATGTAGTATCCTGCATATGTAGTGTAATGTATTTTACACCTCCTGCTCAGCCAGTGCCTGTGTTCTCATATGTAGTGTAATGTATTTTACACCTCCTGCTCAGCCAGTACCTGTGTTCTCATCACAATAGAATGTTGGAGTCTGATGAGCCTCGGAATGTTGGGTCTCAGAGAGGTGAAGTGACAGTTAGGCATGGGCTGAGCAGCACACAGGCTGCTCCTGGTGGGGCTCTCCTTCATAACTTATCTACTTGTTATATGACTTGTTTCCAGCTTGAATAAATAACCTTTAAGTTAACCTACCTGCGTGGACCTTCGTTACTACACACTAGCTAAGAGTCATGTCAACACGGTACTGGTGACCATACTAACTCAATGGACACCAAACAACTCCAAGGATCATGTTAAGAAGCATGCACCCACAAGTATACAGAGATATTGTACATCAGACACATATCATGCAAAGAAAGTGCTTTGCCAACTCATCATTGCATACTTACAATCATGAGAAAAAGTTATTGATGAGCTGTCTCCGAACATCCTCCTCCTCCTCAACATCACTGGCAACATGCCCCAGGCCTGGATCCTCCCCTGCTGGAGGCTGCTGGACCCCGTCATCTTGGATGAGAGGTAGCTCATTCCTCACTGCCAGGTTGTGAAGCATGCAACACACGATGATGATCTTACACACCTTCGCTGGTGCATATTGGAGGGCTCCTCCTGTACGGTCCAGGCAGCGAAATCTGGTTTTCAGTAGCCCAAATGTCCACTCAATCACTCGCCTGGTCCGCCCATGTGCCTCATTAAAACTAAACTCAGCAGGGGTGACAGGGTTCCTGAGTAGTGTCAGCAACCACGGCATGTTGGGGTATCCAGAGTCTCTTAAATTTAAACAGAAAAGACTTCATGTGTCTGAAAACAGGGTACAACCTGACATACAAGCAACACACAACATAAACAGTCAACATTACCCACCAACAAGCCAGGCACGCTGATTTGGCAGCTGAGACATCATCTGTGGGATCGTACTGTTTCTCATAATGTAGGCGTCGTGTGCTGATCCTGGGAAACGCGCACAGACATGTGAGATCATCATGTCAGGCAGACATACCACCAGGGCATTTATGGAGTGGTAATGTTTACGATTCCTGTATGTTTGTTCATTGACTTGTGGTGGGACCAAAGCCACATGTGTACCATCAATGGAGCCAATGACATGTGGCATTCTGCCCAAAGCATAAAAATCACTCTTGATGTCGGAAAACTGTCCTGGTGTTGGGAACTTGATGTACAGGTTCAGAAAATGTAACATTGCCTTCAAAAAATCATGAAGCACACGGCTAAACATTGTCTGTGACATCCCACCAGCAGTAGCCACAGTATACTGGAAGGTTCCTGTGGCAAAGAAATGTAGGGCTGCCATCACCTTCACCTTGGGGGTCAGTGCAAATGGGTATGGGCGTCCAGGTAGCAAATGTGGGGCAAACTGCTCTGCCAACTCCTCAATGAGTGGTCTGGTGAAGCGGTAACGTCTGATGCTGTCACGTTCTACCATGGTCTGTAGGTCGGGGAAGGGTCTGTGGACAGCTGGTCTCCTGCAGCACATATGTAACAAATTAAAACACTTTCCAATGTGGTAAGGAACATGCAAAAACTCATGTACTACATCAAAGCAAGACTCAATGAAGTCAGATATGTAATGTTGAGCCTCGACACAAAGGGCAGCTCTGTGACCCTTACCGAACATTTCATTTTATGATGGTTTGTCCACAATTACAATGCTGTGCTGTGACTAATCACTGGTGTCTGTCACAGTCCATGTGATCAAACATTACATACTAAATACACACCTAATAAAGTATCAAAGGTAGATGTTTGTAACAACTATAACATGGTGGAAAGGTACACAGACATGGATCATGTAATGCCACCTAGGTGGAACACTAGATACAGACAGCGTGTCACCATGCACACCACTGTCATAGTGTGGACACTGTCATGATGTCATGTCTGACATACATGTACTATCACATACACAAAACATTCATGATGTGTAGCACATCTTTTTTTGCCAAGCATACATGTATGTCTGTGTTAGACTTGGCATCTTTTGGCGTGTTTCCCCTGACTTTTTGCTTTCTGACCTCCCGGTTTTGACTCTGTTTTTGCTGGTGTAATGATTCTGCGCACTTTCCTCACTGCTGTCCAGTGGGAAAGTGCAAGTGCTCCTGTATAAAATATGTTATGGATTGGTGTTTCCTTGATTGGCCTATTTGGTTTATGTGTCAGTCCCTTGTAAAGTGCACTGCGAGTGCCAGGGCCTATAGACCAAATGCTGTTGGTGGGCTGCAGCACTGGATTGTGCCACCCACGCAAACAGCCCGTAAAGTGTAACTCGGGCCTGCCATCGCAGAGCATGTGCGCAGCCTGGGGCTGCCATGTCGACTTGGCAAGTGCACACACTTGCAAGTCCCTAAACCTTCCCTTTGCTACATGTTAGTCACCCCTAAGGTAGGCCCAAGGTACCCCTGTGGGTCAGGGTGCGTTGTATGCGAAAGGTAGGACATGCCCGGGTGTGTGTGGCATGTCCTGATAGTGAATTACAGCCTAGTTTGTTTTCACTATTGCAAGGCTACCTGTTCCCCCTAGGCCAGAACGGGCAGTTTTGATTATTACAGCTTATAATCCTAACTGACCCGGGAACATGGTAGAAATTCGAGTTTAGTATGCCTGGACTCAGAATGATAAAATGCATCTTTTAGTGAAGTTGGTTTTAACATTCTGTGTTCGAAAATACCACTTCTAGAAAGTGGGTATTTTCTTGTCTAACCATCCAAGCCTGCCTCTGCGGTGTTGTGTATTCCTTGTCTGGAGTGTGAGTGACAGGGGCTGGGGGATGCCAGGAGACAGGGTGAGTCAGCCCAGGGCTGAATAGCAAGGTCTACATGTAGATGGGTGGGAGGGGTCGCACCTGGGCCCTGAATAGGACAGTGCCTTCCCTCCACAATGCTGGCTCCACCTCCTGTGGTGCGTCTGATGTCCCTGGCCTACTCACTGAAAGAAGGGACGGAGACTTGTCAACAAAGTGCTCCAGAACTGGTTTGGACTAGGCAAAGGCCTCTCTGCCTTCAGAGAACAAAGGAATTTGGGATATAAATATTGGGGCCCTGACCCCATGAATTTAGATCTCGCTGGAATCAAGGAACCTGCCAAGACGAAGAGCTGGAAGAGCTGCCAGGAGGAGTACTGCCCCTTTGCTGTGTTGTTGCTTTGTTGGGTTGGCCTGCAGCTGCTGCTTCTGCCTTGGGCAGTGAAAGGACTGGACTGAACTTTCTACAAACTTGTGCTGAGTATCTCCAAGGGCCTGAAACCGAGCTGGCCTCCTGTTAAGAAGTCTCAGGGACTACAAAGACTTCACAAGCCTCTGGGTACCGCTTCTGGACACGCTGTTTCAGTTGCCACAGAGGAAGGGAACCGCAACCGACTCCGTCAACCGAATCCATCCCTGGCCGGTGACCTGTTTGCACCGCAGACCGCATCGCCCCGCTTCGCATCGCAACCCTGGTCTCACCGTGGGCGGCGTCCGACGCCGCCAACATCGAGCCGCTGCTTGCACCGTGACCTGTGGGCACCGCAGTTCGCATC
The DNA here is from genome assembly GCA_963921515.1 of Calotriton arnoldi. Classification (NCBI taxonomy): domain Eukaryota; kingdom Metazoa; phylum Chordata; class Amphibia; order Caudata; family Salamandridae; genus Calotriton; species Calotriton arnoldi. Next base: position 2,124,116 of record CAWUFW010000650.1, on the reverse strand, counting down.
GCATCGCTTCACTGAACCAACCGGACCCGACCGACGCGGTCGCTGCAGCTGGCTCAAGAATCGTGACCGCATCGCATTTGGGGCACCGCTCGCACGTCTGCGACGCACCGCTCCGACTCGCACCGCTGTCCGACGCCAGCTCCCGCACTCCGGCTAGGTCGCCTGCAGCGCAACCTGTCAGCACCGCATCGAGCATCGTCTCACCCTGCATCGCACGCCTTGGACTCACCCTGCACGACGCTCATCGAGCCGCTGCCTGCACCGCATCGAGGACACCGCACCTTGCATCGCTCTGTCTTGCACCGCAACCGCGATGAACGCCGACCGGCTCGTACACTCCGTACCAGCCACAACGAGAAAGGTACTGTAACCGAGTCTGTTCATGACTCTGCTGGCCCGTATCGACGCGGTCGGCTGGAACTGTTAGACTCTGTGGTTTTCAGCATCACGGTAGGCTCGGACGGAGCTACCGACTCGTACGAACTTTGCTTTTGTGCTATTCTTGCAAAGAAGAAGTTACCGTATCAAGCATTCATTTTTAAAGTATAGTATTGTGGATTTTTGTCGTAATTGGTCTTGTCTTGAGTATATAAAATATTGGTTATTTTTCTAAACTGGTGTGGTGTCCGTTTGTAGTGCTTACACTGTATTACTGTTGGTTATGTGCAAATGCTTTACACACTGCCTCTGAATTAAGCCTGACTGCTCGTGCCAAGCTACCACGAGGGTGAGCAGGGGTTACTTCACGAGTGTAACACCCTTACCCTGACTAGGAAGAAGGGTCCCTACTTGGACAAAGGTGCAAGCCCTTGCCAACTAGAGATCCCATTTCTAACATTGGTTGTCAGCGGTGAGGATAGGACTTGTGTTTGCACTTGACTTCCAGTGATTGGTGTGCACTACTACCATATCGCAGACCATTATGTACCACATACTGGTTCTTTTTCTTTTGGCCTATTTTTGATCTTGCCAGTTTTCAACTCACTACTTTTGTCATGCCTGAATCAATTGCATCATCCGTTGCATCTCTGGAAGTTATCTTTGAGGAGGATAGGTTGGAATCCTACGCCGTAAAGGAGCTACGAGCGATTTGTAAAAACTTGAAAGTCCAAATTAAAGGCCTCACAAGGAAGGAGGAGCTACAGAAGGCGCTGAGGGCCTGGGTAGCAGCCAGACATGCCAATGGGCAGCCTGGTAATCTCAGTGAGGAGGCGGAGGAGCCTATTTCCAGGGTGGATGTGCTTTTGGGTAGGGGGAACCCGCCAGGTCAGGCAGCAGCAGTCTGTCCCCAGAGGAGCTGGAGGACAGGCGGGAGGCAAGGCAGTTTGAGCTGCAGAAGCTCAGGCTGGAGAGTGAGCGGGAGGAGAAGAGATTGGCCATAGAAGAGAGGAAGATGCTCTTAGAGCATGAGAGAGAACTGAAGGAGCTAGAACTTAGGAGTAAGTCAGGCTCAGATGGTGGCAGCAATTCGTCCAGAAAAGCAGACAGGATTGTGCACATTCCCAAGAACGTAGGCAAGGAGTTCAAGAAGGGGGATGACATACAAAGGTGGTTTCAGGGTTATGAGGCAGCCATACACATGAATGGGGTCCCTGAGGAGGATTGGGGAGCAGGATTGTGGCCACTTTTCCCGGAAGAAGCAAGGGATGCTCTAATAGCTTTGGGTAAGGGGTATCACCTCACCTATGCTGACATGAAGGATGCCCTTCTCACGAAGTATGGTCTTACTCCTGAAAAGTACAGGGATCAGTTCAGGTCCAGTAAGAAGTCTGATGCCAACACTTGTTCTGCAGGTCTCTGGATGGTTGGGTGAAGGGCAGTAGCGTAACAGATTTTCAGGGGCTCCACAACTTGATTGCATGGGAGCACTTGTCTAGTCTATGTTTTGCAGATCTGCGCCAGCACCTAGTTGATAGTAAGCTAACTGACCCCAGGAAGCTTGCTATGGAAGCGGACCGCTGGGTGAGTACCAGGGTCCACAAGAAAGCGTTTGGGGAGACTCAGCCAAAGGTGGGCAGGGTCCCCAGCAGAAAGGTGGGGGGACAAGGGTAAAGCACAGGAGTTCTCTAAAGGGCCCCAAACTAGTACCCAGGGTAAAGGTTCCCAGCCCCCGGTGATAAGAAGAAAGGGGTCTCCACAGGAAGCCTGTTGAGACCAGCCCCACAAGTGTTATGCATGTGACCAGGTAGGTCACTTTAAGAGGGACCCCAAGTGCCCGAAGGGGACACAGCCACCCACCGGTGGACAGTCCAAAGTGTTGGCTAGTGTAGCGCTTGGGGAGGAGGGGTGCCCACAGGAGGGTGGGGATCCCGCAGAAATGACCCTTGTCTCACTAGGGTTCAGTGAGATGGTCCCAGGAAACCAGGTGCCCCCTAACACAAAGAAATATAGCACATGGGTGACCATTAATGGGAACAGGGTAGAGGCTCTCAGAGATACTGGAGCCAGTGTGACCTCAGTCCGGTGTCACCTGGTCTCTGAGAAGCAAGTAGTCCCAGGAGAATTCCACCAAGTAGTTGCTGTAGACAACTCAGAGCGCCAATGTATGGTGGCGCAGGTTCCCTTTGAATGGGGGGGGTCTCAGGTCCCTTGAGGGTGGTTGTGAGCCCTACCATGCCTGTAGGTGTCTGCTAGGAAACGACCTGGAGCAGTCCTCATGGAAGGAGGTTGAGCTCAGGTCTCACTTGGAGATGCTTGGGTTGCCAGAGTGGGCATGCGTGTCTACTCGGTCAATGGCAGCCAGAAAGGGTGATCAAGAGGACTTGGAGCCTGAAACAGTGGCCCAAGTCCCTGCCAAGAGAAAGGGCAGGGCGCGGGAAACCGGCCCTCTAAGTTCCCACGGACCGGGAGGAGCGGACCTCGAGGGGACGCCCCGGTGCCTACAGGGGAGCAGGTAGCCGAACTGGGAGACATCTCTGAGCTGACCCATTGGCAGCAGAAGGGGGTCCCACCAGGGAGGAGTTCTGCAGGGAGCAGAGCGAGTGCCCTACTCTGGAGGGTCTGCGGCGGCAGGCTGCAGACCAGGCAGCTGGCAATCAGTCCGGGTCACATCTGATCTACTGGGAGAGTGGTCTCCTATACAGTGAGCCTAAGGTTGCTGAGCCTGGGTCAGCCCGTGTGCTGGTGGTACCCCAGCGCTTCAGGACCTTCCTACTGGGTCTGGCTCATGGCGTGCCTTTGGCAGGACATTTGGGGCAGGACAAGACCTTTGACAGGCTTGTCACCCACTTCTTTTGGCCCCAAATGCGAAGGCAGTCAGATGCACACTGTAGGTCTTGCCAAACTTGCCAGGCAAGTGGTAAGAGTGGGAGGAAGGTCAAAGCTCCTCTCCAACCTTTTCCTGTTGTTGGAACACCCTTTGAAAGGGTAGGGATGGATATTGTGGGGCCACTGGATCCCAAGACAGCCATGGGCAACAGGTACATCCTGGTCTTGGTGGACCATGCCACCCGGTACCCGGAGGCAATCCCTCTCAGGACAACGACGGCGCCAGTGGTGGGCCGGGCGTTAATGGGGATCTTTTCCCGTGTGGGATTCCCCAGAGAGGTGGTTTCTGATAGGGGGACCAATTTCATATCGAAGTATATGACATCCCTGTGGAAGGAGTGTGGTGTAACCTACAAGTTCACCACTCCTTACCACCCACAAGGAAACTGTCTGGTGGAGAGATTCAACCAGACCTTGAAAGGCATGATCAAGGGTCTAACAGAACCCATGAGGCGTAAGTGGGACGTCCTCTTGCCATGCCTACTCTTTGCATACAGGGAGGTGCCTCAGAAGTCTCTTGGGTACAGCCCCTTTGAGCTCCTGTATGGCCACCCTGTCAGAGGACCTCTGAGTTTGGTAAAGGAAGGCTGGGAGGCAGCTCCCAGGAAAACTCCCCAGGATGTATTTAGCTACATGCTGGCCTTTAGAAACCAAACTGCCCACTTCAGGAAACTCGCTCAGGCGAACCTAGAAGCAAGCCAGGAAGAAATGAAGAGATGGTATGACCAGAATGCCACTCTGGTCGAATTTCAACCTGGGCAAAAAGTGTGGGTCATGGCCCCAGTGGCACCTTGTGCCTTGCAGGACAAGTGGACTGGGCCATATGAGGTAAGGAGCGCAAAAGTGGCGTCACCTACCTGGTGGATTTGCAGGCTCCAAGGAACCCTTTGAGGGTCCTTCACGTGAACCGCCTCAAGCCCCACTTCGAGAGGTCCGAAGTGAGTATGCTCTTGGCGACAGATGATGGGGTGGAAGAGGAGAGTGAGCCTCTCCCTGACCTCCTGTCTACCAAGGAGCATGATGGGTCAGTAGAGGGTGTGATCCTCTCCCCTACTCTGACTCAGGAGCAGCAGGGGGACTGTCGCCAGTTGTTGGGACAGTTCGCCCCACTGTTCTCTCTGACTCCCGGTGTTACTCACTGGTGTACCCATGACGTGGACACCGGTGACAGCCCTCCTGTGAAGCACAAGATTTACAGGTTGACTGACCGGGTCAGAGCCAGCATCAAGGAGGAGGTCTCTAAGATGTTGGCGTTAGGGGTGATTGAGCCCTCCCACAGTCCTTGGGCCAGCCCAGTGGTCTTGGTCCCAAAGGCTGCGGCGCCCGGTGCCACTCCAGAACTCCGGTTTTGTGTGGACTACCGTGGGCTCAATGCCGTCACCAGGACTGGCCGCGCACCCCATCCCCAGAGCTGATGAGCTCATTGATCGGTTGGGAGCTGCCCGGTTCCTCAGCACGTTTGATTTGACGTCTGGGTACTGGCAGATTGCCTTAACCGATGGGGCCAAGGAGAGATCAGCATTCTCAACCCCAGAAGGTCATTACCAATTCCGGGTGATGCCCTTTGGGTTGAAGAATGCCCCTGCCACCTTTCAGAGGTTGGTCAATCAGGTGTTGGCTGGGCTGGAGGATTTCAGTGCCGCCTACCTGGATGACATTGCTGTGTTCAGTTCCAGCTGGGAAGAACATTTACAGCACCTTGAGAAAGTGTTGAGGGCTCTGCAAGGTGCAGGCCTCACGATCAAGGCCAGTAAGTGCCAGATCGGGCAGGGTTCTGTGGTGTACTTGGGACACCAGGTAGGAAGCGGCCAGGTGGCGCCCCTACAACCCAAGATTGACACCATTCTGGCTTGGGAACCCCCAAGACCCAGACAGAGGTGAGAGCCTTCTTAGGTCTCACCGGTTACTATAGGAGATTTGTTAAGGGCTATGGCACCATCGTTGCCCCCTTAACAGAGCTGACCTCTAAGAGGCAGCCCAGGAAAGTGATCTGGACTGAGTCCTGCCAGAAATCTTTTGATGCCCTGAAGGCAGCCATGTGCACGGCGCCCGTGCTCAAGGCACCTGACTTCTCCAAGGAATTCGTCGTGCAGACTGACGCTTCAGAGCATGGTGTGGGAGCGGTGCTCTCACAGCTGAATGAAGAGGGCCTGGATCAGCCTGTAGTCTTCCTTAGCAGGAGACTACTTCCCAGGGAACAGAGGTGGAGTGCCATAGAAAGGGAAGCTTTTGCTGTGGTCTGGGCACTGAAGAAGTTGAGACCATACCTGTTTGGGACTCACTTCCGGGTTCAGACAGACCACAGGCCCCTCAGATGGTTGATGCAAATGAGGGTGAGAATCCAAAACTGCTGAGGTGGTCCATCTCCCTACAGGGAATGGACTTTACGGTGGAACACCGTCCTGGTACAGAACACGCCAACGCAGATGGTCTGTCCAGGTTCTTCCGCCTTAGTGAAGAGAACTCCAATGGGGTTGGGTAGTTCTCCCTACTTTCAGCTGGAGGGGACATGTGTTAGACTTGGCATCTTTTGGCGTGTTTCCCCTGACCTTTTGCTTTCTGACCTCCTGGTTTTGACTCTGTTTTTGCTGGTGTAATGATTCTGCGCACTTTCCTCACTGCTGTCCAGTGGGAAAGTGCAAGTGCTCCTGTATAAAATATGTTATGGATTGGTGTTTCCATGATTGGCCTATTTGGTTTATGTGTCAGTCCCTTGTAAAGTGCACTGCGAGTGCCAGGGCCTATAGACCAAATGCTGTTGGTGGGCTGCAGCACTGGATTGTGCCACCCACGCAAACAGCCCGTAAAGTGTAACTCGGGCCTGCCATCGCAGAGCCTGTGCGCAGCCTGGGGCTGCCATGTCGACTTGGCAAGTGCACACACTTGCAAGTCCCTAAACCTTCCCTTTGCTACATGTTAGTCACCCCTAAGGTAGGCCCAGAGGTACCCCTGTGGGCAGGGTGCGTTGTATGCGAAAGGTAGGACATGCCCGGGTGTGTGTGGCATGTCCTGATAGTGAATTACAGCCTAGTTCGTTTTCACTATTGCAAGGCTACCTGTTCCCCTAGGCCAGAACGGGCAGTTTTGATTATTACAGCTTATAATCCTAACTGACCCCGGGAACATGGTAGAAATTCGAGTTTAGTATGCCTGGACTCAGAATGATAAAATGCATCTTTTAGTGAAGTTGGTTTTAACATTCTGTGTTCGAAAATACCACTTCTAGAAAGTGGGTATTTTCTTGTCTAACCATCCAAGCCTGCCTCTGCGGTTGTGTATTCCTTGTCTGGAGTGTGAGTGACAGGGGCTGGGGGATGCCAGGAGACAGGGTGAGTCAGCCCAGGGCTGAATAGCAAGGTCTACATGTAGATGGGTGGGAGGGGTCGCACCTGGGCCCTGAATAGGACAGTGCCTTCCCTCCACAATGCTGGCTCCACCTCCTGTGGTGCGTCTGATGTCCCTGGCCTACTCACTGAAAGAAGGGACGGAGACTTGTCAACAAAGTGCTCCAGAACTGGTTTGGACTAGGCAAAGGCCTCTCTGCCTTCAGAGAACAAAGGAATTTGGGATATAAATATTGGGGCCCTGACCCCATGAATTTAGATTTCGCTGGAATCAAGGAACCTGCCAAGACGAAGAGCTGGAAGAGCTGCCAGGAGGAGTACTGCCCCTTTGCTGTGTTGTTGCTTTGTTGGGTTGGCCTGCAGCTGCTGCTTCTGCCTTGGGCAGTGAAAGGACTGGACTGAACTTTCTACAAACTTGTGCTGAGTATCTCCAAGGGCCTGAAACCGAGCTGGCCTCCTGTTAAGAAGTCTCAGGGACTACAAAGACTTCACAAGCCTCTGGGTACCGCTTCTGGAACGCTGTTTCAGTTGCCACAGAGGAAGGGAACCGCAACCGACTCCGTCAGCCGAATCCATCCTGGCCGGTGACCTGTTTGCACCGCAGACCGCATCGCCCCGCTTCGCATCGCAACCCTGGTCTCACCGTGGCGACGTCCGACGCTGCCAACATCGAGCCGCTGCTTGCACCGTGACCTGTGGGCACCGCAGTTCGCATCGCATCGCTTCACTGAACCAACCGGACCCGACCGGCGCGGTCGCCTGCAGCTGGCTCAAGAATCGTGACCGCATCGCATTTGGGGCACCGCTCGTACGTCTGCGATGCACCGCTCCGACTCGCACCGCTGTCCGACGCCAGCTCCCGCACTCCGGCTAGGTCACCTGCAGCGCAACCTGTCAGCACCGCATCGAGCATCGTCTCACCCTGCATCGCATGCCTTGGACTCACCGACTCCGTCTGCATGACGCTCATCGAGCCGCTGCCTGCACCGCATCGAGGGACACCGCACCTTGCATCGCTCCGTCTTGCACCGCAACCGCGATGAACGCCGACCGGCTCGTACACTCCGTACCAGCCACAACGAGAAAGGTACTGTAACCGAGTCTGTTCATGACTCTGCTGGCCCGTATCGACGCGGTCGGCTGGAACTGTTAGACTCTGTGGTTTTCAGCATCACGGTAGGCTCGGACGGAGCTACTGACTCGTACGAACTTTGCTTTTGTGCTATTCTTGCAAAGAAGAAGTTACCGTATCAAGCATTCATTTTTAAAGTATAGTATTGTGGATTTTTGTCGTAATTGGTCTTGTCTTGAGTATATAAAATATTGGTTATTTTTCTAAACTGGTGTGGTGTCCGTTTGTAGTGCTTACACTGTATTACTGTTGGTTATGTGCAAATGCTTTACACACTGCCTCTGAATTAAGCCTGACTGCTCGTGCCAAGCTACCACGAGGGTGAGCAGGGGTTACTTCACGAGTGTAACACCCTTACCCTGACTAGGAAGAAGGGTCCCTACTTGGACAAAGGTGCAAGCCCTTGCCAACTAGAGATCCCATTTCTAACAGTCTGTGACACAAAGACACAACAGCAACTCACATGCCAAATACAAGTTGATGTCTCAGATAAATATCATTAACAACATCAACAATGTAGTGTCTGCATTGTACAAGACTCAGATACTGTGGATTCACTCAAAATAACTTCACTCAATGCACTTTCTAAAACACTGTCCAATAAAGCAGTGATTATGTGTGGATGTAACCTGTGTTAACACAATGATCCCCTGGGATTGTGTCCAAGCCTAGGAGGGTGATCTGTGAAGTGGTCACTCACAGTTGTGAGGTTCCTCACAAACAATGTATTTGGTGCACATCAAGCTTGGCTCATCATGGGAGCGTGAGCTATAAAGTACTCTGTCCAATATGACATGTGAATCACTGTAGCCACACATGTAATGCAGCAGAACATAAATATTTGCTATACCGTCTAACATGCTGATTGATTAGTGTAGGGTGCCTGAGCCTCACCCAAAACGTGTGGTTTGCATCCTTTGGCTGTTGACTGTAATGGTGAACAACGCGGGTGAGTATTGAGTGCACGCGTGTGCTGCATCCGAATCAAGCCTGACGCACACACAGCCCTGCCAAGTACCACGCATCAGGCGTTAGACTAACGCATTTCAGTGTGGTGGGCTGCATCACCGCACTGAAATGCGAAGTCACGCATATTAGCCTGTGCCAAAGCTCTGCGGCCCAAGCACTGGCTGCTAATTATAATTACACTAAAGTTGAGTGGTACAGGCAGGGTGCAGTGCGCACTGCTGTGCAGACTTCTTGCGATGCTTAATGCTACAACATAGCACAGGTTCAATCACCGTGCGGCACACATTTCAGGAACGCCAAGTAGTGCATGCCAATGGCTACTACAGAGACATTGAGGAGAAAGGGTGAGTTCTGTCAGACTCACAGTTATAGGTCAAGTGGGTAGTTACGTAGCCTAGGCTGGCTTCTGTGGCAAAAGCAGGTGGCAGTTAAATTCAGATTAGTGGCTGCTGCCTAATGACTCATGAACTTGCGGTGCCGCGGTAACGAACACTACGGCGCAACTGACCCTACCCAGCTGGGCCTACCGCGTCTGACAAAAACACCTGGACTCTCACTGCGGAAGCAGGACTGGGCTGTGAAGCCCCACACCCTGCACAGTTCTTCGTCCACCCGGCCTGCCCACTGGCATTCCTCCAACCTGCCACAGTAGCCTCGGTAGGAGTGCCAAATTCACCCGAGGTGCGACGCTGCCTCAGAGTCCGTACTAGTGACCTGCTTGTCACATATCATCCCTGGAAGCACCCTAATGAGAATCCGCATGGCGATGTGATGCCTTGCCTGTTGTTCATGTTGCTTTTCAGCAGCTGGCACTGCTCCACAGGTGTAGCGTCAGTGACACTGACACTTTCTGTGGCGTCCGTGGGCAGATTTTTGACTTTTAAACACACGAGCCTCCTGCTTGGGTCATGCGTTTGGCATAGTTGAACCCAAATGTACTTCTGCATCATTAGATACATTCTGTAGTGTCTTGTGGTTTGTGGCCTCCTGGACTGCCTTGCTACGTTGACTTAGGCCTGGCTGCAATGATGCCTTTTTGCGCACGTTACTTTGTGCCGTTGTTTTTCCAGCCTCTGCTTCTGCCCGGCTATATTAGAACTGTCTGCATATCTGTCTTTCACCTTTTCTCCTGTTCCCTTTGGGCTACGTCTGCACAACATGTACAAGGTCAAAAAACAACGTCCCTTGTTCTTGCTGATCTGGCCAGTCCCTCGCACTTAGACATAACACTAGGTACAGCTGCCCTGGAGAAATTCGTGTGCTTTTAATATTGTGATTTCACGGTTAGAGACACTTGGAGAAAAACCTTTCCAGAGAGAAGAGCTGTGCTTGTCTGATGATGTAAACCTTGCATCTAGATATTGAGGTATGGGGGTTCGCTCGACCAAGCCCAGAGGTCTTCTGTTTTTATAATAAACTAGCTACTAGCACGGGGAGGGTGGTAAGGTCATTTAGCCCTATATCCACTGCTTTATGAAATGCTTTCCCCGTTCGTATTCTATGGAGTTGTAACTATGCTGATTATATTATCCTTATGCATTATGCTGATAGTACTGGCACGTGTACTGTATCTTAGAGCACGGTAGTTGAAATAAACATTTTAAACTATACAGTGTCTCTTCTTACGCACGTTGTGGACAAGTATGACTGAGTTATGAAAGGGTGTTCTTGCTCCTGCGAGTCCTGAGAGAGAGAGATACCATGTTCTGGGTTGTCTAATCATTGGTAGCATTGTTGCTAATGAGACGCTAAAGCTAGTCGGATTGGGGTTTTAGGTGCTAAGGTTTATGGTTGGCTCACCACTATATTCCGAGGTCCTATTATCCTGTGCATAGCTCTGTGTATGTGCAGAATCCCTACAAAATGGTGCAACCAACGAGTGGGCTGCTTATCTGCGAGGCAGCTAGGTAGTACTTGTGCTTGTCCACAAACCCTTCACAGAGCGCTTCCGGAAGCGTGTGTGACGGTGATAACTCCTATATTGACGTTTTTATAGGTTCTTTCAAGCTTGAAGTTGTTAAAGGTTTTTAAATAATACCCTCTATTGTGCTGCCTCATATTAGGTTGTCGAGAAATTCTAGCCTACAATGGCTGTTCAAATAGCGGCACATAGCCGCGCAGCTCCGGGCTCACTTAACAGTGTATGGAGTGCCTGACGCGGTGTCGATCTGATCTTTGTGGTACAAGCGGATCCAGCTTAACACTTTGAGGTGTTTTACTCTTGGGTCACCTTTCCGGCGGTGGATGGGGCTGATAATTTGTTCCATGAATATACAGCCACCGTTGTTCCTAATCACTATAGACCATATAGGAATCTTGAAGTACCGCTCACGGCTTGGCAACACCGTGTTTGGTTTGATGGCGCCCTCCCCCAACCGGTTACCGCGGTTCGTTTAGGCCCCTTATCAATTGAAGGGGCCACTTGGCCTGTCTTGGCCGGGTATACCCCACATCCATGTTATATGATGGTGGCAGTCGGTGAACTGCGTAATTTGCATTCGTCTTTGATACGAGTGCATAGAGCTTTAGTACAGTATGTTACAGGCAACATCCAGGAGCCCCGCCTGGAGTTGCAGCCCATCCAGCTGGTGCAGGCGGTGTAACCATAAGTCCTGTCATGGTTAATTCGGTGATGGGCAAGCGCCCACAAAATAAGGATGATTTTCCTTATTGGCTTGCAGAAAAATTTGACCAGCTGGAGGCAGTTTTCCAAATACCTCTCCCGTGGAAAAACACAGGATATTGACGATTAGTTTGCCAAAAGACTTAATCCCGAGTTGGCAGAATGCAACAACTGGGGTAGGTTATTCGCAGCAGTATATGCGAAGTGTTTCGACACTCCTTCCATGACGGTTCTCCCCTCTGTAATTAAACGAGTGCAGGATGAACATGGCCCTGAAGCGGCTGTGGAATTAGGGATGAGACTGGTGGGAGTGTTCGACGTAGTAGCTGATTTGATCCTTGCAAATGTCAAGGGCGATGCAGTTAACTTTCAAGTAGCTAATGCTTTGGCTTTGATCCCAGATCCGGACAAGCCGCGCGAATTACCGAAAATTATTGCACAGGCTTACAAAACAATTGGTCGCAATAGCCTGGGAGTTAAGCCCTTTGCTAAATCGCAAACACAATCGCAGCAACCACAAAAAGCTCAATCTGAGAAAGATGAGAAACCAGTTTTTACTGAAAAGAGCTGGAGGTTGAAAAAACAGGGTAAGCAACAGAAGAAGCCGGGGTCGCGAGGCGCATCCCCGGTTTCCATCTCTTCTGAACGCACTTATGATTTGCGTGATAGGGCGAGAATTAAATCTCCAGAGAGATTTCAAGTCCCTAATTTGCGTTCTCCTCGTTCTTCACAGGCACCAACAACTTCGCAGGCTGGTGGAGGAGATCGCCAGGATAGAGGAAGGGGTTGAGAGGCTCCACAGGGACGAGACCAACCTCGACAACAAGTCTGAGGGAAAGCAGAAGAATTTCAACGTTCTCGCCCACAGTTTCAGAAGAAGAAAGTTGCCGCTGTAACAGCGAGATATGCCACAGACGGTGAGAACGAGACTCCTGAATTGGACGTGGGCAGTGACACTCCTAGACAGCGCTGCGGAAGTTACCATAGTGCGGGAGGCGCTACGTCCTCATGTGGAGGCGACAGCAACTGAAACATTCATTACTGTCGAGACAGCAGACACCAGAGTGGCACCCCCTGACAGACTATATAATATTGTCATTCAAATTGAAGGTGACATTCAGCGTGTTATTAAAGAGATTTTTTGGGAAAATCTGACCTCTTCGTACGACATTCTGTTAGCGGAGGCGGATTGGCTGCCCCCATTCATACTTGCTGCGCGTAAAGGGGAGGAGGTAATCCTTCCGAGCTTTTCTCGTCATGTCCCCAAGGACAAAGCGGAGGCTCTAGCAGCTGAGTGGGCTGTGTCCCTGGCTCCAGCGTTATACCGCAACCACGTGGGATGGGATGAAGATTCTCCCCCCCCATGATATTCCTTTGCGGTCGCTGCCACAGCCACAACCCCAATATCCCATCAAACGGGAAGCTAAAGGTCCCGTTTCCGAAATTCTGACTCAGTTAGAATATCAAGGAGTGATTGAAACATGCGTGTCACCGATGAATAATCCCCTTTTCGCGGTTTCTAAACCCGATGGATCGTACCGCTTAGTTTTGGATTACCGACATTTGAACTCTCATTGTCGGACCTTTGCGGTGCAAAACACACACAGTTCTGTGCTTGTAGACAGTCTTGTTCGTAAAAAATATAAAACTACACTTGACCTATCCAATGGATTCTACACGCACAACTTGGCCCGGAGAGTAGCCAATGGAGCGCTTTTACCTCCGGTGGTAAATTATTCAAATTCCGGCATTTACCTATGGGCTACAAGAACAGTCCAGGCGTATTCGCTGCCCGTGTTGTCTCTTTGTTAGACGGCATAGACCCAGATGCATGTTCGTACGTCGATGATATTTATCTGACAGGCGACGAATTGTACCCGCATCTTTCCGAGTGGACCGCATTATTCTAGAATTTGCGGTTTTGGTTATAAGTTTAACTTTGCCAAATCTCACATTGCTGAACTTACCGTTTTGTTTTGGGCTATGAGCTGAACAATGAAGGTAAGGCCTTAGCCCCCCATTTCCTGGAGAAATGTGCACTTTTGTGCCCTCCTACCACTCTGAAGAAACTTCAGTCTTTACTGGGTTTTCTAAATTTCGGGCGTACTTACATTCCTGAATATGCCCAGCGTATCAAGCCACTGTATGCCTTGATACAACCTAACTTTTCGAAGTCATGCTGGCTTCCGGAGCATTCCTCCATTCTGCAGTCTTTGCAGACAGACCTGCTTGAGCCTAAATTCTTGTTGACTCGTGACAACCACACAAACCTGGTGATTAGAATCATTCCAGGGGCAGTGGGTTTCACGTAATTGACTTTTAACGAAGGTGACACTGTACCAATCGCATACAAGTCACATCTTTACACTTCCGCTGAAATGCGCTTTTCATCTGTGGAGAAAGTTTTGACTGCAGTGCAGATGGCGATTCTAAAAGAACGCGCACTGGCACAGGGAAAACGCATTCTGGTGGTAACACCATATCCTTCCCTAGAGGCAGTGACGAAAGCAAGTGTTCCGAACTCTAAAGCTTTGCACCCCCATTGGATACAATGGGCAACATCTTTGACGTCTCCGGATGTCACTTTTATCTTTGATTCTTCTCTTCAGACTCAGGAGTTTTTACAGTATGAATTTGTTCATCCTCCTCCTCTGTCCTTGCTACCGCTTGAGGAATACAAATGTATTATTTATACCGATGGTTCGGCACAACCGGCCACGGGTTCCAAGCATGCTTATTCAGCAGCATGTGCTATTGTTGCAGGTACCTTTGTGAAAGGTAAGTTCAAATCAACTGTAGTGCACACTCAGGCACTAGGAGACAGTACTGCACAATTGGCCGAGCTGCGCGCATTGGTGCTAGCACTTGAGTTCGATAATCCTGATGTGACCACTCTAATTGTATGCGATTCTTACTACTGTGTTCAGTCTTACAATGACAATCTGTTCTTTTTGTCGCAAAATGACTACAGAGACGCAAAAGGTAGCACAATTAAGCATTAGATGCTTTGGGTTCGAGTGGCAGATTTGAAACAACGTCTGCCTCTCACACAGGTGGTTCACACTCTTGGCCACCAGCGTGTGGGCGCACACGCTGTCGGTAACGGTTTGGCAGACGAAGCTGCCAAATCAGCAGTAGCCACGTGCTCAGTCGCAGCAGTTACAAGATCCATGTCTAAAATAGATAATGATATTTTAGCAGCTATTGCTGCGACGAAGGAAGGTGCTAATTACCCTAGGGGTTTCCCTTCCAAATACTCTTATCAATTAGGCCCCGAACAGGCTCCTTTCGTAAGAATACCAGACGTTGGTGATCGGCTGATTCCCAACGCTGACCGCAGACTTTCCTTGATAACAGCCGCACACGAAGGCATGGCTTCGGCTCATGCTGGCGTGTCTGCGACGGTTTCCATCTTGCAGCAGCGTTATTGGGGGCATGGTTTATACAAACAAACCCGTACTTATGTGCTTTCTTGTGACGTTTGTCAGCAGATTAAGCCTTCCACGGTTCACGGCCACCACAGACCGCGCTCTGCATTTCTAACAGACCTTTTGGGTGTGTTTACCTGGATCACTGCGGTCCATTTTCTTCAGACACTGCATATAAATATATCTTAGTTGCGGTGGATTCGTGCACACGTTTCATCTGGGTTTGGCCACAACGAAGTGCTGATGCTCGAAATGTCATAAGGGATTTGCGTGTCTTTGTGGGAATTTTCGCCTGTGGCACCTTCCATTCTGACCAAGGTCCGGCGTTCGCCTATAAGGCTTACAAGGATGCAATGGGTTCACTGGGGGTGCGGGTGAAATTTTCGTCTCCATATCGGCCTGAGGGCAACTTGATTGTTGAGCGAATGAACCGTGACTTAAAGCAATCCTTGACAGCTAGAGTCTTAGGTACTGGCAGGAACTGGCTGGCCCACTTGTATACCGTACAACGTGCACTTAATAATCTCCCTAGAAGACCTCTGGGTGGGCGGACCCCATACGAAATGCTCTTTGGCATACGAATGTTTGTGCCCGACCTTGATGGTCTAGACATGGCGGCGCAATCCGCCATCTTTGATGTAGATAACCATTCTACTATGTTACAGGACTTACAAGAAGCCCGAGACAAACTTGCAATCGCACATTTGCCTTCAGCCACAGACGCTGCACTGCAGATTCCGGTTGCCGGAAGGCTTCCGAAGATTGGAGATCTGGTTCGAGAGAAGGTGGAGAACAAAAAAGAATTTGGCCCCTCTTATCGTGCACCAGTTCCAGTCCTGGGTTTGAAGGGAACTCGTACAGTTATCTTACCACCGCTTCCTGGTCGCAAGGAAAACAGATACATCTCAGTGGAAAATGTCAAGCTACAACATCTGGCCGATCCTGAATAGTGTTACACCAGCGGTCTCTTGTCCTGTCATTTCCCGGACAAATGTTCGTGGCCCTCCGGTCCGAACAGTCACTGATGTTGCTATCGAGATGGTAGATTTGCCTGATTGCTTACTCGACGACCCGGACTCCCCCTGCAACGAGGAGACTGAGTATACCTACCCCGCCAGCGAGTCGGTGGCACACCTACCAACAACGCCACTGAGCCCTACACGTTATTCCTTTGACTCGGATTCCACTTCATCACTTGTCCCGTCCAAATTTAGTATTTTTGTATCCTGGTTCAGAGACAATTGTTTGATTCCCCCTTGGACATACATCTGGTTGGTACTATTCCTGATTTTTTTGTTCATGTCCATTTGCTTTGTCACAGTGTTTTTTCTACTCATCAATGGTCACTATTTACCAGAACGCTCTGCAGTGAACTGTGTCGCTGGAACTTTGGCTCCGCATTCTTCATCTCACATCATGAAGCGGGACCACACATTTGTGAACATTTCAGCTTTTCCAGTCGCTGATGGCATCGTATGGGATGCGGTAAACATGCAAATTCATGGACCAACCGAAATTATTAATGTACCAAATGTCCTTCGTGTTTCAATGGGTGATGTCGAAAAAAGTAATATTCATTCTGACGATTGGGATGTGCAGGCAGTTGAAGCATTATTTACTGATTTGAAATATTATGCTGCTTTTAATGATGAAGATTTGTACATGAATTCTGCAAGTTATGCTGATTTGTATTGTTACCAGCATTGGGGCAACCACTTTGTCCATAAACCAAGTGCGCTGCGTGGTCCTTTTAACTACACCCAATGGGAGCATTGTCCAAGCCCTTTGCCAGGTAGCTCCCAAACTCTTCGAAATACATTTACTTACTTTACAGACTTTGATAGATCGAACCCTGGGTCCTATTATTTTAAATTAAACACTCCATCCACTCAGAAACTTATGTTGACCCACACCAAATTGCTATATTCGGGTTCCTTTTTGAGCGCCTTAGCTGTGGGTGGTTATGAGTACTGGAAGGACACTGTAGACTTGAAATCGATTTGGGGTTCCAGACCATGGCAGGTGCAAGGCACAGAAGCCTTGCACCGTGCTTGCCTTATCCCGGCCCAGATTTTATTTCTGAATAATACCATTTATCGAACTACGTGCTGGGGTTTGGCTACTTCCAAACAATTGAATGCACCTTCCATTCCTGCATTGGCTTCCCCGCCCAACAGGAGCTTGCATTTCAATATATCCCTTCAAAATTTGCAAGCTCTCTTTCAAAACAATTCGTTTAATGTCTCTACGCTTGTTCAGTCACCCTGGTTGGCTTGGCCCATCGCGTCTACTGGCTGCCAACTGCGTTTTCATGACTCAGTTCCTGGTTACAAACAGGATAGGCCAGATCCAAGGTTTTCTGACTCTCGTACTGTAACAACATATTCTGTTGGTAAATTGTGTAAACAGTGGTTGCAGCACTCTTCCCTAGATTCTGTTAAACAACATTTATCCCTCCTATCAGGCAAAATTGATCTGTCCGACTTTATTTTGAGGCCTCGTGGTCCACGACCTAAGAGGTTCATTTATGAAACTTATAATGAACTCTGGAAGCTTTCGCAAATTGAAGCTGCTTCCCGTCTAAGGGAAATAGATCAGGCAAATTTGGAAAAGGTGCTTGCTGTTGTTGACAATAGTATTAATACCCTGTCTTCCCGCATTTACACGTTAGAGAATATTGTGTCCTCTGTTGTTGATAATGTACAAGATGATGTTTCAGTGTTATATCATGGGCAGAATCAATTGCGTTCAGTTATGCAGTTTGCATGGACTTTGCAGACACTTAAGTTAGGTAAAGTTCCTTGGCACTTTTTAGACACCTCTGCCTTATTTCTGCCTTTTAATTTGACTGACAAACAGCAGTTCATGTCCATGAAGGATGCAGCATACACTCTGTTACATATCGAGAAGATAGAGCCCTTACCATTCTCTGTGGCGGAATTGGATTCTGCAGTGTGGCTAGTTCATGGGGTTATCGCCTTGCCTTTTTCTTTGTTTGAATTTAGTTCGTGCATGAAGCATTATCCTGTGGGCCATTTCCAGCCCTTGGGCAGTGCCTTCCTGCATGAACTTTGGTCCCTGCCTTTCATGTATAAATGCCTTAGAGACGGAAAGGAGGTTTTTCTCACGGGGGAGTCATGCGATTCAACTGTGGGTCATTCCCTTATTTGCAAACATATTAAATTGCACGGGGCTTGTAACGTTTCGGCTCCGAATCTTGCTTGTGTGTTAAAGGGCATTCCTGCTCCTGCTATTTCTCCTACTTTTACTGTGCTTGCAAATGGTAGCTATCTGCTTTTGAATAACCAGGACTGCTGTGGCATGTTGTCCGGCGTACCCTATATTGTTACAGTTTCACACAGGGTTGTCTGCTGCAAAAATGTGCTTTTTCCTCCCCCGCACGACATCATAGATAGTTCCGTTTGGCCTTCCATTCCTACTCTGAAGGCGGATTTCAATAAATTGAGCAGAATAAAGGCGCTATTATTGAACCAGGAGGTTATGTTCACGTCCGCCCGGGAGACATTCATTCTCCAGGTGGCGAGTACCCACAGTGAAATACAGGCCCTTTTGAACACTAACCTCCCACAACATTTCGGTGAACTGATTCACCGTGTTTTTAATGCATCACGCACTGAAGGTCTGGTGCACTTTTTTAAAGTTGTGGGCTCTGGCCTTGTGACCTCTTTTCAGACTATTTTTGGTGTTATACCGGCTTTTATTCATTCCATTTTTTCCAGCGTCTTTGGCGGCTTTCCGTTCATCCTCGCCTTGGCGG
The DNA here is from genome assembly GCA_963921515.1 of Calotriton arnoldi. Classification (NCBI taxonomy): domain Eukaryota; kingdom Metazoa; phylum Chordata; class Amphibia; order Caudata; family Salamandridae; genus Calotriton; species Calotriton arnoldi. The sequence goes on along the minus strand of CAWUFW010000650.1, from coordinate 2,105,575 downwards.
CTGGTATACTGCTTTTGGTCTGTTTACTACGCAATGGCTGCACCTCCTTGGGCCCTACTCGACCCAGGTCGACTACAGATGCTCCGTGAGCGCATCCTCGCTGGCTTCGGCATCCTGCCATTGGCGACGCTCGGTGTGTCCTATAGACTTTCTTTTCGCTTTGCGTATTTCACTTGCGTGCAACCTGTGATGTCTTGCATCAGATGTCCTTTCTCGTGGTCCTTGGATTATTGCCTCTCCAATACGTCTCTGTCTCGACCGGATTTTGTCCTGCTGGTGGGTCCCTTAGAGTTACAGCAAACAAATGATGGACGGAATGCTGACAATGCAAACATTCTCCCCCAGTCAAAAGATCTGGGTTAAATCCATTGTTCTTTTGCCCACTATGCCACCCCAGTTTGGACCCAGCCATATGCAAATCAGTCTTGACCCTGTGCCCCATGGGAACAGTCCAGACTGAACTGCCAGGCCAGGTCCTCCCTGGACCGGAACCAAGCATCCTGGGACCGGTTTCAGGGTATGTCACGCTTCTTCAGCCAGGATAGCTTGAATCCAGTGGCACAGTGAGCAAGGGACCCACGTCTGGGCATACCCATCCCACTTAGGGCGAAAAGTGTTACAGCAAACAAATGATGGACGGAATGCTGACAATGCAAACATTCTCCCCCAGTCAAAAGATCTGGGTTAAATCCATTGTTCTTTTGCCCACTATGCCACCCCAGTTTGGACCCAGCCATATGCAAATCAGTCTTGACCCTGTGCCCCATGGGAACAGTCCAGACTGAACTGCCAGGCCAGGTCCTCCCTGGACCGGAACCAAGCATCCTGGGACCGGTTTCAGGGTATGTCACCCTTCTTCAGCCAGGATAGCTTGAATCCAGTGGCACAGTGAGCAAGGGACCCACATCTGGGCATACCCATCCCACTTAGGGCGAAAAGTGTTACAGCAAACAAATGATGGACGGAATGCTGACAATGCAAACATTCTCCCCCAGTCAAAAGATCTGGGTTAAATCCATCGTTCTTTTGCCCACTATGCCACCCCAGTTTGGACCCAGCCATATGCAAATCAGTCTTGACCCTGTGCCCCATGGGAACAGTCCAGACCGAACTGCCAGGCCAGGTCCTCCCTGGACCGGAAACGAGCATCCTGGGACCGGTTTCAGGGTATGTCACGCTTCTTCAGCCAGGATAGCTTGAATCCAGTGGCACAGTGAGCAAGGGACCCAAGTCTGGGCATACCCATCCCACTTAGGGCGAAAAGTGTTACAGCAAACAAATGATGGACGGAATGCTGACAATGCAAACATTCTCCCCCAGTCAAAAGATCTGGGTTAAATCCATCGTTCTTTTGCCCACTATGCCACCCCAGTTTGGACCCAGCCATATGCAAATCAGTCTTGACCCTGTGCCCCATGGGAACAGTCCAGACCGAACTGCCAGGCCAGGTCCTCCCTGGACCGGAAACAAGCATCCTGAGACCGGTTTCAGGGTATGCATCAGATGTCCTTTCTCGTGGTCCTTGGATTATTGCCTCTCCAATACGTCTCTGTCTCGACCGGATTTTGTCCTGCTGGTGGGTCCCTTAGAGGCCCATGAACGGGACTGTTCCGGTGCGGGCTACATGGTGCGTGCGGCTGCACTGGGGATTTTGGCACAATGGGATATCTGGGTGGCTGCTCAGAATCTCCTACAACAAAGTTATATTGAGTACCACGCAAGTTGTCCCGCAATGCTGTTCGCTGCTCCCTCTTGCGAGGAACATGACTGCAGTTTTGATTTGTTGGACTGGATGGCGTCACTTTTTTCTGACGATTCCAATGATGTCCTCTTGGAAAGTGTGGCGTTTTTCTGCACTTACACTCTGTTGGATTGACAGGGCCTTCGCTTTCTGCGACCTGCCACGCTGGATTTATAAAAAAAACATTTTTTTACCTCTACGTTTAATTTTTCATCTCCCATTCGTTGTCCTTCATGGGGACTGCTCCACAACAGACGTTTCTGTTCTGCTCCATCGATTTGAACTCTGTCTTCGTCCTATGTCTTGGCCGATGGACTGCCCAGGGGAGGGTGTCTTGTGGTTTGTGGCCTCCTGGACTGCCTTGCTACGTTGACTTAGGCCTGGCTGCAATGATGCCTTTTGCGCACGTTACTTTGTGCCGTTGTTTTTCCAGCCTCTGCTTCTGCCCGGCTATATTAGAACTGTCTGCATATCTGTCTTTCACCTTTTCTCCTGTTCCCTTTGGGCTACGTCTGCACAACATGTACAAGGTCGAAAAACAACGTCCCTTGTTCTTGCTGATCTGGCCAGTCCCTCGCACTTAGACATAACACTAGGTACAGCTGCCCTGGAGAAATGTGTGTGCTTTTAATATTGTGATTTCACGGTTAGAGACAGTTGGAGAAAAACCTTTCCAGAGAGAAGAGCTGTGTTTGTCTGATGATGTAAACCTTGCATCTAGATATTGAGGTATGGGGGTTCGCTCGACCAAGCCCAGAGGTCTTCTGTTTTTATAATAAACTAGCTACTAGCACGGGAGGGTGGTAAGGTCATTTAGCCCTATATCCACTGCTTTATGAAATGCTTTCCCCGTTCGTATTCTATGGAGTTGTAACTATGCTGATTATATTATCCTTATGCATTATGCTGATAGTACTGGCACGTGTACTGTATCTTAGAGCACGGTAGTTGAAATAAACATTTTAAACTATACAGTGTCTCTTCTTACGCACGTTGTGGACAAGTATGAGTGAGTTATGAAAGGGTGTTCTTGCTCCTGCGAGTCCTGAGAGAGAGAGATACCGTGTTCTGGGTTGTCTAATCATTGGTAGCATTGTTGCTAATGAGACGCTAAAGCTAGTCGGATTGGGGTTTTAGGTGCTAAGGTTTATGGTTGGCTCACCACTATATTCCGAGGTCCTATTATCCTGTGCATAGCTCTGTGTATGTGCAGAATCCCTACAACAGTAGGACCCTGCAGCGAAGTGAATCCCCACTGTCTGCATGTTTAGTGTCACAAGTAACTCTATCCCCAAATCTGATTTAGATGGATGAATGGCAACAGAACCTTGTTCTGTTCACTTTTCTGTAGCTTTTCTCCTATGACCATCCTAAATTTATCAAAGGCTGATTCACCCAATGAATGGACAAGTCACATATTAAAGAAGCAGCAAAGACACGCAATGAATGAGTGCCTGCCTGCCCTCTGTTACTGAGCACTGCAGTAACGCAGTCTGTCTCCGGTTAAAGCCCTTCCACTTCTGGTCCTTTGTAGCAATTTTAAGATCTTCTAAATTTCTCCTGACTCAAATGGGTGTAATTCATGATATTTACATGTTTTCAACATCTTCATTGCTTGTTTTTCATGGCGAGAAAGTGTCACTCATAGAGGTTTAAATGTCACTCATAATTACACTGAAAATATGAAAATGTCACACATAGCAATCTGAAACCTTGGCAGCTATGCACACATAGGCTATTGGTCCTCATGGTGACAGACGCGGGTGAGTATTCAAAGGACGCGTTCGCATCCGAACCGAGTCTGGCGCACACATTGGCTATTGGTCGTCATGGTGACAGACGCGGTGAGTATTCAAAGGACGCGTTCTCCGCATCCGAAACGAGCTGGACGCACACATTGGCTATTGGTCGTCATCGTGACAGACGTGGGTGAGTATTCAAAGGACGCGTTCTCCGCATCCAAACCGAGCCGGACGCACACATTGGCTATTGGTCGTCATGGTGACAGACGCGGGTGAGTATTCAAATGACGCGTTCTCAGCATTCAAACCGAGCCGGACGCACACATTGGCTATTGGTCGTCATGGTGACAGACGCGGGTGAGTATTCAAAGGACACGTTCTCCGCATCCGAACTGAGCCGGGCGCACACATTGGCTATTGGTTGTCATGGTGACAGATGCGGGTGAGTATTCAAAGAACGCGTTCTCCGCATTCGAACCGAGCCGGACGCACACATTGGCTATTGGTCGTCATGGTGACAGACGCGGGTGAGTATTCAAAGGACGCGTTCTCCGCATCTGAACCGAGCCGGGCGCACACAGTGTTATTGGTCGTCATGGTGACAGACGTGGGTGAGTATTCAAAGGACGTGTTCTCTGCATCCGAACCGAGCCGGGCGCACACATTGGCTATTGGTCGTCATGGTGACAGACGTGGGTGAGTATTCAAAGGACGCGTTCTCCGCATCCGAACTGAGCCGGACGCACACATTGGCTATTGGTCGTCATGGTGACAGACACGGGTGAGTATTCAAAGGACGCGTTCTCCGCATCCGAACCGAGCCTGGCGCACACATTAGCTATTGGTCGTCATGGTGACAGACGCGGGTGAGTATTCAAAGGACGCTTTCTCCGCATCCGAAACGAGCCGGACGCACACATTGGCTATTGGTCGTCATGGTGACAGACGCGGTGAGTATTCAAAGGATGTGTTCTCCGCATTCGAACTGAGCCTGGCGCGGGAGCAAGATGGAGTCAGCGTGAGTTTCACGCCACTCAGCCACTCACGCCAGGCACATCGGTCATCTGCTATGTACCCTGTTTTTCGATGCTGACGCCGACTCAGAATGCGAGCGGACCGTTGGTGACCGGTCTGTACTTCCAGTCAGCCGCGGTTGAACTGCATGTAGAAAACGCCAAGAACTCCGAAAGTGCAAGCGGGGTGCTCGTCTTCGCAATAACGCTTCGGGGACTATCCATCTGCTGACTGGTGCGATATATTGTTACACTGGTGTCCCCTTCAGCCGCTATTAACCTGGTAATACGGCCGAGTGAGAGAAACCAGCGGAATCGGACCATGACGACCAGGGGTGTCAAAATAGGCAAAGGCAACAAAACAAGAGCTGCCCAGGCTAACACCGATCCCGGTGACGCTGGACTGGCAGAGAACCTACCTAAATGTAAACGGGAGGCCAGTGTTAATAAGAAGATAACTGGGAGACTTGGGGGGTGGAGCCCAAAAGGAAACTGTAGGATCTCAGCCCTCTGTAGCTAAATTGTTTTCAGGAGTTAAGACACCACTCTCTGTGACAGACTCCACGCTCAATTCCACCCCCCCCCTTGATAATGTGCCTGAAGGCACACCTCTGGTTAAACAAAGTGACCCGACCCTCCTACAAAAAACAGTTACACCAAAGGAAAGTTACACTGCAGTACAACCAACGAAGATGGGGGCTCCAAGTGGACAACAGGACACCCCGGAAGAACTGATAATGCCTATTTATTTACCTACAGAAGGAAACATCGAGGGTTCAGTTGAATAGGGAAACCTGACATTTTTGGCCCTTACTGTCCAAACGTCTGAATCTGTTCCAACATCTGGTCTCCCGGAGCAAAGTGCCTAAACTCCCTGCAACCGGCATTGACAACTACATCCGGAGCCTGGAAGCCAATTCTGGCCCCCAAGTCCCATGGACCCCGGAGCTAGGCGGCGAAAACTTCTATTCGGTGTCGGATGGCTCTGGGACTACCACTGACGAGGGCGGTACTAACACAAGCGAAGACAATAGTGATGAATCCCCTATAGACACAGGAACAGTGCAACGCCTAAAGAAGACAAGAAGCAACGCAAAAAGGCGCAGTCAGCTTAAGTGGGATTATCCAGACTCACAGATGTCTTATCCCCTCGATGAGGATGCCGCTCATGCACCACTCTGGGAGAGTGCAAAAACCGCACCAGTAGACATGGCAGAACCCTCTTTAGCTTCCATCTTAGCCTCAATAAAAGAATTTCAGGAGGAGGTTCGTTCTGATAACCGCTCAGCAAAAGGGGCTGCAAAGAAACTACAAGGGGGTATGAGGAAACTGAACAAAATGTGTACTGACATAAGTGATCGTGTCACCATGGTTGAAGGCCGTACAGAGAGTTTGGAATCAGAAGTCTCCCTTGTAAAAGACCAAGGCTCTTCTAACGCTGATTGTCTGACGGATTTAATGACGAAAATGGAAGAACAGGAAAATCGTCATCGTAGGAATAATCTCCGTCTACTTGGAATTCCAGAAGGAGTGGAGGGAGAGGATCCAAGGTGCTACATAGTGAAACTCCTGCAAGAATCCTTCCCTGACCAACCGAGCTGGAACTGGACCGTGAAGTGCAGCGGGCACATCGCTTTCCTTTTAACCTAAAACAACGACGCGACAACAGCAGTCTCTCCGGAGGAAAACCAAGGGCGTTCCTGGTGTACTTCGGAAACTTCCTCCTCAGGCAGCTGGTCTATGACCAAGCCCGCCCTAACTCCCAGAAGGGGGCTAATGGTGTAACTTTTTTTGCTAAACCTGATTTTTGCCACCATACAGTAGAGCGGAGATGGCGCTTGCGTCAACTAATCCCCCCCTTCCAACAGCTCGGAACTCAAGTGTACTTAATAAACCCTGCCAGACTGAAAGTTATCTTAAACGGGGGTTCCCGAATCTTTTTGTCAGAGACCAAGGGTGGGGAATACCTGGGGGAAATCAAACCAAAAAGGGCCTGAGCTAAATTGTAGTTGATTACACCCCTGCCTCTGAGAAAATGTTAAACGTTTCTGCTCTCTTACCCTACTTCCTTTTTTTCCCTCTCATTTCTGCCTGTTTTTGACTAACCTTGTCTTGCATTTATATGTAGCTATTATCTGTCTCATTGGGTGTATTTTTAGTAGGCTTATGCAAATAGGTTTCTGAATTTGGGTATGCATCTGGGTGTGTATCTCTTTTTACTTTGTCTTTCTTCCTTTTTTGCATGAACAGCATGAACAGTAATAGCCGTAACTCTATATACTGCCCTATGGCGTGGCCTAGCGCTGGGGACTCATATCTGACTACCATCATTCAGGACCTTCCTGATTGCTCTAAGTTAGGGGGGATGGGTTGGGGAGGGGAGGGGGGAAATTGTCTTGAGATGGACAGACTAGGAATACTTGTTTTTTTTGTACAGTCACTTGTTAAAGTACTTGTTAAAGCAAATATACACTTAAAGTTGAGTGCCTTAAAAGGGCTAAAAAATGATAAAAAAGGAAAAAAAAATGCACAAAATGGGTCAACCAGGTGAGGAAAGCCTTAAGGCTCTCTCTTGTATCTTTGATTAAGTGGGGAACACAACCTGTATTCTGTTCAAAATGGTCGAAGTGTCAAAAATATTTAAATGAATAAGTTAAGTACCCTTAGAATTGTTTCGGTCAACATCTGTGGGCTGAACGATGCCCTGAAGAGACAGAGAGTTGCACAGGGTTTGCGCTCTCTGGGGGCAAACATTGTTGGCCTCCAGGAAACACACATCAAAGGATCGCAAAAACATATTTTGAACTCACTGGGATATAAAGTCATAGGGGAGACTACACAAGGCGCTAAAATAAAAGCCATAGGGGTTATGGTTGAAAACAGATATCCTCTCAGATCTATCCGTGTGAAATCTGATTCTTTGGGAAGGTGGGTGATAGCGGAGTGTTGTTTACCCCCAAACTTCTCCTTTACTTTATGTTCCATCTATGGAAGCAACACAGATGACCCCGGGGTAATTAATTGAATCACAGGTGAATTTGCCCGCTGGCCCTCCCCAATTGTTATCTGTGGCAACCTCAATATTAATCTACCCTGCAACTGGAAAGCTGATGACCAATGGGCTTATGTTGGCAGGAAGCCCAAAGTATACCAAGCAATATAAAATTTAATACAAACTCATGGGCTTAGCGACGTGTGGGCTAGTCTAAATTCTACTCTGCCGGGTTACACCTACTTTTCTGCCCCGCATCTTTCCCTAGCTAGGTTAGATTATTTTCTGGTCTCATCCTCTCTGCTCCGTGATTGTTCTATTGACATTGCCCCGCGCTTTATGTCGGATCACAACCCACTTATTTTAAATATTGGGGGACTTGGAAACTGGAGGGAGATCCCGAACTGGAGCTTTGAGAAATCCTTAATACAAGATGTAGGTTATTGAACACACATGCAGGCATGGATCCAAGAATTTCTCGAGCTAAATGTAGGGTCAGCCTCAATTATGACGGTATGGGATACATTAAAGGCGGGCATCAGGGGAGATACCCTAAAGTTTTCGATAAATAAAAATAAGAAAGTAAAAATACTGATATCTGAACTCCAAGATAGGTTAAAAAAAGCAGAGGAAAAACTAATTCAAGCAGTTCAAGTAGGGGCGGAAATAGAACCTGCCCAGCTTGAAGTGGCAATCCTTAAGGCTGAAATTGGGTTGGTCCTTGCGGAGAAGGTAGCAGCTAAGTGGGCCTCGACACGGGAAAAACATTATGAGTGCAGTGAACTCATTGGCCATCATTTGGCTCTTAGACCCAGACAGCAGGTCACAGCCAACGAGATACTCTCGATCCAACTTTCAACTGGAGAGGAGACCAATGACCCGACTAAAATTCAAAGGGCATTCTGAGAGTTTTATTCGAATCTTTATTTAGAAGAGAACAACAATCCAGAAGACTTGAGAGAGGAAGAGATCACTAAATATTTAGATGAAATCACTCTATCCCAACTTAGCCCGGAAACCCATGACCAACTCGAGGACCCTCCGACTTGGGAGGATATCGCCGAAGCTTTGGCTAGCTTGCCTGATGGGAAGGCTGCAGGGGTCGATTGTATCCCTGTTGAGTTTTGCAAAATCTTTGCTCCCCAAATAAAGGTTATCTTTACTTCTTTGGTAGTCTCCATCTTCGACGGGTCTTCTCCACCTGCCTCCTGGTCTAATGCTAAAATTGCTATCTTCCCCGAAAAAGATAAATCACCACTAGAAATGGGATCGTACAGGCCGATCACTCTCATTAATTGCGATTCGAAGATTTTCTCTAAAATCTTTGCAGTTAGATTTTCTTCAATAATCGAATCCCTAGTGTCGGAATGGCAACACGGGTTTATCCCCAAGAAAGGCACTACTGAGCACATCCGACGGACCATTACTTTATTTGACGCGGCTCAGGTAACAGGAGACCCGATGTCGCTAATTTTACTAGATGCTGAAAAAGCGTTCGACCGGGTCTCCTGGCAGTTTCTCTGGGGCGTCATGAGAAGGATGTGCTTCGGTCCAAAGATAATTCAAGCTATTCAAGCCCTATATCTCAACCCTACAGCCAGGCTATCAATAAATGGGAGGCTAACTAAACAGTTTGAAATTTCAAGGGGCACCAGACAAGGGTGCCCTTGCTCCCCATTGCTCTTCGCCCTATATATAGATCCTTTGATCAAAAAAATAGAAAATAATTCAGCAATCCAGGCAGTGAGTAGATTTGGATGGGACACTAAAATCATGGCTTATGCCGATGACCTAGCTGTAGTAACCCCGGACCCCGAGAGCGCTATTTTAGCTTTGGAATTAGAGGCTCAAGAGTTCGGGAAAATTTCGGGGTATGCACTTAATACAAATAAAACTCAGATTATTTTAAACAAATTAATTGGGTGGATAGGCGGGTTGTTCCGAAGGCGAAATATCTGGGGGTAACTGTGGCTGCAAACACTGATGAGATCGTGGCAGAAAATCTAATCCCATTGGCAGTAGACACTAAGAGAGCGCTCAATCGGATCAACAACTTGCATCTGACCATAGTGGGGCGATGCAATGTCATTAAGATGACTTACTTCCCTAAGCTACTTTATTTCTTTCGGGCTATCCCTCTAGAGTTCAACAAAATTATGTTACAGAGATTTCAACAACTTTTTACACAATTTGTTTGGGCATATTCTCAGCCTAGACGGGCGTTCAAACAACTTTCTCTTCCCAGGGAGAGGGGTGGATGGGCACTTCCTAACATAACATTATATTATTGGGCTTCGGTCCTACAGTATAGCAGGGAATTGTTAGATCAACGCTCGTTTACTCCAACTATTGGGTCCCCGTCGCCCTTCCAACTACTACTAGGGGAGGAGGCTCATGGCTGTCTTTTGCGACAAACGTCCTTTGGGTACTACAAACGAGTCAGATTTAAAACTCTGATGAGTGTCTTCAAAGTCTTCTCCAAAGTACGTAGGACTTATGGGCTGGGTAGACTGAATTATTACTCCCCCATTAACCTGAATTCCAATCTGCCTGCTATTTTTGGGAGATCTTACCTTCAAGACTGGTTTAAAGCTGGAATATTAAAATTGGGTGATTTAATCACCATTGATGGAATTAAATCATTTACTGATCTTAAAAATCAATTCGGACTGCGGGACCAAGACGTTTTTAAACATATTGCCATAAGCGATTTTTTGTCTCGAAAGGTTGGTGGCTCCGCAGGGTTTGCGAAAATAGACCTTATCGATAAATTAAAGGCCCCTGGTTTACCTCGAATAGGTCTTATCTATTCCACCCTGAATAGTCAAATGCCCGATGACCTGCCCAAAATAGCAGACAAATGGCAATTGAAGTTGGAGGTTCCTCACAGTACTTTTTATAGCGCTTTGAGATCTGCCTAGAGCGATCTACTATCGGCCAAACTGCAGGCGCAATTCTTTAAACCGCTTTTTTTTTTTATATTACACCTAGCAGAGTCGCCAAATGGGGAACTGGCAAGGGGACGGTGTGTCCTAGATGTTCAGAATTTAGTGTAGATTCACTACACATGTTTGCCTCCTGTCCGAAACTCACTCCACTCATTGCCAAAATACCGGATTTTCTAAGGAAAGTTATCTCTCAGGACATCAAGTTAACCCCCACGATTATCCTGCTAGGGACCCAAGAGAAGGTTAGCAGAAAGAGCGGTGGGGCACTTATTTTTGTAGCCATGACAGTTTTGCGAATTTGTATAGCTTCTGCATGGGTAGATGTAGATCCTCCATTGTTTTCCCAGTGGTTGGCCCGATTAGTTTCGACCTGTTATCTTGAGAAGGCTATCTATGCTAAAAAAGGCAGTAAGGGAAAAAGGAAGGGCCTAGTTTTTTGGGAACTTCTAATCGCATGGCTCAATCAGACAGGGCAATAGGGTCCATGAAAGCCAAGCTCCTTCTCCTCCCTCTTTTTAAGATCTTCTATTATATATTAACGCTGCTAGTGCTGGAGGCAGAAGTTATAAGTCGCTAGCCAATTCAAAGGTTATTTTTATTGATTATGCTTAGATCATCACGATCGCTAAGGAAATTCTCTATTTATTTGTGATTTTTTGTATTTTGTAAACTTCTTAAATCATGAATGTTAACCAGAGAAAAGATCTAATCAGTTCGTTCCATCTAGTGTTTAACCCTTCTTTGTTTGTATGAACGGGGAGGTGGGGTGGGAGGGCGGGTCTGGGGTGGTATGATAATGTTTTTCTTGTATGTTTTTTTCTCTGGTGTGAAATAAAAAATTTAAAAAAATAAATAAATAAATTTAAAAAAAAAGAACTGAGCCTGGCGCACACATTGGCTATTGGCCGTCATGGTGACAGACGCGCGTTTCGCTTCGTGTACGAATCACGTGCAATCCGAATCTGTTGCCTTACAACAACAATGTATCAAACTCAATAGTGTTATGATGCAGAAGATTTGAATGTCGCGGTAGGCGTGTCAGATGCGTGCTATGTTATGGATTGGCCAAATTCTGATAATGCAAATGAGTAGGACCTATCGCTTTGGACGCATGGAACAGATTCCGTCTCTGCTGCACAAATATAAGTCTGTCTGTTCCCAAGAGACTTCACTTGCCTGCACTACATGCTACTTGACAACATTTCTAACTACCACTGCTGCTGTCTCTGCATCCCCTGGGATCTACAATGGCATATACTGTGGAGAGGGCACCAGCTTTCACAGAGGAGGAGAACCAGGCCCTGCTGGACAGCCTCCTTCCACAGTACAGCAAGCTGTATGGAAAACCAGGGGAGCAGGTGAGTGTTGATTGCATTGCCTTTTTAATTGGCCATGTGTTAAAACAGGCCCTACTAGCATTGTGATCTCCAAGGGCAAGCATGCAAACATAGTTAATGTAAGTTTTACAGTGTGTAGATTTATGTTCTGGACAGGTACAGTGATGTAGAAGTGTGTTTGTTGGGATTGATTTTTCTGCACTGTCCTCATGTTATTAAGGGAGACTTGCACACAGGACAACTGCCCATGATGATACTTGGCTAACCTTTCAACATTATCTGCCATTCTGACCATGACCTATATGTCCAAGTGTGTGATGAATTAACATGTAGCATGTGGAGTAATGGTGTGTCACCATGTCATCCTTACAGGTCGACGCCCATCAGAAGAATGACATTTGGCAGACCATCGTCCGGGCTGTAAGATCTGTGGGGGTCTTCAAACGCCGCGTCCGCCACTGCCAGAAGAGGTGGCAGGACCTCCGTGGCTGGACACGGAGGATTGCAAGAGTCCAGCTGAAGCTGTCACCTCCTCGCAAAAGGGGTGGACGACAGACCCTGACCCCCCACATGCTCCGTATACTGACGGTGGACTTCCCTGACCTGGATGGGCAGTTGAAGGCCAGACAGCAGCAAGGAGGGGGTGAGTATGTGCCATGTTGCTGAAATGTTTGACATGCATGTTGCACTCCCTCAGCCTGGTAACCCTCTCACAGGTCGTCTGTCTGCTGAGACACCACTTCTGTGGCAAAATGTAACTATGCCCCATTATCATCTGATGCCCAGGTGTGTCCCTTTCCGTCTGTGAAATGTGTCACTTAGGTCCTGTGTATTTGCTGTAGTCCAAGGTTAATGTGATCAGCACCATATACAACAAGTGCATAGAGTTGACCATCATGAGTGATGTAATTGTCTGACATGTGTCAGCACATTGACTAAAATATGACCTGTACTCTGTGTGGGACATACATATATGTTGAAAATGGTGATCTCGGTGCACACAAGTTTGCAAAAAAAGCTACACACCCGTGCAGCAGGTGAGACCAATGTTGATGCCTCAGACAAATGAAATGGATAAGTGTTCAAAATGTATAGGCCCCTGCATAGTGCTCTGTGTAACCACATGTATCACATGGACCAAGGACAGGTATGCCAACTCAGGCCATCCAAGACACTGCCACATCAGATTTTTGTGTGTCAGGCAACACTTTCACCATTGTAAATTGGAAATTCATGGGTCAGACTCTGTGACAGTGTGTACATGCTGACATTTTTGAAAAACACAGGTTGCAAATATAGGAAACATGGACAGACATCTAATGTATGGAATGTGGCTCAGTTACACAGGACAAAACATGTATGTGTCATCCCTTGACTCTGCATAATGGTGGCTTCAGCATATATGTGTATGCTGCATTTCTTGCTTCTTGAAAGCTCTAAAAAAGTTCATGTAGACAGATTTTGTAATTCATATACTCCAATGTCTATGTAGAACAACATGAGCTTGTCAAAGTGTTTACATTGTGTGTAGCACGTAGGGGACATGTATACTTGACCACTACAGATGTTGCTTTAACAGTGAATACATGATTGTGACACGGTGCAGACTTTAAAGTTGTGATTCACTGGCCCTGTAACAAGAGTCAGTACAGACTGTTTAGCCAGACAGGCCAGTGGCATAGTATGCCACATGAAAATTTGTGAGGATGCAGTATATGTATTTGTCTGTTGTCCTGCATGCAGACCATTAGAGCATTGACGTTCAAGACATAGGTGCACATCATGATGACTGGGGATGGAAGTATGTTCATCATGTCAACTTATAAATGTGTCCATCCCATTTGCTGTGTCACTTCCAGACTCCCTTGCATGAGATGATACATGTTATTAATGACAATTGACCCTCAGGAGCATAACAGATCAGACAACAGGCAAAATAGTGTGTTAGTGGACATGTATTTAGTTGTCTTTGAAATACATCTAACAGCTGGTTCCATTGCCATCATGTGTTTGGGAACCATAGTTTACTGGCAGAATGACAAGTGCCATGTTCACATAGTTGTAATGAAACTAAAAAGTGCCATGAACATTATGCAAGGGCTTGCTCTGTGCTGTGTTGTGATGAAACTCATGTGTCAAGTCTATACAGATGACTGATGTGAATCTCTTTCTCATCCTTGTTCACAGCATCATCAACGGCTACTGGAGGAGACAGTTCCACGGACCAAGAGGAAGTGGCTAGCCAGACTGGGTCCACATGGGAGGAGGAGGAGGGACCCAGTGGCACGGAGGGCGAGGGGAGCCACACTGAGGGCTGATCAGAAACATCTACATCTGCAGAGGACCAATCAAGCTCCAGTGATGACTCCCTTGTGGTGGTGTGTGTTACGATAGCAGAGGCCACAACATCAGAGTCTGCCCCCGCCACCACCACCATCTCCACCCTCACAGCTGCTCCCATTCCAAGGGTCCGTGGACCCTCCCGTGTTAGGGAGCATGTCTCTTTTGGGCCAAGCACCGCACCCCCTCCATCTGTCACCCCTGCTGCCCTGAGTGTGGAGTCTGTGGATTTGCTAAAACAGATATATGTGGGGCAGACATCCATGCTGAGTGTCCTCCATGCACACACCAGTCTTTTGACACAATTGGTGTCGTACGTGGAGGCATGTCATCAGACATGTCTGCCCTACAGTGAACAAATCAGTCGATGGCCTCCACACTGATGGCAGCAGTGTCCCTCCTACAGCAATCCCTCACCCCTCCTTCCTCTGCCCCATCCACAGTCCCCACTACCCTACCTGACCCAAGCACACTAACACAGGCATATGCACACACACCAACAGACACAAGCAGCACACAGCCACCCAAAACAAAGTCCAAACACACGCGCACGCACACTCAGGGGACTGACACCACACACACAGGGGAGAGGGCCAAAAAACACACACACACATCCACAACCACTCCGCATTCCTCAGCTGCCTCTCCCTCCAGAACCCCTACCCTTGACTCTCCTGCAACCTCCCCTTCCCAGCGGGTCTTCTTCTGTGACCTTGGCCTCTTCCCCACTGATACGTCAGACCAGACTCGCAAGGGGAAGAGGAAATCCCCCAGCACAGAGAGGAGATCCACCCCTGCATGCACACCCTCCCCTGAGAGTAGGAACACTGTGTCCCCCACCCATACATCCCCCAGAACAAAGAAATCCAAAACCCCACCACGATCCCACACTAACACCACAAAATCTACTTCATCCCGAGCCCAGGCCACGCCTCGCAAAGTTCACACATCAGACCCCATCCCAGTTCCCCCCATACACCATTACACCAGCCCCAAGATGATAAGGCCCTCCCCCCTACCACAAGCACTTTCACTCCCACAACACAACACCTTATGTCTGTTCCTGACACTGCAGTGCAACCCCCAGCCCCTGAATCAGCCCAGTCCACTGCAGTGGATCCCGACACTTCAGTAGACCCCATCCCTCCCACAACCTAAACCGGTACACCCTAGTCCTGTCCCTGCGGTGCCTGGCATGCCCCTAAAGATGCCCCTCCAAGGGGAGATGTCCCCTAGTTGTAGCAGTGCAGGCAAGCAAGGGAGGAATCATCATATGCATGACCCCCTAAAGGACTCTATAAAATGGACTGGCCATTGGCCTTATTGTTCTTCTTGATTTTTACGTTTCATCACTAATGCTGAATAAAGCATTTTTTTTCTTTTGTAGATTTGCTTTTCTTGTACCAAATTTTGTTAATGAGTCTAATGAAATTGCTGTTGAAATCTTGTTTTGGGAAAATAATGATGTATATGTGTCCTATTACAGTATGTATTTGAGTCATGATTGTCTGCAATTGCAGGTTGTCATGAACCACAACATTTTGGACAATGAGTGTGACATGCTTTTAACAACCTACCATCTTTGAATTACACTTTTGCACATAGGTCATGCTGACATTTGTACACATTGTACAAGTTTTTCAAGGTGCAACCGTCTACGATGGACATGCAGAATAGCGCTTTGATGATGAACAAGTCATCTGTCGCATCAGTACAACTTGGTAAACATGAAGTTTGACTACGTGCTGATGACTTTGGACACACACATGAACACAGGCTGATGTAAACAAAGTATTCTGTGACTTGTAATTGTTTGATCCATGTCTGAGTCTCATTCAGACATGGTAGACCCCTGCCAAGAACAAGCTTGACACAGCTGACCTTCCACAGTAGTAAAATCACCTCATGGCAGTGTGTTAATCTGTAACATATCCTGAGCCCCTGGTGTGTGTCATGTGAACTTTGAGTGTCCAAGATGTGGGTGCACCTGTAGAATGGAGTCATTATGGTGACATCCCTGGTTGGGTTGAGACAAGGGCCTGCACTGTGAGCAAACTCACATGTGACACATTTAAAATTCCCCGAGTCACATTTGTGCTAGCAATATCAGCATGTTTTTAATCGGTCATCTGATTTTGCAAGTTTGGCACTTGTAAGTGTCTATGACTGATCACAATCAGAAGATTGTACCCTTCCCTGTAGCCTGATGGCAACATGTCTTATTTGTAGGTCTCCTTGACTGATTTCATTATTCTGAGACAGTGCTAAAGTTCCAAATGTGTCCAATACATATCACGTTATGCACATGTACTCCATCCTAAACGGATGTACAAATTGCCCATGTGTTATGTCTAGCTATGTGTATTGTGTTTGTGAAGCACAGATCCCACCACCACCCCTGGCATTGTCGAGAGTGCAGGAAGATTAGCTTTCACATTTGCCTGTGCATTTGAGCCTACTGACACAGTTGTTGTATCCCCTATCTGGTGAGCCATGTGTCTTCCAAGTCTTCGGCTGGACACACTCAGCATTGGCAATTGGACAATAGTGATCATCTGCACATAATGCAGCTTTTGTAGTTAGAAGCAGAGTTGATGTGATAGACATGCAAACAAGTTAACATTGTAAATGGTCGGATCTTGAGTTGTGTGCAATGCACATGTTGACTGTCTCATACGTTGTTGTTGGTCCATGCTTTACTGCACAGCAAGTAGGAATGTTGTCTACACATGCAGCGCTGACAGCTGTGACACAACCACTTCATGTTTGTTGTAGTGGGAGGAAACAAGGAGATGATGGACGGAGCGCTGAAACTTTTCAGAAACTCACCCCCAGTCACAGATCTGGGTTGAATCCATCATCGTTCTCTAGCTCACTTCGCCACCCCAGTTCAGACACAGCTATATGCAAATCAGTCTTGAACCTGAGCCTCATGGGAACAGTCCAGCCTGAACTGCCAAGCCATGTCTTCCCTGGACCGGAAACAAGCATCCTGGGACCGGTTTCGGGCTAACAGCCCTCATCAGCCAGGCTAGCTTGAATCCAGTGGCAAAGTGAGCAAGGGACCCACATCTGGGCCTACCCTGCCAACTTAGGGCGAACAAAGAAAACACAAGGAGATGATGGACGGAGCGCTGAAACTTTTCAGACACTCACCCCCAGTCACAAATCTGGGTTGAATCCATCATCGTTCTTTAGCTCACTTCGCCACCCCAGTTCAGACACAGCTATATGCAAATCAGTCTTTACCCTGTGCCTCATGGGAACAGTCCAGCCCGAACTACCAAGCCATGTCTTCCCTGGACCGGAAACAAGCATCCTGGGACCGGTTTCGGGCTAACAGCCCTCATCAGCCAGGCTAGCTTGAATCCAGTGGCAAAGTGAGCAAGGGACCCACGTCTGGGCATACCCTGCCAACTTAGGGCGAACAAAGAAAACACAAGGAGATGATGGACGGAGCGCTGAAACTTTTCAGACACTCACCCCCAGTCACAGATCTGGGTTGAATCCATCATCGTTCTTTAGCTCACTTTGCCACCCCAGTTCAGACACAGCTATATGCAAATCAGTCTTGACCCTGTGCCTCATGGGAACAGTCCAGCCCGAACTGCCAAGCCATGTCTTCCCTGGACCGGAAACAACCATCCTGGGACCGGTTTCGGGCTAACAGCCCTCATCAGCCAGGCTAGCTTGAATCCAGTGGCAAAGTGAGCTAAAGAACGATGATGGATTCAACCCAGATCTGTGACTGGGGGTGAGTGTCTGAAAAGTTTCAGCGCTCCGTCCATCATCTCCTTGTGTTTTCTTTGTTCACCCTAAGTTGGCAGGGTATGCCCAGATGTGGGTCCCTTGCTCACTTTGCCACTGGATTCAAGCTAGCCTGCTGGTAGTGTTAGCCATCCACCCCCTATGGGATAGGCAATACTGGGAGTGATAGACATCCACCCCCTACGGGGTGGCCAATTCTGGGAGTAATAAACATCCACCCCCTATGGGGTGGATAATGCTGGTAGTGATAGACATACACCCCCCTATAGGTAGAGAATGCTGGTAGTGTTAGCCATCCACCCCCTATGGGGTGGACAATGCTGGGAGTGAAAGACATCCACCCCCTATAGGGTGGCCAATGCTGGTAGTGATAGACATCCACCCCTATGGGGTGGACGATGCTGGTAGTGACAGACATCCACCCCCTCTGGGGTGGGCAATGCTGGTAGTGACAGACATCCACCCCCTATGGGGTGGATAATGCTGGTAGTGATAGACATCCACCCCCCTATAGGTAGAGAATGCTGGTAGTGTTAGCCATCCACCCCCTATGGGGTGGACAATGCTGGGAGTGATAGACATCCACCCCTATGGGGTGGACAATGCTGGTAGTGATATACATCCACCCCCTATGGGGTGGGCAATGCTGGTAGTGATAGACATCCACCCCCCTATGGGGTGGACAATGCTGCGAGTGATAGGCATCCACCCCCCTATAGGTAGAGAATGCTGGTAGTGATAGACATCCATCCCCTATGGGGGTGGTGCCTTTCGCGGGGTCATGACGTTTTTGTGTGTGCTAGGTGTCTGACTTACTGTCTGTGACGAATGCGTCTGTTACGGTTGTTGATTCGACCGTAGGCATACAGTATTGGGATGACATGCGCGATCGGACACATGTCTGCTTCGTCTCATACGCAGTGATCATGTTGTGGCGTGAATCGGAGCTGAAATACAGCTCTTCCGGATGCTGTGACGTGCTGGAGGTGGCAACCTGTTCGGCACGTAGGAAGTAGGCATCGTACTTGGCCGGCCGGAAACTGCTTTGGAAATGCCTCCGGATGACTCCATTCAGCGTTTTTTGATCCTGTTCGTACGGAAATTGGTCCTGGAATCGGAGCGTACGTGTCGCTCGGGAATTGGAGACATTTGCGCATCGTACTTTGTCGTTTGGATGGACCGGCTCCTGGAACTTGTCAGTCGGAAGGTAACGCTCTAGACGGCTCTCGGAGGGCCTTCCGAGCAAGATCGGAATCGACCCCATAGTGAGAAAAAAATACAAAACACTAGATGTCTCAAATGGATTTTTCTGCCAAAATATTGTGCCTGAAAGCAGGTATTGACCGCATTTAGCACGCTGTGTTCTCAAAAACAGTTCTGTCCTTTGCCCCAGGGGTATAAGAACAGGCCTGAGTTGTTTTCAGCCCGGGTTACAGAACTTTTACAAACTTTTGATGACCAGGCATTGTCCTATGTTGATGACATTTATGTAATGAATGATGACCTATCTACACACTTGACAAGAGCGGATCAAATTTTTTAGGGATTTGCTCATATGGACTACAGATTTAATTAAAAAAAATCAAAGACTGCTCACCTCAATGTCCTGTTTTTGGGATATGAGCTGTTGAGTGAAGGCAAAAGCCTTGCGATGCACTTTTTAGAGAAATGTGCACTTTTACAAACACCAAACTCATTGAAGAAACCTCAGTACATATTGAGATTCCTACATTTTGGCAGGATTTACATTCCAGATTACGCAGAATGGGTTAAACCATTCTAAGACTTGATTCATCCAGACTTTTCAAGCACACACTAGACAACTGAACACACTAAGATTTTACATTCAGTTCAAGCTGACATGCTAGCTTCAAAACACTTACATTCATGTGTAAACACAGCAAACCAGGTGATCCACATCATTGTGGATGTATCAGGATATACCTACATTATATTCACTGTACCAATTGCACATAAATCACGTTTATACACCAATGCTGAGATGCGTTTTGCACCGACACAAATGATTCTGATGGCGGTACAGACTGTTATGGTGAGAGAGAGCATTGGCTCAGAGGAAACAAATATTTGTTGTGACTCAGGGGCTGGCCTTAGAGGCTGTCACAAAGGCCAGCTTTTTTAAGATGCCAAGGCTTTACATCCGTGATTTACAGTGGGCCAACTCTCTCACCGCAACAGATGTAAACTACATATTTGACTCTATACCACAAACACAAACATACCTGCAGTATGAAAATGAATACCCTCTTCCTAATTAAGTCCTGCCTCTTGATCAGTATGATTATATCATCTATACTGATGGTTCTGCACAGCATGCTGTAGGGACAAAACACCAATACTCAGCAGCGAGTGCCGCTGTCAAGGGTAGAATGCAGAAAGGTGAATTCTGCCCTGAAAAGACCTATATGCAGTCACTGGGTGATTGCACAGCGCAGCTGGCAGAACTCAGAGCTCTCATTCAGGCACTAGTGTGTGATTTGTATTATTGTGTCCAGTCTTACAATGAGTATCTTCAGGGATTCCAAAGGGTACACCATTAAGCACAAAATGCTTTGTGGGTAAGTGGCTATACTGAAAGAATGCTTGCCAAGGACTCATGTGATTCACATTTGAGTCTCCAGCATGTAGGAATGCAGGTTGAAGGGAATTACATGACTGATGAAGCCGCAAATGCAACAGTGAAAACTTCTGCTGTGATTACTCATTCCAGTACGAGGTTAGATAGAGACATTTTGACGGCTGTCAACACTGCATGTGATGGTACCCACTTGCCGAAAGGATTTCCAACAAAATGCTCCTACCAGTTAAGTATGCAAAACATTCAGTTTGCTCAGATTCTTAAAGTGGGGGATCGAGTAATGCCTAAGTCAGATGTAATACTACAAGTTAGATGTAATACTAGCAGCACATGAGGGCCTAGCATCTGCACACACAGGGGTAGCAGCTATAATTTCGCTATCACAGCAATGCTATTGGTGGCCGGGTCTATATAAACAGACTACAGACTTTGTCCTTAAATGCAACATCTGCCAGCAGATGAAGGGTTCCACCATAGCATGTCCACCACTGACACCTCTATTAATCTCAAACAAGCCACTCGCTTGTGTTTATCTGGACCACTGCGGCCCTTTACAATCTGATGGAGCTCACAAATACATCTTGGTTGCAGTGGATTCCTACTCTTGATTTCTATGGGTCTGGCCACAGCGATCAGCTGATGCCTGAACTGTTATGAAGAATCTACAAGTCTTTATCGGGACATACGTAGTTGGCACATTCTTTTCACACGAGGGTCCGGCGTTCCCCTCCAAGGCCTACAAAGACACCATGGGAAGATTGGGTGTGACCATGTAGTACTTCTCCCCCTACCATCACTAGGGAAACGCGGTAGTGGAAAGGAAGAACCAAGACTTAAAGTAGTCTTTAACAACGAGGGTATTAGGCTCAGGTCGCAGTTGGGTCCATCACCTATATGGGGTCCAGAGGGCCGTCAGCAATCTGCCTAGAAAATCCTTGGGTGGTTAGACTCCCTATGAGTTCCTGTTTGGTGTTAAGATGTGGGTGTCTGACCTCGACAGTACCAGTACAGTGGCAGCAGAAACACCCTTTGACATCAATGAAAGTTTGACTGTCTTACAGGAACTGGACAGCTTCCAGGACACACAGAGCAATGTCCAAGTAAAACACACCGCAACTGGAGAAGTGAAGGAAGCACCAGTAAGTCCTGGCTGGATCCCCAAGACTGGTGAACTGGACTGGGAGAAAATAGTGGACAAGAAATAATTTGGGCCATCTTACGGAGCACCTGTACTAGACATGGCTGTTGAAGGTACCAGAACTGTACTTTTACCACCCATTGCTGGTTGCAAAAACAAGAGATTTGTGTCAATAGATCTAATCAAACTGCATCTTGTGGCCGGTTTTACACAGTAAGCCACATGGGATCCTGAGAAGTTACATGTCTCCTCTCACTACTATACAGGGGGTCCCATTGGAATCTTTGATCAGTGATGAAGCCTCTACTCCCCTGTTGTGTAGTTCCTATAAACCTATATAGGATCTGCGCGTTTAGACAACATACACTGTAGGATTGGTGTCCAGATTGATTCTAGACACCCCCACCGGGTATGTTAGCCTGTATACCTGCTAGCTCACAGTGCCACTAGAGATCCCTCTTACCAAGGAGAGAATAGTTCTTGGCAACTATCGAACATGGCAACCCTGATCCCTCAGAATCGTGGAAACAGTGCAAAACGTTTCACTCAGTCACTCGTGCTCACTTTGTCTCAGAGAGATACACAGAATAAACGGTGGGGACGTTTTTCAATAAGCATTTATTGAACCAGCGTCATTCTAATGTAAAATAGGTCTGCTGAAACAACCATAAGACAGAAGCAGATATAAATGATCGTAAGCACCAACAGAGTAAAAGGATGGTAGATTTCTACCATAGTGCTAAAACAATGAATACAGGCAAGTATAAGAATACATGACAGTAAAATGCGTACTTCTACGATGCAACCCTAACTAGATGTACCTAAGTGTACTTAGCATGTATGTAGGTTTAAAAGCCAAGACTCCCTCTAGGATAAAGTCAACCCCATTACCTGAAGTGAGAGACTGTGGGACCCCATCTCGGTCTCAAGTTGGACACACCGCAAAGGATGTCAGACCACTGCGAGCTGGAGTGTCTGCGTGCAGGATAGGATAGGATAGGATATAGTTTTATAGAGCGCTCGATTGCCGAAGCGTCTTCGTGCTTAAAGGTGCGATTGAGAGATTGCAACAGCTGTGCCTGACCTTAGAGTACTGGAAACAGCCACGTTTTTAGCGTCTTTCTAAAGAGAAGCCTATTCGACAATAATCTCATAGAGATAGGCAGCTGGTTCCACAGTTTGGCTGCAGAATATGATAGGCTCCTCCCTCCCCATCTGGCTTTACGAATTTTGGGGATACAGATGAAACCTGCGTCTGTGGATCTGAGGTTTCTGGTGGGGGAGTACCAGGAAAAGAGTTTCCGCAAATATTCTGCCCCTCCGCCGTATAATGCAGGAACCTCAGCATCTTGCGTCAGTGTGTCACCATGGAAGTCCTTTTCTCCTCTGCCTACCCCAGCAAGATATGGTGTTTATGTACCCAAAGTGTTACCCTCAGGGGTTCTACCTTGCTGTGTCATGTCGGACTTAGGATGACGGAAGGAATGACCCTTATACATAGTTATTATGCATGCAGGAGATGGTACTCCTGCTGAGTTTCCAAGAATCCTCATGCATAATGGATGAGGCTAGTTTTCAGGGAAAACCCTACGTCCTGTAAGTAGTACCGTAACTAGGTAAAAGGTCAGTCCCAAGAACCGGTATGTAGTGTAATGGTAGGGGAGAATATAGGTGAAAGGTTAGGTGACTACCTGAGCCTATTTTGGGGTACCTATATGAAACATAACACCTCGGCTGTGGATAGCTATTAATGAAGTATCTCTTCTACCTGCTACAACAACAACTACAATACAAACAATTGGCACAGAAATACAGATTTTTATTCGGAAACCCGACACAGATGGTGTCTACATCAATGTACCACAGTTCTACTCAATTCCAAGTTTTGCACAGCCTCCAGAGCTGCCAAAAATAGATCAAGCAGCCTCTAGCTATTTTATCAACTTTGATGACTTCTCTTCAGATTCATCTGGGCCACCTCCACCTCTCCGAGGTAGATTGCGTGTATACTATTTTTGGCTGAAGAAGACGTACTTTGTTCCTCCTTGGCTATACTTTTGGATTACAATTTCATTACTTTCCTTGTCCTTTGGATTGGTTTAGTGACAGTGTTTTTCCTGCTTTTGAATGGACACTTTCTTCCAGAACGCTCTGCAGTACAATTGGTAAAGCTGGTTTTAACACCCCATTCTTCATCACACAAAGTGCAAAGAGGCCTTTCCCTAGTGAACATTTCTGCTGTTTCGCTGCTTGATGGAATTGTTTGAGATAGGGTATTGTATGATATATTTGGTCCAACTGAACAATTGCAGATATGAGGGAGAGGAAGAAGGGAGAGGTGTGGTGCAGCGGCCAGAGTGGCTGACTCGGGAGTGGAGGCTCACGGTTCAATCCCCTGCGCCGGTGGCAGGTCAGCTCAGCATCATGTGACTCTGGGCAATAGCTCACTTTATCTCCCCAATGGCCCCAGCGCCTTGAAAACTTAAGGGGTGATATGTTTGCGCTTTACAAATATGTATTTATTATTATTTAGCATATGTAATCTGCATTTCTTTAAATTACATTATCATCCCTTGTACTATCGCTGATGATTGGAACATTGATACAGTGCATGAAATGCTAGAAGATCTAGAGTATTCCACTGTTTTTAAATCTGGTGATATGTATGATGGCATGACTAATTATGATGCAATCTTCTGTTTTCAACATTATGGTCACCATTACTTGCATAAGGCAATACTCCACATGCAGTATTTAATTGCACACAGTTGGAACACTGCCCCACACACCACCACGGGGTAGCGCACAAATATTTGCACAGAAGTTTGCATATTTCTCTGTTCACAATCCAGCTGATGAAGGAAGTGACCTCATTAAGGTCACCCGGGTCACTCACGACCACCTCTCAGCCTTCTATACAAATGAAGAGTCGGTCAGACAGTAGAGAATACAAACCAATATATGTTTATTCAGATACGCTCGAGCGGAGCCCGGTCTGCCCAGTATCTTAGGAGTGCTGCAGAGAGGGACTGACATCAGCAAGTATAACGCTACATTATGTACATCTCAGAACCAATGAAGGCACACCCATAATGGAATATTCCAAGCAGATGCAGCTAAACAAAGGAGTACAGAAGGACAGGTTTCGATTTTGAGGCCGGGCACACATTATCTCCTACCCAAGGTTGTTCTGTCCGTGCCCGCCACTAGACTAGTGGGAGAAGGCCTCTATCTAGTGAGAAAGGTATGCGCTAATAAGAACAGTGTATTCATTAGCAAAGCAAGGCCCAACCTTGGAGAAACGAAAACTTTCCACAACCCATTTTCTTGAAGAGGCAGGAAGCAGTTTCGAGCATGATTCAAAATGGCGGCTAAACATAAAATGGTGCCGCGAATGCTAACTTACATAGAACAATGCACAGGCAAAATAACGAAAACAATTTCATTTAAACACTGACCCAGGGTCTTATTACTACAGGCTCACACCATCACCAGCAAAGAAAAATATGCTCACTGATACAAAGCTGATATATCATGCATCTTTTCTTTCCCAGTTGTCCACACAAGGGTTTGACTTTAGGAGAGACACTGTTGATTTAAAATCTATTTGGAGAACTAAAGATTGACAGGTTCAGGGGAATGAGGATTTATTTAGAGCATGCCAGATACCATATCAACTGATTATCCTAAACAAAACTGTGCAGCAGACATCATGACTTGGCTAAGATAAAAGATTTAAATACACCAAACATTCCCACATCTGCATGTTTTGCGAACTGGCAACGGTTCACAAATTACACAGAGGACATGTTAGACATCATGCTTCGCAACAGTTCATATAATTCTTCAGGGACCAATGAGGGGGGATGGTTAGTGTGGCCGTTAGATACTAATGCATGCCATGCACGTTTCCTGGGTGACACTAAAGGATTGAAGATAAGCAGGCACGACCTACGTTACGCACAGACACAACACTTGGGCTGGTAGCAACTTACAGTGTTGGGAAGTTGTGCCTTGATTGGCTAAAAACCTCAACTTTGTCCCAGGTGAAGCAACAGTTGCCCATTCTTTCTGATGACATGGGACTACAGGACTTTCTAATAGGTCCTTGAAAGCCACTTCAATAGCACTTCTTGTATGCAGTTTACAATAAAGTGTGGAAAGTTTCGCAGCAAAATTGATAGGGCAAATTTAGAAAGGGCTCTAGCAGTAGTTGATAATGGTATGACTACATTGTCCACTAGAATATACTCTCTGGATAACATAATGTTATCTGCAATAGACATCATACAGAATGACATGTCCTCTTTACAACATGGGCAGTCACAGCTTAGATCGATTATGTTACTGAGCTGGACTCTTCAGACACTTCGTGTCTGTTGCGTACTATGGCAACACCTGAATGCCACTAGCCTGTTTTTACCTTAAAACTTAACAAAACAGAAAACCAACATGACAAGAAAAGATGCAACATACACTGTGATACACATGGAGAAGTTGGAGAACCTACTATTTACTGTTGCAGAAATACCTTCAGCAGATTGGATAATCCACGGGTTTATATTGCTGCTACGTTTGCTATTTCACTTCCAATACAGTTTGAAACACCATCAAGTAGGCAGATACACAGTGCTAGGAGAAGGATATGAGCATGAGTCATGGATATTACCTTTTAGATACTGCTGTAGGAAATGGTGAGACTAAAGTTTTTCTTAGCAGGACTGACTGCAAGAGTACTTTAGGGCAATCATTAGTAGGGATGTTTCGCTTTATGGTGCATGCAATGCATCCATGGCAAATTTGTCCTGTTATCTGAAGGGTTCTCCAGCTGCTGTGATCTGTCCGGCCTTCGGATTGCTCTCAAATGTGAGTTATTTGATGTTGAATGATCAGAACTGCTATGGCATGCAAGCTGGTATTGCCTATCTTGTAACAGTTTCTGTCATTGTAATCTGTTGTACACAAGTACTTTTTCCACCTGCCCGCACAGTTAGGGAGGTGACACCTTGGCCTTCGATGAAGCTTTTGAACGTGCACTTTGATGCTTCGACCAGACTGAAAGCCTTATTGTTCCAGAAGGATGTGGCCTTAACATCTGCAAAGGAGACATTTGATCTTCAAGTTGCAATTTCTTCTTCTGGGATACAGTCACAACTCTGCACTAATTTCCAGCTATATTTTGGGGAACTCGTGCACTGTATTTGTAACATGTCTTGTACCGTAGGAGTGGCGCACTTCTTTAAGACAATTGGCTCTGAGTTGGTTAGTACCTTCCAGACAGTCAACCTTCCAGACAGTCTTCGGAGTAATTCCATCATTCATACACTTTGTGCTGGGAAACATTTTTGGAGGTCTTCTGCTGGTTCTGTTCTTGATTGTCAGCACTTTGCTTTTACTTTTGTGCTCCGCAACGGATGTCCCATCACAAATGCCAAATTGCTCTGTCACTTCCACCTGTGCTCCTGTGTCATGAACTCATGATACATTGTTTTTGGCACACCCTTTCTCAGGAACTAAATGAACACTAGTTCTTGTCCTTTAGCCTGTGTGGCTACACTGCGTGCAGCCCGTATTCCACTGTCTTCTGTGCACATTCGTGTGTGACCTGAACATATGCCTAGGAACGCAACTGGTTCGGTCTCCAGAAATTGACCTACTGTTGAGCCCATTAACGGCCCACTTTTACTGTTGTCCCTTGCGCTTGCTGCTGCTTCTGAACACACTCTATGAGCCCTCCTGGGATGCTTCTGCTCCCAGTTATCTGGATCTTAGCTCAGCTTCTGCGGATCCCGCAATGGCTGCTCCTCCTTCAGCTGCTGTTAAGAGGGATAGATGGGAACATACTTGCTCTGTGGAACTGATGCGATGGGTGCCTCTGGGAACATCATCTGCAGTTGTTGGGAACAGCAATGTTTCGTCTACCTCTCGGAACACATTAGCAATCTTGCAGTTTTGAGTCGTGGGGCTTATTTAAGTTGGCTTTCTTTAAAAGGAAATTTGCTTTTTGAAATTTGTTTTAATACAGCTTTATATTTTTAACAATTTTTTAATGGCTTTCTCTATGCTCTTTGCTATTAAAGAAGAATGATGCCTTTTTAGATTTAAGTAGGATTTTTAGACTCATTGGCCCTTATATGTTAGCATTTGTCGAGGGATAGCTTTTATTAACTCACGTCCAAGGAGTGGGTGCCATGTGGTCAGGAAAGGCCTGGTAAAGAACGCCAGCATTTACATGCTCATATTTCTAAAGTTGCCTTCTCTTTTAAACACGATGACTTTGACATAAATTTGCATGCGTGACAATGGAGGATAACATTCTCTGAATCATTGCTTACATTTCTACTTCGTAGGCACACTATCACGACTCCTTGAACATTCAGTGCAAGGGATGAAGTTCATTGCACAAATGTCATTGTTGTTATTGTCCGGTAGTCGATGAAGCTATCAAACTAGAATAAACAATTGCAGCCTGACTGGGATTTCGACATGGCCACATGGGTGCTGTTTATTATATATACAGAACTACTTCCTTGTTTAAGACAAAGCACTCAGCTGACACTGAGAGGTCACTACATGTTGGGATTCCCGCTCAGCTGAATCCTGTTTACGAACAAGAGGGATGTCCAGCTCTACTCCAAGACGGCCAGCCTGATAACACTTACCTGTAGGTAATGAGGAGTTAGACCACCCAGCAGGGATTTAGAAGATCATCAACCCTAAGCAAGACTAGGATAGGGAGCGCCTGGTTGGAGTACACTATGCACAGTTTCTAAATGGCAGCATATATTCACTGTTTTAGCACAATGGTGGAATTGTTAATCCTTTTCACTATTCTCATGATGCTACTTATGCTACTCTGTTTCATTCTACTGATTATCGCAGCACACGTATTTTATACACGAATCTCAATGCTTCAATAAATATTGAAATGCCTTGCTGAGTATTTCTTGTGTATTCGTTTGGGTATGCATGACAGTCCAAACAAAAGTGTTCTAGATCTGTTAACATGATTTCCTTGGGGGATCAGGGTTGTCATGTTCTGAGGTTGCACACACAATTATTACCCTGTAAGGTTAAGGGTGCAGATGGTGCACTGTGAGCTAGCAGGACTATAGGTTAATGTATCTTGAGGGTATGCACGGAATCAGTCTGGCACAATCCTGACGTTTATGTTGTCCAACAAACACACAGTTTTACTGGAGAGGTACATGCTGTCCGACAAGGCAGGCAGCAGTCCTTCATAGCAGCATACTGAGGGAATCTTGTACAAGGATGGAGTTTTAAAAAGGCATAACTAGCTGTCTGTGACTGGTGACAATCCCTCATCAAATCAAAGTAAAGTTCTTGAAGTTATTCTGTCAAAATATTTTCAAAGTATAATTCTGTTCATGTTTTAACCTTTACTGCTACAGCAATCATTGCTCGAATACCTGGGCTCTCCCTCTCTTTCTTTGCACAAACTTCAATCAAGGCTGGCCCACTAAGGCAAATCAAACAGCAAAGAAGTCTACATCTTAAACTGTGAAAAATTGTGAAAAGTGCTTCACGAAATTTCATAAAATTTCATAAAAATTGCTCAAAAATGTGTGAAATTTTATGGCATTCATTTTGTGGTATCTTGGGTAAAAAATGAGCATGAGGGCATACTTCATGTTTGAGGTGCACAAAATACTGACAAGTGGACCTATTCAAGGAGAAAATGTCTCCCACAATATATTTTCTGCTTAAACTAGTCTAATGAGGCAAAAAGTAACTGCACCCATAAAATGTTGTGAATTTCACATAATAAAAAATTCATAATATATGTATGTGTAGAAAATAATTTGCTGGGCCTATTTGACCCTGCAAGTCCCCTCTACTTCGATTTCATGCTGTGAGGGTCATCTTTTCTCTGAAGACGCCCTCTTTACACAAAGGCATCATGTGCTGTGGTTTCCCTTGAGATGGAGCTTTGCCCTGTGTTTGGAGTAGCAAATGTCACTCCCATTTAGCTACCCATTGTTTTACTATGTCTTTGAAGCCAGAAATGTGTCTGCTGAAGCCCCCTAATGTATGCATGTTTGTATGTAGTGATATTTGTATACTGCAAACCTAGCTGGGGAGCAACAGAAGCATGGTGGTAATTGGGCATGAAGTGGACCAATAAGGTGGTGTGCCACCGAAGGGACAGCCATAGAAATGAGACCAGACCTGTGACACTCTATAAGCTTCAGGGAGGGAATATGCCAACTTATAAGACTTAGGCTATGAGTAAAGATATCCCAAATCTAATGTTATTTATCAACACTATACAAATTGCAGGTTCATAGCATTATTTTTTTAAAAGATAGAAGAATAGATGCTTTGCATATTTTTGGGCTATCCTACATAGGTCATAATACAATGTTGCACAAATTAGAAGGAGCCCAAGAAAAATATGGATTCACTACACCCAACAATTTCTGTTTGGGACAATTCCTGATTACTGTGTCCAGAACAGTGATCGCTTGTCATAACTTCAGAACAATCAATTGCATTTCACTTCCTCATGAGGAAAAGCACAGGAAATGATTCTCTTTGTATGATCAGTTAATCATTAGGGAAGAATGAAGCAGCTGCTATAATATTTGGGCTGACATCGAGCCTTTTTCCTAAAGCTGACAGAAAGAACAAGTGTTCTTCTGAGTAATTTTTCCAAAAATCTATTTAAAAAATGGAGAAGTAAAACCTAGCAAAACACAAGTATCTCCTGCCTGATATTAAATGTGTTTTTTGACCATCTGATAATCACCCAGACTATAGGGCAAGGCTTGTTCTTTTTGTTGGACCCTTACCCATTCTAATAGTGGCATGCTTCATCCTGGTCCCTATGGGCTCGACCGTATTTCAGGGAAATCTTTTCATAATATGAACCAGGGTCCTCATGATATAATAAAATTACTTCAAACCCACCAAAGTATCCCTTTATAAGTAGTGGTTTGGTAAGGTTAACATTTCTAATGAAAGAAAGTGGGAGGTGTTTAGGATAGAATGGTCCTACTACCCTAGTTGCGGGTCAACATGTTTCAGCACCATAACAAATGGCCCATAGGGTCCAGGGCTTTCATCAGGACAATCACGCTGTCCCAGAACTTACTATACAACATTCAAACCAATGCAAACCAATCAAGCATGTAAGGTGGGATATTGTTCGCCTATTAGATGCTGTATTTGGACTTGACTCCTATATAAGTGAGACATACTATAAATTCAGATTGTTATAGTCAGGGTGAAATAATCAACAGTAATTTACACTCAGTATATAGTGACATGCACTTTAAATTTGTTTCTAGAACAGTGGCTAGTGCTCTAGAAGCTCATCATGCCATGCCAATTGTGTGATTGGTTCATGACCACAAACCATGCTTGGTGAAACTGATGCCCCATCTTGTGTACGTGCCTATGTCATATTCACAGATCACTTACCCTATTAGGGAATCCTATATATTATCTGTGATCAAAAAGAGGAGAGGATGCTGTACTAAAAGATGAGTTAAATTACAAGGCAAACCACAAGATGAAATTAGAAATGCAATTGTATGGACTTCCTAAAGTTTGGAGAGCAAAACCCCTCCTAAACTAAGTAACAGCCCTAAACCCACTGGAAATTCGAGACTTGAGTAGGAGGGTACTCTTTCTTGGATTGTGGCAATCTGACTCAGAAAATAGTATCATGCACTGCCTATTTTGGATTATATACACTGAGTGCAGTAAGGAAAACTCCACAAGCCGGGTCTAAGGAAATACCACTTTTTGCATGATCACCCCCCATAGTTTTGGACTGATGATGCTGTTTTTTCAACTCTGAGGGTGCACTGAGGCCGGCTAACCAGACCTCATTTCGAGTGTTTTAACCCATTAAAAAAATATATGTTGAATTGACTACCCCCGTTGACGTAAGCTGACTTACTTAAGAGTCCGTAGTATATTGTACCAAGGGTACCCGGGTCATGTAAGACAGTGTCCCCCAGGGCTAGAGCACTGATTGTGCTACCCTGTGGGTGACAAAGCACAAAATGGCTCCCAGCTGGACACAGCAGCCTCAAAGAGCAGTTTTAAAACTGCCAGATCGACTTTGCCATTTAAAACAATGGCAAAGTCCCCACTTCCCTTAACAATATACATACATCTCCCCTAAGGAAGGCCTCTTATGCCCTAAGGCAGGGAGCTGAATATCATTAAATAGAGTATATACTTTTAATATGTCCTAACAGCAAAACTTCCAATTGTCGTCTTTACTGTGGAAAGGTTAGTAGCCCCTTTGGCTAACACAGAGTTACCGGCTGACCTCTCAGTCTGGATAACTTTCAAATGGAATTATTAAAGTGGGAACTCAAGGTATCAAATTAATCATGGCATTAACACAACTTGATGCCCAAGTCAAATTTAATGTCACTTTTAAAGAAAGGCAACATTTAGAAAGTTGCCACACTGCTGCCAGTTTGTCCAGTTGCCTCACACATTTGCTGGCCACCAGAAAGCCTTCTGTCCTTCTGGGGAGTAGTGTGATGATTCCCAGGCTCAGGAACAATGGAAGCCTGCTACTGAGAGAGGTGTTACCTCCCCTTTGCAGGATGCCACACAGGGTGTTGGCATGAAAGGCGAGCTTCAAAGGCGAAGCCACCTTTGGTGGGCTAGTGGAGATCTCACTGACATAGGGCTGCCCTTTATTCAGGTACATAGGCTCGCGGTGGGAACAGGAGTGGGAAACCAATGGCCAAACCAGTTTTCTTGTGGGTGTGTAGCCCGCAGGTAGCTACACCTCAAGGGTGGGCTACTGAGTTCCTAACATCCAAGGAAAGGTTCAGACATCTTGAGAGTGGGCAAAACAGTGCACTCTGGGATTGCTGGATGCCACACATAGCCAGAAGTGGTCACAGGGCGGGATGGATTCTGGTAGCCCTTTGGCTAGTTACTGCATCATCCACCCTAGGGCACTTTCTGGGCATAAATATGGCACCCCTGGCACACTGAACTTCAGATCATGACAGAACTGGGGAAAAGATCAAAGAAGGACTGCCCTGCTGACAGCTGGACCAGGCAAAAGAGGCAGCACTGACTTCTGGACTGCACCTGCCACACCATGGGCTTACAAAGACATGACTGTTTCTGTGGCTTCACTTATAATCTGTGGCTCCACTCATAATCCCTCATTGTTAGCATAAGAGCTTCGCTTATAAAATGTGTCAAGCCCACCCATTCACACGAGGTGTAGTGGATGAGGATCCAATAATGAAGCATGCCACTGGTGGTATCTGTGGGTGAGGATTCTACTATAATATCTAAGAGATGCGAGGATTACACTAGTTTACCTGGGTGTGGATTCATCACTATCTTGAGATATACTAGGATTGCGCAACTGATATCTCAGATTTAAGACATCACAATAGGAAAGGTTCCCTCCTTTGTGTAGTTACTTGTGGTAATCTAGGAGGCTGAGGGTGGCGCCTTACATAGGTTCTCACTCCCCTTTCTGATCATATACCCCTGGAACCAACACTGGGGCCACCAAAGCTGATGAAGCCCACTCCGGCAAGTCAGTAGCCATATTCTTTGAATCACCATTATTCACAACTGGGTGACCCAATTTGCCAATCCTCAATGGCCAAAATTTGTACCCAAGTCACCTAGACTCGGGAACGTCATCTGAGCCCAGATTGGTCGCCACAGACAGACACAAGCCCTCACCAAACGATACCGTAGGACCCGCTGTGTACAGAGATCGGTAGCCTAGCCAGCAGCTGCCCAACCTACTGGCTCAAAGAGGACTTCGAGGGACAACGATCTCCTATGACCAGTCAGCCACACAGCACCCAGAGCATCTTTCAGCATCCTCAGCATCCTGCATCCTCAGCATCAGGAAGACTCCTTTGAAATCTATGGCAGTCTTGATGTAAAGTGGGTAACTGGACTTGAGACTGATTTGTTGAACAGGTAACTGTCCTACTACTCCTTATTTGCCTGTCTGATATTCCCCCTGTCAGAATTGGTCACCCCACTCAGACCTGAGTAGCCGAACATAGATATTTCAAACAAATTAAAAGTTTCTTAACTTTACAGTTAACAATGCTTGTTTGTGCTTTGGACTAAAAAGCTGAGATTTAAGTTTTACTTAAAAATCTATATCTCTGGAACACTTCAGTGGATTTTACTGATCTTGATGTCTAAACATTCATAAAAATATAATCTATTTTTATGAATTGGTGTCGGATTTCTTTTGTGTTGGGTGACTTTCTTATTTCGTTGTTTGGTGCTTTTAAATGCTTTACACTAGTTCCTTTGTTTAAGCCTTGCTGCTCGAAGACACAGCTACCCAGAGCAGAGCTAAAGGTTTTACAAACTAGCCTGTCTGGGCCCAAAACAGTTTTGCATATGTATTACACGGTAAAGTTGCACACCCATACCATATAATACACCACAATCCTCACACGGAGCATTATTTTTATTTATACATCACACAGACTACTGACAACATTGCATTAAATACTGACATTTACGTTGAATGGGTGTTAGGCAGAATTTTTCTTTGAAATAGCTGTACTAAGGCTAAGGGAATTTATGAAATTTAGAAGGCATTATAGGCTGGGACCAATCCAAATCACACCACCCTGATTGCCCCCGCATGTTTATTAAACAGACTCGGATAGTGTTACTAAGTTTCAACATCTGCAGGCTTTTCCATAAGAGAAATCCAGAGCAAACGATTATGTGCATAATAATATGTTGTTAATAGCATACCTCACCAGGCCTACAGCTCTAGCTATCTGGAGCCTATCACATATTATCTGGGGCATTTTTAGTCAGCACTTGACTGCTATTGCAAAATAGTGTTGCATTTGTCATTATATCTGGATTGCTGGAATTTTCACCAATTTTCAAACTTTGACACAACATAAAGAAACATGTTAGCATGCTTTTTGTAGCTCCCCAGCCAATATTGGCAATTAAGATTCATGTAATAAACTTAACAGGCCCCTCACCGGATTACCTAGCACGACTATTGTTTAAAAATATATGAAGTTGCTAGGTTTATCTGAGTGTTGTACTTCAAATATGTTACTTGTAAAACTGAATAAAAAAGGTTTGGGACCAAACACATCACTTCAAATGGCTCTAGTTTTAAACATTTACTATTTTGTGACTTATGTGATTCTACATGTGTTCTATGTTTTTATCAAAATGATGATCAGAGAATAGCAGAGTGGTTTGAAATGGTAGGCATATACAGGTGGATGTTTGTAGGTTTTTAGATATAAAAGTTAGAGCATAATGTACTTTTACCCAATATATGCTTTTTGCAGAGTATGATGGGTAATACAACGTTGTTGCATCAGTGAAAGTCATATATACTGCTTTCCACAGGGTGTCTACTTTTCAATACTAATTTTTCGGCATCTCCATTGGCTCATGAGTCAAATATTATCAACGTAGGGCTTTCAAAATTTAATCTAAAAATTGTGTCCCACAAATTATTCAACCCTGCTGCGGATTTCAGATTTTCATACAACTTTTCCTATGTCAATTTATGCATGTGGGCTACCTTTTTTAGGAAGAGTTTGAAATGTTTGATGAGACATTTTTTAAATCATTTTATTTCAATATGACCTTTATGTTAATATCCTATCTGAATGATACATCTACCATTTTATACCTAAACTCTCTTACATTTGCCCATGAAATCCATGTAATATATTTCTAGACATTGCGGAAACAGTGTTGCCTGATGACTCTGGGCCTGATTCACAGAACTAACTTACGTCAAAAACGTAAAGTTAGTACCTTTTAGTATTCACAGAATACACTTACTCATTTTGGTATTCACAGAATACACTTACTCATTTTGGTATTCACAGAATACACTTACTCATACTAACTTTATGTCCGCACTCGGGCCGGAGATTCCGGCCCGGTGGTGGAGATTCCGGCCGTTTGTGGAGATTCCGGCCCGGAGGTGGAGATTCCGGCCCGGAGGTGGAGATTCCGGCCGTTTGTGGAGATTCGGCCGGAGATTCCGGCCGTTTGTAGAGATTCCGGCCATTTGTGGAGATTCCGGCCGGTTGTGGAGATTCCGGCCGGTGGCGGAATCTCCACAAACGGCCGGAATCTCCACAAACGGCCGGAATCTCCACCTCCAGGCCGGAATCTCCACAAACGGCCGGAATCTCCGGCCCGAGTGCGGACATAAAGTTAGTATGAGTAAGTGTATTCTGTGAATACCAAAATGAGTAAGTGTATTCTGTGAATACCAAAATGAGTAAGTGTATTCTGTGAATACCAAAAGGTACTAACTTTACGTTTTTGACGTAAGTTAGTTCTGTGAATCGGGCCCTGTGATTCCCATATGCTAGTGCCATCCATCCAGCTAGCTTTAAAATCCATTGCATCAAATGTCTTACAGGTCCTGGGAATGAGTTGACTCTCCTTCTAAAAGACTCTTTTAAAGTATTATCATTCCTTTTTGATGCACTCCATCAGCCATCTTCTAGGCTAGAATCATGTATTATCAGGAAAATGTGAGCAAACCAACCAATACATCCAAAGCACTATTTGACATTATTTGCAAGGTACATGATCTGGTAGCAGCTGACATGCTATTACTTCCTTCTCTCTTTGTGAACCATTGTAGTTTTATCTTGACAATAAAATGTGCCCATTAATGTTTCTATGAAGTGTCCTTCTGTGGGAGATCATCTGCTACTGGTCAATTTTCCCCATCTCGGAAATAGATATTCAAGAGTCTTGTGATGGTTGGAAACTGAACTTCCTTATACAATTGCCCTCATTATCATCTGAGTAATATAGGTGACAAAGATTGAGCTCTCTGCCATTGCCTTAACTCTTCTATTCTCTCAGGTATCTCTTGTGTTATATAGTTTTTCCCCTTCACATGAAAGACTTAGCTGACCTTTCAAATTTCCCAAACTTTTGCCTTATCTCACTTCTTATCCAAGAAATAATTTTGGAAAATTGTATCAACTGCTAACTCTCTTCCTTTATGGAAAATGCTGATAATTTGCAATCAGATTCTGTGTTCTTGTAATCCTGGACCTTGGTTATTGAAGAGCAATGCATTAGACAGGTAAGAACAAACTAATATTTCCCTGTTGCAAAGAAGGACAACGAGAGGTGGTAGTAACTTCTTAAAAACACTTTGGTGTTGACTCTAGATCATGAGGGAAGTACTTGGGAATGGCAATGGTGACCCTCTACATTGAACCTGAGAATTCTTTGGTGAGGAGGAAAGATTGGGATATGACCACAATCGTACTTTAGTTCTAGAGCTGTCATCAATCCTCATACTGGTATGGGAACAAGGCTTATGGAGGTAATGATCTGATTGCTTACCAATAATCTTCATTACTTTGATTACTCCTTTCTTTTACTAGTACTTATGTCCTCCCTTCTCTCCCACTCACAACCTCAATTCATTCAAGCTTTAGGATGACAGGAAGTGATGTGGTCCTCCCCCTGATTTATTTTCCAGGTAAGAAGAAGGGCAGGAAGGGGTAAACTTAAGGGGCAAGCCATTTCAATTTTTGTCTTCCTAAGTTGGGTCCTTTGGTGTGAGAGTTCAGTCACAGAAATAGCAATCAGAGTAATGAAGATTACAGGCAAGTAATCACATCATTATCTCTAACATTCTTAAAAGCAGCAATCATGGGTACTCAAAATACCAGGGGTGGGATACAGGACTCCCTTGGGTTCCAATCTGTTGCTGCTTCTCATTTTATTTTAGCACATCTAACAATTGAGATTTGGGAATAAACTGATTTCAGAAGGCACAACAAATGTAATATGTTTATAATTATTGCTCCATAGCATATTGTGCTTGGGACAGCAGTTTAGCTGTGGAGCCCAGCAAAAGTATGAAGTTGGTTCTGAGACAAAACTGTGAGCATTTTCACAACCATGTAAAGTAAGATGGAACAGCACAGACTGTTCATTTGATGTATTAAATTATGTATGCATCCATGCTCTACTAACACTCAGTGTGAGATTGAAATGAATAATGGGGTACTCAGGAAAATATGACACTTTTTAGGTTTCGCCTGCACAGCGCTTGCACTGTGCTTGTAAAATCTATTGCTAATGTAAATCTTAAAAGGGTGTACATCCTGCCCCCTTGCTTTTCATTAGTTCCTGTCCTTGCCACTTACTTTCCCTCAGTCTATTGGCTGTAGCATACTATTTCCTGTTGCGCCTCCTGTCTTTCTCTTATCAGTCCCCGGTGGTTGAAGTACTGTATTAATACACTTTGGGGGACTTTTTTTAAGCTTTTGCCGGCACAGCACTTGCCCTGTGCTTTTTAAAAAAAACTTTCTGCCTAATGCATGGCCCTGCACAGTTCGTCTCCGTCCCTCGTGTTTCTCCCCCACCCCTTTTCCCTCCTCCCATGCACCACTTCAATAACAACAACTCAACATATCCTCTTCTCGGACTGCTACCATCTTGGAGTCAGGCAGCAGTCAAATAAGATTACTTTTAGAACCCCTAACTTGTTGCCTAGGTTGTTTCTTCCC
Source organism: Calotriton arnoldi (assembly GCA_963921515.1). Lineage (NCBI taxonomy): Eukaryota > Metazoa > Chordata > Amphibia > Caudata > Salamandridae > Calotriton > Calotriton arnoldi. The sequence continues at coordinate 2,067,419 of CAWUFW010000650.1, read as the reverse complement.
TTAAAACGAGGCAGTGGTGAAACTGCTTTGTTAAACTTTGTGGACATTTTCACATTTTAGTTTGTTAAAAAAAACATTATGTGAGTGATTTCTTCCACACCAGTATCAGTCACGAAAAGAATAGTATGCACCGCAGGAAGTCAGTGAAAAGTAGGCTATAGGATATTCACACCTTAGTCACATGAAGCCAACCAAATGTCACATATGGGCATTGGTGGCTTGCCTCAAATTCAGTTGTGACGCTTTGACAATGTACTAGCCCGTTCAATGATGGAAATACGATCTTGGTGCAGTCTGCCTTAATATTTAAACATGAACCCCTCCTGATTTCAGCAAATGAGTCATCGCTGAACAGACTACAAGTAGTCGAAAAACACAGCGGCCCGCCTTGTCTCGAATGCCCCCCCCCCCCCAAAACTGCCTCCCTCCCTCTCCTACAACAACTTCACTGGCTTCCGGTACGTAAACGGATCAATTTTAAGATATGCTGCATTGTGCATAAAACCCTGAACGACAAAGGTCCCAGTTATCTTGCAGAAAAATTCATTCAATACCTGCCATCCAGGTCCCTACGCTCAGGAACTAAATCTCTACTCCTTGTACCACGTTTCAAAAAATAGCGCCTGGGTGGGAAAGCTTTCTTTCACCTTGCCCCCTTCTATTGGAATCAGCTCCCTATCCATCTTCGGCAATGCCCTGATCACCTTCAATTCAGAAGGCTCCTTAAAACTGCACTGTTTTAATCTTGTCTCTCCCCTCGGCCTTCTGCAGCTCATTCACAGCGCAGAGATACCCCTTTGGAGGTGATTCAGGCGCTTTATAAATTAATAAATATCAAATATTAAATATCAAATATTAACCCTGCGTCATCCATCTAAATCTTCCTACACGGAAAAGCCGCTAGCCTGTGCCAAGAAGGCAGACGTGTTGATGCACTGCAAGGAGGAGGTGGAAGGTATCTTGCATCTCTGTCCTGAACAGGGAGACATGGCAGCTACGGTGATCACCTGCCTCCCGGACATAACCTGGTGGAGGTATTAGGCTTCCTGTCGGTTCCAGACTTGGTCCACAGAGGCAGGTGTGGCTTAACTTCCGAACTTGTTGTGGACGCAAGTTATATGTGCGCATTAAAATAAAAGTAACTTGTATTTATGTAGCTCTGCTTGCCGTGTTTATGCCGAGTCTAATCGCTGTACAGTCACTGCACATGTCTTCTTTGTCCAAGCGCACCCAGTGTGTATCCTGCTTGTTGTGTGGGCATGCTGTGTGTTTGCAAAAGAGGATGTTTTCCAGAGTACATATTATGGCAATTCTGTTTGTGTTCTGAATAGTATACAAATATGTTAACAGTATGCACACGTGCTTGCACACTCTTTGTGTACAGTATATTTTATGTGTGAGCTGTCTATGAGTAAAGTGTAATGTGTGGAGACTATTCATGTACAGGTATTTTGATGCCATGCCTGTATATTGTATTGTGAGTGTGCAGGCTGTGTGTGGTATACTGCGAGTGCACGTTGTCTGCCCAGTTAATTTTGTGTGCATTGTCTATGCAGTATAGTGTAAGTGCATGTCAGTTTTGCCAGTGGCATAGCTAGGCCTTATGCTGCCCATGGTGGCCCCTGCGTTTGCCGCCTGCGGCGGCCGAATGTAAGAGTGGGGTGGTGGCGATTCCTGCTTTTGCTGCTCTGTGACGGCTGCAGGTAAGAGTGTGGGGAGGGCCGCAGGCCCCAAAACTCATGCCACCCCCCCTTGCTACGCCACTGAGTTTTGTTAAGTTTATTAAGTATATATTGTATTTGTGGATAGAATATACTGTAAAACAATATACTTGTGTCCATCCCATGCATGTATCGTATGATGTGCATTAGGCATATTCACACCTTAAAACTTGATCATGCTGTTTCTACAGTGTCTCTTGTGTGCATTGGAAATGTACAGAATAACATGCTTGCATTTTGTGTACAATATATAGTGTCAACGACATGTGTGAGCATTACATCGGGTCTGTGCCATCTCAACATGTACACCATATACATTTAATAAATGGTATGCAGATTATAGTTTCTATTGCACAGTGTATTGTGAGAGTATGCTTTCCAGGCATGCGATATGGTGAGTACATGCCACTTGGTGGACAGTAGGTTGTGTTTCTGTGGTTTATTTATTTGTTTGTGTATTCTATTAATTTATAAAATGATGTGGGCCGATGCTGCCTATTTAAGGCATAGATTGTGTGCATTCCGCATCTGATGGTTACATTACCGTGCCTGCTGTGTGCCTACTGTGTGTTTAGAGTATATTGTATGTGCATGCCTTGTGTGTTTAGCACGTGTCTGCACGCTGTTTTAAAACAGTATAGTCTGCTTGAATTATATGTGCATGCTATATGCTTACAGTGTAGAGTGTAGATGATGTGTTTTGCATTGTACTGCTTGTGCATGTTTTATTCTCGGTGTTGTATGCATTTGGGTGACTATACAGTATATTGTGTGTTCAAACTCTGTGTCTGCAGAATCATAGTGTGTTTTTACAACACACCGTGTATGCTGTTTTTTTTTTCTTTTCCAATTTGTTTGTGCTAATTGCACTGTATATAAACAAGTCATAACACTTTTATGAAGTTTAAGTAACTTATATTGCACAACTGCTCATCAAGCTAAAATTTACAACAAAAAAGTATTATTCACATAGGCGAAACTTAATGCATTTACCAATGCTTGTTTTAAAAGCTAATACTGCGCCATTAGTTAAGCATCCAGGGGCAGATTTACAAGCCCCTTGCACCACTTTTGCGTCATTTTTAACATGGGAAAAGCGACGCAAAAGTGGCGCAAGGCGCTTGTAAATAAGCCCCCCAATATGTTTTGCTTTCAAGCCAAAATGAAGTTTTACGCTAATAGTACTTTAAAAAATCGACTTCCAGCTGCATACCTTGTCTAGCCAATATTCAAATTATCACCCATCTTAATGTGCTTCAGAGGTGTAGACACGTTAATTTGAAAAATTCTAGACTGTCCCTATTCGCCCTTCATGGTTTATTAATTTCTGCTAAATTTGCCCTGTTGATCCCAAACTGCAGGCAATAAAAATAGAAGAGTGCTGTCAAAGAGCACCGACGCTGTCTTTATTAGTTGTCGAGGATGGAAAAAAGACGAAAAACATACTGAAATCTGGGAAAAGCCCAATGAGAGAAAAGTCCTTTTTAATGCCGTAATGGAAATGCATGTGATTGAAAAATGTCTTTGTAATAAGAAGAGTGAGAAAGATGGCCAGGTCTGTACAGTTATACGCCATACTTGCACCCAGACTTATTTGTCACATCATACTTGCACCCAGACTTATTTGTCACATGTAATTGACGATGTGTGCCATTTAGAGCAAATCGCCTGCAATAGTTTTTCAGAAAAAGCTGTCGTGAAAATATTGCATATGCATATTTTGTGGCAGGTTTCATAGAATGTTCCTTGAAGTGGGTGTTGGAACCAAAATGCCCCATGCCTAGGCCTGTTGTTAGAAATTAAGTCTCTAGTTGGCAGAGGTATGCACCCTGTCCAAGTAGAGACCACCATTCTAGTCAGAGTAAGTCAGATACACACCCTAAATTACCTTGTGCTCGCCCTCTGGTACTTTGGCACAGACTAGTCAGGCTTAACTTAAGTTAAGAGGCAATGGGTAAAGTATTTGTGCAATACTTAAATTAAGTTACACAGTGAAAACATCACAAATAAACTACGCACCAGTTTAATAGAGAATATTTACCTGATTAAAACAAGAACAAAACAACAAAAAGCCAATAAGTAAAACTCGAGATATGAATTAAAAAATATGTTTGAAAACTATCACTGCTAATAAATGCCTTTGAACGCGGTGATATAATCTGATCCACTAAGGTAAAATGCTCATGTATGTTAATAAAATACACTTTTTGAGATTTACAGTGAGTTTATCATGTTTTTACATGTTTAGTGCAACATGTCTTTAAAACTAAAGGTGTTCCTAAAGATAAGCTGTCTAGGGCATCTTCTTTTCTTCTTTACCGTTACTTTAGTTAACGTGTAAGTAAAGTATGCCCACTTGTTTCACAGTTTTCTGCATGTTCCTGTTCTGTCAAGTCAACAGCAGTGCAATGCTGCTGTTCACCAGGGGGCCACAATTAAAGGTCAACAGGGACGCATGCGACCCCCGGGCCGTACTTTGAGTATCCCTAGTCTAGAAGGAATGCACAAAGAACCAGCTGTCACCCTAACCCAGATGTGTATTCAGAAGCAGGCAGAGGCACAGAATAGTTAAAGTAAGAAAATGTAAACTTTCTAAAAGTGGCATTTTCAGACCTGCAATTTTAAAACCAACTTTACTAAAAGCTGTGGTTTTAAATTGTGAGTCCAGAGACACCAAACTCCAAATTTCTATTTTCTCCCAATGGAAAATTACACTTAAAAGATGTTTTATGGCAACCCCATGTTAACCTATGGGGGACATAGGCCTTGAATTAGTGAAAAACAAATTTAGCTATTTTTTACTACCAAGACACGTAAAACTAAAATGTACCTGTCCTACCATTTACATACACTGCACGCTGCGCATGGGGCTGCCCAAGGCCTACCTTAGGAGTGCATTACATGTAATAAAAAGGATGGATTGTATTGGGCCTGGCAAGTAGGTTAACTTGCCAGGTCGAAATGGCAGTTTAAAACCGCATAAATAAACTGCACACACTGGCTCTGCATATGGCAGGCCTGAGCCATGTTTAAAGGGCTACTGAGTGGGTGGCACAATCAGTGCTGCAAGCTTATTAGTAGTATTTAATTTGCAGGCCCTGGGCACATACAGTGCACTTTACTAGGGACCTACAGCTAAATTAAATATGCCAATTGTGGATAAGCCAAGCATAAATTGTGTCATGTTCTTATTTCCAATACGGACAAACTTTATTTGAATTAATAACCCTTTACCACTGTGACTGTTTTGTTTTTATTTACACTGTATATTATCAGTATATGTTTGTCTAGTGTATCATTTTGAGCATGAATTGTTTGTCTATATATTGTATTTTGGTGTTATATTTGTACAAAAACACTTTTCAATAATAAGCTTTGTTGCTTTGCAAACATTTCTTTTGTGGGTACCTTGTTTTCTTTTGCTTTTCTTTTTGTCTGTTCATAATTGTTGTTTATGCAATATCTTTCTTCCCTGAATAATTGTGGTTTTTACACTTTTAGGAAGTTGGCATTTTCTTCCCTAAGTCATTTGGTTCCTACATCCTGTCTATGGTCACAAGACTGGGTGCAGTTGGCAGTTAGGCTTTGTGTATTCCCCATAGAGAGCCCCACACAATGGGAGCTTAGGTGTGACTGGATGTGCAATCACTGGCAGGATGGGAAGGAGGAGCTGGGCACAGCCCCACTTGCACTTTAATAGACGGTGTCCTGCCTCCACACAAAGTGTTGCATACCCGCTGTAGTTAGTCTGGAGCCAACGCAGTGAAGGCAGGGCATCTGTGCACTTCAAAGGCATGTCTCTAGAAGCTTCTGTCCAATTCAATGGCACAACTCTGTAAAAAAGAAGGACCTCAGACACCACCACTTCAGTACACTTCTGGACCTGAAGATACTCTGTCAGGAAGACGGACTGCTGTGCTGCTGAATGACTGCCAATCTATTGGACTGCACTCAGTTGGACTCCTGCTTTGCTTTGCTGTGCTGACCTGCTGCCTGCTGCCTTCTTGCCTGGGTGAGAAGGACTGGACCTGCATCTCTTAAACCCAGAATCCAGAGTGACTCCAAGGGCTAGTTGGTTGGCCTCCTGATCTGAATGCTCAGGGACATAACAGGCTTCCAACAACCTTTCACTTGGACGATGCCATCTGTGAGTCTATCCTGCCAAGTGGTGTCACCCCAGGCCTGGACCCTTGCAAGTGGGCTTAAGGTGCTTACCATCTTCATGAACCCAGCGGAATCGATGCATCTCCTCATCTGTGCAGTGCAACGCCGATCAGAACTAACACATGACCGCTGCTGCATAGATAGGACCCATCGCAAAGACCTGCATCACCGTCGCAGCCCGCATCGCCTTCGGGACCAACGCAGCCTGATGCATCCTCGAAACAAGCCCTCGCATCCCTCATTGACAGCAGCCTCGATGAGGACACAGGATTGTGCATTGCAGTCTCACAGCTCTTTGTAACCAACGCATCACCCTGCTGGGTGAGGAAGTTGGAAACTAATGTCCCAAAATATTTGGCACTTTTTAACCCTGCCTAAGGGTCCCTGATTAAAATATTTTTCGGTACCCCTTAGGTAGTTTTAAGTCACTTTATTTCACCACTGTCCCCTCCCCACACATCCGCACTCATCATCACGGCTATATATGAAAAGATCTCTGCAAAAGAGCCCTCTCACAGGGTCTGTGGGGCATTGCATCACCGACACCATGAGGAGCTAAGTCTGATAATGAAGCATGACACCCACACAGGTTTGTGACCGCACCACCTTCCAAGAAGGAAGATTCCCTCACTCTCTTCACAGTCCAACCAGACATCTCTTTCTCAGAAACAGTTACTTACCCTCCTTGTGTATTAAAATATTTGTGCAACACACACACAATAAAACAATGAAAATACCAAAAATTCTCCACACAGGTTTAGAAACATAGAGAATAACTGTATGAATAAAACAAGACCAAAATGACAAAAATCCAATAAGTGGAACCAGAGCTTTGAATTTTTAAAGAATAAATCAAAAAGTAGTGCTTAGAAGTCAATAGCGCTGAAGGGGTTAATTGCGGTCACATTGGACCAGGGCAAATCCAAAGTTCAGGCCGACTGCGATGGAGGGCAGGCCAGCTACAGGACACACCAAGGTCCTGCTGAGAAAGTACCTTGGATGAAGCAAACGTTGGCATCAAAGACTCGATGCGTCGGTTCCGATCCATGCAGTCGAGTGGATGCATTGATGTCAAGCCTCGCAGTCAGGTCCCATGTCAGAGTTGAACCCCTTACAATGCAGGTGGTGCATTGTCATCAAACCTTGCAGTCGGGTCATCCATGCGGTCGGGTGGATGCGTCGATGTCACGCCTTGCAGTCAGGTCCCACGTCAGAGTCGAACCCTTTACAATGCAGGTGGTATGCTGTCATCAAACCTCACAGTCGGGTCCTACATCATCATTGAGCCACGCAGGGAAGTCCTTGGATCGGCACTGTGTCAGTTCAGATCAGCACAAAGTCAGCACTGCATCAATTCTGATGGTTCTGTACAGCAAAATCACCTGTCAAGGGCCCAGGACTGAATTGATACCACTTGACAGGGCAGGACGTACAGATGGCAGAGATCAAGTTCTGTTGCAGAGTTGAAGGAAGTCTTTGATAACCCTGAGACTTTAGAACAGGGGGCAAACCAGCAATCCCTTGGAGCCACTCTGGGTTCAAGTGAGATGGGTCCAGTCCTTGTCCTCAGCAGGGCAGAGATCAACAGGCAGCAAGACAGCTCAGCACAGCAGAAAGCAGTTCCTTCAGAGAAACAGTCAGGGAAAGTGGCAATCCTTGTGGCACAGCAGTCTTTACTCCTGGCAGAGTTCTTCACAGGTCCAGTAGTGTACTATCTTGGTAGAGTCAAAGCCCCAGTAATTATAGAAAAATGTGCCTTTGAAGTGGAGGTGTTTTCAAAGCAGGCCCTTAAAGTGCACAGGTCTGTCCCCTTTCATCCCAGCCCTGTCTGCCAGGCTCTCTGTAGGAGATAATCAGTCCTTTGTGTGAGACACAGGACACTGCCTATTCAAGTGTAAGTGTTAGCTTCACCTCCCTCCTCCAGCCCAGGAAGAGCTATCAGAATTTTGATGAATGCAGATGAGTTCTATGTCACACTCACCCTTCCTTTATTTGTGGCTGTGAGAAGTTGGCCTGGCATAATTATAGTGGGCACCTTGCACCAGTCCAAACAACCCCTTATTGGAGATAGGTTAAAGACAACCTTATTGAAAGCTATCCTAGTGGTAGCTATGGAGAGCAGCCTTCAGGCTAAGTCTTGAAGGAATGTAAAGCAGCTTGTTTTACCAGTCTATAATCTCTTGAGTGACCAAATGAAAGAGCACCACACCAGGTATATATTCAAAATATATGTATTTATTGCTAAACACACCCCTCTAGTCTCTTTATGAGGCTAGAGTTCGAAATACATAAGTTAGAAGATATTTAAACACAGTAATAGCACAAATACACGTTTGGGCCCTAGGGGCGTACCAAACCATATACCAATAAAGTGGTATGCGAACCACGACTGAACTAGACACTAGGCCTAGAGCCTCTAGAAGTGCTTGGACCACAAGGAACCACCCAAGGTAGTGACACAGGGGACCCACGGGAGAGCGCGTGCAGTGTAAATACACAACCGCGATATGCCGTTGACTACTATGGAGAAAGTTGGCATCGGGAAATTAGAGAAAAGGAACACTTAAAAGAGGACTAGGACAAAACCCTTTGAGATCTAGGACTTTGAAGAGTCTCTACCCACGGGAGCACCGGAGTACTCGTGTTACCTCACCCAGGGAAGCCGGGTGCATAGGTGCCTTTCGGGGTCGGGTTTCGTCGTCGATTCGAATGGCGATCTGCTGCAAAGTGCTGCTGGCGGCCAAGAGAAAAGTGTCCGGGTGGATCCAAGAGTGGATCGGAGTTCTGAAGAACCTGAAAGCAGAGGGGACAGAGTCTGGGTCACTAGCCAGTGACCAGGAAGGCGATGGACAGATGCCCACCGATGTCGAGTGCTTCAGGTGCATTGACGGTCATCTTGACTCTTCAGTCACGAGGTCCAGGAGGCGTTGTCGGTGACCAGGAGCAGGATTCGGGCTGGTACACAATGTCTGTCGAGTGCTGAGGTGTCGGCGACCGGATTGGAACCAACAAGCCTTGGCAACGGCAAGTCTCGGTGAAGATGTAGATCGTCGATGGTGCAGACCAGCAAGGTCTGTGGAACTCACCCAGCGAGGGTAAGTGAGGGCAGGCCTGGAGCAACCAGGATGCCAAGTAAGAAAAGGATTGGCCTTCGTTAAGGGCTACTAGCCAACGGGCTAGCGACCGTGAAGGAGCCTCGTGACGCCGCACGTGGATCTGGCTTACAGGACACTCGTGGAGTGGGGGCCAGTGATCTTCGGTGCACGTGGTGCTGGAGGCTAGGGCTACTCGGAGCACAAAGCACGACTTCTTGGGAGACCCAGAAGATGATGCACTTGCAAATGTGCTCAGTTTCCAGGGGTCACGGTCTCAAGTCACCCACGATAGCCACGGGCCTCAGCTTTGCTGGGGACTCAGGGTAGCCTCGGGGAAGTCTGAGAATCCACCTCTGGTGATGCGATGACTTCAGCGTCCGACGGGAGCTTCAGAAATGCGAACCGGACAGATGCTTCTTTGGTGCCTGCCAAGCAGGGGAGTCACTCCTTGACCCCAAGGGAGATTCTTCTGTCCTCTAATCGTGAGTAGAGCGTCGAAGGTCCAGGATTCAGTTTCAGAGTTTCGTCCAGGGATAATCTAAAGTCCTAAGGACTGGGTTCCTATCTTTATACTAAAGATAGGGGTTGGACTACTCTGTGGCCCCACCTATGGGTGGGTCAGGGCAGAGGGGTGGCTACACCCCTTTCCCTTTGTCCAGTTCGCGCCAAAGCAGGAGCTGGAAGCCCCTGATCCGGTTTGAACTGGGGTATGCACAGGGACACCAAATGTGCCCCCAGTGCAGGCCTTCAAAGCACACAGATGGTGCTCCCGCCCAGCCCCAATACACATTATCCTGTCTGGGGAGGTGGTCACACCTCCCTGGGACAGGAAACCTATTGTCCAGGCCTCCCCTGCCGGAGTTTTGTCCAGCAGCAGGAGGCCAGACTCGTGTCTGTGGCAGCAGCATCCATTTTGTGATGCCAGGGCTTTGGAGAGAAGTTACCGGGTTAGTCAGAGTTAACATGTCTTTCCCTCTATAAGGGTGGAATGCTACCCCCGCCGCCAGAAGTGGCGGGGGGTAGTATTCCAAGATGTTTGACACCAAACACGACATGTTTAGGTGCAGCCATTCCAAAGTTAGCATTTTACCGCGAGGATATAATGCGCTTAAGAGTATATGGTCAGGCTGCACTACAAACAGCATCAGAGATGGTCTCCGAACGCTGCAGAGGGGCCCTGCTCATGCAGGGGCACCCTCTCACATAGGAACCATGCACTCTGCCTTTAGGATTGATAAGGCCTGCCTTAGGAGTGACTTATAGGTTTATATGTGTGTATGTATTTAGTGATATAGGTAACCTATATCACAGTAAGGGGTGCATGCACCACCTTACCCAGGCTGCAGTAGCAGACCTGTGGTGTCAGTTTGGATGGCCTCCCAGGGGTGGCATAATACATGCTGCAGCCCCTGGCAGGCCTCTGAGGTACCTATGCCCTTGGTACATAGTATACCATATACTAGGGACTTATAAGGGCACTCCAGATCCCAATCAGTGATGTGCCTAAGGCACATGGAAACCTTTTTACAGAGAAAGCAGATAGACTGGGGCCCTGAATAGCAGGATCCCAGTCCAACTAAGTCATAAACCAGCAAAACACCATAAAAAAAAGTGGGGGCAACCATATAGTCAGATTCCACCTTCCTACAGTGGCTGTCTAGAGGGAATGCACAAAGTGTAGCTGTCACTCAGCCCAGCCATGTATTAGAGTCAGGCTACAAGGCACACAGAGCAATAAGAGCAGAGAAATGCCGTCTTTCTAGAAGTGACATTTCTAAAATAATAATGTTAAATCCAACTTTACCAGTAAAGAGGATTTATCATTACCCTTTCAAAGATATGACACATGATTCAGCTACTCCTTTCTAATCAGGAATCACAGCTTAAAGGTATTTTAAGGAATTCCCACTGTTAGCCTATGGGAGGAGTAGGCTTCGTAGTAGTGATAAACAAACTTAGCTGTTTGTCACTACCAGGACATGTAAAACTTAACAGTGCATGTCCTACCTTTTACTTACACAGTACCCTGCTCTTAGGGCTACCTAGGGCCTACCTTAGGGGTGACATGTGAAATACAAGGGCAGTTTAAGGCTTGGCAAGTGGTTTTAAACACCAAGTCAAAGTGGCAGTAAACTGCACACACAGGCCTTGCAGTGGCAGGTCTGAGACAGGTTTGGAAGGCTACTTGTGTGGGTGGCACAACCGGTGCTGCAGGCCCACTAGTAGCATTTAGATTACAGGCCCTGGGTACATGGTATACCACTTTTCAAGGGATGTATAAGAAAACTAAATATGCCAATCAGGTATACACCAAAGCCATCATGTTTAGTAGAGAATCACATGCACTTCAGCACTGGTCAGCAGTGGTAAAGTGCTCAGAGTCCTAAGGCCAACACAAATATACAGATAAAGTGGGGGTAAGCAGGCAAAAGGTTTGAGGGAAGACCACCCTAAGGATGACAGGTCTAACAACCCCATATGTGGTATATTGCATATGGAGCCCCTGTTCCTTAATATACATTGGTCAAACGACTGAACAGGTGAAAATGAGAATTGGACAACATTGAAACAGAATTTACTGTGGAGTAACCACCACCCCTCTGGCAGCACACTACATTGAAATGCAAAATACATCAGATGGCAAGTGCTGGATGTGGCAAAGACTCCTGAGAGAGGTGGGTATCTCTCTCTCATGCTACAAAGACTTGAATGTAAATGGATACTGTTATAATATATGTTTATAACATTGCTTGAACATTTTAGCTTGCGCCCTCGACATCACACAGCACTGATGGAATGTGTGTTCTCTAACATTAGATCAGCGACTGTGATGTCAGTTGGATGCGGCGGTTACTGAGACCTCCGCAGGTGAGGGAGCCTCATGTTTGTGGTGGAAGATTAATAAAGCTTTGTGAATTTCGGTGTATTTGTCTAGAGACTTGCTACAATTTGGCGACGAGCACCTGATTTGATGTTTTCTCACAACAGTGAGGTATGAAACAGCGGGATTCCATGCCATGAAATGCTTGCTGGCATTTGATTCCATCTTCAAACCTTTGGCACGCCTACAGTAAGTAAATATGCACTTCATAGACTTATACTACGGAGAGTCAAGTAATCATTAATGCGCAGAGTGTTATACTTTTCACATCCAGCGTTAATCTTCAGCACTGTGTAATATTGGCCTAGCTCTGTGTGAACTGCTTGAACTCATCACCAGAAATCACTTTATTGTGAGAAGTTTCAGTTCTTGAGCATTTACAGCAATTTAGGAACTCTGAAGCGCTTGTTCAATATAACGCAACTATTCAGCTTGGATTCAGTCATGCAAAATTTAGTCTCATATTGATTGTCAAGCAACCGAAACTGAACATTTCTGAAAATACAAAGTTTTATTGGTCTGACTACTGAGTACTGAATCCTTGGAAAAATTGATAATGCGAATACTGTATATTGTGGATGCGTAACAGGGTGTTTTCATTTGATTGTTTGTTGTGCGCGACACTTACACTAAATGCAGTAAGAGAGAAGATTCTACTAGTGTTGAAAATAAAGGTAAACAAAGAATGGATGTAAAACAACAGATGGAAAAAACATTAGGAATAAAAAGAAGTTCAATGGGTGTTACAGATGCGGGGGACATGCTACAGACTTCAGAGGGTGTTTTGCACGAGATAAAGCTTGTAGAAAATGTGGAAATAAAAGGACATTTGACAAGAGTATGCAAAGATTTATATAAAAACAGGGTTGCATTTGTAGATGAAGGAAGTACTACACAAGATATAGTACTGAATGTTGAAAATAAAGAAAGTGTAAAAATGCAGAGACCAAGGGTGATATTTATATTGAACGGGGTACAGGTGGAGCTAATGGTCGATCCAGGTTCCATGTATACTATAATTCCCCAAAATATATTTGAAGAAAAGTGGCAGAATACTAAATTGCAATACAGTGACATTCCACCTAAAGGATATAGTGTAGAAACTATTCAGATAGAAGGACTTGTGGAGATTAATTTTGAATTTAAAGGGAAAAGAGTGATAAGAAAGATGTATGTGTCACAGGAAGGTCCAGCTATTTTAGGTTAGGTTCAACAACATGATTTGCATGTTGTTCTTGTTCTGAGATCCATGGAACAAGTATTGGTGGTACAAAAGGGTGGAGACGTAGAAAAGATATTGAATAATATATTCAGTAACAAGCTAGGAAAACGAAAGGGTTATGTACATGAAATAAAAGTAAAGGAAGTTGCTAAACCCATCAGACAAGGGGGAAGGAAAATTCCCATTGCTATTCGTAATGAGGTGAAAGAGATACTGAAAGACATGCAAAGGGAAGGTGTTATTGAACCATTGGAGGTGTCGGAATGGCTCTCTCTGGTTGTGATCACAAGATAAAGAGATGGCAAATTAAGGTTTTGCTTCGACCTTGGATCTTTAAATCACTGTATAGTGATGGATAGTTTTCCGTTGCCTAACATATCGGATATGGTTTTTGTTGACAAGTAAGACCAAATGTTTCACTAGACTTGATTTAAAGTCAGCATACCACCAAATAGGTTTGCATCCCAAATCAAAGAAATATACTGCATTTATTTCAATGGAAGGAGTGTTTAAGTTTAAAAGACTTCCCTTTGGACTGGCATCTGCTGCCAGTGTGTTTCAACGAATGATGCATAAACCTTTTGGTGAGGTTCAAAACATAAATTTTTTCCAGGATGATATTTTAATTACAGGTGTGTCAGAAGAATGAATATCAGAACAATACTTTGGTAAAGGCTCTTAAAGTGTTAAGTGAAGCAGGGTTAACATTGAGAAAGGAAAAGTGCGCATTTTTGTGAAAGAGATTGATTACTTGGGTTACACTATCTCAGAACTTGGAGTTAAGCCAAAATAAGTTTTATTGAAATCAACACGATTAGCTCCCATTCCCAATGGAAAGTGTCCGTTAAGATCATTCATGGGTTTGGTAGAGTATTGTGCCAAATTCTTTAATGATTTTGCTGATAAAACAGAATCCTTAAGAGAGTTACTGAGAAACAGAAAGACATTTGAATGGTGAGAGAAGCAAGACAGAGCATTTAGAAGGATTAAATTATGAGATAGTGAAATCAAGAATCTTAACCTCATTGTAACCAAGAAAAAAAAACTATACTAATGGTTGATGCCAGTGCACATGGTATTGGGGTGGTGCAATCACAAGTTAATGATGGGGAAGAAAAACCAGTGGCATTTGCTTTGTGAACACTTAAGAAGACTGAATGAAGCTATGCTGTGATTGAAAGGTAGGCCTTAACTGCTGCATGGGGAGTTGAGTATTTTTGCACATACTTTTGGAGAGCACAATTTTTATTAGGAACGGATCATAAACCTTTGGTGAAAATACTAAGTCTGGAGGGGCAGACAAGGTTTCTCTTTGTTTGTTATGGTTTGCTTCAAGGTTACAAGATTACAGGTATAAGGTAGAGTATGGAGCATGGTGGAAGAATGTGCAAGCTGATTGCTGGTTGGTGAAGAATAAAAAGACCCATGTGAGGAAGAAGTGGTTTGTGTGGTGGTGAATGTAGAAGATGCATTGGAAGAAGGGTTTACCTCAGTTACTAAAGAGGAATGGCAACAAGCAGCCATTGAGGATGATGTTTTTAAAGACTTAGTGAGCAGCATTCATGAGTGTTGGAGGCAAGAAGGTGATTCAAGACCCACTTTAAGGTGTCATGTTAAGTTACAAGAGGAACTTAGAATAGGAGCCACATATAGCCTAGTTTTGAGGGGTGAGAGAGACGTGCCTCCAGAAGGAGTGAGGATGAAAATGATTCTGTTGGCACATGAAGGCCATTTAGGACAAACTCTTACAAACAAAACACCTTAAGGACAAGTATTGGTGGCCTGGAATGAATGGGGATGTGAAGGATTGGGTGGAGAAGATTTATTGTGTAGAGAGAGTGAAAAGAGATTGAAGATAGGAGCACCGAGCCTGGGTTCTTTGAGCAATGGTGGAAATGACAGTGGGAGTGCATGGGAAATAGTGTGTTTAGACTTTATAGGTCCCATGGACTACTTACTAGAAAATAAAAAGTTTGCTATGATTCTGGAGGATGTCTTTTTTAGGTGGGTAGCAGTGGCATTTGTGAGGAATATCACAACTGAGAATGTCATAATGAATTTAAGACAAATATTCATAAGAGAAGATTGTCCGGGGATACTGTTAACAGACAATGGTACACACTTGACATCCAACACCATGCAAAAAGTTTTGAAGGGAAATGGAATAAAACCTACATACTTTACTATATAATTCACAAGGAAACAGTATGGTGGAGTGAATAAATCTCATGGTAAAAAGTATTATACAGATGGCTATACAAGGGAAACAGGATGTTAGGAGAAGTGTGAACAAGATAGTGCGGATGTACAATACTGTTGAAAATGGAGTTACAGGTGAGACTCCCTTCAAAAGGATGAGAGGAAGAGAAGCAGTAGTGAAATTAGCACCTCAATTGTTAACTTATAATATACTAAACAAGGAACAAAGAAACAATGCGGATTTGGGGGTAATAGTAGTAGGAGATTTAGTTAAGATTAAATTAGGAAGAAGAAAAGATGGTGTGAACAAGTTTTCAAATCCTATGAAAGTGAGGGAAGTGTATGTTTGGCATGTTATCTTGAAGAATGGACAAAAATGAAGCAAAAGGAGAGTAGCTTTATAATGTGAGCAAAATGATGCGAAGAAATGGAACTGGGAAGATAAGAATGCAGAAGTGCAAGGTAGTAATAAGTTAATGTTGATGGATGATGTGGAGTCCAACAATGAAGAAGGAGTTATAAGCAGCGACTTGAGGAGAACGAGGGATTCTGATGTGCTGGATGAAATTGGCAGGGAACCAAGAGAAAATGAACTTTATTTAAGATTTCCTGCAAGACAACATTGTAAGCCAGTCAAATTTTCTGATCATGTAGCGAATTAGATGTAAATTGAATATACGGTGCCCATTTTATCATAGTATACACGGTTTGAATAACTAGAAACATTTTAGTGTTGAATTTATAGTTTATGCTGAAGTATTAATTTTGTGTTATTTTGTTTTTTTTGTAGTATTTTGCTAATTTATTCATATCTTATCATATTCTGTATTATTGTTTTGTTGTGTGTAAAGAAAGGAGATCTGTTACAATATATTGTAAGTGTATCATGTTGCTTGAACTTGTTAGCTCGTTCCCTCGACATCACACAGCACTGATGGAATGTGTGTTCCCTAACATTCGATCAGCGGCTGTGATGTCAGTTGGATGCTGCAGTTACTGAGACCTCAGCAGGCGAGGGAGCCTCATGTTTGTGGTGAAAGATTAATAAAGCTTCCTGAATTTCCGTGTATTTGTCTGGAGACTTATTACAGATACACTGTGTGATTCCATTGCAAGAGGACTGAACTCGTTAGAGGGATGGGGAGGATTTGTATCTCTAATTCAAGAGTGACAGAAACCCTGTTGGACTGTTCCTGCACATGAGACTAAGCTTGAAACTTGCATGTGTACTATTTCAGAATCCGGTTATTGTTTTGTTCGGGGACTATAAAGCAATTGACTAGATTGTGATAATCACACATTCTATTTTGCACATGGCTAATTTTACACTGTTTGATCATAAGTTGAATAGCTGTTGCTGCGGTGCATGGGTATAGGTATGATACTTGCATTTGAAATATTGCATACTTCCTTCCCCTTTATCATATGGTGCCTTGGAATCCTCCAGAGACAGTGACGGTCCATGCCACCACAATGTCAGAACAACTAACCTTATAATTTTTTGATTATAAGTTCAATAGCTGTTGCTTTGGTGCATGGGGCTAGGCAGGAGGTTTGCACATGTAATATTCAAGTCTTTCTTCCCCTGTAACATATTATGCCTTCTGTATAATTGTTTTAGTGGGAGGTTGTGATACAACTATCGATATTACAAATATAATTCTTGATCTTTATCATCATAACTCAACCAGCTGTTGTAACCTTGACAACAATGATGCTTGGAACACACGCCGCATTCCAAGCCTCATTCTGGAGTGTTTTTTAATGATCCCTGGAAGAGTGCACGTCTGTGCTGTAGAATCCTCTGGAGACAGTGACGGTCCACACAACTGCACTGCCAGACGGCTTACTGGAGGATTGACTCCTTGCGATGGCCTTTTATTCATTAAAGCCTTCCTGCCATCTCATTTACTTGAGGCACTATGTCTATCTGCCTTTGTGGGCCCCTGCCACTCGGGGTGAGTTCTATATATATTTTTGATGCATTAAGAGCTTGTAGTATCCGTAAATCACAGGAATCATTAGTCTTCAAAAATGAAGATTTGAATGAGGTTTATTATTCAAGTAAGTTACATTAAAAGAACCACTTCCACCTCTGCCTGCCTGGATGAGTAGCCAGCAATAAACTGACTCTCACCTAGCAACCAAAGGTGGACATCCTACAAACTACGGAATTAACACCACATCATATTATTCTAATATTATGATGTGGTCAAAGCATATACATTGACATAGAAAAAATACAACAGTAAATACCTGCCTACTACATCACCTCCCCCCATAAATGGAAAACAAAACAACAAAGAATGGAGGAATAAGGTAACATGGAACAAAGAGTTTATAGACAATATCCTGTCAATTTCTTAGGAACATTCTGTATCACGCACCGTGGGAACACTGGAAATGGTTTCAGTGTTATAAGGATTAGAAGTTCCTATATCACCATTCAACATGTCCTGAAAGAGTCTATTGTGCTGCACTGTTGAACCATTGGAGAAAGAGACACAATTGCAATCAACAATCTTTTCATACAATTCCTGCAATACAATTTGAGCACATGCACCAGGCCCCTTAGAAACATTAAAAGAAAGATCTTTGTTAGGAAGACATTGCTTTGGAATGTCATTTAATTTCCCATCAGAGTTCTGCATAAGTGAGAATTTTCAGCACTTCCAGTGACCGGTACCATGGAAACACCAACAAACAAATTAGGTTTACTCAGGCAAGGTGTAACCTTGTCATCACCAATGGGAGAATCATGAACAGATGGTTTGAGATTTCACATGCAGGTTGTGATACATTACATGGTTGTGTCCATACACCAGAAATTGGAATAAACCTGCTCTTATTCCACCAACCCCTGCCATATAAACAAGACAGCATTCTTAGCAACACGCTAAATCTGAAAAACTGACTTCCCTTTCTTAATTTCAAAAAGCTTCCTAAGGAAAACCCAATTACCCGTGACAAAATCTCCCTTGTAAGTGTGATCCAAAATAGAATAATTTTTGTCTCTTATGTCCCAGTTGCAACTCCTTTTGAAGGAAAGAATTAGATTATAAATTTCTGATTTTGCAATTCAAACAATTTGCAAAATAAGAACCACCTTTCCTCCCTCTTAACAACGCAAAAGGGGTGACATCTGTCATCAAACACGGGGTATAGTGATACTTGGTAACTCTATCTTTCAAAAACTCTTCCACAACAATACAAGCAGAAACAGCCGAGTGAATGCACTTCTTAAGAAAATAGACCACTTTCTATACCAACCATCTGAGTTACTATGCAACTACCTGAGAATGTGAAATGCCATATTTGCCAAGAAAATTCATAATAGGTCTAGAAACAAAATGAGTACTGAAGTCTGTCAGTATTTCTATGGGAAATCCTTCTAGATTAAACACATCCTGAAGGAAACAGATAACAGAATGAGTGGAAATGGTATCTACAAAAGAATAATGAATCCACTTTGAGTGAAAATCGATCAATAACAACAAAAACTTGTCACAATCAGGAAAAATTTTGAACGAGCCAGCAAAATCCAAAGCAACAGTGTGCCAAGGCACACTATACAAAGAGACAGGTGATGCATTTTTTTTACACTTATCAGGAGTTACGCCCAGAACAATAGGATTTTTATGACCAGGTTTTAAATGGATAACCAAATTAGCTAGATCCATCCCGCCGTCCAAATCCTTGCCTTTGGCAGCAACATACACCTTTGTACAGATACTCCTACCTAATATTTCCACAGAAGAGTAAAAACCCTAGCAACTCGATTTCCTTGTCCCCAAACACTTTAGGAAAAATATCCGGATCTTCAAGCTTAGGAAACTGGCCAAAGAGAAAAGAAAGTGTTATGTGACAGTACAGTGATTGGTTCACCAGAATCTGCCATAACTTTAGTGATATTTCCACCAATAATTGCTTGACATATGGGACCCGCCACTTCGAAATCAACCTGATTACAGTTCACAGTAAGGATAATGTTTAAAAATGTTTTAGAACAGTCCTGAACACCAGCTCCAACATTAGTTTCAATCATGTTAACATTTCCCACACCTCCTGGATATCAAATTTATTAGGAAAATTATGAAAATCAGTTTTGACCATGTTGACATTACTGCTATTTCTCTGGAGACCTGGATTGTTTGTTCTAAAGTTGTTACTATTATGAGCTCTACATACAGCCTGAAAATGTCCAATTTTCCAACAATTCATACATCTCTTCCCTAAGGCGGGACATAGTAAGCTGTTGCCTATATGGGTTCTAGAACCACATCTATAACAACTGGTCTGTACCCTATATTTTTCCCAGCCTTGATAGTGGCTACAGTATTTTGTTCAGCAATAAAAAATACAGGGGGGTATCCATGTTGATTGGCTAATGCTTGCGTAGAGACAATCGATCCTTCAATGCTTTTAGCAATGTCAGCAACATCTGAGAGGGATGGATTCCTACAAGTAAGAAGCCTTTCCTGCATTTTTTTTAATAACAATTTAAGACAAATTGGTCTCTGATATATATATATATCCGCACAGAGTACCAGGAAGAGTGGCAAAACCACATTATGCATTGGAGTCGCTTCATTGACGACTTGTTTGTGATATGGAAAGGTTCGGAAAGGGAAGCTAAGGAATTCATTAAGAGAATACAAGTCAACACCTTAAATCTTAAGTTTACAAGTAACATCAGTGTAAACTTTTTGGACCTTACAGTATATATTCAGGATGGTAAGCTCGAAACTAAACTATATAGAAAGCCAACAGCCGGAAATACCTTGCATCATGCAACTAGCTTCCACCCTAAAAACTTGATCAGAAGCATCCCGTACGGGGAATGCTTAAGAACTAAAAGAAACTGCAGTAATCAGGGGGAAATGAATAAGGAGATACTGTGTCTGAAAAATAGATTCAAAGCCAGAGGGTACTCAGATGAGTCCATTGAGTCAGCAGTCTTTAAGGCAAATAAAAAACCGAGGGAAGGAATTTTATTTAGCCAAAGTAAGATCAAAGAAAAACGTGAAAAGAGTACTTCAGATCATTGTAGAATAATAACCACCTACAGCAAGCAACAAGCCAATTTAAGAAGTATCTTAAATAAACATTGGCATATTGTACGTAATGACCCAATTCTGGGTAAAGTAGTACCACGCAAGCCACAGATTACTTTCAGGCGTGCAAAATCCCTCAAACAAGCACTTGTCAGTAATATGCTAAAAGATATGAAATCAGTAAAGCCCAAACCAACATGGCTAAATAGAAAACCAGGTTTTCTAAAATGCTCTAAATGTAAAGCCTGCATCTATGGGAGAAACACGACATCTTATAAGTCAGGCTTGTCAAAAACTGTGAAAATAATGAAAGGCGAGTTTAATTGTAAGACAGAGTTTGCTGTCTACGTGCTTCAGTGCCCTTGTGGCCTGAAGTACGTGGGCAGTACAATCCTGGCAGTACATAAGCGCATACTTCAACATTTAAGAGCAATCAAAAATGGCGACAAAGCATATCCTGTAGCGCGCCATTTTGAAAATGTCCATAATAGAGATGTGAAGGGTCTGTTGTACTTTGTAATCGATGCAGTCCCGCCTAACAGTAGGGGCGGTAACAGGGAAAGGAAATTAAGGAAGTTAGAGTCTTGTTACATTATTGAACTTGACACTAAAATCCCGGAAGGATTGAATATGGAAGAGGACTTTCATACTCATCTATGATGAATAGCTACCATGAATGAGCTTCCTTATATCGGAGTAAATGTATATACACATATAAATTGTTTTTATATCTTATTAATTTTAATTTTGTTATTATTTCAGTTTAACTCACTACTGCACTTTGCACGGTTTTTAAAGACAGGCACTACGTAACATGCAATCAGTACTAATGTAAGGTGCCCACTGGGGCTAAATTGTGAATAGGAGTACAAGTAGACAATGTTTGCTGGTAAATTGCCCACTTGGGCAAAATGGGGATAGCATGTAACCAAACACTGGCGAAAGAAGCCGAACTTGCTCTATATTCATGAACATGACGGTTGTGAGATATGACCACTGTATTTTAAATACACCAAAATTGCTGGGTTGTTTTTACCAATACTAAAATTCAAAATGTGAATTAATGTGCATTATCAATTCTCATTTATCGTGCATGATTGTGTTAGTACTGTAATGAGATGCTGATAAAATCACTGTGATTTAGTAATGCATTCAGGATAACGTATGTAAAAACTACGAGTCTGTTTTCACTTGTAATTTCACTGTAGTCAACACGTGACACGCGGAAAAATGTGTTTATAAAGTGATTGAAATATTTACTACGGCATTGGTGAACAAGGCTGCTATGCAGCGAAAACGCGTTCAATGGTGGCCGGCAAATAAACATATTTGCGCATCTCAACATGGCGTCATCATCCTTTTGATAAGGGTTAACGGTGACAAGTAAACGGACCTTGCTTGTGTGGTCCGGTGTGGCGACGCGCCCTTTGTCCAGGAGCAGCGGCGGTGTGACACAGGAACTTTGGAAGGATTAATTTGACCACCGCCCCCCCTTACCCCTCTTGCTGAGAAGGTGTCTACTTGACGTTGATACATTAAGTAGCAGCACTAGTCTGTGTGGCGGTGTGCAGTGAGTCGGAGGACCCGTGGAAAACGCCAGCGCACCCAGGTAAGTCTGTGTTCTGCAGTGGCTGGGGGAAAAGGGAAAGCCAGTGGTAGAACCTGTAATCCGACGGTATTCACACGTTGGACACTGGCGGTTTCAGATGCAGTAGACTTGATCTACAGAGTATTCAGCTAAAGTTAATTAAGCAATGTCGGCCTCAAAAGTAAAAGAGCTGGAGGAAGCAGCACTATCAATTTTTGATGACTGCATCGCGAGCAGTAAAGACACCTCAGTCACAACATCAAACTCCACGAAATCACCCGATGTAATGACACACCTGAAAAGACTGGAAAAACTCAAACGTACGGAGCTATCTAAATGGTGGGAATCAAAATCATTACAGAGATATCTGGAAGTAAAGCACGTGTCAAGAGGGCTAAGAATTATGGTGGCACCAAGCTATGAAGAACCAAATGCTAACATGCTCCGTGAATGGGTGGAGAACAACAATGAGTCATTAAGAAGAATGTTAGCTATTTTGATTAAATATGCTGACATAGACCGCCAAAAAATCATGGAAGAAATAGAGCGAATCTCAGTAACTCTGGATAAAGAATCTGACCAAGACAGAATCAACAAATATAAAGTTGAAATGAAAGACAGATTGCGCAAACTGGAGGAGTCGATTAAGGAAAGGAAGGCGCAAAAGTTCTTGCGCGACAAAATCGACTACAACAGAGGCCAAATATTCACATTTGCCAAAAAAATAAAAATAAATTTGACACACTGCGCAGGTAAAAACTAACAACGAGCAAATCCACTCATGATGTGCACTCAGAACATAGCAGCCTGCAGAGCTCAGAAATAGATACTGACGTTGATAAGAGTCCTAGTGGATAACCTACAGGTCCAGTACCATCTGTAATCGACGAGTTTGATTTTTTAAGGCAAGAAAGACTATTCAATTTGCGACCAAGGGTGCAAACAATAAATCCAAGGCCACTAAGAGGAAGAGGCAGAGGAGCTCGAGGAGGAAAGGCGCAAGGCAACGCAGACTCAACAGAGAAAGAGAAGAAGAAATGGAACATGAAATAGGATGTGATAATGAAGCTTCTATTATCAATTTAACCAACAATGTTCTTACCGAAAAAGAAAAAAAGACTTCACAACCAGGTCTATCATTTTGCCCAGAAGCAGACATTGATTATGTCCAAACAAGAATTGATATTTTTAAATTCACCAGTATATTAAAGTTAAAGTAGCATTTTTTAGTAAACCAAAAAAGAAAAACACAAATGGCACAGCCAACTATATCGGGCATACATCAAGGGGATTTACAAGTTGATGATATGAACTTAATGCTTGAATTACAGGAATTAGAAAGTGAAAACACAAATCAAGACACCATCAGGAGTGTTGAAGCTTTAGCGCAAGAACAAGGTGTTGAGATATTAGGCGAAGCACCAACAAACTTTAGACCTAGCTCATGCTTCATACCTTTTGGAGCCATGGATGCTACAGATATCTATAATGAATTAGTTGTTAATGAACTCAAAAATCTGCATAAACGTACCAGTGAAAAGAAAACTGTTATATCACAGAAGCAAAAGGAGTATAATGCGCTGGTTAATAAATTAACGCAAAATAATGATTGTATTGTGCACAATGCAGATAAAGGTGGCAATGTTGTTTTGTGGGATAAAGGGAAATACCTAACTGAAGCCTACAAACAATTGAGTAATAGGTTAAACTATGTTAGGATCACAGAAGATATAATGCTAACTAGTCACCATAACTTCAACATGGAATTACAGACGTGGTATGAGCAAAGTCTAATTAATCACGATGAATTCATGTTTTTAAAAATAAGCAGTCCAGTAACACCAGTACTTTATTTAATACCTAAGGTACACAAGGATGTGGAGAATCCACCAGGGCGCCTCATTATTTCAGCTATTGGGAGCGCCCTGGAGAATACATCGAAAAATGTTGATTCATTCCTTTGTAATCTAGTCTAGACTTTCCCATCCTATATACAGGACACAGGAGATTTCCTTCGGAGGATCTATGATCTTCCGTGGGAAGATGATTTTTACTAATTACCATTGACATGACTAGCCTCTATACATGCATTAAACATGATGATGGCCTGAAAGAAATAAAACACTTTCTAGGAGGTAGACTTTTATGACTCTGGTCTCATACACAGATGCTCAAACAAATGGTAGAAAAATGCCTCACCAGTAATTACTTCCTGTTTAATGGAGAACTTTTCCACCAGGTATGTGGGACAGCAATGGGCACCTGCTTTGCCCCCAGCTATGCTAACTTGCACATTGGCTGGTGGGAGGAGCATGTGGTCCGCACAGAGTACCAAGAAGAGTGGCAAAACCACATTATGCATTGGAGTCGCTTCATTGACGACTTGTTTGTGGTATGGAAAGGTTCGGAAAGGGAAGCTAAGGAATTCATTAAGAGAATACAAGTCAACACCTTAAATCTTAAATCTTAAGTTTACAAGTAACATCAGTAACATCAGTGTAAACTTTTTGGACCTTACAGTATATATTCAGGATGGTAAGCTTGAAACTAAACTATATAGAAAACCAACAGCCGGAAATACCTTGCTTCATGCAACTAGCTTCCACCCTAAAAACCTGATCAGAAGCATCCCGTACGGGGAATGCTTAAGAACTAAAAGAAACTGCAGTAATCAGGGGGAAATGAATAAGGAGATACTGTGTCTGAAAAATAGATTCAAAGCCAGAGGGTACTCAGATGAGTCCATTGAGTCAGCAGTCTTTAAGGCAAATAAAAAACTGAGGGAAGAAATTCTATTTAGTTAAAGCAAGACCAAAGAAAAACATGAAAAGAGTACTACAGATCATTGGAGAATAATAACCACCTACAGCAAGCAACAAGCCAATTTAAGAAGTATCTAAAATAAACATTGGCATATTGTACGTAATGACCCAATTCTGGGTAAAGTAGTACCACGCAAGCCACAGATTACTTTCAGGCGTGCAAAATCCCTCAAACAAGCACTTGTCAGCAATATGCTAAAAGATATGAAATCAGTAAAGCCCAAACCAACATGGCTAAATAGAAAACCAGGTTTTCTAAAATGCTCTAAATGTAAAGCCTGCATCCATGGGAGAAACACAACATCATATAAGTCAGGCTTGTCAAAAACGGTGAAAAAAATCAAAGGCGAGTTTAATTGTAAGACAGAGTTTGCTGTCTACGTGCTTCAGTGCCCTTGTGGCCTGAAGTACGTGGGTAGTACAATCCTGGCAGTACATAAGCACATACTTCAACATTTAAGAGCAATCAAAAATGGCAACAAAGCATATCCTGTAGCGTGCCATTTTGAAAATGTCCCTAATAGAGATGTGAAGGGTCTGATGTACTTTGTAATCGATGCAGTCCCGCCCAAAAGTAGGGGCGGTAACAGGGAAAAGAAATTAAGGAAGTTAGAGTCTTGTTACATTATTGAACTTGACACTAAAATCCCGGAAGGATTGAATATGGAAGAGGACTTTCATACTCATCTATGATGAATAGCTACCATGAATGAGCTTCCTTATATCGGAGTATATGTACACATATAAATTGTTTTTATATCTTATTAATTTTAATGTTGTTATTATTTCAGTTTAACTCACTACTGCACTTTGCACGGTTTTTAAAGACAGGCACTACATAACATGCAATCAGTACTAATGTAAGGTGCCCACTGGGGCTAAATTGTGAATAGGAGTACAAGTAGACAATGTTTGCTGGTAAATTGCCCACTTGGGCGAAATGGGGATAGCATGTAACCATACACCGGCGAAAGAAGCCGAACTTGCTCTATATTCATGAACATGATGGTTGTGAGATATGACCATTGTATTTTAAATACACCAAAATTGCTGGGGTATTTATACCAATACTAAAATTCAAAATGTGAATTCATGTGCAATATCAATTCTCATTTATCTTGCATGATTGTGTTAGTACTGTAATGAGATGCTGATAAAATCACTGTGATTTAGTAATGCATTCGGGATAAACATATTTGCACATCTCAACATGGCGTCGTCATCCTTTTGATAAGGGTTAATGGTGCCAAGTAAACGGACCTTGCTTGTGTGGTCCGGTGCGGCGACGCACCCTTTGTTCAGGAGCAGCGGCGGTGTGACAAAGCAACTTGGGAAGGATGTATATATAGATATATATGTCTACGGAATTTTCAAACTCACAACTTTTTGGGAGCAACAGAGGAGGGTCTCCAATGCATCGGCATGCCTGACCTCAACATGGCCGCCGCACCCGGCGTTTGAGACGTTCGCAGACACACCGATTCCTGTTGGAACCCATTTTATATGCATGTTTTTTTTTTCCTTCTGTTCTGGTTCTTTTAATAAATTGGTGTTGGACAGATGCCTGACCTCATCATGGCCGCCGCACCCGGTGCGTGAAATGGGCGCCGATACGCTGGAACCTCTTGTGTGCCGATTTGCTCCCTACTGCCAGGTTTGAGGAGGCGAGTGCAGGGCTTGGGAGTTTCTAGGGGTGCATCACACGGCACCCCTGGATTTGTTTGTCGACATGGAGGGACGCCCATTTTGTATGTGCCTGTCAGTCAGTCAATACACTTTATTCAATTAATTAAAATCATAAAAGTACAATACACAAAACATAAAACAACAATAATATCATTCAATTCAGATGGGCGATATAATTTTTTTTTTAAATTCCTACAAAAAATCTATAATTCATCAGAGCTTGAAGGTTATCAAATAAAACAGTTACGATAAGATAAATTAAAAATTCATACATCATTAGTCATAGGAAATCTCCTTTTCCTAAGGCGAACAGCAGCAACAAGAAAACTAGCAATATTAAAAATGTTCCAGGTGTCATCTAACAGTTGAAGATACATTAAAGCAGGTCTTGCCTGTAAGAAACCCTTTCCCCTCAGTAGGGGGACTATAAACCTCCTCCGTATGTCATTATAAAAATCACAAAACATGATAAAATGCAATGTATCCTGTGATGAAAAATTATCGCACTGGAACAGGCCTATATCCTCTGGTTTACACCATCCCGGAAGGCTACCCAGGGAAAAATGAATCAGATTGAAGCGGAACCTAGTCAATAGCCAACGATGATAAGTCTTGGTTACAATTCTCAGGTAGGGCTCAATTAACGGGGAAAAAATAATTAGATAATGAGCTCTGACCAAAGGTTTTTGAATCTCCTGTTCCTCCCGTTCCAACATCAATATATTCAAAAATTGTGATTTTACCCAAATTACATCATCTTTTTTTATCCCATCTGGGGCATTTTAAATGTCAGGTCGCCCTAGTTTGAGAAACATAGACTTAACATAAGACAGCCACGGAATGCTGCTGGCTTTCTCCAGGGCAACACATTCCCGTAAGATCTGGTGATTCAGAGTTATCTCAGGATTAAGCCAGGTTTTAATCCAGCAAACCAAGGGGGCCAGTCTCAGTGAGTCAGTTACATAACCCAACCCCAATTCCTGGTGAATAGCAAATGTCGGGGTTGATTGGGGCACAGACATGAGGGTTCGTAAGAATTTATTTTCAGCCAGCTGCATCCCTACCATCTGTTTATAGCCCCAAATAGCAGAGCCATATGTAGCAATAGCCAGACATTTAGATCTGTAGATGGAGAGAATAGCTTCAAAGGCCTTGCTCCCAGTCGCTGTGAAAACCCTAATAAAGCTGACGTCGATCTTACTACTGCGTTTTTTTAGCTTTAAATTGGGGGACCCAGGAACATCTATTATCGAATAAAACCCCCAAATATGTAAAAGAGGTCACTCTAGACACCTCCGCTCCATTACATGAGAAAGTTTTATCTTTTCTTTTTCTTTGGCCCATTATCATGACATGTGATTTCGACATATTCACAACCAAATCAAGGGATTTCATGTAAACCCCAAATGCATCCAACAGTCTCTGAAGGCCTATAGCAGTTCGGGATAATAAAACGGCATCATCCGCGTATAGGAGGACCGGGATATTCCTGGTCCCTACACGCGGGATATCCAAACTCGCCTGATCCAAGGTTTTATCTAGAGCATTAATATAAAGAGTAAAAAGTAATGGCGCCAATATACAGCCCTGGCGGACACCTCTGCCTGATTTAAAGTGACTAGTGCATTTGCCGTCCTGTGTGACCCTGACTGCTGCTAAAAGATCCCGATGTAAGTCTGCTAAAAAATAAACCAAACAGGGGTCAATACCCATAGCAAGTAAAATAGACCAGAGCTTCGATCTGTTTACCAGATCGAAAGCAGAGGTAAGATCCATAAAAGCCATTTGTAGGGAACCTTTTTTGGCTACGGTGTATTTGCCTATTAATAAATATAAATTAAGACACTGATCCATGGTACTTCTGCCTTGTCTAAAACCATACTGAAGATTGGATAAAACCCGTTATCATTTACCCAATCAGTGACTTTAACCAAAATCACTTTACCTAAAATTTTGACGGCAGAATCAATCAATGATATAGGTCTATAACACCGTGGGTCTCCTCTCTGACCTTTTTTAAAAACTGGGATAATTGTAGACAGGGACCAAGACACAGGAAACCCCTGCACAACAGAAGCATTAAACACATATGTGCCTGTCAATGTTGGTGATCTCGGGCATCCATTTTGTCCTCTGGTCACTGGAGTTTGTGGTGTGATGCCCTCCCTCCCTGGCCCTTGCTTGGCTGTGCATTGAAACTGAAAAGGGCTGACCCTAACCTTTCTACTTAGTGGCCATCTTGGAGTGGGCATGCTAACCCTATTCCCACTCACTTAGTGTGGGCACTGAAAGAGAAAAGGGGTGGTTACACCCTCTGTTTTTGTTGGCCATCTTAGAGTGGACTCTTTGTCATTATCCCACACACCTGGGTAATGATCTCTCCTCCTAACACCATCCATGTGCTACGGTCTTGTCTATACCATCTGTCAGTTGACACACTCTCAAAATGGATTTAATTCCCGATCCCTCATGATCCAACGCTTTCATCATCAACTACCCACCCAACCTATCGAAAAACGCAGCCAAAAAACACAAGCATTACATACTTAGGTCTAGGCCCGAAACCTTAATCTCGGATTTCTTCTTTTGCACAAACAAAGGCAGTAGAGTTAACAACCTTATTTTCTACACCAGGAAAAGAGCATGATGGCGAAAAGTCCTCTACTCGATGCTCCGAATCTCAGGTACCAGAAAAACACCTCATGGACTCAAACTTACTACAGCGTCCTCGCCTATGCTCAACGCCAATGCCACCATCACCCTCTATAACAATGGGATCATTCTAATCCAAGCCTCCAATGCCAATCTAATTAAGATAGCCATTATCTTCCCTTTACTCAAAATCGCGGATTCGACGAAACCCAATGTCACCCACTCCCACCCATCCTTCACTCAGGTCACCACTAGTCATCCCCCCACAACTCGGGGTAGGCCCTCACTCTCTCTAAGTTAATCTTCGCCTTTAGATGATCACAGAGCGGCGTTGTCCCCTGTTGACGTGTCCCAACCCTCCAGACTCCCGACTCAGAATGTGAGAGACACTCAGGGTTCACCCGTCACTCAGCCAGCCAATCAGATTATATCTGTTCCTCGCTCGGAGAGATCCCCATGCGACCTACTATCATCACCTGCAACGACTGATCCCTCTTCCTTCATCCCTCTCCCCACGCCTCCTACTCTGTTGGTGAGTGGGCAACTGCCCCTCACCGACCCTGATCGGTCAAACCCACTCTTTCCTGTCTTGACCGTATCCGACCCTCAGCTCAATGGTCATATCGCCCTCGATAATGATCCAACCTTGATATCAAAAGGTCATGGAACTCCGCTAGTCCCAATTGATCAACTCCCTCCCCAGGAGCCACTCTCCATCACCTTGGACCCCAAGGGCTTACACCGAGGCTCCTTTCCCCCTCTCGCTTGCCCAACACACACTTTACCCCTTTCAGACTTGGTTATGCGACTGGACGATATATCCCTCCAGCTGCACCTCCTCACTACTGAACTACATGACCTGAAAGCTCTCTCAAATGATCTTTTCCCCGCGATCAGCTCCTTCCTCACTTCTGCGAGCCTTTCCAGAGCCTCCCCTAGTGTGAGTGAATGCATGGGTCAGTTTATAGCCCCCCGTCTTGCAAACCATTCCTTTAGCTAACTCTCCCTCCCACCCCAGAAGAGGTGAGACCTACCTGGCACCCAATGATCTCAATGAGTTGCACAACTTTTACTCTACTAGGTCCAATTCCAACTTGATCCCGACGAGCAAAATACAAACCATCCATTCCAACCCGTACAGAGAACCTCCTCACAATCATAGAGTCATCAATAAAGACAACCTCAAGAGAGTGAACGTCACCCAGTCTCCTTCCCACACTAATCCACCACGTCTTAAATGTGTACTACTCAATTGTAGGTCAGCCAATAAACATGCCACCGACATCTTCGACCTCATCCAACGCAATGATTTAGACATTATTATTCTCACTGAAACTTGGTTAAATCCCACCTCCACCCCTTTCCTAGACCTACTAGTACCTCCTACTCAAGACATAATTAGGCTAGACAGAGCTCGGAAGCTGGGGGGTGAGGGGTGGCCTAGCGTGTATTCATAGGAACTCACTCTCGATTTCTCACTTAGAGTCCTCTTCGCCCTCCTCATGTGAATACCTTTATCTCAGCATCTCAAGTAATAACCTGCCGGTTTGCAAACTTCACACTTTTTATCACCCCCCTGGAGACAATCTCCCCTTCATCGAGCAACTTATGGAAGTCATCTCTGGCAATGTCGACTCAGCCGTGTCCCAAATCTTCCTGGGTGATTTCAACCTTCACTGGTCTAACCCTAATGACCAAGCGGTAACTTGCCTTAAAGCATTTTTGACTGATCAAGAACTGATTCAGCACTGTGACCAACCAACTCACAATAAGGGAGAAACTCTAGACCTCATTATCTCAAAAGGGCAGACCATCACATTGGATACCATTGCCCCTTGCGATTGGTCCGATCACCACTGCATTTATATAAACAGGGAGGTGTCGTTGAGGAAGGCTCAACCAACTAAATCAAAGATCTGGAAAAGGGACCTCAGATCAATAAACTCAGCTGATCTAGCAGCCCACTGTAAATCTGCCCTCTCCTCCCAAGCAGACCTGGTCGATGTTCAATTACTCACTGATTCCTACAATTCGACCATCTCCAACATCATGGACAACTTCGCACCGCTCCAACAAAAAAATACCTCAACAAAAATATCCAAACCATGGTACAACGACAACCTAAACACGGAGCGCCGCAACCTTAGGGCAGCTGAACGTTCCTGGAGATCCAATCCCTCCTTGGAACAACTAAAACTCCTCAGAGATGTTAGAAGCTTTTACAGCAAATAAATCAAGAGCGCTAAGGCAGATTACTTCAGACACCAACTTGATCAAGCTGCAAACCGCCCCAAGAAACTTTTCGAGTTGGTCAAGCAGCAATCAGTGGCAGGCCCAAGCAACTCTGACTCCGGAGGCAGCCCACCCTCTTGCAATGATCTTGCTGCGTTCTTCACTGAGAAATCAAGGCTCATCACCATTGAACTCGCTACTAAGAAAGCGCTATTGCCATCCCCCGGGTCCGCACCACCCCCTGACCTCTCAGAAAAACGCAAACCAATCAGCCTGAACACCAAGAACAATGCGACATGGGGCACCTTTACCCCATTCAGTGAAAAAGACATCTACAAGATTCTTCAGAACATCAATCCTTCTAACCACTTCAGTGACCCGCTGCCTCCGGCCATCTTCAAAGAAATCAAGAATGTACTCATCCCCACCTGGACAAGGATTGTAAACGCTTCTCTGTCACAAGGCACGATCCCAGACTGCCTAAAAGCAGCGCAGGTATCACCCATACTAAAATAACCTAATGCAGATAAAACTGACCTCAATAATTTCCACCCTATCTCCAACATCCCCACATTAGCCAAACTACTTGAAAAATGTGTACAATCCCAACTCTGTGCTCAAATAGAGAATTTCCAACTCCTAGACCAACATCAATCCGGCTCCCGGAAGGGTCACAGTACCGAATCGGCTCTCACGCACGTTATGGATGACATCTTAAAAATGCTGGACCAAAATGATTCCTGCCTCCTAATACTCCTTGACCTTTCTTCCGCTTTCGACACAGTTAATCACGACAACCTTCTATTCATTTTGAAGAACAGGATGGGTTTCTCGGGTCGGGTGTTACAATGGTTCTCATCCTTTCTTCACCACAGATCTCAAAGAATCAAGGCAAACCACTCCCTCTCCCAGCCCTCTCCAGTACTCATGGGAGTCCCTCAAGGGTCCGCCCTATCTCCTATCCTCTTCAACCTTTTCTTGGAACCACTAGCTAACTCTCTAAATTCCACGAACATTCTCTTCCATATGTATACGGAGGACACACAACTTTATTTCAAAATCTCATCCCCGGACAACATCATCTCACTCAACACAACACTAATTACTACGCAAAATTGGTTAACGGAGAACCATCTACTGCTCAACACCTCCAAAACTGAATTCCTTTTCATCTCTCTCCCTAACCACATTCCCAAGCTAGACCCTTGGCTGAATCACCTCACTGCCTTCAATTGCACCCCTCTCATCATAGACTCAGCCAAATCTCTCGGAATCACCCTGGACAAACACCTAAATATGAAAAATCATATTAGCAATGTGTGTAAGGGAGCTAATCTCTTGATGAGGACACTCAGAAACATCAAGCCATTCCTTCCACAAAAGGACTTCAAGCAGGTGGTACAACCACTGGTCCTGCCGAGGCTGGACTACGGCAGTGCTACGCTCTGTGGCCTTCCCAAATACACTCTGGCTCCCCTAAGGGCATCACTGAACGCTGCGGCTAGACTGGTCACTGGTACCAAACGAAGTGAGCACATATCTCCAATCCTAAAATCTCTTAAATGGTAGCCCTATGAAGCTCGAATTCATTTAAAGATTGCCGTTCTAGCGCACAAAGCCCTGCATTTCAAAACTCCCAGGTACCTAGCGAAAAAGCTTGAATTATCCTGCGTTGGGAGAGCTTCAAGAAGCGCTATCACTCTCCTCCTGATACCACCCATCCTTAGCAAAAAGAGAACCGGTCTCCGAGCCTCCTCCGGTGCTGCCCCAAGGATTTGGAACTCTCTTTCACCGGAAGTACGTAGAATCTCCTCAACGACTGCTTTCAAACTGGAAGCCAAAAGATTCTTAATGAACACATTTTTACCTTAACTTGGGCCAGGATCACTTGCTCGAAATCATTGTTCCTACAACCATTGTACCCTCATGTGATGCTGCCCTTCTTTACCGCATTGTGTGTCCCCTTTCATAGCCCGTTATATTCATGTTTATCATATTACTCTCCTTGATTCTCTTGTTTGGGAAACAAGTGAGTATTCCTGTTGTGTATTCCTACTTAATGTCAATATTGGATCTATGCTATTCTTTTCCGCATTGTGTACCCCCTTCGTAGTCTGCTACATACCCGTTTATGGTACTACTCTCCTTGATTCATTTGTTTGGGAATTTTGCGATTATTTGTCTGGTACTTATGCGAGTATTCCTGTTGTGTAATCTTTCCCTGTTGGCGATATTGGATTCATGTTATTCCTTCCTTCCTTTGTAAAGTGCTCTGATATCCTTCGGGATCTTGTTCGCGCTATATAAAACTTTATAAATACATAAACAAGTTGAAGCTAAAACACGTAATTCTTCAACATACTCTTCAACCAATTCATCGCAAGCCTGCTTACATTTACAAAAAGTGTGCCTCTACGTCCTCTGAAAATTGTTTCTTAAATCTTTCTTTGGTCTCCACATAAACATTCCATACCGTATCATTCCTCCCCCCGGAGATGATATTATGGGGAGATTATCAAAAACATTTTGGCCAGCCACCCCCAAATGATTAAAAAGTAAGGCAAGCTTCCTGGAAGGGTTATATGCGAGACCATATATGGCAGCTAAATAATTCTCAAATATACATAACCATTGTCTCCATTTTATTTCCGGTTTGCCAGGTCTTTGAAAAATAGAGGAGGCTGCATTACATTCTGTATAGTGGCCATTGGTGTGATAAGTATAGAAAGTGGGTGACAACAATAAATTAAAGGAAATGAGTACCCAACTATAAATATTTGCTGTGAAAGAAGGTAAAATAACGATGAACAAAGAGGTAACAATAGTGTAATAAGTGAACTGATCACTGATCCTGATAAAATTCACAAAAAAAATATATATATATATATATTATTATATAGCATATAATATATGCAAATACTACTAATACACACAATGAAATAAAAATAATAAAAGCAGTCGCCAACGTCACCCACTGATCCCAAAACATCAAAATAAAATAATGAAAGTGGTCACCGTTGTCGGTATGTTGAGGAGCAATCTTACAGAATAATAGTACAATCCAATAACTGCAATGGATTTAACCAGGATTAACCCCTTAACTGCTGGGCCTTTTCCCCCCAGTGCTGAGCCCTTTTTTGGCTATTTGTAGTAGTTCGCGATTAGGCCTCTGTAACTTTTTGACCACATAAGGTATCCACGCCAAATTTGCGTCCTTTTCTTCCAACATCATGGGGATTCTAAAGGTACCCAGGGTTGTGGATTCCCCTGGAGGGTCCCAGATTTTAGCCAAAATACAGCTAAATTTTGGTTTTTGGGGAAAAATGGGAAAAAAGTCCCACATATGAAAGCGTCTGGGTTTTCCCTGCAAATGGTATCAAAAAGGGTTTGTGGGGCTGAAATCTCCATTTTCCCAGATTTTAGGGAATGACAGAGTTTTGTCAGAAAACCAAAACATTTTACACAGTTTTGGAATTTTTCTGGGACATAGCCTATTTTTGCTATTTTTTGTGCTTTCAACCTCCTTCCAGTTAATGGTAGAAATGGGTATGAAAGCAATAATGGATCCTGGAAATCTATACATTTTAGAAAAGTAGACAAAATGCTGAATTCAGCAAGGGGTCATTTGTGTAAATCCATCAAGGTTTCTTTATAGAAAGTAACAGTTAAATATAGGAAAAATGGAAAATTAGTTGAAAAAAACAGCCTTTTGTGTCAACGTTTTCACCTGTAACTTCTTATAATTAGGACTGCTCTTTGAAAGCAATATACCGTTACATCCACTGGACCTTACTGGTTGTGGGGATATATAGGACATGTAGGTTCACCAAGAACCCGACGAACCCAGAGCCAAAAACTGAGCAGCGTCTTGCAATGGTTTTTTATTATGTACCGGGTATATAGCAATTATTCTGGGAAAATGTATACATGGAATATTCGGTATGAAAGACTCCTATGTATTTATGAAATGGGAACACAATATAGAGTTTAGAAACAGTAGATATTTGCACATTTCTGAAATTGGTAATACTCATACTAGCATGAGAATTATAGGTCATTTTCCAAAATAACTTCTTTTTTACACATTGTCTTTCATTTGGAAGGCAGAAATGCATCGAAAGTCAATAGGTAATAACAGTTGCTTTACAAATCTGAATTACCGTAAGTGTCCCGATAAAAATGGTACCTCACTTGTGTGGGTAGGCATAGTGCCCATGACAGGAAACGGCTCAAAACGCAATGTGAACACACCACATTTTCACAATGAAAAATTACCCTTTTTTTGCAAAGTGCCTAGCTGTAGTTTTTGAACCCTTGCTCTGCCGGCACCCTGGGAAACCTAGCAAACCTATACATTTTTGAAAACTAGACACCCAGGGGAATCCAGGATGGGGTGACTTGACTGGCTTTCACCAGGTTCTGTTACCCAGAATCCCTTGCAAACCTAAAGAATTGTCAAAAAAAACACATTTTCCTCACATTTCTGTGGTGGAAAGTTCTGGAATCTGCATGGATCCACAAATTTCCACCCACCCCGGGTTCCCCAAAGTCTTCCAAGTAAAATGGTACCTCACTTGTGTGGGTAGGCCTAGTTCCCACGACAGGAAATGGCACAAAACGCAACGTGGACACACCCCAATTTCACAGTGAAAAATGACCCTTTTTTGGCAAAGTGCCTAGCTGTAGTTTTTGAACCCTAGCTCTGCCGGCATCTAAGGAAACCTAGCAAACCTATACGTTTTTGAAAACTAGACACCCAGGGGAATCCAGGATGGGGTGACTTGACTGGCTCCCACCAGGTTCTGTTACCCAGAATCCCTTGCAAACCTAAAAAATTGTCAAAACAAAACACATTTTCCTCACATTTCTGTGGTGGAAAGGTCTGTAATCTGCGCGGATCCACACATTTCTACCCACCCCACGTTCCCCAAAGTCTTCCGAGAAAAATGATACCTCACTTGTGTGGGTAGGCCTAGTGCCCGCGACAGGAAAAGGTGCAAAACGCAACGTGGACACACTACAATTTCACAGTGAAAAACGACCCTTTTTTGGCAAAGTGCCTAGCTGTAGTTTTTTAACCCTAGCTCTGCCGGAACCTAGGGAAACCTAGCAAACCTATACATTTTTGAAAACTAGACACCCAGGGGAATCCAGGATGGGGTGACTTGACTGCTTCTCATCAGGTTCTGTTACCCAAAATCCCTTGCAAACCTAAAAAATGGTAAAAAAAAACACATTTTCCCTACATTTCTGTGGTGGAAAGTTCTGGAATCTGCGTGGATACACAAATTTCAACCCACCCCGCGTTCCCCAAAGTCTTCCGATAAAAATGGTACCTCACTTGTGTGGGAGGCCCAAGTACCCGCAACAGGAAATGTCCCAAAACGCAACGTGGACACACCACATTTTCACAGTGAAAACGGACCCTTTTTCAACAAAGTGCCTAGCTGTAGATTTTGAACCATAGCTCTGCCGGCACCTAGGGAAACCTAGGAAACCTATACATTTTTGAAAACTAGACACCCAGGGGACTCCAGGATGGGGTGACTTGGCTGGCTCTCACCAGGTTATGCTACCCAGAATCCCTTGCAAACCTAAAATATTGTAAAAAAAAACACATTTTCCTCACATTTCTGTGGTGGAAAGTTCTGGAATCTGCGTGGATCCACAAAATTCCACCCACCCCGAGTTCCCCAAAGTCTTCCGATAAAAATGGTACCTCACTTGTGTGGGAGGCCTAAGTACCCGCGACAGGCTAGGGCCCAAAACATATTGAGGTGATATTAAAATTGCCTATCACAAAACAACCTGGTTTTGCAAGGGGGGTCACCTCGGTTTTTGGCCCCGTGCTCGGCGGCCAGCTAGGGAAACCTATCAAACCCACACATTTCTGAAAACTAGACACCCGGGGGGTTCCAGGGAGGTATGACTTGCGTGGATCCCCCATCGTTTTCTTACCCAGAATCCCCTGCAAACCTCGAATTTAGCTGAAAAAATCACTTTTTCCACACATTTTTGTGTGGGAAAGTTGTGGCATCGCCGGGCAGACACGCATTTTCTACCACCCAGCGTTCCCCAAGGTCTCCCGATAAAAATGGTACCTCACTCGTGTGGGAGGCCCAAGTACCCGCGACAGGCTAGGGCCCAAAACGTATTGAGGTGACATTAAAATTGCCTATCACAAAACAACCTGGTTTTGCAAGGGGGGTCACCTCGGTTTTTGGCCCCGTGCTCGGCGGCCAGCTAGGGAAACCTATCAAACCCACACATTTCTGAAAACTAGACGCCCGGGGGGTTCCAGGGAGGTATGGCTTGCGTCGATCCCCCGACGTTTTCCTACCCAGAATCCCCTGCAAACCTCAAATTTAGCTGAAAAAATCACTTTTTCCACACATTTTTGTGTGGGAAAGTTTTGGCATCGCCGGGCAGACACGCATTTCCTACCACCCAGCGTTCCCCAAGGTCTCCCGATAAAAATGGTACCTCACTCGTGTGGGAGGCCCAAGTACCCGCGACAGGCTAGGGCCCAAAACGTATTGAGGTGACATTAAAATTGCCTATCACAAAACAACCTGGTTTTGCAAGGGGGGTCACCTCGGTTTTTGGCCCCGTGCTCGGCGGCCAGCTAGGGAAACCTATCAAACCCACACATTTCTGAAAACTAGACACCCGGGGGGTTTCAGGGAGGTATGGCTTGCGTGGATCCCCCAACGTTTTCTTACCCAGAATCCCCTGCAAACCTCAAATTTAGCTGAAAAAATCACTTTTTCCACACATTTTTGTGTGGGAAAGTTGTGGCATCGCCAGGCAGACACGCATTTCCTACCACCCAGCGTTCCCCAAGGTCTCCCGATAAAAATGGTACCTCACTCGTGTGGGAGGCCAAGTACCTGCGACAGGCTAGGGCCCAAAACGTATTGAGGTGACATTAAAATTGCCTATCACAAAACAACCTGGTTTTGCAAGGGAGTCACCTCGGTTTTGGCCCCGTGCTCGGCGGCCAGCAGGGAAACCTATCAAACCCACACATTTCTGAAAACTAGACACCCGGGGGTTTCAGGGAGGTATGGCTTGCATGGATCCCCCAACGTTTTCTTACCCAGAATCCCCTGCAAACCTCAAATTTAGCTGGAAAAATCACTTTTCCCACACATTTTGTGTGGGAAAGTTGTGACATCGCCGGGCAGACACGCATTTCCTACCACCCAGCGTTCCCCAAGGTCTCCCGATAAAAATGGTACCTCACTCGTGTGGGAGGCCCAAGTACCCGCGACAGGCTAGGGCCCAAAACGTATTGAGGAGACATTAAAATTGCCTATCACAAAACAACCTGGTTTTGCAAGGGGGGTCACCTCAGTTTTTGGCCTCGTGCTCGGCGGCCAGCTAGGGAAACCTATCAAACCCACACATTTATGAAAACTAGACACCCGGGGGGTTTCAGGGAGGTATGGCTTGCGTGGATCCCTCAACGTTTTCTTACCCAGAATCCCCAGCAAACCTCAAATTTAGCTGAAAAAATCACTTTTTTCACACATTTTTGTGTGGGAAAGTTGTGGCATCGCCGGGCAGACACGCATTTCCTACCACCCAGCGTTCCCCAAGGTCTCCCAATAAAAATGGTACCTCACTCGTGTGGGAGGCCCAAGTACCCGCGACAGGCTAGGGCCCAAAACGTATTGAGGTGACATTAAAATTGCCTATCACAAAACAACCTGGTTTTGCAAGGAGAGTCACCTCGGTTTTGGCCCCGTGCTCGGCGGCCAGCTAGGGAAACCTATCAAACCCACACATTTCTGAAAACTAGACACCCGGGGGTTTCAGGAGGTATGGCTTGCGTGGATCCCCCAACGTTTTCTTACCCAGAATCCCCTGCAAACCTCAAATTTAGCTGAAAAAATCACTTTTTCCACACATTTTTGTGTGGGAAAGTTGTGGCATCGCCGGGCAGACATGCATTTCCTACCACCCAGTGTTCCCCAAGGTCTCCCGATAAAAATGGTGCCTCACTCGTGTGGGAGGCCCAAGTACCCGCGACAGGCAAGGGCCAAAAACGTATTGAGGCAACATCAAAATTGCCAATCACAAAATGTTTTGGGCCCTAGCCTGTCGCGGGTACTTGGGCCTCCCACACGAGTGAGGTACCATTTTTATCGGGAGACCTTGGGGAACGCTGGGTGGTAGGAAATGCGTGTCTGCCCGGCGATGCCACAACTTTCCCACACAAAAATGTGTGGGAAAAGTGATTTTTCCAGCTAAATTTGAGGTTTTCTGGGGATTCTGGATAGGAAAACGTTGGGGGATCCACGCAAGCCATACCTCCCGGGAACCCCCCGGGTGCCAAGTTTTCAGAAATGTGTGGGTTTGATAGGTTTCCCTAGCTGGCCGCCGAGCACGGGGCCAAAACCGAGGTGACCCCCTTACAAAACCAGGTTGTTTTGTGATAGGCAATCTTAATGTCACCTCAATACGTTTTGGGCCCTAGCCTGTCGCGGGTACTTGGGCCTCCCACACGAGTGAGGTACCATTTTTATCGGGAGACCTTGGGGAACGCTGGGTGGTAGGAAATGCGTGTCGCCTGGCGATGCCACAACTTCCCACACAAAATGTGTGGAAAAAGTGATTTTTTCAGCTAAATTCGAGGTTTGCAGGGGATTCTGGGTAGGAAAACGTTGGGGATCCATGCAAGCCATACCTCCCTGGAACCCCCGGTGTCTAGTTTTCAGAAATGTGTGGGTTTGATAGGTTTCCCTAGCTCGCCGCGAGCACGGGGCCAAAAACCGAGGTGACCCCTCTTGCAAAACCAGGTTGTTTTGTGATAGGCAATTTTAATGTCGCCTCAATACCTTTTGGGCCCTAGCCTGTCGCGAGTACTTGGGCCTCCCACACGAGTGAGGCACCATTTTTATCGGGAGACCTTGGGGAATGCTGGGTAGGAAATGCGTGTCTGCCCGGCGATGCCCAACTTTCCCACACAAAAATGTGTGGAAAAAGAGATTTTTTTCAGCTAAATTCGAGGTTTGCAGGGGATTCTGGGTAGAAAACGTTGGGGATCCATGCAAGCCATACCTCCCTGGAACCCCCGAGTGTCTAGTTTTCAGAAATGTGTGGGTTTGATAGGTTTCCCTAGCTGGCCGCCGAGCACGGGCCAAAAACCGAGGTGACTCCCTTGCAAAACCAGGTTGTTTTGTGATAGGCAATTTTAATGTCACCTCAATACGTTTTGGGCCCTAGCCTGTCGCGGTACTTGGGCCTCCCACACGAGTGAGGTACCATTTTATCGGGAGACCTTGGGAACACTGGGTGGTAGGAAATGCATGTCTGCCCGGCGATGCCACAACTTTCCCACACAAAAATGTGTGGAAATAGTGATTTTTTTCAACAAAATATGAGGCTAGCAGGGCATGTTGGGTAAAAAAACTGTGAGAACCACGCAAGTCATTCACCCTTGTACTTCCCCCTTTGTCTACTACTCAAAAATGTAAAGGTTTGCCTGGGTGACGACTGAGCTAGGGCAGAAAGTCCCCTGCTACCCATTGTGAAAAACAAAATATCTTACAAAAGGCCAATAAACCGACACAAATATAAATCTAACACTCATTTGATAAAGCTAATCCACCACTTACACAGGTTGGTTTTAGCACCTCCAGAAACGCTGGCTTCAAATCACAAATACTTATCAAAGTATATAAATATTGAAGCCAAGCCTTCTGAAGGGGAGCCATAAAGCCACATCACGGCACCAACCACTTTATGGTCCATTCACTCGCCATTCACACACCACACACAAGACTTCTGTACCGCCAGCCACGGGCCCAAACAACCATATCACTTGCACTCACACAAACATACTGCCACCATGCAAGGGCCCATCACATTCATATGCCACAAGACATAATGACTTTGACTATATTCTACCACCTGTCAAGTCTCCACCTCCTTCTTCCAGAACGTTACCGAACTCATGCCCAGTGAACCTATACTAATGACTTCCATGACAGCCACATGAGGCTCAGGAAGACATGTCTTTCATGCACCTTTAGTGCACTCACTATGCTAAATCCAACTCCTTCCAGTTTGTGGATGCAAGTTGGGGAGTGCTCGAGTATGCCGCAAAAACATTTCTCGAGCTGAGCAAGCATATCTACCTTTGAAACTAAGGCAAACATGCTGGAAATTTTCAAAAGATAACATCATAAACTATGAACGGATGAATGTGAAACAAGGGTAGTCCGTGACAACGTAGCATATGTCCAATCCACCGTTATGTGCAGTGACTGTAATGCACTTATCATACAGCAAACTGACCATCTACTAAGTTCTAACGGAGGATGAACATGGCAAGCAGCATTGACCCATAAGTACTACAGTAAATTCAGTGTGAGTGTGGCAGCAATGGATTTGAATCCATGGGTGAAGAAGAAGTCAGGACGTGTATCTATACTACCTTTACTATCTGCCTTCTACCTTTGCAATATTCCTCGGAAAGCGTACCTACCGTAAGCTGTTCTAACCCATTCGTGTGTCTGTCCTCAGAGTCCTGACTAACCCTGTCCAATTTTTAAGAGACCCTATACTAATGCCTTTCATCTCTAGCTACTTGAAGCTTGAGTGAACATTTCTGTCACGAGCTATCAATGCTCTCACAATGCTCTATCCAACTCCTTCCAGTTTGTGGATGCAAGTTGGGGGGTGCCCGAGTATGCCTCAAAAACATTTCTCGAGCTGAGCAAGCATATCTACCTTTGAAACTAAGGCAAACATGCTGGAAATTTTCAAAAACTTCCTAAAGAGAACATCATAAACTACGAAGAACGGTTGAATGTGAAACACGGGTACTCCATGACAACGTGGCATATGTTCTGTCCACCAGTATGTGCAGCGTGGGGACTATAATGCACTTGTCAATTGGCGAACAGAACAACTACCACGTCCTGAAAGCAGATAAAGGTGTTGAGAAGTCCATGATTTCATGAAGTAGAGGAAGAAATATCCTGCAGCTGCTTGCGTAGTGAAGGAGTGGCCCACAGACAGTAGGTATCCATTCACACCAATTGAAAGGTTATCCTATTGGCAGCTCCACCTCAGTCAATTTCCCAGTATTTTGCTTTAGTGTGATACAACATAAAGCAAGTAGGAAAACAGAAGGCAGGCTTACTTGGGCACTGGGGACAGTACACACGAGTCTCCTGCCTCTTTCCCTGCATCGAGCACACTTTACAATGACGACATGGTCGCTCCTTTTGGGTGTTGCAGGAATTTTATCTGCAAAGTGTCGCTCCTGCAGCCTTGCCACGTCCTCCAGAACACATGAAGTGGAGGCTTCTGCTTCTGTAGCAGTAAGACTTTCAATCACAGACAACTGAAAGTCAAGGAAAGACATGAGTCTTCCTGTGGTGGTCTCACGATAAACAACATACGCATTGTATGTTGCCATCTGGATCAGGTGCGTAAACAGTTTCTTATACCAAGTGCGAGTTTTACGACTCGCATTGTATGGCTGAAGAACCTGGTCGTTCTTGTCCACTCCGCCCATGTACTTGTTGTAATCAAGTATACAGGTGGGCTTGTGGACTTCGGCCATCTGACCCCAAACCGTGACAGGGGAAGTGCTCTCAGCATGAATTGTAGTGA
This sequence comes from Calotriton arnoldi, assembly GCA_963921515.1. NCBI lineage: Eukaryota > Metazoa > Chordata > Amphibia > Caudata > Salamandridae > Calotriton > Calotriton arnoldi. The sequence goes on along the minus strand of CAWUFW010000650.1, from coordinate 2,024,472 downwards.
GCATGTACACATCACGCCTATCTGAGAACTTAACTGCGAGCAGTTCGTTGGAATGCAACGCAGTGCTCTGAGATTTCTGGAGCTTCTTGCAAACAAGCTCCTGCAGGAATCCTTTGCGGCGACAACGAATTGTACCGCAAGCCACGGTGCCAGCTTTATAGAGCTCACTGAACAGCTCTACTCCTGTATAGAAATTGTCCACATAAAGGTTATAACCTTTGTGAAGAAGTGGCTGGACAAGCTCCCATACAATCTTTCCTGTGACCCCTAGCATGGGAGGGCAACCTACAGGGTTAAGAGTTGTGTCCTTCCCTGTATACACTCTCAAGCTGTACACATAGCCAGTCGAGCTCTCACACAACATGTACAGCTTGATGCCATAGCGAGCACGTTTGCTCAGAATGTACTGCCTAAACAGCAGCCGCCCTTTATACAAGATCAAGGACTCATCAATGGCTATATTCTTTCCAGGAGTATAAACCTCTGGAAACCTGGCAGACAAATGTTCCACGACAGGCCGAATTTTGAACAACCTGTCATAGTCTGGATGGTCCCGGGGCAATGCAGCAGAGTTGTCATTGAAATGCAGCATGCCCTGCAATAGCAAAACGATCTCTGCTCATGTATGGTGCGAAGATGGGGGTTAACCAAACCGTGCGAGTAGACCAGTAGGATAGCAAGGTTGGTTTATGCACTACCCCCATTTTAAGCGTGAGGCCCAAAAATATCTTCAACTCCCTAGAGAAGTGGGAGTCCACTTGCACGCCCTAGAATGAGGCCCAAGAGTGCCTCCTTGCTCCCTCAGAAATTGTTCGGCACGCAAATTTGTTTGCTGCACAATTTTGTCTAGGAAGTCAACACCAAAAAGAGATGGAAGTAGTCAATTGGCAAAAAATTTGCCATATCTACTTTACATCCAGCGTCACCAGTGAAAGGCGGAATTTGGGGCTGAACTAAATTGGGAGGCTGCCAAGACAGCACTCCGTCTGTGCTTGCGGCCGCACGTGCCTGCACTCTGGGTAGCTCTAACCTGTTACGGGTGTCCTGCTGCACAGACTGTGCTGGCAAAGGCACAGCACGACTGACATCGTCTCCTTCAGAATCGCTGGACGATGAGTCATCGGATGGAACTGCGCCGACTGAAAAGTCACTCCCAGATTCAGCTCCATTGTCCTCTCCCTCAGATGCTGTCTCAGTATCTGCTGTCTCAGTTTCTGATCCTGCCTCAGAGCTGGACTCCAGAACCAGATTTAGGGCCTGGGCAGCATTCATCCAATGATATGCCATCTCTGCTAGTGCCTAAACTATCCTTTTAAAACACAATCCTACGTAGAAGGCAGATAGGTTGTTGGTTTTAAAGTGTAGGTGGGTGTGTGCGTGAGTGAAGTGTTTAAGTCAATAATGACGAAGTCACCTTACCTTTGCGAACTCTGTACGCTCTCCAAAAAGACTAAGAAAGAGAGAAAAAAGACACAGTATTACTTTACCTTGCCACATACCCATCATCGCAGCCTTTTAGCGCTGGTGGGAGCCAGTGCGACCATCATTTTGGCGCCAAGATGCCTACGGGTGAACGTGTGCTTTACAAGTGCACACTATGACCTCCTTTGATGCGCCCACTACCATCCTTGCAAATGTGCCCCTCATCTCTCCATAGCCCCTCTCTCACATACATTTAGTCTGTTACAAAGTGTTTCTACTTTGTGGCTTTACTAATCCACTTAGCTGTCTACATAATACCGATCTGTTCGTTTCAGCATACCCTTTATGACGTCAAAACTGCCACTACACAAAAGTCAGATATCTCTATCTAGCAGAATTTTTTTTTTGTACTCTGCAGCAGTACCACACTTTACTGCCTTTCAGGTAACTTCAAAGAGACTCATTATAGTTCTTTCACAGTCTCATAATTTCAGCACTGAGAAATATCTCTGTAAATAAATATTTATATATATATATAACAATTCATTCCCAATGTCAGAGCGCTCAATACCTGGTGCAGGCAGCAACGGGTAGAATCATTACCCGATATTTAAATTCAGAAACACAAAGGATGCCGCACTCCAAGACCGGTTTCAGAGTTGCTTTATTTTCACCACCACTACCACCAGTCGTGGTGAAAATAAAGCAACTCTGAAACCAATCTCTGGAGTGCGGCATCCTTTGTGTTTCTGAATATATATATATATATATATCTATATATATATAGATATATATATATATATATATATCCAAGCTCCGTTTCCTTGTTTCCCAAAACGAAAAACAGCACTCGCGGGGGCCAATAAACTCTAGCAACTGCTCCCGCGAGTGCTGTTTTTCTTTTGGGAAACAAGGAAACAGAGCCTGGATAAATATCGCGGGCGCACCCCTGCGTTTGTGAAGCACCCGTCCGCAAGTGCGCCGTTCACTGTGCATCAAGGAGCATATATATATATATATATATTCCAAAGAGAGAACATGCACCACTTCAGTGCTGCAAAATCAGGCCCACCAGACGTGCTTCGGTAAAAAGATGCTTTTATTCCAGGCAAGGTAAAAAATATACACACACACACACACACACACACACGGACACATATATATATATATACATAGATTTTATCTCTACATATATTTATATTCACTGAAAAAACCATAGGTTTCAGACACGTTATAGTTACAAATTAGCATTTAAAAAACCTTTGAAATTCACTGAAAAAACCATAGGTTTTAGGGACAGTTATAGTTACTTGGACATTGCACTCGTACAAAACCCGTGAAATTCCCCCGTTATAGTTAGTTCAGCTAACTATAACTCGCGCCCCACAATGCACTGCTGATGACGTCACATATTACATCACTCATGACATGGTCAGTGACATCACTGATGACATCACTGATGACATCTCAAATGACATCACTGATGACATCACTGATGACATCATCCAGTGACTGTGTGTTTCTCTAAAGTTTAAATATTTTTAATATATATAGGAAAAGACGTATTGAAGAATGAGTGGGTGTGTAAGTGTCTGTATGGATGATTTAGTAGGTGCGTGACTGACTGTATAAGTGAGTGATTTAACGTATCTTACTGAATGCATGGGTAAGTGACTAAACTGGGTGAATGTCTGTATCCGTTTGTCTGTTGCTGTGTAAGTGGCTGCATGTGTTTGTGAATAGCTACATGAGTGTCTATTTGAGTTATTGAATGCTTGTGTGAGTATCTGTATGGGTGCCTGAGTGTTTGTGTGGGAGGGGTGTGTGCGACTCTGTGCATAGATGTGTGAGTGGGTGATTCACTGGGTGGATGGTTTCAAGAGTGCATCTGTGATAGACTGTATGGGTGGGTAAGTGTGTGTAAGAGTGTGTTAGTGAGTGAATGTATGTCCCAGTGGTACATGTGTGAGTAACTACATATGTGAAAGGCAGTATATATGTGTGTTGGAGTATATAAATAGCTATAAGCGAGAGTGACTGATTGTGATAGTGGCTGTATGGATGAGTGTGTGCTTGTATCAGTGATTGTATAAGAGCGTAAGAATGTGCTAGTATTTGTATGAGTAAGTGAGCTGGTGTGTGTATAACTGTATAGGTGAGTAAATGGTAGTGTGTTTAATTATTTGCATGACTGACTAGGTGTGTGAGTACCTCTATGGATGAGTGGCGGTGTTTGAGAGTCTATATAGGAGTATGAGTGCATATGATAGTCCTGTACTGAGTGACCGTAAGTATGAGTGACTGTACGGGTGAGTGAGTGGATGTGTGTGTGTAGACCTAAGAATCAGTGAGTGGGTATGTAGTTATTGGTGTTGGAGTGTCTATGGTTTTGCGAATGGCAGTCTGTAATTTAGAGTGGGTGTATCAAAGGTAATATTAGGGTGTGAGGAGGTGCATCAGATTATCACGTGGATGATGTCATCAGTGATGTCATTTGAGATGTCATCAGTGATGTCATCAGTGATGTCACTGACCATGTCATGAGTGATGTAATATGTGACGTCATCAGCAGTGCATTGCGGGGCGCGAGTTATAGTTAGCTGAACTAACTATAACGGGGGAATTTCACGGGTTTTGTACGAGTGCAATGTCCAAGTAACTATAACTGTCCCTAAAACCTATGGTTTTTTCAGTGAATTTCAAAGGTTTTTAAATGCTAATTTGTAACTATAACGTGTCTGAAACCTATAGTTTTTTCAGTGAATTTCAAAGGTTTTTTAAATGCTAATTTGTAACTATAACGTGTCTGAAACCTATGGTTTTTTCAGTGAATTTCAAAGGTTTTTAAATGCTAATTTCTAACTATAACGTGCCTGAAACCTACGGTTTTTTTAGTGAATTTCAAAGGTTTTGTAAATGACAATTTTTAAATGTATTAATTGTTATATTAATTTTTTTCATACTGATTTACTACATTTTTAGAAAAAATTTTTTTTACATATTTTATTTTTTAAATTACATTGTAATTACATTATACATTACATTACAAAAAATACTTTCTCAGAATGAATTACTTTAGTTTAAATACTTTGCAGATAGGCAATAGACTTTTAAGTACAGTAGTTACAGTTGTTGCAATGGGCAACACATTTTCAAACACAATGCAACATTCAGCTCAATGTGAATTTCTAGTTAAATGCAATTAGTTACTTTATGGATTACTTTTCTAACCACAGGACTGGATCCTAGATTCAGTCCTGGTACATCTCCTGTAAACAGTTGAGTAAAAGCGTTTTGGTTACAGTCGTGATTTTTAAGGAATATTATTGTATTTTAAAAGTTGACACTTAGAAACTTTTTCTCATAGAATCACCAATGTTATCCTATGGAAGGAAATTCACCTAGCAGGTAAAAACTGTTATCGTTACTTTTTCTTACTCAGTGTTGGATCCTGGATCCAGCACTGGTGCATCTCCTGTAAACAGTTGAAAGAATGCGTTTAAGTCATACAGGCGATTTTTAAGGAATATTTGTAGTTTGTGAAAATCAACACTTTGAAACTTTTTTGCTGAAAACCAGTCAATGTTAGCCTATGAAGGAAATTCAAGTTACCGGTAAGTACGGTTAAAATTACTTTTGAGGATCAGCACTGGGCTGAAAGATGCAGCACTGAGGTCTCTCCTGATAACAGGTGAGTAAATCGGAATTCGTATTTCGGCTGATTTTAGAGGAATATTTTAATGTTCCAAAACTCCACACTTAGAAACTTTTTCAGCAAAAAGCAGGCAATGATATCCTATGGAAGGAAATTCAAGTTACTGGTAAGTACGGTTAAAATTACTTTTGAGGATCAGTACTGGGCTGAAAGATGCAGCACTGAGGTCTCTCCTGATAACAGGTAAGTAAATCGGAATTCGTATTTCGGCAGATTTTAGAGGAATATTTTAAAGTTCCAAAACTCCACACTTAGAAGAATTTCCAAGTGAAACCAGTCAATGTTAGCCTATGAAGGAAATTCAAGTTACCGGTAAGTACGGTTAAAATTACTTTTCAGGATCAGTACTGGGCTGAAAGATGCAGCACTGAGGTCTCTCCTGATAACAGGTGAGTAAATCGGAATTCATATTTCGGCTGATTTTAGAGGAATATTTTAAAGTTCCAAAACTCCACACTTAGAAGAATTTCCAAGTGAAACCAGTCAATGTTAGCCTATGGAAGGAAATTCAAGTTACTGGTAAGTACGGTTAAAATTACTTTTCAGGACCAGTACTGGGCTGAAAGATGCAGCACTGAGGTCTCTCCTGATAACAGGTGAGTAAATCAGAATTCGGATTTCGGCTGATTTTAGAGGAATATTTGTATGTTTCAAAAATCAACACTTAGAAACTTTTCAGCAAAAAGCAGGCAATGATATCCTATGGAAGGAAATTCAAGTTACTGGTAAGTACGGTTAAAATTACTTTTGAGGATCAGTACTGGGCTGAAAGATGCAGCACTGAGGTCTCTCCTGATAACAGGTAAGTAAATCGGAATTCGTATTTCGGCAGATTTTAGAGGAATATTTTAAAGTTCCAAAACTCCACACTTAGAAGAATTTCCAAGTGAAACCAGTCAATGTTAGCCTATGAAGGAAATTCAAGTTACCGGTAAGTACGGTTAAAATTACTTTTCAGGATCAGTACTGGGCTGAAAGATGCAGCACTGAGGTCTCTCCTGATAACAGGTGAGTAAATCGGAATTTGTATTTCGGCTGATTTTAGAGGAATATTTTAAAGTTCCAAAACTCCACACTTAGAAGAATTTCCAAGTGAAACCAGTCAATGTTAGCCTATGAAGGAAATTCAAGTTACCGGTAAGTACGGTTAAAATTACTTTTCAGGACCAGTACTGGGCTGAAAGATGCAGCACTGAGGTCTCTCCTGATAACAGGTGAGTAAATCGGAATTCGTATTTCGGCTGATTTTAGAGGAATATTTTAAAGTTCCAAAACTCCACACTTAGAAGAATTTCCAAGTGAAACCAGTCAATGTTAGCCTATGGAAGGAAATTGAAGTCACTGGTAAGTACGGTTAAAATTACTTTTCAGGACCAGTACTGGGCTCAAAGATACAGCACTGAGGTCTCTCCTTATAACAGGTGAGTAAATCGGAATTCGTATTTCGGCTGATTTTAGAGGAATATTTGCACAATGGTGAAGGGAGGGGGCGGGGCCTGAGGTGACATCTGTGCAAACGCGCCCCGTGGCGCGTTTTAAGTTGGGGGATTAAGTCCCCTTGAATCCTGAGGGTCCCTAGGGGCCAACTAGCCCACCAGGAACCTCCAATATGCGCCAGGGGGCTGCGTTGCAGAGACGTGTAGAGAGGCCACACCCTTTTTACACCTCTCTGCAACGCAGCTCTGTGCGCTTTCTGGATGTACCTGTTGGGCTAGTTGGCCCCAGAGACCCTCAGGATTGAAGGGATTTAATTCCCATCTTAAAACGCACCACGGGGCCTGTTTACACATGTCACCTGAGCCCCGCCCCTCCCTTCACCACTGTGCAAACGCGCCCCGTGGCGCGTTTTAAGTTGGGGGATTAAGTCCCCTTGAATCCTGAGGGTCCCCGAGTCCAACTAGCCCACCATATACCTCCAAAAGCGCCACAGAGCTGCATTGCAGAGAGGTGTAAAAAGGGGTGTGGCCTCTCTACACGTCTCTGCAAGGCAGCCCCTGGCGCATACTGGAGATTCCTGGTGGGCTAGTTGGCCCCAGGGACCCCCAGTATTCAAGGGAGTTCGTTCCCCCTCTGCAAACACGCCAGGGCGCGTTTGCAGAGTGGTGAAGGAAGGGGGCGGGGCCTGTGGGCCCGATCGTTTTTAAAAAAAAAAAAAAAATTGTCCCCTGAAGGGGGGCTGTGTAGCCCCCTTCCTTTTTTCTCTTTTGGGCCCTGGGGACCCCATCCCCCAGGGCCTTACCCCTTTTTTAAATTACAAAAAAAAAAAAACGGGAAGGGGGCGCGTGGCCCCCTTCCCTGGGCCTGTATTGGCCCCGGGGACCCCATCCCCCGGGGCATGGCCTCTATATTTATTATTTTGAGGGGGGCAGCGTGGCCCCCTCCTCTGGCCATTTTAAGGCCCCGGGGACCACATCCCCCGGGGCCGGCCTTTCCATTTTTTTTTTTTTTTTCTTCTCTTTTTTGGGGAGGGGGCCGCGTGGCCCCCCTCCCGAGCCCTACTTGCCCTGGGGACCCCATCCCCCGGGGCTGGCCCTCTCCGTTGGGGACTGTGGGGGGTCCCCAATCCCCCACAGTCCCGCCGGCTCCCACGTCCCTTGGGAGCCGGCATTGCTGTTCCACATGGGGAGCAGCTGACATGCTGCTCCCCATGTGGAAAAGCAATCGGCTTTGGATATTGGAAGAGAGAGCAGGTTTCCCTGCTCTCTCTTCCAATATCCAAAGCAGTTGCTATGGCAGGACGGGAGCCGCGAGGCTCCGTCCCTGCCATAGCAAACTACAGTGTCCCAGGGGTAGGCACCCCGGGACACTGCAGGAGCCGGCCCTGGGTGGTGGTGGTCCCCAGGGCCATCAAGGGCTCCAGGAGGGGGGCCGCGCGGCCCCCCTCCCATTCACTACACAGCCCCGGGGAGGTGGTGGTCCCCGGGGCTCTCGGAGTCCGTAACGGACCCCCATATTAAAATGTTTAGTGCCCCGGGGAGGTGGCGGTCCCGGGGCGTGTGGGGGGCTGGAGCCCCCACACAGGATTTTATAATCTATAAAAAAAAAGCCCCGGGGAGGTGGTGGTCCCCGGGGCTGCGGGAGGGCTCAGAGCCCTCCCGCACCATTTTTAAAAAGCCCCGGGGGGTGGCGGTCCCCGGGGCTTGGGGAGCCTTTGAGGCCCCCACACATTAAATTATCCCCCCCACCATGCCCCCGGGACTTGGGCCACCCGGGGGCCAATTAACTATCGAGCGCGGGAGACCGCGCTCGATTTTTTCGCCAGGATTCGCGCACCCTGAGCGCATCCTGCCGATTTAAAAAAATTTTTTTTTTTTTTTGCCCAGGGGTCCTTGTGGGACCCCCTGAGCAAACCTAGGGGTCAGGGTGTTTCTACCCTGCCCCCTTTGTGCGCTTTGCGCACTTGTTTCTGTCCCTCGGTTCTACCGAGGGACAAAATGGCTGCCAACATTTCCTGAATCGGAATGTTGACAGCCAGCTGACAGCCAATTAACATGCAGCTCGTGATCGGGACGGTGCGCGCAGGGTGCGCTGAGGGTACGCGGACCCTACTCGGCCATAGATATCACTAACTTTTTACTTTTCATTTTCTCAGCAACTACTGAATGGATTTACACCATTTAACAAAAAGGGTTCTTTCTGAACCAAGAACTACCTCTTTGCCAAATTTGGTGTAATTCCGTTCAGCAGTTCGGGCTGTAGCCGTGTCTAAAGTTTCCTATGGAAAAATGCATGGGGAAAACACGTTTTGGGACCCCCTTTTTCTCGGCCCCCGCTTGACGAATCCCCCGAGACTTTCAGGGTAGGAGCGGACCGGAGCGGGCCACAAAGTTTGAAAATTTCGCGAAGATACGTCAACCGGCAAGAGAGTTATTTCAAATAGAATGTCGCGGATTTCCTATGGATAATAGGTTGTAACTATAACTATCTACTGGCGACCGCTAGTAGATAATATATGTATCTATATACATATATCTATACATATATATGTATATAGATACATATATATATCATTCACTCTTTAGACTTATGTATATATATGTATCTATATACACATACATATGTATATAGATACATATATATACATATATCATCTACAGAGAGAAAGAGACTCTCTCTCTCTCTATATATATATATATATATAAAGAAAGATCTCTCTCTTTCTCAATTTTTTTTTATAGCTATGGCTTCCCTAGGGGCCGATTGTGGCCCCCACGGAAAGCACATAGCTATAAAAAAAAATTGCCCCAACAGGGGGTCGGCCACTGAGCAGGAGGACCGACCCCCTGCCAATATTGCCACCATTGTACTTTTTGGGGGGCGATCGTGCCCCCCAAGGAATCCAACATGTCTACATAAAAAATATGCCCCCACAGGGGGTCGGCCACTGAGCAGGAGGACCGACCCCTGCCAATATCGCCGCCATTTTTTGTAATTTTTTTTTTCATTTTTGGGGTGCGATCGCGCATTCCAAACAAAGCCAACTTTCAACAATTTAAAAAAATATGCCCCCGGGGGGGGCCGACCCATTACCACGAGGGCCGACCCCCCCAAAGACATCCCTGGTGTCTAGTGGGGCTTCCTGGCCGTGGATCGCAGCGCTGCTGCGATCCACTGCCAGGAAACCCTTTCAGGAAGGCCTCGTTTGAAAGGGGAGACTCTTCCCTTTCAAACGAGGCCTCCCTGAAAGCTGGGGAGGCCGTTTTCGGCCGGATTTCCCCATCGGAGTCGAGCACGGCCTTACCTGCTGCTGTCCTCGGCTCCGGTGGGGAAATCAGTGACGTCAGAGCGCCTCGCGGCGCGCTGACGTCACAGATGGGCGGGAGGGGGGTTGGGGGGAGACGCGGAAAGCCTTCCACGTCTCCCCCAGGCGGAATAAAAAAAAACAATCTCCGGTGCGATGCACCGAAGAGGTTTAAGGGGGCCCTCCCTGGTGACGGCCAATGGACGTGCGCCGCACCAGGGAGGTAGTGCTTGCGTCGGCCATTGGCCGACGCAAGCACCAAAGGGGTTAAGATGGTCATCGAACGTATGACGAATGCGTTCTTTTCCTTCCCAGGATTCTCAGCTTTTCACAGCGTATGACGAAATGTATTGTTTTCCTTCCCAGGATTCTCAGCATTTCACAGAGGGAGGCAGCTCTCGAACCGGAACGGAAGGCAGGCAGGCTGGCACACGAATGCGATGAAGCAGCTTGCGAGTTAGAACTAGAATCTGGTGAAAGCTCGCCTCCACAGCTTGATGACACAGGCAGGCTGGAGCAAGTATGCTGTTGGCAGGACACAACAGCCTTGAGCACCCACAGCCTTGAGCTCTGAAGGCCGCAGGGAACAGGAAGACAAAACGAGACCGCTGTTGCCAGAACACCGTTTCCTCGAGTAAGAGCTCCACAGCAGGTAAGTGGCACGAGACAATGAACAATCAAATTCAAACAACGCTAAGGGCGCGGCGCTCAACTGTAGTTTGTAAATAGCCACATTCAGTGAATACAGCTTCAAATTGAAACGCACCTTGATACAAAGCAATTGTGGCACATGTGCAGGGCTACAAAATAAACACATACCGGTTCCAGTAAAGCAATCACAGAAAATAAAATGTGAAGTAGTCCTTTGAAATGCTGGCAGCACGCATCATTGTTATTTCCTTTCGACAAGATTCACCGATCAAACATCCAGAAGTGGCACACACCATAGGAACGATTTAGGCAGCCGAATCCAACGTATAGATGCAGCAGGAAAAGAAAAAAGGTCATAGCATGGAAACAAAAATATCGGCCAGTGTGTCAATGTAACTCCAAAATGGGATTACCCCACTCCTGGTACCAAAATGTAGTATCCGTAAATCACAGGAATCCTTAGTCTTGAAAAATGAAGATTTGAATGAAGTTTATTAATCAAGTATGTTACATTAAAAGAACCACGGCCACCTCTGCCTGCCTGGATGAGTAGCCAGCAATAAACTGATTCTCACCTAGCAACCAAAGGTGGACATTCTACAAACTACGGAATGAACACTATATCATAGTATTCTAATACTATGATGTGGTCAAAGCATATACATTGACATAGAAAAAATACAACAGTGAATACCAGCCCACTACAGTGCTCTATACAAGAGAACTGTGTGTTCTCTAATTGTATAATTACTGATATTTATCACATGTATAATGTTCATTCTTACGGGTGATCCAGCGCAATATTAGCCAACAACATTCATACACCATATACTCACTTGGGCCCATACATTCACACTACACTAATACTTACGCTGGGTGTCAGATGTACTCTTTTATCAAAGTCCCTGCTACCAATTACCTTCTGATTGAAGAGTAATAACTTACCAATGGATCCTTTGCTAATTGGGAAGTTTAAAATGAGTGACATTCATTATAGTACATAATCCTGAAATAATCACTGAGTCAGGAAGTTTTAAAATGTTTATCTAAAGTTTTAGCAGAGTAAAATACAGAAAACACGGTACTTGATTGAAATACCCAGGAAAAAGCATAAAAATGATTTTGCTAATAAATGACGGTGTTTAAGGAAGAGGAGAAGATAGAGACAGCAGCGCAACTAAAGGTTGCAGTATAGTTACCTAAATGCGAGAACCAAGCCCCTTGGCCAAGGAGTTGGAAAAGATAGGACCCAGGAAGGATGAAGAGCAAAGACTTCTTCCAGGATCAGGACAGGACCGGTGACCTCTCTACAACGACGCCTGCGCCGTTCCCCTCTCTGATACTCGACTTCTCTCGATTCTCCCGTGCCTTCCTTCTAATGGACTCCGCCGCCCCCTCCTCAGGACCTCTTCTGGACAGGGATTCAGTCAGCAACCGATCAGCATGGCAGTCTGGAGCTCTTCTGCGTGTTCTGAGAGTCAGCTCTCTCGCAGCATGGACGCCTGTTCTTCGTGAAAATATGCTCTGACTAATTAACTAATGCTATATTCTATTATACCCTTCTACGCCCATATACCTCCCCTTAATGTTGCTAAAATATGGGACCACTACTTCTGATTGGACAGGGACAGGGGTGGATTCTCGCACCATATCGATTTGGCCTAAATTGTAAAGCCTATTGTCTTTACGTTCCCTCCCCTTCAGATTAATACATTCGCTTTATTTCCCACCCGTCTCACGACAAATGTTATACAATTTACAAGGGAAAAGTATCATTTTTGTCCTCCGGAAACATGAAGTACAGCATCTTCGGCCAATGGGTCAAGGCCTTGGAAGACGTCCAAGTTGACTTCACTTGGCAGGCACACAGGACACATGCGCAGAACCATCTGTCTCTCGAGTTTCAAGTCACCAACCCAGGCCCAAGTTTACGAATTACTAAAAGTGCAAGAAGAAAATATTAAAATCACAAATAAAAGTTTCACTGTATACCCACTTTCCCTACTCTATTCCCAATTAATTATAATACTATCCTGCATTAGTAGCATTAAGAAAACGACAATTTAATAATGACATGAGAGCAAGCTGAAGCATGTGAAAACATTTAGCGGCCATTTTAGTGCACACTGCGCAGAAGCAGAAGTTTCCCACCAAGCAAAGAAAGACGTCACACCATGTGATCAGGTTGCGACATGCGCATTGAGGTTCCCGCGCTTTAGCGGACATTTTGGATTACAGACAAGCGTTATTCATTAGTAAAACACATAAGCAAGCTTCTGTCCCTCTTGTGTTTGTGAATGCAAAGGTTAGTATTTGACAATACAAGTTTAATAAATTAATACTATGAGGAAGATTGCGTACAAGCAAGTTTCATTTTTGAAACCTTGCTCCATCAATCCCCTCTCTGATGGCGTTTCTGAGCCATCAAAAATACTACCCTCAATCAGATGCCAACTTCTAGCAATTCGTTTCATTCTCATTTTTACATTTTCTGTTTTTCACATCCCCTTTCAACTTTTTGTATAAATCACTTCTCCATTCTTCAAGTTCTATTTCATCTAGTTTTCTCTTCTTTCCTTTTCCTGTCACTTTATATGTTCCATTCTTTCTACAGCATTTGCACCATATTGTTATTGCCAATATTATTATTGCTATCCCTGCTAGGGGTACTAATATTTGACCTATAAGTCCTTTTCCTACATTAGCAAACCAGGTTCCAATTGACGCAATACTATTTGTCAATCTTTCCCATACACTATCAACTTCCAGTGGTTTAAGTTCTTTCTCAAGTTTAGTTATGTTCTGAATATACGTTCCAATTTCTGCACTCTTATCAGGAATATAAGTGCAACAATGTTTCATCTTCAATAATTTACAGACTCCTCCCTCTTTTGCCAATAGAATGTCAAGAGCAAGTCGATTTTGCATCACCATAGATCTAATCGCAACCATCTCCGTATTAATCATTAGAAAACCTCCAGCAGTATCCGTTGATAAACGATCAACCACTGTAGACAATTTACATATTTTCCTTGAGTTCAGAATTATTCCCACTGAAGGTATCAATGCACCAAATATATCACCTACAATTTCTGAAAAACTAGCTCTTTTACTACGTATTAATTCATTATTGTTTTCATTGCTTCCAGTGTTTCTTTTTACGTGGTATATCTTTGGAAAAACTATTCCAAAATAACAACTTCCATACCACCTTGCAGGAAGCCTAAAGTAAGCCTTATTCCCACATACATAATAGATTCCAGGAAAAACTGAATCTGTTCCTCCTTTGAGTCCCCAACCTCCAAGAATTAAAAAATTGTGTTCACATTCACTGGTACCGATGAAAACATTGTTATAATCAGTCTTTAACCTATGAAGACAAATTTTCCCTTTCTTTACGAAATCCAGAGCCATTGCAGCTTGAGCATTACCAGGTGTATAACTCCCTTCCTTCTCCGCCCAAGGTGGCAACTGAGCCTTATGCTCTGAAGCTTTCTTTTGAAAATCATGTCTTCTATCTTCTACTAAATTCAAAAATATCTTTTCTTCTTCTAGTAAAGAACATGTTAGATTGTGTCTATGTGCATGTGTTATGCCTATCGATTTCATTGTTAAGAAAAATTCTCCCATAAACTGTGCGTCTTGACTACTAAGCACTGGGTTCATACTCTTGCGAATCGGAACCTCTGAAAATATCACATCTAAGTTTGAATAATAATACTGTAGCCTACCTGTTCTATAAAATAAACTTGTTAATACACTACATGAGATGCCATATGTCAGTGGTAAATGATGGTATGTTAATCCTTCCGCTACTGATTCAGGTAACTTCATACAGACATAACAATTACTAACTTCCATTGTGTCTACATACTGAAACAATAACTTTGTGAAAACATTTAAACTAGTGTCGTTATCAGCTATTTCATGATGAATTTCTGCCTCATCTTCTGTCATTAATTCTACTCTATTGCCCTTCATGTTTGCTGTCCTCCCTTTAGCTTCATTATTAATCTTCTTATCTATTATCATAAGGTAAGGAATTGCTACAATCAGGACTAACCATACTATAAGCACCAATACTAGACTACATATGGATATTGCACAGCATCTCCTACAACAATTTCGTTTTGGTCTCCCAGTAACTCTATCGTCAGGCATTTTTCGACCAGGAAGATTGCTCTTCTTATCTCTTCTTCTTTTCTTTAGATGATTCTTTTGTTTAGTCAGGGTGGTCTTGTTTCTTCTTCGTATGTTAGTTCTGCACTTGTTCCTTCGCCACCACTGTCACTTGACTCTGAGCTTTCAAAATCTTCAAGAATGATATAAGTCCAGTCAGGACCCTTGAATTTGTTATTCACAAGTCTCAGTCTTTTACTTTTTCTTTTTCCTGACTTTTTCTCTTGTTCAGTTTGACTTGTCACTTCAGGTACTTGTTCTGGATCTTCACTTCTGGTTGTTATGTGGTATTTTACTCTTTTAATGACACTTGGACGATGATCTCCTTTTCTTGTTTTCTTTGTTGGCACTGTTTCTCTGTTTACGTCTTCAAAGATCTCGTTATTTTCACTGCTCAATACTGTTTTGTTTTCTTTGATTACTGCCTCTTTTTTTTGTTCTTTTCAGGTCTGATTGGTTTCTCTTTAGTAGCTCTACAATGACTTTCAAGATGTTGGCTTTGTTCCTTTTTTATTTCTTTATGTTCATTTGTATCAACCCCTTTTTCTTTAGTGAATTCTTCTTGATCTAACTGCTTCTGATCAGGGCTTATTGCACTGTGAACTTCTGCAGCCTGACCGGATTCTTCTAAACCTGTCTTTCCCTGTGTAAAGTCTATTAAATCTTCAATGTTTTATGTCCAATTTTCTTTCCCTATCTTATTTTGTTCAGGATCTTTTACTATCTTTTCTTCTTGATCCTGAACTGCTTCTTCTTCACCTATCTGATCTTCTTCAATTTCTTCCAATTTCGCTTGACTTCTTGTTCTGTGGTATACTTCAGGAACTTCTACCACTGGTATCCAATCCTGACTTGTGCTCGGTTGTTCTCCGTCAGCTTCTCTCGAACCTCGATCCTGAGATTCCTCTGCTGGGCAACCTTCAGCTTCTTCAGTGATTGGTGTTGTCTGTGAATTCTCCTCTTCAGGGTCTGGTACTCTCTTTGTGTGGCTTACATGAATCCAATTAGGAAATCTTGCACACTTCACTGCTGTATTGGTGGTCAATATAACTTGACAAGGTCTGCTCCACCTGGGTGATAAACACGTTTCTCTGGTGTGATTCTTCACTACCACCCAATCACCAGGATTCAGATCATGTTCTAGTTCAGGCTGCCTGGAAACTGCGTCTTCTCCAACCTGATGAGAGACAGAATGCACTAGGTCAGCCAATCCTTTGCAATAATCCAGAACCATATCATCAGATATATTTACTAATTTGTTTGTGGGAACATGTGTTTGTCTCATTGCTCTTCCCATCATTATTTCATGGGGGCTCAATCCTGTTGTTCTGTCAGGTATGCTTCTGATTCCCATCAAGACAAGTGGCAATACGTCTGGCCACTCTAATGATGTTGATGCACACATTTTTCCCAATCTTGACTTTATAGTGCCATTCAATTGTTCAACCACTCCAGAAGCCTCTGGGCGATATGCACAGTGCAATTTCTGTTTTATTTGAAATGCTTCACAGATTATCAGGATCACTTCGCTATTAAAGTGTTTTCCTCTATCTGATTCCAAAGATACTGGGAAACCAAACCTAGGTATGAGCTCTCGTAACAACAGTTTTGCAACTGTAATACTGTCATTCCTCCTAGTAGGGTAAGCCCCACCCACTTTGAAAACAGACACACTATGACTAGTACATATTTTAGTCCTCTGCATGGTGGTAACTGTATGAAGTCGAACTGGAGTCTTATAAATGGGCCCTCTGCCTTTCCAATCTTTCCAAACCCAATTATCGTTTTCCTGCCTGGATTATGCATTTGGCAAGTTAGACATCTCTGGCAAAGACTCTCTGCAACAGCCCTGAATTTGGGATTGTACCAATTTTGTCTGAACAGCCTAATCATTGCATCTCTCCCTATGTGTGAGTCTCCATGGTGCATTCTAGCCATTTGTGAGAGTAAACAGTCTGGCATGACTGGTCTGCCACCTGCACTGATCCACACTTCATCTTCTCCTCTTTGGGAGCAACCTACTTTGATCCACAAATTTTTCTCACTTTCATCAACCTCATCTTGCAATTTCTTCACCTCATTCCAAGTTTCAGGTGGCATATACAGCATAAGTTGGCAGCTGATTCCCATTCTTTCCACCCTCTTATTGACTGACGTTCTGGTTTTGGCACAATGTTGAGCCACCAAGTCTGCATATCTGTTGCCGACTACCACTCAGTCATCTCCTGACTGGTGTGCGGCACATTTCACCACAGCCAATTCTTTTGGTGATTGTATTGCTTCTAGCAATTCCCTTACAAATTGTCCATTTTTAATGGGGGATCCTGAAGAAGTCATGAAATCCCTCTGCATCCACAGTTGGCCAAAATCATGCACAACCCCGTAACCATATTGACTATCTGTAAATATGGTCACTCTCTGATTCCTCCCAATTTTGCAAGCTTTTATCAAAGCAATCAATTCAGCTACTTGTGCAGATTTTACTCCTGGTAAATAGGATGCTTCGACTATTCCAGTTAATTCACATACCGCATAGGCAGCAGTTAGTTTACCATCTTCATGTCTTTGACATGAACCATCGACAAATAGCTCCCTGTCTGGCTTTTTAAGAGGCTGTTCCTCTATGTCTGGGCGTGGTTTTGTACATAATTCTGTAATTTGTACACAATCATGTTCATCTTCTTCGTCATCTTTATTTGTTTCATGATATGGGTCCGGCAATAAAGTTGCTGGATTTATTATTGTACACCTTACCATGGTCACATTTTCAGCACCCATTATTATCCTCTCATATTTAGTCAGCCGACTAGGAGTAAGATGCTGAGTTCGGGTTCTTGTCAACAGAATCACAACTGCATGTGGAACATACACTTTTACAGGATGTCCCATCACAATTGACTCGCTTTGTTCAATGCTCAAACAAGTTGCTGCCACTGCTTTTAAGCATCCTGGCAACGCGGCTGCTACTGGGTCCAATGTAGCAGAAAAGTACGCTATAGGACGTCTGTCTAGTCCATGTCTCTGAGTTAGGACAGAAAGTGCACAATTTTCTCTCTCTTGACAGAATAATGCGAATTCTCTTTTATAATCAGGCATGCCTAAGGCAGGTGCTGAACAAAGTGCGTTTCTCAATTTTACAAAAGCTTCTACACTTTCATCCTCCCACTCAACAGGGTCCTTTGCTTTCTTTTTCGTCATGTTAATTAAGGGCTTAGCTAACATGGAAAAATTTGGTATCCATTGTCGACAGTAGCCTACTATTCCTAGGAACATTCGCACTTGTCTTTGGGTTACAGGCATTTGCATTCTCTTTATTAATTCTACTCTTTCAGAGGTTACTCTTCTTTTTCCCCTCTCAATTTGATGTCCCAGATATTTAACAGCTGTCCTGCAAAACTGTAACTTTTCAGGTGAGACTTTATGCCCTTCCTCAGCCAAAAGATTTAATAATGCTATGGAGTCAACAACACAGTCTTCTCTGGTGGTCGACGCCACCAATAAGTCGTCGATATATTGGACTAAGACTGAGCTTCCTGGCATCACTAGTTTTTCCAGGCACTTTTTCAGTATCTGGTTGAAGATGGAAGGACTTTCTGTGTACCCCTGAGGAACACGATTCCACACATAGACTTTGTTCTCAAATTTAAATGAGAAAAGATACTGGCTGTCTGGATGCAATGGTATTGAAAAGAATGCTTGACACAAATCAATTACTGTGAACCATCCTGCATTCCAAGGGATCTGGTATAGAATTACTGCAGGATTTGGTACTATGGGACAACATGGTTCCACAATCTTGTTTATTTTACGCAGGTCCTGAACAATCCTATATTTTCCACTAGGTTTCTTTAGTCCCATGATTGGTGAATTACATGGGCTACTCATTACTTCTTTTAGGATGTTTTGTTCTACCATTCGTTTTATTTCTTCAATGACTCCTGCCTTTACTTCTGCACTCATTTTGTACTGTCTGGTATTTGGGAAAATTGCACCTTCTTTTACCGTAATTTGAACTGGATCTATTTTTGCCATAAGTCCTACTTCTTTTCCGGTGAAATCCCATACTATTGGGTTTACTGTACCTTTTAATTCTTCTGGTAACTCATCTCTTGTTATTAACGAAAACATTTCGTCTATTTCTGTACCTTGTTTTGCAACCATAATTTTATATACATGGTCCTCATCTGGTGTCTGAACTGCCACACCATCTGGCGTGCAGAAAATTGTACAGTTCATTTTGCACAATAAATCCCTACCTAATAAATTTACTGGGCTAGAATCGCACACTACAAATTGGTGCATTTCTCTGAAGTTTCCTATTTTGACTTCCATTGGTTCTGTAAGAGGTGTTCTAATTCTTTGATTAGCTACCCCTACTACTTGGATATCTTCACCAGAGAGGAAGGTCTGGGATGTCTGCTGATCTCACCGTAGACCTGGTAGCACCAGTGTCTAAAAGGAAAGTAATATCATTACCTTTCACATTTCCTTCAACATATGGACCAGACTGATCTACCTGTAAGGATGCGCCAAGTACGCACTCCTTCTTCCCCTCTCCTAGGCACCGTCATGAGTTGAATTCACAGTAATTGTCCTGCAAAAGAAATTGTGATGTCATATAATCATTCTTACCACTCCCTCCTGGTATCTAATGTCTGTACCATGCTTTGCTCTGCTTCCATTACCCTGAACAGGTGGAGGTGGTAATTGACTCTGGGGATTTACACCCTGCTGTGTGTCATTCTGTGTCTGTGGATTTAAGTTTTGATTTGGGCCATTATTATTCCGAATCTTTTTACATTCATCCTTCCAATGCCCCAATTTTCCGCATCCATGACAAGGAAATTTCTTTTTAGCTTCTTCTCTACTCATTCGTCCTCTAAATTTTCCACCATTTCCCGTATCACCACTCGTTCCAGAATCTTTTCCTTGATTTTCACTCGGATTTTCCAAATTAATTCCCTGCTTTTCTGCCATTTTCACCTGAGCCCACATCACCTTTTCTTGTAATTTCTTGTGTCTATCCTCAATATCGTCTCCACAATATTTTGCATACTTCAGAATCTCATCTATGGGCTTTCCCTGCCAACACAGCATGTGTTGTTTAATCATCTGGCAAATCTCCGGCTTCAGACCGTAAACAAATCGATACACAAACTGACTCATGTTTTTGTCTCCAATGTCCTCGAATCCACTATACTGTTTAAACACCTGCAATAAACGCTCATAATAGGAATGTACTGTTTCACTGGCTTCTTGGGTTGTTCGATCTATTTTCACCCAATCTGTTTCTTTCGGGGGTATTTTCCCTTTTAGGTATGTTATCACCTGCTGATACTTTTTCATCACGTCATTTGACGGGGCACCTGTTTTCGGATCTCTAGGATACTCATCACTTGGCCAATCCACTGTGATCTTACAATCTGTCCATAAATCGGCAGGTACCACTATGTCAAACAGACCATCCAAATCCTTCAACAATACCTTTGACACCTTCACAAACCTTTCAACCTGCTTGTACCATTCAATTGGTTTTTCTCTCAATTTTGGAAAATCATTCGTAAATGACAAAATATCCTGTCTGCTCCATGGGACATGTACATATCCTCCTCCCGCAACTTCTCGCATTGGATACATCTGGTCTGCTTTTCCTGTTTCCTTCATCACATATTCTGATGCTGTTCTACTTGTTCGTGCTTCTTCCTTTTTCTTGGCCCACCTAGTTTTCCATTTATCTAGGTCTCCCCATTTTTGCAAAACTAACATTAATTCTCTTATTTGTAATCTTCTTCCAGAGGCATTCATATTTTCTAAGTCTTTGTCTGAAAATTCTGCTCTATAGGGTTTCTGTAGTACCTTTGATCTCCCTATTTCTATTCCCATCTGTAATGCTAAATTGGACAATTTTTCATGAAATAACCTTACATTTCTGGTGATACTCCTGCATAGGAACAATAATTCTTCTTCATCATAGGTATTTAAGCGTTCTAATCCTACATTTCCTGCTATTATTTCTTCTAATTCGACTTTTAATTTATGGATATCCAGTATCTTTGGAGGTGTGCACTGTTTAACTGACCCTTGCACCCATCTTTCTAGATCTTCAGGTGTTACTATGGTAGCACTTTTTGCTCCTGATGAAGTTACTAAACTTACATCTTTTGAACCTCCAGGTACATCTTTTCTTGGAGTACTATTTACAGAACCTCGAATAGGCAAGTCCATGAGTGATATTGTGGATTCACAGTCACTAAATTGATCCTCAATTATAACTGGAGCTTCAGGTCTGGGATTACTCACAGGAGTAGGTGTAAGTATGGGTTGAGGACAATTTCCCTGAGTACCATATAATGGAACTACTGGACCAATTGTTACAGGAATAGTCAACGAATCAGGATGTACTTTTATCTGGGTTATTTTCTGTATTAATTCTGCTCTGGTCTTTTCTAGGGCTTCTTTTTCTTTGTCATGAAGTATTCTAGTCGGGGTAAATTCATGCATTACTTGTGGTACCATTGGAGTTTTCGGTGGTGCACTTGGGGTGCATCCACTTGTCCCTTCCTGATATGGTGGGGGATTTCTTAACATTTCTTCCATAAATTCGTCTTCAGACTCCTCATTTCTCATTAAATGTTTTGTCTTTTCTGTACATTTTCCTCCTGATTTCTCTCCTTCTGTGAATAATGGATACAGTCCTTCTGTAATCATTGCCCTTCTCCATTGTTTCATCTGACCCTCTCTAGACTCACGTAAATATCTGGGGTAAAATCCTGGGTAACTCCTATTACTTCTAGATCGGTCCCGCTCAAATGCCTCGGTTTCCCATTCCTCTAGTGCTTCGTACTGAGTTAATCTAGGTCTGGGTTCTAAGTCATTCATCCTCAATCTCAAGTTCTGAAGAATTCGCCCATTGAACGTGCCATTCTGGGGAAATGCTAATATTCCATCATTTTTGGTGTATTCTATCCAATTCTCCATCCATACACAAGTATGATAACCTCTCTCCATCATCATAAATGATGCTGGCGTTTTAGCTGGTAGAATAATAATTCCTTCTCTAGTTTTGATTGGTTTGTCCTTTTTAAAATAATTCTTAATTTTTTTCAAAAATGACATTTTTCTCCTTTCTCCGTACATTCTATCTAATCTTCTGTGTACAAAATTATATTCTGCAAAACCTAGGAATCTCCTATCCGGACGAGTTCCTATTAAAGTCGGATCACGTTTTAACATGCAATCCTTATCCACTAAGAAGTTTTCTTCTATACTTTCGACCAATCAAATGTCTGCTATCTTTTATTTCCGAGACAATCCTTGCACGGCCTTTTGGTGACGTTTCTCTGTCAACCCCTCCTTTACAATCTGTTCTTTTCTGTCCTCGTTGGTTTAACCAATCCCAGCGCGGCTCCTGTGACGTCAGTACTACTCCTGACTACTGACCCCTCCTTTACAAGTGTCTCTCCACACCCGCTGTTTCAACCTACCACAGCGCGGCGTTTTGTGACGTCAGCTCCCTCTCCGGCAACTGACCCTCCCTTTACAAAAATTTACGCAAACTTATTTTCTCTATAAATCTTAATTAAATTTCAGTAACAACATAAAACATTTGCTATCGTGCCAGTTTCCACTAATTTTGAAAAGGATAGTTTCTTCCACACTTTAGTAAAACCTTTCCGTTTACTAAAACATACACTACGAGTAAAACACTTCCGTCTACTCTTCACACAAGCTCCAGAAGTACCTGTTACTTCTCCAATGTTACCCTTACTAGGTGATATAACATCAAATTTTTATCAGCGTACCCTTTTTGCTATTACTCACACGCATAGAGTCCCTAACGAGTACTAAAAGTCCTGCTTAACTTCTCAGTACTAATTCTGCCTGACAGGTAACCTCACTGCAGTATGGCTTCCACTTGCCACCCACTATTCTTTTTCCTACCCCGGGGTATTCTGGACAACATGTAACAAACTCTAAATTTTAAGCGAATGTTAGTTCATAAAAATACAAATAAAATTCTCATTACCCAATTAACAAAGAGTAACAAAAACCGTCCTCTGCTTACCAGAAAACTGATCCAGCGCAATATTAGCCAACAACATTCATACACCATATACTCACTTGGGCCCATACATTCACACTACACTAATACTTACGCTGGGTGTCAGATGTTCTCTTTTATCAAAGTCCCTGCTACCAATTACCTTCTGATTGAAGAGTAATAACTTACCAATGGATCCTTTGCTAATTGGGAAGTTTAAAATGAGTGACATTCATTATAGTACATAATCCTGAAATAATCACTAAGTCAGGAAGTTTTAAAATGTTTATCTAAAGTTTTAGCAGAGTAAAATACAGAAAACACGGTACTTGATTGAAATACCCAGGAAAAAGCATAAAAATGATTTTGCTAATAAATGACGGTGTTTAAGGAAGAGGAGAAGATAGAGACAGCAGCGCAACTAAAGGTTGCAGTATAGTTACCTAAATGCGAGAACCAAGCCCCTTGGCCAAGGAGTCGGAAAAGATAGGACCCAGGAAGGATGAAGAGCAAAGACTTCTTCCAGGATCAGGACAGGACCGGTGACCTCTCTACAACGACGCCTGCGCCGTTCCCCTCTCTGCTACTCGACTTCTCTCGATTCTCCCGTGCCTTCCTTCTAATGGACTCCGCCGCCCCCTCCTCAAGACCTCTTCTGGACAGGGATTCAGTCAGCAACCGATCAGCATGGCAGTCTGGAGCTCTTCTGCATGTTCTGAGAGTCAGCTCTCTCGCAGCATGGACGCCTGTTCTTCGTGAAAATATGCTCTGACTAATTAACTAATGCTATATTCTATTATACCCTTCTACGCCCATATACCTCCCCTTAATGTTGCTAAAATATGGGACCACTACTTCTGATTGGACAGGGACAGGGGGTGGATTCTCGCACCATATCGATTTGGCCTAAATTGTAAAGCCTATTGTCTTTACGTTCCCTCCCCTTCAGATTAATACATTCGCTTTATTTCCCACCCGTCTCACGACAAATGTTATACAATTTACAGGGGAAAAGTATCATTTTTGTCCTCCGGAAACATGAAGTACAGCATCTTCGGCCAATGGGTCATGGCCTTGGAAGCCGTCCAAGTTGACTTCACTTGGCAGGCACACAGGACACATGCGCAGAACCATCTGTCTCTCGAGTTTCAAGTCACCAACCCAGGCCCAAGTTTACGAATTACTAAAAGTGCAAGAAGAAAATATTAAAATCACAAATAAAAAGTTTCACTGTATACCCACTTTCCCTACTCTATTCCCAATTAATTATAATACTATCCTGCATTAGTAGCATTAAGAAAACGACAATTTAATAATGACATGAGAGCAAGCTGAAGCATGTGAAAACATTTAGCGGCCATTTTAGTGAACACTGCGCAGAAGCAGAAGTTTCCCACCAAGCAAAGAAAGACGTCACACCATGTGATCAGGTTGCGACATGCGCATTGAGGTTCCCGCGCTTTAGCGGACATTTTGGATTACAGACAAGCGTTATTCATTAGTAAAACACATAAGCAAGCTTCTGTCCCTCTTGTGTTTGTGAATGCAAAGGTTAGTATTTACAATACAAGTTTAATAAATTAATACTATGAGGAAGATTGCGTACAAGCAAGTTTCATTTTTGAAACCTTGCTCCATCACGGGAATTACTCACCCCTGAGTGAGTATTTTTCCAGTTTCACTAGGGTGTAGCTTCCCTTTTGGCCTGCATTATGTGGCCACTTTATCCTCACTATTAAATATGGGATTTTTAGATAGCACCTTTCATATACGGAACCCACCTCTGCACTATGCCAGGGACATTCCCTTATCAACAATGAGCCTTGGCAACACTCACAGGTATAGAATGTCTTGAAGGCATAGTAAAGATTGTGTATGGCATTAGACATCTGAATTTCCATGTTAGCAGTATTTAGGAGCGTACAAAACCATATTGTGATATCATATAGTTTTTCTAGGCTAATTGGTGTCCCAGACAATCTATCAGCGGAGCATATAGCATCATGCTCTCATGTTGTACAAAACAACTTGTAAAGTTCTGGTTATATGACAAGTTTTGTTCCCTCAATGTTGGCTCAGGTTCTGGCTCACATTGCAAAGGCGGGTTTAACCTTGCGTAAAGAGAAATGCAAATTCATGACGCAAGAGGTGGAGTATTTGGGGCATCTTGTTACAAGGGAAGGTGTCAAACCAAAAGCGAATTTAGTTAGTGCTATTGTTAGCGCAAGTGCCACATGATAGCGATATTCTGAGATCCTTTATGGGTCTTGTTGAATATTACTCTAAATTTGTTCATGATTTTGCCCACAAAACTGAACCTTTAAGAGTATTAGTAAGGCGAGGCAAAAGATTAATGTGGGATGAATTACAACAGTCTGCTTTTAACATGATCAAAGAAGACATTGCACATGCAGGTGTGTTAACTCCGTTTCAAAATGGGGTTAAAAGTATTGTTAAAGTTGATGCCAGTGCTGTTGGCATTGGTGCTGTCCTGGCGCAAATGCATGGTAAAGAGGAGAAAACGGTTGCATTTGCCTCACGCTCTTTGAGTGAAGCGGAACGTAACTACTCCGTAATTGAGAGGGAGGCCTTGGCAGCCGCTTGGGCCACTAATCATTTCAGAGTGTTTTTGTGGGGTAGTGCATTTAACTTGCGTACTGATCACAAGCTGTTACTTAAAGTTCTGGTCCCTGGTGGTACTAAAAACAGTTCGGGGAGGCTGGCTAGGCTTGCTGTTAGATTGCAAGAGTTTGACTGCAAGGTCGAGTATGTCCCTGGGTGGAGGAACAGGGTTGCTGACTGTTTGTCAAGACTCCCTGACAAAGCAGCAGTTGTATTAGACCTACCCACTGAAGAAGTGGTGGCAAAGGTTGATGACGCCATGGAAGGGTTTGCCAATGCCATTCAAAGACAAACTTGGATTAAGGCAATGGAAGAGGATACAGCTTTGAGGGGTGTTGTGCGATTGATGAAAGGTAGTGTGAGGAGAGAGAGCAATCTTCCGGAAGGGGTGAGACCGTTTTTGAAGGTTGTGGATGAATTATCTATAACTGATGATGGGATGATCATGCGGCAGGACAGATTTGTACCACCTTCTGGGTTACATGCAAGATTGATTGGTTTGGCACACAAAGGGCATTTGGGGCAAACAATGACCATAAAGAGATTGAGGGAGAGTTATTGGTGGCCTTTCATGGATCGACAGGTCAAGGATTGGGTGAAGAGGTGTGAAGCTTGCAAGGACACGGAAAAACGATTGAGGGTTGGTTTGGGATCTTCTCAAGAGTCTCAGCACGTCTCCTTAGCTGAGAAGGTTTGGGAGAAGGTGTGTTTGGATTTTATTGGGTCTTTTGCATTTCTGCCTGGTCATGAAAGATTTGCGGTTGTGTTGGTAGATGCAAAGTCTAAGTGGGTTGAGGTTGCGTTCATGAGTTGTATCACCACAGCATCTACCATTGGTGTTTTGCGTGATGTGTTTAAGAGGGAAGGTCTTCCATCTGTACTCCTTACCGACAATGGAACTCAATTGACATCTTGTGAAATGAATACGTTTTTGGATTCTGTGGGAGTCAAGCACTCATGTTGCTCCTTGTATAACCCGCAGGGGAATGGATTGGTTGAAAGAATCAACAGAATGGTGAAAGACACTATGCAGTTGGCACACAGTGCAGGTTTGTCTGTGCAGGGTGCTGTCAGTGAAATGCTTTGGGCCTATCGCACCACCTCAAATAGTAACTTGGGTACGAGCCCATTTGAGATGATGCGCGGAATATTGGTGCCGTCATGGATGCGACAAACATCAGCATTAGCTGGTATGGCCAAAGGTGCGAATGCTAAGCAGGACAGGCGTTTCATTGATGTAGGTGATTGGGTTAAGGTTAAGCCCGGTGGTCACAGCAGGTTTTTGAATAAATTCAAGGGGCCTTTCAAAGTCAAGGCTGTAGGAGGCAATTGGGTCAAGTTGGAAAATGGCCAAACGTGGAATTTGAGGCGTGTTGCATTATATCAGAGGGAGGGTGGTTGTCATGAAAGGACTTTAGAACAGGAGACTGAATCTGGTGTGTGTTCACCTTGGCTGTTGATGAGTGATGGTGAATTTTCAGGGGGACAGTCTGGTGTTGGTTTGCGGACTGGTGAGGGTGATGGAGCTGATGGTGAATTTGTGGTTGCTAGAGAGGGAGATGAGTCTGAGGGCTCATCTCGAGTCTTGTGGGAGGCCAGGGAAAGAAGAGCTCTGGCCTATTTGGGTGACTACATTGTTTGAGTTTTCAATGCACTCTTTCTTAATTTTGTTCTTCTTTCTTTTCTTTCTTTCCTTCTGCTCCTTTTCTCTCTTATTGCCTTTTAGTTGGGGGTCTCAGTTTTTTTTTTTTTTTTTGCGTAAGATGGGGAGATGTGTTATATTGTACTTAGGCTCTTCCAGCTAGGCTGGGACTGCACACCTTTATGATGTACCTTCTGTTCTACAGTGATGTCATTGCTAGTGGGGACCGTTGACAGTTGGCTCCAGCTGTGTCTGGTAAAGCTGTTGTGTGGGGCTTATCTCTGTCAAATAAACTCTTCTCAAGAGGAATCTGTCTGTGCGTCTTGCACTTGAACATAACAATTGGCTTAAGAAGTTGGATGGCAGGTAGGTAAATACCATGTATGTTATGCCGGATAACTTAGAGTAGTTGAAGATGTTTGTAAAAATCGTACTTATGGATGCCATATTGTCTAGCTGTCCATCAAAAAGAATAGATTTCATGTAAGTCAAATAGCTGGCCCATAAACCATAGGGTATTTTCTTTGCCATGGTAGACACCCAGAGTCATGAACAATCACCATCAAACAAGGATTCAATATGATTGTTATAATGTTTCTATCTAGGTATATCAGAAAAGGCTCTAGTGTGAAGACAAAAGATGAGATCATCCTAGTGACGCATAAGACTGTTATTTTAGACTAGATGCTCTGCATTTGCAAATTATATCGGTGTATACAACCAGTGTTGCTTGCAGTGCTTCAAAAAAGATCCCAATCAGTGTTTCCTTCCAAGAATTTGGTGTGCTGCCACTCTCCAACAATTCTAAAGACTCTCAGGTCCCAATGTGAATGCCAGTAATCCCCTTCCTTATGTAGTGTGTTGTAAATTAAAGAACGCTGGAACTCTTTTGGATCCCACTGCACACTGTAGGCCTGTGACATAAGTGTTGGAGAGATGAGATGAAGGCAGGCTTAGAATGTTGAGCTCTGACTTGCATACAGCGGAATAAAGGCATGTACTACTCTCCGTGTGTGGCGTGGCTATTGGCGAGTACCTGGGCTGGCAGGACGCTACAACTGGCGACGAGATAGGGGATACAAAGCCTGTACACTGAAAGCACTCTTACAGAGAGATTGCTGAGGTCCAGGAAACTGCTTGTGCATGCCACATGTGCTGCAGTTGAAGTGCAGAATCGACTCTGGCACCAGCGGAGTCTCAGTACAACACCAGTCTGTATAAAATGTTTAAAGAAAAAGAAAGCAACATTGAAAGTACACGGGCCGATTCACAGAACTAATCTGAGATAAAATCCTAAACTTACTACTTTTGGTATTCACAGAAGGCATTTACTAGTAGTAAAGTTAGGACTGCTAACTTTACTACTGCTACTAAACTGAGATAAAATCCTAAACTTACTACTTTTGGTATTCACAGAAGGCATTTAGTAGTAGTAAAGCTAGGACTCCTAACTTTACTACTACTAAATGCCTTTTGTAAATACTGAAAGTCGTAAAGTTAGGATTTTGTCTCAGTTTAGTAGTAGTAAAGTTAGGAGTCCTAACTTTATTACTACAAAATGCCTTCTGTGAATACCAAAAGTAGTAAGTTTAGGATTTTATCTCAGATTAGTTATGTGAATCGGCCCCTACATGTCGGAGGCCAGGAGCTGAATGAAACGGCTGTTAAAGCTATTACGCCTCATTAAGGGCTAAGGCATACAGACGTATCAAGCGCCTTGCCTACTTAATGCAAAGCATGGCATGGATGCGCCGGATACTCTATTCCTAGTAGGCTTTTTGTTAAATTGCTTTGTGCACTTGTTTTTTGAAAGAGCACGAGCTTAATGCTCTTAGAAAAATTGTATTACCTAAATTGTATTTGTTACGGTGCTTGCAGTACTCACTGCTTCGGCACTCAGCGTGATTGTTGATTCCTGATTGGCCAGTGGGGGGGACCAATCAGAGGCCTCATTAAGTGATAAATGCAAAAACAACAGTTGATGGACAGAATGCAGAACAATGTCATACATTCACCCCAGTACAGAGATCTGGGCCTAAATCCATCGTTTTTGCTCACCATGCCATTCCAGTTTGAACCCAGCCATATGCAAATCAGTCTTGACCCTGTGCCTCATGGGAACAGTCCAGCCCGAACTGCCAAGCCAGGTCCTCCCTGGACTGGAAACAAGCATCCTAGGACCGGTTTCGGGGTTTCACCCCTCTTCAGCCAGGATAGCTTGATTCCAGTGGCATGGAGAGCACGGGACCCACGTCTGGGCATACCCGTCCCACTCGGGCTGACAAATGCAAAAACAACAGTTGATGGACAGAATGCAGAACAATGTCATACATTCACCCCAGTACAGAGATCTGGGCCTAAATCCATCGTTTTTTGCTCACCATGCCATTCCAGTTTGAACCCAGCCATATGCAAATCAGTCTTGACCCTGTGCCTCATGGGAACAGTCCAGCCCGAACTGCCAAGCCAGGTCCTCCCTGGACTGGAAACAAGCATCCTAGGACCGGTTTCGGGTTTCACCCTCTTCAGCCAGGATAGCTTGATTCCAGTGGCATGGAGAGCACGGGACTCACGTCTGGGCATACCCGTCCCACTCGGGTGACAAATGCAAAAACAACAGTTGATGGACAGAATGCAGAACAATGTCATACATTCACCCCAGTACAGAGATCTGGGCCAAAATCCATCGTTTTTTTGCTCACCATGCCATTCCAGTTTGAACCCAGCCATATGCAAATCAGTCTTGACCCTGTGCCTCATGGGAACAGTCCAGCCCGAACTGCCAAGCCAGGTCCTCCCTGGACTGGAAACAAGCATCCTAGGACCGGTTTTGGGGTAACCAGATCTCTTGACTGGGGGTGAATGTTTTGATTTGTTCTGCATTCCGTCCATCAATTGTGTGTCTTTTGCTTTCTCGCCCTAAGTGCGCCAGGTATGCCCAGACGTGGGTCCTGGGCTCACTGTGCCACTGGAATCCAAGCTATCCTGGCTGAAGAGGGTGAAACCCCGAAACCGGTCCTAGGATGCTTGTTTCCGGTCCAGGGAGGACCTGCCTTGGCAGTTCGGGCTGGACTGTTCCCATGAGGCACAGGGTCAAGACTGATTTGCATATGGCCAGGTCTAAACTGGGGTGGCATGGTGAGCAAAAGAATGATGGATTTAACCCAGATCTCTTGACTGGGGGTGAATGTTTTGATTTGTTCTGCATTCTGTCCATCAATTGTGTGTCTTTTGCTTTCTCGCCCTAAGTGCGCCAGGTATGCCCAGACGTGGGTCCTGGGCTCACTGTGCCACTGGAAACAAGCTATCCTGGCTGAAGAGGGTGAAACCCGAAACCGGTCCTAGGATGCATGTTTCCGGTCCAGGGAGGACCTGGCTTGGCAGTTCGGGCTGGACTGTTCCCATGAGGCACAGGGTCAAGACTGATTTGCATATGGCCAGGTCTAAACTGGGGTGGCATGGTGAGCAAAAGAATGATGGATTTAACCCAGATCTCTTGACTGGGGGTGAATGTTTTGATTTGTTATGCATTCCGTCCATCAATTGTGTGTCTTTGCTTTCTCGCCCTAAGTGCGCCAGGTATGCCCAGACGTGGGTCCTGGGCTCACTGTGCCACTGGAATCAAGCTATCCTGGCTGAAGAGGGGTGAAACCCCGAAACCGGTCCTAGGATGCTTGTTTCCAGTCCAGGGAGGACCTGGCTTGGCAGTTCGGGCTGGACTGTTCCCATGAGGCACAGGGTCAAGACTGATTTGCATATGGCCAGGTCTAAACTGGGGTGGCATGGTGAGCAAAAGAAAGATGGATTTAACCCAGATCTCTTGACTGGGGGTGAATGTTTTGATTTGTTCTGCATTCCGTCCATCAATTGTGTGTCTTTTGCTTTCTCGCCCTAAGTGCGCCAGGTATGCCCAGACGTGGGTCCTGGGCTCACTGTGCCACTGGAATCAAGCTATCCTGGCTGAAGAGGGTGAAACCCCGAAACCGGACCTAGGATGCTTGTTTCCGGTCCAGGAGGACCTGGCTTGGCAGTTCGGGCTAGACTGTTCCCATGAGGCACAGGGTCAAGACTGATTTGCATATGGCCAGGTCTAAACTGGGGTGGCATGGTGAGCAAAAGAATGATGGATTTAACCCAGATCTCTTGACTGGGGGTGAATGTTTTGATTTGTTCTGCATTCCGTCCATCAATTGTGTGTCTTTTGCTTTCTCGCCTAAGTGCGCCAGGTATGCCCAGACGTGGGTCCTGGGCTCACTGTGCCACTGGAATCAAGCTATCCTGGCTGAAGAGGGGAAACCCCGAAACCGGTCCTAGGATGCTTGTTTCCGGTCCAGGGAGGACCTGGCTTGGCAGTTCGGGCTGGACTGTTCCCATGAGGCACAGGGTCAAGACTGATTTGCATATGGCCAGGTCTAAACTGGGGTGGCATGGTGAGCAAAAGAATGATGGATTAAACCCAGATCTCTTGACTGGGGGTGAATGTTTTGATTTGTTCTGCATTCCGTCCATCAATTGTGTGTCTTTTGCTTTCTCGCCCTAAGTGCGCCAGGTATGCCCAGACGTGGGTCCTGGGCTCACTGTGCCACTGGAATCAAGCTATCCTGGCTGAAGAGGGGTGAAACCCCGAAACCGGTCCTAGGATGCTTGTTTCCGGTCCAGGGAGGACCTGGCTTGGCAGTTCGGGCTGGACTGTTCCCATGAGGCACAGGGTCAAGACTGATTTGCATATGGCCAGGTCTAAACTGGGGTGGCATGGTGAGCAAAAGAATGATGGATTTAACCCAGATCTCTTGACTGGGGGTGAATGTTTTGATTTGTTCTGCATTCCGTCCATCAATTGTGTGTCTTTTGCTTTCTCGCCCTAAGTGCGCCAGGTATGCCCAGACGTGGGTCCTGGGCTCACTGTGCCACTGGAATCAAGCTATCCTGGCTGAAGAGGGTGAAACCCCGAAACCGGTCCTAGGATGCTTGTTTCCGGTCCAGGGAGGACCTGGCTTGGCAGTTCGGGCTGGACTGTTCCCATGAGGCACAGGGTCAAGACTGATTTGCATATGACCAGGTCTAAACTGGGGTGGCATGGTGAGCAAAAGAATGATGGATTTAACCCAGATCTCTTGACTGGGGGTGAATGTTTTGATTTGTTCTGCATTCCGTCCATCAATTGTGTGTCTTTTGCTTTCTCGCCCTAAGTGCGCCAGGTATGCCCAGACGTGGGTCCTGGGCTCACTGTGCCACTGGAATCAAGCTATCCTGGCTGAAGAGGGGTGATACCCCGAAACCGGTCCTAGGATGCTTGTTTCCGGTCCAGGGAGGACCTGGCTTGGCAGTTCGGGCTGGAATGTTCCCATGAGGCACAGGGTCAAGACTGATTTGCATATGGCCAGGTCTAAACTGGGGTGGCATGGTGAGCAAAAGAATGATGGATTTAACCCAGATCTCTTGACTGGGGGTGAATGTTTTGATTTATTCTGCATTCCGTCCATCAATTGTGTGACTTTTGATTTCTCGCCCTAAGTGCGCCAGGTATGCCCAGACGTCGGTCCTGGGCTCACTGTGCCACTGGAATCAAGCTATCCTGGCTGAAGAGGGGTGAAACCCTGAAACCGGTCCTAGGATGCTTGTTTCCGGTCCAGGGAGGACCCTGCTTGGCAGTTCGGGCTGGACTGTTCCCATGAGGCACAGGGTCAAAACTGATTTGCATATGGCCAGGTCTAAACTGGGGTGGCATGGTGAGCAAAAGAATGATGGATTTAACCCAGATCTCTTGACTGGGGGTGAATGTTTTGATTTGTTCTGCATTCCGTCCATCAATTGTGTGTCTTTTGCTTTCTCGCCCTAAGTGCGCCAGGTATGCCCAGACGTGGGTCCTGGGCTCACTGTGCCACTGGAATCAAGCTATCCTGGCTGAAGAGGGTGAAACCCTGAAACCGGTCCTAGGATGCTTGTTTCCGGTCCAGGGAGGACCTGGCTTGGCAGTTCGGGCTGGACTGTTCCCATGAGGCACAGGGTCAAGACTGATTTGCATATGGCCAGGTCTAAACTGGGGTGGCATGGTGAGCAAAAGAATGATGGATTTAACCCAGATCTCTTGACTGGGGGTGAATGTTTTGATTTGTTCTGCATTCCGTCCATCAATTGTGTGTCTGTTGCTTTCTCGCCCTAAGTGCGCCAGGTATGCCCAGACGTGGGTTCTGGGCTCACTGTGCCACTGGAATCAAGCTATCCTGGCTGAAGAGGGGTGAAACCCCGAAACCGGTCCTAGGATGCTTGTTTCCGGTCCAGGGAGGACCTGGCTTGGCAGTTCGGGCTGGACTGTTCCCATGAGGCACAGGGTCAAGACTGATTTGCATATGGCCAGGTCTAAACTGGGGTGGCATGGTGAGCAAAAGAATGATGGATTTAACCCAGATCTCTTGACTGGGGGTGAATGTTTTGATTTGTTCTGCATTCCGTCCATCAATTGTGTGTCTTTTGCTTTCTCGCCCTAAGTGCGCCAGGTATGCCCAGACGTGGGTCCTGGGCTCACTGTGCCACTGGAATCAAGCTATCCTGGCTGAAGAGGGGTGAAACCCCGAAACCGGTCCTAGGATGCTTGTTTCCGGTCCAGGGAGGACCTGGCTTGGCAGTTCGGGCTGGACTGTTCCCATGAGGCACAGGGTCAAGACTGATTTGCATATGGCCAGGTCTAAACTGGGGTGGCATGGTGAGCAAAAGAATGATGGATTTAACCCAGATCTCTTGACTGGGGGTGAATGTTTTGATTTGTTCTGCAATCCGTCCATCAATTGTGTGTCTTTTGCTCATTAAGTGATAAGGCATACAGACGTGTCAAGCTACTCACCTACTTAATGCAAAGCGTGACACAGATGTGCTGGCAGAGACCCAAAGGCAAGCCCGTCTGTGCCTGTTCATTCCTGGACGGCGCCAGAGGCCAGGGCCCTGGGCTGGTATGAGTCAGCTGGCAGACAATATTTTGTCTTGGAGCTTCGGAAATTGGCCTGTATGGCCTCAAATGTTTGTTCCCGCACTTTGGATCTGACCCACATGACTCCTCTGTGTGGTAAGCGCGGATTTCCACTCTGGACCTCATTAGCGCTGAACACTGGAGGGAGAGTGGCTTTGCAACCCTCTCATGTGGCCGACTTCTACTCTCTGAATTGCCACTCATTAGCCAAACATAAACTAGAAATGTTTGACTTTTTATTAGATCATCTGCATGACACAGTTTTTCTATCAGAGACATGGCTGACTTAAAATTCAGCACCAGATGTACTGGCAGCCATCCCTCAAGGCTATGCGATTGCTAGACTAGACACTCCATGCCACTGGAGTCAAGCTATCCTGGCTGATGAGGGCTGAAAGCCCGAAACCGGTCCTAGGATGCTTGTTTCCAGTCCAGGGAGGACCTGGCCTGGCAGTTCGGGCTGGACTGTTCCCATTGGGCGCAGGGTCAAGACTGATTTGCATATGGCTGGGTCCAAACTGGAATGGCATGGTGAGCAAAAAAACAATGGATTTAGGCCCAGATCTTTGTACTGGGGTGAATGTATGACATTGTTCTGCATTCTGTCCATCAATTGTTTTTGCATTTGTCACCCTGAGTGGGACGGGTATGCTCAGACGTGGGTCAAGTGCTCTCCATGCCACTGGAGTCAAGCTATCCTGGCTGATGAGGGCTGAAAGCCCGAAACCGGTCCTAGGATGCTTGTTTCCAGTCCAGGGAGGGCCTGGCCTGGCAGTTTGGGCTGGACTGTTCCCATTGGGCGCAGGGTCAAGACTGATTTGCATATGGCTGGGTCCAAACTGGAATGGCATGGTGAGCAAAAAAACGATGGATTTAGGCCCAGATCTTTGTACTGGGGTGAATGTATGACATTGTTCTGCATTCTGTCCATCAATTGTTGTTTTTGCATTTGTCACCCCGAGTGGGACGGGTATGCCCAGACGTGGGTCCTGTGCTCTCCATGCCACTGGAGTCAAGCTATCCTGGCTGATGAGGGCTGAAAGCCCGAAACCGGTCCTAGGATTCTTGTTTCCAGTCCAAGGAGGACCTGGCCTGGCAGTTCGGGCTGGACTGTTCCCATTGGGCGCAGGGTCAAGACTGATTTGCATATGGCTGGGTCCAAACTGGAATGACATGGTGAGCAAAAAACGATGGATTTAGGCCCAGATCTTTGTACTGGGGTGAATGTATGACATTGTTCTGCATTCTGTCCATCAATTGTTGTTTTTGCATTTGTCACCCCGAGTGGGACGGGTATGCCCAGACGTGGGTCCCGTGCTCTCCATGCCACTGGAGTCAAGCTATTCTGGCTGATGAGGGCTGAAAGCCCGAAACCGGTCCTAGGATGCTTGTTTCCAGTCCAGGGAGGACCTGGCCTGGCAGTTCGGGCTGGACTGTTCCCATTGGGCGCAGGGTCAAGACTGATTTGCATATGGCTGGGTCCAAACTGGAATGGCATGGTGAGCAAAAAAACGATGCATTTAGGCCCAGATCTTTGTACTGGGGTGAATGTATGACATTGTTCTGCATTCTGTCCATCAATTGTTGTTTTTGCATTTGTCACCCCGAGTGGGACGGTTATGCCCAGACGTGGGTCCCGTGCTCTTCATGCCACTGGAGTGAAGCTATCCTGGGTGATGAGGGCTGAAAGCCCGAACCCGGTCCTAGGATGCTTGTTTCCAGTCCAGGGAGGACCTGGCATGGCTGTTCGGGCTAGACTGTTCCCATTGGGCGCAGTGTCAAGACTGATTTGCATATGGCTGGGTCCTAACTGGAATGGCATGGTGAGCCAAAAAACAATGGATTTAGGCTCAGATCTTTGTACTGGGGTGAATGTATGACATTGTTCTGCATTCTGTCCATCAATTGTTGTTTTTGCATTTGTCACCCCGAGTGGGACGGGTATGCCCAGACGTGGGTCCCGTGCTCTCCATGCCACTGGAGTCAAGCTCTCCTGGCTGATGATGGCTGAAAGCCCAAAACCAGTCCGAGGATGCTTGTTTCCAGTCCAGGGAGGACCTGGCCTGGCAGTTCGGGCTGGACTGTTCCCATTGGGCGCAGGGTCAAGACTGATTTGCATATGGCTGGGTCCAAACTGGAATGGCATGGTGAGCTAAAAAACGATGGATTTAGGCCCAGATCTTTGTACTGGGGTGAATGTATGACATTGTTCTGCATTCTGTCCATCAATTGTTGTTTTTGCTAGACATAGTCAGGCAATTGCAAAGGAGTGGCGGGATGGCCATTATCTTTAAACAGTTGGCCCTGTGTACTCTTACGGAGCTAGACATTATAGGGTGTGAAGCGGCTTTCTTTTCTCTCACCCTCTCCAGCAACTTCACCTTTTCTGGGATTTTGATTTACTGCCCTCCTGGCTCAGCATCCAACTTTAAGTCATCCTTAATGGACACACCATTTATTTTACGTTATGCTAATTTTACTATTATCGGAGACCATAATCTCCACTTTGACGATGCTACATGCTCCACAGCAGCCACTCTGGTTGGTGACCTGGAAGCTCTTCAGCTATCTCAATTGGTCCTATCCCCTACACAAAGGTTAGGCCATGTTCTAGATCCCATTTTTTCAACTTGGCCAGTTTGGCAGTGGATTTCCCTATTCCACTCTTGTGGTCTGATCATTTTGCTATACCCTTTCAGGCCCCTCTGGCCGAACCCCTACCCATATGTGTCCCTGGTCAGCTGGTAAAGACACGGATATGGCCATGGGTGACCTCTGCCAATTTTAGCCAGGCCCTGGATTTAACTTGCCATACATTAGACAGCAGTGTAGACACACCCAACTCTCAAATGGAAGGCTGGATAATGGGTGCACTGGATCAGATTGCACCTCGAGCAGATCACATTATTAAAAAGAACTAAACCCTCAGCAGAATGGTCCAATAATGAACTACTTGCCCTAAAAAAGAACTGGAAACTCCTGGAAACTCCTGGAGCGCGTTTGGTGCAGAAAGTTTTATTTCACTGACAGGCCAATTATTGGTTGGCCCTGAAAGCATATCATAGGCATATCAGGGTCACCCAGCGTGGGTTTTACACTGGAAAAATCGAGGCGGCTCAGAATTTCACTCAAGAAAGTTTCACCATTGTGAAATCCTTATCCTCTTTGGATCGAGTTTCTGCTTCTACCCTGCCTTCGGAGGAACGCTGTAATACCCTGGCTTCATTTGTTTGGGTAAAATCTCTTCCATTTGCTCTGCTTTTCCTGAGATGTCTAGGGATGCCCCATGTCCCAATTTGTGGTCTGAACCTTCTACTGATAGTTCAGGGTTATCATGTTTTAAACTTATCGAAAATGAGAAATTGCCCTCTTTAGTAGCAGCTGTAAAGTCATGCTCCCTCTCTGATCATGCATCTCCCACAATTTTGGAGCGAGGCATGACAGATATACTACTGGTGCTCTGTGATCAATTGAATAGCTCTTTCATGGCAGGCCAGGTTCCACAGCAGTGGAAACATGCCACTGTGGTCCTACTTCTCAAAAAACCTCTTTTAAATCCTACTAAGCCTGAAAACTTTAGGCGTATTTCACGGCTTCCCTTTTTTGCTAAAGTGGCAGAGAAATATGTAAATCAGAAGATTTTGGAAATTATTGAGGCAGAAGAGCTTCTTCATAGGACACAGTCAGGTTTCCACTCTGTTCATAGCAGTCCGCACAGTTGCTTGCCTCTGAGTCAATCTGCCAGATTGTTAATGGGGGTGGCACGGCAACGTTGCTGATGCTGGACCTCAGTGCAGCCTTTGACACCATATCCCACAACCTTTTACTTAAACGTCTGTGGAACTGTGGTGTCGGCTATAAACCCTTGCAGTGGTTCACTTCTTTTTCCCTGAATCGCACCTTTCAGGTGTCAATAAAACCTTTTCAATCTAAGGTTTTCCCGCTACACCAAGGAGTGCCTCAAGGCTCCTCTTTGAGCCCTACTTTGTTCAATCTGGACAGTCACCCAGGCCCTCGTCAGTAGCAGACTTGGCTATGGGAACGCCCTCTACGCGGGAGCCCCGGCCAAGCTCATCAAGCGACTGCAACGCATACAAAACGCCTCCGCACGCCTGATCCTCGATGTACCACGCCACAGCCACATCACCCCCCACCTGAGGAACCTGCACTGGCTCCCCGTCGACAGGAGAATCTCCTTCAAACTCCTCATCCACGCACACAAGGCACTCCACAAGACTGGCCCAGCCTACCTCAACAGACGACTCCTCTTCTACGTCCCCAACCGCCAACTCCGCTCCGCCGACCTCTCCCTCGCCACCGTCCCTCGCATTCGAAGAACTACCACCGGCGGCAGATCCTTCTCCCACCTCGCCGCCAAGACCTGGAACACCCTTCCACTAAGCCTACGACAGACCCAAGACCTGCTGACCTTCAGGAGGCTACTCAAGACCTGGTTGTTCGACCAGTAGCAGCACCCCCCCCTTTTTTCTCCCCAGCGCCTTGAGACCCTCGCGGGTAAGTAGTGCGCTTTCCAAATTCTGTGATTGATTGATTGATTGATTGACATGCGCCACCTGGCTGACATCACTGAGCGTTACAGTTTCAATATCATATCGTACGCCGATGATACGCAGCTGATTTTCACCCCATCATTGAAGAATGCCAACACAACGAGTCTGCTTAGGTCCTGTTTGTCGGAGGTGGCCCAGTGGATGGGCCTCAATTGTCTCAAACTGAATGGTGGGAAAACAGAGGTCCCTGCCCATAAGCAGCATTTCATTTTGTCCTCTGCCCAGTGTCCTGACTCCCTTGGACCTCTACCTCCCACTAAGCCAGAAGTCAAGAACCTTGGCATTTGGTTTGACGCCAAGCTTTCGTTTGACAGTCAGATCATGGCTTTAGTGGGTAAGTGTTTTGAGAACTTAAAAACTCTTAAAAAGATCCTTTGACTTCTGCTAGAAGCTGCCAGGAAGACTATAGTCCAGGCCTTGGTAACATCCAGGCTGGAGAACTGCAATGTCCTGTATTTGGGTGTCTAACAGTTCCGGCGAATGAGACAACACGTGTGCAGAATGCAGCAGCTTGTCTGCTGCTGAATCATCCGATACGGGCCTCTTTGGGCTCTGCACTGGCTACTCCTGAAGAAAAGGCTCTCCTTCAAAGCCATGTGCTGCTGCTATAGGGTCCATAAAGATAAAGGCCCTTATTACTTGCATCAGTTTCTTAAGCCTTAATCTCCTACTAGAAACTTAAGAACTGCTGGGGCCTCATTGACATGCATCCCCACTGAAAAGAGAGCTCACATCGGGGGCTGCTCCTTTAGTTTTTTAGCAGTTGTGGAAATCTCTTCCTCTTCAAATTAGACAGGAAAAAAACTGAATTGTCTTTCCTCACAAATTATAAATCCTGGCTGTTCAGGTCAGCCTGAATTGTGATGTTTCAATAGCTGTTTGTCTGGATATGACCTCTGGGAGTGAGATCGTAGCGCAGAAATGCTTCGGTAGAAGTAACTATGCACTTTATAAATAACTTTACTATTATCATTTATTATGCAAATTAATGCCATATGCTATACGGAGTAAGAATGCTAAAGGCAGATGCAACCAGGCTATGAAAGCAGTGCACAGCCAGAGCTCAGAACAAGCCACCTTTAAATTCATGTGCAATGAAACGGAGATTAACCAGGTGTTTGTGAATAGACATTTAAGCACATAGCCGACCAAATTTCATAACGTTATCTGCTTTCATGTACTAGTAGTGTATCAGGTTTATCTACTTACCGAAACCACCAGCGACTTATCATGCACAACATGCTGCAGAGCGGCTCAAGGAAGAGGGTCAGGGCTTGTGCTAGCAGAGTTAACCCCAAACGAAGCAGCCTGCCACCAAAACTTCTGGGTAGGGGCTCAGAACAACTGTCTAGACCGCCATCAATTAAAGAGCTCTGATGGAATGCCAGGGTGAGATCCAAGCTCTAAAACTCAGTAGGGCTGACCCAAAGCCAGCATGTCACAAGGCGCTAAAGGAAATCTGCCTGATCAAATTTCACAAGAAGGACCTGAGAAACCACTACTGTTCACCAATGTATATACGGTTGATGCATTCTTAAAACCGCCATCTGCATTTGATACAGCCAAGAAACACAATATTGGCAATAGATAGACTGCATGGATAGAGACTTTTGAAGATTTCATAGATATAATAGATGAAAAAGATTATAAAAAGATTATAAAGTATCAGAAGAACATGGCTGGTAAAGGAGGGAAAGAAGCCATGAAAAAGATACCACAAAAAGGTGAAGTGACGCACGATCAAATCAAAATAGCCTTTAATGGCAAATTTAATCTAGTGTCAAATGTGGGTTATGAAAGATACATATTCAGTCAAGAACGCCAGAGACCAGGTGAAACCATTGATGAGTTTGTTGAGAGACTGGATGTTCTTGTAAAACACTGTAGATTCCTTTTGACAATGAATGCTGAAAGAAACTGTGAGCTTAGAACAAGTCCTCAAGGCTGCCCGCGCTGAAGAGCATGCTGATTGTCAAGTGACTGACATGGAGGCTGAAGGCGCCCAAAGTGTGTCAGTCATGAGCATGAAAAGTAAGCCAAAGTACAAGGCCGAGGGATAGAAGCTGATGTCTCCACAGAAAAAGAAAATGTGTTACAGACGTGGACTGTCGTTTCCACACAAATGCAAATCTCCCACTATTAGACAGATATGCATCGGCTGTGATAAAGCGAGCCATTTCATGACGACTTGCATGGTGAAGAGAAAAGTAAGTGCATCACAGTTTTGAAGACAAAATGGGCGACCGACCTCTACCTCAGCGACATTCATCACTCTCCAACAAGGCCAAGCAGTCAAACCAACTGAGACAAATCGACACCAAACAAAGTCAATCATCATCTAAATCTTCAACAGAGAGTTCCTCAATATCAATTTCCAGTGAAAATGACAATGACAATGGTGCAATGCCAATGTTTACATCAAAAGGAATGCGCATGTGGGACAAGCCGAATGTGAGGAAAAATCTAAAGTGAAAAAAAATCGACATGAAAAAGCACCACAAACATTCAATCATTGTCTGAAGATCACTCTAAAGATAAACAGGTGTTCGATACCATTTATAATTGATAGCAGTGCGTCGATAAATATCATGCCTGAGAAGTATCAAGAATTGTCTCCATTACCACAACTTATGAAGTCAAAGACTAAAGTATACAAATGGGTTGCCTCAACACCCTTAAAGAGTCATGGTTCATTTGTAGCCATGATGAAATATAAGAAAACTGTGGTGCAAGTGCCTATTCATGTACTTCAAGGAACAGCTTCAATTGCCTGTTTGCTGAGTTCCGACACTGCTGCTGATATTGGACTGATATCAGTGAACTAGCATATGAATGCTCATCATGAAATTGTATTTCAATTTCCCTCATTATTTCATGGGTTAGGAACACTCAAAACAATGAAAGTAAAGTCATACATAAATGAGGATGTTCGTCCTGTTGCTCAAAGACACAGATGTGTTGCGTTTCACTTGCAAGAAGTTGTTGAGAAGGAACTTAATTTGTTGCTTAAATATGACATCATTGAACGCTCCACTGATCCAACACCATGGGTTTCCCCCATTGTAATAGTGCCTAAAAGAGACATGAAGGAGTTGTATGCATATGCGTTGACATGCGTCAAGCCAAAAAAGCAATTGAGCAAGAGACATCCTGGTCCACACATTGCTGATATGATAACTGAATTGAATGGTGCGAAGCTCTTCTCTCTGCTCGACTTAAATAAAGGATATCACCATTGGAGCTTGAAGAAAAATCCAGGTACATTGCAACCTTTTCTATGCATGTTGTTTGTTTTGCTACAAGCGATTGAGTTTTGGTATATCCTCTGCTGCCAACTTTTCCAAGACGTCATTCAACGTATCATACAGCCTGTAGTAAAAGCATTTAACTATAGTGATGGCATATTGGTTTTTGGAGCTACCCAGAAAGACCATGACAAAGCTCTCATGCAAGTATGTCATTTGCTGAATGATGCAGATTTAACTCTAAATGCTGACAAATGTGAACTTCACAAGAAAAGTTCAAAATTCTTTTGGCATGTTGTTTCTGATGGGGCTATGGTACCTGATCCAGCTAAAGTACAAGCGTTGTCAATGCAAATCCCTCATGAGACTATTCTATGTTATGATCATTTCTTGGAATGGCCAGCTGCTGTTCTAGATACATACAAGGCTTTGCTGCGCCCAGTACACCGTTACAAGAATTAATGAAAAAGAATGTGTCTTTTCATTGGTCACGAGAATGTGAGAAGAGCTTTCAAAGGATCAAGCAAGGTATTGAGAGTGCCACTGGTTTGGCCAACTTTGATCCCAAACGTCACACACAGGTTGTAGTTGATGCTAGCCCTGTCAAGTTAGGTGCAATACTTGCACAGCACAATGGACAGCCCAATGCCCGGAGACATTTCGTGGCATACACCAGTGAAAGCATTTCACAAACAGAACATGCTTAACCACAGCCTGAAAAAGAATGTTTGTCAGTGAACTGGGCTTGCAAATATTTCCACGTGTTTTTGTACGGAAAGCCCTTCACAGTAGTGACTGCTCATCAAGCACTGTTGATGAAATTCAGCAATTCCAAAGCCAAAATGCCCCCTAGAATTGAATGTTGGGGGTTTGAGATTACAAAAATACAACTATACGATTCTTCATCATCCAGGGAAAGATCAGAATCCTGCTGATTATTTTTCAAGAGTGCCATTACAATGCCCTGGCACCCCATCTCAGACAGTGGAGGCTAATATCAATTTTATTGTGAAATCGCGCACACCGTTTGCTATGTCTTTAGATCAAATTGTCACTGCCACGAGCAAAGATAGTGACATGTTAAAGTTGAAAGACATTATTGCTCATCAATCGTGGAACCAACACTTTAAACCTCTCACTAATGCCATTGAGTATGCGAAGTTAAAAAATGTAAGAGATGAACTTTCAGTGACTCAAGAAGGCTTAATTCTGAGAGGCACACAAATGTGTATTCCAGAGAGCCTTTGACAACAAGTAATCGATGTTGCCCATGAGGAACATTGAGGAATAGTTGCCACTAAGAGAGACTTCCTGATTGAGTCTGGTTCTGTATCTCGATGAAAGGGTAAAAAGAGTTGAAGGCTTGCCAAATATGCAACTGTCTTTCGTCTCAAGGTATTCAGCACCCTTGTGTATCTTGTAAATAAAAGAATGCTGGAACTCTTTTGGTTCCTGCTGTACACCGTAGGCCTGTGATGTAAGTATTGGAGAGATGAGTTGAAGGCAGGCTTAGAATGTTGCTTTCTGACTTACATGCAGCAGATTAAAGATGTGTACACACTACTCTTCGTGTGTGGTGTGGTTATTAGTGAGTATCTGGGCTGGAAGGACACTACATCTTACATCTACAGTTTAAGGTGGACCATAGGAAGGCTGGTGCTAATTTTGGTTGGGGAGAAGAGCCCACCGCCACTTTCAGAAATCAGAAAATTATTACTGTAGTAGTGGAGGGTGATAGAGC
Organism: Calotriton arnoldi; assembly: GCA_963921515.1. Classification (NCBI taxonomy): domain Eukaryota; kingdom Metazoa; phylum Chordata; class Amphibia; order Caudata; family Salamandridae; genus Calotriton; species Calotriton arnoldi. The sequence goes on along the minus strand of CAWUFW010000650.1, from coordinate 1,980,938 downwards.
GGGGATGGTTTTAAACAGAGTCTCGTTTCTCTATTGTTGGCTAATCCCAGCTGTCTTCTTTTTTACTCAGGTCGATGAATCTTTGCCGTTGTTTTAGAGAAGATTAAGAGCTGTACATCACATTAAATTATCACAATTTCTATCTATATGAGGCAATAAAGAGAGTTTATTATGAGTTAAAGGGTTTTATTAATCAGAGTCTTAGTAAGCCATCTTTTTAAAGTTACAAGTTAAATTCATCAATCTCATTAGAAATCAATACTCAATAGGTCATAAATAAATTGGAATAAAGTTCATTAAGTGTGTTCCATAAAGAAAAGAAAATTACTACTCTAAAAATGAGAAGGAAAAGATGTCAGTCTCAGAGACCCATACAGAGTTCTGATATTGAGAGAAATTATAAATCATAAAGCTTCAGCATTAAACGTCAGCTCAATAAATCATCAATAATTGATCAAAGCAGAACTTCTCATAAAGAGAGGTTCAAGAAACTCAACAGAGTCTTGTAAACAAAGCATGAAGGGATATGAAAAAATGGAAAAGGTTTGGGGTAGTCCACTCTAGGAACACGCACTATTATAGACAGACAAAAATATTGTTTCAATCTTCAAGTAGCTTCTCCTCTCTTCTGTTGACCAATCAGCTTCCAATGCACCCATGGGAACGTGTTCACTCCCCGTCTTCTCAGGAACACAATATTCTTTAAACAGCAACATCAAACAATGCAACTATGTCTCATCATCTCTAAGTATCTCATGAGTCATTCTCCCATTTGAGTCTACATTCCCATTCATTCAAAAATCAAGTCTGTTCAAAAGGTCAAGATCAAGTTTAAATGCTGAATTTACAATTTCTTAGCTGTGTAAACTTTAATATGGCAGTGTCTCAGCGTATTAGGCCTACCATGTTTAAGTATGATTGCCTAATGCAATTTTACATCAAATTCATATTTTAAGTCTCACTAGCTTTGCACATTATTTAACATTATTTCTCGATATTTTAAAACGCTTTTCCACGGGTTGATGATTCCTAAGAACCAGAGTTAGTAAGGCTACTGCTGGTATACATGTCATAAATGTAGAGTGGTTTTGCTTTTGGGAGCTCCGTCCCCACCGTTCATCCATTTTCAACATGTGGTAGAAGAATGTTGTCAGTAGCACATTGCTACTACTCCTGAAATCATTGAGCATTATATATCTTGAGTGTTTTACCTGGTAAATATTACACTTCTTAAAAATGCAAAGTTTTAACTTTGTGAATTGTAACTTATAAGGTGCATGGCTTGACTTTTATAAAATAAATGGTGAGGATGATATGATGCAGGTGGTATTAGTGACAAGTCAATTCAATCTGTGAACATTAATTGCTTTTTGTTTTGTAAGGTGCGCGTGTTTTTTAACATTACAATCTACAAGCCAATGAATGTAAGTGACACGTTATGATCGGTAAATGTTTTAAGTTGTATAACGCTCCAGTACATACAATTTCATATTTTTTAAATTATACACTGCAAGTTGCAATGTGCAAGTTTCAGATACATATTACAAAGTGCTACTTATGTTTCCTAAAATATAGCATTTCAAATGTAATAATCAGTTGTACCAGCTTTAGTCGTAACAATGAACTGAGAAAGCCACTAGAAGGCCCTCATTGCATTTTTGCGGCCATCATTATGAATACCGTACTTATTTTTCCTGGTAAAATGTAATTTATCCTACATTTCTCCCATTGCCATTTCAAAAGTTTAGAGCTGAAAAACCGAATATATCAATGCTTTTACAGTGCACGTTCTAAGGGCGAATTCTCATATGTGACGGTTACTATTTCTAAAGGTCTGTTTATATTTTTGCATAGATGACACTTTAGATAATAAAAGTGACGAGACATGAAGTTGCAAGATGTTTACAAACCAATATGCCAGGGTTGAGGGAAGCGAAGTGGTACACATTTTGACCTTGTTTACATCGCAGAGCTGACCACTGGCACCTGCCTAGTCCCACAAAAGCCTCATATTTACCCTACAGGTGAAAGAGTGAAAACCACAAAGCGAACAGCACTCTTAGACTCCTGTTTATATTGTCTTCCTCCCCTGCCTTGATGCATCCTAAGCAGCTTATTATCAGGACTGGCTTCATAGTTTTTGTACACATAAGTATACTTTATCCTTTTTGTGTATTAAAGCGAGAACCGGAAAGGACGCTGAAACATGTTGACCCAAACAATCGGTTCTTCAATAAATTGCAAGTATCCCTGAACCATGGAATCGTAAAACAATGTCCCACAGAGCAGAAACCAATATCTGAATCTTAATCACTTTCAGTTATTCTAGAGTTGTCTTAAGAACTTTTCATGCTTTCTTGTACTCTGGGGGAGAATATTGTGTCACTTCTTCTGATTCATGTGACACCACTCCATGTGCTTTCTCATCACACTGAAATATGTTTTTTCCAGTTTAACAATAATGCTGGGAACATTTTTAGGTCTGGCTTGACAGCGCAGTTGTCGCAAGTTTATATATAATCAAAAAAGGAGCTTTCACGAGTACTGCTGAAAGGGATTGATGTTTATTATCAGGGTACAGCTTTTGATTTGTCAAAAGCTGTGTGCTTCCACAGAAATAGTGCTTATCCTCCAAGCAGCTGTAACAATGTATTTATCCAGCTGCTTGAGCCAGGCTATATATCAAGCAAAGCTATTGTGTTTGCCCTTTTGGTTTTCACATGCCACTGTGATGGATGGAGCTTGTCCTTTAATTTCAAACAAATACCACTGCCATGCTATCAAACAACTTCTCCTAGATAATTAGATAAATATGGCGTTTGTTCTTTGGTTGCCAAGTGTTAGAGTGTATCCTCAATACAACAGGGCTTTGTTGGTTATAGTGGCAAGCCAATGGCCAAGGTTATAAGCAAGATTTGCTTATTACAAAAAATTATGATAAAGTCAGTGGGGCGGACTTATTTATTGTGGAAAGAATATGTTAATGTCAATAGGCATTTACAGGTGGATTGCTACTACTAAATTCTGCAGAAAGATATTTTTTTTACATGGATCTCATAGTTTATATTAGTAGGCAAGGGTTTTGTTATTAATTAACCCTCTGACAAACCACGAGGTTAGCAGGTTTGCACTCTGATAATCCAAGTTAGGCTCCTATAGGAGACATAGTATTTTGCTTTGCCAAGCGTAATGTTTTCACATTTCTAATTTTTGAACTGATTTGGCTATGGAGAAGAGTCAGAGATAAAGGGTACAGGCCTGATCAGGTCACTGGTAAGAGTTCTGTCCAAAGTCATTGGTCTGATCTCTTTATTATAAAATATTATGACAAAGGCAGTAGATGTTATCACACTGTTATAGGCTGTAGACAGGTATTTTGTTATATGAAATCTCATAGATTACTATAGTAGCTAGGGTGTTGGTGTTTATCATCCCCTTTGACAAACCATGAGGGTCGAAGGTTTTCATTGTGATATTTCTTGTTAGGACCTTTGAGGGGGGTATATATTGTTTTGCCAACTTCAATTTTGTACAGATTTGTCATTTTATAATTGTATACATTTTGGTAGCTAGCATATTCACACTTCAGAAGGTCTGTGTTGCTTATAGTGTCAAGCCAATGGTAAGGACTATAGGCATTATTGGTTCACTCGGGAAAGGTATGTTAGATTTCATAGGTTTGAACTGGTCCTTATGAAAACAGACAAAGGTTTTGGTTTTGGTAACCTACTTGAACAAATCATGAGGATAGAAGATATGCAATGTGATAATCCTTGTTAGGCCCTCTTAGGAGAGATTTTATATGGTTTTGACAATTGTAATTGTGCACATATTTGTAATTTTATTACAGTGTACCTGATGGTTGCCTTGTGTGAAAGCTTATGCGGAATACAGAAGGTCTGCGTTGGTTATGATGACAAGCCGCTCAGGTTATAGGCCTAATGGTTCCTTGGGAAAAATAATCCCAAATGTCATAGTTCAGATCTGTTTTCATAAAACTAAAATGAAGACAATAGTCTTCATTTATTTATCATGAAACACATATGTTGAAGCTGATAAGCCTTTAAGGGTGGATTATTATTGTGCCCTGTTTAGACTGCAGACGTGTATTTTGTTGTATAAAAACTCACAGATTACCCTTGTGGGCAAGGATTTTGGTATTGATTGCCTCCTTCTTCTGACAACACTGCAGGGGTAAATGCATTGTAATGTAATAATGTTTGCTAGAATCTCTTCGGAAGGCTGAGAGCCTTACTTGTCTGCCAGGATCTTGCAATAAAAACATTAAAAAGTACATAATATGTGTATAGCATTTAATATGCTATATACATTGGAAATAAAAGAAGGGAAGGATAGAAAGCACACGAGAAAAATGGGGTCACTCAGCGACAAAAGAGCCAATAAAACAGTCAATGACTGAAGCTCTCTGCTTGCAGCCACGATAACATTCATCATGGGGAATTGGCCAGCTACTTCAGGCATTGGCTCTATTGCCCTATGAGTGACAACACTTTTTCTGATCATGTGCACCTGAAAATGAGTGCACTTCAGTGTCAGGACTTGTGGACCAGTCCTTCAGTTTTCAGTTTTTTCCTCCCATTTCCTTCCTTCTCACTTTTTTATTTTCAATATTTTATAGCATACTGTAGCTCCCTGGACAGTACTAATAGGCTTCTTGCTTGCCATTCATTTAATCTGCAGTGCATCGCATACTGCAAGGCCAAAGCCTTTAGATCAGGCCACCGTCATGGAATGACCACACTTTTGCTGTTTTACTGTTCCAAGGTGTTCAACACATATAGCGGGCATGCTCAAATGTCCTAAACAAAGGGTTGGGGAGGGGGGAGAGAAAGTAGGTGGAGAAGGCCCCTTGTCTTCTATAGCAAAATGAGGTCAATGAAGACTTTTTCCTACTGAAAACCCAACAGCATTATTGCTTTTTTATAAGGACTCTCACCCACATGAATGTGTGGCTTGCTACATCATCGAGTCCTTGTCCAGTAAGAGTGCCAGTACGAGGCGAGCTCAACCCAATCTTGGAAGGAGCACTTTCAATTTAATCTCATCGTTTAAGGGATGAGGAAATTAATTAAAATAGCCTACAGGTGCTCCCAGAATATCTTTTATTGTTAGGCTACTAATGTATGGGACGACAAGGTGGAGAATATAGCCCCCAACATCCTCAGGTCGGTATGTTTCGGCTGGTTGTTTTAAGACCAAAGGGTCACTAGGCTTTTTCAGGTTCACACCGATCCCTATTGCTTGTCAATGTCCATTCAATGTACCACTGGTAACATTCAATCACACTTCATGTTCCTGCTTATACCATCTTTACATAATTAAATATAAACCAATAAAGATCCTTTTAACAAGAGGCAGCTCTGCCTTCCTTTTCATGGCAACCTGGTCCAGCCAAAAGTAAATAATCCTCTGATCCAGGCCAATCAGTGCCTACTTGCAGAGAGCCCCTTAAAGGCCCCCAAAAATCAGATACCAAACGGGTTGCAAGCAAGGGCAGAATAAGAATGAATGCTTCCAATCTGCGACATGGAGTTCAAACTTGTGGCAGGTGTAATTTAATTGCACAAAAGCTATCTTCAGTCTGTACCACCCATGGAGAGTCCCGCTGCATGCCTGAATTGGATTTATCGGCAATAGTAAATCTCAGAGACCAGGCTGATGGCCCGGATACTTCTTAGTAGATAAAGGTAACAAGCCCCAAAGGCACCAGGAAACATCCAGAGGCCTGGAAGCACAGGAAGGACAATCAGTCCAAGCAGCGACAGCAATGGGACCAAAATGACCAAGGGCCTGGAGTACATGAATCTAACTGGTACAAAAAACAGGAAAAGGGAAACATTAACTCTGGGAGGGAATAACAAAACAAAATTGGAGGAGACTCAATACGATAACAAACTGAGCAGAGCGAGAACCAAACAAAAAGTGGCAAGTTGTAAGGCACCACCTTGCTGGTCCATAACCTTTTTATGGCGACCAAGAGGAGCTGTGATATCTTTACGGGCTCTGACCTGGAAGTCAGTCTCCATCCATTTCCATTCTTTTGGGACTTTCTTGAACAGATAAGAACAGCTTTGCACTTATTTTTTTTTTCAGAGTCTCTTCCTAGATGAAATCTTGACACTTTCATAGTTAGTTGAGCAGCATCTCCATCATAGATCGCTTCAATCGATCTTATAGACTAGGAGGAAAGCTGAGTTAGCTGAGTGAGTTAGGACAGTCAATGAACATTCAAGAGATCAAACTCTTGTCTCGGTATCAAGAAACATTGTTGCAAGTGGTGTCTTACAGATTATAGCAAAATATATCAATAAATTGAGAGAAGAGGATGTTGCAGATGTATCTGAAAAAAAGTTGCCTGTGATCAAACGTCCAGCAGTGCTTTGAATTTAGCTTTGTTAACTGTTACACTGGTACATACATTTGTTGTCTTCCTAAGCCAATGGTTATATTAATTTTGTCTAAGCTCATAAAGTTTTGTCTAATGTTTGGCAGCTTCTTGAATTTGTTGTCTGCCATGAGAACACCAACACATCAATTTATTCGACTACTAAGTGACTAATTTACTGAAGGTTCTCGCTGTTCCCGAAGAGGAACATTAGTGATGTTTTTGACTGCTAGACTTTCTTTTCTCTGAGAATTCTGTATTGCTTAGGAGCTTTACTGTATTTTGGGGTATTTCTACACTCTATGATATAATGGCATCTGCACATGATACACATACCATGGTAGTAGTGTTTTTAAGGATATCTTTCTCGGCTCATGTTCCTGCCTTGATCTCTGGGTTCAAATTTTTTTGCTTCCTATCCAGAAAGTGTCTCATGCTGGATGTTTCAAATATACTTTCGCCCATCAAAAATTTACTGACATTCTATCAAAACATGTGACTTTTTCCATGGGGTAGACATCACCTCTGAAGTTACACATTTTTTCTCTGTTTGCTGAGAACTTTCCAGTGCATGGATTTCCTGTAATGTTTTGATGATGGGCAAAGATTTGTCTTTCTGGTCACTTAAATTTAACTCTAGTGATTTGAAAGAGTGGATCAAGCTCCTTTCCACAATGTGCTCTAATCTATGAGAGTTCATTGGCTTATTGTTTAGCCCATCTCCATTGCTTACCCCAAACTCAACTGGATACAAGCATGAAGTCCCAAGATGCCACGGAGACATAACAAAAAACAACAAGAATAGTACCAGCCTAATCCTGCTAATTCAAGGGAAGCAGAGAAGGGAGAAAATTAAAGTTAAGGAAATGAGAACATAGTGTGAAACTAGCTGGATCAAAAAGGCCTACAATGAATGGAAAATGTCCAGGTGTTAACTGGGAACTTTACTCACGCTTAAATAGCCTGCTGCCTATATTGCTGAGGTGGAATTACTGAACGTGAGTACACAAGTGGGTTAGCAGTCTAGTTATTGATCATAGGTTCCACAATCTGGTCTTCCACATTTTCTAGGACAACTTATAGCTGTTAGACCTGTCAGCCTTAGGGTACTCATTCCTGAACAATTTGCCTTGCATCTCCTATTTTTTCTGAATTTCATTTTTGTTGGCCTTAGGACTTTGCACACTTTACCAATGTGCTCTCTCCTTTAAACATGATGAACTTGGCTTACACCCAATTGGCACATTTAATTTACAGGTAAGTCCCCAGTAAAGTGGTACTACTTGTACCCAGGGCCTGTAAATTAAGCACTACAAGTGGGTCTGCGGCAGTGATGGTTCCACGCACTCAATTAGACCTTTCAAAATCCATCAGGTCTTCCATTCCATTGCAACCACTGTGTCCAGTATTAAACTGCCATTTCGATCTGGCAAAATAATTTTTTTTGCCAGGCCTAAACCGTCCATTTGAATATATATATAAGTGACTCCAATGGTAGGCCCTAAACAGCCCATAGGGCAGGTTGCTATGTATTAAGAAAGTTGGACATGTACGTTTAACTTTTACATGTCCTGGTAGTGAAAAACTCTCAAATTCGTTTTTCACTATTGCAAGGCTGTTATTTAAATACCCTCTTTAATGGTAAAGTTGGATTTATAGTCACAATTCTGAAAATGCCACTTTTAGAAAATTGGCTTTTTCTTATCCCACCCATTTAGTGCCTGCAGCTGGTATCGTGGTTCACTTGCCTACTTAGGTGTAGCTGGCAGTTTGACTTTGTGTATTACCCCCAGACAGTGAGACAAAGGGGAATAGATGTTGGCAGGGTGTGCCATTCTGACTTGATGGGTGGGGGCGGAGCTGTCACCTATCACACTTGCGCATCACAGAAATTCTGCCTCAGCACACTCACAAAGGGTTTCACACTAGTCTTTTGTGTCCCCAGACAAACTGGGGCCAGAGCAGGGAGGTAGGACATTCCAAACACTTTTGTAGGAGGAGGACTGTAGAAGCTTCTCCCCCTTCAAAGTGTGCACCAGCTTTAAATATTGGACCCTCAGACCCAACTGTTTAGTACACTTCTGGACCTGTGTAAGGCACATATGAAGGTCTGCTGTGCTGCTCTAATGCAAGAAGGACTGCCCTGTTGCCGTGCTGCCTGAGTGAGAAGGACTGGACCTGCATCTTGAACCCAGGACCACCAGAGTGACTCCAATGGCTAATTGGCTGGCCTCCTGTTCAGAGCCTCAGGGACAGAAAAGGCTCCACCCATCTTGACCCCTGTGCTGGACTCTTCCTGCTGTGAGTCCTAACATTCCAAGTGGTGCTCCTCCAGCCCTGGACCCTTGGGAGTGGGGCTAAAGGTGTACTGCCAGACCAGCTGTGATTTCCACCAGAACCAATGCAGTGTGATGCAAACCCAACGCAGCTCTTTGCAGTGCCTCATCAGAACAGATGCAGCTCTATGCAGCCACAACACAAGCCCATATCGCAGCCCTCATGGTTCATCAGAACCCTGGCTGCACAATACATCCTAGACGCAGACCTAGCAGATCCTCATCTGAACCGATGCAGCGTGACACAACCTCAATGCAAGTCCGCATCAGATCCCTAGCAGCTCAATGCTACTTCAGCTGCACGGCGCAACACTCCACAACCAGGATTTATGGTACATCTCTCAGTGGGACTGATTTGGTCCCTGTATCCAACCTTTGGAATTGCATGTCTTCAGTTCTACTGATTGGATTTTTGTTTTGGTGTCAAATAATTTATTAAAAGTTACTATATTTTTATAATTGGTGTGGGATTGTTTCGTGTGGTGTTTTCACTTTATTAATGTTTGAAGTGCTGCATACTTTACATATTGCCCTAAGTTAAGCCTGACTGCTTTGTTCCAAGTTACCAGAGGTTTGAGCACTCATTAATTCTGTGTTTGCTTGAGTTTCACCCTGACAAGAATTGTGGTTGCTGTAAGGTTTCACCCTCCTCAACCAGTAACCCAATTTCTTACAATAGCCAGATCTAATATGTATATAGCAATATGAGATTTATATTTATGTATTTGTAAAGAGTGGTACTGGCACCCCATGTAGTAGTATCCTCACGCTGATGCAAATCATACATGATGAGCTAGACGAAAGTGGATTACAAGATGGAAATCTCAACCATTATGGTATATATGGAAACAACAAAGCCTTTAAAGCTGTCTTGAACCTAAGAAGATTGTTTTCATTCCTCAGGACAAGACACAACTTATTCCAAATGCAGATTGTAATAACGAAAGAGGTTTCCCACACCTCATGAGTACTCTTGGAAACGTGGTACCACCAACAGGGAGAGGTCACTCAATCTCGAATATTGAATGTCACAACGCATGCTAACACATTGCGTACTAATACAATGCGGTCGTTACAATGACCGCATTGTTAGTACGCAATACCTTTACATCGCAAGTCATTACAACGACTTGCTGTAGGGGGCGCGCTGGACTTAGGAATAGTATAATTTACTATTCCTACTCCAGTTTGCGCAACAGCAGGGAAGGTGTTGGATTTTATATCCAATACCTTTGCGCCCCCTACAGCAAGTCATTGTAATGATTTGCGATGTAAAGGAATTGCGAAGTAACAACGCGGTCGTTGGAATGACCTTGTTGTAATAGCATCACGTTGTTTTAACAGCGTTGTAAACGCTGTTTCCTCTCAATCTCATTTGAGGTTGTGGTAGATAGAAAGAAAAGTTATTACTCACAGAGCGATTAAGGGTTTTTAAAGATTTATGCACTAGGCAGTGATTGTAAAAGCTTGTGAAATATGCTCGTTTGTTTTTAGCCCACGGACCAACCTTGCAGCATAATTATGGACTAGTAATTTCTGGAAAGTTCTATGATGATAATGAGTTTCTGGATTAGGTATTAAGGTACAGAGTATTTCAATAATCCAAGCGAGATGAGATAAAGGCATTTAGGATATGGGAAGTGTTGTCTGCCTTGTCTCTTCACCCATGTCTTCAGTGACTTCCATCTCAGCGTTTCACATTGCATCCCTATGCTGTTGACCTGACTCATCTGTATTTCTGACACTATTGACCAACCCCCATCTTCCTGTGAAATCTGAAGTGTTTCTGTCCTGCAGTTATTTTTTTGAAGTTAAGCACAACGTCTCTAGTGATTCTTCACTCTGCCTGTGTATTACAGTAATAGAACAGCTCCTTTGTAAGTGTAATTAGTTAGTCTATAGAAAAAAAAAATTCTGTCACTAATAATGTTTGACCCGTTTGATGAATCTGCACAAAATGTGCAATTGTTCTGGTTTGACAGCCTAACATGCTTTACAGTTACCTTAAAGCTGGTGTGAAGACAAATGGGTGCACCAGTAGAGATCTTTTTATTTGTTTGGTGTAGTCCAGTTATAGCTCATTTAGATATTTGTGTTTATAAATAGACATCCACAGCTCATTGTGTTAATCCTCTTTAGATCAGAAATTATAATTTACAGGTTTACATAATCATGTTCTTGCAAGACCTTAATTTGAAGGACTGTGATTTAGACTTGGTAAATGAAATGCAATTGGCATGTCACAAGTTCAGCTCTGCATTCCACCCCGATCAATACACACATTCCATAATTCTGAATTAGTTACACAGTTCTACAGGTGGGCCCTAGTTTTGTGATTTATTAAGAAGATAAGAAGCTATTACAAACATGCATTCACTCTACAAATACTGGGGCCTCTTCGTCTTCTATCATTCCAACAGTCCCAAGGGGCAAGAAGGTCAAATTTAATCAGGGCATTTCCCTGGTGATTATATTCTAGAGGGCGGGGGGGATGACTCAAGATGAACTAGGAATCACAAAATACTGGATGGGGCTCTTCAACTGTGGGGTGATGGGGAACACTGAGTTCAGTGGGGTGGTTCAGGGGCAAGCTGGGAGAAAAACAGGAAAATATTGTCCACTACATGACAAATATGGTCCTCGGACACACATTAATAGCATCTTAGACTACTACAATTTCCTAACGTATCAGGCTTCAGGATGTGCTCAAGCCTTTGAATGAGCTAAGTACAAACACATTTGATATATCTTTAGAGGAAGCATAGTCCCTTTGTAGGCCTGTCTCTTCAGAACGTCCATTGAGTAGGGCAACTACCAACTCCCTCACAGACATCTACAGTTTGTGGGGTCAGAATTCTCATAAGAAAATGAACTGGGTGGTCAATATGTCTGGCAGTGTCCAATCTTTGGTGGGGCTAGTTTTTGTTTTTGTTTAGGTTAAAAAAGATATAGGTTAAAAAAGATATATCCTTGATGTAAGTGGCTTGATTCCACGGTTACTAAGATGACCAATTCTTTATATTTTAAATAACAACTACTTTGATAGAGATTCTGGGCCATTCTATCTTAGCAGGGATTGAACAGATTCTTTTCTGGGTTTGATTGACCACAAAAGGGACATGAATAGGATAGATATAAAACTTTTTTCTGTTCTGGTGCAGATTATTGGCTTTAATATTGTTGATCTGAAGAATAAAACTCTTGGGATCTAGGGTTTACCTTTTATTTTTATCACCATGGGTCACACTAAAGTGTCAATTTGATACTCTGTTCTAAACGATGTGTGGATAAATTGGAGTGTTAATCCTGCTCAAGCAATAGCCAAAATCCCTGTCGGGGTGAACCACAAAAGTCACTAAAGTAACCTGTGCTTAACGCTCTAGTAGTTTGGCACAAAAGCAGTCCAGCTTCGCTTGCAGGCAATGTGTAAAGTCCTTATGTAGCACACAAACAGTAACATAGGTACAAAACATATAGTCTCAATCTAACTTCAAATTGATGAAAAATCCCACAACTGCCATTTGTTGGGCTACAGGATGTAATCAAGAGTATGTCATTGATGAAGTAGCTTGGGAATAGCCCCATGCTAATTGTATGATCCTGAGTATCCTGAGAGTTGCAGGCAGATTGGATCGGCGATCGGCAGGCAGGCAGGCAAACAAGCGGCTGCGGCAGGAGGAGAAGACGGCAGCGGCTCTGAGGTGCAGCGGCGGTGGTACAGAGACCCTGGGGAGTGAGAGCTGTGTGGCGTGTGTCCGAGGTGAGCCCGAGGAGAGCCGCGGGACCCAAGGTGAGCCGAGACGTGGGACAGGAGCCGCGTTCAGACGCAATTAGTCTCGCGGCAAAAACCGCCTGGGCCGGCTCGGCCCCCCACCCCCCCTTACCTCCGTCCCGCTCCGCATCGCCCCGCATCCCTGCATAGTCCTGCCGCATAGTCCTGATTCCATTCTGCAAAGGCTCAAGACGCAGAGACAGAGTGGTTGGCGGCAAGAGCGGCAGTGCGGGCTCCTTAAGCACATCGGGCACATAGTGACAGTGGTGTACAGCTTAGACCCCTAGTGGGTCCTGACAGGTTTCAGCACAGCACAGTACAGATCAGTACAGCTCAGTACTGCTGCGTGCTGCTGCGTAGTGCTTCCGGGAGTGGGAGTAGCAGGAGTTGTCAGCTTGTCCTGGGTCGAGGACTTTCACAGGACAGCAGTAATAGCAACAACAACAGCCACAGCAGAGCCACAACAGCCACAGCCACAGCAGAGTGCAAGCACTGACAATAGAGCGCGCCAATCAATAGCGGCTGCCGCAAAGTGAGGCCCGGTGAGTCCGCGGAAGCAGTCCAACTAGGTTGGGCACAGCTAGCGGCTCACCAGCGTGCCCTGCTCTCAGCACCCTCAAGGGCAAATAATCCCAGACAACTCAACAACCCAATAAGAAACATGAGATCGGGGAAAGTGCGTCAGGCGGCAACAGGAAAGAATAAAACCAAAAATAAAAAATCAATAGAACAAGGTCCTCCTTCAAGCCAAAAACGAAAGGCTCCCAGACCAAGAAAGAGGCTAGTTTCAGCTCCAACACCAGAATCATCACTCCTTAGTCTTGGCAGTAACACTGGGATCCAGAAATGTTTCTTCTTAAAGGACCCAATGGCCGCTATTTACGCATCAACAGTAGAGTCAGCCGGTTTGCCCAGCCCAATAATTCCCTATACAAGGGTAAAAAAGGGAGACTCCAATTCAGGACCATCAGACCAACAAGAAAAGTGCACTTCTATGTCCATTAAACCAAGTTCCCCCTTTACACAGCCACAATTACGGTCAAATATCAATAAAGCTCTAGAAGAGAACTCAACACTACAGAAATAGATTATAGAAATCCCAGAAAGTAGGTTGGTAACTGTAACCGCCCAGGTGCATCAGATCAGGCCCACAACAAACCATAATACAGCAATCGGAAGAGGTTCAAATGAGGGCAAAAATAATGTACACACGGAAGACAAAATAAACATCTTAGCTGAACAGGAAGCCCCTCTAGATGAAGCATGGTCAAGCTCTTTCTCCCTATCCAATGATGCTAATCTTTTACAAATTTTGGAAATCAACACACAAAAACAGGTGACAACAAAAGAAGGAACTCAAGGGAAAAGTTTGTCACCCGATCGGGAAGAGCACAGGGTGGAGAGGGAATGGTGGCATCCACTCCATCATACCCGATATACAGAAACGACCAACAGGAGATTGTACCAGAAGAAGGAAGTTTTTCAACGAAAATAAATCAATTAAGTCTGTCACCTCCAATAACAATTTCATCAGTTAGCAGGATCGATCATGGTTCAGGGGCTTCAGGAAAGTCCCCTGAAGATTTTCCAACCGCTCTGTGGAGTTAAACCTTATTGGGCACATTGGAACAAGCTATCAGGGCACTGAACGTTCAATCGGATAAAATGGAGGTCCAGATAGACCTTATAAACATAATTGCTGGGCATATCTCAGGTATAAATACCAAGCTGGACCTAATTACGTCCCTTTTAACACGCAGGGGAAATTCAGAGCCACAAACAACCAATCTCCAACAGCAGCTCAACTGTGGCTGCGGCAAAATAATCGATAAATTGGCAAACCTGCCCGAAATACTAACCGATATTTTAGGGGCAGTTCAATCAACAAGCAAGACCAAAGCAACAATAGGAAACAAAAAGGACGTAGAGAAAAAGGACCCATCAAATTTCAAAAAAACAATAAAAGAGACAAGCAGCAATGATAAGGGGGAAGTAGAGCAAAAGGAAACAGAGGAACAGCCTGACATAAGGGTCCACCAAACCGAAGTAACACAGACCATTATTAATACCTCGCCAATTGTAAAACCCACTAAAAGGCAAAGAAAATGTGCAAGGAAGGCGAGGCGTAAAATAACAACCAATCCACCTCAGGTTCCGAGAAAATCTTCTCAATATTCACAAATCAAATCATGCAAAGGAAAAAAAAATAATAATTGAAAAAAGTCACTCTGGATGTTTCAATAACAGCTTCAGACCAATCAAACCATACAATAGATTCTAATGGATCGAACATAAAGCAAGAAGCCCAGAATCCACTTGCCCCCATTTTCCAAGAGACCACGAATCAGGTTCTCCAAATAACAACAAGCCACTCATCGGCAAAAGAAGTTGTACACATTTCCAGATCAGAAAAGAGGCGATTAGACCAAATTCAATCAATTGAGAATGGAGAAGGGACAGAAAAAACAACGCAGGCCCAAGCAAGAAACACTCCCCAGGGCAACAGAGCCATAAGTCCAGATAAAGGGGTGCAAACACCTAGTTGGAAGAGGAGGTCCAAATACAGAACAAACCAGGAAGCATGGAAGAAACACCGGGCAACAAGGTCCGCGACAAAATAAATAACGAAGTACAAAGTATCAAAAAGCTGATAAATGTCACAATAAATAGAAAGGGACGAACCTGCAGGCTCTCCCCCACCGAACCACAAACTGAAGTACCCATTTTGAAAGAGGAGGTCCAAATACAGAACAAAACAGGTAGGACGGAAGACAACAAGGTGCACGATAAAATAAATAACGAAGTTCAAAGTATTAAAAATCCGATAAATGTCACATTAAATAGAAAGGGTCGAATCTGCAGGCTTTCCCCCACCGAACCACAAATTGAAGTAACATGGCCATCAATACTTAAAAAAAATCAGATCAAGTTACAAAGGAAGTAAGCATCCCGCCTATATCACTTGAAAAGGCCATCAGAAAACTAATTGGCCAAGAAACCCACGCTGACCATTAAACATCAGCCACTCAAAATTCTTTATTAGGAAAAAACGAAACTTCAAAAATTGCCATTAGCACTCAAAATAACACCGTGGAGAATACATCAAAACTGACATTTGTGCCAGAATATTCCACCAAAGGAAGGCAAGACATATTGAACCGAGGGAACCTGCTAAGGCTATTTAAAGAAGTTCCAGAACTAAAGGGAATATCCTCACAAGATCTATTAGCCGTGGAATTCCAACATATAACATCTACTCCAGATATTGAAGAGACCTTAACAACTTGGTCCTCAAAGGAACTAGTGGATAAGATATACGCAACGAGATCAACTTTTGAAGTGTGGGGAATCGCGTTAAGGCTCCATAAACGTCCAAAGTACTCCCTACCCTCTCCTAGGAAGCCACAAAAATAAAAAAAGGGGAGACACGCCAGGGAAAAGCCAAAAATCATGCCTATGCGGCGCCCGAACAAGCACTCCACCAAGGCCAACCAATTCTATTGAGGGCATAGAAACAGCGAGTCCAAAATCATGTCTACGCGGCGCCCGAACAAGTTCTCCACCAAGGCTAACCAATTTTATTGAGGCCAATGTAACAGCGAGCCCATGAAACTTCGAAGGCCAAACATGTGACAGCATGGATTGAACCTGGGTACCCAAGGCACTAAGTAACAAGCATACCTAACGAACAGTTAAGGTTGAGCCCGGACGACAAAAGACGGGGGCTGCCAGGTGGGACCAATGGGCATGATTTAAAGGAAGGTATGAGGCATGACTGCAACTTTGGAGATGTGAGACAGAATATTATTAGGAATGGAATGTCCATGGCTTTAATGACATGGGTCATGACCATGAAACTCAGTCTTTTTTCCAGCAACAAGTCCTAATCATGCTCCAAGAAACATGGAATATGAACCCAGTTTCAATTGCGGGCTATATAGAACATCATACACTTGCGGAAAGATTTTCAATCTTTGGTCATCCGAGAGGAGGTCTATCAATATATGCAGCACAAAAACACGGTTGGCAAACAGAAGATCTAGATGCCGGGGCGAACTGGTTGCAAGTTATAAAACTTACCGGTAAACTTCATTTTAACAAGTTAAGCTGGCAACTAATATTAGTCAATGTCTATATCCACCCCGAGAAAAAGAATCAGAAGGAAAAATTTACAATTTTAATGAAACTGATTAAGGCGCTGCAAAGATCACATGAACGATGTCCCTTGATCATCTCAGGAGATTTTAATAGTAATCTTTTAAATAACAAATTGAACAAGAAAAAGAGGCAGGAGGACTCGGGATTTCATACAATAACGTGCGAGTTGGAAAGCCACTGTCTGACAATCCTAAACGGTAATATAACTGGTGATACACCAGCAGCCATAACATACCAGAGTGGAAAATGTCGATCAACAATAGACTTCACCATAACCAGTAGCAATCTCGTTCCAAGCATAGACTCACTTCAAGTGTTCCCACGCATAGAAAGCGATCATTCCACGCAAATCACGAACATCAACATTACTCTCGCTCAGGCCCCAAAATAAAATCTCTAGCACAACACGCAGAAAAGTTTAACCTGCGGAAATTAAAATGGCGAGGATCGGACATAAAGACAATATTGGACACACTTAAGGAATACATGAGCCAACTTGGGCCCCCAATAGAGGAGGAGCGAGTAAAAAACTGGGAACATCTGGGCCTCGCTCTTATTCGAAAATTTCCAGCCACGCACGGAAGCCAAAAAGGAATAGACACCAGGAGAGAGCCATGGTTCAACATAGAATTAAGAGAGCAAAAGAAAAGGATTGCAAGAGAGGTGCGTCTACAAGCCGTAGCGGCAAGAACGGGTAGGAAGACAGACAATGGTAAACTGAAGGAAATGCGGAACAATTATAAGAAGATGCTGAGGGAAGCAAAAACAACATATAAAGAAGCAATCTGGACAAAACTCTTGGGGGCAAGTAAATAACCAAACAGCAGGGAATTCTGGGGCATCATAAATAATCTGACAAATTGCTCAAGACTGCAACAAGAAGCAGGAATCGGAGAAGAAATCTGGATTCAACATGTGCAAAATATGTACAGTAACCCGAAGTGCGAAAAGCGAGCTACGGTGACAATGGCCTTAGAAGCACCACAAAAGCAACGAGTCGATTAAAGAAAAAATTACAACCGAGACCCGGGCAGAATATAAAGAACCAGGACAAGAGATAAGCAGTAACGAATCTAATAACCTGATTGACACCAAACAACTAAGAGGAATAATAAAACAACTAAAAACAGAGGGGGCGGCTGGTCCTAATGGGCTTCCCAATGCGCTCTTTAAATACGCCCCAGATTTTTGGGCAGATTATTTTACGACTCTTTTTAATCAGATTTACAGACAGAACAACGTCCCCAAATCTTGGAAAGGGAATATAATTCACCCGATATTCAAACAAGGAGACCATAGCAAGCCTGGAAACTACAGATTGATCTCCTTGATTGATGTAGAGGCCAAACTCTACGCATCATGTCTCCTAGGTCAGCTCCAAGATTGGATGGATGAAATTAATATAATCCCTAAATTCCAAATGGGTTTTAGGTCAGGGATGGGCACCACAACAAATCTGGCTATTTTGGCACTCTTAACTGAAAAAGCAGAAAACTCGGTTGTATGCATGTTTCGTCGACCTGAAGTCAGCATTCGACAGAGTGAGCAGAGATCGCCTCTGGGAAAAATTAAAAGCATGGGGGTTACCCAGTAAATTATTGGACGCAATAATCGCCTTATACAGTGAAACCTGGGTAAGAGTGAAATTAGGCGATGGGAGAAGTGCAACGGCCAGCATTCACACGCAGCAAGGCCTAAAACAAGGCTGCGTCCTGGCTCCGAGCCTATTTAACTTGTTCCTCGCAGACATCATTAAAAACATGCATACAGCCGATTATCATCCACCAAATTTGGCCAAAGAGCCAATTCCCTTTTTACAGTATGCAGACAATATTGTGGTGCTGAGCCAAAGCCCAATCGGATTACAAAGAGCGATAAACAACTTAGTAACTTATCTGGACCAGGAAAACCTGGAACTAAATAAAGAGAAAACCAAGGTGGTATGCCTAATGGACACTAAAAAAACAAAGTTCAAATGGCTTGTAAAAGGGGCAACTGTAGAAGAGAAAGCTTCCTACAAATACCTCGGCATAAAACTGGGACGGGGTTCAACATATAAGGAACACAAAATGGACCTAAAAGCAAAAGTGCAATTGCTAATCTTCGCACACAGATCACTGTACAAAAAACTGGGCTGCCCGAATCATAACCATCTCTTAAAAGTGATGGGAGCCCAAATTCTTCCCACATTGTCATATGGCCTAGTTATTTGGTGCGGCAAGGAGGCTGACCTGTTAAACGAACTTCAGACAAAGGTTTGCAAGGCCGTCTTCAATCTGCCAAAGTGTGCCTCCCCAGCCCAGGTTCGGTTGGAGTTTGGCCTCCAGAATCAGAAATTCAGGAGCATGAATTGCTTCGTGAAGCTATGTCAAAAGTTTCGCTCAAACCAGCCTGGCTCATTGGATAGTCTTTGCTGGGAAGAAATTAAAAACCAGATGGATCAAGAAACACCAAACTCATGGGGAACGCACCTGAGAAAATGTCTGTCGGAGCTTGAAATACAATTAGCATGGGACAGCACGACAGACCGGGCAAATTTCAGTAAATCGGTTAATGATGCAACAAAGAAGAAATCTTTCTTGGAAAATAAAAAAGCAATTTCCAAGTGTCGGCATGGGTGGACTGTGATTAACTCTTACACGTCTTTAAAGCCACAAGCTTACTTAGTAGCTCACTTCAGCGTTGTGCTAAAAAAGAGCTTTATTGATTTCCGGTTGGGCATGCACGATTCGAAAGACCTACAGCCATCTTGGAAAAACAACCAACAAACAGCGCGCTGTCGATTATGTGGCTTCCTTAATGAAACATTATCTCATCTGCTATGCGCATGCCCTGCAGTTATGGACTTGAGGAGACGGCTTTTAAAACCCATTTTTAACAAATTGAACATTCGCACCTGCAGGCAAGCTGTGACACGCTGGATGGAAGGGTCTTCCATTTTTGGCAGAAGTAAGGAAACTTTTACGGCAAGTCGATCCAGTGTAAATCAAAAATACATGACCAATGCTGACATGGGTTCAGGTGAATAACTGCATCAGCGCACAGGCCCACGTAACAAGCGGACTAAATGCCTACCCAATTGCGGGACAATTTGAACAGTAGAATTTTTTACTTCTATAGGGCTAGTTAATTTAACATGACTAACTCAGCTGTGTCAGCTCTTTTATAACAGCGAATGCAGATGGTCTTTGCTTTGAACCCATAATACGGTATTTTGCCACTTGGAAGATCTATCCAGGAAAAGTAACTTTTATTTAAATTATAACATCGCATGCCGGTGGCACAGCACTTGCACTTTAGTCAACAACCTATGGGTATCTTCAATGATGTTTACATTTTAAAAATTGCATATTCGTTTGTTATTGGGTTGTGACTCAGTTGGAGGTTTTTTAATTATTTGTGTAGGACAAGAATATTTTTATATATTGTAAATTGTAACGATTTTAAGTAATCATATACAATAAACTATGATTGATTGATTGTATGATCTCTTATTCTAATTGTCATCTCAAATTATTCACAGGTACATTACTTTCATGGCACAGGATGTTCCATGGCCAAAGCAGTTGGATGGTACAGAAATTTTGAAAACAGAAAATATGTTGGCTGGGTCTGAGTAGTTGACCACTTGACTGTATCATCCAGCCTAAACTTACATTCAACTATCATTCTCTCAACTGATTAGAGAGCTTTTAAAATACTGCAGCAAACATTTCGTTTAACAACTGGCTTAAAGGTGGATCTGCAGGTCAGTATCATAATGCTGGCATATCGTTAGGTATAATTATAATGTGTGAACCTATCTATGGAGATTTTGTATGGTAATTTTCTACAGGAAATGAGACTTAACAAGAATTACTCTAGTAACTTATGAACTACAGAAAAACATTCAACATATCAAAAGCACAGTGCCTTTATCATGCCTTTATCATGCTAGAGCCAAAAGAATTGTCATGAGACTGATTTTGTTTGAGTTTCCAATAGCAGTGATTAATAATCCACAACTTGAGACTACAATCAGAAACAAAAGTTCACACAGAATCTTCATGTAACACTGTTGAGGCCCAAGAGATAGTTATTACTGAAAAACTTTGAGGGCATGACAAAGTCCTAGTAAGTAAGTGTGGGGGAACAATACAGAGATCCAATAGGGATCCTACAAGTCAAACAAGTAATATGTGACTCATCCTACCAGTCACTTTCCTGAGGTCTCTGAAAACGGTGTTGGAAGAAGTTGACTAGTTCGTACAATGCAAGGAAAGTCTGAGGCGATGCTGAAGACGGAATTTCCACACAAAAAATGTCTGAGAAGAGGTCCGTTGTCCAGCTTGAACTTAATCTTGCATGGTTAGTCAGCAACACGGGGGAAGAGCAGGGCCCAAGACGAAGCTTCCTTTCTGCAACATGAAGGAAAGCCAAGCACCTTGTCTTGGGCTTGTTTTTTTTATATAAAGTGTGAGATCCTCGAGTCCTGCACCAGATACTCGAATCCTGCAAAAGATACTCAAATTCTGCAGAAGATCCTTGAATCCAGCAGTGGATCTTCAAAACAAGCTGAAGCTTGCCACTCATATGAATCATATGGTCACAGCTTTTGGGGTGCCCGTCTGGTACAGGATTAGCTATGCTAGTGATGGGGGCGGTGTAAGAAGTTGGGTTACTGGTTGAGGGGGCTGGAGCCCTACTAAAGCAGCAACCGCAATCCTTGCCAGGGTGATGTCACAAGCAAACCCCATATTAACCTGTGCTCAACCCTCTGGTAGCTTGGCACAGAGTAGTCAAGCTTAACTTAGAGGCAATATGTAAAGTATTTAAGTAGTAATTCAGACAGTACTAAAGTGAAAACACAACACAAAAAAGTCCCACACCAATTTAGGAAAATAGAGTAAAAGTTAATAAATAATTTAAGAACAGAGCACCTTAAATCTAGGTTGCGGAACGTTGTGAGATCCTGTTGCGGGGATTCTGCACCAACACAGAACTATGCACAGGAAAGCAGGACCTCGGTGTATAGGGGTGTGCCAACCTACCACCTTAGTACCCAAAATCACAAAACCGACTAGCTATAGTGTCTCATTTGTTCCCCTCCAAAATCACGAAGCTAGAAATGATTAGACAACCCAGAACACAACACTTCTGACTCTCTCAGGAATCGCAGTAGCAAGACATACCCTTTCGCTCGCTCACTCGTACTTGTCCACAATAAGAATGGTCAGAGCCACTGTTATAGTTCAAAATGTTTATTTTAACTATCGTGCTCTATAATGCAGTATACGAGCCACTACCAGCAGCGAAATGCATAAACCTAGAACAATTAGCATTGTTACAATTCCATAGAATATAAAGGGGGATGTCAGTGGAAAAAGGACTATAAGGCCTAACCACCCTCCTCTTGGTAAAGTGATGTTTATTATATAAAAGAAGATCTCTGGGCTTTGTCAGCAGACCCCCTACCTTAGTGCCTAGATGGAAGCTTTACATCATAGGAACTGCATAGCTCTTCTCCCCGGAAAGGACCCTCTCCAAGTGTGTGTCAGAACAACATGCATCCCGTAATATCAAAGCGCGAGTTTCCAGTAGCGCAGCTGTGTTAGCATGTTTTGTCTAGATGCTAGGGACTGACCAGAACAGAATAACAAGGGGCATTGTTTATCGACCTTGCACATCGTGTTCAGACTAAACTCCAAGAACAGGCAGAGAATGCAGAAAGCAGACAGTTCTCATGTGAAAGGCACAAACAGAGTCTTACAAAACAAAGTCATGTAGTAACGTGCGCAAAAGCAGCATCATGGCAGCCGTGCTCATGTTAACTTAGCAATGTCCGCAATGACCCCAACGGCCACATAACACCCGCCCCTTGGTAAGGTCATAGTATATAGACAAAGGACCAAAACAGATTTCAAGGGTAAGCAGAGTTCAACAATGTATGAAATAAAACAATTTGGAAAAAGTTTCCCCAAAAAATAAATATATATATATAACAAGTGAGAGGAGAATAAAACAACTTGCCTGCCACTATTCCTTGGGTCTGTGTCTCTCTGTTCGCCTGTGTGGAGGTTCGGAGAGTGCTTTTTGGAAGAAATATATATATATATATATATATATATATATATATATATATATATTCACTGAAAAAACCATAGGTTTCAGGGGCGTTATAGTTAGTTGGACATTTCACTCGTACAAAACCATAGAAATTCCCCCGTTATAGTTAGTTCAGCTAACTATAACTTGCAAAAGAATCCTAGGCACACGTGTGAGATGATAAATCAGAATATCAGTGTTCGGACTGTGATGCTCAATGTTACAATCACAAAGGTCGACACCAATGAATGTTATGGTAGATGGTGTTTATACAAAGCTTGCAGTGTGTCAAGATATAAGTACCAGCCGACACGTGTTTCGTCACCTGGGTAGTAACCCGTGACTCTTCAGGGCTGACCGTAGATAATAGAATCTGTACGGAATCGCTGGACCGGTGATAATTCCAACCCGGTCTAGAGGCACATTTTAAAGTTGCAGAGTGGTGCAGCTACGTAGGTGGTAAGGTCGGTAAGGCAAAAGGAACCTGGACCCCATCTGTAATAATTCCAAGAGCACAAAGAAGAAAACCGGGCGAGTGCGTCCGTGTTCAAAGGGTCCTGAGTGAAGCCGGAGGTATGTGTATGGATCCGTCTCTCATTCCGTCTCTCATTCCGAAATGCGGTAAGTGCAACAGAGTTGCGTTGCAGAGAGGTGTAAAAAGGGGCGTGGCCTGGACCACCTCTCTGCAATGCAGCTCTTTGGCGCTTACTGGAGGTACCTGGTGGGCTAGTTGGCCCCAGGGACCCTCAGGATTCAAGGGGACTTAATCCCCCAAATTAAAACACGCCACAGGGTGTGTTTGCACACATGTCACCTCAGGCCCGCCCCCTCCCTTCACCACTGTGCAAACAGGCCCTCTGGCACGTTGTAAGTTGGGGGATTAAGTCCCCTTGAATCCTGAGGGTCCCTTGGGTCCAACTAGCCCACTAGGTACCTCCAGTAAGCGCCACAGAGCTGCGTTGCAGAGAGGTGTAAAAAGGGGAGTGGCCTTGGACCACCTCTCTGCAATGCAGCTCTTTGGCGCTTACTGGAGGTACCTGGTGGGCTAGTTGGCCCCAGGGACCCTCAGGATTCAAGGGGACTTAATCCCCCAAATTAAAACACGCCACAGGGTGTGTTTGCACACATGTCACCTCAGGCCCCGCCCTTCACCACTGTGCAAACGCGCCCTGTGGCTCGTAACGGACCCCCAAATTTACATTTTTAGTGCCCCGGGGAGGTGGCAGTCCCCGGGGCATGTGGGGGGGTTCGAGCCCCCCCACGCAGGTATATTTCTTTTTTAAAAAAGAAGCCCTGGGGGGTGCCGGTCCCCGGGGCTGTGGGGGGGGGGCAGTGTGCCCCGCAAATAATTAATGAAAGCCCCAGGGGGTGACGGTCCCTGGGGCTTGGGGGGGCCCCCCACACATTTAAAAATTAGCCCCGGGAGGTGGCGGTCCCCGGGGCAGTGTGGGGAATTGGGGCCCCCCACACATTTTTTCAGTACCCCTGGGACCTGGCCCACCCGGGGCCAAATAATAATGCCTGCGCTTTGTTTTTTTTTTATTTTCGGCCGATATTCGCGCTGGGTGCGCGAATCTCGACGATTTTTTGTTGTTGAAAAAAATGCTTTTTTGGGCAGGCCTAGGGGGTCAGGGTGTTTCTACCCTGCCCCCTTTTCTTTTTTTTCACGAATCTTTTTCTCTTTTCTTGTGACTCGGTTCTACTGAGCCACAAGATGGCTGCCAACACTTCCTGGTTTGGAGTGTTGACAGCCAATTAGAATAAAGCTCGTGGTCGGGAGGGTCCGCGGATCCTCCGTGCCTCTAAATATTGAAACATTTATTTTTGATTTTCTCAGCAACTACTGAACGGATTTACACCATTTTTAAAAAGGGCGCTTTCTGAACCAAGCACTACCTTTTTGCCAAATTTGGGGTAAATCCGTTCAGTAGTTTTGGCTGTAACCGTCTCTAAAGTTTCCTATGGGAAATTGATTTTTTGACCTCTATTTTATGATTTTCTCCGCAACTACTGAACGGATTTACACCATTTAAAAAAAAAAGGCGCATTCTGAACCAAGCACTACCTTTTTGCCAAATTTGGTGTAATTCCGTTCAGCAGTTCGGGCTGTAGCCGTGGCTAAAGTTTCCTATGGGAATTAACATGGAGAAAACACGTTTTGGGACCCCCCTTTTTTCTCGGCCCCCGCTTGCCGAATCACCCCGAAACTTTCAAGATAGGAGCGGACCGGAGCGGGCCATAAGTTTTGAAAATTTTGCAAAGATTCATCAACCGGCGCCAAAGTTATTGGGAAAAGAATGTTACGAATTTCCTATGGATAATAGGTCCTAACTATAACTATCTACTGGCGACCGCCAGTAGATAATATATATATATAATTATTATGTATATAAATGGACGTGACTAACATGGAGTTGGTGTCTCCATGAAAGCACGTGACCCTGTCAATGCAATGCATTCCAAAAGGTCATCCCTATCATTAGCAGCAAAGAGGGATGCCATCCAATCAAGTAGGTCGAAGAAACAAACGTGCTCCTCGTAATCCAATGCCTACAAGAGCATATCCGGGCAACTTGCATGATATTCAATATAGCTCCGTTGCAATAGGTTCTGCGCAGCCGCACAGGTATCCCATTCTGCCAATACTCCAAGTGCAGCCGCACGCGCCATACGTCCATTCCTGGAACAGGCCTGGTCATGGGCCACTAAGGGACCCATTAACTGGTCATAACCCGGGTCCGAACATGACGTATTGCAGAGCATAAATCCAAAGCCCAGAAGAAGGGGCACCGTTGACAGTAGAACACAGGTTGCACGCAAGTAAAGTAGGCAAAGCGAAAAGTTAGTCCATAACTCACGCTAAGCGTCGCTAATGGCAAGCATCCAAAAAGCTGTTGCATTCAGTCACGGTACAGTTGCAATTGGCCTGGCCTGTGCAGTACCACAAGATGAGCAGCCATTGCGTAGCAGGAACAGAAGCAGCAGTATTCCACCAGCTAGCGCCAGTATTAATGGGAATCCTCCGAAGACGCTGGAAAAAATAGAATGAATAAAGGCCGGTATTACTCCAAATATCATCTGAAAAGAAGTCACAAGGCCGGATCCCACCAGTTTAAAAAAATGAGCAAGGCCTTCGGTGTCAGACACATTAAATATTTGATGTATCAGCTCACCTAAATGCAGTGGGAGATTCGTGTTCAAAAGCGACTGAATCTTGCGAGAAGTTCTAGCCACCTGTAATTCGAAGGTCTCTCGAGCTGAAGTGAGCTGAAGTGAGAGCCACTTCTTGTTGGAACAATAGCGCTTTGAGCCTGCTTAATTTGTTGAAATCTGTTTTCAATGTCGGAATGGAAGACCAAATGGAAATATCTACTTTCTCATGCGGGGGTGGAAAAACCACAACAAGTAACACGTTGTGAAACTGTTACTAAATACGGGATTCCTGCCCGTAAACCACAGCAGTCGTGGTTATTCAAAATAAGATAACTGCCATTAATAAGCAATGTAAAAGCGGGAATTATTGCTGGGGCAGGACTCCCTTTCAAAAAGCAAGCAAGATTAGGTGCGGAAACATTACAAGCGCTGTGCAATTTAACGTGTTTGCAAACTAGGGAGTGTCTAGTTTTGGCAGGTAATAACCATTGATGTGTAAGTAAAATACAGTCACAAATCCTATTGACATGAAGAGGAAAATCAGGATAAGTACCAACCAGATATACGTCCAGGGTGGGACCAGGTAAGTCTTTTTAAACCAAGAGATGAAAATACTTATTTTTGTTGGTGGAAGTGCCAACGTAGAACACGAGGAGAAAGAGTCATAGGAGAAGCTTGCACGGTCCCCAAAATAACCGCTTGCACCCATATTCATCAAAGGCGGTAGGGCGGCATCAGTTTGATTTTGACGTGGACTGTTTGGCACTTCACTCTGGGACTCTTCCGCAGGATAAGTATACTTGACTTCGGCAGTGGAACAGGGAGGTGTGGAGACAGGTAAAAGGCCAATAGGAGTTTCCATTTCACCCTCTGCATATGAGGATGATTCGAAGTGGACGAATGCACCGGATTCATCGAGATAGCGTTGCATGAAACAGCTGGAGTTACACTATTCAGAATCGGCCAGATGGTGTAACTTGACATTGTCAACTGAAATGTATCTGTTGTCTTTATGACCAGGTAAAGGTGGTAGAATTACTGTACGAGTACCCTTCAATCTAAGAACCGGGACCGGTGCACAAAAAGAGGGACCAAATTCTTTCTTGTTCTCCAGCTTTTCTCGTACCAGATCTCCAATCTTAGGAAGCAAGCCGGTGACCGGAATCAGCATCGATGTGTCAGTGGAAGAGGGCAAATGTTCAGTTGCGTAGCTGTCACGGGTCTTTTGCAGGTCCTGTAACATAGTAGAATGATTATCTACGTCAAAGGTTGCGGCAGCCGCCACAACGTCTAGACCATCAAGGTCTGGCACAAGCATTTTAATACCAAAGAGCAGTTCGTATGGGGTCCGCCCACCCAGAGATCTTCTAGGGAGATTTTTAAGTGCACGTTGAACTCCATACAAATGGGCCAGCCAGTTCCTGCCTGTACCTAAGACTCTAGCTGTCAAAGATTGCTTTAAGTCTCGGTTCATTCGCTCCACAATAGAGTTGCCCTCATGCCTGTATGGAGACGAAAACTGCACCAGCACCCCCATCGACTTCATCGCGTCCTTGTACGCCTTAGAGGCAAATGCTGGACCTTGGTCTGAATGGAAGGTGCCACAGGCAAACATCCTGACAAAGACACGCAAATCCCTGATGACTTTTCGAGTGTCAGCACTGCGTTGTGGCCAAACCCAAAGGAATCTAGTGCACAAATCAACTGCAACAAAAATGTATTTGTACGCAGTATCAGAAGAGAAGGGACCACAGTGATCACGATATACACAGCCGAATGGCCAATTGGAAATACATAGCTGTGTTTGTGGTGGGCGTGTGACCGTAGACAGTTTGATTTGTTGACAAATGTCACAAGAGAGCACATAATTATGGGTTTGTTTATATTAACCACGCCACCAATAACGTTGCTGTAAAACAGAGACTGTCGCAGACACCCCAGCATGTGCAGAAGTCATGTCCTCGTGCGCGGCTATGATCAAAGCAAGTCTGCGGTCCATGTTTGGAAGCAGCCGATCCCCAACAGATTGAATCTCAGCATAAGGAACTTGTTCGGGAGATATATGATAAGAATACTTCGAAGGGAAACCCTGCGGATAAGCCGTTCCCTCCTTCATAGCAGCTACCTCTGCCAGAATATCATCATCTATTTTAGTCATGGACCTTGTAACTGCTGCAACAAAACACGTGGCTACTGCAGATTTGGCCGCCTTGTCAGCCAAAGAATTACCAAGAGCATGTGCTCCCACACGCTGATGGCCAAGAGTATGGATAACTTGTGTGAGGGGCAGACGTTGTTTAAGGTCTGCCACTCGAACCCAAAGCGTTTAATGCTTGATTGCGCTGCCTTTAGAGTCTCAATAGTCATTCTGAGACCAAAAGAATAAGTTGTCATTAAAAGATTGAACACAGTAGTAAGGATCGCATACAATGAGAGTATTCACATCTGGATCGGCAAACTCAAGGGCTAGAACAAGAGCACGCAGTTCCGCCAATTGTGCTGTACAGTCTCCAAGTGCCTGAGTTTGCACTATGGAAGACTTAAATTCTCCATTGACAATCGAACCAGCCACAATAGCGCAAGCCGCTGAATAAGCGTGTTTGGAACCGGTGGCCGGTTGAGCCGAGCCGAGCCATCGGTATAAATGATACATTTGTACTCATCCAAAGGAAGTGATCCAGCGCCAAACCGGGGGTCTCTGAAATGACACAGCAGACAACGGGCCCCAAAAATACAAATTCACAATTTCTCACCCTTTAGTAGACCCTACGAGAATGACGCTGAAGTGCGGTTTGTGTGTCGTTGATTTGTCTTTTACTCATCTAAAGGGAAAAACAGATTATCTAATCATTTCTTTTCTATTATAGCCCTTTAAACCAATATCGTCAGCCACTATCCTCTTGGGCGATGAATCATATTGATTGAGTAGTGTAAATTATTGACAATGATTAATTAACCAAAATCTTAACAGTTGTCATGAGGAAATAATCACAAACTCAAAAATCTCGTTAATCTGTTTATTTTCAGTAATTATAAGGAAATCTCAGTTACAAAGTTACAGGAAAAGAAAATACACATTATAAGAGAAATATCATAAAGTATGCAGACAAGATCACAAACATCTGAATCACAGTGAATATTATTGAGTGGATAGATGAAGAGACATAAGAGTCATGGAGAGAAAACATTTGCAGACATTTGCAATTTTCCCTATTGATACATACCTAATGATAAAAGTTCGGAAAAACCACCACCCCCTGGCCACAAGGATAGTGGAAAGGGAACCCGATAAAGGAAACCGGGAAAAGATAGGATCAAGAAACGGGTAGGCCTCTAACCCACAGACAGCGACGATCACCCTCTGCCTTCTCTGGACCTACGGAAAGCTGCCTTAACTACACCCCCTAAGAGCATCCCAATTATACCCTAATTCAACCTGTTCGTCCCACTAATCTGCAACATTCGGGGAAATCTCAACATTTCATTGGTCAATTTGTGGGGTGTTGCACCACACCTCCATTACTTCATTTGGATTTACATGCTCTCCTTTGTTAACTCGTTCTCACGTTTTACTTCACTGCTTATGAATCGATTCTCTATCCCTCATCACGTCACATTCTCTGATGAATAGCTTGTCCCTGTATTAGTAACTTTATTTTAGACAATGTATCAACTAAACATAAAATGTTCATCAGCTTGAGCTTTCCCAGGCATCTCGACGTCCTCAATATTGCACGTCTTTCTTTCCCTCTTGAAGGTTTCCTTCATCCCCTGCTGACACCCACCACAGTTCATATACTCGGCAGTCTTTTGCGGCCTTTTCATTTATTCAGGCTAATTTAACACGCGTATCTATTTGTTCACCATAGGCCCATTTTAAAACTACGATGAAAGAGAAATATAAAGAATATTAATAACACAAAAATGGAAATTACACTGTTTCCCTCCCACCTTTGCACTGATCCCATGTAAATTCATATGAGCATTAATGTGCAAAGCATTATTTTGCAATAGCATTATTCCACTTTGTCGGTTTTAATATGCAAAAGCGATATGCGGCATAAGCATTTCATGCATTAGTCTTAATTGCAATGCACGCATGCGCAAAGCATCTCCCTGTGTTTGTGTGTATTATTGGCATTTAGTACAAGACACACAATTAATAAATGTTATCTTGGGGCGTTGATCCGAGAATGTTTACATGATGCAAACCCTGCTCCATCAGAAGCAACGACAACGGAGGAGGATGAACGTGTTCATACTGTAAAAACTCCTGTGTCTGAAGTGCAGGATCAAAGATAAACGTGACATCAGATGATGTCAAAGAAGTAGCCCATTGTATCCAATGGGGATGTAGTGCCTTAGAGTTGGGTACACTTGCCTTAGTCACTGCTTCTAAGGCAGGGAAAGGCGTGACCATAAGAATGCGTTTTCCTTGCGCCAGCGAGCGTTCTTTCAGAATCGCCATTTGGACCGCCGTCAAAACTTTTTCAACATTCGAAAAACGTATTTCTGCCGCAGTGTACAAATGCGATTTGTATGCAATAGGTACCGTGTCCCCCTCATTGAACGTCAAGTAGGTGAAACCCACCATCCCCGGCACTATACGTATCACCAGGTTTGTGGTGTTATCACGGGTCAACAAGTAGTTAGTTGCAAGCATGTCAGATTGCAAAGATTGTTGAATAGTGGTATGTTCCAGAAGCCAGCTGGCAGAAGAATATGTTGGTTGTATTAACGCATAAAGCGGTTTGATGCGCTGGGCATAATTGGGGATGTGTGTCCTCCTGAAATTAAAAAATCCCAGCAAAGACTGAAGTTTCTTCAGCGTAGAGGGAGGTTGTAATTGTGCACATTTCTCCATAAAGTGGGGGGCTAAGCCCCTACCTTCATTATTGAGCTCATAGCCCAAAAAAAGCACCGCAAAATGAGCGATGTGTGATTTAGCAAAATTGAATTTGTATCCATAGTCGGCAAACGATAAAATGATGGGGTCGACTCAGACAAGATGCGGCTTTAGTTCGTCGTCCGTCAGATAAATATCATCAACGTATGAGAACGCATCTGGATCTATGTCGTGCAACAAAGACACAACACGCGCAGTAAAAGCCCCGGGACTGTTCTTATACCCCATAGGCAAGCGCGTAAATTTTTTCTGATTTCCGCCGGCGGTGAATGATGTCAAGTCACGGCTCTCAGGAGCCAGATTATGACAGTAGAAACCATTGGATATGTCCAGTGTAGTTTTATATTTTTTACGAACAAGGTTGTTGACTAGCGCAGAGCTGTGTGTGTTCTGTACCGCAAAAGTACGACAATGACTATTCAAATTTCGATAATCCAATACAATGCGATATGAACCATCAGGTTTTAATACAGGAAAAAGAGCATTATTCATTGGTGATACACAGGATTCAATCACTCCTTGATACTCCAACTGAGTTAGAATGTCACAAACGGGAGTCTTAGCCTCACGTCTGATTGGATACTGCGGTTGTGGTTGTGGCATAGACCGTAAAGGTATCTCATGTGCCGGTGAATCAATATCCCAGCCCACCTGATTACGGTACACCGTTGGGCAAGGGCAAGCCAAAGCCCACTCAGCTGCGTAAGCCTTTGCATGTTCCTCAGGGACGTAACATGAAAGTATCACATCCTCCCCTCTAGAAGCGGCTAGCACAAATGGTGGAGGCCAATCTGCCTCCGCCAACAAAATGTCATATGAGGAGGTGAGATGTTCCCAGAAAACCGCTCTGATTGGACGCTGTATATCACCGTCAATTCGGAAGACAATCTCATATAGTCTATCCAGGGGGGCAACCTGGGTATCTGCTGTTTCCACTGTAATGAATGTATCAGTTGCTGTCGCCTCCAGACAGGGACGCAGTGCCTCCTGCACTATGGTAACCTCCGCTGTGTGGCAAGCAGAGTCACTGCCCATGTCCAGTCTAGGAGTCGCGTTCTCACCATCTGAGGCATACTTCGCAGTTAAAGCAACAACTTTTTTCTTCTGATACGAGGGTCGAAAATGAGGCAGATCCTCTTGTTTGGCTTTAACGCCAAACTGTCGAGGTTGATCTTGTCCCTGTTGTATGGTTGGACCTTTGGCATGATCCTGGCGTTCCCCACCACCGACTTGAGAGTCCGACGTGTCCTGTAAAGAACGAGAAGAGCGCTGATCAGGGACTTGAAATCTATCTGGAGTCTTAATTTTCGCTCAGTCGCGCAAGTCATACGTACGCTCAGAAGACTCAGGTGTCGGTGAACCAGCACACGAACCTTGCTGTTGCTGCCCCTGTTTTTTATTTCTCCAGTTCCTTTTAGGAAAGAACGGGCGCCCATCTTTATCAGTCTGGGCTTTTTGTTGAGTTTGAGATTGCGTTTGCGTTTGAGTAAAAGCCTTAACTCCCAGACTTTTGCGGCCTAAGGTTTTATAAGCCTTAGCAATAATCTTTGGTAATTCGCGCTGCTTGTCTGCATCTGCCACAGCCTCCAAGTGATTAGCCACTTGTAAGCTTACAGCATCACCCTTAACATTAGCAAGGATCATATCAGCAACAATGTCGAACACCCCCACCAGTCTCATCTCCAACTCCAGAGCCGCCTCGGCTCCGTGTTCGTCCTCAACCCGCTTTATCACGGAAGGGAGTACGGTCATTGAGGGGGTGCCGAAACACATTGAATATACTGCTGCAAACACTCTACCCCAAGTGTTACAATCAGGTAATTCAGGAACTAAGCCTTTAGGTAAACTTATGGTTAGGATCCAGTGCTTCTCCACAGGAGTGTTATTCAGAAAAACTGCTTCGAGTTGTCCAAATTTTTCAGCAAGCCAATAAGGGAATTCATCCTTATTCTGCGGACGCTTGCCCATCACTGAATTAACCATAACAGGACTGATGGTAACACCACCGGGTCCAGCTGGTTGCGCAGCAACGCCAGGTGGTCCCATCTGGAAGTTGCGCGACATGAACTGTATTACAGCTCTATGTATATGTATTAATAAAGTATGTAATACGCGGAGTTCTGTGATTGTAGCAGTGAGATAATTTGGGTGTGGAGTATACCCAGCCAAAACGGGCCACGTGGCCCCATCTATCGATAAAGGGCCTAAACGGACCAGCGTTATTGGGTGAGGAAGGGCGCCATTAAACCATATTTGGTGTTGCCAAGCCGTTAGCGGAACTTCAAGAGACCTATAAGGCCAATATTTCTGAGGAAGGGCCGTGGCAGTTTATTCGTGAAACAAATTATCTGTTCCATCCACCGCCAGAAAGGTGACCCAAGAATAAAACACCTCGAAGCGGTAAGCTGCATCCGCTTCTACAACAAAAATTAGCACAACACCAGCATTAGGGATCCCATGTTGAGTCAAATAAGCTGTGATTGCAGCCTGGTTAGGCGGTGCAATGACAACCGCCATAATTCATAGCAAATAATAACAACCAATGTGTGGCAGCGCAATAACGGGTTTACTAAGAAAGAGAAAGACCTTTTAAAATTCAAGCTTGAAAAACCTATAAAACATCAATATTGGAGGCTACACCGTCACAACCGTCTCCGGAAACAGATGTGAGGGGATTGTGGACAAGCACAAGCACTACTCAGGAGTCTCGCAGATAAGAACCAGACCAAACGTTGGCGGCGCCATGTTGCGGTGATTCTGCACCTACACAGAACAATGTGCAGGAAAACAGGACCTCGGTGTATAGGGGTGTACCAACCTACCACCTTAGTACCCAAAATCACAAAACCGACTAGCTATAGTGTCTCATTCGTTCTCCTCCAAAATCACGAAGCTACAAATGATTAGACAACCCAGAACACAACACTCCCGACTCTCTCAGGAATCGCGGTAGCAAGACATACCCTTTCGCTCGCTCACTCGTACTTGTCCACAATAAGAATGGTCAGTCACTGTTATAGTTCAAAATGTTTATTTTAACTATCGTGCTGTATAATGCAGTATACGAGCCACTACCAGCAGCGAAATGCATAAACCTAGAACAATTAGCATTGTTACAATTCCATAGAATATAAAGGGGGATGTCATCATATACAGACAGTGGAAAAAGGACTATAAGGCCTAACCATCCTCCCCTTGGTAAAGTGATGTTTATTATATAAAAGAAGATCTCTGGGCTTTGTCAGCAGACCCCCTACCTTAGTGCCTAGATGGAAGCTTTACATCATAGGAACTGCATAGCTCTTCTCCCCGGAAAGGACCCTCTCCAAGTGTGTGTCAGAACAACATGCATCCCCGTAATATCAAAGAACGAGTTTCCAGTAGCGCAGCTGTGTTAGCATGTTTTGTCTAGATGCTAGGGACTGACCAGAACAGAATAGCAAGGGGCATTGTTTATCGACCTTGCACATCGTGTTCAGACTAAACTCCAAGAACAGGCAGAGAATGCAGAAAGCAGACAGTTCTCATGTGAAAGGCACAAACAGAGTCTTGCAAAACAAAGTCATGTAGTAACGTGCACAAAAGCAGCATCATGGCAGCCGTGCTCATGCTAACTTAGCAATGTCGACAATGACCCCAACGGCCAATTAACAATCCAGCATCAAGGATGCGTCGCGCAGCTAAGGCGATGCCAGGTCCTGGAGCGGATATGCTTCACACAGCAATGTTTCTGAAAAGCTGCGAGTTTGCGAAGCGAGGTCTTGTGTCATTGTCAAGGATGCCATCGATGTGAGGCTTGCGATGCGAAGTTCTTCTTCGAGATGCGTTGTGCACTGGCTGGTTCTGAAAAAGTTGGGGGCTTGTGATGCGGAGTCCTGCGTCATCATCTAGGGTGCTGTCGATGAGGGTCTTGTGGTGCAAAGTTAATGCTGAGGGTGCATTGTGCAGAGGATCTGATCCAGAGTTTAGTGAGGCAATGCATGTGGTTCCGATATGGAGTTTTTCTTCTGAGTCTTCCATAGGTCCAGAAACGTACTTAGGAGTTGGGTCTGAGGGTCCATTATTTATACCTGGTGCCGACTTTGAAATAGGAGAAGGTTCTGGAGGTTACCATCCCACTCCCTAGAGGTGTTTGGAATTGCCTGCCTCCCTGCCCTGGCCCCAGCTTGTCTGGGGTCACACAAGACTGGTGTCATACCCTTTGTAACTGTGTGCAGGCAGCGCCTTTGTTGTTTGCAAGTGTGGTAGGTGACAGCTCCTCCCGCTCGTTAAGCCAGAGTGGCCCATCCTGCCAACACCTATCTTCCATTTATCTCACTGTCTAGGAGCAAGACACAACGACTAACTGCCAGCAATGCCAAGTCGTATGACCTAGGTGCAGGCTGCAAGCACCAAATGGTTAAGACAAGAAAATGCCAACTTTCGAAAAGACGTATAAAAGGGGTGGGCCCAGAACTAGTAGCTAGAAGGGGCCTGATTAAAGTAACAAAACAAGAAACCTAGCTACTATTTTGTTTTTATGCTGCTACTTATTTGCACAGACAAAGGGCCAATTTCTTAGTTTCATTGGTCCTGGTTATTTATTTAACCATTACTTCACATTTCATTGTGTTTTTTCAACATGTCAAACATGTCTGAAACGGGAGATACACCATTATTTCATACACCGTTTGTTTCAGACAAGTACAACACAATAAATCATAAACATAAAACCTACCATACTATACAAACCATTTGACAAATGAGACATAAGAGACATTTAACATTAGATGCGGCAAAACAACCCAAATTCATATATATATATACACTAGTCAGTAATTTCGAGTTTGTTCAAATATGTGGCAATCACTTTGTGTATACTTCATACAGTTCTCAAACAAAACTAGCCAGTGGGAACAAACATGAATGCAGACGGGGGTAAATTAATACTGTATTTCCCTCAGAGCTGCTTGCGTTCGTCTATCGCAGTTCCTCAATGGTAAAAGAAATGCCAAGGCGTTTCGAATCACTGTGACACTCGTGGAACTCTCTTCAGGGCTTGTGACTTAGTGTTATCTAAAAAATAATAAATATGGCCGCTATTATATACATACTCTGACCCTTTCCTCATATTAACTTTTATGTAATTATCATAGATGTTCAATGATACCTGATTAAGGGCATCGACCTGGCATGTTCATCTTCTCATATGTGATAGGGAAAAGGGAATTCCTCAGTTGTTGAAAGGCAACGCTAAAAACAAATGGGAAATGCCGTAATTAGGTGTCAACCTTTTGTAAGTAGACAATACAAAAAAACATTGTGTGGTCGCTACCGCGTCTTACTATAAGATGCCTGTGTGTGATCTTGTTTTCCAACTTTTGTCACTTTTGATTCGTTCCTTACTGCGGGGCGTTTTCTTTCTAAAATGAACAAATAAACAAACTAACTTGTGGTGTCACAATCATGTTTAAAGCAAACAGTTCTGTAGCGTCGCCTTTACTTAAAATGGCACGGGTTTACTTATTTAGTCAGCATATTGGTGCTCCTTGTTACGCCAACAGGAAGATTTCTACAAATTTTCTGAAAAGAACAAAGAGAGCTTGTAATGCTTATCGTATGCGCACCGCTTGCTACTCCGCTGCGCGTTGTTCGAATGGGGCACACGGTCTTACTTGAAAGAGTCCAGAGACTTCGTTGTACGTTCGTTCTGTGCTTGCAGACTGAGCCAGCAACCTTAAACAGCAGCTTACGCGGTGACTTCGGGTTTTAGCGGGTTTTTAGCTTCTTTGATGGTAGGGATGATTCCAAGTGGCTCATGGATATTGTAGTTCATACGACTGACTTCAAACTCATTCTAGCTATTTGAACAAGGAGGTGATGAAAGTTTGGACAACCTCTAGTATAAGGGCCGATTTTTTGCACCCAAACTCATTTAGTTTCTTTTGTCTTGCAATTGTTTTGTTGCATGCTGGGAACAGTAGTTGTGGATATACCCAATTATTGTAGAGTTTACAATTGATGTTATTATGTCCTGGATATTTCAGACATTTCTTTCAAGCCCTTTATGGTGCTGTTGAATTTTAATGAGGTAAGCCTCCTTCTGTAATAGGGCTACGGCTGTGTCCCCTCCCCGAATGTCATGTTTAATTACTGCCAACACCGTCCATTTTAATTCCTTTTCGCTGTGTTTCTTTTCCACAAAGTGTGCTACCATTGGAGCTGTCAGAACTTGTTTCTTAATCCTTGAGCGATGTTGAACTATTCGTTGGTTGGCTTGCTGATTGGTTTTGCCAATATATATTTTAGGGCAAGGGCCAATCACTGCGTAAACCACATTTTTTGTTTTGCAATTAGAGAATTCCTTGTGACTCCACTTGACAGAATTGTATGTAAATTCTGTTCCTTCTATTGTTGATTCGCAGACCGAACAGTGGCCACATTTGTGATGACCTTCAATGGGTTTCAGGTTCCATTGTGCTCTTAGATCCTTCTTTTGTCAAGACGGGGTAATGTCTGCTCGTACAATCTGTTGGCCAATACTGGCGTTCTTTTTCATGGCGAACAATGGTCGTGGAAAGGAACATTCCAAACTTTGAAGAAGATGCCAATTATTCAGGATTATTTGGCGAAATTGATTAGTATGGGACCGAAGGTCGATGCACAGACCAATCTGTCCAAGGGCTGTTTGATTTTTTTCTTAAGGAGGTCTTCCCATAGTGTACCATGCTCTTTTCATTGCGTGCTTCAAGAATTTTTTGGGATATCCTCTGTCTCTCAGTTGGTCACAAAAGGCTGTGGCATGAATCTCAAAGTCCTCTTTGCGGGAACAATTTCTCTGCATTCTTAATAGTTGGCCATATGGGAGGTTATCCCTTAAGTTTCTGGGGTGTGAACTCTTATAATGGAGGATAGTATTTTTGTCCGTTGGTTTTCTGTGTAAGGTAGTTACCAGTTTATTGTCATGAGGTATAACTTCTACGTCAAGGAAGGTCAAGCTTGTTTTGCTTTTGGTGATGCTGAATTTGATATCTTCATGTCTCGTGTTCAACCATCCATGGAATATTTTGAGATCATCTTGAGGAGGAGTTCATTGACAACGGAAATCCATTTCAAAAGCATCTCATCCAATGGTATCGTTATATAGACGACATCTGGTGCCTCCTGAATGGATCCGAAGATCTCAAAATATTCCATGGATGGTGTGGCCAATAATGCCCAGATCAAGAGGTGGATGGGAGTGGGGGCATGCACTTGCGACAAGCCATGGCAGTTCGGAGAAGCAGCTAAGCACAGATTTTCCACCATTCAAATGAGAGTACCAGGGCTTGAAGTGTCTGGTTAGAAGAGTTTCACTTTTTTCAAGAAAATGGTGCTGTCTTGGATTTATTGGTGATTTATTCTTTGAAGAGTATGCATAAGAGTAGAACTGAACTCATGTAGATGTAGGAGGGATAAAAACAAACTACAGGAGGGCTGGATTAGATGTTGGAAATTTGTAACATCCCTAGCTTTAACTGTATCTCTTGCCTTGACAAAAGCGAGCAAAATATATCAAAGATGACTTAGAGACCAAGGCAATGTTATGTCATCTTATGTTATGTGTATTTGTAAAGCACATTATCACCTGTGAGGATATTCTGGCACTGAGCAGGTTTGTGTGCCTAGCCCTGCATATGGCAGGTTGGTTAATTGAAAAGCCAGATCTTCAGCTTTTTGCAAAATTCAAGAGAGAGAAGGAAGCTCTGATGTGGCGTGGGATTCTGTTTCATACTTTAGGAGCAATGTAAGAGAATGGCCACTCTCCTGATCTGGTTCTGTGTGTGCATGGGATGTTTGTGAGTAGGAGTCCAGCGGAGATGTGACTGTTATGTGGGGTCTGAGTTGTGTAGTGCCCCGAATGTATATGTGTGTGTGAGGAGTTTCAATTGAGCGTGTTTGTGTATCGGGAGCCAGTGCAATTCCTAGAAGTGTGATGTGATGTAAGTTCTGTGTGGGAGGTCGAGGATGGGTCTGGCTGCAGAGTTCTGGATGGTTTATAATCGTCTAGAGAATTTCTTGGTGATCCTGGGTTGGAGGGTGTTCCCATAGTCCAACTTGCTGGTGAAGAGGGCATGAGTGACAGTTTTTCTAGAGTTGCTTGGGAGCTATTTATAGATCTTCCCCTGCATTTTGAGGGTGTGTAAGCAGGATGCAGTGATGGCATTGGCTTGTGCGGTCATGTCAATGTAAGGTTGATGGTCCCAACAGGAGGTTGTGGGCATCTATGTTGAAAGCAACAGATAGGCATCTAAGGATGAGGGGCAAGAACTCCCTCATTTGCTTTTACAAAGATGTCATCCTATACATTAGTCAATATTGTACCTGCCCTGTATCTGGAGCATAAT
Organism: Calotriton arnoldi; assembly: GCA_963921515.1. Taxonomy (NCBI): domain Eukaryota; kingdom Metazoa; phylum Chordata; class Amphibia; order Caudata; family Salamandridae; genus Calotriton; species Calotriton arnoldi. The sequence continues at coordinate 1,941,757 of CAWUFW010000650.1, read as the reverse complement.
CATGAGTAAAGGTGTTCCAACAAAACCTTTCACTTCATTAAGTTTTGCATTTGATCAATCTCCAACTTCTCCATCATCTCAGACAGCAAAGGGAGACCAACAAAAGGGGAGTGCTTACTATAACACTGAACACCATAGTGAATAGTGTCAACCTAGGAAAATATCTCTGTTTAGGGAATTTTGGAGTAATGGGAAAATCAAGGACATCCAATAAGATTTTGAAATGTCCTAAATCAAGGAGATTTTTAGAGACAAGTATTCAACTGATTATGACATCTGTAAGGGTTTGAGGCTCCAAAACTGCATGGTCTCAACTTCAGTTGCACCTATCTTTAAATTATATTTTAATAGTCCTGAATTCAGACCGATGCATATAGTTCTCAAATGGCCTTTCCACCATATGTATGTGGCTGCTATAGGTGGGTGTAAAATGAATCCTGTGATGATATTGACGATTTCGTATCTTGTAAATCCATCACAAACCGTTTAAGAAATGACTGTGACATTCCCTCACAACCATGTCTGAAATAGAAAGAGGTAATCCAAATTCTAGTTTTATAGGCTCAGAAATGAAACGTAGATTTTCTGCAGCTAACATATTAAAAAATAGACTTTGATAAGATGCATAATTCTGTAAATCTGCTGAGCTCTAGGGCACTTGTTACATAAAAAAATACTGTTTACCTGGACAGATGTTTTTTTTCTTTCTGCCAACCAGTGATGCTTTGTTAGAAAGAAGTTACTGGAAGTAACCGCTCCTCATATGAGCATGTTGTAAAACGAGCAAAAAGACATTTTTACAAGGCACCTACCTATTTCCACCCAGTAGTGTCCTGGATCATTTAGTAGAAATATCTCTGCTTCACTAGGGTGAGGAGAGTGCAATGTCGATGGATGGGCATGGGTGGGTAGGGTTTATCCACAAACCAGTGGGTTATATGGAGACCTAGCAGGGTTCTGCTCATACCCAGTCCAAAGATAAGAGGAGAAAAGTGCTGTTTTCTTTCTGTTAATGAATTTCCTGTCGATCATTTGTAATGTAAAGCTGAATCATTTATTGCTGGGAGTGATAGGGTTTGAACATGATTTGTAGAGGGATGTGGCAATGCAAATTAAGCCCATCAAAATTCCTGATAGTCAGAGGTGACTTTCTAGGATTTCTGTTGAAACGCATAACCTCTAGTAGGAATTTCCACTACTCATGTTTGGCATTTATGGAATATTTTGGTAGCTCTTGACACGTGGTAGCCATAATTACCAGTGGGAAAAAGTAATAACTGCTAACCCGTTAGAATCTATGAAGTATATGCTAAAGAATTCAAGCCTGATTATTATTGCACAAAAAAGCGTTCATCACTGAAATATTTATGTGCACGACAGCACAATTTAATAAGATGTCTCTGTTACAATGATATAATGTAATACATTGTATTTTAGGTTAGTTGGTACAGTTAAAGAAATTCATTCAAAATAGATGAGCAGCAAAGCACCATATGCTGCTCTAGGTCCACAGATGCCCAATAACACTTTTCTTAGGATGTTCACACACAGTGGAGTCTTTTCAGCCTCTCAGCACTGACATGTTGACACCAGGCAAGAGATGCCAATAGGGAGTGCACAAAACACTCGCCTCCGCCGGGAAGTAGACACAAGTTCTGGGACTACTTTGCATAAGAAACTGTAAAAAGACACATTGAAATGACTCCTAGCATTTCAAGGAAAAACAACATTCCATGGCAAGGCTGTGATAGTTTACTTGAACTGATCAGTGCATCGAATTGTTCATCAAGAGAGCTTCTGTGTGGTATTTCCGGTAACAAATATCTGATTCACAGACTCCCCATATTCTGTGCGATGGATACCTAAGCACGTTCGTTGAACCTGATGTCAGTTTTAGAGTTGCTTCAGGTGAGCATGACAAGAGAGCTGCAGGATACTGCAGTTGTCAAGGTAAGCTAAAAAGAAAAACTGGAGCGTAGTTGAAATGCCACTTTCAAATAACCACACTACAAGAAAATTCCAAATACCGAAGGTTTTGACAGCTTTTACTATAACAAAAATTAAATCCAGTGAATGCTGTAATAATTTCATCAACGTACTTCAGACTAAAAATTTAGGGGCAGATTAGCAAGACCGGTGATAAAATTATCGCCGTTTTAGCGGCAGGAAACTGCCGCTAAAACGGCCATAATTGGCTTGCTAATATGCGTTATAGAATTCCAATAGAAGCCCAGGTTAGATGTGCAGGACATCTAACCTGGGCTTCTATTGGAATTCTATAACGCATATTAGCAAGCCCATTATCGCCGTTTTAGCGGCAGTTTCCTGCCGCTAAAACGGCGATAATTTTATCGCCGGTTTTGCTAATATGCCCCTCAATCTTTGAACAGATCTGCACATTAATATTGTAATCAAGAGCGTTTCCACAGTGCTGTCAGTTCTATCGAGGATATCCTAGTATTGGGATGCAATGTACTGCAGGAGTAAAAGAAATCCCATAAATAATGGGGAATTAGTGAGAATCCTGATGGTAATGCCCTAATTTGTGAAGGAAATCAGGGCCGGCTGACCTTTTATTCCCTCATGCTTTTCGCTGCTAGGCTGGAGCCATTGGAGGCAGCAGTGGTTCATTCATAGGTGTGCAGGGGTGTTGACCCCCTACTACTGCGAGCCACTACCTCCCAAGCCCATTTTGATAATTTAAATTTGCCCCATACGGCGGTAATTCCATTCATTTTATTTCCTTGTGGGGCAGGGCTACAGAGCTCTCAGTGGGTGGGACAAGCAGCTGAGGCTGCTAGCTGAGCTGCACATCAGATTGGATGTATTTTTACTGTGGCCAACCTGACATGCGCAGTTCAGGCTTCCACATTGAGGTCTACCATAGAGCTGCGTGAGCAAAGGCACAGCCCCTTCAGTCTTCAATGGAGAGTTGTGCTTGCATGCTCCAGCCAATCCTACCACTGCTGTTATGCTGCTTAGTATTATATGAAGCATAAGAGCAGTGCTTGGATTGGCTGGGGAGCTCAGACTTATTTTTCCCTGGCCAGGATTGGAAATACATCTTTGCAAGCAGCCAGCACGAGGTGGAAGGATTAAACTTGGGACTCGTAGTGTAAGGGCTTGCAGTATAAGACGTTTGTCAAGGTAAGTCTCTTTACCAATATTCAAAATGTATAGTTTTAATATGAAACAAAACATATTCATCTTTATGCCCTATCACTTTCAAAGTCAGCAGCCGCCACTGATTGGAGGTCAATTTTGAAAGCCCAGGGCACTGCTGGCACCTGGGTCACTTTCCCAAGATCCCCAAGGTTAATTGCAGTAGGCACAAGTGCACTTTGTGAGAGAGAGATGGAGTGAGGGAGATGGCAAGAAAGATATCAGAGAAGGGAGAGAGGCAGAATGGATGGATGGAAAGAGAGAGATAGAACGAGTTGAGAAAAAGGGAGCATGGGAGCAATGCTGGTTTGAGCATTTTTGCCAGGGTTGCTTTTTGTACCCCTGCAGGCAACACTCCATTACTAGGCCGTTTTCCAATGACACATTTTGCCAGGATTTTAACTTCACTATGTGTGTGAGCCTCATTTTACTTGCATGCTTAAGGGCAGCATGCACTGCCATTGCCTGCAGACTCTTGAAGACAGATGATTCCTGCGTTTAGCTTCCACAGGAAGGTATTGGAGTGTAGATGGGTTCCTAACGCTGGTAACGTACTGCTTTTAAACCCGAGTAGTGAAATACTTGCCTTGATTTCCGTGATCTGGCTATTGGTGATGACCGTCTGACTCTCCAAGTTATTCATTTTTGTCAGTAAAATGCAAGTGGCACCACTATCTACACTCTCCACTTTCATCCTCTGATCTGCGCAGATCCACACCGACAGAGACATTTAGGGGCAGATTTACAAGAAAGTGACGCATCTGTAGAGAAGCGTCACTTTCCCTGCGGCTCCATGAGAAACCCTTGCGCCACCATGGATGCGCTGTATTTACAATACGGCGCACCATGGCGCAAGGATTGACAGATGCGTCAGAAATTCTGACGCATCTGTTGACGCAAAAGTCACGCATTGCTGGAGTCGTGTCGCAAGCACGACGCATCTCCAGCAATGCATGCGAGGCCTATCCTCATTGTGCTGCGTCACTCCTTACGCCTGCTCCAAGCAGGCGTAAAGTTTTGACGCAGTGGCGTCCTATAAGTGGCACAGTGAAATCTTGAAGATTTCACTGCGTCACTTCTACGAGGCTTTTTTCTGTTGGAAAGGCCACCCTGCATACATTATACCTGACGCAGGTATAATGGGACGCAGGGCTTTACAACGATCTCCCTAGATGCGTCGCGTTGTAAATGGGCCGCATTTTTACACCGCTGCTGCGTCACAAAAAGTGACGCAATGGCGGCGCAAACATTACGCAAGGGGCTTGTAAATCTGCCCCTTAGACTGCACTGTTCTGCACCCAGTCCTTAGTATGCAAAAGAATAGGTGTTGGGGCAAGGTTTTGCTCAGAAGCATGCAGCTGGCGCTATTGAATGTCAGGGTGCAGAACACTAATGCTGTGTAATCTTGCCTCATGCCTCTTTAATCCACCACCAGACACTCCTACCTCTTTATCTCACTCTAGCAAATTCTTTTTCATCCCTGTGTACTCCCTTTGTAATGTTTTTTTTCATCATCTTTTTTTTCCTCCTTCTTTCCCGCTGGTGTGTTTTCCTCTCTCTTGTTCTGGGTCAAAGTCTGATGAGGAAAAATAAGTGCTGACACTCAAAAAACAGTGCTGATGGGTTCCACTGCATTCACTGGCTCAAATTAAGCACTGTTAGCACAGCACCACTGTCAGCACAGCAAACAGCTTTCAATCCTCAAGGCCAGAGTAGGGAGGACAGCTTCAGGTGGAGAGAATATGCAGGGGGTGGTGTGATTAGTGGCAGGGCACAGTATATGTTGTTTTGTACTGTGGGCTGGTTGACGGCAGGGATGCCTGAATAAGCTGTCAAAGCCTTCAGTATTTGGAATTTTCTTGTAGTGTGGTTATTTGAAAGTGGCATTTCAACTATGCACCAGTTTCTGTTTTTATCTTACCTTGAAAGCTACAGTATCCTGAAGCTCTCTTGTCATGCTTACCTGAAGTAACTCTGAAACTGACCTCAGGTTCAAAGAACGTGCTTAGATATCCATCGCACAGAGTATGGGGACTCCGCAAATGTTTTTAGACTAACCCAGGGATGGGAGTGTTCTCCTCAGAGTTGTGTGCGGTACTTTCAAAACATTATTTTTATGGGTTTGGTGGGAGGGGTTCATCTGGGGGAGTTAGGGTCGATGGCACAGCTCCAGGTATATTAAGGGGGGCTGTGGGAGCGGAGGCTTTCTTCTCCATGTTTCTTGTGCCATGACTCGACTGCCACTGCACTGGTGAACTGAGCTGAAAAAGAGGATTTGGGGGCATGCACATCATAAAACTGTAGAGTTGTGGTTGTCAATTCGTTTTTCCACTTCTGAGTTCTAGATGACATCATAGAGTCAAGCTTTGCTATCTTTGTCCATTTCATTTCATTTGAAGACCCTTGGTGGAAAAGAACCCTGGTAACGATAGCTACCCATACATAATTCTGTATGTTCACTTTTTGGGCCACTAGTTTCAAAATAACGATGCCTGTAATATTTTACCTCTTTCTCATTTCTGTTCGTATTGTTAACAGACAGACAGGCACTTTCTAGCGCCACTGGAAAAATTCTATATTAAAAAGGCATGGTGTTTGCTCTTAGGGTTGGACTGTAGCTTTGGGGATTTCAGATTTGGCTTGGGGATTGTTGGATTCGTTTTTTCTCCTCTGCAATACATCTTTCATTGGCACGCAACCACTACATCAGAACAACAACCTAAAGCAATAAATGATTCAGCAGCTGTGAGACCTTCTTCCTGAAAGTGTGCATCTGAGACACAAAACACCATCTGCTTCTTTCGTCCTACGTATAGGGAACAATCAAATTAATTATGTCCAATTGTTCAGGGTCAGATTTAGATGCTAGCTACAAGTGACTCAATATGCAATAATCACAGAAACAAGCTTAGTTTAAAAAAAAAAAAAGACCTTTCAAACAGTAACATTTGATATGAAATGAACATTTCGCGTTTGCTCCGTCATTAAAAACATCACAAGTCACTTTCATGCCAGTCACCTCGTCTGACAAAAAAACGAACTCCCGGTAAAATGGCTTCCGAGAAGCACCTGTCTTTTCATCTGCATGATCTGGCACTGTTCCATGGTGGTATCTGTGATGCACTACTGATTGTATTGAAATCCTCTGAACTCGTTTGGTCTGTGACATTTTATGGCAGATTAATTAAAATGATTCGTTGTTACCTCAGCCCGAGTTGGAATGGAGGACGAGTCTCAGATGTGAGACTGGCTCATCAGGTTCATCGCCTGATTGCTTTAGCATTTGCAATTACTTACTGTCAATGTTTTTGGTTGCAAAAAAACATGCGGAAATAGAAATCTATTTGTGGGAGGGTTGCTTTTATGACCAGGACGTTTTCAGCTGTGAATGCAGGCCTAAAGGCGTTTTGGCAAGCCAAACAAGTGTTTTTTTGGTCAATAAACTAAGACCCCCAAAACTGTCAGTGATATAAACATGTAAATTTATGTTTCTAAATTTTTTGTAGGAATGCTCTTCAGCAGATTCTATTAGCCCTGGTGCCTTTCATCCAGCTTTGTGAACGTGGTAACAGATGTCAGTGTTTTCCTGGGGCATGGTGTACACTGGCACTCTGACATGGCCCAGGGTGCCCACAGCCCATGCCATACTGATATGGCAATTGTCCAGCGCCCGATTCTATGCTGAGCACAAATGTGCTCTGTGTCGCCTCTATATGTTTAGGTACAGAATGCTTTCCCCTCTTGATTAACACAGTATCTGACAATGAGGCATTTTGATAACAAACGTCTTGTATAAGTCACAGTATTCTGAAACTTTAGCCACACCTAACCTACCGTGTTAAATGGTGCAAAAAGGAACAGGTTAATTGCGAACCATTTTTGCTGCTCCTGTAATTGGCAACGAGACGAACTGGATTTGTTCCAAAGTAAAGTTTTGCTCAAGGGACTGCAATGTAGTTAACAAATTCCATACTATTTTTGCTAGATTTAGCTAATACGTATAGAGGAAAAAAATTCTCCATTTTCAGGTGTGAAAGATTTGGCTTAGTTCGAGTCAAAGTTCAATCTTTTAATAGCAAAGCAACAAAATAGTGCAAAACCGCTTTGCTCAATATTCGAACAATCATTATTCATGATGCATGTTTTCTCCGCATACGAAATCCACCCTGCAGGGTAAAGGTGGGGAGGTGATGTGGTCTCACGGCTAGACTGCCGACTTTGGAGCTCGGAAACCAAGGTTCGACCCTCGGGGTCGACTCCTCATCTTGTGATTCTGGGCAAATCACTTAATCTCCCCGTGCCTACCAAAAAAATGAATGTGTCCTTGTGTAACGTAACTAGTGCTCATGTAAAGCGCTCCAATACCTTCGGGTCGAGTTCGCGCTATATAAATCTGCAAAAAAAAATGGTGGGAGATAGACTTTGATAAATGTTTTAGCCCAGGAAACACTATATCCTTAACAGTCCTAATAGCAAAGGCAGACCAAAGACTTCCTCCAAGTATGCTTGAGAAGCATCAACATTTCAGAAAAAAAAATGCAGCAAAGAGAATAAAGAAGTCTAGGTGGGATTCATGTTTGAAAAAAATGTAAAACATTTTTAACTTATTACAACTTTAAAAGGAAACTTTAAACAAGGAAAAAAATAAATAAGAAACGTCTGAATCGTTTCTCATAAAAGTCAATAGGCCTGGTTGAAAGACTGGTGTATGAGTATGTGTGACTTACTCCTGTAGTACTCCTGGCTTACTCGTGAATTTCAGAAGTACACTGGGCTTACTCATTGAATTAAGAAGTAATGCTAGAGTAAGCAACAGCAATATCTTGGTCTGTGGTGGTGGGTTCCACAGCTGAATATCAGGTTTGCAAGAAAGAGTAAAGTCACACACAAAAATCACAGAACAGAGAAAATGACGGAGAAAAAGCCGAAAAATGTGTGTTCTACAAATGTGCTGAAGTTTCCACTTTTTTTTCCCAGCAGTCAACTTTGTGACCAAAGCCAAAAGTGCAACACCTGGCCAACACCAGGGACATTATTCTATTGTCCAGGTCCTCCTTTGCAAGCCAGAAATAGGGCTTTAATTACTGTGCTCTATGCTTCAGTTGGTGGTACTCGTCCAGCGGTCCGACAGCTTCTCAAGATTTCACCTCTTCTGGGGCAATGGTCTCCGGTTACAACTCACTTTCTTACTGCCCTAGACCCTTCATTTGGAACTGTACCTCTTGCAGGAAACTCTCTTGTCTGTGACCCTTTGGTACCTACAGTTGACCCTCCCTGACCCCCTTCTGGTCAAACGAGTGCTGTCCCAGCAGTTTGCTGGTCCCCAACAGCTTAACTAACCTGATCCCTCTATCTCACTGTTACGACCAGCACATTAGGAACAGGTGCTGTTGTATCTTCAAGGGGACTTGGGACTCTGTAAATGTTGCTTGTGTGTATCCAATTCGGGAGACCTTCGCACATTACAGCAGTGTTGGTGACTAGGATGACCTGGAATGGCCCCCTCCAATGAGGATCCAAACACGTTTTGTGCACGTGTTTCTTCACCATTAACCAGTCACCTGGACTGAGGTCATGGCACTGCCCCTGTTGGACCACAAGGGGAGCTTCTCGAACCTGGTGAGAAACAGAATGTACCACCAGCGAGGCCCTTTCAAAAATCTAAGATCGTATCATCCGTTATGTTGACTCCTATCTGGAGTACTTCTCAAACTCATTAACACAAGAGGCAATGCATCTGGCCACTTCACAGACGTAAAACTGCATACTTTCGCCAAACTGGATTTCAATGTGCTGTTGATCTGCTCCACCAGACCAGAAGAATTTGGTCGGTAACTGCAATGGAGCTTCTGCTCAACCTCTAGTGCTTCACATAACATTTTCAAGTCCTCATTATTAAAATGAGTTCCGCGATCTGACTCAAGAGAAGTCAAAATTCCAAACCTCTGAATCAATTCCCTCAACAGTAATTTTGCCACAGTCAAGCTATCAGTCCTGCGAGTTGGATAGGCTTCAACCCATTTTGAAAAAATGCACACAATGACCAAAACATATCTTAATCTGTTGCAAAGGGGAGTCTCTATAAATTCCATTTGCATCCGGTTGAAAGGACCTGAAGATTTACCAATGTGACTCATGACAACCTGTGTTTTTCTTACTGGGTTTTGTTGCTGGCACACCACAGAACAATGATATAGCGTCTCTGCAGTTACTCTGAATCTGGAATTGAAGCACACCTGTTGGAAAAGGTGCATCATTGCATCTCTCTCAACATGTACAAGACCATGGTAGTGTCTTGCCATTGGTGACAATAGGCTGTCAGGCAACACTGGTCTGCCATCAATGTAAGCCCACACATCATTTTCTCGTTTGGTAAAACATGCTCGCACCCAACCCTGATGTTCTGCTTCTGTCACCTCATGCTGCAATTTCTTCAGCTCTTCCTAGGTATCTGCAGCTTCCAACAACAAATTACAATATGTGATGTCAGATGTCAGATGTGTCTTTCAGATTTCCTTCATTGTCTCTCAAACATGAACCATAAACAAACAACACATGATCAGATTCAAGCCATGGTTCATCTGAAATATCAGGACGTGGCTTCATACACAACTCAGTCACATCCAAGCAATCATGCTTGACTTCATCAATCACACTCTCATTTGCAGGCAATGGAACCAAAGTAGCCGGAATTAATACTGTACACCTCTTAAGAGTCATATTCTCTGCACCTAGTAAAATTTGCTCATACTTAGTCAAACGACTATTTGTCAGTTACTGTGTTCGAGTAAGAGCCAACATTATCTCTACTAAATGGGGCACAAATACTGTCAGTGGATGACCCATGACAATACTTTCACACTGCTCAAGACTCACACACGTAGATGCAACCAATTTCCAACATCCAGGCCATCCAGCAGCAACGGGATAAAGTGTTGCAGAGAAATAGGTGATAGGCCTGCGATTGTTTCCATACATTTCTGTCAACACTGAAAGAGAAAAGCCTTCTCTTTCACTGCAAAATAACACTAAGCACTTGTTGTAATCAGCCATTCCCAAAGCTGTTGCCCTGCAAAGGCAGTCTTGCAGCTCTGTGAAGGCAGTCATGCAACTGTCATCCCAGGGTACCGGATCAGACACGTCTTTGTGTGTCAACTTCTGGAGAGGTTTTGCTGTGAAGGGAAACTTTGGAATCCACTATCTGCAATAATCCATCATTCCTAAGAACATGCAGACTTCCTTTTGGGTAACTGGAGGATTCATGTTAAGAGTTGCTGAGATTCTTTCCTGTGACACATTCCTCGCTCCTTTCTCAATGTGATGTCCTAAGTACAAGACATCAGTTTTGCAAAACTGTATCTTGGTTGGGAATACTTTGTGTCCTTTTTCTGCGTGATGGTTCAAGAAAGCAATAATGTCAATTTTGCAAGCCTCCTTTGTAGTTGACGCCACCAATAGGCCGTCAATATTCTGCACTAACTATGAATGATTTGGCATTACCAGTGACTCGCAATTCTTTTTGAGTATCTGATTAAAAATTGAGGGGCTTTCCGTATACCCCTGTGGGACTCAGCACCATGCCAAAACATGACTGCCAAAACGGAAAGCAAAAAGATACTGACTATCTTCGTGTCATGGGATAGAAAAGATAGACCGGCACAGGTCGATAACCGAAAACCATTTAGCTTCACATGGAATTTGGAATAAAATCACAGCTGTGTTTGGTACCATAGGACAACATGGAACAATAATAGAGTTCACCCTTTGCAAATCCTGCACAATGAAATACTTGCCAATTGGCTTTTGCAAGCCCATAATGGTAGAGTTACATGGATTTCCCATTATCTCCTTCGGGATCCCTTGCTCAATCATTGAGTTGATCACAGGAGTAATTCCGGCAATATTATCAGGAGACAAATTGTATTGTGGGATTTTTGGGAACTCTGCATTAATAAAACTGTAATTCAGGCTGGGTTGATACCTTTGATTAGTCCAATATCTTTACCTGTAAAGCCCAGACTTTAGGTAACACAGTGTTTTTCAATTCAACTGGCTAATCCGCACTCGTCAGGAGAGAATACATCCCCACAGCTGAATTCTGTTGAGCAAGTTTAAAAGGAACATCCTCATCATTGGTGTAAAATTCAATTCTTCTGGGTGTGCAATAAATTGAACAATTTAATTTACATAGTAGATCATGTCTAAGCAGATTCACTGGACTTGTGTCACACACCACAAATTGATGTCCTATTTTAACTGTAACTGGTTCTAAAATTGGGGTAGACAACTTTTTATTTGTCACTCCTATAACTTAGATACTTTCTCCCGAGAGAGGTAAGTTAGGAACCTCTGCTGTTCTTACAGTAGAACAGGTAGCACCAGTGTCGACAAGGAATGAGACAGAATTCCCATCTACTTCTCCACCCACGTAGGGACCAGTCTGGTATACCTCTAAGGCTGCACCAAGCACGCAATCCTCCACCCCTCCCAGGGACCGTCATGCTAACAGGTCCTGGTCATCCAATTGGATCGAATACTGCTGTGCTGCATTCTGATTCTGGAAGGAATTTCTATTCATCTGCTGATTTTGTTTCACATTGTACCTTTGTACCTGAACATTCTGTTGTGGCATGGGAGCTTGGTGCATTTGCATTTGCTGTGATACATTAGAATTATGCATCTCTGTCCTCTGTTGAGTCTGCCCCATTTTATTCCCTTGAGACTGTGCATATTATACATTCTGCATCTGATGTCCTGCATTATTCATAGCAGACTTACACTTGTGTCTCCAATGTGCAAATTTTCCGAACGCATGACATGGATTTATTTTCGTCAAAAGCGACACATAAACAGCAGTCTGGAATTAATGGGATTACATGACCACTTCCTTGGGACGGAAAATTCTGCTGTTGAAAGCCATTAAAACCCTGCATCGTCGGTGCTTGATTATGACTTCCAGCTACATCACTCGTATTTGGGCAATCATTAATTTCTACTTAAGCTTCTTGTGCCTCATCTCAATCTAGTCACCACAGTATTTTGCATAACACAAAATCTCATCTAGTAGTTTGCTCTGCCAGCAAAGTAACTGCTGTCGGATCATGTTAGAAACCTCAAGTCTCAAACCAAACAAAAATCTGTAAACAAAATGTCCCACATCTTTATCTGTGGCATTGTCCAATCCCCTATACTGTTTGAAAGCCTGTACTAATCTCTGGGAAAAGCATGTACTGATTCTTTCAGTTCTTGAGTCGTCCTGTCAATCTGCTGCAACCAATAAATCTCTTTCGGGGACATTTTTGTCTTTAAGTGATTTATTACCTGTTGGTGTTTCCTCAATACCACTGGAAATAGTGCTCCTGTTCTAGGATCGCTTTCTGGTTCTGACTCAGGCCATTCCACAGTAACCTTACATTCGGCCCACAAATCTCCTGGAACCACAATCTCAAACAGAGTATTCAAATCAATCCACAAACCTTTTGAAATCTTCGCAAATTATTAAATTTTTTGTACTATTCCACTGGATTTTCTCTCAGTTTAGGGAAATCATTTGTATATGGCAAAATATCAGCTCTTGTCCATGGTACATGAACATAACCTACTCCAGGTACTCCTCTCATAAGGAGCATTTGTACTTCCCCTACACCACCATCAAAAACATCAGGTGGTGACTGCACTCTAACTTGCTTTGTTTCCTTCTTCTTCGACCATCTACCTTCCCATTTTTCTCTTTCATCTCATTTTCTGATTAATACCATTAGGTCTTATATCTACAATTTCTTTTCTAGTGCCCTCATATCCAAAATGTCTTTGTCAGTAAAATCTAACCTGTAAGATCTTTGTAAAGTCTTTGAATTTGGAGTATCCATTCTATATTTCTGAGCCAATTCTACCAATCTCTCATATGACGTTTTTGCTTGTCTCGTAATGTCATTACAGAGAAACAATAGTTCCTCCTCCATATAGACATCTAATCTTGAAGGGCTAAGTGTTCTGTGAATCGTGTCTTCAAATTCAGCTTTTAATAGGCTCACATCTATAGGTGCTCTATTTTCCTGAACTGAACTTTGGACCGAAATTGAACCTGTAACCAAATCTGAAGTAGGCGCTGAATTAGAAACTGCAGTTTGCAGCTGAAACTGGAACTAAAGCTGGAACTATTGCTGAATTCTGAATATTCAGGGTGCCATATCCTTTAATCCATTCCTCAAATTCGTGAGGAGTAAACCCTGACTGCTCTCGTATTATTTAAATTCAAGTTCCTATCATTCAAATTTGCTCTAGTTCCAGGTTGCACCTTTATTACGGATATATCTGGAACTGAAATACCCATTGGCACAGTCATGTCAGAAGCATGAAAATTCATTTCAGGAGGTCCACTGGATTTGGGACAGTTAAAAGGTGGAAACCTCTGCACCATTCTTTGTGTCTGATCAAATTGTGTCTGATTTGGGACAACATTCATAGTTGCAGCATTATTAGTTTGAACCGGACTCATAGGTGTATGAAGCAGTGATCTTGCTGTCAGGTCTGGAGAACGTCCACATACTGTATTTACTCTAGTAGGTGCAGTCAAATTACAGACAGTATTTACCTGTAACCCAGACTTGTAAAGGGGCACAACAGGTCCAATAGTAATGGGAACAGTCAAAGTGCCTGGAGTACTTTAAATCAATCAGGTTCATACCAGTGACTCGAGATTAGGTTTCTCAGCTGTACTAGTATGCGTCAAGTCTCTACTCTGTGTCTCATCATAAGGTTGTGGACGATTCATCAAAAAATCAGTCAAATACCTATGTCGCTCCCTGCTCCTTCTTTCCCTAAATCAATTTGTCTGTCTCTAATTGCTTCTTTTTCTCTTCTCTCTTGCCCTTGGCATTTTCCTCAACCTCTAGCACCAGACACAATTATGTTCTGTGTATTATATCTGCTCTTCACATTTTCTGTTGAGTTTTCCATATATCTGCTCTTCACATTTTCTGTTGAGTTTTCCATTTAGCTTCTGCGTAATGGTCCACAGTTCTCCTATACCTCCCTTGGTATTTCTCTTTGTCTTTCTGATGAGCAATATGCTCCCAGGTATTTAAAGCCTCAATAACAATGGCTCTTACAGGATCTTTCATTTTGTATATTCTTCTCCTTGAAATTTCTAAAATCCTCAAATTAAATGTTCCCTAATGAGGGAACTGTAAAGTCTTAACATTCTCAGTACGTTTATGCCAAAACCTGAGCCACAGACATGGATGCAATCCTCTGTCCATCATGACAGTGCATCCTGGCTTACCCTTCTACCTTGGCTGTAGCAGATATGGTCTCATCTTTCTTTACTAATTTCTGTGATGATTTGAAAAACTTCATTTTTATCCAATTCTGTATTCACAAATGATTTCCGTAATTCCATGAAATAATATTCTCCCACGATTTACCTGTTCGGCAACCTCAACCAATGACAGTGCTCCGTCTGTGTGCCCTGCTGCTGCCCCTGATTGTGCTCGTTTTTCCTTTCTGTGCCCCCTTGCTGCCCCTGATTGTGCTCGTTTTTCCTTTCTGTGCCCCCTTGCTGCCCCTGATTGTGCTCGTTTTTCCTTTCTGTGCCCCCCTTGCTGCCCCTGATTGTGCTCGTTTTTTCCTTTCTGTGCCCCCTTGCTGCCCCTGATTGTGCTCGTTTTTCCTTTCTGTGCCCCCTTGCTGCCCCTGATTGTGCTCGTTTTTCTTTTCTGTGCCCCCCTTGCTGCCCCTGATTGTGCTCGTTTTTTCCTTTCTGTGCCCCCTTGCTGCCCCTGATTGTGCTCGTTTTTCCTTTCTGTGCCCCCCTTGCTGCCCCTGATTGTGCTCGTTTTTCCTTTCTGTGCCCCCTTGCTGCCCCTGATTGTGCTCGTTTTTTCCTTTCTGTTCCCCCCCTTGCTGCCCCTGATTGTGCTCGTTTTTCCTTTCTGTGCCCCCTTGCTGCCCCTGATTGTGCTCGTTTTTTCCTTTCTGTGCCCCCCTTGCTGCCCCTGATTGTGCTCGTTTTTCCTTTCTGTGCCCCCTTGCTGCCCCTGATTGTGCTCGTTTTTTCCTTTCTGTGCCCCCTTGCTGCCCCTGATTGTGCTCGTTTTTTTTTCCTTTCTGTGCCCCCTTGATGCCCTGATTGTGCTCGTTTTCCCTTCTGTGCCTGTTTCCCGCCGCTGCGCCTGCGGCCCCGCCCCTCACTGCCCATTCGCTGCCCCATTCCCTGCTCCTCCCTCCCACCTCCCCATTTATGGCGGCCGCTGTGCGGCCGCGCCGCTGGCGCGCGCCGAGGCGCGCCTAAGGCAAGCCCGTCTGCGCCCGTCCGCGCCGTGACCGCGCCCAGCGCCAGACCCCTGGTCCGGGCATCCCCGCGCCCGCCACATCAACAGACACCGATACGACGCCAGCACCCTCCACGCACTCAACCCCGGAAACGATCACGCCTGCTACCAGGCCACCCCGAAGCGCACCCAAGGGCCCTTCACCTGCCGGAACTGCAGCTTCGCCAGCACCCGCCCCGCCAAACCACCGCCCAGGAAAGAACCCAACTACCTCAGATGCATCCTCCTCAACACCCGCTCTGCCCGCAAACACGCCATCAAACTCTGGGACCTTCTCGACTCAACCTCCCCAGACGTCGCATTCCTGACGGAGACCTGGCTGAATCCCGCTTCAGCCCCCGACATCGCCATTGCCATCCCGGACGGATACAAGATCACCCGCAGGGACCGCACCAACGGAGTCGGAGGAGGCATCGCCATTATCCACAGGAACACCCTCAGAGTCTCAACCAACACCGACGACACCCTCAGCACCGCCAAACACATGCACTTCCAGATCCACACCGATCCCAACACCACCCTCAGAGGAACCCTCATCTACAGACCCCCGGACCCCGACCACAGTTCAGCGATTCCATCGCTGACTTCGTCAGCACACACGCCATCGCCTCCACGGACTACATCCTCCTCGGGGACCTGAACTTCCACCTCGAGAACAACAAGGACACCAACTCCACCACCCTGATCGACAACCTCGCCACCCTCGGACTCAGACAGCTCGTGACTACACCCACCCACGCCGCCGGCCACACGCTAGACTCCATCTTTTCCGCAAGCCCACATGTCTCCTTCAACCACACCTCCGAACCCCACTGGACTGACCACCACTGCATCCACTTCACCTACAGGAAGCCCACCACGCACCACCGCACCGAACAAATGCCTCGCCGCTGCTGAAGCAGAGTCACGGAAGACCAGCTAACCACAACCCTCGCCCTGAGCCCACCCGCTGAACCCTCCGACCCCGACACCGCCGCCCGCAACCTCAGACAGTGGATCGACGACTGCGCCAACACCCTCGCCCCGCTCAAGAATCCGCCCAACAGCCACACCAGCAAGAAAGCCACCTGGTTCACCGAAGACCTCCAAGCCTCCAAACGAACATGCCGAAAACTGGAGAAGATCTGGCTCCACGAACGGACAGCGGACAGCTACGCCGCCCACAAGAGCGCCACCCGCAGTCACCATCACCTCATCAGATCCGCCAAAAGGGCCTCACTCAAAGACCGCCTAGACAACAACGCACACAACAGCAAAGAGCTCTTCAACATCGTGAAGGAACTCTCCAACCCCAGCTCCAACACCAACGACATCCAGCCGTCGCGAGACCTGTGCGACTCACTGGCCACCTTCTTCCACCGCAAAATCGCCGACATCCACGACAACTTCAACACCACGACTGCCCCGGCAACCACCGAGACCACTGCCCCCACAACCACCAACCGCCTGCTCTCCTGGACCAACATCAACGACGAGGACACCAGCGAGATCATGAACACCATCCACTCCGGTTCACCGCTAGACCCGTGCCCTCACCACATCTTCAACAAAGCCAGTACAGCCATCGCGCCCCATCTCCGGAAAATAATCAACATCTCCTTCGAGACAGCAACCTTCCCGGAAAGCTGGAAGCACGCCGAGATCACCGCCTTACTCAAGAAACCCAAGGCAGACCCCAAGGACCTCAAGAACTTCCGACCCATCTCTCTGCTCCCGTTCCCCGCGAAGGTCACCGAGAAAATCGTCAACAAACAACTGACCCGCTACCTCGAGGAGAACAACATCCTGGACCCTTCCCAGTCCGGCTTCCGCAGCAACCACAGCACCGAAACCGCCCTCATCGCCGCCACCGATGACATCAGGACCCTGCTAGACAACGGAGAAACAGCAGCCCTCATCCTCCTGGACCTATCAGCCGCCTTCGACATGGTCTGCCACCACACACTACGAACACGCCTTCACGACGCCGGGATCCAAGAGAAGGCCCTGGACTGGACCACATCCTTCCTTTCCGGCAGAACACAAAGCGTCCGCCTCGCCCCCTTCCGATCCAAGGCCACCAAGATCATCTGCGGCATACCCCAAGGCTCCTCCCTCAGCCCAACGCTGTTCAACATCTACATGGCACCCCTCGCCCACGTCACCCGACAGCACAACCTCAACATCATCTCCTACGCCGACGACACCCAGCTGATCCTCTCCCTCACCAAAGACCCTCACACCGCCAAAGCCCACCTCCACGAAGGAATGAAGGCCGTCGCCGAATGGATGAGGACCAGCCGCCTGAAGCTGAACTCGGACAAGACGGAGGTCCTCATCCTTGGTTCCAACCCTTCTGCCTGGGACGACTCCTGGTGGCCAACATCACTGGGAACAGCCCCGCCACCCACCGACCACGTACGCAACCTAGGGGTCATCCTCGACCCCACCCTCTCCATGACTAAGCAGGTCAACGCCGTTTCCTCATCCTGCTTCAACATCCTCCGAATGCTCCGCAGGATCTTCAAGTGGATCCCCACCGAAACAAGAAAAACAGTCACCCAGGCCCTCGTCACCAGCAGGCTGGACTACGGAAACGCCCTCTACGCAGGAACGACGGCTAAGCTCCTGAGACGGCTGCAACGCATCCAGAACACCTCTGCACGTCTTATCCTCGACATCCCCCGACGCAGCCACATCACACCCCACCTGAGAGACCTGCACTGGCTCCCTGTCAACAAGAGGATAACCTTCAAGCTCCTCACCCACGCACACAAAGCGCTCCACAACTCCGGACCAGCCTACCTCAACAGACGACTCAGCTTCTACACCCCCACCCGCCAGCTCCGCTCGACCAGCCTCGCCCTCGCCACAGTCCCCCGCATCTGAAAACGACCGCCGGTGGCAGATCCTTCTCCCACCTCGCCGCCAAGACCTGGAACACCCTCCCCACCAACCTCCGACAGACCCAAGACCTACTGGCCTTCAGAAGACTCCTCAAGACCTGGCTCTTCGATCAGTAGCAGCACCACCCCCCTCTTCCCCCAGCGCCTTGAGACCCTCGCGGGTATGTAGTGCGCTTTATAAGTGACATGATTGATTGATTGATTGATAATCTTCTCCTGCGCATTTTTCTCTAAGGAAAATGACAATACAATGCAAGAAACAAATAAAACTGTCTGCGCCACAAAAGGAGATTTACTCTTACAACGTAACTAAACTTTTATTTACTCTTTTGCTTCAAATGAAATCTCGACGAGCTGGATTGCACCTTCATTTGTTATAGTTATTCCCTGTGTACCTGAGATTAACCATACCAACCATTTACCACTAACACACAAAAAGGACCGTTACCAAGGTGCTGTCAATGACGTCTCATGACCAACACCACAAAACAGCAGACAACGTACTCAGTGTATTCTACACTGAGACAACCCGTAGGTAAATATCTCAAGACCTTAGGCCACGTTGGCCCGTTTACAATTTCAGATTTGCACCACAATCATATATGGACTTTAACCATGTGGACTTTAACCACTTCACTCCTCTCAACACCACACAGCCATTTCAAAAACCGCAATCTTAAGCAAAAGCAATAGAAACGCCCATCCCTATTAATACTCACACTCCTTTGCTGCTACACAATGACTTTATCCAGAGCGATACTCTATCAGCACTCCATCAATCCTTTTTTTTGCCGAATCAAAAATTGTGGATTCTTTGAACTTGGGCAAAAGACTATTTTTGGCACCCTAAAATCTCACTTCACTAGGCAGAACCATCATCTGCAACCAAAGTTTTGTTTCAGCGCAAGCGTGGTAAAAGTTTATCATACACTTACTCTCCTTACTACTCTAACCATACTGAGCCCTTTACGATTAGACAATCTGCATCATTTCCATTTACCACAGAGGCAATGATCCTCTGATGAATCTTTCTCCACCGAGAAGAGGGTTGGAAATTAGGGTGGCCAAAACACCACGTTAGCTGGCCAATGAGGGCCATTATTTGACATCTAACTCACAAATTTGAGATCAGATTTAAGTACACCACTCTTAAGACCATGTTATTGAAATAGAGAATAGCAGCAGGAAGACACAACCGCTGGAAGAAGCTAAGTCAGACTAGACTGTGCAGACCGAAAGCTCTGCTACAGCAACACAGAACAAAGGAAGTAATAATTGATGTGCTGTCAGAATTCACTGATTCTCCCTACAATGCATTTGTCATCAGTAAAATAGCACAGTTTGAATGGAAGAACTAACAAGACTCAACAATAGACTCAGACAAATATTAGATTAAGTTGGTTATTTTATTAAAGATTCAAAATCCATAGCAATAAATAATCTTTTGAGAATTTCAGTTAAGAATATCACAGCTTGCATTAAAGCGCCAAACCTTTCGGCAAGGCTTTAAAGGGTGGTTATTATAAAAAGCAGTTTACCGGATTACAGAGTCCTTCTACCATTAAAGGCAGAAGGATAGTTCTTTTGTCTAACAGCTCAAATCCTATGAAGAAGGGGAAAGGGTTCAGATTTAAAGCCCATTAAGGGTGGGTCCATTAGCGTAGAACAAAAGAAATAAAGGCAAATTAAATTGAAATGGTTCAGCAAAAAAGGTTTTAGTCCACCAGCTACCGACTGTAGCATCAGCAAAGAGGTCAAAAAGAAAGAGGATAGGTCTTAGTAATCATAAAAAATCGATCAGCATAGCATTCGGGTCTCAGAGTAGAAAAATCAGAATGGCGGTGCCCCTCCTTTGGATATTTTTCTTTCATAAAGTCTCTAACAAAATCCCAGTGATGTAGCGTCACACCACCATTGAAAGACTGTCATATGCTCAGATTCACATAACCTAGGACACTTGTAACAGTAAGATGCTTTCCCAGGTTAGTCATGAGAAACGAAAAATAAGGAAGTCCATATTGTCCTAACAACGGTGAAAAAGAAATACAAAGTATCAGTCTATAGTAGCCACTGAAATCCTGTTCTTACAGGAAGAATCAACTGTGTACATTGAAGAAACATTTAGGAATGCCGAAAGTTACATGTGTACTGAACAAATTAAACAACATTAGAGAAAAAGCATTTTTGGAAAAACCTTTAAATTGGCATTACACATTTAAAATGAAATAAACTCGAAATCAATATCAAATATAATGCAATAAATAATTTCAAATGAGGAATATGTAGAACTTTCACCAGATATTACATGGAAATAGTTAACATTAGAAATTACCTCCTGCAACAGTTTTTCTCAATATTCAAATGAGTATATCATTTTCTAACTTGACACTACACTTTCACTTTTCATAAACTATAGGATATCTAGTATTATTATGCGCAATTTCAAGATCATACCTAGTATCCACACACTTTTGCACCGACTTTTCTAAATGGTGTATTCTAAGAGAAGTCATTAGAAACACTAGGCCACTTTATTAATAGCACAATTTTCATCTGTAAATGCTAATAAACAACATGTTTATAAGAAATTCTCATTAGTGCAACTCGTTTATGTGTATTAGTATTACTTTGTATGTATGTTTACTTCATCTTACATTTTAAAGCACACTTTTACGGTGTTTCTACTGCACTTGTCTCAGTTAAATGTGTCACTGTGACTAACATGTGCAAAGTGTACTTTCAGCTTTTTGTGTCTTTAATCGGTTAATGTGTTGTGTATTATGATTTTTCAAATCTTACATCATCACTGGTTTTACACACACAGACGTTTTGATGCCTTCACCTTCTTGTTATTCTGCGTTCAACATCTATCAGGCACGTCTCAGGTTAATGGGTGGATGAAGTTCCAAGTAGCAATTCTTAAAAATGGTAGAAACAGCAGGCAAGATACCCTACTGCCTGGAGATAAGTCATTGAGCTCAACAGGAAGTCATCTTTTGATCTAAAATAGGCACCTTACCCATGCAATAGTTTTTCTGCTTCTTATCAGAAAGTCAGCTATTTAGTTAGTCTTTCTCAAAGTTGCTTCAATGAATGTGGGTTCAACTTGTTATTTTATAGGCAACTGACTTAAGGCTTGATTTAGAGTTTAGTGGACTGGTTATCCCATTACAAATGTGATGAATAGTTTGTTCGCCTTATTATAAGGACATTATATGCTCTGGCACTTGTAATCAGGCGAATGTCATATCTGTCACAGAGTACCCATCTGCCCAACTCTAAATCAGGCCCTTAATCTTATTCGTGAAGCTTTCTATCCTGCAAATCACCATTCAAAGATTTGCTCTGTACTGCCCACAACCCATTATTATAGCATTGTTGTATGCCAAAAATCTCAAAAAGCTTTCTTTTTAGAAACACTAATCTCACACCATGCTATGCCGTGCAACTAGCATGCTTTCTCCCTTAACATCCTGTAAAAAGTTCTTCCCTTTCTGTTCGGTAAAATAAGGGGCTTTGTCACTTGGAATCAAAGTGAAAGAAACAAAGCACCCAAGGGTGTCCTACAACAGGACTGATAATGATTCCTCAAAAACAAATGACATAGAATCTACTCTAGTTAGTTTCCTGGTGACTCATCCTCAAGGGGACCAAATGCTTAGAGGCTCCCAGAATCTGTCATTAAGATTTAGATTAAGATTCCAGTCACTGGGCGTCAAATGCATTTATAATGCAGAGGTTACCATGGCAAAAATGCTTAATCTTCTAAAGACTACCTTTAAAAGGAGAGATTCAAGATCTCAGTAAAATGCAGATTGATTTCAGCCAAATAATAGTTTAAACATTATTCTGATACTCCTAGGTTATAAAAATGTAATTTTATTTAACGTCAAATTTCAATGGGAGGTTTATGATGGATGCCACACCATTTTGCTGGTGAGAAATGCCTACGATGTTGAGTCCTGTTTACAGGTTGCACCATATCTTGCACTTACAACTGTCCCATGACATTGATGTAGCGGAAACCGCGATTTATTTGTAGGGTGCATCATTATCACACATGTAGAGCAGACCCTCATATAATCCTTGTGGTATTAACGTGAAGTGTTAGAATTTCGGAATGTAATAACATAAAACTTGATGTGTTTAGGCCATGTAAACGCAACATGGAGAATTAACGTCAAAAGTGAATGTAACTAGTAGAAAACATTAACATGCATGTATTAAAAGTGTTTATTAATCGTGTCCTTTTAATTGTAGGTAAATGTATTAATTGAATGTGCCTTATTTTCTGTGCAATTTCGTAAAGCTCACATGCCATTTTCTTATCTTAGCCAAATCTTGTTGGCCTGGAATGCATTTTCCCTGGAAGCTCTCGCTTTAGAATTACTATCTGAATTTCATGTGTGCTGTGGAATTTGTTATTTCTCACGTTCTGTGTTGTAGGTGAAAGAAGCGCTCTTGTTTGCTAGAATAATATGTTTGTTTTATTAGTCAGGCAAGGAGAGAAGAAGATACATTATAAACTTGAGTCGATAAAGGAAGGCTGTTGTTTTTCACACAGGGGAAGGCTTGGGAACCAAGGTCAACTTGTTCCAACCCGAGAATGTCGTTATCCCACGGAAAACTACCTTAAGATCGTACTCAGAGCAGATGGTGTGACCTGCAAAGACTCTTTGGAAGGATACCTGAAATATTGGAATGTTGAAATTAGGGAAAATCCCCAATTCTCTTTCTGCCTTCGGAGAGAGAGTACCTTAGAACAAACTCTGTCTCAATATCTTTATGCTATTTGACCCATTGATGGTGGAGAGGCTTCTTAGGAAGACTCCACATGCTGACACCTTTTATTTCTTGTCCCCGGAGATGTTTAGTAGGGATGTTATTTTAGCATTAGTGTAGGGATAGACTGATGCTCTATATTCATCAACCCTCCTTGCAGGAAAACTTGGACTCATGCTTTCTGATCCTCTGCATTCTGCTTCTTGAATTCATTGTTTTGTTTATGCTGCACCGATCGAACTGGATGCGCAAGTTTGGCTTCATGCTGATCCCGATCTATTTCTACACTCTAATCTTGAGGTGTCTTTATGTCTAGTTATTTTTGGCTTTTTAATAAAATAACTAAGCTTACGTAGTTGTCTGTGGTTACTATGTGTCCAGAGAAATTCCTGTTGAATTGATTGGCATTAAAAACAACTTTCTCCCCTCTACCTTTACATGCTGCTAAAAAGAACCATCAGATTGTGATTCTAGAATAGGTTGAGAACTTATGGGCCCAGCCCTTTCAACAGACATACCGTTATAAAGGCAATCTGAAAAAAGATCAAGCTTGTTAAATTATTTACCAGCAGAAGAAGAGTTTTATGTGTTATTTACACTAGTTTAATAATCATTCTCTCCATTTTTGTAGAGGTGCAGACCTCTTTAGATAATATAAGTTAACATTAATTTGCTCCCTGACAAATATGTACTTATGTAATAGGGCTCAGCATTCCCTGTGTGCTGGTTGTGTTCCTGAATATTGTCGAGATGCATTAAGGCCTTTTTTTGGATCACCAGTGTACGCCTGTATATCATTTGGCAAATTCAACTGCTTTGCCAGTAGCTCTGACAACACATATGTTGCAAAGGAGCACACCATGTATGTAGTTACCTCCTAATAAGGATCTGCCAATGTTGAGCTCTCTAGTAAGTGTAATATGCCATGTATGTTTGGTTAGAGGGTTTCTTGTGTTAGTGATTTCTTATCACCTGGGTTTACTGTTCGTGTGGTGCTCCATTAGCATTCGGTTATACTGATCATCTTTCTGTGAGGAAATAGGTGTTGCACTTGAGTCAATGTGGTGGATATAATAGGTTTCCAGTCTATCATCCATTGCAAGGTTTTAGCCGTAAGTAACTGGTTTGCTACCTTTCTATAGACTGCATGCGGATTTTGGTTGTGAGAATCCACTCTGCAGAATATCTGGTCATTTTTCTGCTTTTTTCTGGAGACACTACTATGGGTTGATAAATTGGTTGGTCACTTGGCGTTGGCCAAATAATGCACCAAAATCGAACCTTAATTTGGCTTACTACCTACAAGCAGCATAAGGGTCTACTTGCTGTGCCTTTTTAATCTTTGTGTTGCATTGAACACATTTTCCAATTGTTTTTTGTGATATTGCATTACTAACTCTGGCACACAGCTCAAAACCAAGAAGGCAAATACCAGAGGCCGGCCTTCTCAATGCACGCACCCATTATCTGGACCAATATCCTCAACCAGCACTAACTCCTACTCTTCTGCAATTCAGAAAGATGCTAAAGGTCCATTTATTCAAAGAGCACTACATAACCACACATAAGGAACCTATGAACATCTAGTTTTTCATACTGATTATGAGTCATACTCCTGGGCTTACACCTGCAGTTCAGCACTCAATTGCTCTCCAGTTAAATGTGTGCTATTACATTGATACAAACATGAAATGCCTGTGGAGGTGCACATAGTGTTAAGTGCATGTGTTGCAGCATGCAACGACTTTGGGGTTTTTTGTCTGAGCTGTAATGCTACATTCTGTGGGGGAGAGTGACATGCTTTACCTGTACCTGTAGCAACTGCTTTGTTAGGTGTGCATGCTGCAGAATGTAGACAAGTCTTTTTGGTCGGTGTGGATGACATTCCTGGAACCCCAAAAAAGCTTGTGGTAAATTAACACGCATGGCCATCTTTTGTCTCACAATTTGACTAATGACTACTTTATTCCTAGACAAGGTCTAATGCAGTCCCATTGCCCAGAGCGATTTTGTGTTATAGATTACACTGCGTTCTGTTGAGGGTCGTAATTGCTTTGCATGAAAAAATGGTGTCGAAATGTCACACATATATATGAAGATCAATGTATGTTCTGCAACAAACTAAGAGAGCGTGGGCCTATGTTGACCATCATTCAACACCCCCAAAGTACATTATTGAAATAGACAACGGACAACAAAAGTCACAATGTCATTTTTTTCACTTTTTGTCACCTTATCACTAAGTCACGTTGTGAGATATTTCTGTGTTTATGAGAGCCGCGTATGAAGAAATTTGTTTGTATTATTTGGATATATGACTTTGTGGCAAATAGCTTTAAAAATCAAATTTCAACTTACAAACCATATTAGAATTGCACCTTAGAATACGTTTAAACTGCATCTGAAATGTTTTCATATAGAAAATGGCACGGAGGACAATGTGCTTGCTTTAAAACATGAACAAATTATTTTAAACTGCATTATTAATGTTGGAAAAGAACTCAGAAATGAATGACGCATAGGCAAAATGTGCTTGCTTAAAGAGTGAAGAAATGTTTTTTTGTACTAGGCTATCATTCTTAAATGTGCCCCTTTAATAGGCCCAAAAGCCTTTTCTTTCAACTCTTGCTCATAGCTTAATAGACATTTATTTAGAACATTTTGCCTAGCACCAGCATCTTACTTAAGAATGTGCTGACTTCAAACTTATGTTTCCTTAGTTCATCATGGCACATTAGATCATTTAAATGTACAAAGAACCTTGCTGTGACTGTTAGAATAAATAATGATTTAGATCTATTTTGTGTATGTCTTACTAGTACATTATTGCTAGGTTTGAAGGTAAGAAGCTTCTTATGAGAACTTTTCTCCATGTTACAAGTGTAAGCAACAATGTTTTACTACATACTGGTGTGGATGTTTACTGTGGGAATCAAGAGAAAGGGCATTGGAAGTTGACACCATCAGATGAGCGGTTTCTATTGGAGGAGAACTATTAACAATTGCTAAGTTTTGTTGCATTATTGTGTGGTTTTATATTAATTAGTGTTCCTAGCTGGAGAAGGCAGAAATGCAGACTCAAGACCCCTTTTGACTCTGCAGAGAGTCACTTTTCACTCTTTGGTAGTGACAGATAGTGCTAAAGGTGACTCTATTCTTTACCTTATCTAACCTTTCTCTAAACAATGCTACTGCAACAATCATTCCTTCTTCTCTGATATTTTGACTATTGTTACTGCGACTATAGGGAACGTGGCTGTGTTTCCAGAACAACCCTTTATGAGGAGTTCTATGTTGCTCTTTTCCGAAAAAGGAACTCTTCATGGGTTCTATTTAGGGTATATTAGACTCTTAGCTAGTTTAGTGACAATTTTCCTTTATGGAACACTTTGTATTGATTTATGCTATCACTAATCAGATTTTTATTTGGCATTTCTGTAAACTGAACTAAATTAAATAAAGAAGATAAATAAAGGTTTTGAAACCTCTATCAACATCTCATCATTGACTGAACATTAAGATTCTGACAGTTGATGATATATGCTTATTTATCAGATGCAAAGATAATTCCTCAAGTGAAAGGGTCTTCAGCTCTCCCTCTGGGGGAGAGTCCAAACTATTAAGACATTGTAAGAAATTGGGTTATTGGTTGAGGGGGGTGGGAGCCCCACTCAGGCATCAACCACAATCATTGTCAGGGTGAATCACAAAAGTCACTAAATTAATCTGTTCTAAACCCTCTGGTAGCTTGGCACAAAGTAGTCAGGCTTAACTTAGAGGCACTGTTATCTGGTCATACAAGACTGGGGCAAAGTCAAAAATTGAGGCCGACCACGTTGGAGCGCGGTTGAATACATGCGGTGGATTGGGCCTGGTCCAGGAGAAGGTAGAGTTCAGCCCGGCAAAGCAACAGGCTGTATCTGAGGTGGCGGTATCAAAATTATGGAGCCGCTGGATGAAGTCTCGGTGAAGTCATCAACGATGGTAGGAAAAGCTGCATTTCCAGGCCAAGGAGATCATTGTCGTCGATGAATCGCCTCTCGCCATCAAGCCCGGTGAAGATTTTTACCTTTGGAATTTGAAAACGTTTTAAAATATGAAAACCTCCAGTGAGATGAAGCTTCAGGCTGTGGCAGAAGAGAACTCCATAAGGTCGGATATTTTTTACGGGAGGCCCGTGGGACGGGATTTGCTGCTGCAGCGAAGAACGTAACGGAAGCTCCAGCAATGCCATGGCGATCTGTGGTGCAGCTTGGGTAGATTGACTGGCAGGTAAGTCCCTGTTTTCTGTTGGTTCTTCTGTTACTTTTTGGTGAAAAGTTTCCTAACTTTTAGGATTAGGCAGGAGCAGTACCTTTAGGACCACCTCCAAGAGTCCAAAACCTGGGGGACACCACTTTGGGGGTGGAGGTAGGACTCACTCCAGAAAAGGCCAGGTGTAGAGTTCAAGGTCTCTGGAGCTAGTTATGTCCCAATAGCTCAACCAGGAGGACAGCAAATCAGCCTTTGGAGCTGCTCTGTTAGTCCTGTGCTTAAGCAGCAATGTAGGCCTGAAACAGCAGGACAGTCTTCTGGGGAGCAAGGCAGTCTTCAAGCAGAAGGGCAGTCCTCTGGGGAACAAGGCAGGCCTCAAGCGGCATGGCACTCCTCTGGTGGTCCAGGAAGTCCTTCTGAAGTCTTCAACAGGACCAGGAGTGTACTTAAGAGGTGTTCAGAGGATCCACTATGTATACCTGGTGCCAGCCTTTCAAGTGGGGCGGACACCCTGGTCTACCCCCATATCTGGTTCTGGAAAGTTCTTCCCTTATCTGCCAAGGCTCTAATAAGTCTGAGGTGACAAAAGGCTGGTGTCAGGTTCCTTTGTGTGTGTGTTTGTACTAGAAGTAACCATTGGAAGTATAATTGGGGCAGGGAACAGCTCCATCCACAGTCATCCTAGTAGGCTGGCTGATCCTGCCAACATCTAGTCTTCTTTGTCACACTAGTGAGGAATACACACACCAGAACAGCAGAGTAATTCACAGTCATGTGACCCAGGACATTAGAGGCAAGCACCAAATTGTTAGCTATTTCACAAACATCTCTCCATCTCAATGTCAGTGTTAGTCTTGCCTGCCTGGAAGGAATATAATAAGCAATTTATTTCACCGTGACCATTCTACTCAGTGCAATAGCAGTCACCATAATAAACATATTATGCCCACATGTAAACTAATTGTTTGGTTGGAAAGTGCTCTACTTAGACCAAACAAAATTGAAATGAATCCAAGCAAAAGAAAAGAAAATGGTGGTGCCAGCCCTCCCTCAAACATCAAATACTTTGTACGTAATTGTACTAACTTTAATAGATTTTCCCCAAAAAATGCAAAGATTCCAAACCTGGATGATGCAGCAGAGATTGTAGACAACGGATAACTGCCACTTTACCTCCAAAGACAAAATATCCAAGGGCTCCACAAAGAATAGGAAGGAGCCTTCAGGACAGGAAGTTAATACTGTATATTAAGAAGGCTCACTGCCCCTAAGAAAATCAAATAAAAAAAGTTACCCAAATCATCCAATTATGTAAAGCTTCCACTTGAAATACATTTTCAAATGTCCTTATCGGTGCTAGGTGTCAAAACAAAAGCTGCTCGTGTTTTGTTCATGTCTTTGCTCCGGTAGGATTTTTACCAAAGTGAAACTCTTTGTACATGGCATACATTCATAATGGGAAAAAAAAGACATTATGGGAAATGATATCAGTGTTATGGAAATTTCACCTAGGTGTATGCTCAAAAGGTCCCAGAGCATAGTGGAGCATTGTACAAAAGGGACAAAGTAGGATAAAGAGAAAAA
Organism: Calotriton arnoldi; assembly: GCA_963921515.1. Lineage (NCBI taxonomy): Eukaryota > Metazoa > Chordata > Amphibia > Caudata > Salamandridae > Calotriton > Calotriton arnoldi. The sequence goes on along the minus strand of CAWUFW010000650.1, from coordinate 1,912,758 downwards.
GAGAGACCATAGTACATTTATAACGGTTTACATACGTTTCATGATTGTTATATTTATTGGAATTAAAAAATAATTATTTCCCATTCAATTCATAACATTCAGACTTTTGTGAGAAGGTACTCACTGAAATTGGAAGTTTCGGTCACCCATTATGCCTGTATCTAATTCTGCCATAGTCGTAATTAAAGTCCTTACTACAAAGAAATGGCTTTAGATCCTTGGTGAACTGGAGAAGGAATGGATAGAGTTTTAGGTGCAGGGACAAATCACTCCATAATTGGAGCAAGTAGTAGGAAAATGCCTGTTTTTGGCTCTCTGGATTTTCAGATATGCAATGAAGAAACTGTTCTTTGGACACCTGAAAATGGAAGCTTGGTGTTAGGATAGCCTGGTTTGCTTGTATGAAAGGCTTAGGAGATGATACAGTAGTTGTGATTTACTCCTCTCGTTGCTACTCAGAATTAAATCCTTGGGCCAAACTAGGGGAGCTAATTGGAGTTATTCACAAAAGTAAGTTACACGTGTAAGTTGCATTTGCAACATTAGTCTTACACTTTTGATAAATTTCACTACTTTTAGCTATTCACAAAATCCGAGAAAAGCTACCCAAAAGTGTAGATTGATATATCTCCAACCATACACTTGGGGGGGGGGGGGGTTGCCAGAATAATTTCAATTTCTGACTGCATAATTACTACAAGTAACATACAACTGTATTTTATATCTGGTGGACCTCTGCACTTGGGGTGGAGTCTCCACTTTTGAGACGGATCCTCAGCATAGTAGTGAATCGGAGACCTCCGCACATGGGGTTGAACCTCCGCACATGGCGCAGAGGCCTCCACATGGCAGTGAATTGGAGACCTCCACATCTCAGCATGGCAATGAATAGGAACCTTATATCCCCCTCAAATAAATTAAACACACAAGACACACATTTCCTTATATCAAAATAAATAATGCAAACTATAAAATGTTTTTTTGTACTTCAGCTTTCGGATCCTGCAGCCACCACATTCTGCTGGGAGGATGCAGCCAGTTATAAAGAGGACGAGACATTTCACTAGGGAGGAGACAGTCCGTTTAGAGAAAACTGTGGTAAAATACTACATGCAATTACATAGGCTGTTGTCATTCTTCTTCAGTGGAACCCAAAAGGCAGCCTGATGGCAGCAGGTCACAGACTGTGTGAATGCAATGGGGGAGAAGGACCATACCATTGGGGACATAATAAAATGGCAAGAGGAGGAGGCATGTTCGCCAGGGTTAAGGTTGCTAAAGATCTTGCTGTAGTGTCAACTGGATCCCGTTTCAGTCTCAGCTATCTCGAGAAGGAATCCTATCCACAATGCACTGCCAACTACTATATGGTCTACTAGTTCATAGCAACACTAATGTGGGGCCAGGTAAAATCATAACACTCCAACTCTCTTTATCTCTTTAAAATCAAACCTTTCTGTAAATTCAAACCTACAATCAGTCATCCATATCTGTCCTTCGCTCATTCTCACTTATTTATTTTACTACTTTCATATAACCATTCATCTGAGTAGATTAGTTGCGTCAGATGTGGTAGAAGTCCTTGCAAATGCAACAGGGCAACACATGAGGAAGGTCTTGCAACACAACCCATGACACAGACAGATATGTCCTTATGCAAGCAAGCTCACTACCATACCAATGAGGATTTTTCTAACTTGCTATGTTTACTTTTTGCCATGTTTTAAAATTGTGCTCAAATCTAACCTTATCATATATGCTATTACTATTATATACTGCTACTTTTATTTTTTTACCTTTGAAGGCCCTGTGTTGTTGTCCCATCCAACACCTGCCACAACGTTGACATTTGCTCCTGGCAGTAAATGAACACCTGTAATGGCACTACCCAGCAGACACACTGGTAGTCTAAATCTCTGCTCTTTTGCTGAATGATCTATCCTCTTATTTATTACTGATAGGGTTGCTGTATGACTGTTGTCACATATACCTGTTGGCACCATGCTCCATATGTCATTCTATTCAGATATTATTGTCATAAACAGAGGCTGTGAAATTTGGCAATTTAAGGGTAGCACTATAAGATATGTTAGGCCTTGTTTTAACTTGCAGGGTAACAATGCTTGTGCCTCTCAAAATAAGTAGTGAAACCATGCAAATATCTCATTGTTTGATTTACAATGACCTACTCCCCTATATATGTCTCTGTCTCCTGTCAGTGTCTGTCATACAACATCCCCTGGTGTCAGCCTTGAAAAGTTCCATAACTAGAATATCAGGGGGCATCCTGACAGCAGCACTTAGGAACTCTGTCTATCAGACACGTTTTTGGAACCTATGACCTTAACTCCTACATTTCATAATTTGTACTTTCACTAACTCAGATTTCTATATTAAGTGCATATATCAAATGTTAAAAGATTTATTTCAGCTGGTGTATATTCTCCTTTATGTATCTCTATTGTATCTGCATTCATGTCCATGATGACATATAGATTGACAATATCAATGACACCTACATCTTAACTCTATAGCTACTGCTTCTGGGCATACTTTGGAAATTATGGGCCCGATTCACAAAGATAAACTGAGATGAAAGTCTAACTTTACGAATTTCGGTATTCACAAAGGGCATTTACGAGTGGTAAAGTTAGACTTTTGTCTCAGTTTTGGTCTCAGTTAAACTTAAGACAAAAACTTAAGTTGAACTGAGACAAAAGTCTAACTTTACTACTCGTAAACGTCCTTTGTGAATACTGAAAGTCATAAAGTTGGACTTTCATCTCAGTTTACCTTTGTTAATTGAGCCCATCAGCTATAAGGACCCAAGTTTAGCAGCTGACCTCTCAGGGGGTCTCCAAAAAAGTATTTTTTGAGGCTGGAGCAGGTGAGTTCACATTGCTGAGATATAATAATGTTGTCCAATGTTGACTTATGCTCTCATGGTAATGACGTTATTCTTTATTTGCAGAACAACATTTATTCAAGTACTGTGTTGACATTTCTACACAAAAATGGGTTTATCTGTTGTAATCTTCTTCCAGGTACTGGGAACATTGAGCTGCATGATAATGCTAAACCATTTACAAGCAGAAGATGGAGGCCAGTATAAGGAGAGAATCTGATGCTCCATCAAGCTATAATATAAGCAACCAGCACTATTCACCAAGAAGATTAGGAGGAACAGCAGCTACTTGAGGCGGAGCAGGAGCTGGCCAGGGAGGAGCAGGAGCTAGTTGAGGAGGAGGACCTCAACGTAGAGGAGGACATTGCTGCCCACACACAGAACATCTTCAAGAAGACCACTTGATGGCTGGGCAGCAGTGCTCCTTCAAATACCTTCAGACGATTACCATTTCCCAGCCATTAGCTAAGCAGCCATGGATGTTAGTCCAGCCTATGCAATAGTATCACAGGTATACCTGTATAATCTCCTACACACTCCTACCATGAAGGTGCATCTCTTGTATTCTCGCAATCATCTGAAGAAGAGCACATCCCTGGTGAGGATCAGGTATACTCTATTCATGATTCTCCTCCACCCCAGTCTCCCAGATACCACCACTCTCCATGCTAGTGACCTTGCTGGCCATTTTAGGCAGCCACGCATGCAGGGGTGGAGGTTGTCATGGCCTGGTGCTGCTCAATAAGAAGATCAGTTTTAACCAATAGCAGAATAATAAGCAGCAGGATCTTCATGCTGAGGGGCCAACGCTCCATGAGATAGCTTCCTCAGATGACTGACAGGCAGACCCGTGCCTTGGATAATGTTGGAAATGATACCAAGACTTGGCAAAGATGCACCAAGAACATCTTTGAGTGCTTAGTGAAGAGAGTGCAAAGTATTGTACCTTAGCCATGAAGATGATGAAGGGAATAGGTAAAGAATGCCAATGTCAATCTTCATTGCTAATGCATGCTGGAAATTCTATAGAGGAACCTAAACATTGAAGAGGCACAACACCAGACAATCTTACACCTCTACCACCTCAACCTGCACCACCACCACCGCCTCAAACTCCAACACCACCAACTTAACCACCCACAAAACAAGCCTGGGCTCAATCTTTCTCCCGACCAGCAATTTGTAGGTGGAGTAGTAAGAGGAAATCCCCAAAATAACTTTGTATCCTCACTCTCTGTTTTGACAATGATGTGAAAATTCTCCTCTGACATGGATATCATACGGCTGCCCGTGGTAGGACCAATCACCCCACCAGAAGATGAAAACAGAGAGGTAGCAGAGAAATAGGGATAACAGTCAAATTCATTGGGTCAATAATGCATACCTAGATAACCTTACTGAAAAGGTAATTTGTCCCATTGTACAAGTGCTGACATTGTGGACAATTGAACAAACTTTTCACAATCTTGTACTTTCATACTCAAATGTTTTTTGCAATTACAGATAGTTAAAATAGAAAATTGCCAATGTAGCTGTGGAATCAGCCATTCAAAGGAGGTGAAAGGGTTGTTAATAGGTTAGGTCTGTGGAAAATAAAGTTTAACTTGTTGGAAATCAAGGTTCTTAAAAGGCTACACAAATTGGTTATCTAGGAGATGACAGTTTTTTAATGGGTCTACAAAACATTTAAAAGGATTTTAAACTGGACTATATTTTTCAACATCAAATTTCCACAAATTATTCATAAATTGTGAGAACTTTGAAGGTAAAACGTATCCAACATACAGTGGTTAAGAAATAATGCGAAGGTACACAATGTCACTTTCACATAAAGTAAAATTGGTAAAATGGAAATGTTATGGATTTTTAATGTATACTTTGTGATTTACCTTTTATGTTGACAGGCAATCTGAGTATATTAAAAGCAATTCCATAATGTCAAGATAAGATTGATTAGTCAATGATGCATGTCAGAAAAACTTGAACTTTCAAAACTTACTATGAAAAACATGATCTATAGAAAATTCAGGTGTAGGAAATGAGAATCGTTTGCATGCTATACCCCCAGATTTTTGCCCTTTCTGTTTTTGCTTGCTGCAGAACTCTGTGCACTTTAGCCCTGCCAAGCAGTATTTAAGTGCCTGTGTTCCCCCTCCTAACAAGGTTGAATTAGTATATTTATAATTGACACTTATAACTTGCCTACATGTCCCTAATGTATGGTACAAAGTGTACCCGGGGCCTTAAAGTTAAATGCCACTGTTGGACTGCAGCACCTATTGTGCCATACACTGCAGTGCAAACATAGCTTCAGGCCAAACATAGTAGCCTCATTAGAGAAGTGTCAAAATATGACAGGTCAAATAAACCCTATTGACAGGTCTAGACCTCCCTTAAAATAATAATAATTCACCCCTAAGTAGGCCTGGTAGCCCACAAGACAAGGTCCATGGTATTTTAAAGAAGGACATGTAGGCATTTAATGGTAGCAAGTAATCACACTGACTAGTACAAAAAAGGTAGTTTCACTGCAGGAAGGATGACTTGTCCATAGAGGAACACTGGGAAACAATATTAAATATTGATTTTGCTATCACCAGTTAGGAAACAGATAAAATATGATTCAACAACTCTTTTTAATATTTATTAGAAGCCCAACTCTATGGTGAAGTCAAATTTTTAAAAATAAATATGAGGGGAAAGTAACTTTTAGAAACTTACTTTTTCCTGGCCTGGAAAACTCCTTGAGGCTAATTCACATAAGTATTCCAATTGCCACCCAGCTAATGAATGGTGTAAACACTCCTCCAGAGCAGAGAGCCTCCCCTGTCACAAGCAGATGTCAGATGACGCTTGGGCAGACCCCTTGCTTTGTCTTTCCAGTCAGGCGGGCACCAAACCCAGTGGCGGGAGAGCTTCCCCCAGAGCTGGGTTTGGTGTGACCACTGAGGAGGGGCTGCTCATTTCCCTGGCCACACCTCTAGATGGGAACACAGGTTCTGCATAAGGGGAGTAGAGTTTCACCTCTTAGATTAATGCAGAGTTGGGTAATGTGGGATTCTTCATAGTAGGGCAGACATGAACTGCTATAAACGTTGGTAGGGTTATCCCTCGGTCATTTAACCCCATTGGTTAGGGAGGGCCACGAGTCACCCCCAACCTCAAGCTAGTGCCATGCATAAATGTGGCATCCCCTGGGACCTTCCTCAGAACACTTACTTGACATGAGGAATAACAAAAGAGGACTGGACTGACTGCCTGTGACCTGAGAGGATCCCTGAAGGACCGGACCTGCTTCCTCTTGCACCCTGATCATTAAAGTGGACTCCAAAGGTCATAAGGCTGACCTCCTGTTCAAGCTGCAAGAGGCCTATTCCTGCAACTGCCCTATTGATAAGTTCCATTTAGACATGCTCCGATCCCTGCTGTTGCCCATTTCTGGAGTGAGCTGAGACATCCAAGTGCTGTTCCTGAGGTCCTGGCACCCCTAACTGTTCTAGATAAAATTTTCCTACCACCCGTTAGAATCTGAGACTCAGAAACTTTTTCAGCTTCAAGACCTCTGGAGGGCTTGAACAACCCTGACAAGCAGATTTCCCTCCAGGGTGTGTTATCTCTGGGTTAAAAATTCAGGGCCTGCAGCAGCAGCAAATCCCATTCAGTGGGACCTTGTGGAAAAGGTATCTGGGCTCATAGAGCTTGCTTCAGTTATAGCCTGCACCCTCACCCAACTGAAGGATTCAGAGTGCTGAAAAAGTGACTAAGTGCAAATGTAAAAATCTTAACCAGGCAAAGGGGCTAAAATTATCAATCTGGCAAGAGGATTTTCCTGGGCATGAAATTCAAATTCTCCTGCTCTGAGCTTTCCTGCTAAAAACCATCAGCCTCCCCAGACCACTCCAATGACTATTCAGCGCTGTGGAGCGCTCTTCAGCTACAGACTGCTGCCTTGCCCTACCGAGGATTTTTGACTTTCATATTTCAGACTATGTTGCAAAGTAAAACCTTTGATTGTGTTGAACCTGGTTTCTGTATCTTACCCACGCTCCACTGTGGTCAGCCTGAAATCACATCTAGGTCCCAGCCTATCAACAACAGTTAACTGTGGTTGGCACTTTTTGGTTTTATCTCAAACTTCACAAATTCCTATTTCTGTTTCCCCTTATTGGATTTTTGTGTTTTGGGCTAATTTTATTCATTAAAATGTACTCTATTTTTCTAATTCGGTATATAATTTTATTTTTTGTCATGTTATGATTATATTACTGTTCTGGTACTGCAAAAATACATTGCTCTAAATTAAGCCTCTCTGATCTCTGCCATAGCTAGCAGGAGGATGAGCTCAGGTTGTTGTTCTAACGTTGAGGGTTCACCCTGACTAGGGTTTTGATTATTACCTTGAGTAACTACTCAATTTCTTAGAGTAAGGTTATGACAAAACTCACAGAGAACTCATGACAGGACAGCACTGAGAAAACGCATGTGCCTATTACTAAAATACAATTACTTATTGTCTCTCTGCTCCTCAGAATTCTCCATCTGAGCTTGGAGGGTAAGCTGATCAGCTTTAAGGGCTCTCAGGTACAATGATGTCATGCAGGGGTTCTGTAAATACGGCTGGGACAATAGTGCTTAATCTCCTGGGCCTTAATGGGGGACGGAGCTGTGAACAGCCTGACTTGCACTTCAAAAGACTGTGCCTTGTTCTCACACAAAGAAATTCACACTAGCCTATTGCGCCTGCAGACCGGCTGGGACCAGGGAAGGGATGTAGGAAATTCCAGATACTTCTGTGAGGAGAAGCCTCCATAAGTTTCTCCCACTTCAAAGGAGGCACCAGGTATAAAAACAGGACACTCAAACACCCTCTTCAGTTCACTTCTGGGCCTGTGAAAGGAATCTCACAGGATTTCCTGCTGCTGTGGCCTGCTGTGTACTTCAGAAGGACTGCTTTGCTGCAACAGGGACTGCTCTGCTGCCTGAAGCCTGCTGTGAGCCACCAGAGGTCTGCCCTGCTGATTGATCCCTGCTCTTCTCCGTGAACCCAGGAATCCCAGACTGACTCCAAGGGCTTATTGGCTGGCCTCCTGATCAGGCCTCAGAGACAGAAAAGGCTCCAACCATCTTGAACCCGCACATGGACCCAGCCTCAGCAAACCCTGACCCTCCAAATGGTGACTCTCCAGGCCTGGAACCTTGGAAGTGATGCTACAGTTGCCGAGATAGCCAAATCCAAAACTTGAGACAGAAAATATTTGCCCAAAATCCACCCTGAAAACCAAGAGGAGACTAGGACCTACCTGCTTGTTTATACACCCAAGGTGCATCGCCGATTGGCCTGACTTCTCAAAAGCTCCTGCCAGATTCTTCTCCACAGGTGTAAATCCTGTTCAGCGGCTCTTAGCAGAAGGTTTTAGCCGACCTTGTGGAGCCGTTGTCAGCTACAGCCTTCACCTTCATCTCAGTGGAGATTGTCGACTTCCAAAAAATAGACTAAGTCCAAACATAGGAATCTTCACCATGACTTCATCCAGGGGCCTTCCACAAAGACGTCTCCTCCTCAGACACCACCTGCTGCCTTGCCCCTATAATCTTTACCTTCTCAGATATTTTCTTCCAAAATTTCCTGTAAGTCTGAAGGTAAGTGGAGACTGGGCCCAATCCACATCGTGTTGCCAACCTGCACTCTGTCGCGTTCTTCCATAACTTTTGACTTTTTACTGGTCTTGTGTGACTAAATGTCCGCAGTTGGCGCTTTGATTTTTTTAGGCCCTACTTTACATTTAAAACTTTAAAAATTTAGAACACTGGTTCTACTGATTGGATTTTTGTTGTTTTGGTGTCAAATAATCCCTTAACATTTACTCTATTTTACTAAATTGGTTGGGATTTTTTCATGTTGTGGTTTCACTTTATTGCTGTTTAAGTGCTGGATAAATACTTTACATATTGCCTCTGAGTTTAGCCTGACTGCTTTTGTGCCAAGCTACCAGAGGGCTAAGCATAGGTTAATTTAGTGACTTTTGTGGTTTCAACCTGATGAGGATTGTAACTGTTGCTTGAAAAGGGTTCAAACCCCCCTCAACACACAATCCAATTTCTCACAATATTTTATTCACTGTCGGAGAATGAGAGGGCCTTCTCGTCAAGTCCCTCAGCCATGTTGAGGGCAAGAATTGTCTGAGCGTAGAATGGCAGACTTCCTGTTCCATTATGTCATTTTGTGTTTGTTGCAGAAGGTGGAGGCCTTCGCCCCAAGTCTTCACCCGGTGTGCAGAAGAGAGACGCTGCACGTGGAGTGGAGGTTCCGCATTGGGAGGGAGACACTTCACATGTACTCAAAGAACTCCAAATGTGATACAGTCACATGATCAAAGCAGTAAGGGTTTGTGTACCTAATATATATGGTTTAAGTAAGGATTTTATTACATTTGCTCTAAAATATGAGTGTAGTATGTGAGATATTGTGATTGCATGTTGGTAATAAGTGTTACAATGTTTGAGAAAATGAACAGTCAACTATTTTTAAACTAAAGCATAGCATATTAGTTTGCAACATTATGCGTTGTAGCAGAATTGTCGAAGAATGTTATTTATGCACAATGTGTTAGTCAATCACCATTTACAATTCAAAAGAGACTGTCCAAACACATAAATGCAGCAAATAAACTTGCGTCTCAAGAGAAAAATGAGTTAACTAGTTAAACACAAACCTATATACCCTTACCTCTGTTTTGTACCCCACCTAGGGTACCTGGATGTGGGTGCAGATCAGGGTCAACATCTATATGTAAGCACCGTTATATATGGCGATGTTGTGCTACACATAACAGGCTACAACAATCTTGCACACAACTTTTAATGTGTACTCCAGCCCCCCTTTGTACGATCAAGACATCTGAATCGCGACATGAGGACCCCAAAAGTGCATTCAATTGTGGCTCATTTATGTATGTGTTCCTACGGTGGATCCAACTATCATGTTCAACTTGAGCCCCATATCTCTCCTGCCATTCCCCATTAAAATCTAGCTGAAATACGTTGATACAAAAATCCCCACATTTCTGGAATGTCACTATCTGTCAGCCCAGTCAGGGTTCCGCCCAGCTCATGACACTAAAACTGCTGTTGACCTTCAAAGGCAGCCGACAAAGGCCACCTTATGGCCTTGGTACTATTAGATCTATCTTCCACCTTCAACATGGTTAATCATAATATTTTAATTTCCAGGTAATCTGATACTTAAATAAGAGGAACTGCCTTGAGTTAGTGTCAACGTTATCTGCAAAACTGAACCCAGGTTGTGAATCTTCCATCTTTTGTGTCTGAGTGAGGGTTGTCCAAGGGGTTTCTCATTGGTCCTCCTTGAGTGCAACCCCATTTATCATCAATCTCAGACCTTTGGCACAACTGATTAGATCATATGGAATTATGTTCATGAATTATGCTGTGACACCCGACTAATCATAACTGTAGACCCTGCTCTATCTATTCGTTTTAAAACATTCCATCAATGTATGCTAGATTAAACGGTTTGCCCTGGTCACATTTCTCTTAAATTAAATGCAGATAAAACAGAAATCAAGTACTGTTTGTAGGTAGGCCTCCTTCCCTCCTTGCCAATAATATCTTGCCAACCGAAGGTGATTTTGCTTCAACTATCTCTGCCTCTGTCTGGAACCTCTGGGTTTACATCATTGTGGACCTATCTCTTTCCAGTCATGGCAACAAACTTTCCTCATCATGTTACTCTCTATTAAGGATCTTGCAGAAAAGTTTTACTTAGTTGCTCAGTCTCACCAGTTCTCTGGTTGAGTGATCTGTGATCCTAAGCAGGTTATACTATTGCACTGTCTCATATTTAAGATCCCCAAAATATCTTTTGAAAGGCTCTATTACATCCAAAAAGCTGCAGCCAGGATAGCCCTCTCTTGACCTCTCACTCCTCAACCACAAAAGCTTCGGATTTACTCCATTGGTTACCTTTGAAAAAATGAGTGACTTTCAAATCATTAAGTTTGGTTCACAAAGCCATACATCAAGTTCGGCGCTGCTATTTAAGAGTCAAGTTTAATCGTTGTCACCCAAGCCAACCCTTGCACTCTACCACAGCTAATTTACTTAGCCTACCAAAGTTCAAAAGAGTGAGGATGGGAGGAAAATCATTTTCCTTCCAGGCTGCTCTCCTCTGGAACAGACTCCCTCTGACTATACTTGCTACAGATAAGCTGTTGTCTTTCAGGAAGCTGCTAAAAAATACTTGGCTCTTGAGTCAGTGATACTAGCCCCTTCCAGAGAGTTCTCTTGTATGATTTAGAGTTGTTACTACCAGCACCAAGGCACCTGCCAGGTAACTGTGTGCTCTACAAATTTAATGAATAATATTAATATTTATACCTCTGCTGAAATACTGTGGTTGGGGATCTGTAGGGTGTGAGGAAATGGTGTGAGAGAGAAAACTTAGCATCACCTGCAAAAAAAGAAAAGTGTGTTTTTAACAATAAGACCTCTATTCCCCCAGATGGAAATGTAAGCCCAGTGTGAGGTGTTGTTACTTACCAATAAGCCACATGTGGGCCAAATGCCCTGTCAACCAAGCGACATGCTAGAGGCGACTGTCTTAAAATGTAGCTGTCACATGTGCTTCCAGGTAAGGCAGTATACACATCAGTGAAGCAGGCCCTGGCATCACAGCCAGCCAGAACGTTGGAGCACCAGGGGTGTCTGTTGAGGAAATGGTATGGGTGCAGTGAGGTGGCTGAAGTGCCACATGGGTGCAATCAATGGCACCTTGCACACAAGGGAAGTGGGCAAAGGTATCAAACATTCTTTCCATTGTTTGCCTTTCCACCAATGACCTTGGCACAGTGATAAACTGGTGCACTCTTCTATTGATGCATAGCAGGACCTGATGCAAGCATGAAGACTGATTTACCTGTGAGATGCCAATATTGTCAGAGGAGTCCCTCTGGAAAGATTCAGTGGCTATGAAATGAAGTTTAACTTCTAGTTTGGCATATGTCAGGATACAGTGAGAGCAGGCTGTAGATGAATTCAGCTTCTGCTCCCAGCCAGCAACAAAATCCAGTATTACATCAGGTGGGAAGAAGTGGTGAGAAATCCTATGGTGCTGATCCTTTACCTGTAAAACCTTTCTCTCCTCCTCCTCAAATAATTCCTCCTTAAAACAAGGGTCACACCTTCAAGACGTTTCAGAAAAATAGTGAATGCAGCTAAAGTTGTTTCTTGAGTGAGTTCATTTAATATATGTTAAGCCTGGCTGTTACTGGGTGTTGTACAAGCGAGTTATAGCTGGAGACTGGTGGTGGAGTTGAGAACAGTAACTTCTTTCAATAACAGGTGTGTTGCAACTCTTGTTATGTAAATCTCCAGCATTTTGTTTTATGTGAAAATTCAAATGACCATCTCCACAGGTTGAATAATTAAATAGCCTTTTAGTTTATGAAAAAAACTTCAAAAATTAACCTTCATATAAAATTGTACAGAGAATTTTTATTTTAAAATATAGAAGATATTGGATTAGAAACTATACTGCATTTTAGAAGACGCTTAGTAATACTACAATAGTACTATTAACATAATACAAAATCCTATTCACAAACATGCGTACAGAGGTTCCACCTCCGCCTCTCTTATCTTTTCCTGTGCAGAGGGCTCCACCCAGCGGTGGACTCTCCTCATAGTAAAGTATAGGGAAAAGTTTAAAAAAATAAATTGCAAACATAGTTTTTATATTGTATCTATTTATTTTAAGAGTAGAACAAAAGCAACATAAGGCTAAAGCACTATTAACTTAATTTTAATTTAAATCTTTAATTTTAATATATTACTTTAAATAAAAATAATTTTGCTGAAGTTTAATTTGAAAATAAATTCCCACTTGAAAAATATTTTTTTCTGCATGATTAATTAAGTGATGTATAGAATGAATTAAACGTAATTTGATTGTATTTTACTAAACATTAATGTTATATTAAGTTTTAAATTCACAAAATGTTTTTAAAATATTCTATTACAAAATCGGTTGGCCATGTTAAGTCTTGACCCTGCTCCTCATGGGAACAGTCCAGCCCGTACTGCCAGGCCTGGTCCTCCCTGGACCGGAAACAAACATCCTGGGACCGGTTTTGGGGGATCACCCTCATCAGCCAGGCTAGCTTGAATCCAGTGGCACAGTGAGCAAGAGACCCATGTCTGGGCATACCCTTGGCAACAACTGTGGTGGCATTGTGAGCAAAAGAACGATGGATTAAACCCAGATCTTTTGACTGGGGCTGAGTGGTTGAAAGGTTTCAGCTTCCCGGCCATCATCTTGTTGTGCTTGCTTTGTTTGCCCAAGTGGCCATGGGTATGGAGCTGGACAATCGCGTGGCAGGCGGGGCTTTGCTCCTAGGAGTGGGTAGATCACTGACTTGGACCAATTAATTCTGTAATTCGATTGATAACCAAAGATGCGGAACACCTGCATGATCCATTCTACAGAAAAAGGGGGTTGTGTAACATAGAGTAGGATGTCATCGGCAGATAGGGAGATTTGTCCCTCCTAGCCCCCGGATGTCAGGGTCCCCCATATCAAGGGGTCCTGGCATACCCATGCCACCAGTAGCTTCAACACCAAAGCAAATAACATGGGGAAGAGAGCACATCCCTGGCAAGGGCCTCTCCGCAGTTCAAAGCTGCAGGACGTCGCACCATTCACCCTTACCTTACTCTGGCCATAGGGGAACGGTAGAGTAGTCTGACCCAAGCACAAAAAAGTATCCTGAAACCCAGCCTCTCCAATGCTGCAAACAAGTAAGTCCACTCAGCGGAGTCAAAAGCCATTCTGGAATCAAGGGCCATGAGGACTGCTGGGTCCTTCGCTTGTGACTCCGTCAGATGGAGCACCCCATATAGGCGCCGAAGGTTGAGTCTAGTGCTCCTTTGGGCATAAATACAGACTGATCGGGATGCACAATTGATGAGATGACCCCCGCAACATGGTAGCTAGGGCTTTTGCCAATACCTCCACATTTAACAGGGATATCGGTCTGTAGGACCCACAGTCAATTGGGGGCTTGCCTTCTTTTTGTATAACTACAATAGTTGTCCTTTGGTCCTCAAGTAGGCAGCCAGCATTACTGCCTCCTGAAGCATCTCAAGCATGGGGTTCAAGCATGGCTTAGCCGCGATATCGGCCAAGCCTTTATATAATTCAACTGGCATGCCGTTAGGGCCAGATTCCTTCTCTGACTGTAGTTCCCGCAATGCTTGGGTCAGTTCGTTCTCCTTCAGGCCCACCTCCAAGGCCTCGCGGTCAGCTCCTGAAACTCCTAAGGAGGTCAGTGCAGTCAGCTGTCATCATGGTAGTCTTGGGAGAGTTAAGGACCTCATAATAGGAGACAAAAGCCTCTGCTATGGCTATGTTGGACGTATGTCGGACGCCGATTCGTCCAAGAACGTCAGTACCCATTGTCTCGTTCGTCAAGCCATGCCAGAAGTTTACTGGCCCTTTTTCCCACATCGTAGAGGTGACGCTGTGTCGCCAAGGCAAGTTTCCATGCTTAATCCTCCACCAAGGCTCGCAGGTCCTGTTGGCACAGCCACTGTCTGTGACAGTGCTCGATCTCGCCCGTAGACTTGGCCACCTCCTCCAATGCCACAATCTCCTTCTCTATCGCCGAGCATTGTAATCTAGTGTCTTTCATCTTCCCCCCATGAGAGCCTGAGACTCCCCTCTGACCACTGTCTTAAATGTCTTCCAAAGGGTGAGTGTTGTTGCGACCATCCCCTGGTTCTCCTTAAAGTATGTCGGCACATTTCCGCCACTTGTCTTGTGTTTACCTATCCCACGAATACCAAGGGCCTATTCGAGGGGCTAAAGAAAATCTCTAATAGGGCCTAGCAGCTAAACTTTCACAAGGGAATGATCCAAGGTCCATCTAGTTTAATGTAGGGCCAAACAAAACCTAGACACTTGGGCCTGTAGTGTGAAAATGTGATGTATTCGGGAGAAGCAGCCATGTGAGATAGAAAAGTATGTGTAGTGTTGTTGCTGAAGATGGGACTCCCTCCACAAATCTACCAAGCCCTAAGCATCCACAAACTGTAGTAGTGGCCCACCCCCAACCCTCTAACTGCTTCTCCCGCTCTGTCTGTCACCACACTCATAATGGCATTCATATCTCTGCCCATAAGTAGAATCCTGGTTGGCAATGAGAGTAGGAACTCTCCTAAGTCTGGGACGGTCATTCCGTGAAGGCTTGGTGGGATATATAATGAACATAGGTTTAATGTGGCACCCACCCATGAAATGGCCCTGGGCATCATGCTACACTAGTTGGGGCATGAAGGGCAGCGATCGTTAATAATAATTTCCACTCCTCTAGAGTCAGTGGTGTACCTGGCATGGGCTTGCAAGATGTCCCCAAACCTATCCAAGGCCCTCTACTGTACCTCTCAAGTACGTCTCCTGTAGCATCATAATGTCAGGCCTGTGTCGTTTGAAGTGTTGCATTACTAGTGTGCACTTTATCTTGGTTCTCAGACCGTTAAAGTTCCAGGACCAAACAATTAAGTTACGTGCTTCAGTATGCATCCCAGCCATTGCATCCATCTGGGAATCCAATCCCCTGTCACTTGGGCTGATGTGTCAACCTGTCGTGAATTCCCTGTCTAATACCTCTACCCTTGCACAGTTGTGTATAAGTATGAAGCTAAAACAACTGTGAACTGTAATTTGAAAGTGAGTCCCCATAACTACCCCTCCCTGCAACCCTGTATTGTGAGTTTCGAACTACCCACTCCCCCAACTTGCAGAGCGCCTGTTGTCCCTCAATAAACATCTAGTAACTGGGGTAGGCTTTAGACGCCAAATCGAGTACAGTTCGGTAAAACTCAATGATTGTGTAATAACATCCCCATTACAGCAAGAAGGACCAAAAACTGCAACAGAACCACTGCGGTCCAGTGCAAGTTCGTCAGGTTTCTATCTGCTAGCCCCCCTCACCACTCCCGTCGCCCCTGCACCTCAGAGGAGGTATATCACAACTTACACACCTCACTGCTCACTATTCCTTGGAAGGGTCCCCCTCCCCCTCCATCGCCATCTGTGTCTCCTGCAAAGGGGTCTGCAATGTCTGCTGCCCCGCCGGAAGGGAAGTCCCCCACCTCCCTCCCACCCTGGGTCAATTTTTTCTACCTTCTCCCTTCGCTCCTCTACCAACCACTCTCCAGCCTTCAAGCCAGTCCCACGCCTTCTCTGGTGTGGTAAAATGCCAAGTCTTACCATCAGCAATTAGTTTCAATTTGGCAGGGAAAAGCATCTTGTACTTAATTTCTTAAGCGTGCAATGCCTTCTTAACTTTATCGAAATGTTTTCGTTGATGCTGAACCTGCAGGGTAAAGTCTGGAAAGAAGCGGATCACTGTGTTGGCCATATCTAAGTCACCCTGTGAGCGAGCCGTCTGGAGGATCGCATCCCTGTCTCTGTCATTTAGGATCCGCGCAATTATTGTGTGCGGTGGGGCCCCAGGCTTCAGAGGGGAGGGTCCCAATGCACGATGAGATCTCTCCACCAAAAAAAAGTTGGATAACCTCTTAGGTTTGAGTCTGTTGAGGATAAGGGCATCTAATAAAAGGTCCACGCTTGGGCCCTCTGCCCCTTCTGGGAAGCCATCAAGGTCTTCCAACCTTGCTGCCATGGCAGTGCTCTACTTGGTCAGGGCCTGCACATGCTTCTCCAGACATTTAGGGGCCGATTCCGATTCGGGCCGGAAATCTCTCCGACCGAGCCGGACCCGGAGAGATTCCCGACCGAATCGGACCCGTGCAGCCCGACCGAACGAGTACGATGCGTCCGTATGCTATCGTACTCGAGTCGGTCGGACTCCCATTGAAGTCGATGGGAGCCGGTCGTACAACGTGTACGTGGGCTCCCATTGCCTCAATGGGTGCGAGGCGAAAAAGGGCGCCCCCTACAGCTGGTACGCGGCGAAGCGACTCGCGCCGTACACGCACAGGTAGGGGGGACCCATGGGTCCCCCCTGTGTGCGACTCGCGCGGCTACGCATACAGGGGGTCCGACACGGACCCCTGAAGTACGGCTCCGACTGCTCTTTCGAGCCGGACGGCGCGTGTCGGTCAGACTGCTCGCGGCACGCATCGTACTTACCCGGCCGGGGAACGTCTCCATTGCGCGGTGCGAGTCGTGTCCGAGCGAGTCGGTCGGTGCGGTTAGACCCGGGAACGAGTCGGTCGGAGCGGTTGGGACGCCCGAACGAGTCCGTCGGCGATTTTGCATCGTACTCGCTCGTCCGGATGCGCGTACGAATCGGTCGGGAAATAGGGCTCCGAATCGGATCCGGTTATGCCGAATCCGATTCGGAGCCCTACCGGCCGAGATCGGAATCGGCCCCTTAGTTGTTGAGAGTAGACCGTTAATGTTCGTCTCTTCTGCCGCAACTTTTTCAGATATCTTTTGGAAATCTGCCCTGAGTAGGTTGACCTCTATGGTAACTGCATCACATGTGGGTAAATAGGTGCTCTTGAGCCCCTTAGGGCCTCGATGGCAGCCATGATGGAGCACAGGGTAGGTTCTCCATCTTGCCGCAACTCCTCTGCTTCTCCTCCACCATACGCCTCCCATGCCCCCACGCCAGCAGAGGACATCTTCACTGCGTATTTGTCCAGGCTGCCCCAGTGCACGGACCTCTGGTGACTGCCTCTCACCTTGTCCCGTGGCCATCGCCCTCTTTGTTGCCTTCTGACCCCTGTTTTCCTTGGATGCTGACCAGTCCACCCCATCAGCATTTAGGAGATATTATGGGCTTCGCTCGCAGCCCCGGCCCCTATGATTACTCCCAGGCCCTCAGCACGGGGGCAGACCACGAAACACTCTCAGTAGCAAGTAGTTCCCTGGCTCTGTTTATGGAAGTCATCTGCCTCTCCTCTCAGTAGCAGTAGTTCGATTTCACTGGTGTCCCACAGAGCTGGAGGTGATCAGGTGGGCCACCACAGGCTTGGTATAACATGAGCCCCCAAAAATCCAGGCACGCTCCACCACTCAGGTCATATTCATTGCAGAGGAGGGAGGCTGAATTCCATGAGCAACACCCGGGTGCACCGAGCACAGTTGGCACCCCTCGCCCCCCCCAGCAGAAACTCCCTGCATGGAAAGGCCTCACAGCCGAGCCTACCATTAACAGGAGAGGGCGGGGGATGGTCCGAGACCCAGACTCAGTCTCTAAACTTTGGCCTCCCTCTAAGCAGACCCAGCCACCCACCAAAATGAATCAAAGAAGTCCAGCAGGGGTTATAGAGCCTGCTCTCCCGTCACAAAGGGAGCAGGATGACTGAGCACTCTGTTGCCAGGGGTCTTCCAGTGCCCGGTCTGAAGCAAGGCCTCCCCCATCACAGGTCCCTCCACAGGGGGCAGGCAGGTTGCAGTCGCACTGCCAGCAGCCGGGCGAGTCCTCCCCCAGAGATGCGAGTAGCTCTGATGCCACAGGGATCACCACCGAGCCTCAGCAATTGGGCGCAACCCACCAGGCCTTGATACCCTCCTCTACGGCATCTGTCCTCTTGCGGCAACACCAGAGGCTGCAAGCCCATCACTTTCCTCTAGTGACTTCCAAGGAGGCAGGCCAATCGGTTGCATCATCTGCTGGACCCCGGCAGTTGGGAATGCAGGAAGCTCTTCCCCCATTTCAGTCTGGGGTCCAAGTACCACAACAGCAGCTCAGCAGGGGGTGGGGAAGAAGAGCAAGTGTGGCACTCCACGGCCCTGGACATCCGTCTCTCTGCACCACGTCACCAGGCCCCGCAGGCCACCTCCTCCATCTTCTTCTCCAGCTGTGCAGTGCAGGGATCACAGCTGTATTTTTTCCTGACAACACGCCACAGCAGGCCGCCGATCTCCTCTCAGGGCTACAGGGAATCAAGGCTGTGCTGGCACATGACTCTGCGCAGTTCTGGTAGGATTATAAACGGATGTAAGAAGATTTCATTCCGGGCAGCCTCTGAGCCTCTCTAGCTTGGAGCTAGGAGCCCTGTATAGTAATATACCTATACAAGGAGCCTTACAAGCAGTTAACTGGTTCATTATGGATAGGAACATTAGCTGTGCCAGTATCTTCATTCATGATTGCCTTAAAAAAGTTCTTGAAGAGAATGTGTTTGAATTCAATGGACAACTGCATAAACAAACGATGGGTGTAATTATGGGAGCATCATGCGCACCAACGGTAGCCGACATCTATAAGGCCCAATTTGAGAGGAAATTCATCTATAATGAAGTGGCTCCATTTTTTGAGTCAGTCACCAAATGTTCACGTTATATAGATGGTATCTTTTTTATATGGATGTACTCTGTAGATATCTTATCATAATTTTTATCATGGTTGAATCTATGTGATGACAACATCTATTTCACATCGAACTCAAGTAAGACCCAAGTTGAGTTTTTGGATATCACTATTAAACACGTGGCAGGTGTATTAGCAGTGAATCTATATACTAAGCCCACAGCACGCAATACCTTGCTGCATTATGATAGTTTCCATCCTCCAGCTCAAAAGAACAGCATACCTTTTGGCCAATTTTTGCGCCTTCGCCGCAATTGTATCAGCAAATAGTGATTTAGATACTAAAGCAGTGGCTATGAAGAAAAAAATTCTAGCACACGGTTATCCTTAGAAACTCGTGAGAGATTCTTACAAGAGGGCCAGATACTATGACAGACAACATCTATTGACTAATACCATGGCTAAAAATACCTCTGCAGTGGTCTTTGTGATGCGTCATTCTATGCTCAATGAAAGGATTCGTCAAATAATCTATTTGAATTGACATATACTGAATGCCAATAAAGAACATAATTACAAGATACCTAAACCCCTCTTTGCCTACCGTAGGAATAAAAATCTAAAAGACCATGTAGTTAGATCTAGGATGAAATCAAAAAATCAGCTGGTAGAGAAAAGCATTGATGGGTCACAGCCAGTGGTTGGAAATTACAAATGCAGTATGTGCAAAGTGTGCCCATTGGCCTTGAAAACATCAAAGATCCAGTTCAATGGACGTACCATCACTGCAATTGGGTCCACCAACTGTAAAACCAAAGGTGTAATTTATCTACTCATTTGCCATGGAATCTGGGGTATGTGGGTGAAACCTTTCATTCTCTAGGCACTAGATTAACGGAGCACAGATCAATCATACGTACCAGAAAAACCATGGCCCCCTTGGTGCAACATTATATAGATAAGAACCACACTCCAGATGATATTAAATGGTTCATACTTAAGGAGATCGGGCATTAACACCGAAGCAGTGAGGAAACGAAGGGAAGTCTTTGGATCTTCCTTCTGGACATTTCAAAATGGGGCTTAAACCAGGAAATTCCTTGGGATCAAGTAATTAAATGTAATTATTAAATATTACTTTGTGATCCCAATTTAATATAATCTTCCTTAGTTCATGGTCAGCTAGTCTCCATCTGTGCCTGACGGCAACATGACCAGCACACACATTAATCCATCTAATTGGGGTAGTTTATCTCTGCCAGTTGTTGATAATGAATGGCAGATTCTGAAAGCAGTCACTGCTCACTAAATATTATTAGAGTTATATTCAGTCATTGTTGCAAGAATTGGCCTTAAATTCTGCCTCAGCTGTAATCCTCTAGCCTTCCAATCATAGTATAGAAACATGAAAATTGTGCTTCACCTTCTCTTATGCAGCTGTTCCTATCCAGTTGGCTGTCATTAGTTTTCAGTCTTATCTATATTCTCCGTAGAATCGCCTACTTGGTTATTCCATTCCTTGATAAATTAAGTTGTACACGGAATTGCATTTTTTCTTACTTTTTGGTTTTATTCTAAAATTAGCCTGATAACCACTCCAATATGGTGCAATTAGTCATAGTCCCTCTTCTATGCTCATTATTGAGCGTATTGATGATTACATCCCAGTCTGGAACGTCCGGTGGGACTCTTGCATATAAGGAAGAACCGCTGGTAGATCCCGATCGAAACGAAGGGAAGGCGTGACACATACGAAACTACTTATATAAAGTAGGTAAGAACGGTTGACGCTCTAGATCATGAACTAGTCCTTAATAGTAGCTTGCTTATATATTTCTTACACGTTGCCGCTGTTTTACAGCGATATCCAGTCTGCCTCTCCAGTTCCAGTAGGAACTCGCTTAGCTTAAACACATTTCCTGATTCCTGGAAATAGAATAACTTTATCATAAGTATCTGAGACCATTCTGCTAGGCAACGCCGGATACAACATTAATGTATGCCTTTTTCAAAAAGATTCCTGGAAGAAATATTGCCTTCATAAGTGTCAAATATTACAACTAGCTAAAGGAATCTAACCCATTGGCAATATATTTAGGGCTGTCTCACTGTCGTATCTATTTAGGGTGACTTTCCCAATATGCCATTAACTATCTAGATTGGTTTGAGCATTATACCATGCCAATCATTATGTACACATCTAATCTTGTATGCCCCAATCTGCATATTTTCTATGGCATTTGCGCTTATCTCTTGATATACTGCACGAAGAGCCAGTAACTGAGATGTGTGAACTATTGTTTTAGACACATTGTCAAAGATACCTAATAGTAACACGTTTGAAACAAGGCTTTGGTCTTTCTATCTTACTTGTTTCTGAACTCGGTATCGAACTTTTACATCTCTCTTAGGCAACATTTATAATATACTCTAGCAAGACATATATACATCCACAGCTAGTTCTGAGAATTTTCTAAAATTCTACAATTTATTGCCGTTTATTGCCAGCTTGCTCGAGCTATAGTGCACACATCGATGAATTCTGTCGTGGAAGTCACCTAGGATTCCAGAGTAATCACCACAGGGCCACCCCCACCTGTGGGATTCATAAGTTTAACCACACATAAGGTACAGTTCATACTTTGAGAGAGCATTCCATTAGACTAATAAGTTGTCGAATTACCCCACGCATAATGTGTTTTTTTGTTCGTTTTTTTGTCCATCTTTGGTTGTATTTAGGACTTCATCAGGATTCGCCATAGTATCAGAAATTAGTTACCCGCATGAGATTTACTAACGCATCCACATGCTAGGTAATTTTTCCATGCCAGTACATCTTTAGTAAGCATGACCTCCCTTGGCCTTAATCCATCTAGGTTCGTTGGGATATATTTAACATTGGAAATTGCCATATCTAAACATCTCTCTACGGTTAAATGTATGCATGATGCGTGCACAGGGGCATCTACTTTCTTCTTGTAAATAAACTAGACTATTGTTCGATGTTTTGTCTTCACATTTTCGGTTTTTGCATCTTTTGTTCTGGGGGTGTAATACTAAGGCTAAGCTCCACACTTGCACTTAATTTTCCTTTTATCACGAAATCAACTAAAGTAAGGTCACTTGGGTTCCGAGCCACCCACTATATTCATAAGTTGAATATGATCTTCTAGAAAGACGTTAGTAAATCATAACAATTGTGGGCATACATATTTAGTATTTATACATTTTTTTGTGTCCTATGTAGTGAATGTTGTGACAGTTCCCTGACGAAGGCATCTCAGCCGAATCGTGCATAGTGTGTCAACATACGGCCAGTCTCTCTTACCATCTCAGCCATTCACATTGTGGACCTTTTCTCTAATCATGTCATGGCTTGGTCAATTCATGTAATGTATACTTAAATACACAAAGAATTACAAAAAAGAAAAAAAAAGTTAATAAGTGTATAAATAAATGTTTATTATTCTATATATTTATTGCAACATAGGACACTTTATAAAATGATGTTGCTGGTTTTTATGTAGAAAACTATTTTTTGATATGTGATAATTTATAACAATTAAAAAACCTTTTTAATAACAACAAAGCAGTCACTTTGATGTATTGGAATTCAAATATATGTCGTGATTTTGTTATGCCTGCACATATGTATATATCATTACTTGCCTAGGTTCTTTCTTAATTGTTAGCATTTTCCCTGCGATTGGTATGTCTAAATTGTATGCAGGGGCCCCATTCTTTCAAATTTATTATACCTCTCTAGCTTGCTGCCTTCTTCTCCAGCAGCTAGCCCCACTATGGAGAATATCTGTAAAGCCTTTCAAACAAGTTTTCAACCTTTTGTTGCAAGCATGGAGACCATGTTGAAATAATTTCGTCAAGATATGTTGGGCCAGATAACAACATTGACTAACAAAATTCAATCTCTGACCGACGCACTCAATAGAGACTTACCAGGTGATACACAGGCACATTGCATAGCTGTTTTACAGACCCAAGTGACCCAATGTAATGTCAACAATGCCCCCCCCTCCCAAGCTAACCAATTGCTTCGGATTAGCAGTCTAATGCTTTACTATCACATGTGCAGTAGCCTAGTTGTCCCCCCTTCCAAGAACTCTCATATTCATACCCATACTCTTTTCCAGCTGGCCTTTTCCCCAGCACCAAGGGCACAATCTGTCCATCTATATTTGCCCCTTGTATGCACCCCATATGTGATCATCATGGAGAGGGTTCTGCCTTTAGAGGAAGAATTTCAAGAGGAAAGGTAAAGCCATTTGAATAAAGCTGCATACTGGTGCAAGAAAAATGCAGGATGCCAGTTTGGCTTAGTGGACAAGATCGTTATGGTCTGCATGGTGAGATGGGTGGGCACTTCGCCCAAAACTTCGAGGGGGGACTGCATGGCTCTTATCTTTAAAGACCCTGTTCTTGTTGGTTTTCTGTTGTCACGCTTGGACTACTTATCAATCCAGCAAACTAAAATGTGTGCCTTACCATTAGGCTTTTCTTACTGCCCACTTCCTATTGAAGCTATTGTCGCTAACCGGTGCAGACCTTGCTGTGATAACTCTCAAGGATCAGTGTCATTGGCCCCAGTTACCACTAATTGTTTCGAGCCATTATCAAGTCTTTCAGAAATTGATTGACGAACAGGCCAGTCAGTCTTAATAGAGACACTAGTCACCCAGATGTCGCTCTTGACCCCTGCAGTCATTCCTAGAAGGAATTAAAATTAAGTACGGAACAGAAATCAGTCAAGACACCTTAGGATTTTCAGTTCCTATCTTGGAATATCACAGGGATATGTCAGAAATTAAGAAACGAGGACTGGTTATTGTTTGATTCCAACATAATATGCTGTCCAGAGACTTGGGTTACTGATTTGATCCATGTTGAGAGTTTTAAATCCTATTCTGCTGCTGGGAGGGGGAAATGGGGTTTAGGTGGTTTTCTTGCTATTGCCATCAGGAATCTGAGGGTCAAGGTTCTGGTTTCTCAACCTTGTTATATTTTCAAGTTGTCCCAATCAAACTCAGTCAATGTAATATTAAAACATTTTTACTTACATTACCAGTGGGTATAATAGAATAGTTGGAAAACATTGTAGCTGAATTAATGTATAGCATAAAAGCCATGTATTGCTTATGTGGGCAGGCGATTTTAATATTGTGAAATGCATCCATAGTAGTAACCATATCTGTTGTTTTACGGATGGACAAGGTGAAAAGGCCAGCCACTTTATACATTCAGCATATGGGGAAGCTCTGAACCAGATAGTACTTACTTTTCATCAGAATATACAAAGTTAGGCCCTACCAACCTCCCCACATTCGTTGGAAGAGGCAAAGGTAGAGTAATAGATTTTATCTTACTCTCGGCGGACCTGGCTAATAAATTGGTGAGTTATGAGGTGCGCCATCTACCTCTCAATGATAATAATCCGATCATTATAAGTTTTTCCATCTCTTTGCAATCCAGACCTAAGAGTGAGGTCAGGCCCCCTTTACATTACTCAGTTAACAAGGGTGTCACATTAAATGTGGGAACTCATTGACCCCAATACATTTTTCACAGATACCAGTATCATCCCACGTAACCTAGATGCTATTAAGGCAGCCAGGAAATAATATAAAAGGGTTACTGGTATCAGAAAGCAGGAAGTCAGACATAAAGCTTTGGAAGATCTGGAAGGAGCAGCCCAATTAAGAGATAGTAAAGCTTTCTGGGAGATTAAAATTCACCCCTTTTTATCTGATTGCCCAGCCTCAGTCATAGAGCGTCACATTCCAGGACATGATTGGGTCATGCACTTTTCCCAAATGTTTGATTCATGCAATCCGGTATTGAACCAATTACCCCTGTTAGATCAAGCAGAACTTCTCTTACTTGATGAACAATGGCTTAGTGATTTTGTTGATGTAGCAGATGTGTCAAAAGGCATTTTGAGTGCTGCGGCTGGGAAGGCGTCTGGCCCGATGGGGTTCCTATTGATTGCCCTCCCAGCTTCTTACCACCGTATCTCTTTATTAAATTCTTCTGTTAAAATCTTAGGGTGGTAATCTTGGGCAAACTGAAAAATTGGGCAGAGGCTAATTCCATCTTTTCAGAAGTCCAATATGGGTTCCCACCCAGCTTAGGTACCGCTGAACAAGCACTCAACCTATGCCTAATATTAGGGAAATACGTCAAAGCCAGGAGAGGTGCCATACATATGGCTTTCATGGACTTCTCTGTGCTTTTGACTTAGTTGATAGGGGAAAATTATGGGAGTTGGTGAAGCACACTGGTATTGACCCTCCTTTATGGGATCTTCTTAGGCACACAACCTATAAAGTGCGCTATACCCAAAATGGTATTTTCACTCACTCCATAAAGGTCACAAGAGGAGTAAGGCAGGGCTGTATATTAGCACCTTTTATATTCTTATTTTATATTAATGCACTAGACTCCGCTTTAGTCTAGCCACTGTACTTTTATACGCAGATGATGGGGTTCTTTTTGCATGCACAGCCAATGGACTACAGGCCCTTTTAGAAGTTTTTAATAATTTTATGAGGACTTTAAACTTGGTCAATCATCAAACATCCTTCATATTGGCCAAAAAATACTAGATCCAAAAGCTTTTTTATTGGGGAGACCCCTATCACTAACGTACCTAATTTTAACTGCCTGGGTATTATATTTGATACTAAGCTAACTTGGGATAGGCTAATTAATCAGAGAACCCAGAGGATGGTGGCATCTTGTGAATCAATCTGCAGAATTGCTAAAAGTTAGGGAACAAGCCACTTAGAGAGATGTCCTTGTTATACAGGAGTAAATGCCTCTCAGCTGGAACATATGGAGCGGGTATATGGGGATATGCTGGACTGGGTAATCTGCAGACAGTTGAAAACAAATTATTGTGCATGCTCCCGGCTATCCCCGAAACCACACCAAGTTTCATCTCACACCTTGAGCTCGGATTAGGTTATTTGGAGGGCCAAGTAAGATTGGCCCCTTTATTATTGTAGCTTAAACTATGAGTTACGCACAAGACCAGTTTTTCCTGTAAAGGTATTAAAAGATTGTTTGAAATCAAGTAATATGACTGCCATTCCTGGTAAGCATATGTTAAGAACACTTTTTGTGACCTGGGTTTGATTCCCTTTTTTGACTTCCTCGAATGTATTGGCTCCCACTTTAAGGAGCTGGTAAAACAAAGGTTCCTTGCTGACAGGGAGGAGGCTGGAAAAATGAAGGCACTTGACATGGTTTCAAATTCTTCGATACGTGCGTATTTCTACTACTTCAAGGATAGTACCATATTTAACCTGGATAATGAATCCCGAGCATAGATATTATCTTGCACATCTAAAATTAAATATGGTCCATTGTTTAGTAGCATTTCCACTGACAGTCTCCTGGTTCACCATATTACCTTGCTGTCTCTATTCAATCTACAACGCACTTTATGCTTTTTTGCACATTGTATTGCACTTTAAGATTTCATTTTTCCCCCATTTTAAGTCATTTGAACTTTATTACACATCAAAAAGGGTTGTATTTTTCACAATGGTTATCTTCTCCTTCACTCTGTTTTGCTGTGATAAACTTAATTTCTTCTGTTTTAAAATTGAGAAGGAAATACGTTTCATAACTAGATCAATTACAGTTTTCTGCCTAGTTGTATAGCGTTATCTTAACATTTTGTTTCCAAACAATATTTTATAATTTTCTGTTTAAATTGAAAGTTTTTTTGTATTCTGCCACCTCAACGTAATAGATCCTAATCTAAAGCTGTTTTAGGGTAATAGTTGGAATGGTTTAAAATCAAGTTTTAACTTGTTTTATTAATGGACATTTTTTCATATTTTTGAGCTGTAAGCATAGCTTAATTGTTTGACATGCTGTTGGAAATGGCCCTTTTTGCAGGGTTATCCCCAAACGTTTTGCTTCTCCCTCCTATTTTTTCCTGACCTGTCTTTGTTGGTTTTAGGACTCTGGGCACTTTATCACTGCTGATCAGTGCTAAAGTGCATATGCTCTCTGGATAAATTGTGTTATGGATTGGTGTTTCCATGATTGGCATATTTGATTTACTTGTCTGTCCCTAGTAAAGTGCACTGAGTGTGCCAGGGCCTGTAAATCAAATACTACTAGTGGGCCTGCAGCACTGATTGTGCCACCCACATGAGTAGCCCTGAAAAGGTAACTCAGACCTGCCACTGCAGAGTCTGCGCTCAGTTTGTAACTGCCATGTCGACTTGGCAAGTTCACCCACTTGCCAGGCCCTAACCTTCCCTTTTCTTACATATGTCACCCCTAAGGTAGGCCCAAGGTACCCCTGTGGGCAGGGTGCAGTGTATGTGAAAGCTAGGACATGCACTGATGTGTGTGGCATGTCCTGATAGTGAATTACTGCCAATTTCGTTTTTCACTATTGCAAGGCTACCTGTTCCCATAGGACAGAAAGGGGAGTTTGTTTATAACATCTCATTAA
Organism: Calotriton arnoldi; assembly: GCA_963921515.1. NCBI lineage: Eukaryota > Metazoa > Chordata > Amphibia > Caudata > Salamandridae > Calotriton > Calotriton arnoldi. Next base: position 1,885,058 of record CAWUFW010000650.1, on the reverse strand, counting down.
CATAGCCACCCCTGGGAACAAGGTAGGAAAATAAAATGTAGGCCGGGTCTGGTGGCTCAGTGGACTTATGCATCCACTGCAGGGGCCTGTGTTTGACCTCATGGTCACAGGTTCGAATCCCAGCGGGTCCACTCAGCCTTTCATCCATTTGAGGTCGATAAAATGAGTACCATTGAGTTGGGTAACAATAAACATCTGTTATTCAGTGCCAAGATGCCCCGTTGCTGGGGTGAACGTGCGCTTTACAAATACACATGGTATGTTATGTTATGCATGAACTCAGAATCTAAAGATGCATCTTTTAGTGAAGGTGATTTTTAGATTCTGTGTTTGAGAATACCACTTTAAGAAAGGAGGTATTTTCTTGCTCAACCATCCAGTGTGCCTCTGCTAGGTTTGTGAATTGACTCTCTGGCTTTGGAATGACAGGGGCTGGGGAGGAGCAGTGGCTCCAGAGAGTCTTGATGGGTCAGGGATGGGCTGAAAGACCTGGGCTGCATTCAGAGTAGTGGAAGGAGTTGTCACTAGCACCTGAATAGGCCCTGTCTGCATTTAGAGTGGTGGGAGGAGATTTCCCTTACACCTCAATAGGCCTGGTCTGCCTTGGACAATGCTGTCTCCGCCTCCTGCTGGGAAGCTGGGCCAGAGAGGACCAAACTGGTTTGGATTAGGCACAGACACTCTCTGCCTGAGAGGACAAAGGATTTTGAGCTATAAAAAGTGGGACCCAAACCCCTAAACTTTAGAACTCTTTTGGACCAAGAAGACTGCCAAGAAGAAGAGCTGGAGAAGCTTTGAGGAGGAACTACCACTTTGCTGAGTGCTTTGCTGTGTTGGCCTGCAGTGGCTGCTCCTGTCTGGTGCAGTGAAAGGACTGGACATGAACTTTCTACAACTTCTTTATTGAGTTTCTCCAAGAACATGAGGTAGAGCTTGCCCCCTGTTCAAGAAATCTCAGGAACAGCAAAAACTTCAAGTTCTTCTACCATCAGCACTGGGGACTGTGTGTTTTGTGCTGCAACAGAAGAAAGGCAACCCAACGGCATCTACAATACCCCTGCCGACTCCTTGTCCTGAAGGCACCGCAGAGGGCACAGCCGCAATGCCGCACCCCAACCCTGGTCTCACCGAAGACGCCAGCTGATGCCGCTGCTTGCACTGCGACCCGTGGGCACCGCACTCTGCACCGCCTCGCTTCACATCGCCCTGGTATCCCCGACGATGCCGCTCCAACTCGACATCGACGCCAGTGCTTGCACCGTGGTTCGACGACACCGCTCGTAAGTTACACGATGCACTGTCCTCATCCCACACCGCAGCCTTGGCCTACTGACGCCGGCGTCATCGACTCCAGTTCGTCAGCTGACAACAGCGCTTCAGCAACGACGACACCGCTGCTTGCACCGTGACCTGCCAGCACCGCGACGAGCACCGCATCACTTTGCACCGCAGCCCTGGTCTCACCGATGCCGCTGCACGACAGTCACCGAGCCGCTGCCTGCACCGTGACCTGAGGGCACCGCACGCCGCACAGCTGCACTTCGCACCACAGCACCCAACGCCGGCGCTCCTGACTTCAACCGCGAGGAGTTCGATCTGCAAGACGTGTGACTTCAAGGGCCAGACGACTCCTTCACCGACCTCCGGAACCGACGCCTGCAGACGCCGTGCTGACGGAGCTCAATGAGAGGTCACCGATGCCCTGCATTTCTAAAGGTACTGTTTTGCGGGTCTTCCCGACACTGTAGCTGGCCAGCGATGCCGCGGTCAGCCAGAACTGTTTGGATTTGTTGTTCACAACGCCGTGATAGCCCCAGACGGAGCTATTGACTTCAAGGAACTGTACTGTATTGTGGATTTTGTATAGTTTTTGGTCTTGTCTTAATATATAAAATATTGGAAATTTTTCTAAACTGGTGTGGTGTCCTTTTGTAGTGTTTACACTGTATTACTGTTGGTTATGTGCAAATGCTGTATTACTGTTGGTTATGTGCAAATACTGTATTACTGTTGGTTATGTGCAAATGCTTTACACACTGCCTCTAAGATAAGCCTGACTGCTCGTGCCAAGGTACCAAGCGGATGAGCAGGGGTGTTTTTAGGAGTGTAACTCCCTTATCCTGACTAGAAGGAAGGGTCCCTACTTGGACAAGGTACAAACCATTGCCAATGCCCCATTTCTAACACATATCCACATTGATAGCATGTATCATGACTGACTGATTATGTTTTACGTTCAATAAAAAATAATTTTTATTCAGTTTTTTTATGGTCATATTGTGACCAAATAAAGATTTTGACTGACTACACACTGCTGTGTAACTCGGACTACTCCAGATTGTCCCTGTACATTCCAGTACATTTTTACCTGCCTATATTTTTGCAAGAAAAGTTGTGGCCATTTAAACATTACCAGCAATCTCAAATTCGAAACAAACTACTGTTGGCTTCTGAAATGCAAAGACCTATTTCGATTAGTGCCCGGGTGGGAGTTTAAAACACTGCCACACACAAATTCTGAATCCCACTACTCAACACGAATATGAAAAAGAGGATTATTAGTTACGGTGGATAGAAGTCCAGCCTAAGTAATAATGTCACTATCTTGTTAGGTCCAGTAAAGGTTTCATAAATTTAAACTTGCGCTCATCCCCTGGTAGCTATGGCACAGAGAAAACAGGCTTAACTTATGAAAATGTGTAAAGCATTTAAAAGTACCAAAACAGTTATAAAGTCGAAAACACAATACAAACAAAATATCAATGCAATTTACAAGTATGCAAAAGATGAACTTTTTCACATAGCCTAATTAAGAAAAGGACAATTGAAGAAGTTGTTAACAAAATTAGGAATTTAGGGGGGGTGGGAGGGCAACCTTGGAAGGCACTTTTATTAAGTAGGATGGTTAGAGAGGTGATCTAGAGTGATCAGCAAAAGGTATTCCATGTAGCTTCATCATGAGAGAATCCACAGAACTTTTTGTAAAAAGGCTATTGCCCAAGTCAGTGTAATTTTAGGCTGGATTCTGCTTTTATCTACCGAAAATGACTAAAGACAATGGATTCTGGATGATGGTCTTGGGGACTGAATTAATGAACTGGTACAAGGAAATTTAGTTCTCTGCTCTCATTGAAGGTTTTTAAGGTATTTTGAAGATATTGGCCAAATTTTGCTTTTCGAATGGCTGATTTGTGTTCTTTGCATGCAAGTTACTTTCAATGGGATGAGGTCTGTTGACGATTGCGCTCCAGAGTTTTTCAAATTTATATACGTCTCTGTTGTTTTGAGTTTAGCTCTTGGGAGTGCAGATAGGCGATGTTATTGATTTGACATTCTTGGTACATGGTGCATGTATTTACTGGGGACAAGGCTAGGGGATGTGTTGAGTTAATGTCTAGTGTTTTGTTGGGTTGTAATGAGGAGTGGGATTGCTGAAATTCCTGCATCGGAATGTTTCTGAAGGAGAAACTCGTAACTGGGCCTGGGCAACATTAAACTTACACAGGTGAATTTCACAAGATCTCAAAATTACGGTTCTAAATATTTTGCATTACATTATTTCACTTAATTGTCAGCTCTGGGAATATGTATTGCTGAGAGCTGGGCTTAATTTGAGCAGGCGGTTGCCATTAGAGACCACCAGCACTTATTTATGGGGACTAGCACTTATTTTAATGCATCAGATATTCCCGAGAGCAAAAGAGGGAGATAAGCATAAGTCAAAAAGATGGAGAATGACAAAGATGGACAAACCATCACAAAAGAAGAAAGCAGGAACATTCAAGGATCGGATAAAGGCACATGCAGTGTCTGGTAGTGAATTATAGAGGCCGACTTTTAATTGCACCACTTCTGAGCAGGAGCTTCGGGCACCGGCACTGTTTTGTTTACAAATTAAGCACTGGCAGAGAGAATTTTCCTGCATGAAACAGTTTCCTGCCCGTATCTCACATGGCTTTTTATGTAATGTAAGGACTTGCGGTTTTGATCTGTGCGTGATAATAAAATTGATATGATGATGGTCGCCAAGACCATGTAAGTTATGGTGGTGTTTGCTTTGAAGTTTGTGAATTCCACAGTGTAGTCTATGTTTGGGCCAGTAGACTGTAGTTGAAGTTGATGTCAGGTATTGATTGCCTGACAGAAGGGAGCAGAGAACATTTCAGTTGAGGTGTTTAGGGAGATTCATATCATAACTGTCTATGAGCTGACTTTTTCAGTTTATGAGAGAACCTCCCTTATTTTGAAAAGGTGGAGAATGTATATAAGATATGGTTGAGAGTAATGGTAAATTGAACAAGCATTGGCAAAGTCAATTGGTCTTGGCAATGCCCAAGCTATTGGCCTTGTCCATGTGAATGTCTTTTAACCATGTTGTCTAGCAGCACATCTGTTGTTCAGCATAGCTAAAAGTCCCCCAAAATATTGCTATTATATGGCCAGTGCAGGCCACATCATAGCACTTTTTTGTATGAGGAAACCTTCAAACAAGAACATCAATATGATACACGTTTCTAGTCACCCTTCGAGCAGTAAGGAGTAAACATCCAATTACAAACATTAAGGAAATCAAGACAAAAAAGTATGACCATATGAAAACAAACAATTTCATAAGTGATACATATATACATCGTGACGGGACCTTCAATTTTGAATTTCACTGTTCTGCACAATGAATGAGAGTGTGAAGGCTCCGTACTTTACTTCAAAAAGCAAGCACTCATCTCCCGCTGCCAGCTACACTGTCACCTGAGAGTGCAAGGCATGGGGCTCACATGCCATCACTTGTGAAAGTCAGAGCACAGGTTTCCTGCGTATGCACCGACCGGCACAGGGCAGGCCTTGTGCAGTAAATGCAATGAGACAAATGTGCCTCATAAAGTGTAGCATTACAGACGGGACACTGGAAATCCGCTGAAGGGACACCTGTGCTAGTGCCACTGAAAGATGCATGATTATTCCTGCCATTCTGTTTGCTGCGGGTAACTTCTGGATCCAAACAATTAACCATAAAGCACAATACATTTTCATGCATACATTATTTCAAGTTGTAGTGCCTAAACAAAACAAAGCCACGCAGGGAGAGTTAATGAAACATTAATTTTGAGACATTAAATACAGTAGTTACCAGGAAAAGCATACAATTTGAGATGACCATTAGAATTAATAACAAGCAACACCGGGACATTAATAAAAAAAATCCTCTTATTCACTAACTAGCACAAAGTTTTCAAAAATTGCTCCTCTTTGATGGATTTGCATTTCACTCAATATATCAAAAATAAGCTAAATATAAATTTTGACCATATTTTGTGGCAATCTGTCATAATACACCAAAGTTATTTGTTGTTAGAAACTGGCTTTCTGGTTGGCAGAAGTATGTATCCTGTCCAAGCAGGAACCGCAATCCTAATCAGGGTAAGTCACAACACACCCTAAATTATCCTGTGCTCACCCTCTGGTTGCTTGGCTCAAAGCAGTAAGGTTTAACCTAAGAGGCAATGTGTAAAGTATTTGTTCAACATTTCAACCAGTAACAAAGTGAAAACACCACAAAAAAACTCCACACCAGGTTAGAAAAATAGAGTTTAATTTTATAAATAAAACAAGAGCAAAACAACAACAATTCAACAAGTAGAAATCAAGATACGAGTTTTTAAAGAATAAATGTAAAATAGCGTTTAGAAGCAATAAGCGCTTGAATGGGTTATCTGGTCTCTCTAGACTGGGGCAAAGTCAAATGTTCAGGCCGACCCTAATGGAGCACGGTCCGGCTTCAGGGACCCACTTGGGCCCTCTGAACCAGAGTACCTGAATCCGAGATACGTTGTTGTCATTGAGGATGCTAGGTACAGCCGAGGCGATGTGTTGTGTCGGGCCACGCAGGGGATGAGATGCATCGATTTTCTACATGCAGCTGTGGTAATGAGTTGGTTAAGAGTACGAAGTGCTGGTTTGGAATGCGATGGTAGCGGCTGCTTCTCCCACAGTAGGCGATGCGTCGATTCCAAAGGTGATGAGCTGGTTCCAAAGGTTATGCCCCGGTACGCTCCACGCATCAACAAGGATGCTCTCGTTCTGACTCACGCAAGGATGAACATGCACCAGTTCTGACCACGGAAAAATGAAGATGTCCCGGTTTCAATGAGGATGCATGGGTTCTGGTTGTAGAAGCACCTTAGGCCTCACTTCCAAGGGTCCAGGACTGGAGTGGCACCACTTTCCAAGGCCGACTCACAGCTTGTAGAGTCCGGATGCAGATGCAGGTAGTTTAAGTCTTTGATATCCCTGAAACTTAGAACAGGAGGCAAGCCAGCAGGCCCTTGGAGTCATTCTGGGTTCAAGTGATGCAGGTTCAGTCGCTCTCACCCATGAAGGAGGACATCAGGCAGCAGGGCAGCTCAGCAAGGCAAGAGCACAGCAAGGCAGAAATCCAGCAATCAATCAATCAATCAATAAAGTGGATTTATATAGCGCGGCTAATCGCCTGAGAGGGTATCAATCATTATTTTCAATCATTATTTTTAAAGCTCTGCACTTCAGCCCTGAGGGTATCCCCTTCGGAATTCCGAAAGTGACGATGATGTTCGTAGGTGGAAGGGTAGGTCATTCTGGGCTTTGGCAGCAAGGTAGCAACCATCAGCAAATAACTCAACATCAAAGACTCCAAAAGTAGTACCAAAACAGTGCCCCACGAAGAGGCAAATTTGTTTTGCATTACAGTTTTTCAGATTTCACCACAGCGTATGTGTGGCTGAGAAAAGCCATGTTTCGTTGTAAATATTGATGTGATGAATATATTGTCACTATTTTCCCTCTACACTTCCCTCACTTGATGCACAATACCTTTTCCTTTTCTTTTCTCCCCCTTACGTGGTGCACTGTTTTGGTACTACTTTTGGAGTCTTTGATGTTGAGTCATTTGCTGATTTACAAGCAATCATGTTCAATGTGATTAAATAACATTGTTCTATACATATCCATAGTCTATTAGTGTATTACTTTGTAAATGTTGTTTTGTTCTTAAGAATTGCTCTACTGGGACCAATTCTCTTCTGTACTGTGTTCTAGGTTGGTCAATGCATATAGGAAAGTAGTAGGTTTTATATGTTTCCCTACTTTTACCAGTCTATTAAGGTAGTAATAATTAGGGAAAATTATTCATAAGTTTCTTTATATTCTAAGAAATGTTTACGTGTACCGCTGTTCTACCTAGGAAGTACAGCGGCACCTAAAACAATATATATATGAAAGAAATTGAAAATACACTGTACTACACTATATTTCATGAATATATAGCGTACTACATTGTATTTTACATTTTTTACATATTTAATTCTTCACAAAAAAGTACCGCTGTAATACCTAAAAATTACTGCGTTAGTTAAAAAATAAAATACATTCTTAAAGTTTTTTAATAAACACTGTACTACACTATATTTCACTAATCCAGTGTACTACAGTATATTTTTATTTTTAGTATGGTTGTTTTGGGGGTTTCTGCAACTATTGCTGTACTTTCTTGGTACAAGCATGCTACTCTATAAACGTATTTAAAAATATATAGAAAAATATAAATAGATTTCCCTACCTATTACCACTTTTAAAAAGTGGTACAGGTAGGGAATAACAATAAAACCTACTACTTACATATATCTAAAGCCCTAACCCTAGAACACAGCAAAGCCGGTTAAAATCAACATCACTGTCTTTCACTTATGTAAAGGAAGCCATTAGCCAACATTACTGCCTTGTCATCGGCATGTACCGCAGTATACCATAAAGTTACTGCTGTATACTGTGGTCCACTATATATATATATATATATATATAACCAAGGGCAACATTTATCATTATATTTTGTTGCCCTTGATTAACGCATTGTGACACAAGGCCAACACAATACTGAAGTTACATTTACCAAGCAATGCCAGGCCACCATGCATGGTCCTGTGTTGCTTGGGACATCTGGAGTAACAACAAGGCAGCGTAGGTTTCTGGCTTTCGTTACTCTGCCCTGGGAAGGCCTTCCATTGTTGGAGCATGGGGGTTACCACACATCCTCCAATGGATTTTGGTGCATTCCCAAATTTACCTAGACTGGTAAACCTGGGAACATGTCAAAATACTATGCCTTCCAAGAGGAGGAGCAATGAGGAGAAATATCTTTATTTCTACTAATTTCCTTATTCTACAGCACACTTAGAAAAAAGGAAAAGTCTCTAACTAATGTTTTTGTGCAGTTGCTTCCTGCACAAGAATAATTTTACCTGCAATGCAGGCACCATTGCATCATGGCACCAAGGTATCTGCATTGGTGCTACACAGCCACAAGTCCACCAGTGCAAGTAGAGAGCAGGAATGCACCATATCGTGATAGATATGGCGCATTCCTGACCTCTCCCTGTCATGCATTGCAGCACAGCAAGGTGTGTTGCTGCCTTGTGTTAGGTGTCATTTTAATAAATCTACCCCTGTGTATTTTGTGACTTATAACTTTAACACTACTTAACCATGTTAGATCTACTATAAAAATGTATCCTTTCCACGCCATATTCTACATACCTGCCAAATTTCATCCACATCCGTTTTCACACTACGTCTGTTTAAACTACACTCTGCAACACAATATTCCACGCCACTGTGCAGCACAAAACTCTAATCTATGATATGTCATTCCACTCTTCGCCACTCAACTCTGATATTCACTCCACTCTGACACTCCACGCCACTCCACTCTCATTCTCCACGCCACTCCACACACGCCACTCCATTCTTTGACATGCCACTCCACTCTAACACATGTCACTCCACTCTATAACACTCCATGCCATGCCACTCCACTCTGACACGCCACTCTCCTCTGACACACCACATCACTGTACCACACACCACACTACTCTACGACATGGCACCCCACTGTACGGCAATCCACTCTGTGACACCCCAGTTCACTTTATGCTACTCCACTCTGACCCTCCACTCTAAGGGCCATATGTATCAAGGCATTTTGAGGTCGCAAACGCTGCAAATCGCAAAAAAACAGTGTTTGCGATCGCAAAATACCCTTTTCCAATGTATAACAGAGTTTTGCATCGCAAAATAGGTATTCGCTAAAATTGCAAATACCTATTTTGCGAGTCCCACAATCTGCGAAAAATCATTTGCGAATTCGCAAATACCGTAACGCAATCAGCGATTATCGCAAAAACCTGTGATTTTTACCACCAACTCAAACCAGGTGGTAACCAGGCGCAACCTATTTAAACAGACCCACAATGCCACAGGGACTTCCACAATGGCAGCACTATATGTGATAGCCAGGAGGATGCAGATTCAAGCAGCAGCACAGAGAAGGAGGTGACAGGAACGGGTCTTCAGAGTGCGCATCACTCTGTTCCAGCAGACAGAGGAAGAGATACATGAGAAGTATAGGCTGGACTCTGCCACCATACTGGACTTGATTGCTGAGCTAAAAACCTATGCTTGAACACCCAACCCGCAGGACCCAAAGCATTCCACCACATGTGCAGGTCCTGTGTTCACTGCACTTACTGGCATCAGTGAGCTTCCAGGGGGTCATAGCGACAGCAGGAAGGGTCTCCCAGAGTTGCCTGTTGTGCTTCTTCCATGCATTCCTGGATGCAATGGTACAGAGGCTACATCATCACATCACATTCCCCGCCACACAACAGGAATTGCAGCAAACCAAACTGGACTTCTACCAGATTGCCCAATTTCCCCATGTCATTGGTTGCATAGATGGTACCCATGTAGCCCTCTCACCCCCCTCAAACAATGAGTACGTATTCAGAAACCGCAAATCATTCCATTCACTCAACATACAGGTCATCTGCAACGCAAAATATATCATAACTGATATAGCGGCAAAATACCCTGGCAGTACACACGATTCCTTCATTTTTAGACACAGTGGGATATACGCACATCTCACTGGGGGCGAATTTGGCGAGGGCTACCTGCTAGGTAAATGCATGTCAAGCACTCTTGCATACAGTTAAGGGCTGAAGTGAGAGGACAGTGATTAACCGTATGTCTTTCATCCTGTAGGTGACAGTGCATATGCAGTGCACGAATTCATCCTCACACCGTACCTCAATCCGGCTAATCCAAGAGAGCGAAGATACAATCGCGCACACAAGTCAACGCGCTGTGTAATTGAGCGGACATTTGGTATACTGAAGAGCAGGTTCCGCTGCCTGCATAAAAGTGGAGGAGCACTACAATATGGCCCAGAGACCTGCTGCAAGATTGTGGCTACTTGTGCCATGCTGCACAACATTCCGACAAGAAAAGGCATACCAGTGGAACTCACAGATACAGAATCAGATGAGGATGAGGTACCAGGTCCACTTTGCAGACCAGCAGGTGGTGTAAGGGGAGCTGAGGGCCGACAGAGACGTGATGAAATAACACACAACTATTTCTAGGTGAGTAATGATGACACAATGCAAATAATGATTTGAGAATGACTGTGTTTTAATGTACCTTAGCGTCAGGTAAATTGCATTCACACAGCCTACAAACACACTTTATGTGTGGCACTTGCTTTTGCACATGTCATGTACACAGTGCATGAGTAATGGGTTTACAAATGTCCATATGCCATGGGTTACTTCACCCATTAGCATTCAGCTGTGGTAACTCAGTTCATTTCTTACGTGCACGTCCTGCAGTTGCATGCTCAGGGTGCTGACTGCTCTCCCATGAGGCATCTGATGGTGTTCCCTGCCTCACACTATGCCGTCTTGGTTCTGAAATAGGTGGGGTGATGCTGCTTCGGCTGGAGAGCTCCTCACTGTCCCCTGCCCCCAGGAGACCTGTGCCACCTATGTTCGCTGTCTGCAGCTGGTCAACTGCGTTGGTGACCTGCACCAAATCTTTGGCAACATCCTGGCTGCAGTGTGCCATTTCTACCTGCATGGTCACTGTGCGTCGTGACACTACCGATGTGGCATTTGACAAACGGTTGACCACCTTGCTATATAGATCCAGACGGGTGAACAGACGTTGTTTTCCCCTGCGTCTGGATGCATCGTCCCTTTTCATTGTCGCACATAGTTCTTTCATTGCTCCAGTCATTTCCCTAACGTTGTCTGCACAGGCCTTATGTCTCTCATCGACTTTGTGATTGAGCTCTCTGAGGCCCTCCTTCATGTCTGTAAGGTTATGATTAACAGACACCAGCTGCCTGTGTATTGATCTCATGCTTTTGGCTTGCAGGCGCTGGACCTTCACCATTGTGCCTTCCAGGCCGGAAAAAACGGAAGGATCATCTCCTGCGTCTGTGCTGGTTTGTGCCCTTGGCCTGCATCTCCTGCAACTCTCGTCCCTACGGTGCATAGGGGGCTGATCATGTTCCTGCCGTGCATGCAGTTCTTGCTCTGTATGTGCCTCATCCTCTATGGCTTCGGGTTCTCCCTCCAACACCGTGAGTCGAGGCACAATGTGACGGTGTCTTCGTAGGACAGGTGTTGGCAGAGTTGTCTGCTCTGTGTCCTCTCCCCCTGCCTGGTCCTGTGTCTGTGCTGCCTCCTCCGCTTCGGTGTGGGGGTCATCCTGTGTTTCAGGTTCAACTGTAAATACAAAAGCACTACTTATTGTTTGTTCTCTGCTTTCCATTGTTTACTGAATAATTTTTTTTGCATTTTGGTTACCTAAGTGCTGTCTTACATTTTTGGCTTTACTATTTTGTGTCAACTGCTGATACACTGCTCTGTGTCATTGCTCAACTGTGTTATGTGTGTGACTACATCTCCCATGATGTATTGCTGGGTGGGATGGAAAATGTGGAATGGAGTTGCATTGTTACTTCGTAATTGGCGCATTCCTGAGTGTGTCATTAAGTTGGTAATGTGTCAGGGCTGATTTAGCATGCTTCTTACCTTGTCTGGTGTTGGGCGTGTCGGAGCTATCGATATCTGCCACCCCGCTGATGCTTTCAGGCTGTAGGGTGGACTCCACCAACACCTCAAGGGGTGTGGATTCAGGCTCTGTGGATGTACCCCCACCAGTTTTCTTCGCCTCCGCAAGCCTGGTGGCAACCTTGTCCTTGGACCTTGAGCGCATGTCATACCATCGCTTGCATAGGTCACCAATGGAGCGCTGTGTTACACCTATGGCATTCACCTTCCACTGTATGTCCAGCCAGATTTTGCGCTTTTGAGACTCAGGGACATGCAGGGATTTCTCGCCAAACAGCAACTCATGGCTTTTAACCATCTCCTCAATGAGTGCCTCCTGCTCCTTCTCACTGAATTTGTGTTTTCATTTCTTCCCAGCTGCCTCCTTATCCTTCTCCTGTGGATCCATTGTGTATTGGTGGTGTTGCAGTTCAGAGTGGTATGCTTCTCCTCCCACTCTGACACAGCCTCAGGCAATCAGGAACAGCATGGGCAGTCACACTTCCTGTGTGTGATGTCATCAAGCTGCACCTGAATTGCAGATTTGCTATGATTGCGATTCCTTATTAGCGAATTCGCTAATAAGGAATCGCTATTTTGGAGATCACTATTTGATTTTGCGATTTTTAAGGAATCGCTAAATATTTGTGAAAAAGATTTACATCGCGTTTTGCGATTCTCAAATAGCGATTCACTAAAAATCGCTATTTGAGAATCGCAAATCAGATTTTTGATACATATGCCCCTAAGACACTGTACCACACATCACTCTGACATGCCACTCCATGCTAGTGTACCACACACCTCTCCACTCTACTCCACTCCACTGTACGACACACCACTCCACTTTACAACACTCTACGCTACTCCACTCCATTCCAGTCCACTCTACACCACTCCAATCTATGCCACTACACTGTACACCACTCTACACTATTCCACTCTGCACCACTCCAGTCTACACCACTCCACTCCATGCCACTCCACTCTGTCATGCCACTGTATGCCACTTTACTCCATGTCACTCCACTGTACGCTATTCTACTCTGCAACACTCCACTCTCTTCCACTCCACTGTATGCCAGTCCACTCTACACCACTTCACTCTACGCCATTCCACTGTACACCAGTCCACTCTATGCTATTCCTCTCTATGCCAGTTCACTGTACGCCACTACATTCTCTGCCACTCCACTCTCCACCACTCCAGTATAAGCTATTCCACTCTACACCATTACACTTTATGCCATTCCATTCTACGCCAGTCCATTCTATGGTATACCTCTCTATGCTATTCCTCTCTATGCCACTCCACTCCACAGTACGCCACTCCACTCTACACCACTCCACTCTACCCCACTCCACTCTATGGTATTCCACTGTATGCCACTTTACTCTATGCTATTCCACTCTGCCACTTCACTCTCCACTACTCCACTGTGTGCCACTCCAATCTAGGCCACTCCAATCAATGCCACTCCTTTCTACGCTATACCACTCTGTCACTCTACTCTACTCCACTTCACACTACTCTATTCCACTGTATGCTACTCAGATATATGCCACTCTAGCCTACAGTGTTCAACTCTACAGCACTCCATTCTACCGTATGACACGCTACTCGACTCCAGTCTATGCCACTTAACTGTACGCCACTCCACTCTGCTCTATAACATGCCACTACACCTTACACCACTCCACTGTACGGTATTCCATTGTACGCCACTCCACTCTATGCTACTCCACTATATTCCACTCCACTCTACACAACTCAAGTGTATGTCACTCCAGTGTATGCTATTCCATAGTAGGCCTTTCTATTCTATGCCATTCCACTTTACACCACTCCACACCATTTTACACCGCTCCAGTCCACACCATTCCACTCCACGCCACTCCATTCTATGCAATTTTATTCTACGCTATTCCACTCAATAGCACTCCACTCTGCTCTATGACATCAACTCTATGCTACTCCAGTCTAGGCCATTCCTCTGTATGCCACTCCATGCTATTCCACTGTACACTATACCGCTCTACGCCGTTCTACGCCGCTCTACTATATGGTATTCCACTGCACGCCACTCCACTCTACGCTACTCCACCCTATGCTATTCCACTCTGTGACTCCAGTCCACACCACTTGACTCTATACTATTTGACTGCACGCCACTCCACTCTTCGCCACTCCAAAGTATTCCACTGTATGCCACTCCACTCTATGCCAACCCACTCTTCGATATTCCACCGTATGCCACTCAACTCTATGTTAATCCACTCTACACACCTCCACTCTACGGTATTCCACTGCACGTCATCTACTCTATGTCCCTCCACTCTACACCACTCCAGTTAAAGATAGTCATTTCACTGTACGCCACTTCACTCTGCGCTATTCCAGTGTATACCATTCCACTCTACTCAATGACACTCAATGCCCCTCCAAGCTACCACACAATACTCAACTCTATAGCACTCCACCTCACTTTATTGCACTCTACTCTGACACACTACTCCTCTTTACTCTACTGTTCTCCATTCTATACCACTCCACTCTACAGTACTCTCTGCCACTCAACTCTGCAACACTGCATGCCACTCCACTCGAATACACTCCACTGTACAACACTCTGATCCACTCTGTGGCACTCCACTCTTATCTATGACACTTTCCAAAACTCAACGATATGGCACTCCACTCTGACACTTTACTGCACCTTATGGTACACCAGTCCACTGCATTCCATTCCACGGCACTCTACTCTACAACATAACATTCCACTCTATTCTACTTTACTCCACTCTGTGCTATGCCGCTCAACGTGACTCGTCTCTACTCCACTGTACGATACTTTACCCCATTCTATGTCATTGTACGACACTCCACTCTCCACTGTACGACACTCTACTCTATGCAACTCCACTGTACAGTACACTACTACACTCTATGCCCCTACACTCTACTGTGCAACACTCTACTCCACAAGACTTTGCAACACTCTATGACACACAACTGCACTCTGTGGATGACATGCTACTCTAATTTATGATTGTTTACTTGATTCAATGCTATTTCACTCTACTCTTTGGCACGCCACTCCACTCTATGAGACTTTACTGTATGTTATGCCACTCCACTCCAATCTTCTCCATTCCACTCTATTCCACTCTACAGTACAACAATGCACTGTATGACACTCTCCTCCATTGTACTGTAGGACACTCCACATAATGACACTCCATGTTACGACACTAGACTCTACGATTTGAAACACATTTTTCTTAAAAAAAAGAAAATTGAAACTCAATGAAAACCTTTGTTATATTTATTCTTTCTAGACAAACCAAACTTTAAGTACCAAAATTTTATACATTTATAATTATACCTTAAATATATAATTTACGCACCACCTTTAAATTGATTTAACTTTATTTATTCTTTATATACAAAACAAACTAAAACTACGCAAACTTTTAGAAATGCTAAAGTTATAGTTATACCTTAAATTTATAATTGATGCCCCGCCTTGAAATTAATATAACTCATGCACCTCCGTACACGGTGTAGTGAACTCGGTAGCCACACAGTTAACTATAACTTGTGCCTTATTCATGTACTGCCTATACCCTTTTATATCAAGTCACTTGTACCATCTGAGCTTATAGCACTCATAACAACACTTGTAAAATCACAAATAACATTATTTCTCAAATCACAGTGCATGGTAGAGTGTATAGCTGTAATTAATGTAGCATGGCTACCTAGTTAACTACACTGTGTATGGAGGTGAGGTGCTCGAGTTATAACTGTAAAGGCCAATTGACTCAAACTGTAGAGGAAAAAGCAAATGTGTTAATTGTTGCTAGCACCTTCTGAATTTAAAATATACTGTAATAATACCTGAAGTGGAAAAAAGAGAAGCCCTTCAGTTTAAAAAATAACCATAACTGTAGAGAGTCTCATTTCAATAAGGCCATGTCTAAAATTCCTGAGTTTTATCAAATAATATGTTACACTTGAACTTGCAATAGACATAAAGACAATGAAAATCAGCCCCTCCTGCCTATTTTGCTACGAAACATTCAGATTAATTGTGTCACAGTCTGTCTTATGAAATGCTATAATGAACTACAAAAAGCAAGCATTTCCGATTAGTATTTGAAAAACATGTTCCAAGACTGGTTTACCGTCTCCCAGGAACCAAGTTAGTTGGACAAAAAAAACAAAAAACAAATAAATATCAAAAGACAGAATGGGACACCCAGATGTGTATCTTAGAATCTGACTGTGTGTTCACTCATGTTTCTCGCCATTCACCCAATTCTTAAATAACAATCAATTTCTACAGTGATCTCCACAGTGCACAGTAATTGGGAACATACAGAGTTTAAACATTTATGCTAAATCCTAAGTAATCTTCTCCCCATTCAGAGGGCTACAAACTCAATGCCATCATCAGACATTCTATGTCTGGCTGGTAGATAAATAAGACTTCACTTACCTGAACACAGACATAATCCTGTAAATTGTAGAGTGCTAAACTGAGAGACAATCTTACTAAATCAATTGTTCCTCCATTTCATTAAGCCATTTCTGACATGGCAAAGTAGCAGGCTTCCTTCTTCTCTAGGGAGATTTCAAAGTTTACTCTCTTCTTATCCAGCTTTGTTCTCTATAACACAGTCCACTACAGATCATTGGCCTTATAATGTTTCCCCTTGTTGTGGGATACGAAGAGCATTGTCCATTAAGTATCAATCATATTCTAGTTCAGATGATAGATAGAAAGCACTTCATCTTGCATTCAGATGTTTTCTGGGTTTGTTTTCTACATCTGGTAATCGCGTTATTTTTGCTGTATTACAACATCAGTGTTGAACTTACCATCAGGATACTGTGCATTTTCCATTTCTTTCAGCATTTTCTTTCGGTGATGATGTTCTTGTATTTGTCCTTGCACTTAGGCACTGTCTAAGAAAAGAACAACAAAACCTTTTCATCGCCTTATTTCAGAACCCCTAAACGATTATTGTGGTAAACTTTTCAATCTCAAATGTTGTTTTACCTTTAAAACTCACCAGAGCCAAGTGTTTAGGCAAGAAGCACATAATGATGTCTCTTCCTTGGAAGCTCTTAAAGTGAGATGAACTATATTTAAATAACCCTGGGCGGAGTTCGCAGGGTTGCGCTTTGCGAAACCCTGCGAAGTGGAAAAAAAACTCCGCCGCACCATGTGGAGCTCCGCAAGCGGCGGAGTGCGATAGAAAAATGCCGTTCGCAGTGATTTTCAGTGCCGGATGCTTGTCCGCACTGTGCAAATCATCGCGAACGGCACCATGCACAGCGCAAGCGGGCGCTGCTTTCTTTTCTGCCGCTCGAGTAGATTTTTACTCGAGCGGCAGCTTTCTCAACGCGAACGGGCAGTTTCTCAATGTGAGCAGTCGCGAGCATATGTGACCACTCGCAATGAGAAACCTGACCCCCCACGTTGAGAAATCTCGCCGGGAGGTTTATTTTCCACGCTTGCGCTCTCCAACTTGATGTTGACGACCGCGAACGAGGAAAAATCTTGCAGGGAGGTGGATTTTCCTCGCTTTCCGCTCGCCAACATGACGTTGACGAATGCGAGCGAGGAAAAAAACTGCGCTACGCGGAGCGGAGTTTTTCAGAACTCCGTGAGCTCCGCGTAACGCGGAGTGCGGAAAACTCTGCAAACTCCGCGAGCGGAGCGGAGTTCACTGTCCAGGATTATATTTAAAGCCATATTTCAAGGAGGGAGAACGCAGGATCCTAAAGCAGTTGATTTAGATTAGGCTGGTAATTGACAATTCATCAATTCCGATGAGAACTCACTAAAGTTATACCATGTTGGGGAGAATTATACCAGTGGATTTTCAGAATTTTGCACATCCTCCAGAAGCTGAATTATCTTCCACTACAATTCAATGCTAGTTCGTGCCTCAAATCTGAAAAGTTACCTGATGGATTTTTTTTTTTCGTTAACGTACTATTCCAGTATATAATATTGGTGTAAATTAAAGGTGAATATTATATGAAAATGAAGGCTTGGGTGTTGTCATAAAATGAAAGGTTTTCTTAATTATTGCAATGGAGGCATTCAATTGGATTAATGATTCAAAGGCAGGTATTCTAACAATTGCACAATGGTATGGAAAAGCTACAGAGGTATCATTTGTATTCTAGGGACATTACTCTTCAAGTAGCATTTTCACTGTGTGGTCTTATCACTATTCTAATTGAAAGTGTTTTAAAGGAATAGCTTAAAAAAAATGTATATTTAATGTAAAGAGTGCTGTTAGAGTGTTACCATGAATCCACGATCCCAAGTATCAAATCAGTTTTATTTTTCTTAATATATAAAAGAATCTGCCTTGATATTTTGCCCACTCTCAGCTCAGGCTACTAGGTTTGACTCCTTGTCTCCCTGTTTACTTAAACATGAAATATCTTAAGTTGCAATGAGGTCAGCTGAGGTGGTATTCTGAGCAGAATAGACACTACAGCATTTTTGTGCATGTACGAATGGGGCTGTAGTTGATATGAGCAATATGCCATACCAAGTGTTGCAAGCTGCAGCACCATTGTTCACATTTTACGGCTTCCAGACACTACATTTTGGGAGGAACTATAGCAGGACTAGGCGCTGTATGACCCTGAGTCATAGTTATGTAGAATTAACATGCAATTACTTTCCCACTGCGGCTTTAAAAAGGCGCGTGCTTAGACGGGTTTTAGGGCAGGAGGCTAGGTAGTGTTGAGGCAATTTTATTCTCATATTAATTATTGATTTCAATGCAACATACAGTCATAAGAGTATGACAAGAAAGTGTGAACCTTATTTACAGTTGATGCGTGTGAGTACAGAGAAGAATTCAATTTCCCCTGGAAATGAAGAGTCATCCAGGAATACTACAAGAGTAAATCAGAGCATAATTGCAATCAAGACCTCTGAGTGCCCTAGCCATGGATGCTTAAAACTGGGAAGTAGGAAACAATAAAAGATTTTCTGAACAGGAGCCGGTAGTAGCTAATTATTAATAGCCATAAATGTAGTGGTATTTATAGTTGAAGTTTTTCTGTAGCACATATATTTTAGCAGAGTATTCAAGCTCTGTCATAGCAGATGGTCCTATTACCCAGTAGTACTCTTCATCACCACAACCAATTTCTCATACTATTGCTCACTAAATGAAGTTTCCCACCACTCATTCAGGCACCACTCATTCAGGCACCACGTGACCCAGCATTAAATGAAAATAAAGCTTCAATCCTCTACCCTTCACCTTCCCCGTATTGTCCCTCCACTTACTGAGTAATAAATGGGGAGAAGACCCACCACATTTCCTGTTTCTATTGTCTCATTCCTGTAGACCGATATCATGTTAGCCTGACAAGCTAAGGCTTTGGAGATCCAGTATTGGATGTCTGCAGAAGACTTTAAGTAAGGTCTGGGATGGCTGGTCATCAAGGATAAAGGTCCAGGCCTTTCTCTCTGACCCCTTCCCAAGTAATCAATCTTATTCAGAAGAGTGATCTTTACATCCATCTGAACCTGGGTATACAATTATAATGAGTCTTTCTTATCAGTCTTAAATTGGCAAACCACAGAATGCCCACATCAATAATCACCTTTATCTTGTTCCAAACCTCATCTATTGTCCAATGTATTTGTATTTGTCAAATATTCATAGGGAATGTTGATGTCTTTACTCCCTCTGCTAATACTGACCACTGATGCAAGAAGGATTGCTTGGGGGGACCACACTGACACATCAGTCAGTTCAAGGAAAAGACTTCTGAAAGAGAGATTTCATTCCTCGAAGTGGAAGGAGTTTAGGACAGTGTTTTCTTCAATACTCCTGTCTGTTACACAATTGTGTTGTCTTGTTGAGAACAGACAATAAAGTAATGAAGTCTTTCCTCAACAATCAATCAGGGATAGGTTCCTGTTCCTTAAAATCCTTGATTTATTAAATAATGAACTGGATGGAGATTCAGCTACTTTCTCTTTCAGCAACCTACAATGAAAATATAATGGACAATAGTTTGTATCTAGCTTTTCTTTTGACTTTGTATATATTCAAGGGAATATGTCAAATGTTTGGAACCCTCTTTTCACTAGTTCAAGGAATACTCTTCTGCCAAAGTTTATGTCTAGGTTTTTGGGGGAAGGTTGTTGAGGAGTACATGCACTAACATGACCATGGCATCATCTCCTCCAATATTCATTTCCCCAGTTTCCTTTGTTAGGCAGGCTTCTGGCTCATCTGCAGAAGGAAAGGATTGATCTGACCCCTCTTGACTGAGGATGAGTTGGTTCCCATTACTCAGGATTATGTCCAAAATGCTAGAATAAGTCTCCCCAGTGGGTATGAGGCTGATTCTGTCACATCTTCTTTCAGTGTCATATGTGTCATATGTCAGAGGATGTGGCTGGCAGCATGGCTGTTGAGAGGAGAGGTTTAAAAAAGGTTGGACTATCAGTTCAGGAATCTCAAATTATCCACTAGATGCTCATATGATCGTTACTGGTCTTCCTATTCTACTTGGTGCGCTGAGAACTATCTTAATCCATTAGAGTGTGAATTAGAATGAATTTTGGATTTCCTTCGAGATGGATTCAAGAAAGTGTTGGCAGTCACTATTTTATGAATACAATGGGTGTTGATAAGAGTTATAGCCCTTGGGGTAGCCCTGAAATGTAGTCCTTAGGCAGTTGATTGTTGAAGAGTTTCTCCTTGATTAGACCTCCTTTGAAATCAATAGATTACTCATGGGATGTTCCAATAGTCCTTAAGGCTTTGCAGTCTTCTCTCTTTGAATCTCTTTCTGAAGTAGACCTCAAACATGTGACATTTAAAGTTTTATTTTTAGTAGCTGTAACATTGGCACAAAGATTGGGTGAACTGGGTTCTTTGTCTATCAGACCTTCACAATTCTGGATATTTTCAGACAGATTTGTTTTCAAATTGGGGCCAGGATTTTTTTCTAAGGCATGGGCTCCTACCTTTTCTGTAATGAGAGCTACTTCTGATCAGTGACTATCATTGTGAGCTACTGAACCACTCACGCTTTGTTACCAGACACCCCTACGTCCAGCTTCATTGACTTTAAGGCTAATGTCTATAGAGCCAAATACTATGGGTTGAATAAAAAACTTTTGACTAGGAGCACTATGACAGGGCTGCCATGTGTGTCAGTGAAAGCTAGGTCTTTGGGGATGCATGAACGTGTGTGCATATGAATGGGATCTATGTGTATGGATGACTGACAGCCTGTGCTGTATGTACTTGTGGCACATGACATACCCTTTGCCATATGGCACCATTACATGAATAACACAAACATACAACCATTTTTTTATGGAGAAATTTAGTGCAGACAATTTTCTTCAAAAATGTTCGAAGTATGGAACATTTTTCTGCAATTTAAATTTCTCCCACTTATAAAAAATACTGTATTTTTCAGTTATACATATGGTGTAAATACAACCCTTTGAAATGGGAGAAAATTAAAATGAAGGGTTAACTTAATCATTAAGCTAACATCATTTGAATTTTCTCCTGTTCAGAGGCTTTCAGAAACATCATTTTTTTCTCATGGTCAAATATTGAGTTGGCATCGACCTTTGTTTAAGAGTTAAATTCCTCAGTGCTTCAGTTCTTCACTTCTGTGCCCCAGCCCCAGCCTGGGTCATAAATCTGACTGAGCACTGATCATTATCAGGCCCTGCTATCTGCAGTCTGATGATAATAATGCAAAATAAACACAGTTGTACCTTAACTTTAAAAGGAAAATGTGACCCTGTGCTTATTTAAAAATAAACTCAAGGCTGTCAGCTACTCTGAAGGTGTCTGGGAGCTACTGGGAGCTCGAAATAAACTGGCTGGAGACACCGGTTCTAAGGTTATCTCTGTTTTCATCAGGACCAGGAGATAACTCTGGTGTCTTTCTTTTCAGTTCCTGTGACTCCTTAAGAAGAATCTTTCCACACATAGGATGTGTTAAGCACAGTGAAAGTGCCCCTTACTAGATCTCAGTATTACAGACAACACATAACTTATTAGTCAATTTTGATTTATTTTGACATTGTTTAAAGGCTCTACTGCAACCTTGGGTAGATGGATTAAGAATCCAACCTCCATTGCTTTTGCCCCTCAGAATGTTTCTCTCCCAGGAAGACTATAAGGTAGATCCGATCGAGGTATAGCTATCTTGTGGACAGAAGCATGTGGGGCCTCTATTACATATAGATCAAAAGCAGCCATATTTGCCACTTTATCCACTTTTGTTTTACATTGCAGTTCAGATGTGGGAGACCTTAATTCAATGGTGTTTGGATCTAGAGTTCCAGCAGCTGCTATGCATTTGGTGACTGTTCTCTTTGTATCTTGCAAAACTTCCTAAAAATTGATTCATTCATTGCATCATCCAGAAATTGAGTTTCTATTCCTGTTGTAGTATAGCCTTCCTTGGAAAGTAATAGTATGAGAAAATGGTTGAGAAGGTAATAACTCAGTTACTTACTGGTACTCTTAATTACTCTGAATATACATTCTTGTACTAATACTTACTATCCTCCCTCCTCACCCACACACAACGTCACTTCCTTAAGTTCTGCGAGGACAGGTAGTGGGATGGGTCTTCTTCCTATTTATTGTTCAAGTAAGGAAGGAAAAATTTGAAGGGAAGGCAGAGGGAAAGGGGTTGAAGTTTTGTTTTAATTTTATGCTGGGTCATATGGTGCCTAGATGGGAAGTTGGACACCTCACTTAGTAGTTACTGGTAGGAGAAAAGGGTATTCAGAGTAATGAAATTTACTTGTATGTAATAAAGCCATCCCAATTAATAAAGGTTGAGAGGGCAAGTTTCCTCAATTTTTTCGCTTTTAGCATAACATGAAAAACTCAGCTGCCGACTCTAGCATGTTAATCCACCATTGACATTAGCACCTCTGTTTATATGGCGAATGGTATATATTAATTTTGTTTTGGACATTTGAAACGTTTTCCACAAGATCCCTATGTGAGACTGTGTTGCTTTTCACGCTGGTTTCCTGCAACAGAAATAGCTCCTCTAAAGCCACTTACAATATAACAGATGCCTTAAGATAATGAAGAGATAGAAAAGTGATCACATCCCTCTGCTGCAGACAATCAATGTAAGTCACTTTAAATTTGCATGGGAGACACCCACAATTGCAGCACCAGCAATTAGGCTATTTGAAGTGCGGAACAGGAAATAAATAAAATGGGTTTAGGTGATCCCAGAGGATATGATTAGCGCATTAAAACCACCCGGCATTAAACATTTGTGTGAAGAAATCATTAGAACCTCAGACAGGGCAAGAGATAAATCAGATTTAAAGGAAGATGAAGGTAAGATTAGTAGCAGGGTGTGAGACATGGTAACACAGGGAAAACTGAAAAACGAATACTGTCTCAAGAGACGGATTGTTAAAAATTAAATCAAAGAGGGTTGTTGGTGAGGTTGAAATAGATAAATAAGTGGAAAAAAACAGTGACCGATTGGCGTTTAAAAATCTTCATTACACGTCAACCTCGTCCCTTAGTTGTAATTTGACAGACATATTGCAACCAAGGCTCTGCTGTCACTGTGACCTAAAGCACGAGTAGAAAGATGTCTCGATATAAAGTGGAAACAAAATGTAAGTCCTGTGATGATTTTGATTACCCTATGATGAAGTAAGCACACAATGAGGAAACGGATGGTAAATATAATTTCTTTCTTTGTTTTAATGATGGCTGTTTTGTAAAGCGCAAAACTAACTCAAGTGGGTTTCACGGCGCTCTTCGTCAGTAGGTTAGGTGCGTTTACACTTTCTGCATATAATATATAAATGAACTGAAGTGTAGAGGTTTGAAGTCTTCAACAGCATTAGATTGTTAAAAAAATGATGAAGTGCAAGGGTCGTAACTAGTAAATAATACATGTGTGAAGCTCCCATCCTTCCACCAGTAAATGAACTTGTAATCAAAATGAAGATCTTTGGGCCTGATTCACAAAGGTAAACTTAGACCAAAAGTCTAAGTTTAGACCTGAAGTCTAACTTTACTACAAGCAAAGTTAGACTTTTGGTCTAAGTTTATACCAAAAGTCTAATTTAGACCAAAAGTCTAACTTTAGTAGTAGTAAAGTTAGACTTTAGGCCTAAACTTAGACTTCAGGTCTAAACTTAGACTTTTGGTCTAAGTTTACCTTTGTGAATCAGGCCCTTTGTATTTATTCCTGTCATATGATTACTACAGCAATTGCAGAGTAATTCTATTGAAAGCCGATACATGCAAATAGCCCTGCTGCTGTTGATAGAGTATACAGAAGAATAAGACTTTAAGAAGGAAATGCCACATACCGCTGTCAATCGTTCAAACATGGCACAGCAAGAACAGCTGAAATCGTATTTATCAATGCACATACAAAGCATGGTTCTGATTATAGTATTAGCGGCTGTAGCAACAAACCTTCCTTAATGAAAGCTCAAATGAAAAATGTCCT
The DNA here is from genome assembly GCA_963921515.1 of Calotriton arnoldi. Classification (NCBI taxonomy): domain Eukaryota; kingdom Metazoa; phylum Chordata; class Amphibia; order Caudata; family Salamandridae; genus Calotriton; species Calotriton arnoldi. The sequence continues at coordinate 1,860,596 of CAWUFW010000650.1, read as the reverse complement.
GCATCGCACAGATTCATTTGTTCGCATCATTTGCTTTTAGACTGTTGCTTATGTTGCGCTTTCTTCTGCAATCTGTTGTAAAGCAGCCATGGATGTAAGTTTTTCTACTTATGGGGCCAATAAATTTGCTTCTTCTGTGTCACTTTAACTTGACCCTGTCTTCGGTGTATGTGATGTCACGCTCAATAGGTCCCCATCCAGACGTAATGAATGAGCATTCAACCTGATACCAAGGATATCTTTGTGTGTAAAGAGAACATTATTTTTATTGCTGTCAGAAGTCAGTTGCTAACCGGTAAAATGCTAAGTTCTTGCTTTTAAAAGTTCTGTTAGTTTCTCAGAAGAGATATTAGAAAAATACAAGAATTCAAACTAGGACAGCGAGAATCTACAGGGCAATTACGTTTTTTTAGCAGGGCCTCTCTTGTCCACTCAGATTTTTAGGTCGAGCATTCGAGACCTCTTGTATATACTTTAGTGTGTATGTACTTTGTGGGCTCTGGAGATCAGCCCTAGGACTTGTCTGCTTTCGCTTAGGGACTTTTTTTCTGTTCAACTGCCTCTATTTAACTGTCTTGATAGAAAACGACCAGTAGAAGTCAGTAACATACCAGAATTGCTTTCTGCTTGTTCAACTGCCTCTATTTAAATGTCTTGATAGAAAACGACCAGTAGAGGTGAGTAAAATACCAGAATTGCTTTCTGCTGAGGGACTTTCTTTTTTTAATTTTTCTGGCAACTGCCTCTATTTAACTTTCTTGATAGAAAACGACCAGCAGAGGTCAGTAAAATACCAGAATCACTTTAGCATTCTCTAGATTCCAGTCCATAGAAATTGTCTTTCACGAGCACCCCTAGACAATCTTGTATTTTCAGTGATATGACCACCGAAGTCCCTGATTTTATATTAAAAACAGTGTTTTGGGCTATACCATTTCCCGCTGAAAGGCAATACTTATCTCCATGTGTTCCCATACCTAGCGTGTCACGCAGTTTTTTGCTTACTTTCCCTCCATGTTAAAGAACAGTAGATGGTTCAGCACCCAGGCAAATGTGCTGCATAGCTAAATACATATAAGGTCTCAAAGGCGAGACCGATTTCATTGGAAATGCTTGTTTATTCTCTGTATTGCCACAGCCGTCCCAAAGCAGCCATCAACTTCCGGGCTTTTGATAACACTATTCATTTACATAACAGCTCCTCTCAACAGTGGAACAGCAAAGAAGCAGAGTGAAAACGCCATTAATGAGTAAAGTGCAGGGTAAAAAGCGAATGTGAAATAGAGAATTGAAAAAACATTAATAATAGTTGGAGCATCGAATAGTGATCAGGTGAATATTAACATTATTTTTGTCGTGGGAGTGGGGAGTATAATTAGAGCAAAGTTAACGGGGAAGCAAAACCACATGAAATATTTCCACATATGGGAACCTCACTGCGCAAAAGCTCGTAAATTTCAGTTATGTAGAATTATTGGCGAATGCATTTGACGGTGATGACAGGTGCTCAATCCAGCATCTGGGTCAGGATGACCAGGGAGCTTTCATTTGTCATATTGTGTGTGGCCTTTGTATTTTATTTTGGTTGGTGTTATTTTTTTATGTTTTTCCAAAGTGTTCTCACTAGATCGGCAGTTTCAAATAAACTGAAATTGCTGTGGTACTTTACTCATACGGTAACTCCTCACGGAGCATTACTGCACAGCAAATACAGTGGGTTATAATTGCAATCATTTTTAAAAATAAGCTGATTTGCTAAATCAATTATGTCATTTGTATAACTGTAAATGAGGACTGATGTATTGCATCTAGATAGCGCAAAAGGTCTGGTGCTCTTTTTCTACCATCACTTTATAAATTCAGACGAAGACAGTAGGAAAGCAAATCTATAACTCATCTGTACTGAAAAGCAAACAGTAGAATGGAACTCAATATATTTCACATTTCTTCACTTACCGTAGAATATGCTGCACACTATTCTTTTCATTCTTCATTTTCTCTCAAAATTTCATGAGGGAAGAGTTTGCAACCAGTTCTCACACAATCGTCATTCCAACTTCTCTTGCCATTTGTTTGTGCCTCCAGTGCCTTTCTTTCTTTGGCAACTGCACTTTTGTCTATTCTCGTGACTTCTCATTTCAAACAGTTTCTTGTTTTTATCTCCTGTATCTTTTTGTTGCTTTTGAATTAGTCCGTGTCTTCCTCTCCTTTATCTCTTCAGTCAGTACGCTGAGTACTGTCCTCACCAAGCTGTTCACTTACGTTTTTAACGCAGATCATCTGCTGGCTGGTTCTTCTTCCTTTTATCTTCCTCTTTAGTTTGCTGTTCCTCAGTGGATTTCTCTTGGCCCTCTCCTGTTTTCTGCATCAATTATCACTTTGGATCCTTCTATGTCATTAATGAATGTCTCCTATCATATCTACTCCAAAAACTCCCCAATCTTTCTATTGTTTTCCTTTCCATATTCAACCCTATGGCTCTAGTTCCTCACAGCTCACTGCAGTGCGACTATGGATGACCCGACCTTTCCTTCATCTCACAGCAAAATTGAAAAACACATTTTTCCGGCCCAATCCATTCCCTGTCTTACCCATCTCGTATTCTTTTCCCTCTTTCCATTCTACCTCTTCCCTTAGCCTGATTGTCACCTTCAACACTTCACATTAATTTTCAGTTCACATTTGCTGTTTCCTGCACCTGTCTCTTTCATTTCATTAAGATCTTAGAAATTCCTCATCTAGACCTTTCACACTTTACAAGCAGCCACATTTCTAATCGCTTTTGTAACTTCTCATCTATACTAGAGTTCTTACCTACTCATCCGATTCCCTGGCTCCTATCAGTCTCTAGTCTTTTGCTTAAGCTTTCCTCATAGATACATTTTAGCTAATTTCCCTTCCTTCAGCTGGCTCTCGTCTGTCATCTCAATTCTAATTATCGCTGTTAGAAGTGGGGGTCTCTAGTTGGCAATGGTTTGCACCTTCGTCCAAGTAGGGACCCTTGCTTCTAGTCAGGGTAAGAGAGTTACGCCATTAGACAACTCCTGCTCACCCCCTTGGCACAAGCAGGCATGCTTATCTCAGAGGCAGTATGTAAAGCATTTGTACACACATACAGTAACACAGTGAAAGCACTACAAATGGACACCACACCAGTTTAGAAAAATTGGAAATCTTTATCTAAACAAAACAAGACCAAAACAACAAAAATCTACCATACATATATCAAGATATCACCAAAAATAGGTTATTCACAAAAATAAAGCTTGTACAACAAATAGCTCCAACTGGGGCTATTATAATAATAAAACTTTATTGCATGATTAATTAAAATCTTACAATTAGAAAATCATCAATACACAGCCATTAAAACATAACTATAAATCCAAGATCCATCTTAACCCCTAGACTAACAATATCCACAGCAAATAATAGAGAATACATTATATACACTAATTTAGTTGATCATTATTGCAAGTCAACAAGGCACATCTTAAAATGGGAATAATTTACAGTTATAAATGTATTACTTATGTGCAAATTCGCATGTGCAATTCAGAATTCTTCTCTAGCTATTAGTAACTTCCAAATTTACTATGCTCAAATCACTGACTTCCAATTTCTTTTTCGCAAGAATCAGAAATTTGGTAAAATTTGCATTCATTATATCCATAGGCTTAAAACAAACTACCAAGGCTTGTCTACATGATCGTACACCTCTATCAATAAAACAATTCTTTAAATATCTCATTCTGGGGCTATTACGAAATCGTGACAGATTAAAATCACAAAGTAAGGCGCAACGCCAGGTGCTCGGCATCGGGCCGGAGTCACATGGACCTCAAGGAACAGTACCTTGGCAAACGATGAAAACAAGGACGATGCACGGCATCGGGGAGGTGACGCTTCGTTGGCACCTGGCAGCGTCGATTCCTTACGACAACAAGGGAGGTGAGGTGTTGGTTCCTGACTCCGATGCAGGGGAGTTGAGGCATTGGTTCCTTACTGTTGCCAGGGAGTTGACGTCGCGGTGTCATTGAGGCGTCGGTTCCTTACGACGATGCGGGGTCGATGGATTCGGGAGGTCTCCCATGTCAGGTATCGGCTATGCGAGGATGAGGCACTTGCGTTGGTGAGGTCGGGGCTGCGGTGCAAGTCAGGGTAGTGCGTAGTGAGGGTCACGAGCAGTGCCCTTGGCTCCGGTGCAGCCAGTGGCCTCGGTGACGACTTCAGAGTCAGTACGGTATGGCATCAGCAGGTGTTGGTGCTGCGGTGCAAGTCAGGGCAATGCGTTGTGCAGTTCACGAGCGGTGCCCATGGCTTCGTTGCAGGTCTCGGCATCGCTCACTGGCATCGGTGTTGCTATTTCCCTCTGTGGCAGGTGAAACAGCAGTTCCAGATGCAGGAGAACAGAGGGAGTGAAGTCTTTGTGTCCCTGAGACTTCAGAACATGAGGCAAGCTCTACACCAAGCCCTTGGAGATCTTCAAGCACGATGCACAGCACAGTTCAGTCTTTGTCCTCTCCTTGGCAGAAACAGCCACTGCAGGCCAAACCCACACAACACACAGCAAAGAGACAGTACTTCTCCTTCAGCTTTCCCAGCTTTTCTCCTTGGCAAAGGTTCCTCTTGAGTCCAGAAGTATTCTAAAGTTCTGGGCCCCCATATTTATACCACATTTTCCTTTGTTCTCTTGTGGCAGAGAGTCTATTAGCTCAGTCCAAACCAGTTCTACCCTCTCTGATCCAGCTTCCTGGCAGCAGGTGGAGACAGCATTGTGCACAAGAGACAGGGCCCATTCTGGTGCAAAGAAATCTCCTCCCACTACTCTAAAATCAGCCCAGGTCTATTCAACTCAGATATGATTCCTCCAGGGAAGGCAGGACACACCTCAAACCCCCAGTGGCTGTCTACAGTGAATGCACATCCCCAGCTCCCGCCACTCCAAAACCAGACAGTCAATACACAACCCAGCAGAGGCACATAGGATGGCTAAGAGAGAAATGCTCACTTTCTAAAAGCGTCATGCTTCAAACACACAATTTAAAAACCATATTTACTAAAAGATGTGCTATTAAGTTCTGAGTTTAGAGAGCATAAACTCCATTTTTCTATCTTTGCCCTATGGGAAGTTATGCATGTAAGATGTTACAAAGTACCTCCCATTCTATCCTATGGGGACAGATAGCCTCTCAATAGTGAAAAACTAAATACACTGTATTTCACTACCAGGACATGTCACATGCACCAGTACATGTCCTGCCTTTCACATACCTTGCACCCTGCCCACAGGGGTACCTTGGGCCTACCTGAGGTGTGTCTAACATGTAAGAAAAGGGAAGGTTAGGGCCTGGCAAGTGGGTGCACTGTCCAGGTCGACATGGCAGTTGAAACCGCATGCAGACCCAGGTCTGAGACACCTTTGAAAGGCTGCCTGTGTGGGTGGCACAATCAGTGCTGCAGGCCCACTAGCAGCATCTGATTTACAGGCCTTGGGCACAAACAGTGCACTATACTAGGGACTTAGTAGTAAATCAACTAAGCCAAACATGGAAACACCAATCCATAAACATAATTTACATGGAGAGCGTATGCAGTTTAGCACTGAATAGCAGTGGTAAAGTGCCCAGAGTCCTAAAGCCAACAAAAACAGGGTATCAAACAGGAGACCAAGAAGCAAAAAGTCTGGAGGTAAACCCAAGGACAAAGCCATCTCTAACAATTGCTGTTTAGTTTTTAAGCATATTCATGCCCTTATACCTCCTTGTCTCTCCTATATTATTTACAACTACTCACTTTCTAGGAATATTTACTCTATTTTGGAATTTCTGATAGCTACTCCTCACCTAAGTGTTTCGTTCCATTTCTTTTTGCACCCTTGTCACTCACAAGCTTTGGAATTCTCCTCTTCACAGTCGCACCACTCACACATATACTCTTTCCACGCACTGCTGAATCACACATTCACCACACTTCAATCGTATTGTTAAATCTCTCTTGTTATTCAGTTGCTTTAATTCTTACATCATGTATGTGTTTTGTTAATATCTTTGCGTCAGGAGACAGTCCAGTACATGGTATAACAGGTACAGATATTTAGTTACAATTTACTTTCTGAGGGGCATTGAACTCCAGTTTTTCAGATTAGTATTAGAACCAGGAATCATTTATTGTTTAGTGTGTCATTGAATAATACCCAATATATTGTTCCTATTACTCTGATGAAACTCTTGACCAACCTTTCAATTTTCTTTAAGGTAATGGACATTTGTTGTAGCCTGAGAAGAGAACGGGTTACTGACAAATTTAGATCCATAAACTGTGTGACCAAATATGACAACACATTAAGAATCAGAGTCCGTACCTTGAAGTTGAAAATGGATTTATTATAAACTCAAAGCCAAGGTAATATAAATCAGACACAAACACATACATAAAATATACAGAACTATTAAAGGAAGACCAAATTGACGTACAATATTGGTACTTAACTTAACAGCAAAGAACAAATCAAGATTTCCATAATTGCAATGCAAAAGATTAAGAACACAATATGGTAAGAGCATTGATTAGCGAACTTTGCACTAGTGGGGCAATGCCACCCAGAAAATCAAGATGATGCCATTACTGCAGTACCCCTGGGGTTCTTTTATAAACCAGATGTGGAGCAACTTGTTCATCCAGACAATGGACCACCCCCAGCAGATTGGTATAAACCCTTCACACTGACTAATAGTTTCTCATCTCTTAGAAGATGCAGCGACCTCAACTGACCACACCAGACCGTAGAATATAAACCATGTGACAACAATGGTATACAAAATACCAAATATTTAATTAATCAAGAATCCGATTTAACCGAGGGACTACCGCATACAAACCTGATGGTAGGAACATGGAATATCGCAGGTATAAAAAATAAGTTGAACGATGAAGCATGGCTTGAATCAATTAAAAACTACCAAATCATCTGTTTACAAGAAACCTGGCCCACAGAATCTTTACATATTGATGGATTTTCCACGATCATTACCTTAGCAGCTCCATCCCGGAATGGAAGGGCTAAAGGAGGACTTGCTGTTTTGGTTTCTGTTACATCATCCCTATTTATAAAGAAAGTCTACACTGATTCAAAAAATGTTCAATTCTTGTGGTTTTTAACTTCTGATAATCAGTGCTTTTTAATGATTAATTTTTACAATAATGTTTTTGATAACACCAGAAATGAGGTCATGATGGCACTTGAGAAGGAGCTAGACGTATTTATAAAACACATTAGAAGTGATTGTTTCGCCATTTGGGCGGGGGATTTTAATAGTAAGAAATGTGACAAATTGGAAGGAGAAAACTGTGGTTATAGGAATGAGTATGAGCAAATGTATTCCCATTTCCCACATAATCTGTACAGAGAAACTATTAATGGTGCTATGCACAAATACAATTTAGAATTATTGGAACAGTCCACTGCAGAGGGTCAATCTCAGGTACCAACTTATGAGGGCCACAGACAGCCTTCAATCATCAACCATATATTGATCTCAGAGTCTGGACGAGGGCAGATAGTGAAATTAGAGGTAATAGAAAGTCCCTTCAGTGATCGTCACCCGCTAGTTCTGACTCTTAGACTAAATACGATGCCCCGGGAGGAGGCTTGTTTAGCCCCCAATATTGCAACACAAGGATAGAATGGCATCAGCATTAAATAGTAAGGTGTAAATCCAATAGTCTTTTTAGATAAAATAGTGCTGAATGTCAATATGATATTGACATTTGCAGAAAGGGAGATTCCTCTGGCTTGCATATCATTAGGGCTTTCGATAATATTACCTCTGCAATCTCGGAAGGCCTTAAAATTAAGAATAAAAAGACAGTTACCAAAAATGCTAGTTGGTTTGACTATCAATGCACCAAAGCCAACTAGGCCATAAAAAATGTCCTAAAGGTTAGAGCAAGAGACAGCGAACAAATAAAAACACAAAGGAGGTCTTATAAGCAGACCCTCAATAGAAGGAAAAAAGAAATACAAGACCAGGCTTGGGAAAAATTAGCTCAAGCGGCTTATACACTGAATGCCCCTTTACTATGTAAAACTATTAACCACCCCTATTTTAAAGACCATTCTGCAGCAAAAATCGAGAGTCTTGTCCAGCCCTCAGACTGGTTAAAGTATTTTGGACAGATTTTTATTCCAAATAATGAAACTTTTATATCATCAGATAATAGAAATTTTATAATTATGGATTCCGCTAACTTGATTCCTATCACTGTGGATGAGGTTTCAGTTGCCCTAGATAGATGTGTTAACCTGGACCCGATGGGGTCCCTGTAGATACCTTTAAGACTGACATAGGTTTTTGGGCCCCAATTTTACAAAGAGTATGTAATGCTGCAGGGAGTGGCTTTGTTCCCGCAACTTGGATGGAAAGTATTATAGTACCGATTTTTAAGAAGGGCGATAGAGGCGATGCCAAATGCTATCGCCCTATTTCCCTTCTTGACACAACATCAAAATTGATGTGTAGAATCCTTTTGGAGAGCCTGGAAATTTGGGCAACTGATAATTAATTCTTACAGACTCACAGTATGGATTCAGAAGGGATATAGGGACTGTTGAGCAGAGTATCAACCTCCACCTAATAATTAGTAAATACACAGCTGTAAAAAAGAGCCATTTGCACTTGTGTTTTGTCGATCTCACAAGTGCTTTTGACTTAGTAAATCATGCAAAATTATGGCAGACTTTGGCTGTGATGGGTGCTCCAAGTGACACCAGTGCCTATCTGTCACAAATATATAAACGATTAACCACAAGAGTCCGATATGGACCTGGAGGAGACTGTACTACCCATTTTAGAGTAACACATGGGATTAGGCAGGGTTGTGTCCTTGCCCCACTCTTGTTTTCCCTATATATAAATGGAGTGGATGAATGCCTGCAAAAGTTAAGGGCCAATGCCCCTAGAGTTGGCAACCGCGTCACCCCTATTCTGCTTTATGCGGATGACGCTGTTTTGATGTCTAGAACTGCTAACGGGCTCCAGTGCTTAATTAAGAAATCTGCTGAATATATGCAGTAATACTCAAGCTGAAAAAAACATTCCCAATGGTTTGTGGAAAAGGGAAGCAAAAGACTAGGACACACCATGTCAATAGGGTGCCCATTGCAGAAAAACATTCATTTTTGAATTTAGGCCTGTTATTTACATCAAAGGGCCATTGGGAACCCCACATTGCCTCGTGGAAGTCAAAATTTACATGGATAACAGAGGCTATTTTCAGATTTTCCAGAAAAATGGGGAACAAGCCAATTAGGGAAATTCTGATGCTTTACAGGAGTAAGTGCCTTACTGGAACTTGTTATGGTGCTGTGCTATGGGGAACGGCTAACCATGCTATTCTTCAGACCCAAGATAACATCTTCTTAAGAAGATTGTTAGCCGTTCCCAATTCTACCTCCACATATAGAGTTAATAAAGAGCTGGCTGCCCCTTACATTGACGATTATATTAGTGCAGCAGGCCTTACTGTCTGGTATGGGATCTGGAGTAAGGAGGGAACCAGATTTACGCAGGAAGTTATTAAGGACTGCCTCGCCCTTGAGCATGGTAAAAAAAATTCCTTGTTGATGTTATTAATAATCTTTTAAACAAATATACTGAGAACATTGATTTTAATAATCCCACAAAAATCCTTGGCTATAGCAAAAAGGAACTAAAAACTGGGCTCATAGAATCGAGAGAATGGCTAAGAGAAGTTGAGGCAAACTCGAAACAGATGACCAGGGCGTATTGTGACAGGCCCATTGGATCAGGGATACAGTGTTACCTAATCCAGGTCACAAACATAAAACATAGATTTTATCTCAAAAGGTTGGGAATGGGGACCATTCATATTCTAATAGCCTTTCCAACCATGAGCAAGTGGGACCAAAACCTTCCAAAGTGCCCCTGTGATGGAAAATCGGACCAGACAACCTTACATTTTAGCTTATTCTGTGATATTTACAGAGATATTAGGAAGAGTATTTTACGCCCATTATTTTTAAAGGAAAAACTGTACTTTTATAAAATTGCTTTTGATTTTGTCTGTTATCTTAAAAATTAGAAGGTTTGCAATGCGGTGGTGGTCTATATCCCAAAGGCAATTAAAAGGAGAAAGCTTAATTTACAACTTGAGGCTCTACTTTATGAAGAAGATAGGATACATACTGATTAGTGATGTTTAGGAATGTCATGTTCCTTACATCTTATATATTTTTGCACCTAGGCACTTTATGCACAAAATTACTTCTTGTACTTAATTTCTGATAGATAAAATATTAAATTGTGCTTATCGTGTTTACCTATTTATAGAATGATTTTAAACTCCTATGGGTTTTATTGTACCGATTATGATAAACTGTAAAGAGGATTACTCTTTTTAGAATGCTTTTATGGTTGTATCATTTTTAACCGAATAAACCTAGGGGCATATTAGCAAGACCCACGTTAAAATTATCGCCGTTTTAGCGGCAGGAAACTGCCGCTAAAACGGCGATAATGGGCTTGCTAATATGCGTTATAGAATTCCAATAGAAGCCCAGGTTAGATGTGCAGGACATCTAACCTGGGCTTCTATTGGAATTCCATAACGCATATTAGCAAGCCCATTATCGCCGTTTTAGCGGCAGTTTCCTGCCGCTAAAACGGCGATAATTTTAACGTGGGTCTTGCTAATATGCCCCCTAATTTTATTTGAGTGGACGAATGGTTTTTATCCTTCTCCCCATACATCGGAAAGAATTGCAGTATCTAGCTATCTCTACACCAAACTAAGAGTTAAGGAAACCCTATTAATCCAGAAGCAAAAAAAGGTGTAAACATCAGAACTTCTGTAGAAGTTCTGTAAGCAAAAGATCATGTATAGCAAAAAGCCACACAATCAGAAGTCAGGAGAGATCTGTAACTCTCGAAGTCTAAAAGAAATCTCCCTGACTACAAGATAAGTTCACTAATTAGAAAAACACAGAAAGTTCGAGCCACATGACCTCACATTATCCAACCTCATTATTTCCAATTTCCATGAAGAGTTCCAGCGCCAGGTATAATACTCCCATTTTCCAGTCTTCGCTTTTGAGGCATCCTTAAATTCCTCCCTTTGACAGATATCACCAAATGGTAGCACTCCCTTGTTCTTCTCATTAAATTTCATTGACCTTGCCAGTTCTTCCTCACATCACTATCTTAAAATACAATATTCTTTCACTAACTAAGAATGCTTTGGTCTGCACCTGCAAAAGGGAAAAATATATTGCAAACAACTTTCACATTCAATGTTAAATGTCCCAATTGTAGGCTCAAGGCTCACATTCACTCTAACTTAGCAAGTTACTTTCAATCGCATATAATTGTGCAACACACATACAATCCTGTAAATACATTAATATCTATAAGGTTATTCCACTATATTGCACTTTCGCACATGAATATATATATTTTTTCAAATATCTTTTTATTGGTTTTTAAAGATATTGAGATACACAAATATGCAAAAATAACATGTAGGGGAAGAAGACCCCGATGCACAATATCATCCAAACAGTACAGTGTGCTAATAGATCGTATACAGTTTGTGAACTAGGAATCAGCGATTTCCGAATAACTTTAGCAGTCAACTTTCGCCTCTCCCCTACCCCCGCCCCCCACCCCCAAAACAGAAGAACATAAGAACTTAAACTAAGGTGTCACGGTCAATAATACAATAACTCAAACAATTGCTGTAAAAGGTCGCTGTCCAGGAAGCGGGGACCCCTCCATCTTAAACTTCCTTTCCACAACTCGAGGGTGTTAGTGGCAGTTCTAGATATTGAAGAGATGCAGAGCTCGTAGCCTCGGACCGCATGCAAACAGGGGCAGTCCCTTGGATAAGTATTCTACCAGGGGGGCCCACACATAGTCGAATCCCTTGCGGGTGTCTTCTACAATGTCTGCCATTCTCTCCATCGCCAGTGCCCGCCACAATCTGTCGTGCCATTGCGTAAGGGAAGGGGCCTCTAATTTCTTTCAAGCTGCGGCCACTGCCATCTTGGCCGCCCCGAGGCAGAGCCACATTACCGAGCGGTCCCCTTGCGTCTGGCGCTTCAGCTTGGTGTCCTGGATCCGCAGGAGTGTGTGTTCTATCATGTCTGGAATCGGGTAACCCAAGATCTAATTGATTTGAGCTAGAACCTCCTTCCAAAAAGGCTTGATGTGGGGGCAATCCCACCTGATATGCCTAAAGTTACCTACCTGCCCGCAACCCCTTCAGCACCTGTCTGAAGCGTAAGGGAAGATGGTGTGTAGCTTCTGAGGGTGTAGAAATCGTACATAATTTTGTAATGGGCCTCCCGTAAAAACATAGAGCGGTTAAACTTGGGAATATCCCTATATAGTGAGGACCATTGTTTCTCCTGTAGTGGGGTGTCCAATAGTGTATCCCAGAATCCTTGGTGTCTCAGGGTGTGTGGGGAGCTCCGCGTCTGTAGAAGGGAGTAGAGAAAGGAGATGGTACCCTTCAAGGAGGCCCCAGACTGGGCAAATTTCTGAATGGGGAGTAACTCCCTGGTAGCGGCCATCCGTACCTGCGGTTGCAGAGCCCAGTGTTTAAGCTGTAAATAACGAAATTCCTCAGCAGGTGGGAGCTGAAATGCCCTGGAGCACTCCGGGAAGGAGAGCAGTTTCCCACCCTCGAACAAATGAGAAAGCGCAAGGAAACCCCCCTCCCGCCAAGCGTCGAAGGGACCTTCTGTAATGCCGGGGGGAATTCTGGATTGAAGTGTATGGGCGTCTACGGGGAAGGAAAGGTGGTGAGGGGAGTGGTTCTGTTCAAAACGTCCCACACCCCCAGGGTGGTCGCCGTGGGCGTGCTGATGTAGGCGTTGCGTGGCCGATGCTGTTTGTGTTTCCACAAGAGGTCCCAGATCGTTCTCCCTGTTATTTGTCTATTCATATGGAGCCAGAGTTTTTTCGATTCACGAAGGGACCACTCCGTGATCACCCTCAGTTGGGCCGTCCTATAGTATCCCAGGAAGTCCGGAAGGGCCAGCCCTCCCTCCCCCCTCGGCCGCATCAGCATTCGGTTGGAGAGTCTTGCCCTCTGCCCCTGCCAAATAAACTTGGTGACCATTGTTTTTAATTCGGAGAACAGCGCCCTATCCACTGGGATCGGAAGGCCCTGGAAGAGATACAGTAAACGCAGAAGGATATTCATTTTTATAGCGTTTATCCTACCTATCCACGAAAGGTAGGCCGTCCGCCATCTGGCAAAGTCTGGTTTAAGTTGGCGCAACAGTGGGGGGAGGTTCGCCCTATAGAGGTGCTCTAGCTTGGGGGTGAATTTTATGCCCAGGTAGGTGATGTCTTTGTGGGCACTACGAAAAGGGGTCGCGCCCTCAATAGCCCGCATGGTTTCTTTAGGCACTGTGAGGTTCAGGAGGAAGGATTTCGAGAGGTTCACCTTGAAGCTCGAGGCCCGCTCATATGAGGTGAGCTCTGCCAGTATCGCAGGAAGGGAAGAGTGCAGTCTCATGACAGGTAGGAGCACATCATCCGCGAAGAGGGATATCTTGTGTTCATCCGTGCCGAATGGAACTCCCCCTATGTCCGGGTTGGAACGAATGGGCTCCGCAAAGGGTTCGATGCTGAGCGCAAATAGGAGGGGAGATAGGGGGCAACCCTGGTGGGTGCCCAATGAGAGATTGAAAGATTCCGAAGCCACACCGTTTACCAGGACCTTAGAGCGCGGCGCATGATAATTCGCTTTGACCATCCCAATAAAGGATTCGGTGAAGCCGAACCGACGGAGAGTGTGGGTCAGAAAGGACCAGTCCACCCGGTCAAAAGCCTTCTCCGCGTCCAGCACGAGAAGGACCGTGTGGATCGCCTTCCTTTGCGCCTTCTCGATGATGTGGACTACTCGTCGCAGGTTGTCATGTGTTTGTCTCCCCTTGATGAAGCCCGCTTGGTCGGCCTGCACCAAGAAAGGCATAATGTTTTCCAGGCGGGTGGCCAAGATTTTTGAGTAGAGCTTGGCGTCCAAATTTAGGAGCGCTATCGGCCTGTAAGAGGCGCAGTGGGAGGGATCTTTCCCTAGTTTGGGGATGACAGAGATCAGGGCTGCGCCCATCGAGGGGGTCACCTGTTGCTTAGTGGCGATATCATTGAAAAGCGTTACCAGGCGAGGGACGATATCCGGAGCGAATGAACGATAGAAGTGGGCGTTAAGGCCATCAGGGCCAGGCGCTTTTTGGAGCTTAAGCGAATCGATCGCCTTCTGAACCTCTTCAGCGGTGAAGTGGCTACTCAGCTCTTCGTTGGTGAGAGCGGGTACCTGGGGCAGGGTGAGGCCCTCTAAATATTGGTCTTGGGCTCGCGAATCTGGTTGGTCTGCCGTGTACAAGGTGTGATAGAAGTCCCCAAAGGCCTTGGCCTTACCCGACTCGCTCTGGTGATGAATACATTTTTAATTACTAGAGCAACTGACCATGTTATAGGTGCAACACCAACACTCAAATAATTCATTCTTTCCTAACCTATGGAGAATGCGCTGCAACAAATGCATTTTAGCGCAACCCCAGTACAATCTTAGCCTGTAGATGAATTTTGTCGATGGTCCAGCTGTTTCTAAAAGAAAAATAGTTAATGCACATACTCATTTAGAACACTACATTGCTGCAATTTCTATACTAGTGCACTACATATACTGATTATAATTGTATTATGTGAGTACATGAGGCCAAAAGTACACACATATATGTGGCCTTATCAAGATAAAAGTGTGGAGCAAAATTATGCTACTCCAACCTGATACACAAGATTCACAGTTCTATCCCTAACAGCCCATTTTGGGCAGGTTCAAGCTATTCTACCTGTAGATCACCTCAGCTCCCACCATCCTATCCACGCCACCCTGATTTTATCAAACTTGCTAGGGCAGCTTCTGCCGGTGGATATATAGTCTTTTCTGTCATCATACACCAGCCCACTTTCACTCATCCACCATGGCCTTAATGGACTTCCCATTTATGTGCAATGTCTCTTTTTGCCACTTTCAGGCCTAGATTAAAATAGCATTCCAATCTCCTGTGCATTCCATTCAACCAGCAGTATAACCTGAAACTTTCCCGGTAGTGATAGCCCTAGTGTGGCCTCTATTTCAGTGCACAGTCTCCTCCAGTATTTCTCTACCACTGCGCAGCTCCAAATTACACTTATGAATGTACCTTTTGACTAATTTCCCCTTAGGCATATATTGGTAACCAAACTGAAAAATCACTCACGTGTACCCTAGTTTTGTATATATTCTTTAGCATTTTAGTTGAATATGTCAAAATCTCGATCTGATCCACAATTCATATGGATGCATATATTGTTGTCAGCTAGGCATATCATTTATCATCCACTTCATCCACATCTCTTACACATCGCTCCCCCTGTTAATCTAGGTTTTTCCTGGGTATTCACCATAAGGTCGTATTTGTGCAGGAAATTGTTTTTTTGACTAGTCTAACTCCCATCAATCTATATTCTAGTGATTAATACTCAAGTCTGTTAGTCGTGTCCTTCATGCTCAGATTAATTGTGCTTCTGAGTTGTGAATATTTGAACCTTTGCGAGTCATGTAGGCAATATGCAGTTTGTTCTTGTTCAAATGGTAGAATGCCTTTTGAACACCATACATCCCAGAGGGTTAATGTTGCAATTGCGTCATGTTGGACCTGCTTCTCTTTGTCGTGTCATCCCCAAACGTTTTGCCTTCCTCCTCCATTTTTCTGACCTTGTTTTTTCTTGCCTTAAGACTCTGGGCACTTTAACACTGCCAACCAGTGCTAAACTGCTTGTGCTCTCTCCCCTAAAAATGGCTACATTGGCTTATACCCAATAGGCATATTTAATTTACTTACATGTCTCTAGTAAAGTGGCGCTATATGTGCACAGGGCCTGTAAATTAATTGCTACTAATCGTTCTGCAGCACTGATTGTGCCACCCACTTAAGCAGCCCTTAAAACATGTCTTAGGCCTGCCAGTGCAGCCTGTATGTGTGCAGTTTTAAACTGCTATTTCAACCTGGCAAAATAAATCTTTTTCTAGGCCCAAACCTTCCTTTTTTAATACACATAAGTCACCCCTAGGGTAGGCCCTGGACAGCCGACAGGGCAAGGTGCAGTGTATTAAAAAAGTTGGACATGTACTTTTAAGTTTTACATGTTCTGATAGTGACAAACTCTTAAATTTGTTTTTCACTACTGCAAGGCCTATCTCTCATACTGGATAACATTGGAGTTGCATAATTATATTTTCAAATGGGAAGAGATAGCCAGTTCATGCTTGAGGTCTCTGGAATCACAATTTTAAATCCTCACTTTAAGGGGAAGTCATATTATAAATTGTAACTTTGAAAATGCCACTTTTAGAAAGTTGCCATTTCCCTTCCTTAGCCACTAAGTGCCTACAGCCTGTCTCTGGTCACTTGACTAGGTGTAGATGACAGTTGGGTTTGTGTAATCCTCCTAGACAGTCGCACATTATAGGGAGCTTAAGTGTGCCTGGATGGGCACTCACAGGCAGGATGGAAGGGAGGAGTTGGGCACAGCCCCACTTACACCTGAATAGGATGTGTCTTGCCTACACAAAACATTGGCGCTGCTGCATGGATTGGACATGCCGCAAAGACTCGCATCGCAGCTCTCCAAAACTGCCACATTGCCCCAACTGAGAAACGCATCCTTGGTGCTGGCCTTTTCAACCGCCTGCGACGGCAGTCTCGACGATGATGCTGGACTCCACATTGCAGACTCTCAGCTCTTCAGTACCAGCGAATCTCCCTGACTGCGTGCCTCATCCTCAACGCCAGACTTCGCATCGTAAGCCCCGTCGACGGAATTCTCGATGATGAAGCAGACACTCACATTGCAGCCTTGCTGTATCTCAAAAATGATACAGCAAACAAATGATGGACGGAATGCTGACAATGCAAACATTCTCCCCCAGTCAAAAGATCTGGGTTAAATCCATCGTTCTTTTGCCCACTACGCCACCCCAAGCTAGCTTGAATCCAGCTCTTCCATGTTCAGCACAGGGCACATTCCAGCTTTATCAATTCCTTTCTCCTGGAAATGGTGTTGTAAATTCCTTTGGAGTGGCCTGACCACAGCTAATTCACAACATACTTAATTGTGTTATTTGAAACTGTTCATCATGAAGTTGCCACGTTTGTAGATTGTGTGCAACGAAGTGCACTCCTGTATGTCCTGATAGTATGTATTTTAATTGAGGGCTACAGTTATATTTGTACACCGATTCAGTCTATGTCCTGCTTGTATGACTTTCTAGTTTGCTTTCAGTGCTCTTGTAGGGTCTGCTTTTATAGACATTTAAGTATTATATTACTCATTTTGGCTCTGCCGTTTATATCATCTATCTATCTATCTATCTATCTATCTATCTATCTATCTATCTATCTATCTATCTTATATGTCGATCTACTTATATTTGCAACCCTGTCTGTCTATCTTCATTTGCAACCCTGTCTGTCTATATATCTATCTTTGCAACTCTGTCTATATATCTATTTTGGCAACTCTATCTGTCTGTCTATCTATCTATCTATCTATCTATCTTTGCAACACTGCCTATCTTTGAAACACTATCTATCTATGCAACCCTCTCCCTCTGTCTTTGTAAGTCCCTCTATCTATCTGTCTTTGCAAGCCTCTCTATTTGTAAGAACGTTTAACAAAACTATTTAAAAAAAGCATTAGCAAAGGCAAGAAACTTACAGCCGATGGTAGCCCGATTGGCTTATTAGATCTGGTGTTAGCAAAGCCCTTTTGATTTTACTACAGTTGTGTGTAACATTGTTAATCATAGGGGTTTTCAGCTAGTCTTCATCCATTATTTTGTTGTTCTGTCATTCACATTTTACCTCAAGCCACTGCAGGATGTATCATGCAACAGTGGGTTAGCACACTTCAACCACTGGCTCATTTCACTTTGAGTTACAACATGCTGCGCTTACACAAGGCGCACATCTACGCACAAAGTAGGCCCCTTCAGCTACAGGGACTACAATGATAATGTGTGCTTTCTTGAGACTTATGTCTTTAAGCATTTATAGCAGATTTTTATTGTATTTTATATCCTGTTTTTAAAACAAAAGCTTCTTATGGTCTTTTTAAATGAAAATTTCTCTTCTCTGCTGCTATTGTAATGGTCCGACAAAAGAGTACTCAAAAGTTTTATGGTGTATTATTTGTGTTTGTAAGTGCTTTATTTCGTGCAGTACTTTTTTGATCTAAAGTGATCGAAATAAAGTTTTTTGAACTGAACTGAAACCAAAATAATGTTTTGAGCTTTAGCCAATGATTTTTTTTTTTAGATTGATGATGGCCCTGCAGCCTCCCCAACAACAAGGTTTTGCACAAACCATGACCGAACAAAACAAGAATTGCCAAAACCAAAGGGCTGGCTTCCAACCTCAGACCTATTGGCTTTGCCAATGCTTGTTTTGTTCTTGCATATTCCACTGCGCCTTCTTGTGTGACTACTCATCTACACATCAGCACAGGCTCCAATGGTGCTATTGCACCAGTACTATTAGTTTACTAACCTCTGTGAGGAAGGTTAACGAAAACTCTCATTGAAGCGTTTCACGTTTGGGTACAGCTCGGCATATAGAGTGCTACAGCAGGCCTTGGTTTTTTATTCACAGCACTTAATTGACAATTGTTTACTCTTCAGGCACTCACTACCTTCAGGATTTGATCTACATGAAGGCACAATTTCAAGCTGCTATTTGGGGTTTAAAAGGAGTTTGAGCAGGTTTATCATTGATTTTAGAATTCTTTCTGCTATGTACTTAATGTTCATTTTTAAATTATCTTCGTTATGTAAATTCATGAAAAACACTAATTTGTAATCTCTTAATCTGATTTCATACCAATATATAATGTAGTTCTATAGAGCCGTTGAATAATTTGTAGATAGACAAAGGTTTCAGTTGCTTCAGAGGTGATCTGTAATTCACATTCCACAGCCGTTATATATGATTTCACAAACACATTTCTTGCCTCAGCATTCTTTTCATTAATTCTTAATGCATGTTTCAATATGGAAGAAAGAAGTCACCTCCTCACACAATTTCACCAGGGAACACATGATAATTTAAAGGAAATTGAGGAACACAGGATAATTTAAAGGAATCTGAAAAAGTATTTTCACAGCCAAAAGGTCTGGCATTGGATGCCAGCCTTTCCACTTTGTTAATTCCTGTTTTGTCACTGTTTTTGCAAAACATGATTGTTAAGAAAGCTGCTGTGCTGTTGTAAATCTAAAAATAAATTGTCTAACAGCAAAAAAAAATGTTGGTCTCAAAAAGCACACATTGCCATAATTGTCCCTGACACTGAAATAGCTCCAACCGCTAGCACCCTGAGAGCTTTCCTAATCTTGTTCGTACTGCCGATAGCATGGACTGCAATGGGTGTGGGCCCTAACCCTAACAGGCTTCCCCTGGTCTCATGTGTGCCATAAGTGGAGGTCTGGCAACTGTCAACAAGGACTGTCATTTGTATGTTGTGTGATCCTGTGCAGCAGGACCCTTGTGGTCCTGGACGGATTCCTTACAAAGTCACATAATCAATTGGGAGGGATCTGGGTGTGGTCAATAAAGTTAATGACATAGTGCGTTCAGTTAACAGTTGCATACCAGTGGCAATAAAGATGTGTGTTACAGAGCTCCATGTGTGACATGGTCATTTGCGTGCTCCAGATCTGGGGAGGACGCAACAACTGGTGACAAGTAGGGAATTCATGCCCCAAAGAACCAAGACTGCTCTCCCTGAGAGTTTGCCGAGGTCCAGGAAACTGCTTGTGTGTGCCACGTGTGCCCCAAGACACAGTCTACAGTTGGTAAATGTGGAGTCAAAGCAACGCTCTAACTCGTACAAGGCCCTCGAAGAAGGTGAAGGCCCTACAGAGGAGCACAGTCAGAAAGCCCGACAGAAGTAAGGCTGAAAGAAGAGATACTGCACCACAGTGTAAAACAGAGCCATTGTCCATACAAAGCAGAGATGATCAGGTGCCAAGAAAGGCTAAAGGCAACGACAACCAGGTAAAATGCACAAAGTTGCGAGCGGTGACGAACATGTGCAAGAGATAAAACTGTTACCATTAAGAAAGAAGATGGCACCATATGACATCAGGCTGGGCGCCATGACCCAAATGTAAGCACAAAGCTGATGCTTACAGAATGTGCAGGTCCAAGTGAGCAGTGACTGTAATCGGGACAGCATATACTCTCAACGTCAGTAAGTTCTAACACGTTATGATGCTTCTCTGTTTTCGGAGCCACCACCACTTTTGATACTGCCAAAAAGCTTAATATTGGCATAAGATGGACTGCATGGATGGAAATGTTTGATGACTTCATAGATGCTCTAGAACAAGTAGATGACAAAAACATCACCAAATACTTAAAGAACCTTGCAGGTGATGGAGTGAAAGAAGTGATAAAGAAAATATAACAAGCTAATGAAGTATTGTACTGATGGCTTAAGTCGCTCCAACAGTAACGTCAAATCAAAGAAACGCTGAAAGCCAAGTTCAATCCAAGATATATTTTCAACCAGGCAAGACAGCAAGCTGGTGAAACTATAGATGAGTTTGTTGAAAGACTTGATACCCTCATCAAGCTATGAAAGTTCAGTGAATTCAATGATGATGGAGCCATGCATCTCACAGTCATCGATGGTTGCCTCAGAGATTTGTTCAGGTGACACATACTGAGAGAGACACTCAGTCTAGAAATAGTACTCATGGCTGCGAGAGCTGAGGAACGTGCAGATCGACAGGCTGCTGATATGGAAACTGGAACAGCCCAGAATGAATCAGCATTGATCATGAAAAGTAAGCAGAAACACAAAGTGGAGGCCCATAAGGCGAAGTCTCAGAAGAAAAAGAAATTGTGCTTCTGATGTGGATTCTCGTTTCCACAGGAAGGTAAATGCCCCACCATTGGACAGATATGCAAAGACTGTGGGAAAGAAACCCATTTATAACAGTTTGAAAAGTGAAAGAGAAACAAAGTGCACCACGGCGAGGAGAGAAAATGAACGCCAGAAATCTCCAGAAGCATTCTAGCCACGCCACAAGGCCAAACGGCAACATCAACTGTGGCAAGTAGGACAAAACTAAGTTGATGGTCATTAAATTTATCTTCCAAACGCCATTCAAAGTCATCATCGAGCAACAGCGATATAGATGGATGTGCAATGGTGATGTCGACAACAGAATGACGTGCCCATGTCGGATTGGCTGCTTGCAAAGAAGAACACAAGTCAAAGAGAGATAGCCACATGAAGCAACCTAACTCATTTGGACACTGCCCCAAAATCATCCTAAAGTTGACCTATAACTTTTATTACAGACAGTGGTACATCGATTAATATCATGGTGCCAGAAAAATACAACAAACTGTCTCCGATAGCACGTCTAAAGCCATTGAAAACAAAGGTGCACACCTGGGCTGCTTCTACGCCATTGCAAAGTCAGGGGTCATTTGTGGCAACCATGAAGCATAAGAAAACAACAGCATAAGCACCAATTCATGTCCTCTCAGGTACTTCGTCGAGTGCATGTCTACTCAGTTTCAGCACTGCTGCTGACATGGGTCTGATATCCATCAAGTACAACCTCAATGCACATTCTGAAATAGTAATTCAATGCCCATCATTGTTTAATGGACTAGGGAAACTAAAGACAACAACAAAGGTGCAACTTCATATTAATTAGGACGTTCGTCCTGTTGCTCACAGACACAGTTGGACTGCTTTTCACTTACAGGAGGCCTTTGGTAAAGAGCTAGAAACATTATTGAGGCATGACATCATCGAGCGCTCAACTCGTCCGACGCCATGGGTTTCACCCATAGTGTTAGTTCCAAAAAAGGACAAACGGAAGGTGCAGTGTGCATTTGCATTGATATGTGCCAGGCCAACAAAGCAATTGAGAGAGAAAGACATCAAGGTCCACACATAGCAGACATGATTACACTGCTGAATGGTGCCATAGACTTCTACCGTCTTGATTTGAACAAAGGATACCATCAACTTGAGCTAGAAGAAAACTGTAGGTACATTACTACTTTTCACTTCATGTTGGTTTGCTTTGATAGAAAAGACTCAGCTTTGGTGTGCCGTTGGCTGCAGAAATCTTTCAGGATGTAATTCACTGAGCAATTCAACCTGTCACACATTGTTTTAATTACAGTGATGATATACTAGTGTTTGAGGCCACACGAAAGGAGCATGACAAAGCTCTTACACAAGTATGCTGTCAGCTCGCTGATAAAGGTCTCACTTTAAATGTAGAAAAGTGTGAGTTTCACAAACCAAACTCAAATTCTTTGGGCATATTTCCTCTGAAGGGGGGAATAACTCCTGACCTTATAAAAGTACAGGGATTGTCATCCACTCGTTGCCCGCAATATGTAACCATGCTGCGATTCTTCTTAGGCATTGCCAGCTATTGCTCCAGATACATTTGTGACTTTTCCACAGTGAGTGCCCCATTAAGAGACCTGACATAGAAGAATACTCTCTTCCAGTGGTCCTCTGAATGTGACCAAAGTTTAAAAAAAATTGAACACGCAATTGAAAATGCAACTGAAATGGCTTATTTTGATCCAAAGTTACATCCTGGATCATATTAGATGCAAGCACGGTGGGGTTTGTCCGCGATCCTTGCTCAACACAATGAACATCCAAGTGCTCAGAGACACATTGTGGCTTATGCCAGCAGATGTCTATCTCAGACTAAGGGGTCGATTCCGATTCGGGCCGGAAATTTCACCGACCGAGCCGGACCCGGAGAGATTTCCGACCGAATCGGACCCGTGCAGTCCGACCGAACGAGTACGATGCGTCCGTATGTTATCGGACTCGAGTCGGTCGGACTCCCATTGAAGTCAATGGGAGCCGGTCGTACAACGCGTACGCGGGCTCCCATTGACTCAATGGGTGCGAGTCGGACAAGGGCGCCCCTACAGCGGGTACACGGCGAAGCGATTCGCGCCGTACACGCACAGGTAGGGGGACCCATGGGTCCCCCTGTGTGCGACTCGCGCGGCTACGCGTGACAGGGGGTCCGACACGGACCCCCAATGTCCGGCTCCGACAGCTCTTACGAGCCGGAGTGCGCGGCTCGGTCGGACTGCTCGCGGCGCGCATCGTACTTACCCGGCCGGGAAACGTCTTCATTGCGCGGTGCGAGTCGAGTCCGAGCGAGTCGGTCGGAGCGGTTCGAGCTGGGAGCGAGTCGGTCGGAGCGGTCGGGACGCCCGGACGAGTCGGTCGGCGATTTCGCATCGTACTCGCTCGGCCGGACCCGCGTACGGTTCGGTCGGGAAACAGGGCTCCGAATCGGATCCGGTAAAGCCGAATCCGATTCGGAGCCCTACCGGCCGAGATCGGAATCGGCCCCTAAGCGTGTCTATTCTCAGCTAGCAAAAGAGAGCCTGTCTGTAGTGTGGGCTTGTGAACATTTTCATGTGTTTCTATTACGGAAAGTATTTCACCCTTGTTACTGACCACCAGGTGTTGCTCATTATTTTTGGAAATCTGAAAGACAAGATGCCCCCTTGCATGGAGAGGTGGGAGTTGCGATTGCAAGAGTATGATTGCACTATTGTACATAAGCCAGGGAAGGATCAAAACCCCACAGATTACTTCTCATGTGTGACATTACAGAGTCATAGTGCAACGTCTAAAATGGCTGAAGAGTATATCGATTTCATAGTACAGTCCAGCACTCCTGCAGCTCTATCAATTGAAGAGATCAATGCTGCTACCAACACAGGCAGAGACATGCTCACACTCAAGCACTCAAGGATACCACTGCAACGCAATCATGGAGCAAGAATGCTCGACCTCTCACAGATGACGTTGAATATCAAAAAGTCAAAAATGTTCAAGAAGAACTTTCTGTCACTCAAGAAGGTATTATACCAAGAGGTTTGAGAATTGTCATACCTGAGCGTTTGAGTCAACAAGTAATTGAACTGGCACACAAAGGACATTGTGGCATGGTTTCCTCACCTTGATAAATGAGTCAAGAAGGAACTGCAAGCATGTCACCTGTGTAATTTCTTATCTCCCAAGACAACAGAGCATCCACAAAATATGTGTGACGTTACTAAACAAGCATGGGAGAAAACTGCACTTGATTTCTTTGGACCCTTAAACAATGGACATCATCTCGTGGTAGTTATTGATGAGTACTCACGTTTTCCCTTAGTGGAAGATTTATCATTGACTACCCATGACAAAGTCATTGAGAGGCTGGATGATATTTTTGCAGCGTGGGGTGTTTCTCCATTCTCAATCCTGACAATGGTCTGCCCTACAATAGCAGAAAGTTTAAGGACTTTCTTAGTTACTTGAACTTTAAGCCTCAGAAAACCACACCTCTCTGGCCGGCCACAGGCAAATGGCATTATTGAACGATTTATGGGCACACTGAAGAAAGTGGTTCAACGCACTGCACTCGAAGGAATTGATCTCAGGTCAGCCTTATGTTCAGCCCTTCATGCCAATTGGTCAACTCTACATTCTATAGCAAGTGAAAGCCCGGTCACCTTGCTGTTTGGGAGAGCCATTGGGGCAAAGCTACCACAATGGACCACGAGCCGAGTAATGAACAATGATGAAGGCCTATGAAGATAAGTGCAGATGCACCCAGGACATGGTTTTTGAAGAAGGAGACCGGGTCCTAGTCAAATAAAAATGGAAACGCAAGACTGATGCTCCTTTGGATGCTGATCCATTGAGAGTCGTGACAAGTAAAGGACATATGGTGACCGCTCAATATCCCGAAAAGTCCATTATGAGAGACTCGTCACATTTCAAGCATCTGCTTTGATGTTCATTGGCTCCAGACATCATGAGTGAGACAAGTCCACCAGAGTGCCCAAGTCAAGCATCTGAGTCTACATCCACGATGCAAGATGACAGTGCAACTCCTTCATCTTGTACGACTAGATCTGGAAGATTGGTGCGAGCACCTCAGCAACTCATTGAGGAACTCTAATGTATATATGTTGTTCGTACTTTTTAATTAGCAGAGGGAGAGATGTAGTGTTGTATGATCATGTGCAGCAGGGCCCTTGTGGTCCTTACAAGTTATGTAATCAGTTGGGAGATAACTGGGTTTGTCTGGGTGTGGTCAATAAAGTTTGTGACGTAGCGCATTCAGTTAACAGTTGCATGCCGAAAGAATAAAAACGTGTTACAGAGCTCCGTTTGTGGCATGGTCATTTGCATGCTCCCGAGCTGGAGAGGTCGCAACATCATTGAGGTCTTTTTTCCCATTCTGTTTGCATTCCAAATGGCGTGATTTACACTGCTCCTTGTTGTCTACCCCTATGCACCTTTGTCCATGCATCTCCCTTCTGTCCTCCAGATGGCGGGTTTTTCCCCTATTGTGCTCTATGCCCTGTTTTGGCCCTCATGGCTTCCTCCTCTGATTTGTTTCTCTTCTCCTGGCATATACCATTGTGACTTTTCCCTCGAATGATACCTCTCTGCTTTCACAAACACCTTATGTACCCTGATGCCTTTGAACACAAACTGATAGTTAGTAATCAAGAACACATGACCAGACCCGCTAATGTCTGTGATTGTGCCAGTAATATACCAAGCATGCCCGAACGAGGAATAACAGGATATTTAGTGTGGAAGCATTTCAATTTTCCTTGATTTGCAGTATTTCATCTTTTCATTCTTGTCAGCATGACACCATGGATCAGATTTAATTGCTGTTTTTCTTTTTAAGGTAAGGGACCTTAGATCGTGATGTCTGCCCTCTTATTATAGTGTTGAGAGTTTAAAATTCAGGTTGTTATTGTCGTATGTTAAGAGAAGATGGGAGCATACAAAGTTATTGTGGTTAACGGATCAATATTTTTTAGATTCATAACCCAGATCCTTTTTCATTTGGGTTTCCTCTTGGTCTCAATGTTTCAATATGTGAGTAAAAAGTAGTTTAAAGCTGGCAAAAAGTCTAATTTCAGAATGATAAAAAACAAGCTGATAGGTTGATTTTTCGTCAGCACATTTAATTCTTGCCATATTAAAAAGAAGCTTTAAAAGTACATGTAGCTTCATTATCTCGAAAAGAACAGTAAAACTAAGATCAAAAAATTGGTAGCTTCTTGCATTTTGCCTTTTCTAGGACAACTTGATGACCTCATATTAAATTAATCGTTTTTCACGATTATTCAAGCCAAGACTTTTTATGTCTCTGACCCAGATCTTTTGACATTTGGTTTGACGTGCAGGTCTCAAGGTTTCAAAATGGATGGTAAAGGAGTTTAAACGTGCTCAGACACATCACCACAGTTTGTGATAGAAAACAAGCTTGCTCGACCTATTTCAACTTAACCTTGTATCAATTCAAACTATAAAGTAATGTGCTGCACCGTGGGAATAAAAATAGAAGCTTTTATTTTGTGGTACAGATCTGTGAAAACCTAACCAGTGTGTTCTAGTTATGACTATAGGACTCATATCAATAATAATCAGTTAAAGAGTTTGTTGATGATGCCATAGAGCAATACATTTGGCTACCATATTCCTCATAGTCAAACATTGAAATTCTAGATAAGATAGATGTTGATTCACTGCACTGTTTGTCACACTTACACCTGCAAAGGGTCTGTGACTGGAACTTGCTGATGCATGATTTTCTGTTACATATGTTACCTGCTCTTTAGAAACATCCCTGAGTGGATTGGTTTTTGGTAGCACCAGCAGGGCCGGACTGGCTGTACCAGGCATAGGGCATTTCCTTGAGAGGCTAGAAGGGTGGAGGGACGCTTTTGTTACTGGGGCCGGTTTTGTAATAGTGCAGCAGTTTTAAAAGTACTGCAGAGATCCTTGTATATCCAACAGTTTTCAGGTAGCAAAAAAAGTGCTAAGATAACTCTGGTGGTTAATGTACATGCTGATCGGAGTTTTGACTAATGGCAGTTTTGACCCATCTAAGGTAGCATATGTAATGTCATGTGTGTTAGAAATAGCTGGACTCCTCTGGTCCCTTATGGACTCCGTTGAATAGTGACATAAGTGATTAGGTGTGGTTAATAAAATTCATGATGTAGTACCGGCAGTTGACAGTTATACTCTGAAGAATAAAGGTGTGTAATACCAAGCCAAGTGTGTGGTGTGATCATTTACATGTACCCGGGCTGGGGAGGATGCTACAACTGGGGACGAAATAGGGGATTACATAAAACCCGCAACCCAAAGTACTGAGAGCGCTCTCCTGGAGAGTTTGCCATGGTCCACAAACTGCTCATGCATGCCATGTGTGCCTCAGTCAAAGATAAAATTCATGGTTGGTGTATGTAGAGTCAGCGCACCACTCCATCCAATGCAAGGCCTGTGAAGAAAGTGAAGGTCTTACAGAAACTCTGTAGTCGTCGGCTAGTACGACAACGCTAAGGGCAGCGACAACCAAGTACAGAGAAGCGCCAAAGGCAGTGATTGCTGAGTGCAAGGAAGTGCTAAAAAGGGGAACCTTTCTGACACAAAGAAAAGCTAAAGGCCGTGCCAACGAGGTATGGAAAGAGCAACAAGTAGCTACATCCAGGTGCAAGAGAACGCTGTGAGTAGAAGAAGAGAAACATGACATGTGGCGATAACCAGATATATAGAGAATATGATTACACTAACTAGAACCGGAGTGAAGAGAGCCATCCGACCTCAACACCAGGCACCACAACCCAAGTTGAAGCACAGGGGTTGTGCTTATTTGGCTGGTGAATCACCTCGGACCGTCTGAAAGGCAGTGGGTGGCGGTCGGAATAGTGAAGCTTTTTAATGGCTGCTGAAAAGAGTGTCAAATATGGGGACACCGCCTTCTTAAAACCACCGCCTCCTTCCGATACCACCAGAAAGCAGAATATTAGTGACCAATGGACTGCCTGGATCTAAACTTTTGATGATTTCATTGACACACTGGAAGAAGCAAATGCCAAAATGATCATGAAAGATCTAAAAAAAAATTGGCGGGTAATGGAGTAAAAGAAGTGATAAAGAAAATACCACACTGTGAGGAAGTGCGGTACCGTCAAATCATTAAAGAGGCATTAAACTCCAAGTTCAATCCACTACCAAATATCGACTATGAAAGGTACATTTTCAGTCAAGAAAGGCAGAAAGCTGTTGAAACAATGAATGAGTTCATAAAAAGTTTTGGTTCAATCATCAAACATTGCAAGTTCAATGAGTTCAACGATGAAGAAGCCATGCATCTCAGAGTAGTAGATGGTTATCTCACCGATTCCTTCAGACGACAAATGCTGAAAGAGACACTCAACTTGGAGTGAGTACTCATGGCTGCTAGAGTGGAAGAAAGAGCGGACAGACAAGTTGCTAACATGCGGAGCCAAGCAGCATCCTGTGATTCTATGCAAATCACTTAATCTTTTCAGGTGATAAATTGTTATATAAATATGCTGCAATAGTAAAAGGCAAAACTTTATGAAAATATAGTTCCACCAATGCGGATGTAAGCAGATGAGGAACAAGCAGTGGTAAATGCAGAAAATATGCTACAGCCAAAAGAAATGGAGGAAAGTTAAGTGGCACACACAGGAACCAATGAAAACCAGGAAAGAGAGGAGGCGGGATGTAAGTCTCTTCTAAGTCTATATTAAAAACAATAGATTTCTCAAGCACGGCGCTCGGCTGTGCAGGCGAAACCTAAAAAAAAAGTTGTGTTTTGCATGTAGATTTTCCTTTCCACATGAAGGTATAGTCCTGCCATTGGACAGAAAAACAAAGGCTGTGGGAAAGAGAACGATTTTGTAATGGTTTGCAGAGCGAAGGAAAGATCAAGTGTGTCACATCGAGAAAACAAAATGGATGGCAGAAAGTTCCAGAGACGTTCCAACCATACCTACATGGCCATGCAGCAACAACAGTCGGGCATGTAGAAACAGAACGATACCAATAGGAAAGGAGCGTTTCCCCTTCTTTCAATATTATCAATCAATTATTGAATTTCTCAAAGAAAGTCCAGTCCACAGGCCATTTTTTCAGTTCCAAAGAATTTTTGTTCCAAATTTATTAAAGAAAGAACATCATATAATGTCATTCATTCAATTTCATCAAATCTTTTCAGCCTACGCGTTTCGTCCTAACTCGGACTTCATCAGGGCTGAAAAAAGAAAATGTATACACCAATCAATTCCATACAATGTGATTCATTATTATGTTATACTTTATACTGATACAAAAGCACTACTCACAAAAATCAATTCAAACCAACAATACTACATAAAACTTTTAGATGCCTGCCTATCTCCATTCTAACAAACATACACCCAGGAAGGGATTTCAATTAGTCCAATTGTCATTAATAATACACTTCATTAGTAAATCTTAAAATTATCAAAATACTCTCTTCATATTCATAGACATTGTTAACCTCATTTTTACATTCTTGCGCATTCGACATGATGATGACATTCAAATACCCAGGTGATTTACCTAAGAAAAACCTCCATTGCCTCATCGTTTCTCTCCTAAATACCAGGGACATCCCTGTTCTCTTACTTTGCATTATTATAAGCCCTTATTAACTATTGTTCACTGCTCATTAAGGAAGAGTCATAAATTCTCCAAAAATATTCTAAATTTACCCACAGGCCTACTGTGTAATTTTTTTAATTTAAAGCCTATTTATGCACCTTCCTATTACCCTTAAATAATCTTTGAAAAAAGTACCTTGTTCAATTCTTGTTGGACCTTTATTCATATCACAAGTCAAACGTGCATCTTTTTAAGCGCTCCCATGAATAACCTCTGTGAAAGTTCAAACAACATCTGCAATTACCACTTTGATTGTAAAATTTATCCCTTCAACTATTGCTATTTTTTAGAAAAACAACATACCTTTATTTCATGTAACCAATTTCTTATACATTCTTCACGATCAATCCGTAATCGACGTCCTGTTTTTCACACTGTCTCATTCACGAATACTGTGTTCTATATAAAAATATATTTACACCCATATTATACTCTAGTGCCGATCAACTGACAAAAAACATAGATAATGCTTATTTCCCAATCAGGGTGCTACCCCTACAATTAACGCTGTCTATATTTAAACTCACTCTCCAACTGTTATCTATTTTAGTTTATATTTATAGATACACCGTACCTTGTTTCACATCAACAGTTTTTGCTCAGTTCTCACGATCTTCCTGGAATGGCTGGAATTTGATTGGTGGAGACTTCCTTTAAAAGAAAGGGTTAGCGGGAGCTTCTGAGACGGCAGGATTTATCGAACCGGCTGCTCACGGGAATGACTTACTGAAGTAGAGAAGGTGAGAAAAATACGTGCTGGGGGCCTGATTTTGGATAACGGAGGAAGGAAAAGGAGAAATATCGATATGGAGTGAGGTTTAACTGATTATGGCTTAATCCATAGTGGGGATATGATTTGATGGTGGATATTAATTGTGTTTATAGTAAAGAATTCTGACTTTAGACCACTATGTTGGGTACACGTATGTAGGGTGGGGCAGAGGTTGCTCCCGGATTAGGACAATAATGCATTAATTGTGCCTATTGTCAGCAGGTTGTCATGACATGATGACATTGGTGTAAATATATTTTTACGCAGAATGCAGCACTTGTGATTGTGAAAGAGAGCACCACAGAATATAGAATAAGGAAGATCGTGAGAACTGAGCAAAAACTGTTGATGTGAAACAAGGTACAGTGTATCTATAAATATAAACTAAAATAGATAACAGTTGGAGGGTGAGTTTAAATATAGACAGCGTTAATTGTAGGGGTAGCACCCTGATTGGGAAATAAGCATTATCTATGCTTTTTGTCAGTTGATCGGCACTAGAGTATAATATGGGTGTAAATATATTTTTATATAGAACACAGTATTCGTGAATGAGACAGTGTGAAAATCAGGACGTCGATTACAGATTGATCGTGAAGAATGTATAAGAAATTGGCTACATGAAATAAAGGTATGTTGTTTTTCTAAAAAATAGCAATAGGTGAAGGGATAAATTTTACAATCAAAGTGGTAATTGTAGATGTTGTTTGAACTTTCACAGAGGTTATTCATGGGAGCGCTTAAAAAAGATGCACGTTTGACTTGTGATATGAATAAAGGTCCAACAAGAATTGAACAAGGTACTTTTTTCAAAGATTATTTAAGGGTAATAGGAAGGTGCATAAATAGGCTTTAAATTAAAAAATTACACAGTAGGCCTCTGGGTAAATTTAGAATATTTTTGGAGAATTTCTGACTCTTCCTTAATGAGCAGTGAACAATAGTTAATAAGGGCTTCTAATAATGCAGACTAAGAGAACAGGGATGTCCCTGGTATTTAGGAGAGAAACGATGAGGCAATGGAGGTTTTTCTTAGGTAAATAACCTGGGTATTTGAATGTCATTATCATGTCGAATGCGCAAGAATGTAAAAATGAGGTTAACAATGTCTATGAATATGAAGAGAGTATTTTGATAATTTTAAGATTTACTAATGAAGTGTATTATTAATGACAATTGGACTAATTGAAATCCCGTCCTGGGTGTATGTTTGTTAGAATGGAGATAGGCAGGCATCTAAAAGTTTTATGTAGTATTGTTGCTTTGAATTGATTTTTGTGAGTTGTGCTTTTGTATCAGTATAAAGTATAACATAATAATGAATCACATTGTATGGAATTGATTGGTGTATATATTTTCTTTTTTTCAGCCCTGATGAAGTCCGGGTTAGGACGAAATGCGTAGGCTGAAAATATTTGATGAAATTGTCTGAAAAGATTTGATGAAATTGAATGAATGACATTATATGATGTTCTTTCCTTTATAAATTTGGAACAAAAGTTCTTTGGAACTGAAAACATGGCCTGTGGACTGGACTTTCTTTGAGAAATTCAATAATTGATTGATAACATTGAAAGAAGGGGAAACGCTCCTTTCCTATTGGTATTGTTTCATTGAGGATTGTGGCCTGTGAGCGGTGGGCCACGGGGAGTTGAGCATTGCTAGACAATGGAGAAACAGCAGCCCTCATCCTCCTGGACCTATCAGCCGCCTTCGACACGGTCTGCCACCACACACTACGAACACGCCTTCACGACGCCGGGATCCAAGAGAAGGCCCTGGACTGGACCACATCCTTCCTTTCCTGCAGAACACAAAGCGTCCGCCTCGCCCCCTTCCGATCCAAGGCCACCAAGATCATCTGCGGCATACCCCAAGGCTCCTCCCTCAGCCCAACGCTGTTCAACATCTACATGGCACCCCTCGCCCACGTCGCCCGACAGCACAACCTCAACATCATCTCCTACGCCGACGACACCCAGCTGATCCTCTCCCTCACCAAAGACCCTCACACCGCCAAAGCCCACCTCCACGAAGGAATGAAGGCCGTCGCCGAATGGATGAGGACCAGCCGCCTGAAGCTGAACTCGGACAAGACGGAGGTCCTCATCCTTGGTTCCAACCCTTCAGCCTGGGATGACTCCTGGTGGCCAACATCACTGGGAACAGCCCCGCCACCCACCGACCACGTACGCAACCTAGGGGTCATCCTCGACCCCACCCTCTCCATGACTAAGCAGGTCAATGCCGTTTCCTCATCCTGCTTCAACATCCTCCGAATGCTCCGCAGGATCTTCAAGTGGATCCCCACCGAAACAAGAAAAACAGTCACCCAGGCCCTCGTCACCAGCAGGCTGGACTACGGAAACGCCCTCTACGCAGGAACGACGGCTAAGCTCCTGAGACGGCTGCAACGCATCCAGAACGCCTCTGCACGTCTTATCCTTGACATCCCCCGACGCAGCCACATCACACCCCAGCTGAGAGACCTGCACTGGCTCCCTGTCAACAAGAGGATAACCTTCAAGCTCCTCACCCACGCACACAAAGCACTCCACAACTCCGGACCAGCCTACCTCAACAGACGACTCAGCTTCTACACCCCACCCGCCAGCTCCGCTCGACCAGCCTCGCCCTCGCCACAGTCCCCCGCATCCGGAAAACGACCGCCGGCGGCAGATCCTTCTCCCACCTCGCCGCCAAGACCTGGAACACCCTCCCCACCAACCTCCGACAGACCCAAGACCTACTGGCCTTCAGAAGACTCCTCAAGACCTGGCTCTTCGATCAGTAGCAGCACCACCCCCTCTTCCCCCAGCGCCTTGAGACCCTCGCGGGTATGTAGTGCGCTTTATAAGTGACATGATTGATTGATTGATTGATTGCTATTTGAATTGAGAACAATATTATCCAAGAACAACGACTTGTGCGCACAAGTGTCAAGCCCTCACCGCCCTGGGTTCAGTGAATGATTGAGAAACAGAACGATGTCAATGGTCGTCAAATTCCTTGTATAAAAGTTTGTCATTGTCAAGCAGTGAGGAAGATGGATGTGTGATGTCAATGTAGACCACTGGCCACCATGTGCATGTAGGAATAGCTTCTTGCAAGGAAGAAAGCTGGTTGAAGTGAGTTCAACAAGTGAAAGTGCAAAATGTATATGGACATTGTCCCAAAAGCACACTGAAAGTGAATAGGTGCCCCATATCTTTTATCATAGACAGTGGCACGTCAATAAACATTATGCCAGAGGAAAAGTACAATGAACTGTCTCCAGTGCCCTGTTTAATCCCGTTGAAAATCAAAGTACATACGTGGGCTGCTTTGACACCACTGCAATGTCAAGGTTCATTTCCAGCAACTGTAAAACATATAAAGACAGAAGTACAAGCACCAATTCATGTCTTGCAATGAACTTCATCAAGTGCATGTTTACCCAGTTCCAGCACTGCTGCTGACATCGGGCTGATTTCTGTAAACAACAACGTCAATGCATATCATGAGATAGTGAATCAGTTTTCATCCTTGTTTCATGGACTAGGAAGACTTAAGAGAATGAAAGTGTAACTGCACATAAATGAGAACATCCATCCTGTTGCTCAACAATATCATCAAATTGCGTTCAATTTACAAGAGATTGTTGAGAAAGAGCTTGAGAAACTAGTAAAGCATGACATAATTGAGCGATCCAATGGTCTAATGAGCGACCCTTGACCTTGCCAGGTAGGTCGCTCCCCCGCCACACAGCTCCGCCTGTGGTGTCCTGCCCGCTGCTGCTGCTGGTAAGCTCGCCCCTCTGCTTGTGGCCTCGGTGCCCGTTTTCCTTCTGTTTCCCTCGCTGCCCCCATTTCCCTTGAGTCCATTTTTCCTTCTGCTTCCCTCGCTGCCCCCATTGAACTGTGTCCTTTTTCCTTCTGTTCCCCTCGCTGCCCCCATTTCCCTTGTGTCCATTTTTCCTTCTGTTTCCCTCGCTGCCCCCATTGAACTGTGCCCGTTTTTCCTCTGTTTCCCTCGCTGCCCCCATTTCCCTTGTGTCCATTTTGCCTTCTGTTTCCTCGCTGCCCCCATTGAACTGTGCCCGTTTTTTCCTCTGTTTCCCTCGCTGCCCCCATTTCCCTTGTGTCCATTTTTCCTTCTGTTTCCCTCGCTGCCCCCATTGAACTGTGCCCGTTTTTCCTGTTTCCTCGCTGCCCCCATTTCCCTTGTGTCCATTTTGCCTTCTGTTTCCCTCGCTGCCCCCATTGAACTGTGCCCGTTTTTTCCTCTGTTTCCCTCGCTGCCCCCATTTCCCTTGTGTCCATTTTTCCTTCTGTTTCCCTCGCTGCCCCCATTGAACTGTGCCCGTTTTTCCTCTGTTTCCCTCGCTGCCCCCATTTCCCTTGTGTCCATTTTGCCTTCTGTTTCCCTCGCTGCCCCCATTGAACTGTGCCCGTTTTTTTCCTCTGTTTCCTCGCTGCCCCTATTTCCCTTGTGTCCATTTTTCCTTCTGTTTCCTCGCTGCCCCCATTGAACTGTGCCCGTTTTTCCTCTGTTTCCTCGCTGCCCCCATTTCCCTTGTGTCCATTTTTCCTTCTGTTTCCCTCGCTGCCCCCATTGAACTGTGCCCGTTTTTCCTCTGTTTCCCTCGCTGCCCCCATTTCCCTTGTGTCCATTTTGCCTTCTGTTTCCCTCGCTGCCCCCATTGAACTGTGCCCGTTTTTTCCTCTGTTTCCCTCGCTGCCCCCATTTCCCTTGTGTCCATTTTGCCTTCTGTACCCCTCGCTGCCTCTCTCCACTCCCGCCACTGTGTCCCCTGCGGCCCCGCCCCCCTGACTGCCCATTCGCTGCCCCTGCCTCCCGCCTCCCAGCTGCTCCTCCCTCCCACCTCCCCATATATGGCGGCCGCTGCACGGTGAGGAGAGCGACCCTTGACCTTGCCAGGTAGGTCGCTCCCCCGCCACACAGCTCCGCCTGTGGTGTCCTGCCCGCTGCTGCTGCTGGTAAGCTCGCCCCTCTGCTTGTGGCCTCGTTGCCCATTTTCCTTCTGTTTCCCTCGCTGCCCCCATTTCCCTTGTGTCCATTTTTCCTTCTGCTTCCCTCGCTGCTCCCATTGAACTGTGTCCTTTTTCCTTCTGTTTCCTCGCTGCCCCTATTTCCCTTGTGTCCATTTTTCCTTCTGTTTCCCTCGCTGCCCCCATTGAACTGTGCCCGTTTTTTCCTCTGTTTCCCTCGCTGCCCCCATTTCCCTTGTGTCCATTTTGCCTTCTGTTTCCCTCGCTGCCCCCATTGAACTGTGCCCGTTTTTTCCTCTGTTTCCCTCGCTGCCCCCATTTCTCTTGTGTCCATTTTTCCTTCTGTTTCCCTCGCTGCCCCCATTGAACTGTGCCCGTTTTTCCTCTGTTTCCCTCGCTGCCCCCATTTCCCTTGTGTCCATTTTTCCTTCTGTTTCCTCGCTGCCCCCATTGAACTGTGCCCGTTTTCCTCTGTTTCCCTCGCTGCCCCCATTTCCCTTGTGTCCATTTTGCCTTCTGTTTCCCTCGCTGCCCCCATTGAACTGTGCCCGTTTTTTCCTCTGTTTCCCTCGCTGCCCCCATTTCCCTTGTGTCCATTTTTCCTTCTGTTTCCCTCGCTGCCCCCATTGAACTGTGCCCGTTTTTTCCTCTGTTTCCCTCGCTGCCCCCATTTCCCTTGTGTCCATTTTTCCTTCTGTTTCCCTCGCTGCCCCCATTGAACTGTGCCCGTTTTCCTCTGTTTCCCTCGCTGCCCCCATTTCCCTTGTGTCCATTTTGCCTTCTGTTTCCTCGCTGCCCCCATTGAACTGTGCCCGTTTTTCCTCTGTTTCCTCGCTGCCCCCATTTCCCTTGTGTCCATTTTGCCTTCTGTACCCCTCGCTGCCTCTCTCCACTCCCGCCGCTGCGTCCCCTGCGGCCCGCCCCCCTGACTGGCCATTCGCTGCCCCTGCCTCCCGCCTCCCAGCTGCTCCTCCCTCCCACCTCCCCATATATGGCGGCCGCTGTGCGGCCGCGCAGCGGACGTGCGCAGCCGGCGCGCCGCTGCCGCGCCGAAGGCGCGCCTAAGGCAAGCCCGTCTGCGCCCGTCCACGCCTGGACCGCGCCCAGCGCCAGAACCCCTGGGCCGTGCGCCCCCCGCACCAGCCTCGATGACCGACGCCGATACGATGCCACCACACTCCACGCTCTCAACCCGGACGGACGCACAACTGCTTCAAGGCCGCCCGAACGCACCCATGGTCCCTTCACCTGCCGGAACTGCAGCTACACCAGCCTCAGAGCCACCGAGGCGACCGCCAAGAAGGACCTCAACCACCTCCGATGCATCCTACTGAACACCCGCTCCGCACGCAAACACGCCGTCGAGCTCTGGGACCTGCTCGACACATCATCACCAGACGTCGCCTTCCTGACAGAGACCTGGATGAACGACTCCTCCGCCCCCGACATCGCCATAGCCATCCCAGACGGCTATAAGATCACCCGCAGAGACCGCGTCAACGCAGTAGGAGGAGGAATCGCCATCGTCCACAAGAACACCATCAGGGTCTCGACCAGCACCGACGACACTCTCAGCACCGCCGAACACATGCACTTCCAGATCCACACGGACCCCAACACCACCCTTAGAGGCACCCTTGTCTACAGACCCCTGGGCCCCGACCCCAGTTCAGCGACTCCATCGCCGACTTCATCAGCACGCACGCCCTGACCTCTACCGACTACATCCTCCTCAGAGACCTGAACTTTCACCTGGAGAACAACAACGACAGCAACTCCACCACCCTGATCGACAACCTCGCCAACCTCGGTCTGAGCCAGCTCGTCACAACACCGACCCATTCCGCCGGCCACACGCTTGACCCCGTCTTCTCCTCAAGCTCCCACATCTCCTTCAGCCACACCACGGAACTCCTCTGCACCGACCACCGCTGCATCCATTTCACCTTCCAGAAACCCACCACACACCACCGCACCCAACAGATCCCACGCCGCTGCTGGAGCAAAGTCACTGAAGACCAACTTCGGGCAACCCTCGCTCTCAGCCCTCCCTCCGACCCATCCAACACCGATGACGCTGCCTGCAACCTCAGACGATGGATGGAAGACTGTGCCAACACCCTCGCCCTGCTGAAAAAACTCACCTACAGTGACACCACCAAAAGAGCCAGCTGGTTCACCTCGGAACTCCTAGCTTCCAAGCGTACCTGCCGGAAACTAGAGAAGAAATGGCACAGTGATAAGACACCGGACAGCCACGCAGCCCACAAAGACGCCATCCGTAACCACCACCACCTCATCAAGTCCGCCAAGAGAATCTCCTTCAAAGACCGCCTCGACAACAACGCACACAACAGCAAGGAGCTTTTCAACATCGTGAAGGAACTCTCCAACCCCAGCTCCAACACCAACGACATCCCACCGTCACAACCCCTGTGCGATTCCCTCGCCACCTTCTTCCACCGCAAGATCACCGACATCCACGACAGCTTCAACACCCAGACAGCCCCAACTAAGATCGATGCACCAGACCCGCCGCACACCATCGACCACGACCCCCTGCCAGCCTGGGCCAGCGTGAACATCGAGGACACCATCAAGACCATGAGCACAATACACTCCGGCTCCCCGTCAGACCCGTTCCCGCACCACATCTTCAACAAAGCCAGCAGCTCCATCGCACCCCACCTGTGCAACGTCATCAATCTCTCCTTCAAGACCGCGACCTTCCCAGAGAGCTGGAAACACGCAGAGATCAACGCCCTACTCAAAAAACCCAAGGCGGACCCGAGAGACCTCAAGAACTTCCGGCCCATCTCCCTGCTTCCGTTCCCAGCCAAGGTCATCGAGAAGATCGTCAACAAACAGCTAACCCGATACCTCGAAGAAAACAGCATCCTGGACCCATCCCAGTTGGGGTTCCGCAGCAACCACAGCACTGAGACTGCCCTCATCGCCGCCACCGATGACATCAGGATCCTGCTGGACAACGGTGAGACCGCAGCCCTCATCCTGCTGGACCTCTCCGCCGCCTTCGACACTGTCTGCCACCGCACTCTACGCGCACGCCTCCACGACGCAGGGATCCGAGACAAGGCCCTGGAATGGGCCACCTCCTTCCTAGCCGGCAGAACCCAAAGAGTCCGCCTCCCACCATTCCGATCCGAAGCCTCCGAGATCATCTGCGGCGTACCCCAGGGATCGTCCCTCAGCCCAACACTGTTCAACATCTACATGGCCCGCTCGCACGCATCGCCAGACAGCACGACCTCAACATAATCTCCTACGCCGACAACACTCAACTGATCCTCTCCCTCACCAAGGACCCCCTCGCCGCCAAATCCAACCTCCATAAAGGAATGAAGGCCGTCGCCGATTGGATGAAGATCAGCCGACTAAAACTGAACACGGAGAAGACAGAGGTCCTCATCCTCGGCTCCAACCCCTCAGCCTGGGACGACTCCTGGTGGCCAATGACGCTGGGAGCAGCCCCGACACCCACCGACCACGCACGCAACCTGGGAGTCATCCTCGACTCAACGCTCTCCATGGCCAAGCAAGTCAACGCAGTCTCATCCTCCTGCTTCAACACCCTCCGCATGCTTTGCAAGATCTACAGGTGGATCCCGACAGACACAAGAAGAACAGTCACCCAGGCCCTCGTCAGTAGCAGACTTGACTATGGGAATGCCCTCTACGCGGGAGCCCTGGCCAAGCTCATCAAGCGACTGCAACGCATACAAAACGCCTCCGCACGCCTGATCCTCGATGTAACTCGCCACAGCCACATCACCCCCCACCTGAGGAACCTGCACTGGCTCCCCGTCGACAGGAGAATCTCCTTCAAACTCCTCATCCACGCACACAAGGCACTCCACAAGACTGGCCCAGCCTACCTCAACAGACGACTCCTCTTCTACGTCCCCAACCGCCAACTCCGCTCTGCCGACCTCTCCTCGCCACCGTCCCTCGCATTCGAAGAACTACCACCGGCGGCAGATCCTTCTCCCACCTCGCCGCCAAGACCTGGAACACCCTTCCACTAAGCCTACGACAGACCCAAGACCTGCTGACCTTCAGGAGGCTACTCAAGACCTGGTTGTTCGACCAGTAGCAGCACCCCCCCCTTTTTTTCCCTAGCGCCTTGAGACCCTCGCGGGTAAGTAGTGCGCTTTACAAATTCTGTGATTGATTGATTGATTGATTAATGCCACAGGTGTCACCCATAGTCGTAGTGCCTAACAAGGATAGTTGATGAGCTGTGCGCATTTTTGTTGATATGCGCCTGAAGGAAAGTGCCCCTTTATGGCATAGTCTATCCCACTTTTTGCCTGATATCTGATGCAATTTTGACAAAAGTGCACTGGGTTCCTGCTCTCCAGGTCCCCAGGGCTAGATCTCTTTCCCTAAAACTGCACAATTGTTCCACAACTGGCAAGATCTTTAGCACCCCTATAGGTTCCTAGTAAATGGAACCCCTGGTACCTAGGGCATGGGTAGTAAAGAGGGTCCCTAAGGGCTGCAGCATGTATTGTGGCACCCTAACAGACCCCACTTTGTTATATCCCCCATGGATGCCCTAATGTAGATCCGTTCATACATGCCCTAAAATGGACGTATTCATATTTACCCTAATATGGTCATATTCGTACTTGCCCAATTATGGTCATGGCCGCATATGCCCAATTATGGTCACAAGTGTACATGTCCTATTATAGTATGATTCCTTATATAGGCATGATCTTTCACCTACATTGGTCCCAGCTAGTACACAACGAGCTCTGAGGGATGAACGTTATCTATCCTGTGGTTTTGAATGCAGCAGGGTTCTTCCAAACACAGGCCCACACTGAACTCCTTAATTATGCATGGCTTTCTAAGAATACACCACCAGCATAATGTATGTACAAAGTTCACCCCTGACATCTTCCTAATGTCCAATACAAACCATACTGAGGACCGAGACTCTTTAGGGTATAAATACACCACATCTTGCCCCGGTAAACCAGAGGGAACCGAGACTTCCATGCTGACACACTGACCAGAGACGCTGAGGCTCCTGCATACAGTCGCTCAAGCTGACAGTGGTCTGACACAACCCGGACGGGGTGTCCAACTCGAGACCAGGACTGGGTCCCACACTCTCTCTATTCAGGTATGGGGGTTCGACTAAATCCTAGGAGGATTCTTGGCTCTTAGCTTCTAAGACCTACACACATATGCTAGGTACACAAAGGGACAACTAGGTAGGCATCGTAGGAGTACGCACACTCTGCATAATGCTTTTGTATTCAT
The DNA here is from genome assembly GCA_963921515.1 of Calotriton arnoldi. NCBI lineage: Eukaryota > Metazoa > Chordata > Amphibia > Caudata > Salamandridae > Calotriton > Calotriton arnoldi. Next base: position 1,819,869 of record CAWUFW010000650.1, on the reverse strand, counting down.
GTATGTATCCATGATTATCGCAATATGGTAGAATTGTTCTATCCCTTTGCTTTTATCGTACTGCTAATAATATATCTCTGCTATTGCCTGCTGGTCTCTGCAGCACATATATTTTACACTAGAATTACAACTGTTCAATAAATACTTATTGAAACGCCCGATGTGTATTCTGTGTAAATCTCTGAGACAAACCGAATAAGTAAGCACGAGTGACTGAGCGAAAGGTAGTATATTGTTTCCACGATTCTGAGGGAATCAGTGTTGTCATGTTCTAAGGTTGCCAGAAACTAATCTCTCCCCGATAAGAGGAGACACTAGTGGCACTGCGAGCTAGCTAATGCAAAACAATCTAACATAAGCGGTGGGGGTGCACAGAGTCAGTCTGCCACCAAGCCCACAGCTTATGTTACACAAACGCACAGGTCCTGCATGGGTACTATAGGAACTACACGACATGGCGCCACCAACATTGGTTTGGTACTTATTTAACAGTAGAATCTGAGTAGTTCAGTCGTGCTATTCTCAGAGAACATACTCACAAAACCCCAGAGACGTCTGGAGTGGGTGGGCAAAAAATCCGCCGCAGCTGAGTAGTACGAGAATACTATTTATTGGCTGTTGGTTACTCAAGCTTGAAGGACATTTAGTTCCTACAATTGTGCATTTTACACCTTATCTTAAGAACTCTTTAATCTCCCTTCTTCCAATTAAAAATGGTGGACGAAACAAGCGCAACAGGGAGAGTTACAACAAACCTCTTTGGTTTAGAAGAAGACCCTGAAGATGCAATACAAATTGCACCAAATTTCAGAAGGGCAGTCACCATAAAACTTCTAGAACATGGCTTAAGAGCCAGGGGTGGTACAGTAATTTTCGTGATTGAGGCACACGAATCCAATAAAACAGAGGTGTTCTATTCTTGGGTTACACTCCCAGCAGTAAATGCAATTACAAATGTGTTTCACTACTACCTAGAAGGTGAAACACCAGCAGACTATACTCCCTTTGAGGAAGTAGAGGTCCCGCTCACTTACCAGGCGCATAATTACTGGTTTAAAGGCGCCCTACCCCACGTACGAGGAAGAGCAAGATTAGGCCTGCTCGGAGGAGCAGGAGCCACATGGCCCATATTAGCGGCATACACACCGCATCCTGACATTGACACAATGCCACAGCCAGACTTACTCGTACAACACAGCAATTTAATTAAAATCTACAGAAACCTCACACAATTTGTGATGAGGACTTTAACAGTTCAGCCTGCACCAGCTGCAGCACAAGACACTCCAGTCCAAGGCACAGTTAATAAAATAACTCCACAAACATTACATGCGATAATGGGCAAAATGCCAGCAAAACGCGAACAAATCCCATTATGGATTGCTCAGAAAATAACTCTGCTTGAAGCAGTATTCCTGAATACTACAACCAGTGATAAACACAGAAATCTAACAATCAGCTTGCCCATGGGTCTTACACCACAAGTAGAGGACTGCACCTCTTGGGGTTCAGTCTTTGCTGCCATATATACCAGAACACATGGTATCCCGTCCTTAGCAGTAGTACCTGACGTATTGAAAAAGATACAAAATGAGTACGGAGCAGAGCCTGCCCTTAACTTAGGGATGAAGTTGCTAAACAGCTTTGAACAGGTCTCAGCCATAATACTAGCTAACATTAAGGGGGAAGCAGCTTCTGTGGCGATCCGCCAACGCCTAAGGGAGTTCGGTCCAGACGACCAACAACACAAACTACTCAAAATAATCGAAACTGCATATGCAGAATTAGGCAGAGACAGTTTGGGTGGGAAAGCATTAAAACCACAACTGGCGGGCAGTCCTGAAAAGGACATTACAAAGCAGACACCTACTTCTTCTAAAAAGAAGTGGGAAAATAAAAAACAACAAAAGTCTAAAGACACCAGATCTCAGTCCAGAGGTAGGTCTCCTCAACAGGAGCCCTCTGAAAAGAGGTATAACCTCAGGAATAGGGATAATGTTAGAAAACGTGACAGGTATCAGGATACTGATACTCGTTCCTCTCGTTTCTTTCAGGGTTCATCAAGAAACTCCAAGAGGGAAGGACGATCAAAGGAGCGTACAAAGTCCAGAGACACGCAACACGCTGCGGACTACGCACCTAAAAAAGAGGATAAACAAAAATCAAAACCTCAGTTCAAAAAGAAGAAGGTAGCAGGTCTCAAGATCAGACATGCCCAGAATTCTGAGGACACAGCTTCTGAACGGGGAATGGGCTCTGACGATGCTAGACAGCGTGGCAGAAGTAATGATAGCTCGCCAGAACCTGAAGGAATTTCTAGTGACAGCGGAGTTGAGTGAGTATATCACGGTGGAAACACCTAATACTCGGGTAAGTGTCCCGCATAAGTTACATGAGATAACACTCCAGATGGAGGGGGACAAGCCCAGAAAAGTTAAGGGTCTCTTTTGGAAAAATCTGTCATCTGGTTATGACATTCTAATAGCAGAACTAGACTGGCCGCCTGCATTCGTCATGGAGTGCCCTAGGGGAGAAACGATAATTTTTCCAGCCTTTTCCGACCTCGTTCCCATTCACCTAAAACATGCATATGCGCAGGAGTGGGCGGTTGCCCTAGTTCCGGCATTGTACAAAAATCATGCTGGTTGGGATGAGGATTCAACCCACCACGTGATCCCGTTAAAAGTTTCCCCAAATGCTCAAAGGTAATACCCTATAAAGCAGGAAGCAAAAAGACAAGTCAGGGAGATTCTAGATCAACTTGAATATCAGGGGGTGATAGAAAATTGCACTTCACCTATGAACAATACTTTGTTCCCCGTAGCCAAACCTGACAACACATATCGTCTAGTTTTAGATTACAGACATTTAAACACTTACACAAAGACATTGGCAGTTCAAAATGCACACAGTGCCGCATTAATGAATAACATTGTGCGGAAAAGATACAAAACAACACTTGATATCTCAAATGGATTTTTCTGCCAAAATATAGCGCCTGAAAGCAGGTATCTGACCCCATTCAGTGCGTTAGGGTCACAACGGCAATTCTGCTGACTCCCAAAAGGGTATAAGAATAGCCCGGGGTTATTTTCAGCAAGGGTAACAGAGTTACTCCAAAATTTGGATGAAGAAGCATTGTCCTATGTGGATGATATTTATCTGACGGACGATGACTTAAAGAGGCACTTGACCAGGGTGAGCACCATTATTATGGGATTCGCCTCTGAGGGCTATAAATTTAATTTAAAAAAATCAAAAATTGCCCACCTCAATGTCCTGTTTTTAGGATACGAGTTGTCAAGTGAGGGAAAAAGCCTAGCAGCTAACTTTTTAGAAAAGTGTGTGCTGCTCCAACCTCCAAAATCATTAAAGAATTTACACTCAATTCTGGGATTCCTAAATTTTGGTCGAACATACATTTTGGATTACGCAGAAAGAGTAAAACCTTTCTACGACTTAATAAAACCTGACTTTTCAGTCAAACAATGGACACAGGAACACACAAATATCCTGCGTTCCCTACAGGAAGACATGATAGCTTCTAAATATTTACAGACACGCGTGAACGCACAGAACTTAGTGATCCGAGTAATAGCGGGTCAATGCGGGTACACTTATTTAACTTTTAATGAAGGCGAAACGGTACCAATCGCATACAAATCACACCTGTACACAAACGCAGAGATGCGTTTCACTTCAACAGAAAAAATCCTGACAGCAGTGCAGACCGCTGTAGCAAGAGAAAGAGCTCTGGCTCAGGGAAAACGCATAATTGTCGTGACCCCAGTACCAGCTTTAGAAGCTGTTACAAAAGCTAGCATTCCAAATGCTAAAGCCTTACATCCAAGATGGATACAATGGGCTAATTCTTTTACTGCAACAGATGTTGAATACAGATTTGATCCTAGTTTAAAAACACAGGCATTCCTGCAATACGAACAAGAATACCCTCTACCAAATGAAATTTTGCCTCTAGAGCAGTATGAAAACATTATTTACACTGACGGTTCTGCTCAACCCGCCACAGGAAGCAAGCAAGCTTACAGTGCAGCATGTGCGATTGTTAAAGGTCGCATGCGTGATGGCAAGTTCCATCCGAGTTGCACAAAAACGCAATCTCTAGGAGACTGCACGGCTCAGTTGGCAGAACTCAAAGCACTAATACTGGCACTTATAAATACGGATCACAAATTCCCCACACGTATTGTGTGTGATTCCTTTTACTGTGTACAGTCGTACAATGAATATCTACATCATTGGGAACAAAACGGGTTCAAAGATGCAAAAGTTGGCACAATTAAGCATAAAATGCTATGGGAACAGGTAGTGGAGTTGAGAAATGAACTACCAAGGGCTCACGTGATACATACACTGAGTCATCACCGTGATGGTATTCACGTTGAAGGGAATTCATTGGCTGATGAAGCCGCAAAGAGGGCTGTTCGCACAGCCGCCGTAGCTGCAGTTACTCGTTCAAAGACGAGGGTAGACGGCGAGATAATGGTAGCTGTCAATGCTTCACGCACAGGCAGCACAGCAGTACCTAAACAATTTCCACTCAAGTACTCCTACAAGTTAGATGCACAAAACATTCCATATGCTCAGATTCCTGGAGTGGTGGATAGAGTAATACCAAATATGGATCGTAGGCTAGGTTTGATTTTATCGGCAAACTAGGGTTTGGGTTCTGCACATACAGGCGTTACAGCGACTATTTCTTTGCTGAAACAGCGCTACTGGTGGCCAGGATTAACAAAGCAGACTAAAGACTATGTCTTGAAATGCGACATCTGTCAGCAGATAAAAGGCTCCACCGTAACACGCCCAGCGCAGACACCATTGCTGAAGTCAGACAAACCTCTCGCATGTGTGTATTTGGACCACTGCGGACCCCTACAATCTGATGGGTTCAAGAAATATATCATGGTTGCAGTGGATTCCTGCTCACGTTTCCTATGGGTTTGACCTCAGCGCTCGGCTGACGCTCGAACTGTTATAAAAGATTTGCGAGTCTTTATCGGCACATACGCAGTTGGCACGTTACATTCTGACCGTGGTCCGGCATTTAGCTCTCGGGCTTATAAAGAGGCCATGGAAGGAATGGGCGTAGCATTGAGGTACTCCTCTCCGTACCATCCCGAGGGAAATTCTGTTGTGGAGAGGAAAAACCGGGACTTAAAGCAATCTTTAACAGCTAGGGTATTAGGCAAGGGCGGTAGATGTGTCGATCACCTTTATGGGGTACAGCGCGCGCTCAATAATCAGCCAAGAAGCTCTCTAGGAGGTGTCACTCCTTACGAGGTCCTATTTGGGACAAGAATGTGGGTACCTGATCTTGATTGTGAAGGCACAGTGGCGGATAAAAAACCATTTGATATCCATGATCGTTTGGCTGTTTTACAGGATCTAAATGAATCCAGGACACAACAAAGTAACGTGCTCCAGAAACAGGCCGCCACTGAGGAAGTCAAGGCAGTAACGGCAAGACCTATCTGGATCCCAAAACTCGGGGATCTAGTCAGAGAGAAGATTGCTGACAAGAAAGAATTTGGGCCATCCTACAGAAAGCCTGTACCGGTCCTTGCAATCCACGGCACAAGAATTGTACTTCTGCCGCCTCTTGCTGGAAAAAAGGAGAAAAGATTTGTCTCAATTGACTTAATCAAACCCCACTATGTGGCCGATACTAAACAGTAGGCCTCGTGGACTCCACAGTAGCAGACGCCCTCCTCTTGCTACAATCCAAGAAGTCCAAACAGAAAGACTCATCACGTTTGACGAGCCACCTGTACGGAATGAAGGACTAAGCAACAATGCTATGGAACTCGTTCCGCTTCAACAAGAAATTCATCTTCAAAATGAAAATCAACTTAACAACCAAGTTGCAATCAGACCGAATACAGACATCTATGTCAATGTGCCTCGACAAGAGAACACAGAGATTTCAACAAATCCCGATGCAATTCCAACAATTGATCGAACTGCTTCTGGCTATTTCATGAACTTTGATACGTTTTCACTGGACCCAAGTGAGCCGGAAATGACGCCAGCCAAAAAATCACTCCAACAGAAACTCAATGACTTTTTGAACTTTTTTAGAAAGACTTACCTGGTGTCACCTTGGATAGAACTATGGTATATCACTGGGATTTTAATTTTAATTTTCTGGCTAGGTTTAATAATAACTTTTAGTATGCTTATTAATGGACGATACCTCCAGCCAAGCTCTACAGCTCAAAGAGTCAATTTGATTTTGAAACCACATCAGTCTTCACATTGTGAACCAAGAGACTTGTCTTCTGTGAACATTACAGCAGTTCCTATACCGGACGGCATAGTATGGGACAAGATTGATTATGATATATTAGGTCCCACTGAACTTTTAAAGCTAAAACATGTATTTAAAATTTCTTTAAGTGATATCATTACCTCCAGTGCATATTCTGATGATTGGGACACTGAAACTGTAAATGCTATGATGTCTGATCTAGAAAAAACAGCTGCATTTCCGAACAATGAAATGTTAGAAGGTCCTTCAGACTATGATACATTGTACTGTTACCAACATTTTGGTGATCATTTCTTACACAAGTCTATAACACCTAGAAATGTATTTGAATACCACCAGTGGGAACACTGCCCAACACCTCCAAAAGGTAGTTCACAAGCATTTGCACAGAAATTCACATACTTTTCAGGGTTTAACACATCCGACCCGACGTAATTTTATTATAAAATGGAGAAAACTTCAGCTCAGAAAATTATGTTAACAAACACCAAACATATTTACTCTGCATCCTTTCTGAACCAGTTGTCTAAACAGGGTTTCGATCTATGGAAAGACACAATAGAATCAAAATCAATCTGGGGTTCTAAGGACTGGCAAGTCCAGGGAATAGAAGCACTTTTTAGAGCATGCATCATTCCAATGCAGATTTTATTTCTGAACGAAACTGTACAACAGACATCCTGTCTTGGATTAGCCAAAGGCAAGGAAATGAACACACCGGGGTTTCCAACACCATCACAGATGGGTGGGGGGCAGAACTCAACTACACAAGGGGTAGGATTAGATGCCATTTTCCAGTACAACAGATCACATCCTGATTGGACAGAATGGCTGATTTAGCCCATTGACAAAAACAAATGTCAACAGAGATTTATGAATACAACCAGAGGGTTTAGTATCCATAGGCCAGATCCACGCTATGTACAAAGACATCACCCAGGGGTAGTGACATCGTATAGTGTTGGGAAGTTGTGCCTTGATTGGCTGGAGACCTCAACACTGACTTGACCTTACTCACACCTGACATGGATCTTAGAGATTTTCTACTGGGACCCAAGAAACAGCGTCAGAAACGTTTCATATATGCAGGCCTTTATGCCTACTACAATGAAAACTGGAAAATATCCCAACAAGAGGCCGCAGAAAGAATACGAGAAATAGACCGTATTTACTTAGAAAAGGCATTAGCTGTAGTGGATAATGGGTTAACTACTTTGACCTCCAGGATTTACTCCTTAGGCAACATTGTGTCCTCGGCAATCGACATATTAGAACAAGATCTGGCCTTGTTACAACACGGGCAATCTCAACTACGTTCTATTATGATGTTAAGCTGGACGCTACAATCTTTGTGTGCAGGCTATGGTCCATGGCGTTTTATAAACACCACGTCTCTGTTCTCAGAGTACAATCAAACTGATAAACAGACAGAAATGGCACAAAGGGGAGCCAAATATACAATGCTGCGTATTGAGAAACTGGAAAGGTTACCATTCACTGTAGCCGAATCACCATCAACAGAATGGCTAATTCATGGCCAAATCACTCTGCCGGTCACTACGTTTCAGTTTCAATATTGCCTTGAGCAAAGGCAGGCAGGCAAATATGTAATAATGGGTAACTGATACATCAAGGAAACTTGGGAGTTACCATATAGATACCGATGCTGGAATGGGGATCGAGAAGTGTATCTGAGTGGTACTAACTGCAAGAACGCTTTGAGCGGTTCTCTCATGTGTCACGATATTTCTCTACACGGAGCCTGCAGTGGTTCAGTGGCGAACTTATCTTGTCACATGTCAGGGACCCCAGCGGCCATGATCACGCCGGTTTTCCAGCTGCTCTCGAATGGGAGTTACTTAATGCTAAATGATCAAGGTTGTTGTGGGATGCTTCCGGGCGTCGCATATCTAGTGACTGTTAACTCCAGGGTTACTTGTTGTATACAAGTATTGTTTCCACCACTGAAAACACTCGGGGAGGCGCCACTATGGCCTTCACTGAATGTTTCTTTTATACAGTTTGATACTCTGAGCAGATTGAAAGCCATGCTTTTACAGCAACCCGTGCCCTTAACCTACGCTCGAGAAACCTATGAACTTCAAGTTGCAAGGACCTCGACCGAGATACAGGCACTCATACGTACAAACTGCCCCATTCATTTCGCAGAAATGGTGGGACGTATCTTTAACATGTCAGATACGAGTGGAATTGTACACCTATTTAAGTCCATAGGGTCAGGACTGTTAAGCACCTTTCAGACAGTCCTCGGAGTAATCCCAAATTTTATAGACTCCATATTGGGAAGCATATTTGGAGGATTCCTGCTCATCTTGTTTCTGATCGCAGGAATCCTGATTGTAATATTGCTGCTACGCAATGGACGGCCCACTTCCCGAGGGAATGGTGAACACGCTCCTGGAGCGAAAATACCGTGAACGCATGGTACAAGTTCTGGGCATTTCTTGCCTGCGAGAACTCAATGCCTCCTGGTTTCTATCATTTAGACCAGTCTGGATAGACTGCATCTTACCTGTGCTTCGATGCCTGTTCTGCGGAGAAGAATGCACGTTGGATCTTTGTCTAACTTTTCCATCAGATGCGCCTCCGGACACGGATGCAATGCTGGACCCCATAAAGGCCCATGCTCTGCGTTGTCCCCAGCGGCTTCCAATTCTGATGAATGCATTCCTGGAGAATCCACAGGTGCCGTTCCCTCCTGCTGGGTTAGGTGACTCCTCCACAGGCACCCAGGTTACAACTGCCGCACAAGCTGCCGCAGCACCGACTGTTGGCAGTACTACATTCCATCTATGTGCGATTGACGTTCTCTGTGAGGCGTTGGATTTGTCATCTACCACAGCTGACACCGATAATATTGAGCTTCCCAGCCAGGACGCGTTATCTTGAATTGGCTCATCGTGTCCTGGGAAAGAATTCGGCTTCTTCACTCGTTTCAAAATAAAACGATCTAAATTTGGAACATTTTCTTACATTGACACTTTCGCTTGGGAAAAGTATGGCCTTCTAATGCTTATGGTAATACAACTTCTATAGAGAGACGATATTGACTTTTAAGTGGCAACTAGAAAAGCTGAATTTAAACATTTTTTTTTTTTTAAGCACCAACATTTTTTTAGCGATTTTTAAGAACCATGTTTTTACTTGCTTTTAAAAATGTTTTTAAATTGCCCAGATTTTAAGTATGGTCATTTATTATCCAGTTCGGAAGTGGAGTGGGTGTTATATCCCGCATAGATGCCCTAATGTAGATCCGTTCATACATGCCCTAAAATGGACGTATTCATATTTACCCTAATATGGTCATATTCGTACTTGCCCAATTATGGTCATGGCCGCATATGCCCAATTATGGTCACAACTGTACATGTCCTATTATAGTATGATTCCTTATATAGGCATGATCTTTCACCTACATTGGTCCCAGCTAGTACACAACGAGCTCTGAGGGATGAACGTTATCTATCCTGTGGTTTTGAATGCAGCAGGGTTCTTCCAAACACAGGCCCACACTGTACTCATTAATTATGCATGGCTTTCTAAGAATACACCACCAGCCAATATATGTACAAAGTTCACCCCTGACGTCTTCCTCATGTCCAATACAAACCATACTGAGGACCGAGACTCTTTAGGGTATAAATACACCACATCTTGCCCCGGTAAACCAGAGGGAACCGAGACTTCCATGCTGACACACTGACCAGAGACGCTGAGGCTCCTGCATACAGTCGCTCAAGCTGACAGTGGTCTGACACAACCCGGACGGGGTGTCCAACTCGAGACCAGGACGGGGTCCCACACTCTCTCTATTCAGGTATGGGGGTTTGACTAAATCCTAGGAGGATTCTTGGCTCTTAGCTTCTAAGACCTACACATATATGCTAGGTACACACAGGTACATCTAGGTAGGCATCGTAGGAGTACGCACACTCTGCATAATGCTTTTGTATTCGTGTATGTATCCATGATTATCGTAATATGGTAGAATTGCTCTATCCCTTTGCTTTTATCGTACTGCTAATAATATATCTATGCTATTGCCTGCTGGTCTCTGCAGCCCATATATTTTACACTAGAATTACAACTGTTGAATAAATACTTATTTAAACGCCCGATGTGTATTCTGTGTAACTCTCTGAGACAAACCGAATAAGTAAGCACGAGTGAATGAGCGAAAGGTAGTATTTTGTTTCCACGATTCTGAGGGAATCAGGGTTGTCATGTTCTAAGGTTGCCAGAAACTAATCTCTCCCCGATAAGAGGAGACACTAGTGGCACTGCGAGCTAGCTAATGCAAAACAATCTAACATAAGCGGTGGGGGTGCACAGAGTCAGTCTGTCACCAAGCCCACAGCTTATGTTACACAAACTCGCAGGTCCTGCATGGGTACTATAGGAACTACACGACATGGCGCCATAAACGTTGGTTTGGTACTTATTTAACAGTAGAATCTGAGTAGTTCAGTCATGCTATTCTCAGAGAACCTACTCACAAAACCCCAGAGACGTCTGGAGTGGGTGGGCACAAAATCCGCCGCAGCTGAGTAGTACGAGAATACTATTTATTGGCTGTTGGTTACTCAAGCTTGAAGGACATTTAGTTCCTACAATTGTGCATTTTACACCTTATCTTAAGAACTCTTTAATCCCCCTTCTTCCAATTAAAAATGGTGGACGAAACAAGCGCAACAGGGAGAGTTACAACAAACCTCTTTGGTTTAGAAGAAGACCCTGAAGATGCAATACAAATTGCACCAAATTTCAGAAGGGCAGTCACCATAAAACTTCTAGAACATGGCTTAAGAGCCAGGGGTGGTACAGTAATTTTCGTTATTGAGGCACACGAATCCAATAAAACAGAGGTGTTCTATTCTTGGGTTACACTCCCAGCAGTAAATGCAATACAAATGTGTTTCACTACTACCTAGAAAGTGAAACACCAGCAGACTATACTCCCTTTGAGGAAGTAGAGGTCCCGCTCACTTACCAGGAGCATAATTACTGGTTTAAAGGCGCCCTACCCCACGTACAAGGAAGAGCAAGATTAGGCCCGCTCGGAGGAGCAGGAGCCACATGGCCCATATTAGCGGCATACACACCGCATCCTGACATTGACGCAATGCCACAGCCACGACTTACTCGTACAACACAGAGATTTTATTAAAATCTACAGAAACCTCACACAATTTGTGATGAGGACTTTAACAGTTCAGCCTGCACCAGCTGCAGCACAAGACACTCCAGTCCAAGGCACAGTTAATAAAATAACTCCACAAACATTACACGCGATAATGGGCAAAATGCCAGCAAAACGCGAACAAATCCCATTCTGGATAGCTCAGAAAATAACTCCGCTTGAAGCAGTATTCCCGAATACTACAACCAGTGATAAACACAGAATTCTAACAATCTGATTGCCCACGGGTCTTACATCACAAGTAGAGGACTGCACCTCTTAGGGTTCAGTCTTTGCTGCCATATATACCAGAACACATGGTATCCCATCCTTAGCAGTAGTACCTGACGTATTGAAACAGATACAAAATGAGTACAGAGCAGAGCCTGCCCTTAACTTAGGGATGAAGTTGCTAAACAACTTTGAACAGGTCTCAGCCATAATACTAGCTAACATTAAGGGGGAAGCAGCTTCTGTGGCGATCCGCCAACGCCTAAGGGAGTTCGGTCCAGACGACCAACAACACGAACTACCCAAAATAATCGAAACTGCATATGCAGAATTAGGCAGAGACAGTTTGGGTGGGAAAGCATTAAAACCACAACTGGTGGGCAGTCCTGAAAAGGACACTACAAAGCAGACACCTACTTCTTCTAAAAAGAAGTGGGAAAATAAAAAACAACAAAAGTCTAAAGACACCAGATCTCAGTCCAGAGGAAGGTCTCCTCAACAGGAGCCCTCTGAAAAGAGGTATAACCTCAGGAATAGGGATAATATTAAAAAACCTGACAGGTATCAGGATACTGATACTCGTTCCTCTCGTTTCTTTCAGGGTTCATCAAGAAACTCCGAGAGGGAAGGACGATCAAAGGAAAGTACAAAGTCCAGAGACACGCAACACGCTGCGGACTACGCACCTAAAAAAGAGGATAAACAAAAATCAAAACCTCAGTTCAAAAAGAAGAAGGTAGCAGGTCTCAAGATCAGACATGCCCAGAATTCTGAGGACACAGCTTCTGAACGGGGAATGGGCTCTGACGATGCTAGACAGTGCGGCAGAAGTAATGATAGCTCGCCAGAACCTGAAGGAATTTCTGGTGACAGCGGAGTTGAGTGAGTATATCACAGTGGAAACACCTGATACTCGGGTAAGTTTCCCACATAAGTTATATGAGATAACACTCCGGGTGGAGTGGGACAAGCCCAGAAAAGTTAAGGGTCTCTTTTGGAAAAATCTGTCATCTGGTTATGACATTCTATTAGCAGAACAAGACTGGCCGCCTGCATTCGTCATGGAGTGCCCTAGGGGAGAAACGATAATTGTTCCAGCCTTTTCCGACCTCGTTCCCGTTCACCTAAAACATACATATACACAGGAGTGGGCGGTTGCCCTAGCTCCGGCATTGTACAAAAATCATGCTGGTTGGGATGAGGATTCAACCCACCACGTGATCCCGTTAAAAGTTTCCCCAAATGCTCAAAGGCAATACCCTATAAAGCATGAAGCAAAAAGACAAGTCAGGGAGATTTTAGATCAACTTGAATATCAGGGGGTGATAGAAAATTGCACTTCACCTATGAACAATCCTTTGTTCCCCGTAGCCAAACCTGACAACACATATCGTCTAGTTTTAGATTACAGACATTTAAACACTTGCACAAAGACATTTGCAGTTCAAAATGCACACAGTGCCGCATTAATGAATAACATTGTGCGGAAAAGATACAAAACAACACTTGATATCTCAAATGGATTTTTCTGCCAAAATATAGCGCCTGAAAGCAGGTATCTGACCGCATTCAGTGCGTTAGGGTCCCAACAGCAATTCTGCTGACTCCCCCAAAGGTATAAGAATAGCCCGGGGTTGTTTTCAGCAAGGGTAACGGAGTTACTCCAAAATTTGGATGAAGAAGCATTGTCCTATGTGGATGATATTTTTCTGACGGACGATGATTTAAAGAGGCACTTGACCAGGGTGAGCACCATTATTATGGGATTCGCCTCTGAGGGCTATAAATTTAATTTTAAAAAATCAAAAATTGCCCACCTCAATGTCCTGTTTTTAGGATACGAGCTGTCAAGTGAGGGAAAAAGCCTAGCAGCTAACTTTTTAGAAAAGTGTGTGCTGCTCCAACCTCCAAAATCATTAAAGAATTTACACTCAATTCTGGGATTCCTAAATTTTGGTCGAATATACATTTTGGATTACGCAGAAAGAGTAAAACCTTTCTACGACTTAATAAAACCTGACTTTTCAGTCAAACAATGGACACAGGAACACACAAATATCCTGCGTTCCCTACAGGAAGACATGATAGCTTCTAAATATTTACAGACACGCGTAAATGCACAGAACTTAGTGATCCGAGTGTTAGCGGGTCAATGCGGGTTCACTTATTTAACTTTTAATGAAGGCGAAACGGTACCAATCGCATACAAATCACACCTGTACACAAACGCAGAGATGCGTTTCACTTCAACAGAAAAAATCCTGACAGCAGTGCAGACCGCTGTAGCAAGAGAAAGAGCTCTGGCTCAGGGAAAACGCATAATTGTCGTGACCCCAGTACCAGCTTTAGAAGCTGTTACAAAAGCTAGCATTCCAAATGCTAAAGCCTTACATCCAAGATGGATGCATTCCTGCAATACGAACAAGAATACCCTCTACCAAATGAAATTTTGCCTCTAGATCAGTATGAATACATTATTTACACTGACGGTTCTGCTCAATCCGCCACAGGAAGCAAGCAAGCTTACAGCGCAGCGTGTGCGATTGTTAAAGGTCGCATGGGTGATGGCAAGTTCCATCCGAGTTGCACAAAAACGCAATCTCTAGGAGACTGCACGGCTCAGTTGGCAGAACTCAAAGCACTAATACTGGCACTTATAAATACGGATCACAAATTCCCCACACTTATTGTGTGTGATTCCTTTTACTGTGTACAGTCGTACAATGAATATCTACATCATTGGGAACAAAACGGGTTCAAAGATGCAAAAGGTGGCACAATTAAGCATAAAATGCTATGGGAACAGGTAGTGGAGTTGAGAAACGAACTACCAAGGGCTCACGTGATACATACACTGAGTCATCACCGTGATGGTATTCACGTTGAAGGGAATTCATTGGCTGATGAAGCCGCAAAGAGGGCTGTTCGCACAGCCGCCGTAGCTGCAGTTACTCGTTCAAAGACGAGGATAGACGGCGAGATAATGGTAGCTGTCAATGCTTCACGCACAGGCAGCACAGCAGTACCTAAACAATTTCCACTCAAGTACTCCTACAAGTTAGATGCACAAAACATTCCATATGCTCAGATTCCTGGAGTGGGGGACAGAGTAATACCAAATATGGATCGTAGGCTAGGTTTGATTTTAGCGGCACACGAGGGTTTGGGTTCTGCACATACAGGCGTTACAGCGACTATTTCTTTGCTGAAACAGCGCTACTGGTGGCCAGGATTAACAAAGCAGACTAAAGACTATGTCTTGAAATGCGACATCTGTCAGCAGATAAAAGGCTCCACCGTAACACGCCCAGCGCAGACACCATTGCTGAAGTCAGACAAACCTCTCGCATGTGTGTATTTGGACCACTGCGGACCCCTACAATCTGATGGGTCCAAGAAATATATCATGGTTGCAGTGGATTCCTGCTCATGTTTCCTATGGGTTTGACCTCAGCGCTCGGCTGACGCTCGAACTGTTATAAAAGATTTACAAGTCTTTATCGGCACATACGCAGTTGGCACGTTACATTCTGACCGTGGTCCGGCGTTTAGCTCTCGGGCTTACAAAGAGGCCATGGAAGGAATGGGCGTAGCATTGCGGTACTCCTCTCCATACCATCCCGAGGGAAATTCTGTTGTGGAGAGGAAAAACCGGGACTTAAAGCAATCTTTAACAGCTAGGGTATTAGGCAAGGGCGGTAGATGTGTCGATCACCTTTATGGGGTACAGCGCGCGCTCAATAATCAGCCAAGAAGCTCTCTAGGAGGTGTCACTCCTTACGAGGTCCTATTTGGGACAAGAATGTGGGTACCTGATCTTGATTGTGAAGGCACAGTGGCGGATAAAAAACCATTTGATATCCATGATCGTTTGGCTGTTTTACAGGATCTAAATGAATCCAGGACACAACAAAGTAACGTGCTCCAGAAACAGGCCGCCACTGAGGAAGTCAAGGCAGTAACGGCAAGACCTATCTGGATCCCAAAACTCGGGGATCTAGTCAGAGAGAAGATTGCTGACAAGAAAGAATTTGGGCCATCCTACAGAAAGCCTGTACCGGTCCTTGCAATCCACGGCACAAGAACTGTACTTCTGCCGCCTCTTGCTGGAAAAAAGGAGAAAAGATTTGTCTCAATTGACTTAATCAAACCACACTATGTGGTCAATACTAAACAGTTTGCCTCGTGGACTCAACAGTAGCAGACGCACTCCTCTTGCTACAATCCAAGAAGTCCAAACAGAAAGACTCATCACGTTTGACGAGCCACCTGTACGGAATGAAGGACTAAGCAACAATGCTATGGAACTCGTTCCGCTTCAACAAGAAATTCATCTTCAAAATGAAAATCAACTTAACAAACAAGTTGCAATCAGACCGAATACAGACATCTATGTCAATGTGCCTCGACAAGAGAACACAGCGATTTCAACAAATCCAGATGCAATTCCAACAATTGATCGAACTGCTTCTGGCTATTTCATGAACTTTGATACGTTTTCACTGGACCCAAGTGAGCTGGAACGACGCCAGCCAAAAAATCACTCCAACAGAAACTCAATGACTTTTTGAACTTTTTTTAGAAAGACTTACCTGGTGTCACCTTGGATAGAACTATGGTATATCACTGGGATTTTAATTTTAATTTTCTGGTTAGGTTTAATAATAACTTTCAGTATGCTTATTAATGGACGATACCTCCAGCCAAGCTCTACAGCTCAAAGAGTCAATTTGATTTTGAAACCACATCAGTCTTCACATTGTGAACCAAGAGACTTGTCTTCAGTGAACATTACAGCAGTTCCTATACCGGTCGGCATAGTATGGGACAAGATTGATTATGATATATTAGGTCCGACTGAACTTTCAAAGCTAAAACATGTATTTAAAATTTCTTTAAGTGATATCATTACCTCCAGTGCATATTCTGATGATTGGGACACTGAAACTGTAAATGCTATGATGTCTGATCTAGAAAAAACAGCTGCATTTCCGAACAATGAAATGTTAGAAGGTCCTTCAGACTATGATACATTGTACTGTTACCAACATTTTGGTGATCATTTCTTACACAAGTCTATAACACCTAGAAATGTATTTGAATAGCACCAGTGGGAACACTGCCGAACACCTCCAAAAGGTAGTTCACAAGCATTTGCACAGAAATTCACATACTTCTCAGGGTTTAACACATCCGACCCGACGTCATTTTATTATAAAATGGAGAAAACTTCAGCTCAGAAAATTATGTTAACAAACACCAAACATATTTACTCTGCATCCTTTCTGAACCAGTTGTCTAAACAGGGTTTCGATCTATGGAAAGACACAATAGAATCAAAATCAATCTGGGGTTCTAAGGACTGGCAAGTCCAGGGAATAGAAGCACTTTTTAGAGCATGCATCATTCCAATGCAGATTTTATTTCTGAACGAAACTGTGCAACAGACATCCTGTCTTGGATTAGCCAAAGGCAAGGAAATGAACACACCGGGGTTTCCAACACCATCACAGATGGGTGGGGGGCAGAACTCAACTACACAAGGGGTAGGATTAGATGTCATTTTCCAGTACAACAGATCACATCCTGATTGGACAGAATGGCTGATTTAGCCCATTGACAAAAACAAATGTCAACAGAGATTTATGAATACAACCAGAGGGTTTAGTATCCGTAGGCCAGATCCACGCTATGTACAAAGACATCACCCAGGGGTAGTGACATCGTATAGTGTTGGAAAGTTGTGCCTTGATTGGCTAGAGACCTCAACACTGACAGAAGTAAAGCACCACTTGACCTTACTCACACCTGACATGGATCTTAGAGATTTTCTACTGGGACCCAAGAAACAGCGTCAGAAACGTTTCATATATGCAGGCCTTTATGCCTAGGACAATGAAAACTGGAAAATATCCCAACAAGAAGCCGCAGAAAGAATACGAGAAATAGACCGTATTAACTTAGAAAAGGCATTAGCTGTAGTGGATAATGGGTTAACTACTTTGACCTCCAGGATTTACTCCTTAGGCAACATTGTGTCCTCGGCAATCGACATATTAGAACAAGATCTGGCCTTGTTACAACACGGGCAATCTCAACTACGTTCTATTATGATGTTAAGCTGGACGCTACAATCTTTGTGTGCAGGCTATGGTCCATGGCGTTTTATAAACACCACGTCTCTGTTCTCAGAGTACAATCTAACTGATAAACAGACAGAAATGGCACAAAGGGGAGCCAAATATACAATGCTGCGTATTGAGAAACTGGAAAGGTTACCATTCACTGTAGCCGAATCACCATCAACAGAATGGCTAATTCATGGCCAAATCACTCTGCCGGTCACTACGTTTCAGTTTCAATATTGCCTTGAGAAAAGGCAGGCAGGCAAATATGTAATAATGGGTAACTGATACATCAAGGAAACTTGGGAGTTACTATATAGATACCGATGCTGGAATGGGGATCGAGAAGTGTATCTGAGTGGTACTAACTGCAAGAACGCTTTGAGCGGTTCTCTCATGTGTCACGATATTTCTCTACACGGAGCCTGCAGTGGTTCAGTGGCGAACTTATCTTGTCACATGTCAGGGACCCCAGCGGCCATGATCACGCCGGTTTTCCAGCTGCTCTCGAATGGAAGTTACTTAATGCTAAATGATCAAGGTTGTTGTGGGATGCTTCCGGGCGTCGCATATCTAGTGACTGTTAACTCCAGGGTTACTTGTTGTATACAAGTATTGTTTCCACCACTGAAAACACTCGGGGAGGCGCCGCTATGGCCTTCACTGAATGTTTCTTTTATACAGTTTGATACTCTGAGCAGATTGAAAGCCATGCTTTTACAGCAACCCGTGCCATTAACCTCCGCTCGAGAAACCTATGAACTTCAAGTTGCAAGGACCTCGACCGAGATACAGGCACTCATAGGTACAAACTGCCCCATTCATTTCGCAGAAATGGTGGGACGTATCTTTAACATGTCAGATACGAGCGGAATTGTACACCTATTTAAGACCATAGGGTCAGGACTGTTAAGCACCTTTCAGACAGTCCTCGGAGTAATCCCAAATTTTATGCACTCCATATTGGGAAGCGTATTTGGAGTATTCCCGCTCATCTTGTTTCTGATCGCAGGAATCCTAATTGTAATATTGCTGCTACGCAATGGACGGCCCACTTCCCGAGGCAATGGTGAACACGCTCCTGGAGGGAAAATACCGTGAACGCATGGTACAACTTCTGGGCATTTCTTGCCTGCGAGAACTCAATGCCTCCTGGTTTCTATCATTTAGACCAGTCTGGATAGACTGCATCTTACCTGTGCTTCGATGCCTGTTCTGCGGAGAAGAATGCACGTTGGATCTTTGTCTAACTTTTCCATCAGATG
This sequence comes from Calotriton arnoldi, assembly GCA_963921515.1. Lineage (NCBI taxonomy): Eukaryota > Metazoa > Chordata > Amphibia > Caudata > Salamandridae > Calotriton > Calotriton arnoldi. Next base: position 1,800,756 of record CAWUFW010000650.1, on the reverse strand, counting down.
CGCATCCGGACACGGATGCAATGCTGGACCCCATAAAGGCCCATGCTCTGCGTTGTCCCCAGCGGCTTCCAATTCTGATGAATGCATTCCTGGAGAATCCACAGGTGCCGTTCGCTCCTGCTAGGTTAGGTGACTCCTCCACAGGCACCCAGGTTACAACTGCCGCACAAGCTGCCGCAGCACCAACTGTTGGCAGTACTACATTCCATCTATGTGCGATTGACGTTCTCTGTGAGGCGTTGGATTTGTCATCTACAGCAGCTGATAATATTGAGCTTCCCAGCCAGGACGCGTAATTTTGAATTGGCTCATCGTGTCCTGGGAAAGAATTTGGCTTCTTCACTCGTTTCAAAATAAAACGATCTAAATTTAGAACATTTTCTTACATTGACACTTTCGCTTGGGAAAAGTATGGCCTTCTCCTGCTTATGGTAATACAACTTCTATAGAGAGACGATATTGACTTTTAAGTGGCAACTAGAAATCTGAATTTAAACATTTTTTTTATGCACCAAATATGTTTTAACGATTTTTAAGAAACATGTTTTTACTTGCTTTTAAAAATGTTTTTAAATTGCCCAGATTTTAAGTATGGTCATTTATTATCCAGTTCGGAAGTGGAGTGAGTGTTATATCCCGCATAGATGCCCTAATGTAGATCCATTCGTACATGCCCTAAAATGGACGTATTCATATTTACCCTAATATGGTCATATTCGTACTTGCCCAATTATGGTCATGGCCGCATATGCCCAATTATGGTCACAACTGTACATGTCCTATTATAGTATGATTCCTTATATAGGCATGATCTTTCACCTACATTGGACACAACGAGCTCTGAGGGATGAACGTTATCTATCCTGTGGTTTTGAATGCAGCAGGGTTCTTTCAAACACAGGCCCACACTGTACTCATTAATTATGCAAGGCTTTCTAAGAATACACCACCATTATAATGAATGTACAAAGTTCACCCCTGACGTCTTCCTCATGTCCAATACAAACCATACTGAGGACCGAGACTCTTTAGGGTATAAACACACCACATCTTGCCCCGGTAAACCAGAGGGAACCGAGACTTCCATGCTGACACACTAACCAGAGACGCTGAGGCTCCTGCATACAGTCGCTCAAGCTGACAGTGGTCTGACACAACCCGGACGGGGTGTCCAACTTGAGACCAGGACGGGGTTCCACACTCTCTCTATTCAGGTATGGGGTTCGACTAAATCCTAGGAGGATTCTTGGCTCTTAGCTTCTAAGACCTACACACATATGCTAGGTACACACAGGTACATCTAGGTAGGCATCGTAGGAGTATGCACACTCTGCATAATGCTTTTGTATTCATGTATGTATCCATGATTATCGCAATATGGTAGAATTGTTCTATCCCTTTGCTTTATCGTACTGCTAATAATATATCTCTGCTATTGCCTGCTGGTCTCTGCAGCACATATATTTTACACAAGAATTACAACTGTTCAATAAATACTTATTGAAACGCCCGACTGTGTATTCTGTGTAACTCTCTAAGACAAACCGAATAAGTAAGCAAGAGTGACTGAGCGAAAGGTAGTATATTGTTTCCACGATTCTGAGGGAATCAGGGTTGTCATGTTCTAAGGTTGCCAGAAACTAATCTCTCCCCGATAAGAGGAGACACTAGTGGCACTGCGAGCTAGCTAATGCAAAGCAATCTAACATAAGCGGTGGGGGTGCACAGAGTCAGTCTGCTACCAAGCCCACAGCTTATGTTACACAAACGCGCAGGTCCTTCATGGGTACTATAGGAACTATACGACAACTTCGCACTCATACAGACTGCCATTGCAGAATGCGTGCAATGGTGCAGACAAAAGTGAAAACACAACATTGCACACATCCTGTGTGTCATGCCTGCAGACACTGCATGCAATATATGTTAGTCACCCTTGCAGCAGGCATTACAGCCCTAAGGCAGGGTGCATTGTATTACATGTGTGGACATATCTGCATGAGCTGATATTCTCCTGTGATGACTAAGTTGGTTCTTAGAAATTGCAAGTGACCCGGGAAGCCATCTTGAGTATATGTCCTGGGCACTGGCGATTACGAGTCCCCCAGCTACATGATGGCTTCACGGAAACCAAAGGTGTTTGGTATCAAACACCTCCTATTAATAAACCCACAGTTTCCTGTGATGGATTTATTAATACCTGCACCCAGAGGATGCCTTAGAGGTACCCCCTGATCCCTACTAGTCCTCTAGTGTGCTGGCTTGACTGGTACCATCCAGCCTGCCACCACAGATGCCCTTCTGATCCCCTAGGAGGTGAGAGCCCTGCTCTCAGAGATCAGAAGCCGTGCCTGCTCTGGCAGGAAGTGTTTACACCTCCTCCAGCAGGATGGCTGGTAAATCGGCATACCAAGGCCAGAGGCTGCAAAGCCTCTGCAACCTTTTAAATGTGACCCAGGCTTTCCCCAGACATAGGAGATGCCACCCCCTGCCCTGAGGCCCATTTGGCACCAGGACAGGCGGGAAATTAGTTATGCGAGGAGGTGTGGAGCACACACATGTCAAACACACCCCTAAAGGTGAGCTACTTGATGTGCCCCACTCTAGGAAAATGTTGCTATCTTGCTGATGGCAGAATTAGGAACTCTGGGACAGGTTTATGCCCACTTCCCACAGGAAGTGGTCATATACGTGGCATAGTGACACACAGGGAAAGTAGCTAATTGGCTACTACTATACACTCCCCTAACGTCCCTAAATTGAGTATTTAGGTGGGCCGCAGACACCAGAACTTTAAATTCACCTGACTACAGACGAAGAGGACACTGAAGAGCTGACCAACGTGAGAACTGAAGACTACTGTGGACTTTTGGCGCCAAACCCTGCCCGCTCCAGACTCGACAATTGCAAAGACCAAAATCTTCCTGCAGCTGTGCGCCCTCCAAAAGCCTCAGAGAGTTGCCAGTAACCACCTAGCATCTCCCTTGTAGTGGAGGAGCCACTTCCCTGCAACCTGCAGGCACCGACCAAGGTGTCCAGTTCCAAGAAGCTGCTGATCACCAGGTCCACTGATGCAGTAGCCACCCAGGAGGAGGTCATCATACTCAAAGAGGTCAGACCTGTCTCCTTACCTAGTTTGAAGATGCCAGGACCCCTATGAGCCTCCTTGCACCAACACCCAAGGTACCAGACCCCTTGCCGCGACCAACACTTGTTTAGAGTCCAATTTGGGCTCTAACCACATGAAGACCGACCAGCCAATGAGGGACGTCAGCTCTGCTTACGCTAGCAACAAGAGTGGCCTAGCCATCCTGTTCTGTACCCCTTTTCTGGTCCAGACCGGGAACCCTCTGCACCCAGGCTTCCAGGTCCGGACCATGAACACTGACTGCTCCCCCTAGCACTCAGGTCCCTCATGAACGGAGTCCCCATTGGGAGCTCCCAGACTTATCTCCAAGTTCCCACTTTGCAGCCTATTTCTAGGTGGTCCCCCTCTTTGCCACCGGTGTAGCGCACAAGACTACCAATACGTCCAGCACCTCTGTACCCAGACATACCAGGGCATGTAAAACTTAACTGCTGGTGGAACTTGGGACCTTATCCCCCTAACACCTCACAACCTAAAGGGGATCCTCGAAATCCTATTGAAAATACCTGTATACAGTAAATGTTCTTCTCTCTGTAGGAAAGCATTAGTGTGTAAAAATCACACTGTTTGCTAACATTGCTAAAAACTGTAAAAATCATAACTTGAGAAGTACTTACCTAATTACAAAGTTCTTGGTGTTGAAATATACATAAAAATATGTGTTATTTTCTAAATTGGTGTGGATCTCCTTTTTGAGTGTGTGTTTAATTTATTGACTATATGTATGCAACAATTGCCTAACACTCCCATCTGATAAGCCTTAGGCTGCTTAACCACTCTACCACAAATTGAGTACCTTGGGATTGTTAAAGCAAGCCCCTGTCCACTTATAAGGGATACCTGGATTCTTTAGCACAGCATACCTTTTTTTGGTATACCATATAAAGAGCCAGCTTCCTACAGTGCCAAGCTAACAAGACGATTGAAAGAGAACAACATCCAGGTCTGCTTATTCCTGACATGATTATGCAGCTGAATGGAGCCAATGTCTTTCCCCGCGTTGATTTTAATAAAGGGTATCACCAACTTGAACTTGAAGAAAATTGTAGATACATTACTACCTTTTCGACTCATGTTGGTTTATTTGGACATAAAAGACTAAGGGCCTGATTTGGATCTGGGTGGATGGAATACTCCATCACAAACGTGACGGATATCCCGTCCGCCACATTAAGAGCACCTTAGCAGATAATGGGATCGTAATACTGCAGATGTGAAATCCATTCACATTAGTGACAGAGTATTCCCCTCTGCACAGATCTAAATCAGGCCCTACATTTCAGAATGTTATCAGCTGAAGAACTCTTTCAGGATGTCATTTCTTCGCATAATACATCCAGTCACAAATGCTTTTATTTACAGCGATGACATATTGGTTTTTGGGGCCACATGTAAGGAACATGATAAAGCTCCAACACAAATATGTTGTATACTTGCTAATGCAGGTCACACTTTAAATACAGTCAAGTGTGAGTTTCATAAAATAAAACTCAAGTTCTTTGGTTATATCTTTTCTGATGGTGGAATGACTCCAGATCCAAATACAGTAAAAGCTTTGTCATCCACTTCGTCCCCACAAGATGTAACTATGCTGCGATCCTTCCTTGGTATGGTACATATCTGACTTTGCCACTGTAAGTGCCCCATTGAGAGACTTAACGAAATGAAACGCTCCATTTCGATATTCCCTTAAATGTGAACAAAGCTTCAAGAAAATCAAACAAACAATTGAGAATGCAACTGAAATGGCATACTTTGATCTGAAACTACAAACAGAAATAGTTGATGCCAGCTCAGAGGAGTTAGTTGCCATACTTCCCCAGCACAATGGACATCCTAATGCACCAAGACACATTGCAGCTTATGCTAGAAAGAGTTTGTCACAGACGGAACGTGCTTATTCATAACCTGAAAGAGAAAGCCTCGCTATGGTGTGGGCTAGTGAGCATTTGTATGTGTTCCTGGATGGAAAGCACTTCATGGTTGTTCACGACCACCAAGCATTACTCACCATTTTCAGTAATTCTAAAGCCAAGATGCCCCCTCGTATTGAGAGGTGGGGGTTGCGACTGCAGGATTATGATTATACGATTGTGCATCATCCAGGAAAGATCAAAACCCTGCTGAATTCTTCTCAGGTATACCAATATCATGTCATGGCACCCCTTCTAAAGCGTCTGATGCTTATGTTAACTTCTTCATAAAATCCAGTACCCCTGCTGCCAAATCAGTGGAACAAATCATTGATGCCACAAGCACTGAGAGAATTGCTAATACTCAAAGACGTTATTACACATCAATCTTGGAGAAAACATACTTTTTCTCTTCATGATGACATTGAATACCAGAACTTCAAAAATTTGCAGGAAGAACTTTCAGTTACCCCAGAAGACATTATATTACGAGAGTCAAGAATTGTTATACCTGAGAGCCTGAGTCAACAAGTCATTGAACTGGCACATGAGGGATACTGTGGAGTTGTTGCTACTAAACGAGCCCTATGGGACCGAGTGTGGTTCTCTCTTTTTGATGAAAGAGTTGAGTAGGAATTAAGGGCATGTCATTTGTGCAACTGCTTGTCATCCAAAACAACCCCACATCCATTAAACATGCCTGATATTCCAAAGCATGCAAAGGAGAACATTGCAATTTATTTCTTTGGATCCCTTGACAATGGACATTATGTACTAGTAATTGTTGATGAATACTACCGTTTTCCCCTTGTTGAAGAGCTGTCGTCGACCACTCATGACAGAGTCATTGCGAGATTAGAAAGTATTTTTGCAACATGGGGTGTTCCTTTGATTTTGAAATCTGACAATGGTTGAGAATTTAAAGATTTTCTCACTGAATCAATTAATCAAAGATAAATTTATTCGGTTCCAAGAACCATAAAAGCTTAACAAATGTACATAACACTTTAAAAATATTTTTCCATACCAAAATTGTGCAATAAATGTCATTAAAACTTCACATTTCATATAATTTATGCAATTTGCAATTTTCGAAGAGTTATAAACCCACATTCCCAATGCCCAGAACAACAAGCTATAAGGGCAATCATCAAATGTCATTAATACAAGACAGTTATGATATTAGAAGTATAAAAAATAAAATAGAATGCCTGTTTATCTATTGTGACTCGTATCGTTTTCTCATTGACAATGCAGTTTTAATGTAACTGGAAACAGCAGTGCAAATAGAAACAGTAGATAAAGAGTGCAAAAAGTTAAAATCATCTATGTAGGTACAAGGACGGAGTCCTCTCAAAAGTGGGGCTAAAAATTCTACCCTCGGCTCTTTATAAAGAGGGCAAAACAGCATAAAGTGCAGAGTGCTCTGAGCTGCCAGATTGTCACATGGGCAGGGGCTGAGTTTATCAGCCCAACCTAGCTGTGTGGGAAATGCCGCTAGAAAGTGCAAAGTGCATAGGTGAAATCTAGTCATAAAAATCGTATCTGTACATTTGTGGTAAAAGATAGATAAAATTGCTGTTGAGTAATGGGCAAACTTGGATGACCTAGTCCCACCAATTGTTGCCGATGCTTATTCACCTCAGACTTATGAGCCTCTTTTATCATGGTTTTCGCGTTCATATGGATGCTGGCGGGATCATCAAAGTAGTGCCCCAAACCAATCTCATGAAATTTATCTCTGACAAATCGTAGCCAAGGGATCGCCAATACGCTGTCAAGATTGGTACAGTCCTTGATAACTTCCCTTGAAAACGTTAAGTCCTCCGACAGCCATATTTTGACCCAAAGGGATTAAGGGGCAGTATCAATTCGATCCTCAAGGAAATCCAACCCCACCTCGGAATGACAAAAATGGGTGGGGGCACTCTTTGGGGTCATCAATAGCCTTTTAATAAAATAATTTTCCACAACTTGTAAACGGCGGCTTTTATGATGACCTCACACTCCTGCTCCGTAAGATGCGACAGAAAAGCATTTAGCTTTATACAGGGTGATCATCTCTGTCACCGGCTTATGGCCTAACTTACAGGCGAAGCAGAATAAACCCTCCACTACCCGACTAGAGTGTTGTACCCTTGATGTAATGAGAGAATCCCAATTCATTTTGTTATTAAAAATGTTTCCCAAATATGTAAAATTAGACAGCTTATCAACGGTCTTGCCCCTTACTACAAATGTTCTTGTTTTTGTTGGTTTGGGGCCGCATACCACTTTTAGGTCCAATAATAACATAAAATCTGTGAAGGCATCCAATGATTTTTGGAGACTGTTGGCTGTCAAGGCCATTAATACAGTATCGTCCGCATAAGACAACAGGGGGACCGGGTTGCCTCCTATTCTGGGAAAATCAAGTTCCTTCTCTATTAAAAATGACTCTAGGTCATTGGTATACAATAAAAAAAGAAATGGAGCTAAAATGCACCCCTGCCGCACCCCTTCTGTAGAAACAATAGGCCTAGTCTTCTCCCCACGAGGGCCATATCGTATTGCAACGGTGGTGGAAGCATGAAGCCTTCGCAAAAGGGAGATAAGTGCTTCTTCAATACCCATTTTCTCCATTAGTCCCCACAATTTCTCCCGATTGACGGTGTCAAAAGCGGGATAGAGCCCCCCCTGGCCTTCATGTACTTGCCCATAATCAGGGACAAATTGAGGAACTGTTCTGTGGTACCCATCCCCCTCCTAAAGCCATACTGCATTTTTGACATGATCCCAGTATTGTATGCCCAGGTCTCAAGACGAGCTAGAATGACGCTCCCCAGAACTTTTACAGTTGCATCAATAAGGGAAATTGGCCTATAACAGGCGGGTCATTCCTATTGGAGGAGGGGTTGCCCAAAGGTTGGGATTGCTTTTAAACAAATCTAGTGGGACCCCATCAAGGTCTGGGGCTTTCAAGCAAATACCCTTTGCTAGGGCTTCCTCAACCTCAACCACTGTAAAGGAGGCGCTAAGTTGGGAGGCTAAGATTAAATCTGATGGCAAATGCCCTCCTTTCTCCTGTGATGAGATAGAACTTGGATTAAATATGGCCGAGAAGTGGGATTCCCAAGCTTCCCCCAAAATCAAAGAATCCGCACGCCTAACCTCCTCCGAGAATAGGGGGCGATTTATGACCTCCCAAAAACCTTTGGTATCCCTGAGAGCACTGGCCCTCTCCAGATCTTCCCAGGCTAACTTCCTCAATTCCTCTTTCCTTAGGCTGATGGTATTTTTGTAAGCCTGTCTGGTGCTTTTAATTTGACACTTGTCGTGTGGGTTCACATGGAGAGCCTTTTTAAGATGCTTTTGGGCTCTGGAACACTTAGCGTCAAACCACCTTGTCTCCTGAACTTCCTTACTCTGTACTGTTCTTGTTAGACTTTTCGCCACATCCGCACAGATCGATTCAAAATCCTGGACAACCTCATTGGGGGAAGAATCGTGTTGGCGGCATCTCATAATAGGTTTAAGTTTGCCTTAACGGTATTCTCCTCAAGTTGGATAGGATTTATTTGATCCCATTTTAATCTTACCCCTTTATTGGGGTTGTAGTGAATGGGGCGACCATCTCCTTTCCCAACCTGGGCTGTTATACTAAGGGAAACGATGAGGGGATTATGGTCCACCTCAAAATGACCAACGAGAGGGGCAAACTTTCTTGATATAAACATGAAATCAATGAAACTTTCCCTGCCTCCACCAACAGAAGTGGGGCAATGTAATGAGAGCAAATTATTGGTCAGACACAGATCATTTTCAAGGATAATGGTGTTTAGGGCCTCGCCCTGTGGTGTGTGAATAAAATGTGGCTGGGGTTGACTCTCTGTGTCCATCAACCCACATACTTGTTTAGTACTATATGAGCAGATAGTACAATTAAAGTCCTCCACCCAGAGGGTGCTCAAGGGCTGCCACTTCCCCGCTAGCTTGTTGATATCCGCCTGTAGCGCTTCGATGACATAAGAGCTATTTGGGTCAAAAATATTGTAATACCAGTTTACTAGTAGTAACTGTACCCGAATCAGATTGGAAATCAAGGTAAGTTGATACCATGGTGATGTGTTCACAACCCGAGCTTTTATGGACCCATATTTAACTGATATCAATGTCAATAACCCTCCCTGCCGGTGATGGAGTTGCGTGGATATTGAAAGAACAATAACCATCCAACACAATATCAGTCTGATGCCACGTCTCCTGAATGCAAATGATATCACAATCCCTAATATACTCTAACCATACCTCGTTTGATAATTTCAGACGGATACCTGCGATATTCCAGGATATAATATTGAATGGAAATGTTATAGGTTCCTGGTTTGCCGTGTCCTGCCGAGTGCAATTTGTGACGTGCCTAGCGGGGCTAGTTGCTTGGTCAAGCCCCCCCCTCCAGAATTGTAAACAGGGAATGAAAGGGGTGGGCGGATACAGGTCTCAAGTTCAATTAGGTTTTTGCCAGTGCTAGTAATGTTTTGGACAAGCCCATTGGTTTTACAAAATGCCTATTTCCAGTGTCACTGTCAACTGCCTTTAAGACTCTCCCGGGGTTTTCACGCTGAGAACTTACACTTCTCAGCTTTACTGAACTGCCAGATTGCTCTGGTAGTCAGTCTATATCTGTCAAGCCAGAGAGATCCTCAAAGCGGTTAGAGTGATTAAATGGAGGGGACTGTTGTGGGAGGCGACTATTCTGTGCTGGCCATAAAGGCTGTTGTCTCTTAGGTGCCACCTGTTGAGGGGATAAAAAAAGCCTAATGGACAAGCCTTTATCTGCTCAGTGGGTGAGTCTCTGAGATATTCCAAGGCAAGATGCACACATATAGTGTTATTAAAATTGAGGACAACGCAGTCCCCTTCCATGTGTTTAGCTATTTTACCCAACCAGCTCACCCACCTTGCCATGATAATATGTTTGGGCCAATTTATCTGCAAAGGACTTTTCCTAGAGCACCAATAAGCTGACTTATTAATAAGGCTCTGACAAATTTCTTGTTGGCCGCGAGGGAGATAAGGAACCCCTGTCAATATCAGTGTATAAGGTGTACAGTCCGGGGGTAAATTTAAGATGTTTTTAGCCCCCGCCTTGTTGGAGGGCCATTCACAAAGCCATTTATATTTGTGTTTTTTTTAGGCTGACTCCCCCCACTATGGGTGCCGAAACTCGGTTGATTTGTAACCCGTACCCCGACCTACAGTTATCCCCATTGGAAATTCCAACTGATGCACATGCCTGTACTGGCTGAGCCATTAAGTTTGTAACAGAACTGGTGGAGGTAAGAGGAAGCTCGTGGGTTATTGCCTGGTTATTTAAAATGGATGCCCCACTTATGGTGGCTGCCCAACCCCTGGCGGCGCTGAGAGGGGCATCCTCTACCCCTTGGCCTGTACAGATAGGTGGAGAGGTCATACCATTTTGCTTTTTTGGTGCCACTATTTTCCCTGGAGACTGCAGAAGGCGGTATAGGTGTGCCTCTATACAAACCAAACGAGATAAGATGGGTTCTAGAGCATCTCGCACTACTTTACTGACATTGTCGGTCAGTGTGTCCATATCAGTCTGGGCAATAATATTTCCACTCCCATTGCGGGCTCTGCCAGCATTTCCTGAAGGGTGGATTTGTTTGGTTCTTTTGACCCTAGGAGATTGACCCTTCAGTCGATGGTTGGTCCCTACCAGTTCTGTGCACTTCCTTTTCCCTCCTGTTGCACTCTGGGGCCCAGTTTTTCCCATGGATGGTTGCATTGTAGGATCCTTGAGTTCATGTGTGGCACCTGGATCACCCTGACTCAAGATTATGATGGTAGGTGAAAGTGGCGGTTGAGGCCCCTGTTCAGAGTCAGTTACAGCAATGACTGGGTTAATATCCCCAATGTCAGGTACTAAATGGACTGGGAGAACCGGGGGTGGGGCTAATGAGAGTCTTCGTTCTGCCAGTTCTATTTCCTTATTAATAGCCCCTACCACTTTTTGGAGGAAGCCATCTAAGGTAGCGTCTGTGGTTTTGGTAGCAGGCATGGCTTTCCGTTTCACCATGGTGGGGAATGTCTTATAAATACGCAACTAAGGGAAATTAGAACTTTTTACCTTCCCACAGGTCCTCCCGGCTGGAAACTTAACTCCTTTGTCCCGATGTGTAGCCTTAAAAAGCCAAGAGGGTATTTCCAGCCCAGCCTCTTTCGGGCTCCGACGGGCATGGTCAGGCCTGCCCATGGCCCGGGCTTCGCTGCGCACGTCCCGCGTTGCGGGACCCCCCTCAGGCTTTAATGCGCCTCCTGGTGCGAAGAGATGACCAGCGGCGCCTCCTGGTGCACTGCCTGCTGGAAGATGTAGGCGGATTGGCTGCGGCGGCACTCACCTAAACATCCCCAGGCGAATGGTGTCGGCGAATGAGTTATGAGCAGCATCAAGAAGACCGTTAAGCGTGCTGTGCTGAAAAGACTTGAACATGAGCATACCTTTCAGATCAGCAGTCCAGGTGAGTCTTTTGAGCAGCTCAGCAGTTCTTCAGACAGTGGTTCTGTTGTAGGTCCAGAAGTGTCTGATTTGGTGGGGTCAGAGACCCAGTACTTTTACCCAAATGTGCCTTTGATGTGGGGGTGACTTCAAAGAAGCTCTCTGAAGTGCACAAGTATCCCTTTCAACCCAGTCCTGTCTGCCAGGCTATCTGTGGGGGTTGATCAGTCCTTTGTGTGGGGTCAGGCCACTACCTATTGAAGTTAAGTGTTGGCTGGCCAGTAAGGGCCATCCGAATGCAGATGTATGTAGATGGGTAATCAGCCACACCTAGCCTTCCTGTGTTTGTGGCTGCCTGGAAGGAATCTGGAAGGTGTCATGTCCTTTAGGCTAGTCCTGTCATGTATGCCCCCTTTTGCATACATTGTCCCATCCAAACTACAATAACGGTTCTGAATAGGTGACCTTTTACCTAGTAGTTTGCTCCTGTCTCTTTGACACCAGGCTCTTAGTATTTTATCATAATCCCTGTACCTGACGTACATAAACACATCCTTAGGCACCGCATAATTATTCTGTGTAAGGGTCACCACTTTTTTTCGTCCTTGGCCAACATGATTGCATTGTTTTAGAAAAACATTTATGATTGTTTTCAAAACATTTATGATTGTTTTCAAAAACATATTGATTCTAGAAGAAACCCTGGAGTGACCACTCTAGTATATAAGACCCTTATTCCCCACTGCAAATAGAGGAGAATTCCTTCCACACTGACACGGGGTCATGCATGCTGAATCTTCAACACACAGCGGTCTGACATCCCTTGCGGAGTGTCATCCTCGGAGCACAAACGGGGTTCTTCAGTCTCTACCATCAGGTGAGGGGGTTGGTTCTTCCCTAGGGGATTCTTGGTTATGTACATATATATCTATACACATATACATGCTACACCTACATATCTAGGCTAGGTACATTTAGGCAAATTACGTAGGACGTGCATTATAGGAGTATGAAAGTGCTACTGTCTTATCTAAACTGTATATGTTCATCTTCTTAGCACTATGGTAGAAATGTATCTACTGTTTACTATATTGGTACTTGTGATTTCTTTCGTATGCTCCTGTCTCCTGATTGTCGCAGCAAATATGTTTTACACAAGACTGACGCTGGACCAATAAATACTTATTGAAACGTCCTAAGCGCCATCCCGTGTATTTTCTGAGAATAAGCAAGCACGAGTGACTGAGCGAAAAGTACTGTAGTATTTTTCCACGATCCCTGAGGAATTGGGGTTGTCATGTTCAGTGGTTGCCAGAAACTACCTACATCACTGTAAGATACAGGGGAGTGGTAGTGGCACTGTAGAGCTAGCTATTCTAATGGCTGATGTATTCTGTGGGGTGTCCGGAATCGGTTTGGACATCAAGCCCTCAGTTAAGTCCCCCAAACGCGCAGGTCCTGGGGATTCCTAGGAACTACACGACAAAGGAATGTACAAAGTGTAACTGTCATCCAGACCAGATATGTATTGGAGACAGGCTGCAAGGCACACAGAGCAGAGAAATGTCCACCTTCTAGAAGTGGCATTTCTAAAATAGTAATGTTAAGTCCAATTTCATCATTAAAGAGGATTTATCATTACCATTCCAAAGATATGAAACCTGATGCAGCTATTCCTTTCTAATCAGGCAGTAGAGGAGTAGGTCTCAAAGCAGTAAAAAACAAATGTAGCTGTTTGTCACTACCATGACATGTAAAACATTTATTTATGAAATTGTACAGCGCGCAGCTACCCAAGAAAGGTATCCCGGCACTGGACATAGGCAGCAAACGGAGCCGCAAAGGCAGCTAACAACAACCCCGTGTAACAGAAGCAATCAGGCATGACGGCTAAAAAGTAGTGTCTTCAGATTCTTACGGAAGATAGGCAGGGAGTGACAATTCCTAGGAGAGACCGAGAGAGAATTCCAGAGTTTTGGGCACAGGTAAGAAAACGAGCGACCCTTCATGCGAGCAAGGCCTTGAATGTAAGAAGGGGCCAAGCCATGTCTGGCCTGGAACAAATAGCATAAGGCCTTAAATTTGATACGCTTGTCGACCCTGACCTAATGTTTATGTAGCAGCTGTGAACCTGAAACATATCTAGGCAGCCGGAAAAGAAGGCGAGCAGCCGCTTTCTGAATGATCTGTAAGTGACGGATCGAGGATTTGTCTGTAACCAGGTAGGGTACGTTGCCATAGTCCAATCTGGATGTCACCAAAGCTTCCATCACTGTTCTCTGGGCGGCTGGAGGAAGTAGCCAGAGGATATTCTTGAGCCATTTGAGAACAGAGAAACAGGTGGCCGTGACCTTACACACCTGAGGCTTAAGGGAGAGGTTGTTGTCAATGATAAAGCCGAGATTCTTGACCTTAGTTACTGGGGTAGGCAGTGGCCCCAGAGAATCCAGAGAATGATTGACTCCCCAAAGTTCGGGGTTATTTCGCAGAACCAGGACCTCAGTTTTATAGCCATTAAGCTTCAGTGCATTTTTGTTCATCCAGAGGGAGACATTTCTCAGACCAAGCTGGAGTAACGAGGGATCTTAATGGTGAGCAGCTGATAATGAGAAGATGATCTGAGTATCATCAGCATAAAAGTACCTCAGCCTAAAAGTACATAAAAGTACATATCCTACCCTTTAGTTACACAGCACCCTGCCCTATGAGCTTCCTATATAGGGCCTACCTTAGGGGTGCCTAATGCATAATAAAAAGAGAGTGTAAGGCTTTGCAAGTAGTTTTAAATGCCAAGTCGATGTGGCAGTACACCGGCCCCGCGATACCAGGCCTAAGACATGTTTAAGGGGCTACTTATGTGGGTGGCACAATCAGTGCTGCAGGCCCGCTTGTAGAATTTAATTTACAGGCCTTGTGCACATGTAGTGCACTTTACTAGGGACTTATAAGTGAATCAAATATGCCAGTTGGGTATTAGCCACTTTTACCATGTTTTATGGAGAGAGCATATGCACTTTAGCAGTGGTTAGCCGTGGTAAAGTGCCCAGTCCTTAAGCTAACAAAAACGGGGTTAGAAAAGGAGGAGAAGGAAGACAAAAGGTTTGGGGTGACCCTTCAGAGAGGGCCATTTTCCAACAGCCACGTGTGAAGTGTGGGTGGGGAAGTGGGTGTTTGCAAGGGGGTGACTTAGGAGTTAGCAATGAAGATGTGGCAAACACCGAACAGGTTGTGACATTGTTGGTAATTACAAACATTGGCAGCACCTTTACCCACACACATTGCACTTCAAAACTTACACATAGTACAAGTAATTGTAAACATGTGATAATTTTTTTTCCATGCGAATTAATAAGAGAAAAAATACATTTGCAAATGTATATTTATGATAAATCTATGACTCTAGATTTTAAACGTTGTTGATAATTCCCATTTTAATCACTAGGCTTGGCGGCAATGCTCTCTGTGCTAGAAGTGTTCAGGGATACTATATGCTAACTTGACCTCTTCAGGTAATACTTTCGATGATGGGTTAACCAGAAGAACTCTTGGAGTTTGCCATGTTTTTATGGAGCTGCAGTGATGAAATCATTTGCTGTGTTATCTGAAGAGAAGTCTTAAACTGCAGACGTCCTTGCCCAGTGTTGTGCACATACGAGCCTGATTCACTATGCGACATGTAAGTGTGTATTTAGTTTACAAATGAAAAATGATTTTTTTACAAGTACACAGACACTTTTGGAATTCTCAAAATGTGGTACTGGAGTTATAAAGGATTTACTATGACAAATGTTTTCTAGTGAATAAATCTGCTGACAAAGTGGAGAGGCGGCATTCCATGGATTAAGTGCCCGGTGACAGCAGTAGCGTAGCTAGGTGGGAGCGGGGGGGGCGGTCCCGGTCCGCCCCGGGCGGCACGAGTTTTGGGGGCAGCAGCCTCCCCGTGCTGTTACTTGCTGACTCGGGCGGCAATAGCAAGCAAGCCCCCCCCTCTCTGCTCCTCAATGCATTTGCTGCGGGGCGGGCGGCAAACGGAGAAAACTTGCCAGCACCCTCCCCCCCTTCACTGCAGCCACCATGGGGCAGCAAATGCAAGGACCGCCACTGGCGGCCAGTGTGCTAGCTACGCCACTGGGTGACAGTATCCACACCCAAAAACCGAGACAGTTGTTGATTTTCACCCCCAAAATCGGTAGAACTGTAAATGGCAGGGCTTATATGTAGTTGATCTTAAAATTCTTTTCTTACGCAGAAAAAAAAGAAATAAAAGTTGCCAAATACAATTTACGTTTTTGCTTGAGTAAATATACACGAGTATTTTTTTAATGCAAATATTAAATATACAACTTGTTCCATGAATCTGCCTCGAAATATCTGATTGTCACACGTTTCTAAGTTTGCTTAAGACACTTAGGGGCATATTCACAAGGACCTATCTCCGAGTTATCCCCACCTTAAGGCATCAAAAGTGGAGTAGATTTAACACCCCATTTACTAGCGGGTGCAAACTGCAGACATCGCAAGTATTCCCACGATAACTGCCCCAAAACTTATCCCCAGGGAGGACACCACCAACTAACCCTAATGAGATGCAGAGTAGGCGTTCCCGTGCAAAAACACACGAAAACACCACAACACCACTTTCACAACGAACTGCCAGATCTGCGATGCGAGTCAAAACCACGCGATAAGCCCCGGTAGCACCAGGTGTTTAACACCTGCCTCCTGCTGGTGTAAAGCCGGACGACTACCTGCAGTAGGCAACGGAGCCCCGCACACAGCCACACCCGAAGAACAACCTACGCAATGGAGCTACTCATCATGCAGCTCGGAGCCCCAACAGGGCCACAACACCCACCGCCACCACCCCCAGGACCGCCACCACCCCCAAGACCACCACAGAGGAAGCGCAGAGTAAGACAGCGGACCTACCGAAAATGCACCAGTCTCACAGACCTAACGCCCGAGGAAGTCATCGCCCACTACAGGCTCAAAAGGACAACCATCATCCGCTTCATGACCCACATCGCCCACAGGTTGATGGTCCCAACCCAGCGGAGAACCAACATCCCTCCGCAGACAAAGCTGCTGGCTGTACTGCACCTGTTGGCCTCTGGTACCTTCCAACCAACAACTGCCAGAGTTGGAGGAGTCTCACTGCCAGCCCTATCAAAGTTCATCACACCTGTCCTGGATGCCATCATCAGCTTCATACCCCAGTACCTTCACTTCCCTCACACTGCGCAGGAACAGCTGGAGACCAAGCAAGGCTTCTACGCCATTGCTAGCTTCCCACACGTGTTGGGGGCCATTGACTGCACACATGTCCCACTTGTGCCCCCTGCGGATACTGCACACCACTACTGCAACAGAAAGCACACACATTCCATCAATGTGCAGGCAATAGTGGACCACCGGGGAATGTTCACCAATGTCGTCGCAAACTACCCAGGCAGTGTGCACGATTCATACATCTTCCGACAGTCCATCATCAACCAGCGCTTCCAGGATGGCATCTATGGAACTGGACTGCTCGTCGGTAAGTGCCAAGTCAACACACCACACACCTCACAGCCAACATCACACAACGCACAACTGTGGGAATGCACATGCGACCAAACCCCATACAACATGTCAATCAACATGCCCACCTACCAGACACGACAACACAACTCCATGGTGATCCTGGGCTTCACCTGCACACAATACAGCTATCATGGCACCACAGCCACACAACAGCTGAACGTGTGGAGATGCGGAATGCAGCCATGTGCGAAGGATGCAAGTGACCCGTGAGTGGGAATGTACACAACGACAAGTGACGCGTGGATGTGCTGGACAGACATGGGTATGCAAACCACAGATATGTCCATGCAGACATCAACTGCTGGTGACTGGAGAGTAGTGAACAGTGGACGCAACCATGTCACCCCAGGCCGTGGGTCAGATCGCGGAAATGTCGCTCGCTGCGTCCCCCTTGTGTGCGTGAGCGTAGTGGGTGGGCCCGGAGTCGCCAGGCCTGCGCAGGAGTGTGGACAAAAACCCCGTGGCGCAGAGCGTGGTTCTCTCCCGGACAGGCCCACGTCACTGCCAGGGCGGTGCCTCTCAGCCCGCCATGAGGCCGACACTGTGAGCAGCGGGGCTGCAAGCCTGTGCGCCTGCTGCACCCCAGGACGCTGATACCCAGACCAATGTGTCAAAGAGGGCCCACCACGTGCCGGTGCTAGCTCCAAGACCCATGCCCACGACCTTGGCGGCCTCCTCAGGCCATCACTGTCCTCCGTGACACAGGCCCCCACGGGTCCCCATTCGTTGACATACCCCACCACTGCAGCCGGGCTACACTGCAGTCCACCATGTCCCACATCTTGAACTGAGTCATCATTAGTCAATGGCAGGATCCATGCCAGTGTACGCAGGGGGAGGACTGAGAGGGAGATGCGTCACAGTCCGGTGGAAACACGGATCACGGTTACGGAGGAGGTCAACCAGTAGCAAGGACTGACCTGGTGCCACTAACCCTGTGCGCCGTGAGTGACCATCAGCCTCCGGCGGAACATCGTTGGTGTCTGAGTCTGTGGCCTGGGGGTTGTCATCAGCAACGGGAAGGTACGGACTTGGTGTCTGGCATTGAGTCTGTGGCATTCATATCCGCCATGTTGCCGGACACAGCTGGCATGTGCCCTCTGCATCATGCCCTGGGGGTACACCTCCCATTCTCCCCCGAGACACTCCGCGGAAGGCACCTCTGAGACATACAAGGCCCTGCACTGCCCTCATGACCCTACCCCAGTCTCCCGCAGGTCAGCGTCCCGTGGCGGTAGGCCCATGTCGGGCGCTGTGCATCCGGGGCCACTAACCCTGTGCGACTCAAGTCATGCTCCCTTGTTGTTCTGACATTGCATTTCTGAGTGCCTGATGACTGTTGGAGTTGTTGCCAGCACCAGCTACTCCCTGAGGTCTGGCTGACACTCACCCCACACACAGCCAGCACAGCCGTCACTGGATTAGTGGGCCTGCCATCACATCATGCCGAACCAAATATTGACTCTTTTCTCTCTGCACTGTCCCAAGTGATCAAGGATATGCACTCTGCCCTTGGATGATGACACCCCTCCGAGCCCCAAACACACCCACCCAGAGGCAGTACAATGCAGCCCACATACGCACCAGGGGCATCCTTGAACGCACATTTGGCGTGTTGAAGTCACGTTTCAGGTGCCTGGACGGCACAGGTGGAAAGCTCCTGTACAGCCCGGACATCGTGTGCAAGATGATCGTTGCATGTTGTGTGTTGCACAACATCTGTGTACGCACCAATGACCCATGGATCCCAGTTCCAGAAGTACCGGACGATGATGGGGACGGTGGGGCAGGTGGCCCACATCCCACTGCAGCTGCGGCAGGAATGGCACGTAGGAACACCATCATTAACAATTTCTTCTCATGAGGACGTCCCATTGTGGCCATCCCTGGCAATCATGGGGCAGTGCAAAATGTCCACAAGCACAGCATGTGTGAATAAAACATATTTGCAGGTTACAGGTTGTACTTGTACATTGTCATGTCACAGTTTCCTGCTGTGCCAGATGTGATTTGCCATGTTGTGCACATTTGAGGCACCAGTTGTGTCCTGTGTTCTGTTGTGGAGGTGTTGCTGTTTGTACCGGGATGTTGTCAATGTCGAGGTGCACTCATACTCATGTGCGTATGCTGCACGGTGGGTAATTCGCTCCTGCGGCTCTGATTTGTCTGCCACTGATCCCTTTCATGCGTTGTGCCTGTCAGTTCTGTGCTTCCACGGTGTTGAGATGTTGCAGACTTGGGTAACTTGTGCTCTTTGTCGAGTTGTGACTCTTGGGCATGGTCTGTCTGCAGATGTGTCATTGACGTCAGGGGTTGTTTGTGCAGGTAGTTGTGTCCGAGTGTGACCTGCTCCTTTTCGGGTGTTGTCCGCACTCAGCCACCTCAGTGTCGTGCACATTGCTATGATGATAGGACTGCAGCCAAGCTACTGGTCATGTGGTGTCTCTTGCATTGTCAGTGTGGCTGACGTATGTGCATGTTCGCATGTTCGCACGTGGGCATGTGTTGGTTGTGTGACTGTTGATGTGTTGGGTGGGTGCCTCTTTGGGCACAGGCTGTTCGTGGGACTACTTGGTGTTTGTGTGTGTGCTGAAGTGTTCCCGTGGGATCAGGGACATGAACCAGAGTCATTGTGGGTGTGCAGTGTGCCTGCTTGATTGTGCATGTGTGCCATTGTGCCCATCTCCACCGGTCCCCCCACTCCCAGGTCCCTACGCACCATGTTGATGTGATGTTGGGTCATGTTGGGCAGTGTCCAGATCACCAACTCATGTCACCGTCTCCCGACTGGTGACTGTGGCCACCATCTTCTCCATGTCATTCAGCTCCTGGTGTTCTGCTGGCCCCCCTTCTCCGGGGTGCGTTGCTGCTTTCGTGATGGCAGCGAGTTTCTGCTTGGTTTAGCCATTCACATCAGTCCAGCGCCTCTTGTGCTCTTACATTGTTCTCCTCTGCCATGCGACCGCATTCACATGGTCCGAGGTGGTGTGCCATCTTTGCCTCTTTGTTGCCAATGACACGTTGGAGGTGACGTACAGTTGGTGGTGGTGTTCTGTCTCATCCGTGGTGATCATGTGGTTTTCCTGTAGACTGTACCCCGTCTTCCTCTTCTCATTGCCCTTCCACGTGCCCTGTATTCCTGGGTGTTCCTCCGTGGGGATTGTGGGGTTCATGTTGTCCTCTGCAGTCGGTCAGGGTGCGTCCGTGGTACTCCGCAGTTGATTTCGTTTGTAGTGGCATTTTCCGTATGCTGTTCTTGTGCTTTTTCCTGCATTACGCGTGGGTTTTGCTGGCCTCTCGCTGCTTATCGCTGATTTCCTCATCGCGCTTTGGCCCATCGCATGTTTTTTCGCATTGAGGTTTGTGTTTTTATCACGGTCGCGGTTGTTGTATCGTTTTCGGGGGCCTATCGCATGGTACCGCTGTGTTGGGAATTCCACGTTAACACGGGGTTCTTTTCCCGCGATGGGCTGCGATGTGTAAAGTTGCGTTAACATTTTTTGGAGATGTTTAGCACATGTTCTTGTGAATATCCCCCTTAGTGAATTCATTACAGTTGCAAATATGTACCCATATCAGGGTAAAGACCTGATGCATATTTACAACGTTTTTAAGAAATGAGCCTTAGTTGTGTTCCTAGTTAAGTTTGGTGTCGTAGATAAATGAGAGCGCATTGTTTCACTGAAATTGATATAATAATTTGAGATTGCATTGAATGCTGGAATTGGTTTCTTCAACAGACCTACAAATGTTTTTTTTTTACATTCGGCATCCCATTTAACACACTTCCAGATTGTACAGCTTGTCTTATGCTATTCTGGAGACCTCATTGTACACCATCTGGGAAGAACCACTACAGTTTTAGGGATGTCAAAATGAAGGATAGCAAGTAAATGGCCAAGAAAAGAATTACTTGCATAAATCCAAATCTAAACTTTAGCATAACATTTCTTAAACATTTCTTCAGAAAACTAGGAAATTCACTAGAAATTCAACGCAGCTAGGCAGCCTTTAGGCAGCGTTTACCCTCATGCTGTACAAGCAAATTTAAAACATTTGTAATTTGTAAACATAACGCATCCATATGATTACGTCTTTTCACTCTCCTGAAACTACAAAGGATTGTCTAAGTCACTATAAATGGCTCTTTCAAACAACTAATCTGCAACAACAGAAACATATTTTAGTAATGTATGGCCAGTCACCATTTCGGGTAAAATGCTCTCCCATCTCAGTGAAACATCTTGAAATAGATAACATAGCCTGTCACGCCGTGTTCACTGAGCCCCCAGTCTCAGGACTAATGGCTTTCTCAGAAGTAAAAAGCTGATTACTCCTAGTAACCAGGGTTCAAGAGACTACAACCACAGCAGAAAGTGGCCATCACTTAAGCCTCTTTGACTCATTGGCTAGATGTGGTGAGCAGCCAAATCTTAACTTAGAGAATGTGTGTGGCACCTTACAGGCACAGCACAAACCTTTTATTACAGTTGCAATGAAATACGAATGTCCAGCTAAGGTTTAGTGCTGCACAACACTTTAAATAATATCATATCCATAGTAAATAACTTTACATTCTAAATAGTAACAAAAATGAAACTGCACAAGCCACAATAGACAAATTTAACACGATGCAGAACGGGTATTTTGGAAATGAGAATGATAATTTCTTGAGGAGACCAGTGACCAGATAAAGTGGATGATTAAACAATGAAAGCAGGGCTCCTAGCTAATATTCACGAGGCTGTAATGTCAAAAAATGTGCAACAGTCACAGAACCAATGGAGTAGAGTTTGAATATAAAAAGATAAGGCCCATAGAAAGATGGTTTATGGCGTGTTTGAAATCGACACTGTACCCAAACTGAGGCCCCTTGTAGCACTTTTGCACCGCCGGAACGACTGTCAACTTTTTTACGTTCGGGTGGCTCAATGTGCTGCGGCATATTTATAAGGCCAAGTAAAGCCACTTCACATGGCTTTTCATGGCCTTGTAAATATGTGCCGGTTTCACGCAGAACACTGCGTGAAAGGTGCGTTCCATAGGCGTTGCTGTGGGTATTCCCACGCAACACCCATGAAATCTGAAGCATTCCCAGATTTACGAGAAATTGTAAACCTAGGAATGTGTCAGAATCAAACGCCACCCCGAGAGTGGTGTTAGGGAGGCGCAACGAGGAGAAATGTTATAATTTCTCCTCGTTTTTTTCCTGCAGCACACATAGAAAGAGTAAATCGCCTGAATTGATTGATTTTGTGCAGGAAGGTGGCTCTTTCTGCACAAAATCAATCATCCCCGCAATGCAGGCAACCTTGCAACATGGTGCAAGGGAAAAGGACAGAAACTCACCGTATCATATAGATACGGCGCATTCCTACCCTTTTGTTTTGATACAGGGCAGCACGCAAGATTCCTTGTGGCGCTGCCCTGCACCAAAACCTCATAAATGAGGCCCTGAGAGTGTACAACTTGTGTACCAGATCACTGAAGACGTTTGGTTCTGAATAATTATGATTTGCTACTGCCTATATAAGAAGGGATACCCCCCACAATTCTTTGAGACAGTTCTGTTCGCCTAGTTCACTTTGCATATACTTGCTGTTCACCTGATAATTCACTGCAGACAATCGCTCTGGAAACCTGGTAATATTTTATATGCGTATGAGGTGTGTACTGTACATGCACGTCATATTATGTCTTTGTAAATCACACAAAATGAATGCGCAAGAGTATTTTTTAAATTTTTCTAGGAGCAAACCTCACTTTATTGTGTAAAACCCTTTCTGAATCTGTCCCATATTGTTGAGTTATTAAGCTCAGTAGCCATCTTTCTATTTTTCCCCAGGACTTTGGAACACCTTGTCTATCTAGCCTTGTTGCTGCTGCCTCAATCGTGGTAACAATTAGTTTCTTTATTTGCATAGTTACTAAAAACCATTGCAATGCATTAAAACAATCGATAAAACCATTGGTACACATTGTTAAAACCAATAATACAATGCTAACAATTAGACGTTTGTGTTAAAGCAATGGTTCAGTACATTATGTGCAAAGCAAGCAGATCGTCTGTCCCATTTCTGTGAAACAGATACAAAGTTGAGGCAACCTTTAGTATTTCTGATCGTTGGGTATTTGCTGAAAAATGTCAGTAAACACGTATCCATTTTGAGTGTCCTACTTGGTCGCATTGTACCACAGAGTGTTTTAACCTTGTATACTAGTACATCATACCTTTGTATCATTGTGCCATTTGAAAATGAATAATCCATTATCTGGCTCTTAAAATTCTGTGTTTGATCTTCCCTTGACCTTCTTTCCATTTCTCTAAATCGTGCATTTAAAGACAGCTATTTGTATGTAAACTCGTTCCATTTGACCTGCTATTTTTAGATGCTTTGACACATTCAGTGTTTACTTATTTAAGCATGGTGAGAAGCTACTTTTTATAACCAAAGAACAAGGTCAAATTTTTAATTAAAAAATGAGCTAAAATACTCCTAAAACCTGGGGAAGTATATGGTAACTAATCTTTGGGCCTCGTTAGTCGTTATTTATCAAAATGAATCGGGCTGAAATTAAATTCGTGACACTTTCTGCAACTTTAGACTTTTACTAAACCAGAAACTTTAAGTACCTTCAGACTCTACGGTTGTGCTGCAGAAGTTATCATACAACACACAAAAGACAGGCCATAACAAAATCATAATTGCAAACTAAGTGACTGATAAAATCCCAGTATGGGATTTAGCACTGACAGATTATTGCAATTGCTCAGTCTTCACTGTGCATACCAGGCAAATCATCCAAGGACGAGACTGATATTAGAATTTGAGCCGGTGGTTTCCAGGGCTCGGCGCCGGCATTTAATTGTCAACACCGGGGCTTCAGACAGTCTGCCACAAGGTGTCGCTGTCTGGCTAATTTAGAGATGACCACAACAGTAATTTATTAATTCAATATACATTAAAAATGACTATTACCTGCCACCCAAGTCATTCTTATAGCTTTAGGGGCATGAAATAGTCCGACTTGTCACACTTGTAGAATTTTGATGTTAGTACTTGTGTTGTTACTATGGCATGGCAGGGGCAAGGTGTGGTGCTGGCCGCAGTGGCTCCTGACAAGAGTCCTGGCATTTTTTTTTTACAAACTTAGCACGGTAGAAGATTCTTTGATGACAGAGTGAATATGAATGGAAAGAGCCAGCACCGTGTTGAGTCAGAAGCCAAGGTTAAAAAGGGGGGAAAGAGGCAGGCGAGGTTGAAAAATGTATTGCTTCTGAATAGAAAGACATCCATTTTTCTCTGAGGAGTTCAGCTGGGACCAGTTCCACTTCATTTATTGCTCAATTGTAAGTCCTCACAAGGAGATGATGGACGGAGCGCTGAAACTTTTCAGACACTCACCCCCAGTCACAGATCTGGGTTGAATCCATCATCGTTCTTTAGCTCACTTCGCCACCCCAGTTCAGACACATCTATATGCAAATCAGTCTTGACCCTGTGCCTCATGGGAACAGTCCAGCCCGAACTGCCAAGCCATGTCTTCCTTGGACCGGAAACAAGCATCCTGGGACCGGTTTCGGGCTAACAGCCCTCATCAGCCAGGCTAGCTTGAATCCAGTGGCAAAGTGAGCAAGGGACCCACGTCTGGGCAAACCCTGCCAACTTAGGGCGAACAAAGCAAACACAAGGAGATGATGGATGGAGCGCTGAAACTTTTCAGACACTCACCTCTGAGCAGGTGCCACCAGCGCGGGGGTCGAACCGCGGGCCCCATGCTCCGGAGTCAGCTGCTCTTGCCCCTGAGCCACACCTCTCCCATATAGGTTGGTAGATGGAGTCCACCATTTTTTAACCAGAACAAAGCTTAATCAACGCATGACGTACACCGTAAGGGTTATCAAAGAAGAAGGACGGCGAGGACGAGGAAGGAGAGCGGCCATGGCGAGGAGGAGGCAGCCACAGCAGGTAAGTGCTTTTATTTTACATTATAATTACTTTGGGAGGGGGGAGGGAGCGGAGTGGAGTTCCAGAGTTTTTTTCCAACTCCGTGGAACTCCGCGTAGAGGCACTCCGCCTGCTCCGCCCACCCTTACCTAAAAGGCCACATGACCAAAGTGTTCCAAAATTCCCTCCACAATGAGGCAGGGCCAAGGGATGAAGGATCACAAACTGGAGAGAAAATACAAGAGCGCTGTCTGTCAGGAGTGCAAGGGAACTAAGACAGATGCAGAGAAAAAGCAGGGAGTAAACTGACCTAAATAAAAAGCTGTGCCCACTGTACAATGGGGAGTTCATTGAGGAGGCTGGTCGAATCGCCAATGTCAAATTGATTGGTCCGTCTGCACTCCAAGTGTTGTGCCGGCACAAGGGTCTCGGGTACGCTTGACCACTCTTATGGTACCTTAAAGACAGGAGGACTTGATACGTCGAGGTAGATTACCAATGGTGGCCATACTGGAAATTGCAGAGATCAATTGCTCCAACGGGAAAGAAGAAACTAAAATAGACTGGCACAGCAGAGGTGGTGTACCATTGTCAGCCATTTTGGAAGAGTGCAAACTCCAATAGGAAGGTGCGGATGCACGTGAGGAATTAAGTGCTTGCTCTCATGGGAACCATAATAAGAGGGCATATACAGAACCTGTGGCAGTTATGTAGAAGGATGCACAGTTGGAACTTCCAGTATGGAGGAATTGTTCTTGTTAGGAACAGGAGGGGGTTCCATGGGAGGTCAATAATAGGATTCGCCAATTGTAGTATAAGTAATCAAGGTGAAGGGGAGGTTGTGTGTGTGTGTATCAAAAATGTTTAACTGTTTATATATAAATCAAACAGAGAGAACAATATGGATTCAGAAAAACGTGTTTGGAAGTTATCATTTAAACAGTCTTAAAAATAACCAAGGAGTTATTCAAAAGGTTATTGAGTTCAGCATAAAATATCACAATAACGAAGTCTAGGTTTCCGTTCAGTTCAGACTCGAGTTCCTAGTGTCAAACTGCAGAATCCATTTGAGCTCCTCCTTCTTTGGTATTGTTGTGATGTCTCTGCCTCTGTCTGGTACTATCACTGTGGAGACCACCTGCCTCTGAATGTCATCTTCTGTGTGACTGTTATCCAAATAATGCTCTACAAAAGGTGAAGTGGTGACCTCACTGACCTTACACCTCAGTCTCCTGCAGTGCTGACAGATTCTTATTTTGACCTTAGCATAAATAACATTTTGAGTATTACAATTGGAGGACTGGTGCTGATTGATGTTTGTGCTGCCATGAGAAAATACATTTGATCCATTAGTGGGATGACATACACTACAATGGCCACATTTAAATTGGCCAATTGAAGAGGTAAGCCCCGTAGGTCAGTGATGGTTCGTTTGGGACTGATGGATGAAAGAGCTCCCAGTACCAGCTCTTTAATTGTTTTTCCTTTTTGGAAAGCAAAAATCTGTTTCTCAAGTGTCAATCTGCATCAGTTTTCCAGTTGTAATGCTCAGGGTATTAAACCCAGGTTTAATGACCTTAGTAAATCTGGGTTTGCATCAAAATACATCGGTGGATGCATGGGAATGCCAATGCCCCACCCATTTAATGCCTCCCTGACGCAAGATGATGCAAGGCAGCATAATGCAGTGGGGGAAATGTGGCGCAAAGTCATGCAATTCAAAATGTCTGTATCTTTATAAATCTATTCTATTCTATTCTGGAGTTCTTATATAGCACATAACTACCGAAGACTTCCCAGCGTTCAGCAGACATCAAATGTTGGTGGCAACAGGGGGTTAACCGCTGAACAGCCAGGTCTTCAAGGCTTTGCATAAAGGAAGTTCAGGCTTCAGTAGGCGCAGTTCCAGAGGAAGGAAATTCTAGAGGTTAGGTGCCAAAAAACGAGTGCAACAGCCATCCCAATGTGACCTACAAATCTTTGGAACCTTCAATACATGGGCTGAGGAGGCTCTAAGAAGTCTCCCAGGCGAATATGGGTAGGCTAAAGGTCTTAACAGTAAGGGGCCTTTTTTATTGATTGCCCTATGTATAATGCTTAGGGTCTTAAACTGAGCTCGGCGTTCCACTGGAAACTAATGACGGTATCTAAGAGCCCTAGTAGCAGACTGGTGTTTAGGGATGTTCATCAAAAGTCATGCAGCAGAATTCTGCAAGGTTTGCAAAACTTCTGATGACATAACAGGGACAGACAAGATACAAGGTGTTCCCATAATGAATATGCGATAGCACGAGGGCCTGGACGATCACTTCTGGCAGTAAAAGGGAGAAGGTTAAGAACCTTCCTCAACAGTCTCAGGGTACTTTAACAACTGGCACCTAATTGATTGGCTTGATGCTCCATCGTAAGACTGGAATCTAGCCATATCCCAAGGCTCTTTATTGAGCTTTTAGGGGTAGGCAACTTGCTCAGGTAGTCTGGTAGGGGGCTCAGAACGTTTGCTGCAGAAGTTGTTACCCAACAGCATGACTTCAGTTTTGTCCTCGTTGAGTCTAAGTTTCCAGCCGGCCATCCAGCTGGCTACTTCCTGAAGGTAGGGAGTCAGAGGTAGGTGACTAGTGCTGGTGTCGAAGGAAATTGACATGACTGACTGGGTGCCATCGGCATAAGAAACCAATGACAACCCAAATCAGTCCACAATCTCGGTGAGGGGGAACATATAAAGATTAGAAAGAGTGGGCCTCAAGAAAGATCCCTGCAGAACCATACAACTGAGGGGGAAGCAGGCTGAGTAATAGGACTAGTCCAAGACCTGGAAGGTTCAATTCTCCAGGAAGGAAGAGAGCTATTCTAGAGCTCTACCTTAAATATCGGCCTTAGATATTATCTGAATAAGGGTTGGATGATCCACAGTATCAAGGGCAGCACTAAGATCTAGAACGATAATGGGTGCAGAACCTCCTTGATCTAGAAGATGCCTGAGTTCCTCGACCACTGCCAACAATGCTGTTTCTGTGCTGTGTTGTGGCTGAAAACCCATTTGGGTTGTGCTGGAAATGGCCCTTTTTGCAGGGTTATCCCCAAACTTTTTGCTTCTTCCTCCTATTTTTTTCTGACCTGTGCTTGTTGGCTATAGGACTCTGGGCACTTTACCACTGCTGATCAGTGCTAAAGTGCATATACTCTCTGTGTAAATTGATCTTGTGATTGGTTCTCCCTAATTGGCATATTTGTTTTACCAGTAGGTCCCTAGTAAAGTGCACTGAGTGTGCCAGGGCTGGTAAATCAAATGCTACCAGTGGGCTTGCCACACTGATTGTGACACCCACAGGAGTAGCCCTGAAAAGAGGTCTCAGGCCTGCCACTGCGGTGCCTGTGCACAGTTTGGTAAACTGCCAAGTCGACTTGGCAAGTGCACCCACTTTGCAGGCCCTAACCTTCCCTTTACTTACATATAGGGCACCCCTATGGTAGGCCCAAGCTACCCCCCCCCCATGGCAGGGTGCAGTGTATGTGAAAGGTAGGACATGTACTGGTGTGTGTAACATGTCCTTATAGTGAAATACTGCCAATTTCGTTTTTCACTATTGAAAGGCTACCTTGCCCCATAGGACAGAATGCAGAGTGCTTTGTAACATTTTACACGCATATCTTCCCATAGGGATAAGATAGAAAAATGGAGTTTGGCGTCCCTGAATTCAGAATTTGATAACACATCTCTTAGTAAAGATGGTTTTTAAATTGTGTGTTTGAAAATACCACTTTTAGAAAGTGGCTATTTTCTTGTTCAACCATCCTGTGTGCCTCTGCCTGTTTGTGGATTGACTGTCTGGCTTTGGAGTGACAGGGGCTGGGGAAGTGCAGTGGCTCCAGGAGTCTGGATGAGTCAGCACTAGGCTGAATAAGCCTGATCTGCATTTGGAGTGGTGGGAGGAGTAGCACCTGTACCTGAATAGGGCTGTGCCTGTCTTCCACAATGCTGGCCCCGCCCCCCTGTGGTGTGTCTAGAGCCAAGGCTCACACTGACAATGGATGTTGTTCTGCACTTGCAGAGTGCCCCCAGAACTGGTTTGAACTGGGCTCAAGTTGCTGTTGCTGTTTCTGCCAAGGAAAGAAGAAGGACTTTGCTGTGTGCTGTGTCCCCTGCTTGAAGGAGATCTCCAAGGTCCTGAAGTGTGCTGGCCTCCTGTTCTGAAGTCTCAGGGACACAAAGACTTCACCCCCAGCTCCCCTGAACTCTGCTGCTGTGAGTTCTAGCCTGCCAAGAGGTGCATGTGCCAGTTTTGGGCCTCTGGAGGTTGTTGCTGCTGTTTGGGAGCTGGAAGAAAGAACTGCTAAAATCGACGCATTGCTCTTCTTGTGGCTGTTTTCCAGACGCATCTCCACGGCGCGAGAAGAATTTCCATGCATCGCCGTGCCGCTGCGAAAACCATTGCAGTGCCTGTCGCCGCTGCAACAATCGACACATCAAGGGATTGCGGCTGAAGAGGACCGACCCAGCGCCACTTAACGCCGCTGCATCGATCGCCGACGCATCCCGGATTTCCACGCATCGTATCTGTGTGGCACGCTCTCCCGATGCATCACCTGCGGACCGGAACCGTCACGAAGAATCAACGCATCACTCCCCTTACAGACCGGATGCGACGCAACTCGTCCTCTGCTTGTCGCAGAACTGTCGTATCGCCTCCCCAGGGTCTCAGGAGTGTCGCATTTCTTTGTTTTCCAACTCTGCGGCTGTTTGCCTTTTGTAACTTTGACGCATCTACAGGTACTTTGGTGAAAAGTCACGCATCCATAGTTTTCTATGGTGCAAGTTCTTGAAACATTTTGAAAGTCATATTTTTAACTGTTTATGTTGGATTTTTGTCGTTTTGGTCTTGTTTAGATAAAGATATTTTATTTTTCTAAACTGGTGTGGTGTCCATTTGTGGTGTTTTCACTGTGTTACTGTGAGTGTTAGTACAAATACTTTACACCTTGCCTTTGGGATAAGCCTGTCTGCACGTGCCAAGCTACCAAGGGAGTGAGCAGGGGTTATCTAAAGTGTGTATCCCCCTTACCCTGACTAGAAGCAAGGGTCCCTATTTGGACAAAGGTACCTGCCTCTGCCAACTAGAGACCCCCATTTCTAACATTGGTGGTCAGTGGTGGGGATTTGAACCTGTATTTGCACTTGACCAACAGTGATTGGTGTATATCACTAGTTTGGTGCAGACCACTATGCAACCACGTACTGTTTTTTTCCTGTTTCCTGGTGTCCTCCTGGAAGTATTTTTGATACTGAGACTCTGGTTAGTGTTGCACCTGTGAAGTCTTGGCAAAATGGAAGTCAAAATTTGGCATCTGTATATCTACACAATGGGGGAGATAAAAGCTTTTTGCAAAGAGAGGGTGCTGCCTGTGGAGAGAGGATCCACAAGGAGGGATCTTGAGGCATGCCTGTATACCTATGAGGTTATATGTTGGGAAGCAACACTACCAGATGATTCTGATGAGGAGGACTTCTCTGACAGTGAGGGAGAAACAGAGAAAAGTGAGTGGCTTCCGGCTGTTCAGCGGAGGCTGAGAGAGTTCGACCGGGAACTCAAGAGGGCTGAGACCAAGAGGGCCTTAGTCCAAGGAAAGGAAAAGTGTGCAGATCATGAAGTGAGCTTGGCTGGGGGAGTCCAGCTCAGATGGTGGCAGCAAAAATGTAGTGTCTAGTGCTGAGGGAGGAGTACACACACCCAGAGATGTGGCGCCTGACTTGAAGGAGGGGGTTGACATACACCAAGTGGTTCAGGGTTATAAGGTAGCTCTAGTGGTGTGCAGTGTCCCGGAGGTGTATTGGGGAACTGACACAGGGGTTTATATTCCTAGTGGTGGGAGGGACACTCTACTGACTCTAGATGAGAGGTGCAGGGAGAGGGGTTCCCCCATCGTAGAAGCCTTGCTGTGTGAGTGTGGAGACCGCCCAGAAGAGTGTGGGTTGAGTGACAGAGACAGTCAGACACTGTCTTGCCAATCTCAGGAGAGTGGTGTGGGGTACTTGTGTGAGTCACTGGATGGTGGGGCAAAGAGTAGCTTGGTTAACAACTGTGGGGGGCTGTGTGATTCAATTGTTGGAGAGCATATTTTAAGTACCTGTTTTCCAGAGCTATGCCAATACCCGGTGGAGTTTAAGTTTTCTGATTCCAGGGAGCTTGCACTGGAGGCAGCCCCTTTGGTGGAGTCCAGAGAGCCTGATGAGGCTTTTGGGAGTAATCCTGAAGGAGGTGGCTCAGGTTTTCCCCAACCTAGGGGCATATTAACAAGGGCCATATCTCCGCTTTTTTGGCTTTAAAAGCCAAAAAAGCGGAGATAATAATATCGCCCTATTACCAATGCGGCGCTAACATGCATTAGCGCATGTTAGCAGCCGTATTTCACACGCCTCGCATTGTATCCCTAATGAGATGCAAAGTAGGCATTCCCTGCCAAAACTAAAAGGAAAATATCGCTAACTGTCCTTCGCCGTATTTACAAGACGGCCCAGGACACACGTAGCGTTACAAAAAGCCGCGCTAACCGCGGTCATTCGCCAGGAATTAACATCTAAGAAAATCCTGACTTGCCTTTATGTTACATGGGAGGTGAATTGTACGGCTCAATCCACATCTCCCTATTAACAAGGATTCCCCTTACGCTGCCGGTGTATGGCTGGATTCCCAGTGATAAACCCGTATTTCGCCGCTATCGCCGGATTTTTGATCGCCATGGAGATATGCGTTGATAATAACGCGATATCTCGGTGATTGAATCCAGCGATAGCCGGCGTTGTGCAAAGTTACGCTAAGCAGGAAATGCGATAATTATCGCATTTCCTTGATAATATGCCCCCAAGTGAGGTAGGGGAGGTTTGTGGTAGCCCAGGTAGGTCCCAGTGTAGTGGGAGGGGCGTAGGGTCCCATGTCCTGTCTCAGAGGAGAAGGAGTGGGAGTGGGCTGTGTCCCAAGGCGCCCGAAACCCAGTCCCAGGACCTGGTTGGTTCCATAAGAGAACAACAGGAGGGGGGTCTAGTTTGTACCGGGAGGCCATTTCCTGAGGGGGATCCCAAAGTGTCAGGTGAATTGAGGAGGACTGCAGTAACAAGCATCCCACCAGACCAGGTGTCTGCCAGCCCCGCTCCAGTGGGGAGGGTGCATGAGTCCAGAGAAAAGGGTGAGGGGGGATACAGTCCCCAGTGGAAGGACCAATGGGTGAGGGGTTGCCAGCTCTGAGGTCAGAGCACCCCAGTACTGACCCTGGTGAGACCACTTCTGGCCTGGGGGGTTTTCATGCTCTGTCAAGTGGACAGGAGGCTGGAGACCTGCGCAAGGCAGACTCTCGTACAACTCATGAGGAGTGTGTTTCCCTTGTGGGGGGGTTGGTGTACTCCCCCGGAAGTCCTGGGTTGCCAGGCACAGGTCCAGCATAAGGGTAAAGAACCTGAGTTGGACGACCAGGTTCAGGGTGTCCCCCCTGACCTGGAGAAAGGGGCAACTGCTAACAGTGCCCCTACCAGTTTGTCTTCTGGGGTACCGCTCCAGCTGGGAGTGTGCAGAGCCCCAGGGAGGAGGACCGGGTGTGGGAGAGCCCACCACGGTACCGTGTCCAGCCGCAGGTTACAGACCCTGGGCTGGTGTACCAGTTGCAGGATAGCACCCCTGAACTGGTGGGGGATTAAACACCTGATACAAGTGCCCTGACAATTCTGGAATCGAGGGGGACTGCTCCCGGTGGGGGGATGCAGAGCTCCTGGAAGGGGGACAGGGTGTGGGAGAGCCCACCCCCGTCTCCTGTCCAGCCGCAGGGTACAGACCCTGGGCTGGTGGGCCAGTGTCAGGATCCAATACCTGACTTAGCAGGAGGGAGAGTGGACAAAGGGTGCCAGGCACCTTGGGCTACTGCCCCCCACTCTCTGACGACACAGAGGTTAGAGAGGCCTGAAAGGCACGAGGCCTGGCTCTCATCACTGACAGCTGTCAGTGGCCACTGTGGCTGGCTATCCTAGTGGACAGAGTTGCCCCTGGGAGGGGGACAGGAGTCACACCCAGGGGGTGGACTGGGCCACACCACTGTATTGGCCATGTGGGTACTGCCTGCCTTAAGGGACACATCTGTGAGCAAAGTAAGTTTAGGCGCTGCACAGATAGGGTCCACAGATGAGGAGAAGGGTTCCCCATGGGTCAGCTTAGTGGGCCCCGAGAGTATGGATAGAGGGATCCAACTGGGTTTAGGAAGGCATAGAACGGGAATAGACCCCTGTTGTTGCTGGCCAGGCTCCATGTTCTACCGCCCCAAGCAGGGAAGACCATCGAGGTATTGATTGGTCTACCCTGGCTTTAGACTGGAAGGGGGTTTTGTTGGAAATGGCCCCTTTTGCAGGGTTTTCCCCAAACATTTTGCTTCTTCCTCCTATTTTTTTCTGACTTGTGTTTGTTGGCTATAGGACTCTGGGCACTTTACCACTGCTGATCAGTGCTAAAGTGCATATGCTCTCTGTGTAAATTGATATTGTGATTGGCTCTCCCTGATTGGCATATTTGTTTTACCAGTAGGTCCCTAGTAAATTGCACTGAGTGTGCCAGGGCTGGTAAATCAAATGCTACCAGTGGGCTTGCAGCACTGATTGTGCCACCCACATGAGTAGCCCTGAAAAGAGGTCTCAGGCCTGCCACTGCGGTGCCTGTGCACAGTTTGTTAAACTGCCATGTCGACTTGGCAAGTGCACCCACTTGCCAGGCCCTAACCTTCCCTTTTCTTACATATAGGGCACCTCTATGGTAGGCATAAGGTACCCCCCTGGGCAGGGTGCAGTGTATGTGAAAGGTAGGACATGTACTGGTGTGTGTAACATGTCCTGATAGTGGAATACTGCCAATTTAATTTTTCACTATTGAAAGGCTATCTTGCCCCATAGGACAGAATGGGGAATGGTTTGTAACATTTTACAAGCATATCTTCCCATGGGGATAAAATAGAAAAATGGAGCTTGGTATCCCTTAACTCAGAATTTGATAACACATCTCTTAGTAAAGATGTTTTTTAAATTGTGTGTTTGAAAATACCACTATTAAAAAGTGGCTATTTTCCTGTTCAACCACCCTGTGTGCCTCTGCCTGTTTGTGGATTGACTGTCTGGCTTTGGAGTGACAGAGGCTGGGGAAGTACAGTGGCTCCAGGAGTCTGGATGAGTCAGCACTAGGCTGAATAGGCCTGATCTGCATTTGGAGTGGTGGGAGGAGCAGCACCTGTACCTGAATAGGGCTGTGCCTGCCTTCCACAATGCTGGCTCCACCCCCCTGTGGTGTGTCTGGAGCCAAGGCTCACACTGACAATGGATGTTGTTATGCACTTGCAGAGTGCCCCCTAGAACTGGTTTGAACTGGGCTCAGAGCACCTTGCACAAAGAGAATCAAGACATTTTGGGGTATAAGTATCAGATCCAAAACCCCAGACTTTAGATCATTCCTGGAATTCAAGAGGAACCTTTGCCAAGGAGAAGAGCTGGAGAGACTGAGGAGAAGTTCTGCCCTTGCTGTGTGTCTGGGGTTGGCCTGCAGTTGCTTTTTCTGCCAAGGAAAGGAGAAGGACTTTGCTGTGTGCTGTGTCCCCTGCTTGAAGGAGATCTCCAAGGGCCTGAAGTGTGCTGGCCTCCTGTTCTAAAGTCTCAGGGACACAAAGACTTCACCCCCAGCTCCCCTGAACTCTGCTGCTGTGCGTACTAGCCTGCCAAGAGGTGCCTGTGCCAGTTTTGGGCCTCTGGAGGTTGTTGCTGCTGTTTGGGAGCTGGAAGAAAGAAGAAACATGAGGAACTGCTAAAATCGATGCATCGCTCTTCTTGTGGCTGTTTTCTTGACGCATCTCCGCGGCGTGAGAAGAATTTCCACACATCGCTGTGCTGCTGTGAAAACCGTCGCAGTGCCTGTCACCGCTGCAAGAATCGACTCATCGAGGGATCGCGGCTGAAGAGGACCGACGCAGCGCCACTCAATGCCGCCGCTCTGTTCGCCGACGCATCCCGGATTTCCACGCATCGTACCTGTGCAGCACGCTCTCCTGACGCATCACCTGCGAACCGGGACCGTCACGAAGAATCGACACATCACTCCCCATACAGACAGGATTCGACGAAACTCGCCCACTGCGTGTCGCAGAACTGTCGCATCGCCTCCCCAAGGTCTCAGGAGTGTCGCATCTCTTTGTTTTCTGACTCTGCAGCTGTTTGGCTTTTGGAACTTTGACGCATCTACAGGTACTTTGGTAAAAGGTCATGCATCCATAGTTTTCTATGGTACAAGTTCATGAAACCTTTTGAAAGTCATATTTTTAACTGTGTATGTTGGAGTTTTGTCGTTTTGGTCTTGTTTAGTTTAGATAAAGATATTTTATTTTTCTAAACTGGTGTGGTGTCCATTTGTGGTGTTTTCACTGTGTTACTGTGAGTGTTGGTACAAATACTTTACACCTTGCCTTTGCGATAAGCCGGTCTGCTCGTGCCAAGCTACCAAGGGGGTGAGCAGGTGTTATCTAAAGTGTGTATCCCCATTTCTCTGACTAGAAGCAGGGGTCCCTATTTGGACAAAGGTACCTACCTCTGCCAACTAGAGACCCACATTTCTAACAGCTTGTATGGAGAACTTCCTTAAATTTGAGGAAGGCAGAAAGATTTTTATTTACATGTTTTTCTAAGAGCTTGGAGACACCGGGCATCAAAGAAATTGGCCTATAGTTACTCAGGCAAAGTGGTCAAGGTTAGATTTCTTTAAAAGTGGCTTGACAATGGCATGATTCCACTGATGGGGAATCTGCCCATCAGAGGGAGAAAGATTTAGCAGCTCTGTTAGCACGAGGGCAAAGCTTTCCGATCCCTGGTGTAAGATATGGAGAGGAGTTGGGTGTAAGGGAGAGCCTGATTTTACTGTATTCAGGAGGGGCCCGATTCACAGATCTAACTTACTACAAAATCCTAAACTTACTACCATTTTGGTATTCACAGAAGGCACTTACTCATTTTGGTATTCACAGAAGGTACTTACTCATTTTGGTATTCACACCAGTGGTAAGGCCAAAGCCCCAATTGAAATGGAGGCAAAATAAAGGTGCCACCACACCATTGGCAGGGCCTCAGCAACACAAAGCAAGCCCATCAGACAGCACCTGCATGAGAGGGGAAGAAAAGGTACCAGAGGCAGTCCTCTCAAGACAGGGGGAAGAATTTGGTGCCTAGGACTGCAAAGGGGACTGGGCCAAACTAAAACACATTCCCATCTGGATCTGGCTAAGAGCAGTGTTGGACTTGGCTTTTGGGCTGTTTGGCACTGCCAGATGACCACCTTGAAAGAGTAACCATGTGTAAGCTGTTTTTTTCTCTGGACCCATCAAAGCTCTTGGGACCAAAATAAAAACACTTAGGCACTCGGCCTTTCATGCTGGTTCATCTGGCAGTGCCAGACTTCCTGAAAGACCAGTTGAACACTTTTGTCCGGGTCCAAGAAAGCACTAAAGCCTAAGGTGAACGAGCTGCACCTATGCTGGATTACAGTTGCCCTCGAGCTCTGATCATAATAGCTGTGACCGGTTCAAGGGACTCTCTTTCCCAAATCTCCAGACTTGACATCAAGGAGAAGCAAAAGGGACATCAGCATCCAGGAAATGCTCCAGCAAACTGCCCCAAAAAAAACCAAAGGCATATAAATAACCAAACAAACTCAAGGAGGCGTGAAAACCATCACCAAAAACTTCAAGAAGCAATTTTTGTATGACACAAAAACTGAATTTGGGGCATTCCAAACTGACCTTAAACAAGGCTTGAAAGAGATGAGAAAAGAGGTCAAAGACCTGAGTACAATAGAAAATTACATTTTCTGAAGAAAGAACTCTTAAACTAAAAGAATATAGACCAGGGACAGTGACTCGGATGAGTAAATCATTATACTTCAAGAAAAGCAAGGGTATTTGGAAAACCACTCCAGAGGGTGCAATCTGCACATTAGTGGTGCCCTGATGAAAGTGCAGGGCAACGATGTGAAGGCCTATGTACAGAGCCTTCTGGGTACACTGCTGGACAGGTTGGGTTTAGAATGAATCAGAATCGACAGTGCACAAAGGGCAATGTAGGGGCTCTGGTGAAGGAGGACCCCTAGACACTAGTATTATCCTCCCTAAATGGACATTTCAATGAAACAACTGTAGATGTTTTTAAGTGCCGAGCTAGAAAGGCATGTTTGGTTTTCTATCTTTTTTAAATAAATGTGTTCGAACTGGCATCCTTGGTATGATTTCCCCTGGCTTTTAACCTCCTGACCTTCTGTGTTGCTGACTTAATTTTTGGTGGCTTCAGGTTTCTGAGCACTTTACCACTGCAAACCAGTGCTAAAGTGCATATGCTCTGTACTCTAAACATGGTAACATTGGCTTAGCCACAATCGGCATATTTAATTTGCTTCTAAGTCTCTACTAAAGTGCACTATATGTGCCCAGAGCCTGTAAACTGAATGTTTCTACCGGGCGTGCAGCACTGATTTTACCACCCACTCAGTGGCACTTTAAACATGGCTCAGGCCAGCCATTGCAGAGCCTGTGTGTGCAGTTTTTAACTGCCATTTCGACCTGACAGCTTAAATCATTTGCCAGGCTAAAACCTTCCATTTTATTACATGTAAGTTACCCCGTAAGGTAGGCACTCAGCATCACCAAGAGCAGGGTGCAGTGTATTTAAAAGGTAGAACTTGTGCTTTTGAGTTTTACATGTCCTGGTAGTGAATACCTGCTACATTTATTTTTCACTTCTGCAAAGCCTATCTCTCCCATAGGTTAACATAGGGATTCACTAAAAAAATCATTTAAACGTAATTTCCCATTGAGAGCAGCTAGATAATTGGAGTTTGGTGTCTCTGGACTCACAATTTAAAAACACATCTTTTAGTAAAGTCGGTTTTAAAATTGCATGTCTGAAAATGCCACTATTAGAAAGTTGGCATTTTCTTACTGTAACCATCCTGTGCCTTTGCCTGTCTCTGAATACACATCTGGGCTAGGATGACAGCTTGGCTGTGTGTATTCCCTCTAGACAAAGGGAGCTGGGGTGTGACATTGAATCCTGATGGCCCATCACCAGGCTGATGGGCCTTCCTGCTGTGGATTGGGAGGGAGGAGCTGACACGTGCACCTGAATAGGGCTGTGCCTGTCCCCACGCAAAGAGCTGCATACTCCCCTGTAGTGCGCCTGGAGCCAGGGAAGGAAGGGCAGGACATTGAGGGGTTCAAAGGCCTCTTTGATGTCTCCCCCTCTTCAAAGGCACATTTGGGTATAAGTACTGGACACCTGATGCCTCCAATTCAGTTCACTTTTGGGGTCCTGAGGAGACTCTGCCAAAAAGAGGATCTGCACTGCCAGGAGGGACTGCCACTTTGCTAACTGCTCTGCTGTGTTGGGCTGCTGTCTGCTGTTTGCTGTGCTAATAGGAGGGATTGCACCTTTGCAGCTTGCTCTGCTGTGTTGGCCTGCTGCCTCTTGCAGTGAGAAGGAGTGAACCTACTCTGCAACCTCTTAATCTAAAGTAACTCCAAGGGCTTGTTGGCTTGCCACCTGTTCGCAGATGTCTCAGGGTCATATAAGACTTCCCTCACACAATGAAGTCTGCTCGACTTGGCTAACCCTGAGTTTGACTCTACTGTATTTGCCCATGACCCGTCTTGGGCATCTTACAGCGTGCCTAAAGCCGTTTAACAAAGATACGTACATACCCACACTCTGCACCAATTGAAAATTCCCTTGTCTGCATTGCGGATCGCAGACTGTCACAGGTACTGGTTTTCCCCGAGGCAGGATTGCCGAAACAGTTCAGTGCGGCTCGACGCACCTTGCTTCATTGGAGGATGGAGGGCCAATCATTAAGCGGCTCCACTCCCCATGTGGGTTCCGACCCAGGAAGACTGCTGCACCTGCTCTCATTGACTGCAACAGCCACATCAGACTCCAGTACGGCTCGTCACTGCATCGCTGAACCCCTAAGGGAAAGGTATTGTTCACACCATCCTGTGCTCATGCGGGCGGCCCAAAACCGAGTGGTGGTTGCATCTCCAACAAGCGGGATAAGACATTCTTCCCTCAGTACCTTTAGGAGCACGGCCTTCATGCTCCAACATTGGGGAAATCCATATTGCCTTCCCTGGCATTCCCGTAAAGGACCTAATAGAAGCTCATGTGTTCTCATCAGTGCGATTTCATACCTGCTTTAA
Source organism: Calotriton arnoldi (assembly GCA_963921515.1). Classification (NCBI taxonomy): domain Eukaryota; kingdom Metazoa; phylum Chordata; class Amphibia; order Caudata; family Salamandridae; genus Calotriton; species Calotriton arnoldi. The sequence continues at coordinate 1,761,417 of CAWUFW010000650.1, read as the reverse complement.
ATATTCATAACTTAAGAGATACTTATTGGATTTTTAGTCATTTGGTCTTGTTTTAACCAGATAAATATTCTTTACATCGCTAAACTGGTGTGGAGTCTGTTTGTGGTGTTTTCACTGTGTTACTGCAATTACTGTGTTGCACAAATACTTTGCACATTCCCTCTTAAGTTAAGCCTAACTGCTCTGTGTAAAGCTACCAGAGGGTGAGCACAGGTTAATTTAGGGTGTGCATCTGACTTACCCTGACTAGAGTGGTGGGTTCTGCCTGGCTTGGGTGTATACCGTAGCTAGCCAGGAGCCACATTTATAACACAAAATGCAACCAAAAAGATATTAAACAAATTACTACAAATAGGGAGTCATGATGGCAGCTTGAAAGGGGGGTCAAATCACTTTCACAGGGGCAGACCTAAACCTCTTACAGGACCTCTCCACCACGCTGCAAAAATAAATGCCCCTTTGACCAGTGAGGTGACATCATTCCCAAGATCAAGAGAAATGAAGTATAAATGGGGGCCCACGATACGCACCACTTTGACTGAAAAACAATGGCCTACAAAATCTTTTACAGAAGCTCGTAATAGAGACCACCGGACAACACTTCCTCAACTGAGAAACATAGAGTGGCAGTGAGTAACCTTGAAGGATCATCTACAAACCCCAGAAAATGGGTTTAAAGCAGCAACAGAACAATTCCAAAAGGCCAATGTGGAAATGCCAAGGGACAAATGACAACTGAAGAGATGATTGATTTACAAAGGATAAAGTGTGCTTTGGTCTGTCATCGGGAAGGCATGGCAGCAGGGTTTTTTGGGAGGCTGTTCACAAAAAGAATGCATGAAGATGAGCCAAGTTCAGTGGGAGCAGGCAGACTGTAGGGGGTTCAGATACAGGTTACCCGCCTTACATTAGGGAACAATGGTAGACACAGCAGAGGGCAGACATGCTGGAAGCCCCTTTTATAAAACTGTTAAATTAGTTAACTTTTATTCTAAGTTGGGATGTTCCAGAGTGAGTTCGGGAGAGTTTCATGTGGAGTGAGGGATGGGTTTAGACTACCAATTGGCATCTGAAAACTGGAAAAAGCCGCTTGATGGGTCAATTCACCATGTCTCACAGAATCTCAATTCTATAAAAAGACAGGATGAGACTCAAAATCACGTCCTAGAATGTTAGGGGCCTTAATAGCCCTACTGAATGGAAAAGGATAACACATGAGCTGAAGATACTAAACACAGACATTGCTCTCACTCAGGAAATCTCCAGGAATGGGTACATTCATTAAACAAGGCTGTGACTTTAAAGTTGAAGACCACCTCAAAGATAAAAAAGAGCAAAGGGCGGCAATCAAGGAACACATAATGGGACCCGATGACACTAGCATCCACCTACAGCCTGAACCAAGGGCAAGACTGGTTCCCAGAGTAGGAGGCCCATACCCTCATGGCTTGGCTATAGTACCATTCATAATAAGTGGGACTTAAATGTAGTGATGAATGAAAAGAAGGACAGGACACCAAATTGTTACTGTGGGACAGCAGTCATCTCTGCGGAAGGGAAAGCATTACTTGGAGAAATTGGATTGGTGGATGGAGAGAGATATAGGCATCTAATGGGGTCATATTATGCACATCATGCAGTGTGCACTAGATCTATGCACTTATAGATAATTTCCTCCTGAAGGCAACTGCCAGAAATACAAGAAATGGTCCAGTTTCTAACTCTTTGTCAGATCATGGTCCACTTCAGGGTACTAGAATGGCCCAGGAGTACCCGAAGGAGAGGAGGAGGAGCAGCTTGACACCTCAATGAATCCTTATTAAGAGATCGGGTAGTAGTAGTAAATAACATAAGTAAAGGTATTGCAGATTCTTTAGAGACCTATGACAATGGTGAGACTACTGCAGCCACCTAATTGGAGGCCACTCAAAACAGTCCTGCGAGGCCAGTTTATAGTGGCGGCAGCACAACTGTAGAAAATAAGAGCATCTCTGCTGGCACAATTCAGAAATGATTCAAGCAATGTGGAAGACGCATACAAGCAGATACAATCCAAAAAACAATGGAAGAAAGTTAGCACGATAAAGAGGCAACTAAGAACACTGAAATTTGATGCAGCAAATTACCTCATCGCCAATTTAGAAAAGTTACTGTACCAATCGGCTAGAAAGTTGGCCAGCCTTTTGGTGAATCTCCTCCAGGCCAGTTAAGCATGCAGCCATTTCACAGAAGTCAGAAATAAAGAAGGATGATGTAAAAGCATGCTGTTTTTATTATAAGTTCTACTTGGAACTCTACATAGCAGAGAACATGGAACCAAGTCTACTTGACCCAAGCAACCCTTTTCCAGATATCTGGTAGGGTAAAAGAAAAACTAGAGGAGCCAATTATCTATGAGGAGATATTAACAGCTATCAGTAGCAGGGATCTACCCAAAGTGCCTGGCCCAGGCAGGTTCACATCCATATTGTATAAAACTTTATGCAATCGCATACTGCTGATGCCGCTGAGAGCGCTTCAGGAGATACAGGGTGGATCCAGCAATGATAGAGTCCACTATCTCACTCGTAGTCAAATCCAGGAAACCCTCAGGTAACTGTGCCTCTTATAGGCCAATGCTGTCACTTAATATTGATGCCAACATGCTCAATAAAATAGTGGCACTCTGCCTCCAATGAGTCATTATGATTTCTTTCACTCAGATTAGGCATGATTCATCACAGGGAGACAAACAATTTGTAGCATGAAAAAGACACTACACCTTGGGAACAAAGATAACAAAAGAGCGGTCCTTGTCTCCCTTGATTCTGAGAAATCATTTGACAGGATTGACTGTGACTATATCTGTGATACCCTGTGTATCCTGTGCCTGGGCGTGTATTGCTTCGCTCTCACAAGTAATAGAAAATACCACCCTCCCACACAGAGGTTCAAACACGACAAAGCAATAAAAACAAAACACCACCAGGAAAGGGATTTCACTTTTATAAAATGAAACACATCAAAACACGGTTCTCAGAATAAGGCATGGGGTTTTATTTGTGCAACACTCTTCAACAGATAGGCTTTCCCAGATGTCAAATGAAAAGCATTTTTTTTTTTTTGCAGAGTTTTATATAGCGCGAACTTGACCCGAATCGGGTATCAGAGTGCTTTACATAGCACCAGTTACGTTACATTAGGACACTCATTCATTTTTGTTAGGCACGGGGAGATTAAGTGATTTGGCCAGAATCACAGGCTGTTCAGCGTCATTGCCGAGACTCGAACCCAGTTCCCCAGGTTCGAGGTCGGACGACCTAGCCGTTAGGCCAACTCCTCTCCCCATTTAAGCATTTAAGCGTATATAGAGATATATATGTATATATATATATATGTGCAAGCAATAATGACACACTTGTAAGTAGGCAAATGCAACTGTTATATGCATTTTATATGAACAGTGGTCCCTCACAAGAAGGATAAGGTGAAAGAATCAATGTAGAAATACAATGAGATCTATATTATGTTGTCCATCCTGACAAAAGAACTTTTAATTTTTTTCTATATTTTCGAAAAAGACAAAAACAATAAAGTGGAAGCACAAATCCTGTGACAATTAAAAAGAAAAAAGAGGATCAGGCATTTCTTAGCGCTTGAAGAAGGATCAATAAATTGTCAAACACATATGAAAACAAACACGATAGCACAATACAATAATTCATATGACAGTGTCAAGGTGTCAAAGAGTCGACGACGTTTCGATCCCATACAAACAGAGTATCGGGATCATCATCAGGACATACACATGTATGCCTGAGACTAATGCCTGTAGATATAGGGAGAGAGGGGGGTGGGGAAAACGGAAGAAAACAAAGAAAAATAGGGGGTTAAAATTTAAGAATTTTAAATCAGGCGATATAGACAGGAGACCGAGGGCAGTCATGCAGACATAGGGAAGCCGATTCCTTGTATAAATCTGTGATAGGCAAAGAGTCCTGTCGCAAGGATGAAAACAGTCATGCTAATGCGAAGTGAAAAGGTGAAAAATGAGCGAGCTATTGCATGGGAGAATGTGATGGTCTAGTGTGATCACAATTAAGTCAGTGTAGTGCTGCACTTAGTGGAATAAGACTGAGGCGATTGAAGCGAAAGGCTCCTTGGTGAAGAGACCGTGTTGATGGTGGTGAGCATTGTGAAAAGGATATGCTTACTTCTTGCAGCAATGAGTATAGTCCCACAGGCGTCTAAGAAGGAATAAGAAGGCAAGCGTGTGCCAACTACAGAACCTACAATGAATAATGAGAAGAGTTAACGGTTGTTCCGGTGTCGAAATGAAAGCTGCGAGTAGTGCAAAAAGTGAGGTCTTCCACATATGCGGTCCAATTAATGAAATTGAAGCAGGTACAACCGTATATTAGGGCAGAATGCCAAAATTGGCAATCCTATGGAGAGATAGGATGGAATTGTGATGTGTTGAAAGTATGGCCAGAGATCAGAGATAACATAAAACAAACCTCCGGACTTACCGATGGAGAGCGCCAGGCGCCGTGTGCGATACCTCGGCAGGGAACATGCTGTGATCGATGTGGGACCGCTGGTAGTGCCAGAGTGAAGTGGTGTGACGTCGCCATGTCGGTGACGAGACAGTGGTGCCGGCATAGAGAGGGGAGTGAGCAGTTAGAAAGGAGTGGCCATGTTAAAAGTAGGTGGAAAATATGGGCATAGAGCTTGAACGCGTACAAAATGAAACGTATAGCAAAATTTAAGCGCATACATAATGTCAATTGATTGGCTTATGTTTACAGTTTAGAAAAAATGTACCACCGCATCTTTTGGGAACCAATAAATACAGTACATGTATCAGAAATGAATTATGAACAATAAGGATTTTACAAATCTGTGGTTAAAAGAAAAATATAGTTTAGGGTACACCGAAAAGATGAAAACCACATGGGGGTCCGTTATTAAGCAAGCATGAAATGACAATAATTCTTCATTGCCTGCGATAAGAGTTATCAATAAAGTTAAGTCAAATTAAATAAATAACGTTTAAAAAAAAACAAGAGGCATTATGCACATCTGAAAACTGCTGGGAAAAGTACATGAAAACCAGGACCATATTATTGGTGATCCTACTGACAAGGAAGTCGTAACAAAGAGGTGGTTAGATTAAATAAAGAACGCTCAAATTAGGAAAGGGGTTATTATGCACATCTGAAACTGCTGGGAAAAGTACATGAAAACCAGGACCATATTATTGGTGATCCTACTGACAAGGAGGTCATATGAAAGGGGTGGTCCAATTCACCATTCGGTAGAGTTGTTATTCACATGTGAAATTGCTGAGCAGAGTACATAAGAAAATGGGACCATATACTTTGTGATCACATCAACATGGTAGTAGTATAACTGAGCCACAGTAAGGTGGTTCAATCCTCCATTTGATTGAGTCCAGTTGGAGGCTTCCAGTTTGTAAAATCCATTTTAATTCCTCCTTACTTAGTAGTTGACCAATGTCTGCGCCTCTTGTTGGGGTTTTTGTACGCTGATGACCAACCATCTGATGTTGTTCTCTGTGTGTCCTTTAGAGGTAAAGTGGTCCACCAGTGGGGCATTGGGTGTCTTGCAACGTAGGCGACTGCGATGTTGGCAGATTCGGATCCTTACGTTCTGGGTGGTTTGCCCAATGTAAATCATGTTGCAAGGACACAGGACAGCGTACACAACATTTGTAGTATTACAGTTGGAAAATTGATTCAATTGTGTCTTTACATTGCCAAAAGGGAATTCTATGCTTTCAATGCATGGCAAATAATTATATGAAATGAAGTACAAGCAGATAATACTGGACGTCCTGAAAGAAATCAGAAAGATATATACACTAAATACATCAGATGATTACAACCACTGAAGACTTGGATGTGCACACAGACACTCACACATCACAATGAAAACACCTCAGATGATTATAACCACTGGAGACTTGGATGTGCACACAGACTCACTCACACATCACAAAGTCAATAATCAAAAATAAAACACCTCACCGATTGTTTACTCGACATCCTTGCCAACTCAAGCTGGAGGAGCCCTTTGACAGCCCAGGCAAGGATTCTCGATCAGGACCCAAGTTCCCTTGTGACGACACGTCTGCCCCACAAGCGAGCTCACGTCTGGGTGCCAAGATTCCCGCCTTTAATACCTTTACTTAACCTGAGGCGAAGGTTCTAGAAACCTCGCCCCCTTTCTTCTGTTACGAAAAACCGAGCTGACCGTACTGGTCTGTGTCAAGGTCAAGACAGAAGCTGGCCAGGCCCCTGTATTTTGACTCCGAGACAGAGCTGTACATTCCACACATTTCACTGGCAACAACAATCTCTGCTCTGAAAGGTGCCAAGCACACTTCCCGCACAGTATCCCAGCGAAGCTTACGAAAGCCTCCACCAGAACAGAAAACAAAACAACCTTGAACGAGATTAGCCTAAACAACTTGAGTAATCTAGGGGCCTGCCTGTGTGCGCAAAAGCTCAAGCTAGCTGACAGAATTTAAGATGACATGAGGGCATGTCAAAGCCAATAGTAAGAACTTCATAATACTTCCCAATGTACAACACAATGCACATTTGTTCACCACTGCCTGTAGCATCACGCACTTCATCTCCCAATGTACAACATAATGCACATTTGAGCACCACTGCTTATAACGCTGCACTTTGAGACCAAGAAGTACATTCCACATCTCTCTCTCTCTCTCTCTCTCGTGCTTTCAAATGCATATCCCACATGTTCTGTTCCTGGCAAGGCTGTTCTACTCTGTGAAAGCTCCCACTCAAAAACTACAAAGAGATACAAAAGAAATCTTCAAGAAAACAAGGCACAGGCAGCATACATTCAAGCTAGGATAAAGTAAAAAACCAAAAGTCAATTAAAATAATGGTAGTCAAAGGTCATCATGTGGTTTCAATACATAGGAGTGCCTCTAGCACTACAGGCGGACAGATCCTATCTGCGCAATGGAAGATTTTCAATTGCCTGTTGTGAGAGTTCATGTAAACAGCACAGAAGGTAAGAGGCAGGGATGTCCATTGCCCCCATCCTTTTTGCACTTACCGAGGAACCTCTAGCACAGGGGATCAGGACCAATAACCTGATCAAGGGAATCCATTTGAGAGGAGCTGTATTTAAACTCACTATGTTTACAGGTGACATACTACTCTCCCTGGCAGATTACACAAACTCACTGCGCCCGCTTGATTGAGAAGTTTTGGGAGTATCAACACGAATCTACAAAAACTGCACTTCAGTGTGGAGTACTTGGCCTCGATATTCTGACAAATACTAATGTCCATCCCTTCCTGAAAGCTGATGAGCTAGTGAATATGCTGGGTACTGCCAAGTAGATTAGTACTATTGATATGGGCTGTGGCTACTGGTACATTGTTTGATATCTGGAGCCGAAGGGAAAATGTAATTCTCCATCACAATTGACCTTTCCAAACTTAGAGTTAAGCCGTTCTATCTGCTAAGTGTCCCAATAATCTGTCATTTTCTAGTCAACCATGTGTGGTCTGGCCTAGAACAGTTAAGTGAACAGGCATTCTTGCCAGTCACTGCTTCAGATACTAACTCCATTGTCTACTAGACTCATAGGGGCATATTATCAAGAAACGGCGTTAAAATTATCGCCGCTTTAGCGGCAGAAAACTGCCACTAATGCGGCGATAATGGGCTTGATAATATGCCCTTGAGAATTCCAATAGAAGCCCATGTTCTGGTGTCAACATGGGCTTCTATTGGAATTCTCAAGAGCATATTATCAAGCCCATTATCGCCGCTTTAGCGGCAGTTTTCTGCCGCTAAAGCGGCGATAATTTTAACGCCGTTCTTGATAATATGCCCCATAGACTCCAAAGCCAGTGTCCTTCCCTCGGGCACAGCTGACCAGGCACCGGGTAACACCTTCAGTGTACTTCATTAGGGAAATCAAAGGAAGTCATTTTGTTTGCCACAGAAAGACTGGCCACTTAGATATTTGTGTGCAGTTTTCTTTAGGGATAGAAGTTTGGGACTTTATCATTAAATAAAATGTGATTTCAACATTTATTGTAAGGTATTTTAATGTTTTCTTGAAAATAATTATAAGGTGGAAATCTATATGTAATCCTTACGAAGTTCAAAACTTTCCCTACTATTCCATACATCGGAGTGGAAATAGTAAATGTAATCCCTCAAAGTCCAACACTTTCCCTACTGTTGCTTGGACTGGAGTTGGAATATTAAATCTAACTCCTCCAAAGTCCAGTACTTTCCCTACTGTTGTTTAGACTTGAGTTGGAGTAGTAAATCTAACCCTTCCAAAGGCCAGCAGTTTCCCTACTGTTGTTTAGATTGGAGTGGGAATAGTAAAGCTTACCCCTCCGAAGTCCAACACCTTTTCTACTTGGGAATAGTAAATGAAACCAATCCACAACCCAACAGCTTCCCTAATCTTCGTTAGAGTGGATTTATATTAATTTTAATGTTGTTGTTTAATTAATTTGTTTTTTAAAATATTTTGTTTTTAAATGTTTATATTATTATTCAAAAAATGTTTTTAAATATTTTTTTCATATTTTAATTAATATTTGTATATGTATGCTTATCAGTTTTTTGTTTCTATTAATATTATTTTTGTAATTTATTTACATTGTTAAAATGGCTTTTGAAAAACTGTATCATTTCTGTATTTAGTGTTATGTATCTAATACAACTATTTTCATATGTTTATTTTAATATTTCATTTGTTACATATTATTGTTGATTATATACATATTTGCTTATTTTCAATGTATTGTATTGTTAATATTCAGAATTAAATGTATTTACAAATGTAAAAGTTAAAATACATAAAGTTTTATAATATATATATATAAAATAAATGATTAAAACTTTTGATTTAACATTATATTATTATTCTTAATGAATTCACATTTAAATTAATTACTTTAAAGTTGATTTTTATTAGAAAAAGGATATTCTTATCTGTTTCTAGTCGATATTCTTTTCCTCAATATTTTAGTTGTTCCCAATATAGATATCGGATACATTATGGTAAATTATATTTTTGACACAATATAAGTGTCTCTTGATAATTTTGTACACAATATTTTGTCAGACAACCAAAATATTGTGACCCCAGGGCAACAGTGGTAAATGACGCCAGTTAGCACAATTGATTCCCAGCAGCCTCTGACTGTCCTGAGACCCTGAGAAAAAGGTCACAATAACACATAAGTATTCTGTTGTCTCTGTGTAAGTCTGTTGTATCATAGAGATAAAGTCACTGATGAAATTTGTACAATTGCCAATGGCAGATAGTTATATACTCCTCTCCTTTTTAGGTCTTGCATACTAGATTGTGCATGCTCTGTCTGTTGGAAGACCTATTGTGGGCTTACCAAAAACATACAGGGGCTTGAAGCCCACCCAGTGCTTACCATTGGTTGGCTCTCCTGTAACTCATTTGCCTGCTTCTTATTTGCATCCCAGCTTCTCAATCTTGTTTGTGACATCCCACCGACCATTGCCTCTTTACCAACACTTTTGATTGGCTGGCTTCTCTCTTGCCACTGCTTGCTTTTCAAGCACTACTTTTTTCTTTTTAGTCAAGCACTCCATGAGAGTGCAGGTTTTTCTAGCTCTCTCGCTCTTGAAATTCTCTCTCCCGGCTCTTTGTGTTGCTCAGTCATCCTCGTGCTTCTCCCTGCCCCCCTTCATGTTTCACTTGCCATGGTGTACTTCCCCCTGTTGCTTTCTTGCCCATTTGCTTCTCTCTCACACGCTTCACAATGCTCTCTCGCCAGTTGCTTTCCCTTCCAACCTCTGTACTCTGCTGTTGCCTACTTGCCTGTGTGTTTCTCCTTTGGCTGTTCCATGTTGCTCTCACCCGTTGCTATTCCTCCACCACCCATGTCTCCCATATTGCTTTGCATGGCTAAACACATAAGATCCCAAAAGAGAGACCTATTGGCTATGGCAAAGCTTGTTCTTTTTAGTTATCAATCCAACTAGGATCGGTAATGAAACAGAAAAAAAGTGCCTGCATCATTTTGTAGGCAAGCACATTTATTTCTTCGCCATGCTGCAATCTTCAGTTATGTTGTGCAGCATGGCTAAAAACTATTGGCAAAACCAATATGTTACGTAGGTCAGACCTGTTGGCTTTGCCAAAGCATGTTCTGAGTTGTTAATCAGCTACTGCAGAAACTGAACAGACTTCCTCTTTGTTCTCTCTCTAAGCGAAGGCAATGAGTTCATGGAACTTACAGAGTATGTTTTGGAGTCAGCAACGACTTCAGTGCATGTTGAGCAATGAGAATATTTAATAAGACATACACATGGATTACTTCTGAGACAGTGAAGGAACAGAAGTTAGATGGGTGCAAAGCTCACATCCCAGCTATGCAAGCGGCACCAGTGACAATAGGATAAAAAATAGATTAACAGACAGTGGTAACTTTCTAAATTGAGAATTTAGACCCGGATTAATGCAAAAGACTATGCATGGTAAAATTAAAAGCGATCATGGAAAACAGTCTTACATGATTGTACTCTGTCCCTTATTTAGTGTGGCGGATGCAGGACATCCATGTCAAACAGCAGCCCTATGCACTCTAAATAAGGCATCTCTTTTTAGCATGTGTCCCAAATCCAGCAAACTCTTTTATCTTCTTTAATTAAAGTACTACCTTTTAGCATTAAACTTTTTGCTTTCTCTCCTCTTATTTCGCCTAATTTGTTTTTGTTGGTCTTAGGACTCTGTACACTTTACTACTAACTAGTTCTAAAGTGCTTGTGCTCTCTTCTTTAAACATGGTAAAATTGGCTTACACCCAATTAGGACATTTAATTTACCTATATGTCCCTAGTAAAGTGGTATTACAGAGCCTGTAAATTAAATGCTACTAGTGGGTCTGCAGAACTTATTGCACCACCCACTTAAGTAGCCTTTTTAGGAATCAATCTTTTTTATTATCGGAAGACAGAGAAGTTGAACACAGCTATCTGCCTACATCTTCAAGCCGGCAGAGCGATCATAAAGTAAATTACACAGCGATGAGAGCCAACAACCCGGAGGCAGGCCACGTAGTAAACATGGCTGTTGTTTAGGCAAATGGCATCTTCCAATTTTCAAACATAAGGAAAAAACATCACCTGAAAACAGAACGGATGATAAAACAAAATCCCACCCCACCCGGCTAGCCCTCCCCCACCCTCTCCGCACCAGCTGTTGCCTCGGTATAAAAATACAAACTGCAGTCGGAAGTGTTGGAAATGCTTAAAAGGGTTACTTTGCCGCTGTCTGGGCAGCTGACGACTGCTCCAAGGGTAATAAGTGAAGAATCTGAAAATACTTAGGACAAGTGACTTCCCTCATGTCACGCGTTAGCAGTTCCAAAAAGGGCGCCCATAGTTTAGCATAGTCTTTTCCTTTGCCCTCTACTCCCATGGACATGCGTTCCATAGCCAAGAGGTGCCATAATCGATGTATCCAGGACAAAAGTTCAGGCTCTGAGTTCGTTCCCCAATGCGTAAGTATGACCTGCCTGGCTGCCAATAGCACTAGGGCTATCTACCTACCCCGTAAGGATTTTAATGGGAAGGTTTTAGGATGAGAAAGACCAAGGTGTGTGTATTCTGGTGCTCTGGGCAGTGCGATGCCGAATACTGAATCAATATTATCGAGGACCTCTGACCAATACCTCTGTAGCTTCGGACAGTGCCACAGTAAGTGTGCTAGAGTACCCAACATCCCACATCCCCTCCAGCAGAGGTCTGTCTTACTTTTATCCCAACTCTGGATGCAGAGAGGTGTGTAGTACCAATAGGAAACCAGCTTGAAGGAGTATTCTGCCCCCGCTGTGTTATGTGCTGTATGGTGAGTGCGGTATAAGATGTGCTCCCATTCCTTGAATGATAGTGGCCTACCCAATTCCGTCTCCCATCGCACCTGTGCCTTTGTGTGTCGTGGGGTCTGTTGTTATCATAGCATACAATTCCGAGGTAAGGAGACGATCATCATGTTTGCGGACTAACCATTTTTCAAATGTGGTAAGAGGTCTGGACATTTGGGCATAATTAGAGGGCATCGTAACCCAGTGAGCCAGTTGACGGTAGGGGTATTCGTCAGTGGGTAAAAGGCCATAATCCTGTCGGAGCTGTGCAAACGGGATCAGCCCCTCTGTGTCGAACAGGAATCCAACCCTTTTACAGCCGGCCTCCCTCCATCTATGAAAGACCATCGAGCCTTGGCCTGGCGGGAAATCAGGATTATCGACAATGGGCGTCAGCGGCGAGGGGAAGGAGGTCCAGCCTTTCTTAAGCACCAGTGCGTCCCACGTCCGAAGTGTCGGTGCTGTGACTGGCAAAGAATAAAGATCCCAAGCCCTATGTTTGCGGGGTAGCCATAGTTCCCTCCAAATATTAATTCCTGCGACTGACTGGTCCATAAAGTTCCAGTGTTTACTGGACAGTGGCCTATTCCACTCCACAATGTAGCGGAGGCTGGAGGCTTGATAGTAGCCCCTAATTAAAGGCAAGCCCACTCCTCCCTGTGCCTTCGGACATGCCATCTGGGCAAGCGAAAGACGCTGCTTCTTCCCACTCCATATAAACTTATTGATGAGAACCTGCAATTGCTTAATGGCTTGAGGCGGCGGTGATATAGGAATTAAGTGAAAAATATAGAGGATGCGTGGAAGAACTGCCATTTTCACCGCCGTAATCCAACCAAACCACGCAAGGCGCAGGCGAGACCAGGCGTCCAGCGCCTTGGTCGTCTGCTCTAAAAGCTTCGCGTAGTTAAGCGTGACTGTGCGGGTAATGGTAGGGGCCAGTCGGATGCCAAGGTATTGGATGTCCTTTTGTGTCCACTGAAACGGGAATTGTAGTTGTAGCTCCATCATTTCGTCAGAGGGAATTCCTAGATTTAAGATAACGGATTTAGCTAGATTGACCTTAAACCCGGATATATCGCCAAATGAAGAAAGCTCCACCAACAAAGCCGGGAGGGTGGATTGCGGTTGCATAAGAGAAAGTATTACGTCATCTGCGTAAATGCTTATTTTATGGATGTCCGCGCCAAATTTCATTCCTACGATGCGAGTATCCGTCCTAATCCGCTGAGCCAGGTGCTCCATATAGAGCGCAAATAAAAGCGGGGATAAGGGACACCCCTGCCGGGTCCCTCTGGCAATTGGAAAGGAGTGAGACCTAGTACCATTGACCCGCACAAAGGCCGTGGGAGCGTTATAGATACACCGCATCCAGTTGATGAAATTCTCCCCAAACCCAAAGCTGCGCAAGGTTTCAAAGAGGTGGGCCCACCCCACTCTGTCAAACGCCTTCTCGGCGTCAATTGCCATCAAGAAGGCCTGCCTCTTCGACCGCTGTGTGCTATCTAGGAGGTGGAAGAGTTGCTTGGTATTGTCACCCCCCTGCCTAGAAGGGATAAACCCCGATTGGTCGGGCTCGATGAGGTCAGGCATGAGGGGGTTAAGGCGGGCAGCCAAAATACCAGCAAAGATCTTCACGTCAACGTTAAGAAGGGAGATGGGTCTGTAAGAACCACATTCCACCGCATCTTTTCCAGGCTTCAGAATGACAGAGATCGCTGCCTCAGACATACCCTACCAGTCTCCAAGAAAGAATTAAACAATTTTGTCAAGAAGGGAGCCAGCTCCGCACAAAAGGTCTTATAAAAAGTAGCCAAAAACCCATCGTGATCTGGGGACTTGGCAACCTTCAGCTTGGAAATTGCTGTGATTACTTCCTCAATTCCGATAGCCATATCAAGCCTTTCGGCCGAAGGCTTAGAGAGAGGTGTGTTCCCGCTGCTGCGTAAATACTCACTCGGGTCTAGCGCTGGAGGGTCCTGCTCAGAGTAGAGAGCGCTATAGAAGAACGGAAGGCACCCAGAATGCGATCGTCCGAAGTCTGCTCTTCCCCCTTATGGTCACGAATAGACTGGATGAGCGAAGATTGTGTTTTACCTCGCAGTCTATGCGCCAACATCCTGCCGCATTTATCGCTACTAAGGAAGAACTTGTGGCGAAGTCTCAAAAGTGCATATTCAGCCCGGTCCAGATCTAGGTGTTTAAGCATACGTCGTCGCTTTTCCAATTCCCTCCAAACCCTTGGAGCCCCCGTGCGTTTGTGAATTGACTCAAGCTCTAGGACCTCTTTTTCCAACGCCCCTCGCTTCTCTTTGCGGAGGTTGTTATGAGCCGCTGAGATAGCAATGAATTCCCCTCTAGCCACTAATTTCAATGCTTTCCAGACAGGGGACAAGGAGGTGGAGCCCACGTCATTAAGCACTAGATAATCCTTTATTACCTGTTTGAGGCGTTGCACAGTCGCATCAGAATGCAGCAGGGTCTCGCGAAGGCGCCAACTAGGGGGAAACTCTCGGGGGCGCTGTGCTGGGAGGTGTGTGGCGATAAGAGCATGATCCGAGAGAGAGCGAGGCTCTATCGTGGTAGTGTGGAGGTGGGGAAATAGGGAAGCCGAAGAGAGAAAGTGGTCTAGTCGCGCATAGGTTTTGTGTGCTGCGGAGTAGTATGTGTAGTCACGTTCCCCAGGGTGGTGCATGCGCCAGACATCAGTTAATCCGTTGTCTCTCAACCATTCTTTGCCCTGAGTAGAAAGTGCCCCTGCTTGGTGTGTGCGTTGCCCAGATCTATCGAGTGCTGAGTCCATAACAAGATTCAGATCCCCTCCCACCAAGAGCGCTGCATCTGGAGAAGCAAGGACATCCGCAAGAGCGGAGAGGAGGAAGGACTCCTGCTGTGTGTTTGGAGCGTAGAGTGACGCTACAGTAAGATGGGTTTCCCCCCAGAGTACTCTAATGGCTAACAAGCGACCCTTTACTTCCGCAACAGGAGCTAGAACCTTGCCCGAAAAACGGGCCCCAAACAAGATAGCTACACCATTCCGTTTAGAAGGGCCATTAGACCAAAACTGTTGCGGAAAGCGTCTATCACGTATCCGTATTGTGTCTTTAGAAAGGAGATGAGTCTCCTGCAAGAGACATGTTACCCTCGGCACTATCCAAAAGGGACAAAACTGCTCCCCTCTTTACTGGGTTGTTCAAGCCCCTAACATTGAGTCTAACTATTTTAAGATCTCTCCCCATCCAAAGAGTGTAACCCCGGTGTTAGGCGTTGTAGGGTAGTGATGATGCCCAGTCGAATCGTTATTGGGTAGGTGTCCAGCATAGTCCTAAGGCAAAGCCAACATGTTGGCTGGTGCAGAGTCCCCCAAATAAGAACCCAAACAGCCCCCCCATGAAGAGAAACCAATTTGCAAAACAATGAACCTACAAAAAAAACCCAGACGAATGTCCGTCAGACGAAGGTAATCTCGAAGGGACATGGCACGAGGCAGCTGCCCAGCCTAAAGGAGGCCAAGTGCGTGCCTACCCGCCCGCGGAGAGGTCGTCTACAACAGATCAGGACAGCTCTCCGGTCCCCCCGGCTCCCAGCAAGGTATCCCTCCCAGAGTCTTTAAAAAAAAATACCTCATGGAGTGTCCGGTCGCTCCGTCGTTTCCATCAGCGATGTGAGGACCGCGTCCCGTTCTTTGTCTTGCGTGGCTTGATCAGGCTTCTGCACCGTTGCCCCCTTTCTCACTGTCTGCCACCCCGCTGTCGGCGGCGATCAGGATTCCGTGGTTGCGTTTCCGGCGGCGTGGCAGTGGCGTTCTCCAAGCCGAGAAACTCAGTGGCCTCTGCCAGGGAGCGGAGCTGAAGTAGCTTTCCTTTATGCTTGAATATAATGCGAAAGGGGTGTCACCACGCGTAGGGGATTCCCTGCTCTCTGAGATGCGTCGTCACTGCCTTGAATTTGTGCCGTTTAATGAGCGTGGAGGCCGCCAAGTCCTGGAAAATAGCCGGGGAGTGCCCTCTGAAGCGTAGAGGCTGTGCATCTCTAGCCTTCGGTACGATGCATTCCTTCAACTGGAAGTCGTGTATACACACGAGGACGTCCGGTGGTGGAGAATTGGCGCCACATGGGTAACCCTGGGAGGTGAACTACGCTACGCTCGCGGAGTTTGCGTTGTTTCGGTAACTTCGCGATTCGCGTAGAGCGCGAAGTTACCGAGCACTACACAATTTGCGGCGTAGCGTAGCTGTTTTTCTTCTTCGCGCGCTCAATATGCGTTCTCGCGCGTGCGGTAACGACCAACCGTGATTCTGCGTTCGCCGACGCGATTTCCTATCCGTTCGCGGGCGCCACGAGATTTGGAATCCGGCCGCACGATCCCGCGAGAGTGTGCGAACACGTCATACGGACGCGCGATCTGACTTCCGGCGGCAGTGTTGGTAAGATCACGATCCCGAACACGAAGAAACTACAATCTGGCGAAGAATATCTCTCGAGCATCATAAAACCTTCTCAAAAATGATTATTTTGCTCCCAAAAACTCCTCAGGTTGTGATTTGGCTGTAGTTTTTTGTGCAAGGAGTCCTTTTCTTTTTTACTTTTTTTTCAAGAGGAATGAAGTGCCCCTGAGTCTCAAACTTCCCGTTCCTGTCCAGCAGGCTCCTCCCAGTGCTTTGTCCATGTGCTGTTCACTTTCATTTGGATTTGGAGCTGGAAGGATCACTTTTTGTGTCTGTCTGCTGCATCATATCATTGGATTGGATTTGAGGACTTTTGGATTTGAGATTTTACAAGTAATTTGGAGAATTGGTGTACTTGTTTGTTTGATTGGGGCTTGTTTGTACCTACATTTTTTGGGGATTTTCATCGTTTTTAAAATTTATTGTTGTGGCCTGGGTGGCCTGTAGTTTCAGTAGGGGCCTAGTTGTTTTTCTTTGATTGGAATTTCAGCCAGTAGGCCCAGAGGTACCCATGGGTGCATGTTTCTGTGGTGTCTGTTGAATTTAAACATCATGTAGGGCATGGATGGCATTGGATTGAATTGCTAAATGTGGTTTTTGGGGTGTATTTCACTTTTTGGGTGTGTGTTAATAAATAAATACCTTTGTTGGATGTGTGTGTGTGCTTGTTGTGTAACTTTCCAACCTTTCGTAGCCCTGTGGATTTTCGTTTTTGCATTTTTGTATTAAAGCTGTGTTGTTTAGCAGGCCTCCTTTGTCTGGTCATATTATAGGCCTGCTTCAGTTCATTGTTTTCCATGGCCTGTTGTGACTGTGAGTGACCATGTGGCTTGGGGTCATTTTGTGGTGGTAGTTTAGTAGTGTGCTGCTTTTTCCATATAGGCCTGCATGTCTTTTCTTTGTTCCCCTTGGCTTATGCTTGTTGTTGTTGTGGCCTGGCCATGTGGGTGGCGGCCTTTTTGTGAAGGCAGGCAGTGTGCTTTTGCCATAGGCTTGCATTGTCTGTCTTCCATTTCTTTTTGTTGTGGGTGGCTAGCGGCCATTTTGTGGAGCCATCCAGGCAGTGTGCTTTTGCCATAGGCCTGCATTGATTGTCTGTCTTCACTTTCTTGTTATTATTTGTGGGTGGCCTGGCCATGTGGGTGGCGGCCATTTTGTGGAGCAAGGCAGTGTGCTTGCTTTTGCCATAGGCTTAAGCTTGTGGCCTAGTCTACCAGTAGGCCCAGAGGTAGTCATCATGGGTGCATAAAAACTGTTTCTGTGTTGTCTGTTGAATTTTAACATCATTTAGGGCATGGATGGCATTGGATTGAATTGCAAAATGTGGTTTTTGGGGTGGTATTTCAGTTTTTTGGTGTGTGTTAAATAAATAGGCCTTTTAAGCCAGTAGGTAACCCTGGGCGTTCAGCTCGCGGACTTTTGGCAACTCTGCACTGCGCGACAACGCGGACTTACACTTTTTTTCTTCCTCGCGCGCTCAATATGCGTTTTTGCGCGCGCGATAACGACTTTTTGTGACGATCGCGATGCCGAACACGCAGAATTTACAATCTGGCGAAGAATATCTCTCGAGCAGCATAAAACCTTCTCGAAAATGATGATTTTGTTCATTTTGCTAAAAAAACTCCTGAGGTTGTCATTTAGATGTAGTTTTGTGAGCAAGGAGTAATTTTTCTTTTTTTTACAAATTTTTTTAAAGAGGAAGGAAGTTCTCCAGAGTCTCCAACTTCCTGGTCCTGTCCTTTGTCTTCACTTTCTTGTTATTGTGGGTGGCCTGGCCATGTGGGTGGCGGCCATTTTTTGAAGCCAGGCATTGTGCTTTTGCCATAGGCCTGCATTGTCTGTCTTGTCTTCCTTTTCTTGTTGTTGTGGGTGGCCTGGTCATGTGGTGGCGGCCATTTTGTGGGACCAGCCACTGTGCTTTTGCCATAGGCCTCCAAGCTTGCGGCCTAGTCTGCCAGTAGGCCCAGAGGTAGTCATCATGGGTGCATAAAAACTGTTTCTGTGTTGTCTGTTGAATTTTAACATCATTTACGGCATGGATGGCATTGGATTGAATTGCAAAATGTGGTTTTTGGGGTGGTATTTCAGTTTTCTGGTGTGTGTTAAATAAATAGGCCTTTTCAGCCAGTAGGGAACCCTGGGCGGTCAGTTTCGCGGACTTTTGGCAACTCCGCACTGCGCGACAACGCAGACTTACACTTTTTTTCTTCTTCGCACGCTCAATATGCGTTTTTGCGATAACGACTTTTTGTGACGATCGCGATGCCGAACACGCAGAATTTACAATCTGGTGAAGAATATCTCTCGAACAGCATAAAACCTTCTCGAAAATGATGATTTTGTTCATTTTGCTCAAAAAACTCCTCACGTTGTCATTTAGATGTAGTTTTGGGAGCAAGGAGTCATTTTTCTTTTTTTTTACAATTTTTTTTAAAGAGGAAGGAAGTTCCCCAGAGTCTCCAACTTCCTGGTCCTGTCCTTTGTCTTCACTTTCTTGTTATTGTGGGTGGCCTGGCCATGTGGGTGGTGGCCATTTTGTAAAGCCAGGCATTGTGCTTTTGCCATAGGCCTGCATTGTCTGTCTTGTCTTCCTTTTCTTGTTGTTGTGGGTGGCCTGGCCATGTGGTGGCGGCCATTTTGTGGGACCAGCCACTGTGCTTTTGCCATAGGCCTCCAAGCTTGCGGCCTAGTCTGCCAGTAGGCCCAGAGGTAGTCATCATGGGTGCATAAAAACTGTTTCTGTGTTGTCTGTTGAATTTTAACATCATTTAGGGCATGGATGGCATTGGATTGAATTGCAAAATGTGGGTTTGTTTGGGGGGTCTATTTCACTTTTTGGGTGTGTTAAATAAATGTCTTTTTTGCGTGTGTATGTGTTGTTGTTGTGGTTGTTGTGTAACTTTCCAACCTGTTTTTAGCCATGTGGATTTTAGTTTTTGCATTAAAGCTGTGTGTGTTGTTTATCAGGCATCCTTTGTCTGGCCATATAGGCCTGCTTGAGTTCATTGTTTGCCGTGCCTTGTGCCTGTGAGTGACCATGTGGCTGGGGGCCATTTTGTGGTGGTAGTTAGTAGTGTGCTGTTTTTGCCACATAGGCCTGCATGTCTTTCCATTGTTCCTCTTGTCTTACTGCTTCCTAATCCATCCCCATTGCCAGCTGCAGCTCCCTGATGCTGCATCCATCCCACGTGATGCACAAATTTAGGCCAAACAGGCTCCACTAAATTTTAGTTTTTGTTCTTTGCTATTCTTATTCTTCCTGAGTGTACACACTACACAGTACACCAGGAAAGCCCTGGCCTTGTTGTCAAAGTCTCATAAATGGCTACACTGTTGTTGTTCACTGAGTTTCTAAAATTTAATAATTGAGACAACCACACACTAAGTTATATATTATATTAGTTTGATTTGTGCTATCGTTTGACTGATGTTCTTCTGGCTTTTTTGCTTTTAGGTGCACAAAAGACTGAGGAGGAGGTGTGTCATCATTGCCCGTTGTACTGCCAGACAGACATCCTGCTGCTGTACACGACGTGACGTGTGACCTGACCAGACATCTCTGCAACTTGTGCAACTGAGTGCTGCTGACATCTGAAGAAGATGGGCCCAAAGAAAGCAGGTACCAGGTCCTCCAGTACCAAGAAAGTTGCTATTGAGAAGAAGGAACAGAAGAAGGAAGTGACACTTAAGTCTGGTGTGCCGCCCAAAACCTTTTTTGGGAAAAAAAAAATTACGCCTGCAGCAGCGGTGTCCGGGGGGCAAGCTGGGGGCAGCACCTCCGCATCAGTGGTCCCAACCCAATAACCCAGGCCCAAGCACATGAGTGTGGAAGAGGTAGCCAGCCTAATGGTGGAAATCAGTGATGCTGAGCCTGAGATAAACTTATCGCTATCTCAAAGTAGTACCCAATCAACGCAGGAGGAAACACAGCAGATAAGTGGTCAACAACAACAACAGCTGCAACCACCTCCCGCAATAGTAGTTGTTGTTCCTCCCGAAGTAGGGGCAGTTCAGGAAATTGAGCCTCATGCAGAGGTAGAAGAAGAAGCCACTCATTCAGAAGATCCATTGTCTTCCAAATCTCCAGCAAGGAAAAGGAGGGTTAGTCCATCAAGTTCTTCGCCAAGCCCCCCTTCTGATGATCTAGATGCCACTTGGAAGCCACAAACTGAGTCTGAGAGGGAGACACGTCCCAAGACCAAGCTAGGGAAAAGGAAGGTTCCAGAAAGCCTTACACTTATGGAGGTCGATGTAGAACAGCAGGATGATGATGATGAGCCAGTCATCACGAACATCACTCCCGGCCCCGAGGAGATGGAGACCAACATTATTACCCTATCCAAAATCGCTGCGAGGGATGCAGCACGCATACCTCCACAGGTAACACCAACACGACCTACAGCTTCCATATTTGCATTAGCTAAGGCCCAGCAGCGACCTACATCAAGCACAACCACCACCTCAGTAGAAGTAGGTAGTGGTACAGCACAGAGTCAAATTCAACACACACCCTCCAGTTCATCCGGCATTGGAAGTGGCACCTCCAGCAGGAGGCAAAAGTTAAGCTCCCCAGTTTGGGACTTCTTTACGGTTAGCGAAAAGGAGGAGAACATTGCTATATGCTCCATTTGTAATACCTCTGTTAGTCGGGGAAAGCTTGGTACAAACTATGGTACCGGAGGCCAAATAACCCATCTGAAAAAACACCACTTGATCAGCTGGGAGGACCACCTTCGCGGCATAAAAACTGCAACCATTGGTGTTGGTGGGGATAAACGAGTAGAAGATCTGATCACGGTGGAAGAGGAAGGACAGGGAGACATTCTCTCTGGTAGTGCCACACAAAGTAGCCCTGTCCCCAGCAGTGCAGTGTTATCGTCGCCCACATCTTCAGCAACATCTCAGTGGCACAAGAGTAAGAGTCAGCCTGAGACTGCAAGGAGTACCGCAATGAAAAAAAGTGCGTTGTTGAGCCTAAGAGAAAGGAAAACCATGCAGCCTACCATTATCAGCATGTTTGGGGGGGAGGGGCAGTATGAACGCAACCACCCAATAGCACGTTTGTACAATGCGAAGCTGGCTAAAATGTTAGCACTGGACCTTCTCCCTTTCTCTTTTGTTGAAGGGGTGGGTTTTTGGGAATTTGTGACAGCTATCTGCCCAAAATGGCATGTTCCCAGCCGCTACTATTTTGCCAGAGTTGCTGTTCCAGCACTACATCACATCGTGCTGGAATTGCTTGGAAAAGCCTTGAAGCAGAGTGCTGTTCACAGTATCCACCTAACAACAGACATGTGGACCAGTTGCCAAGCCACTGATTACATGTGCATCACTGCACACTGGATCTCTTTTGCGGGGTTAGAGAACAGATATCTGCTGGTGTTGACGCTGCTGACATTTTTCATGCCACTCGCAAACATGCAACTGTAGCCATGTTTGCCATGGAGAAATCTCATACTGCTGCAAACATTTTGGAAGAGTTTAACAGCAAGGTCTTTGAGTGGCTGCGCCCAAGAGGGCTTAAGATTGGTTTTGTTGCCACGGACAATGGCAGTAATGTAGTTAAGGCCATGGGCGATGGTGGCTATTCCAGGGTCCTGTGTTTGGTACACTGCATTAACATTGTTGTTCAAGACTTTCTGAAAAATGAATACAAAGTCAGCAACTTACTGGCCACCTGCAGAAGAATATGCACACATTTCAGCCATTCTTTTAAAGCCCGGAAGCAGCTGAGGGTCATTCAACGTGAGCATAAAATGCCAGTCAAAGCACTCATCCAGGAGGTGGCAACACGTTGGAACTCAACTTATTACATGCTTGATCGTCTGTTTGAGCAGTACATACCACTCAATGCTTATGTCATGCAAAGATTAGGGGATCCTACTGTGAGAAGCATGACCGTTGAGATGGGTCAATGGGACCTCGTTAAATGCCTGACAGAGATGCTACTTCCTTTTGAGATCTTCACACGTGAAGTCAGCAGGGAGGACTGTACTATGGGCCAAGCTATCCCATTGTTGCACATGCTAGAGCAACAGCTGAAGGAGGTGTCTGAAACGTATGCAGGTGTGGATGACAAACAAGACGCATATCATTTGGCGGAGTCCTTAGCCGTTCGCTTATCTCAAAATACAAGGATTCAAAATAAAATTGCGTCAGATCCACATTACATTACTGCCACAATTTTGGATCCACGGTACAAAGTATTTCTGAACAGTAAGGCCGTAATTCCTTTTTCAGAAGTGGATGTTGCCAAGTACAAAACTTCGATAGCTCAGCTAGCCATTGACTTTGAAAACGAACGTCTGGTAATTACAGGCCCCCTGCCCCAGGCCATAACAAGTACTACAGGGCATCCAGAGTCAAGTTCTACTTCGGAGCCTAAGGGCAGTGCGTTTGCCTCCCAGCAGTCACCGACACCAATACTACCAATAACATCAACAACAGCAAGAACAGGATCATCCACAGTACATTCGGCAACTGATTGGTTTCTACGGCAGAGGTATGGTAAGTCCAGTGCTGATGCAAAGGCAAAACAGGCCGAGCACAGCGGAGCACCCCTGTGCATTGAGCGAACTGTCCAGGCCTATCTGGATGACCCAACAGAGGTCTTCATGGATCGAAACCCATTGGTGTATTGGTATGGGAAAAGAAGCCAATGGACAGTGCTCAGCAGGCTGGCGATAAAGTATCTGGCTTCCCCTGTCGCAAGTGTCTCTTCTGAGCGTGTTTTCAGTGCTGCTGGTGCCATTGTAACTTTGAAAAGGACCAGTGTCTCGCCCAAAAGCGTGGAGAGGTTAACCATGATCAAAATGAATCAGCACTTTATACCACCGGATTACAAAATACGTGAATCACAGCAGGAAGAGGAGAGCAACTTCGATGATGTAAGTAGTGGGTTACAGGACCTACTTCTGTCCGAACCACCAGAGTTTGAGGACGAGCTCCTCTTCCCTGACAACTAGGCTTTCAAATTGTTACTTTCTTCCTTCCTTTATTTGTCTGTGTATCTGTCTTGCTGGTTCAAATCAAATCACAACAAATCCATCACCACCGTCTTCTCTTTTTATTTCCCTATTGGAGTTGCACGTCTGTGCATTTAACTGTCCACTCCTCAGAGTCCTGCTCCATCTTCCTGACTCGCCCTAATTACATTTCCATCAAGCCAGACATTGGAGTACAAGAAATGTTGCCTCTAACAGTCCCTCCATAAGAAGTGAAACGTGACTATAGCTATCCTCCGTTTTGTTTCCGAGCCGAAACTCATCACTGGCCGAAGGCTATCGCCTCTGCAGGCATCCACAACTCTTCACTGTCAGAACTAGGGCAGGCATCCAAAAGTAAACCCATCACTGTCAGAAGGCTACAGCCTCGGCAGGCATCCAAAGCTCATCACTGTCAGGACAGAAGGTACTTGGCAGAGAAAGACAAGACTCTTCGAAGAAACATGCTGACATTTCTGCAAACTCAATTGACCAGCAATGACCGCTACCCAGGCTGCGGCCCATCACAGCGCTGACCATGTGAACCAACTTAAACTGCGACAAAGTGCCACAGTTGAATAAGACGCAAACCGAAACAGCGACTACCAACACTCAAAATGAATGTGGAGTAATAATGAGGCCACTGCCTCGTTTAAAAAAACACACACACCTGTCAGAACTAGGCATCTGATGATCTGACAGCCAAAGAGAAGAGCAAGACAGGTAATGATGGCATGCATTGGATGCTTGCTGACTCTGAGCCATTGCTGTTGTTTGTTGTGTTGATGTTGTGCATGAAGTCGAACTCTACTAGTTAATCTACAAAGTGAAAGTGACTCAAGTGACAGTCAATGTTTCCCTTCTTGTTGTTTAATAACCAAATTGTACTCCTACTACTGAAGGTGCAGGCCAATATCCGTTGCAATTTTTTAATATGGAATATGGACTTAATCGGAGACTAGTCACTACAGACTGAGTTGGAGTTGGACAACACGTACCACACCATGATGATGACCATACTACCTTTGCATGCAGTCAGTCAGTTGGATCGGAGATGATTGATGGAATAACTGCGTTTCATGAAGTGGCATAAAAGGTGAACACAACAATTCAACAAGAAAGTAAACACAGCAGACCTACATGTCCATGTAGTGGTGAAGTCGAGTGTAGTCATATGACTGACAGCGGCGCATTGATTTAGTCACTTAATTTTGAAATGCTAGGTTGCTGTATATGCCTTTTGTCTGGCTCTGTCAAAATTTAAGGTAAATGGAGGTTGGGTCACGGGCTGGTGCTGTGGGCCTGTTCTGTCCTGTTGTTGTTGTAGCTTAATGCTGTAAACAGAATAGACACGATGCATCCAAGCCGCCTCAGTCTGAAAGTGTTCTCTCTTCTCTTCTTGGACTCCACCGTAATTGATGCTTTTTTTTATTCATTGATTTTTCAATACCCCTTTTGTTTTTCCATCTACACTTACAGGCCGGCCTTTACCCTGTGCTATACTGGGAGAAACAACTCACACTTACCTTACCAATCCGCATCAGGCAGGCAGTGGCACCCAAAATTGATGTGCGGAGCGTCCATGGAAGATAGGACCAAGAGGATAGACGAGATTCAACTCCACAATTTGACCATGATAATACAGTAACTTTAGTATCATTCATCATTCGTCTTTTAATTAATTTGATTCCTTTTTTCTCTTCAATCATTACGACTGTGTGTTGTGTTGTTGTTTGTTTGCTAATTGATCCCTACAACTATTTTTTAATTTTCTTTGCTATCTTTAAAAGTAAGCCCGGTACAACATGTAATTTGGGTCTCTCTGAGGGCATACAGGCAAGGCAAATTGCATAGAATATACTGCTGCCCTGTACTGTCTAATTGTCTAGTAGTAGTTAGTAAGTACTACTCATTAACCATCAAGTTATCTTCATCATCATGCATGCATTTCCTTTTTCTCCCTTTATAGATTTATTGGATAAGATCATGGTCGTCTGCCAAGATTGTGCTTTGCTTTTGTTGTGTCCATGCGTACTGTTTTTCTTTGTCAAACCTTTCCCCAAACCCCCCTTCCCATCCATTCATCAAACCCTAACCCTCTTCCCCCGGGCTGTGATTTATATTGAGGTGTGATGTGACTACATTAAATGTACACCAATTGATCACACGCTTGCTGGGGCAGATGTGGTGAAAGCAACACTAATTCAATTTCAAGGCAGGGCGAGGATCTTCTTCTGCTTGCCCACCCATGCTCAGTCTATGTGCAAGCCAATTTTTTTCCAAAGGGACCTAATACATCATAATTAATTGCTGGCATTGATTGGATTCATCATCAACATCCTACCACACAGCAGTAAAGGTTACGAATTACGATTGTGTTAAGTTAAGTGACTCACTCAACACAACTACAGTTTGTAACTTCTTGTACTAGGCTGTCCCCGCCACCATTATGTTTTATTTTACTTTAGCAGTTGCAATATTGTTTGTTTGGCAGTCTTCTTCTGTATTGTACTTTACTTCGTTCTACTACTCCTCCCACAGTCGCTCTCAGGCAAGTGACTGTCTCTTTTTTATTTTTTTTGCAAATGCTACTGCCAGTGTCTACTACTACCACCACAACCATGGCATCTTCTCCATTCTCTTGGGAAACCATGCAGCGATCGCTGTGCCAAACTTAATCATCATCAATCACAGGTAAGAAAAGTTTGGTGGGAGGTATAATGGACTAGGAGGAGAGACTGACAGTACTAGTAGGACAAATAACTCAGTGAGGGGTACCGCATCTATCTGTTTGTGTTACATAATCGGCAGATTATTTAAATCAAACACTGGCTGCGGCCCTGCAGCAGCAAGGAAACCATGTGACGTAAATTTGTAAAACAGTAACCCCCCCACAAAACATTAACATTGTATGTTTAAGTATAAATATAATTTATTACCCTAACAAAAATAAACTATCCCACACCTGACCCACCCCTCTCCCTAACCCCAACCAATGTTCAAAACGAAAAAGTCCAAACAATGTCCATAAACCCCAACGCCCAATTCCCACCCACCAACAAAAGGAATAAAAAAGGGGGAATTCAACGGGGTCCTATAGTTCTTATATTCGGCGGGCTTTCAGGTGTTTGTCTACCAGGATCTTGACCCGCTCCTCTAGTTGCTCCTCTAGGTGTGAAATCCGGAGGAGCATCTGGCGGCGAAATGCCCTGCAGTGGCATCCAGGGTGGGGGGCAGCAGTGCTGGCTGTTAATGAATTGCGGTGGCTGCCTGACCGCGGCGCCGTACCACTGGAGGTGGTGCCTGGCTGGGGCCCGGGGCATCGGAGGAGGCTGCAGCTGCTGCCGCCTCCTCCTCCTTCTCCGCCTGAGCCACCAGCCGCCGGTACTCTTCGCAGATGGCCTCCAGTTTCCGGCGCCGGGCACTGGCTGCCAACTCCTTCCGTGATGGTTTTTCTTGGGAAGGAGGGTCTATATCAAGAAAGAAAAATAATATTGTTGTAACCAATACTCTTAGCAAAACAGTAACACAAAATTAATTCAACACATAGTGGCACAGTAGCACTTGCAAGAAGCACAGTACATAACATTTGTGGTAATAATCTATCCTCCCACTTCCTCGGCCTCTAACATTTGTGGGAGTTTCAGGCATTATACTAGCACTATGGACTCCAGTACACAGTACACCAGTCTTCTTCTTATCTCTAGTTTAGCGAAATTACATAACCTGGTTGTAGCCGGCATGCCAGCTCAGTCAGCTAAGCTTGCACCCAAGACAAACATACGAGTCATGAGGCAGACTCACGTTAGTTTTATTTACTACTGTCTGCAGGTGGGGCAGCTCGTATTTTTCTATTACGGGTGGCACTGGCCATACTCTCTCTGTTACATGAAGGGCAATTGCTCAATTTCACTTTCACAGTGCCCTAGCTACTACAAAAAGGCAGATTATATATCTGATCCAATGATCATTGCTTATATATGGGACGACGACATAAGGTCAGTAGCGGTCAGTGGTGGGAGAGCTGCCGGGGGGTGACGTGGGGATGGGCAGGGTGGGGGGTAGTAAACTATGGATTACGGCCAATTACAGGTAAGTAAACATATAAATAAATAAAACTAATTCCGTTGCGCGCACCGCATCGCATTTGGCGGTGCAGTGCGCACAATGAAATTCGCTTTATTTATTTTTATGTTTAGTTACCTGTATTTGGCCGTAATCCATTGTTTACCCACCCTTCCCCTCCCCCTCCCCACATCACCGCCCGGCAGCACTCCCACCACCGACCGCTACTGCATAAGGTACTTTGTTTTGATTGACTGTGTAACCAACAGATAGGCCACCCTTTGCAGGCTGGCTGACACATTCGAAAATAAATTAACATAGGTAGGGAGCGGTCCTCGGAGCAGAGGGAGGCGCTTGATAACTAACTATACACAATATATATGATGTGCTTGCAAACTACTGTGAGTCAACTGTATTCTGAAAATACAACTAGTATTCCCCTCGGCTTTGCTACTCTGGCGTGGTTTCTTTTACATTCCCTTCAAACAAAGACTCTGCATCCCGTGACAGTCTCCACCTATGTTGTCTATGATGAATACATACAGGCATCCATCCATTCTAAGTAAATGTCTATCATTCTTCTTAATCTCTCCACAAACCTTAGTTTGTTTCACCAACAACCACCCATGCGTCCACTCCTTCCTTGCTTGCCTTGGCTTTGTGTTTCACCCAAACACCGCTGATGATTCTTGCTATCCCCAGTATCCACCCATACTGTGTCGCCCACCCAGGCAGGCATCCATTCTTCTTTCACCTTCCACCCATCCTTCAACAACACATGCATCTGATTCCTATCAGCCACCTATGCATGCTTCCAATGTATCCTTCTCTGCCAGTCATATTACATCTCGCCCGTCCTTCCTCCTTCCACCCTTCTTTCCCTTTTTGTTCAACACATCCATCAAGGTCATCTGATCTGACTTTTAGTCTTCTCCATAAAACTTTCACAGCTGAGTTGGAGTC
The DNA here is from genome assembly GCA_963921515.1 of Calotriton arnoldi. Classification (NCBI taxonomy): domain Eukaryota; kingdom Metazoa; phylum Chordata; class Amphibia; order Caudata; family Salamandridae; genus Calotriton; species Calotriton arnoldi. Next base: position 1,733,040 of record CAWUFW010000650.1, on the reverse strand, counting down.
AGATAGAAGAGGCCATTGGTTACTCAACTCACGCTGCTAATGCTATTGCTAATGCATTGCTAATGCTAAGTAAAGGGTGTCTTCTTCAACCGTTGTATAATGTTCACTACAACTTCATACTTAATAAGTCTCAACAGTACAGTGAGTGAAGTGAACACCCTTCCAGCTAGTGCAATGTCAATAAGTAATGAATATAACTTACCACCACCCGCCACTGCTGCTGGCTCACCCCCTGTAGCTCCTGCAGGTGCCGCATCTCCTGCCCCCTCCGGAATGGCCGCATCGCCATCGTCGCTGGCCCCGCCGGCACTGGTGGTCGGTAGTACGCCTAGAAAAAACATGACACATTTTTAGATGCCTGTACACCTCCCCCTATTTATTCGTTTTCACTAGCAAGATTGAAAAAAAAGTTAATACATACATATACAACATACATCACTAGTCCAAATCGGGTACTAGAGTAGAGTCAGTAGACACTAGTAGTGTTATGGTCCCTAGGGTCATTATTATAGTCTACTCTACTCTTTGCAAAGTTAGCCTGAGCCATGCACCATTTTTCGCTTCATGTCTTTTGCGCATGTTACCTCGCAGCTTGTTGTGCAGTAAGACGCCTTTTTGAGCCCACATGAGCTCATACAGCTACTGTCTGAGTGTTGCGTACAAGAGGTCGGAAAACAAGCCACTTTGTTATGGAGTTCGGTTAGTCCGTATTGCTTAGCCATAAGTAACATGTTACACTTTTTGGCATGACTGAGAAATGCTTGCATTATACTATCTAACGCGCACCATTTTTCTCATAACAGGCAGAAGATTCCCTTCTACGAACCAGAGATTTGCAGAGCTTATGAATGATGCATGTAACCAGTACTTCTACGTTCTACGGTGAGGGGTCTCCCAGAATTCGCACAGATCTTTTGTTTTCTATCATGCACTTGTAACAATGTTTATTGTTTTAATCTTATGCATTTTGCTGTTGGAGCTGGCTGTAGTACACTGAATTTTATAGAACAACATACAGAGCTTGTTAGTTGAAAATAAACCTTTTGAACTTACACATAGACTCTGTGGTATTTGGTGTGGTGGTGGACTTACACGAGTGAGTGAGCGAAAGGGTGTTATGTTCTGGGTTGTGTAATCATTGGGTATCTTCGGGTGGGGGTTCGGGGACCTAATGAGACACTATAGCTAGTCGGTCAGGGGATTCTGGGTTCACTTCTGACTGAGGTGTGAGGAAGGTCCAACCTCCCATCACCAACATCCTATTTTCTTGTGCATAGTTCTGTATGTGGCTGTGCAGAATCCCCACAACAGTAATAGTATGTACTATATCCTATCAAAAATAGTCAAATATCTGGTTGGGCATTTTGTTGGTGGTAATTGTCAAAGCCTCAAGATTAAGAAGACTAGTAGAGGACAACCCAAAGGACTGGACTCAGTGGCTAGAGCTATTGGTCAATCTGAGTTTTATTCAAAACCGTAAAATAAAGAGTGGCAAACTGGGCAAGCTTAGCTACAGACAGACTAATAGCAGTAGTACAGAGAGTCATAGCAGAGGCAGTTAGAACTTAGAGGCAGGGATAACCAGAATTTAGAAACAGATAGTCAAGTCAAGATCAAAGAAGCTTTTGTAAAAAATAGAATTAGGAAGTGGAACCAGAATTAATAGTTCGGAAAAAATAAGGTGCAGTAAAAGTTAGGGAAATATAATTGTTAATATTAACCACTGGAGGACTTACTGGGGCCAGCAGCAGGGCCCTCGGTAGAGTAGCGGTCCTCTGGTTGTCCGGCCGACTCGGCCCCTGGGTGCTGCAGATCAGTGATCATGTAAGATATAATAAAGAAAGAGACAAACATTAATGATTGCTGTGAAACAAATACATTATTTAAAAAAACGCTCAAAAAACGTTTTAGGAAACAATAATTGCAATAAAATTGACCTATCTAATCCGATCTACTACTGGCTTGCGGGATTCATGGACCGTCTACTTATTTATGAACACTAATTCAGTGTTCCATTCTGAAAGATTCGAATCCAGAACACTAACTAAGCCTAAGTACCACCTGACCTAGCCCACCTATTCCAGACGGGCCAATTGTTCACTAAGTCTGCATTTCCATTTTTTTTAGCCCTCAAAAATGCATAGATGAGATGGAGGACACATGCATAAATTTGTGCATACACCAAATTGTTGGTTGGTTGCGTCTGATGTTCTGCTACTGACTGGCACTGCTAAGCCTACCACTCACTAAACAAACTACAAAAGGTTCGACTAAGGACTGGGGTAAGCAGCACTCAGTGACAGAGGATGCGTCAGGCAGACCGCTAAAAAATTATCAACTAATACTAACTAAACCTAGTATCAATCCATCCACCACTATTTGACAGGAGGCCAAAGGAAGGACTAGAGTCTCTCTAGCAATAGCATTACCTAACTTAAGTTCTCTAAAGTAAACTCTTACATAATAATCAGCCCAAGCGAGCGCAAAGTTGCAAACAAGTAAGAGTAGCGCCGAGCACCTGTGTCCTACAATCACAGAAGATTTTGAAACGTAATTTACCTGCAATGTAAGCAGCAGTATTCTTGTTATTCGTAAAAAAATTATACACAATACTTATATTACTATATATATTAGCTACTCACCAAGCCCCACGACCTCGACACCTAGCAGGTCCAACAGGTCCTGCTCCCGGTCCAGGATGTCTGACCACCGGTGGGCCAGCTGGTTATGGGTGCACCGGACCCCTGAGCAGCGAAACACTGCCCGGCGCACCTTCGCCCACCGGCGGTGACGCTCCTGGGTAGGGTACCCGGAGCCTGGCCTGCCGCCTGCTGCCAAGGTCAAGGGGAGGTGGCGCTGCACAAAAAAAACAAGGGCGGCCACCTCCGCCTCGCTAAAAAGCTGCCGGGCTTGCACCCCTGCAGGGCGCAGTCTGCCGCTAGGCAGGCGGCTCTTGGGCGCACGCGCCTTGCCCTTGGAGCCGGTAGTGCTGCCACCTTCGCCATGGTTCTGGGGTGTGTGGGAGGAGGCGGAAAAGAAAAGTTAGAAGGAAAAAATAATGTTAGGGGAAGAATTAGGAGCTTAAAGAAGGAAGTAATATAAAACAGTAGAAAAGTAAAAAAAACAGTAAAAAGTAGAAATAAATGCAAAATATAGACTTAGGCACAGAGAGAGATAGATAATAAATAAAAAAAAATTGAAAAACAGTGTAAAAAACGAAGGATTGCAAAGCAGGCCCAGAACCATAGCATAGAGTGAAAAACAAGATGGCCGCGCCCATCGCGACCGCGTGGGTAAGTTTGCGCAATATTTCTCCCCGAGCACGCAAAAAGCGTCGCGAACACGTACGACGCGTTCCCGAACATGAAATGCGCATCGCGAGCACGCTATACGCGACCCGGAACAGGAAATAAGGCATCGCGAACGGGCGGGACAAGTGAAAAACAAGATGGCCGCGCCCATACGCGACCGCATGGGTAAGTTTGCGAGATACTATCCCCCGAGCACGCAAACAGCGTCCCGAACACGCACAATGCGTTCCCAAAGAAGAAAAACGCATCGCGATCGGGCGCGACAAGCAACTACGCACGCTCGCGTAGCTCGCGTAGCGCTTTAACGTCTTTGCGTAGCTTTGCGTAGCGCGACTACGCGAACTACGCCCAGGGTTACACGTGGGAGGCCCACTCTGTGTACACGGTCCATCCGGATGTCCGTAGACTCCGGCTCCTCCAATACCTGACGAAACAGTGCCCCCACATAGCGCCGCAGGTCATCTCCTTCTTCCTTCCATGGTACACCTCGGATTTTCACGTTGTTCCGCCGAGACCGGTTCTCGAGGTCTTCGGCGCATGCTTGCAAGTCCAGGTGCTGCTCCCGGAGGTGCAGCATGTCTTGCTGTAGCTGATGGAGGTCTTCTTCGCGGTTAACATCATGCTCCTCCAATGTGGCTACGCGCTCCCCAATATCATCCACCTCCCTCCGCACATCACGCAGGTCTGCGGCGAGTTGTCCCTTAAGATCCTGTATAACTTCTTTAATGGCCGCAAACAGCTCCAGCATGAACGCTTTAGTGGCCGGGGCATCTTCGCCGTCACCCAGACTCTGCATTTTCTCACCGGCTGTAGAGGTTGCCGCCGCTTGTTTCGAGAGCATGTCCTTCAGGGATTTCTCTTTCCTGAGGCGGGCAGCTGCCATGTTCCACTAGGCCAGCGAGCTGTGCTGCCCCAGCCGGAGCTCCACACGTCAGCCGAGGGAAGGGCACCAGGGAAAGGAGGCTGCAGGGTCAAGGGCTCCCACACCCCGTCTCCTTGTCAGGTAGGACACCCCCCAAGTGATGAGCTCTGGGAGGCCCAGCAGCGGCCAGTCGCGTCCACCAAAACTGATGTCAGGCTCTGGGCCCAGGTCCCTCAGCGTCTCTGCTAGGCTCTCTGGAAGGAGGCTGTCAGGGTCAATGCGGCTGCACGGCCGTTTGAGTGAGATGAGGCCTTTGTAGGAGAAGCACAGTCCACAGCAGTCGCCAGTCTACAGTCTACAGCCCCCTGTCACACCAGCCGCAGGTCCGATGCGCTTACAGGTGTCAAAGCGCCGCTCCGTCAAAGATCCCCAGGCCATGGATCGCAGCTCGTCTTGTGCCTCGGGCGCGCTCGTCTTCTAAAATGGCGGACGGCAGTTAGGCAGGGTCGGATGGCACTCACCATGCACCGGGGATCACCTCTGGAATGTCTTCCTTTCAACACGTCTTGAGGGACGTGCAGCGTTCCACATTGACCGATCTCCGGTAGCCTCCTTCGGGACGCTGCAGTGACAGGCGCGAGTTCCGTGCGCCGATCAGAGGCCTTCCTGGCAGAGTAGGCGTATAATGGTGGGCGACTTCCAGTATCACCGTCAGCAGCTCCCCGCAGCGTGTCCCCCGCAGCCGCCACTATTGGGGGGAGAGGTGCCCCTGCTGCGTCCCACCAGTGCTCCCGCACTCCGCCGAGCACCACCACCAGATCACGGCCCCTTCGGCCCACAGGCGCTCATCACAATGGAGGACGCGCGGGCCCGCAGCACCGTAAGGCCCCGGTCCACTGCAAAAGCCGCTTCTCAGCAACTCCGACGGCTGAAACCTTCCCCGCAGATGCCGGGCGATTCCCGGGTGCGAATCAGACTCAGCAAGCTGTCCGAGACTCCAGGTGAGAGGTACTATCACAATGCTTCGGTGTAGCGGAGCCGGAGGGACACGAAACTGCGCCCTACCGAGCCGCCATCTTGACCACGCCCCCCCTAAGTAGCCTTTTTAAACATGTCTCAGGTCTGCCATTGCAGCCCGTGTGAAGTTTTAGACTGGCAATTCGAATTGGCTAAATAAACCTTTTTGCCAGGCCCAAGCCTTCCTTTTTAATACACATAAGTCACCCCCAAACAGTCCGAAGGGCAGGGTGCATTGTATTTAAAAAGTTGTGAAAAACTCTCAAATTTGTTTTTCACTACTGTGCAGCCTACCTATAAAAGTAGGTTAACCTATTACATTTAATAAGTGATAACATTTGATTGGGAGCAGATTGGAAAGTCATATTTAGTGTCTGAGGAATTCTAATTTAAAACCAACTTTAATGATAAAGTCGGATTTGACTAAGAGTAGTTGTTGGTTGACCTTTGTGTATTCCTCTCAGACAATATCACAATAGAGGGTCTGGGTGTTGGCAGGATGGGCCATCTCCAGCAGGAATGGGGAGGTCAGAGCTGTCGCCTACCACACTTGCACTTCAAAGGCACTGGCTCAGCTCACTCACAAAGGACTTCACACTAACCTATTATGCTCCCAGACAGAATGGGACCAGGGCAGTCTAGCAGGAAATTTCAGACACCTCTGTAGAGGACACTCCAGAAGCTTCTCCCACTTCAAAGTAGGCACCAGGTATAAAAAAAAAGGGGGACCCTCAGACCCACTCTTTAGTACACTCTTGGACCTGAGGGTACTACAGAACATGGAAGTCCTGCTGTTTGAGGCCTGCCCGCTTGCTGAGAAGGAAGACTAGGCCTTCCCCATTCGTCCTTGAAGATAAGGAGAAATCCTAAAGTTTTGGGCTCTTCATGATCAAGGATGGGCCCGTTCATGCCAAGATCTTGCCACCCATATGCTCTAAGTCTTGCCACCTGGCTCGACTACCAGCGCAAAGTTCCAATGAACCCACTCTTTGCCTATAGCAACCGCCAGGAACGTGTGATCTGCACTTTGCGCTACAGCATCAAAAGCCTGCGGTGACCGCCAATGTGAAGCTCCAGCAACGACAATCTGTGATGCTCTCCCCGCTCATTGTGGCCTCATCCACCACAAACTCAACTCTTTGCACCGGAGTTTGAGATGACTACTTTTTCAGTGGGACTAAACTAACACCTATATCCAGCCCAAACTTTATCGCGGATCGGTCTGAACTTGTGACTGTCACTGGGTCTTGCACGACCAGATAACCATGAGTGGTGCATTGTGCTTTTAGATGCTATACTTGCCTTAAATCTCTGGTTCTACAGATTGCATTTTTGTCATTTTGGTGTCAAATTATTTAATACATTTTTCTCTATTTTTCTAAATTAGTGTGGGGTTTTTATTGTGTTGTGTTTTCACTTTATTAATGTTTAACTGTAGCATAAATACTTTACACATTGCCTCTGAGGTAAGCTTGACTACTTTCGTGCCTAGTTACAACAAAGTTAAGCACAATTTAATTTAGTTGTTCACCCTGACAAGGAATGTGGCTATTAACTGAGAAGGAAGGGCTCACATCCCCCTCAACCAACACTCTAATTTCTTACAACTATTAATGATACATCATTTGTTTATACAACTGTTCAATATTCATATTTTAATCATATATTATCCACGTGCAAATTATGCATATTTACATAAAGCCTATTCTATGCAATTATTGGATCCCAACTGTCTTTATACATTTCAGGATTCTTTGGCCGTTTCTTAAGGGAATAATAACTCCATTGACTGGGCTTGTTTTTTTTTTTGCGTAATCTGCACAGTGGCATAATTTGAGAATCTCTGGTGAGCACTACTTTGGTCACCATGGTAGGATAACTTTGTTGTCCCGGTCTACAGCAGCAAAATTCAGAATTTGTGCCTTCTGGTTACCCTGTATCAAGTTTCATGCTACATGAAGGGAAGATTCTGGAAGGGAGCACTTTCCCTACCAGTGTGGTTTGTCAGCCCTAAGTGTAATACTGGGGCTGGCAAATGCGAAGTATTTTCAAGGGCTTGACGTTACTTTGCACTGTATAAAAATGACCTTGCTTCATCCATCACTAGCCACTGTTTAAAAGCAATAAGATCTGGTTCAGCATCCTGGGTCTTTTCAATTTAGAACGTACTTTGTGAGGGCTGGGTAGTGAATGTGAGAGAAACGTGTGTCCTGAATAGGCTGTAGCATAAAGCTTGAGCAGATCGCGCTGCAGAGCATACAAAATGTTGTATGTCGGAGGGGGCGATATTTATATCCTTCTTTTTTTATTATTATTTTAATCAGATTCTTTGGCGAACAGAAGCTTTATTTGCAGGACACTGAGACCAGAAGGCGCATGGAAGTAAACCAGAAAAAAAATCAGGTGAGATGGAGGGACCCTAATATTAAGACAGGGCTGCGCCTGTATTATGAACCGATAGGACTCTCATCATGATATGTTATTAATCTCTTCACAATTCAGTGAAGCCCAAACAAAATCTTAGTATTTGTTTTGAAAATATATGTAATATCTACGGTACGGGTTGCGTTTGAATTTTGTTGTGGCTGGACAAAATCAGTGTTGGTTCTCCTTTTACAATATTTTTGAAAGAAGTATGAAATAATGTATACATTTTATATCTAAATTGTTGATTTGTTTATTTGGTCTTTTGTCTTTAACTTAATTTAAATGTAAAATAAACATTGTTATTGCCCTGCATTGTTATGCAAACCTTGTTCTGACAATCTGCTGCAAAAAATATGAACTTTATAAGACGTAGGAATTAAATTGGACGACCACGTTAATACTGCTTGGCAGTGTCATATGCATGCAGTAATTCTTCTTTAAGCTGTCCTTGGCATGATTGTATAGCTGTTTATTACAGATTGTCCGTGTCTTGTAGGATATTTCTTGTATTTTAGAAATTAGATCAGATTGCTAGAGGCCATGAGAGCAACTGGGGTTATTCTGCAAACTAGAAACAAAACATTCTTCTCATTTCCTACAAAGAACTATGATAGGTTTTTGGTTAGAAATGAGCTGGAGTACTGAACTGCGAGGGAACTTTAACCTTTCCTAAGCTCGTCGACAAGTCATTTGCATCAAGAGCCATCAGCTCTCTGCATGTCAATCTCCGAGGCACTGAGACTGTCTTCCCTTTAACCCAAGAACTGCTTGTACTCATTGTGAACTCTTTTTCTGACAGAAGTAATCATTATCAAGACACTTGGTTTTCCTTTTCCTATTTAAAACCTAACAGTGCTGTCATGATGTATATATTCATTTATATAACACGGAAGGAGATTCTTAATTAGTGGCAAACTGAACTAGAAACACGAATCAAGTTATTCTGAAATCTGTTCTAAGCCCCCATGTACTACGACTATTCCATCAATATATTATGATGTTATATTGAGCAAAATCATGACGTTTTATGGAAGGCTTCTTCATAACGGATGTCCTTTCAAGACAACGTTTTCAGCAGGAGGCATTATTGCCATGTTCTCTTTCATCTCTGGAGTTTCCATAGTATTTTTATTTTTTCGAAGGTTTGAGCGGCCCCTAACTGTTATGGATCACCAAGCTGCAGAATGGTAGGTACCTCCTGGTCCCCCCTTACTTGAACTCTGACAGAGGATACCAGCTCTAGTATCGCCTATGTTATGAGACCCCAGAAGCCCTCAGACTGAGCCCTGGCTTGTGGCAGCTAATTCAAATATTTTGGGATGTCTAGCTGTTTCCAGGTGGACAACCTATTGTCTATCGCCAATTACATTAAGTCCAGAGTCTCCATGCAAATCGGTGCCCTTTAATGTATGTGTGTGAATATATATATATATATATATATATATATATATTACCTACTCGCGGTCACCAGTAGGTAGTTATAGTTAGGACCTAGTTTCCATATGAAAAGCGTTTTTTATATTTGCCAATATCTTTAGCACCGTTTGACGAATCTTCACAAAATTTTCCAAATGAATGGTTCGCTCAAGTCAGCTCTTGTCTTGAAAGTTTCGGGGTGATTCATTGAGCGGGGGCCGAGAAAAAAAGGGGGTCCCAAAACATGTTTTCTCCATGTTTATTTCCATAGGAAACTTTAGACAACGCTACAGCATGAACTGCTGAACGGAATTACACCGAGTCACAAGAAAAAGGTAAAAAAAGATTACAAATTAAGAAAAGGGGGCAGGGTAGAAACACCCTGACCCCCTAGGCCTGCTCAGGGGGTCCCACCGGGACCCCCAGGGCCTCAAAAAGCATTTTTTTTTTTTTTTTAAACGGCAGGTTCCGCGCTGGGTGAGCGTATCCCACTGAGAAAAAAAAAAAAAAACAAAGCGCGGTATTCCGCGCTTCGTTTTTATCAGCCCCCGGGTGGGCAAGGTCCCGGGGGCAATAAGTAAAATATATGCGGGGGCTTGCGGGGGCCCCCGCAGCCCCGGGGACCACCACCTCCCCAGGGCATGATTAATATTATGCGGGGGAGCCCTTTTAAACTCAGGTATTATGTGCCCCTGGGCCATACGGTCAGGCCGCTGTGCGCTGTACGACATGACACGCATACACCAATAAAGAAATATGCAGTGCTGGTTAATTTATGAAAGCGGCGACATGCGTCTTGCTCTGAGCCAAACATGGCGTGACTTCAAAGGGGAGTATTTTTATTGTACATCCACATTATGGGAAAGAAACAAGCAGTTTGCGTGTATGCCTCCCCTCGCGTGAGGACTTTCATAACGAAGAATTCATGGCTATGCACAGCGGTGTACATATAAAGTGAATGTTAAAGCCCTCCCAGGCCACTTAGCTACAGATCACACCGTGAATGTGCAGTCATTAGAGTGAGCGGGATCGGACAGGAGCCCCAGGCTTTCAGAGAGGTGGCATGCAGCTTCTAGGCGAAGAAAGGACTGGAGGCCTGGGAGGTATCTCCCGTAAATAACCGAAGCCTCGCAGGTGACCCGCACTGCAAGGCGAGGGACAGACACACCCCCAGGGACTCGATTCGATCACTCCGGCACGTGCATAACATACCTGCCACTCATTTATATATGTTCTGCTCAATGCATTTCAAGGGTAGTTGGGCCACTCCCTTTGCCAGACCCAGGATGTACCGCTTTTCAGAAATGCTGGGGGTGACAATATCATGCTGCCATTTAGAAGAATCGAAAGAAGTGCACTAATGCCTCGCCCCATATCCACAGGGACCCCAGTTCAGAACACCCATGTGGTACCCACAACCGAGAGGACCCAGAAGGGCAACCCCAGCCGGGGACATCTGGGTCCACCCACAAGCCGGGGCACCCATGGGGCAGTCTCACCTCAGAGCACCCACAGGCGGGAACAGGCATGGGGCACCCTCAGCTCGGAACACCCACGGGGCACTCATTGCTCAGAACACCCACAGCCCTTGACACCGACGGCTCACCCGCAGATGTCACCCAAGGTGAACCCATGGACTGGACCACCCTGTGGCAGCCACGGCAGGGTATACTCCTTGCTTGGGGCAGCACCGACTGGTTATTCAGAGGCAAGTATGCACCCATCGAGTATTCAGAATGGGCACACCGAGGGCACTCATAAAAGAGAGCAGCCTCTGTTCACACGTAGACAAGGATACAAACTGAGCCATCATGCTGGTGTCCCCACCACGCACCCATAGACAAGAGCATCTCCTGAGCACCCTTAGACGAGAGCACCCCATGGGCACCCCCTGTGCACCCTCAGATGTGGCCTAGGTGGAAACACTGGTTCTGGCCTGCCGCCAGGGGTGCATCTTGCCCTTGAGAAGGGGTAGGCTGCTGCTGGGGTAAAGGGTCGCCCTAAAGTTCTTTAGAAATGCCTGCGGGTTGCTTCTCCTCAGCCGTTTCCATGTGGCCCTGTCTGTCCCCATTATTTCAGCACCGCCTACCCGCTCTCCTGCGCCCTTGCTCTGGCAGCGCCTGAACAGTTCCACCCGGAAAAGTTTTCCACACCACTTCACAGAAAGACGTGCCTCTGTGCGGCCGCACTGTATTTGTTTTATCTTTTAGAATGTATATGCGAGGCCTCACTTTCTTGAGGGATGCAGCTCTCAGGCACAGAAACACACCGAACAAAAAGAAACAGGCAGGCGGAAACAAACACAAACAGAAAAAGAATAGGCCTATATAGAAGCACACACTCAAAGTAAAAACACTCACGCGCAAAACACACACAGAAACAAGCATACCAACAAAACGCAGAGAAAAAGGCAAGCATAAACAGACACATAAAGAAGCACAGAAATATAAACAGAAACGCACACAGAACACACATGCTCGCAAAGTAACAGATCCACATACGTGGTTACGCAAACATGCTTATGCAATAGACCTAAACACCAAACATAGAAACAGACACAAAAAGAAGCTAATAACACACACATAAACGGACCCCCAGCACACCCACCCTTATATATTACATATGAGACATAAAGAGATGCACACACACAAACTTGCACATGGAAATAGGCCCACACAAAAGCACACACCAGTATAGACATGCTCACACAAAAAAGCATAAATGAAAAACTGAAAAACGACACCAACACGTGAATAGGCAGAAACAAATGCACTCACATAAACAGGCACTAGCACACAGAAAGAGACATGCCCAGCAATAAACACATGCCTACAAAGAAACTCAAACATATTCAAACACATACTTTCTCTTCTGATATCACCCCCAATCGCCTCCCTTCCAGGCTGCAGATTAGAGAATAAACCTTCCAAAACAGCCATGTAATAGACCCCCACCCACACAACACCACCAAACAATAACCTCAAACACCTCCTCTCACTAGATACACTTTTTGATCACAAACAGATTTCCTGGGAAAAGGGGATTAATTGCGTTTTTTCAGTCCTATTCCAATCAGGTGGACGTGCGTGATTGATGCTTCTCCCGTAATTAAAAAAACAACAAATAAACGAGGCCATGCCTCGGGTGATGGGGTCCTAGGGCCGAAATCGGCCTCGGGTGGGGGGCCACGCGGCCCCTTCCCGTTTGTTTATTTATTTATTTTTTAAATGGGTCAGTCCCTGGGGGATGGGGTCCCCAGGGCCCACAAAATATTAAGAGAAGGAGGGGTGACACAGCCCCCTTCTAACAAAAAAACAAAATAAAAGAAAAGCTGGCCCCTCCCTGCACCACTCTGCAAACGCGTCCCCTGACGTGTTCTAAGTTGGGGGATTAAGTCCCCTTAAATCCTGAGTGTCCCTGGGGGCTAACTAGCTCACCAGGTACCTCCAGTAAGCCCCACACAGTGGGATTGCTGAGAGGTGGTCCGAGGCATGCCCCTTTTTACACCACTCTTCAAACGCGCCTCTTGGGGCATTGCTGGTGGGGCGATGAGGTCCCCTTGTGTCCTGAGGACTTCAGGATTCAAGTGGACTTCATCCCCCAAGCAGCAGTGCCCCAGGAGCTGGGTTTGCAGAGTGGTGTAAAAAGGGGGTGTGACCTTGGACCACCTCTCAGCAATCTCACTGTGTGGGGCTTACTAGAGATAACAGGAGGGCTAGTTGGCCCCCAGGGACCCTCAGGAGGCAAGGGGACTTCATCCCCCAACCAAGAGCATGCCAGGAGGTGCGTTTGCAGAGTGGTGGAGAAAGGGGCCGTGGCCTGTGTCCACCTCTTAGCAATCCCACTGTGTTGGGCTTACTGAAGGTAACAGGTAGGCTAGTTGGCCCCTAAGGACTCCCAGCAGCAAATGGGACTTCAAACCCCATCCAAGAGCACGCCAGGGAGCGCGTTTGCAGAGTGGTGGGCAAAGGGGGCATGGCCTGCTAGGAGAACTTAGCAATCCTGCTGTGTGGGATTTACTGGAGGTAATAGAAGGGGTAGTTGGCCACAAAGGATGTCCTTAAGGGCCAACTACCCTCCTGTTACCTCCAGTAAGTCCCATACAGTGGGATTGCTAAGAAGTCTTCGGAGGCCACTCCCCCCTTTCTCCACCACTCTGCAAACGCACCTCCTGACACACTACTGGTTGGGGGATAAAGTCCACTTTATTCCAGAGAGGCTTTGGGGGCCAAGAAGCCTTCCAGGTACCTCCTGTAAGTGCTAAGCAGCGGAATGCCTGAGCGCTGGTCGGAGGCCCAGCCCCCCTTCTCCACCACTCTGCAAATGCGTCTACTAGTTAAAGAAGCATTTGGAATGTAATGGGTCTCGCAGTTGCAAAGGTTACGGCTATTGGCGTTGTAAATGTAAAAGTTTTTTACTCATTTTTTTGGAGTGGAGTGGATGTACGTTGTATGTAGTAGAATTATGCGGTATGTTGTGCAGTGAAATTATGTGGATAGAAAGTATGTGGTATTTAGTGTATGGGAATTATGTAGAGTGAGATTATGTGTTATTGAGAGTAATTATGTGGTATGGTAGTCTGTGTTGTGGATGGTAACCTCAGGTTTAGTCTTCCTCGTTTCCATAAAAAGTGAACTATAAACTCAATGAGACAAAAAAAAGAAGGAACCACTGAGGAGCACTTCTGGACCTAGTCAGAGGTATGAGCAGGGCCACTGGAATTATGCTACTGTTCGGCTGCACCGATTTACGCATTATTAGACATTTTCCGCATTTGCCACATAATCCATCATCTGCTGCATAATCTGCAGATTTGAACAAAAAAAACCTTGTTTCTAGCTCAAACGGCTCAAAAGTTACCAAAAATGCAGCGAAAAGTGTTACAGCGTGGTGGAAGGCCCTTTGCAAACCTGGAATGGTCACCTGTTACTTATTGCTAAATGTGGGTGTTAAATTGGTACTAATGGTGCGCAAACCACTCTTGCTTCTTTCTGCGCCTCTCTTGCCTCTTTCTGCATTTCTCTTGCTTTTTTGTGCACCTTTCTTCCTTTTTGTGCACTTCTCTTGCCTCTTTCTGCACATCTCTTCCGCTTTCTGTACCTCCCTTCTTTCTGCACCTCTCTTGCTTCTTTCTGCACCTCTCTTGCTTCTTTCTTCTGCACCTCTCTTGCCTCTTTCTGTACCCGTTCTCTCTTTCTGCACCTCTCTTGCCTGTTGCTGTACCTCTCTTGCCTGTGTCTGCACCTCTCTTGTCTCTTTCTGCACCTCTGTTGGTTCTTTCTGCACTTCTCTTGCCTCTTTCTGCACCCCTCTTGCCTTTATCTCCACCTCTGGTGGTTCTTTCTGCACTTCTCTTGCTTCTTTCTATACCTCTCTTGCTTTTTTCTGCACCCCTCTTGCCTCTTTCTGTACCCCTCTTCCCTCTTTCTGTACCTCTCTTGCCTCTTTCTGTACCCCTGTTCCCTCTTTCTGAAGTTCTCTTGCCTCTTTCTGCACCTCTATTGCTTCTTTCTGCACCCCTCTTGCCTCTTTCTGCACCTCTGTTGCTTCTTTCTGTACTTCTTTTGCTTCTTTCTGCACTTCTGCTGCTTCTTTCTGCACCCCTCTTGCCTCTTTCTGCACCCTTCTTCCCTCTTTCTGCACCTCTCTTGGCTCTTTCGGTACCCCTGTTCCCTTTTTCTGTACCTCTCTTGCATGTTTCTTCAACTCTCTTTCCTCTTTCTGCAGTTCTCTTGCCTCCTTCTGCACCTCTGTTGCTTCTTTCTGCACTTCTCTTGCAAATTTTGGCACCCCTCTTGCCTCCTTCTGCACCTCTGTTAGTTCTTTCTGCACTGCTTTTGCTTCTTTCTGCACCTTGTTTGCCTGTTTCTGCAACTCTCTTGCCTCTTTCTGCACCCCTCTTGCCTCTTTCTGCACCTCTGTTGGTTCTTTCTGCACTGCTCTTGCTTCTTTAAGCACTTCTCTTGCAAATCTTTGCACCCCTCTTGCCTCTTTCTGCACCCCTCTTCCCTCTTTCTGCACCTCTCTTGCTTCTGTTTGCACCCCTCTTGCCTCTTTCTCCACCTCTTTTGCTTCTTTCTGCACTTCTCTTGCCTCTTTCTGCACCCCTCCTGCCACTTTCTGCACCTCTATTGGTTCTTTCTGCACTGCTCTTGCTTCTTTCTGCACCTCTCTTGCAAATTTCTGCACCCCTCTTGCCTCTTTCTGTACCCCTCTTCCCTCTTTCTGCACCTCTCTTGCCTCTGTCTGCACCCCTGTTCCCTCTTTCTGCACCTCTGTTGCCTGTTTCTGCAACTCTCTTGCTTCTTTCTGAAATTCTCTCGCCTCTTTCTGTACTCAAATGGGAAGTGCAAGATGTCAAGTTTAAAGGTCTGCGTGCTCTTGTGACTGAGGTGTATGTCTACTTGTACGTGTATTCTTACATGTGTTCTGCATCTGAAGATGGTAGCTAAAAAAGCGGGTAGCTTCTCCTATAGGTGGTCAAATCTTCTCAGTTCTGCTCTGTCATTCGGTTGCACAGACAGACATGTCTTATGTATATATCTGTTGTAGAGCCCCTCAAATATACTATTGAATACCCATGTGCCCTGTATTGTGAGCAGAAAGAAATGCATACACCTTTTTGTACACAAATTTACACAGTATGTTGTTTGAAACACAGGTATTCAAGTAGTTGTATGTTTATTTACATTTAACATGTCACTAGGTAAAAGCATAGACACGCATGCATACCTTCACAAACTTGGTCAGACTTACAACAGTGATATGCTTAGGATTGCTGTTTTATATTTGGTAGGCCTAACATTCTGAGCAGTCGATTAATAGTGAACCTTCAAGAGAAAAGTGAGGTTTAAGACATCTTGGGAGAAGGATTAGTGATTAGGCTACTTTATATGAGTCTGTGGAAAGGTACAGTCAAAGTAGGCATCTTTCTGTACCTCTGTTGCTTCTTTCTGCACTTCTCTTGCTTCTTTCTGTACCTTTCGTCCTCTTTCTGGACTTCTGTTTCCTCTTTCTGCATTTTTCTAGCTTCTTTCTGCACCTTTCTTCCTCTTTCTGTACATGTTCTACCTATGTAGGCATAGTTAGAAATTAGCATTTAAAAAACCATAGAAATTCACAGAAAAAACCATAGGTTTCAGGGACGTTGTAGTTAGAAATTAGCATTTAAAAAACCTTTGAAATTCACTGAAAAAAACACAGGTTTCAGGGACGTTATGATTAGTTGGACATTTCACTCGTACAAAACCAGAGAAATTCGGCCGTTATAGTTAGTTCAGCTAACTATAACTTGCGCCCCCGCAATGCACTTCTGATGACGTCACATATTACATCATTCATGACATGGTCAGTGACATCACTGATGACATCTCAAATGACATCACCGATGACATCATCCAGTGACTGTGTGTTTCTGTAAAGTTTATGTATGTTTTATATATATATAGGCCAAGGTGTATTGAAGAATGAGTGGGTTTATAAGTGTCTGAATGGATGATTTAGTAGGTGCGTGACTGTCTGTATAAGTGAGTGATTAAATGTGTCTTACTGAATGCATGGGTTAGTGACTGATAAAGACATTCACACAGTTTAGTTTGTCAGTTGGTGTGTAAGCGGTTGCATGGGTTGGTGAGCAGCTAAATGAGGGTTTATATGGGTTATTGATTGGTTGTCTGAGTATCTGTATGGGTGCCTGAGTGTCTGTGTGGATGGGTGGGGGGTGTGACTCTGTGCATAGATGTGTGAGTGGGTGATTCACTGGGTGTATGGGTTCAAGAGTGAATCTGTGAAGGGCTATATGGGTGGGTGAGTGTGTATGTGTGTGTTGGTGAGTGAATGGATGTCTCAGTGGTACATGTGTGAGTAACTGCATATGTGAAAGGCAGTATATGTGAGTGTTGGAGTATATAAATGACTATATGTGAGAGTGAGTGATTGTGAGAGTGGCTGTATGGATGAGTGTGTGCTTGTATTAGTTATTGTATAAGAGTGTAAGTATGTGTTAGTATATGTTTGAATAAGTGAGGTGGTGTGTGTATAACTGTATAGGTGAGTAAATGGGAGTGTGATTGATTCTTTGCATGACTAACTAGGTGTGTGAGTAACTCTATGGATGAGTGGCGATGTGTGAGTGTCTGTATAGATATGTGAGTGCATATGATAGTGCCGTATTGATGGTTGACTGCATGTATGAGTGACTGTATGGGTGAATGAGTGGATGTGTGTGTAGACCTAGGAATTAGTGAGTGGGTATGTACTAACTGGTATTGGTGTGTCTATGGTTACGAAAATGGTAGTCTGTATTTTAGAGTGGGTGTATCAAAGGTTATATTAGGGTATGATGAGGTGCATCAGATTATCACATGGATGATGTCATCAGTGATGTCATCAGTGATGTCATTTGAGATGTCATCAGTGATGTCATCAGTGATGTCACTGACCATGTCATGAATGATGTAATATGTGAAGTCATCAGCAGTCCATTGCGGGGGCACAAGTTATATTTAGCTGAACTAACTATAACGGCCGAATTTCTCTGGTTTTGTACGAGTGAAATGTCCAACTAACAATAACGTCCCTGAAACCTGTGGTTTTTTCAGTGAATTTCTAAGGTTTTTTAAATGCTAATTTCTAACTATAACGTGCCTGAAACCTATGGTTTTTTCAGTAAATTTCAAAGGTTTTTTAAATGCTAATTTCTGACTATAACGTCCCTGAAACCTGTGGTTTTTTCAGTGAATTTCAAAGGTTTTTTAAATGCTAATTTCTAACTATGCCTACAGAGGTAGGACGTGTGCAGAAAGAATAAGAAAGGGGCAGAAAGAAGCAAGAGAAATGCAGAAAGAGGCAACAGAAATCCAGAAAGACGAAGAAAGGTGCAGAAAGAAGCAAGAGATGTGCACAGAGAACCAACAGAGGAGCAGAAAGAGGCCTTGTTGCAAAGTTATCCTGTGCCCCCAAATTTTTGCTGACGGGTACTGGGGGTAACTGACTCTGACTAACCAGGCCCGGAGCCAGTGCTATGCTGAAAGACACTTAGAATACAGTGAAAACACCTACATACACTAGGGTACACTATGGGTTTGTGTACCCCTGTGATTGGCATGACCTCCCATGTATGGCCCTAGTACATAATAGGGCAGGGGGATTAAAACTACCTCTAACTAAGAGGTGCAGAAGGAGGCAAGAGAAGTGCAGAAAGAAGCAACAGAGGTGCCGAAAGAGGCAAGAGAGGTGCAGAAAAAATCAAGTGAAGTGCAGAAAGAGGCAAGTGAGGTGCAGAAAGAAGCACGAGCAGTGCAGAAAGAACCATCAGAGGTGTAAAAAGAGGCAAAAGGGGTGCAGAAAGGGGTAGGAGAGGTGCATAAAGAGGCAAGAGAGGTACAGAAAGAGGCAGGAGGGGTACAGAAAGAAGGAAGAGAAGTGTAGAAAGAGGCAAGAGAATTGCTGAAAGAAGCAACAGAGGTGTAGAAAGAAGCAAGAGAAGTGCAGAAAGAGGCAAGTAAGGTGCAGATAGAAGCAAGAGCAGTGCAGAAAGAACCAACAGAGGTGCAGAAAGAGGGAAGAGGGGTGGAGAGAGAGGCAAGAGGGGTGCAGAAAAAGGTAGGAGGGGTGCACAAAGAGGCAAGAGAGGTACAGAAAGAGGCAGGAGGGGTGCAGAAAGACGGAAGAGAAGTGCAGAAAGAGGCAAGAGAATTGCTGAAAGAAGCAACAGAGGTGTAGAAAGAAGCAAGAGAAGTGCAGAAAGAGGCAAGTATGGTGCAGATAGAAGCAAGAGCAGTGCAGAAAGAACCAACAGAGGTGCAGAAAGAGGGGGACAGAGGGGTGGAGAGAGAGGCAAGAGGGGTGCAGAAAAAGGTAGGCGGGGTGCACAAAGAGGCAAGAGAGGTACAGAAAGAGGCAGGAGGGGTGCAGAAAGAAGGAAGAGATGTGCAGAAAGAAGTAACAGAGGTGCTGAAAGAGGCGCAAAGGGTGCAGAAAGAGCAAGAGAAGTGTAGAAAGAGGCAGGAAAGGTACAGAAAGAGGGAACAGGGGTGCAGATAGAGGCAAGAGAGGTGCAGAAAGAGAAAAGAGGGGTGCAGAAAGAGACAAGAGATCTGCAGAAAAAAAGCAACAGAGGTGCTGAAAGAGGCAAGTGAAGTGCAGAAAGGGTCAAGAGATCTGCAAAAAAAGCAACAGACATGCTGAAAGAGGCAATTGAGGTGCAGAAAGAAGCAAGAGAAGTGCAGAAACAGGCAATGGAAGTGCAGAAAGAAGCAGCAGAGGAGCAGAAAGAGACAAAAGGGGTGCAGAAAGAGGCAAGAGAAGTGCAGAAAGAGGCAACAGAGGTACAGAAAGAGGCAATAGAGATGCAGAAACAGGCATGAAAGGTGCAGAAAGAGGGAACAGGGGTGCAGAAAGAAGCAAGAGGTGCAGAAAGAGAAAAGAGGGGTGCTGAAAGAGGCAAGAGATCTGCAGAAAAAAGCAACAGAGCTGCTGAAAGAGGCA
This sequence comes from Calotriton arnoldi, assembly GCA_963921515.1. Classification (NCBI taxonomy): domain Eukaryota; kingdom Metazoa; phylum Chordata; class Amphibia; order Caudata; family Salamandridae; genus Calotriton; species Calotriton arnoldi. The sequence goes on along the minus strand of CAWUFW010000650.1, from coordinate 1,713,519 downwards.
AGTGAGGTGCAGAAAGAGGCAAGAGATCTGTAGAAAAAAGCAACAGAGGTGCTGAAAGAGGCAAGTGAGGTGCAGAAAGTAGCAAGAGAGATGCAGAAAGAAGGAAGAGAAGTGCAGAAAGAAGTAACAGAGGTGCTGAAAGAGTCAAGAGAGGTGCAGAAAAAAGCAACAGAGGTGCAGAAAGAGGCAAGTCAGCTGCAGAAAGAAGCAAGAGAGGTGCAGAAAGAAGCAATAGAAGTGCAGAAAGAAGCATCAGAGGTGCACAAAGAGGCAGGAGAGGTGCAGAAAGAGGAGACAGAAGTGCAGAAAGATGCAAAAGTGGTGCTCAAAGAGGCAAGAGGGATGCAGAAAGAGGCAAGAGCAGTGCAGAAAGAGCCAAGAGAAGTGCAGAAAAAGGTGCAAAAGGAGGCACGTGGAGTGCAGAAGGAAGGAAGAGAAGTGCAGAAATAAGCAACAGAGGTGTAGAAAGAGGCACGAAGGGTGCAGAAAGAGTCAAGAGAAGTGCAGAAAGAAACAACAGAGGTACAAAAAAAGACAAGAATGGTGCAGAAAGAGGGAAGAGAGGTGTAGAAAGAGGCTAGAGAGTTGCACAAAGAGGGAACACGGGTGCCGAAACAAGCAACAGAGGTGTAGAAAGAAGCAAGTAAAGTGCAGAAAGAGGCAAGTGAGATGCAGAAACAGGCAAGAAAGGTACAGAAAGAGGGAAGACGAGTGCAGAAAGAGACAACAGGGTTGCAGAAAGAAGCAAGACAGATGCAGAAAGAAGCATACAAAGTGCAGAATGAAGCAACAGGGGTGCAGAAAGAGACAAGAGAAGTGCAGAAAGAAGCAACAGAGCTGCAGAAAGAGGCAAGAGAACTGCAGAAAAAGGCAAGAAAAGTGCAGAAAGAGGCAAAAGAAGTACATAAAGAGACAACAAGAAGCAAGACAGGTGCAGAAAGAAGCATGGAAAGTGCAGAATGAAGCAACAGGGGTGCAGAAAGAGGCAAGAGAGGTATAGAAAGGAGCTGGTGAGGTGCAGAAAGAGCCAGCAGAGGTGCAAAAAGAGGCAAGAGAGGTGCAGAAACAGGCAAGAAAAGTGCACAAAGAGGGAAGAGAATAGCTGAAAGAAGCAACAGAGGTGTACAAAGAAGCAATAAAAGTGCAGAAAGAGGCAAGTGAGATGCAAAAACAGGCAGGAAGGGTACAGAAAGAGGGAAGACGAGTGCAGAAAGAGACAACAGGGGTGCAGAAAGAAGCAAATGAGGTGCAGAAAGAGGCAACAGACGTGCAGAAAGAGGGAAGAGAGGTGCAGAAAAAGGCAAGAAAAGTGCAGAAAGAGGCAAAAGAGGTACATAAAGAGACAACAGGGGTGCAGACAGAAGCAAGACAGGTGCAGAAAGAAGCATGGAAAGTGCAGAATGAAGCAACAGGGGTGCAGAAAGAGGCAAGAGAAGTGTAGAAAGGAGCGAGTAAGGTGCAGAAAGAGCCAACAGAGGTGCAAAAAGAGGCAAGAGAGGTGCAGAAACAGGCAAGAGAAGTGCACAAAAAGGCAAGAGAATTGCTGAAAGAAGCAACAGAGGTGTAGAAAGAAGCAAGAAAAGTGCAGAAATAGGCAAGTGAGATGCAAAAACAGGCAGGAAAGTTACAGAAAGAGGGAAGACGAGTGCAGAAAGAGACAACAGGGGTGCAGAAAGAAGCAAATGAGGTGCAGAAAGAGACATCAGACGTGCAGAAAGAGGGAAGAGAGGTGCAGAAAAAGGCAAGAAAAGTGCAGAAAGAGGCAAAAGAGGTACATAAAGAGACAACAGGGGTGCAGACAGAAGCAAGACAGGTGCAGAAAGAAGCATGGAAAGTGCAGAATGAAGCAAGAGGGGTGCAAAAAGAGGCAAGAGAAGTATAGAAAGGAGCGAGTAAGGTGCAGAAAGAGCCAACAGAGGTGCAAAAAGAGGCAAGAGAGGTGCAGAAACAGGCAAGAGAAGTGCACAAAGAGGCAATAGAATTGCTGAAAGAAGCAACTGAGGTGTAGAAAGAAGCAAGAAAAGTCCAGAAAGAGGCAAGTGAGATGCAAAAACTGGCAGGAAAAGTACAGAAAGAGACAACAGGGGTGCAGAAAGAAGCAAATGAGGTGCAGAAAGAGGCAACAGACGTGCAGAAGGAGGGAAGAGAGGTGCAGAAAAAGGCAAGAAGAGTGCAGAAAGATGCAAAAGAGGTACATAAAGAGACAACAGGGGTGCAGAAAGAAGCAAGACAGGTACAGAAAGAAGCATGGAAAGTGCAGAATGAAGCAACAGGAGTGCAGAAAGAGGCAAGAGACGTGCAGAAACAGGCAAGAGAAGTGCACAAAGAGGCAAGAGAATTGCTGAAAGAAGCAAATGAGGTGCAGAAAAAGGCAACAGACGTGCAGAAAGAGGGAAGAGAGGTGCAAAAACAGGCAGGAAAGGTACAGAAAGAGGGAAGACGAGTGTAGAAAGAGACAACAGGGGTGCAGAAAGAAGCAAATGAGGTGTAGAAAGAGGCAACAGATGTGCAGAAAGAGGGAAGAGAGGTGCAGAAAAAGGCAAAAAAGTGCAGAAAGAGGCAAAAGAGGTACATAAAGAGACAACAGGGGTGCAGAAAGAAGCAAGACAGCTGCAGAAAGAAGCATGGAAAGTGCAGAATGAAGCAACAGGGGTGCAGAAAGAGGCAAGAGAAGTGCAGAAACAGGCAAGAGAAGTGCACAAAGAGGCAAGAGAATTGCTGAAAGAAGCAACAGAGGTGTAGAAAGAAGCAAGAAAAGTGCAGAAAGAGGCAAGTGAGATGCACAAACAGGCAGGAAAGGTACAGAAAGAGGGTAGACGAGTGTAGAAAGAGACAACAGGGGTGCAGAAAGAAGCAAATGAGGTGTAGAAAGAGGCAACAGACGTGCAGAAAGAGGGAAGAGAGGTGCAGAAAAAGGCAAGAAAAGTGCAGAAAGAGGCAAAAGAGGTACATAAAGAGACAACAGGGGTGCAGAAAGAAGCAAGACAGCTGCAGAAAGAAGCATGGAAAGTGCAGAATGAAGCAACAGGGGTGCAGAAAGAGGCAAGAGAAGTGCAGAAACAGGCAAGAGAAGTGCACAAAGAGGCAAGAGAATTGCTGAAAGAAGCAACAGAGGTGTAGAAAGAAGCAAGAACAGTGCAGAAAGAGGCAAGTGAGATGCAAAAACAGGCAGGAAAGGTACAGAAAGAGGAAAGACGAGTGCAGAAAGAGACAACAGGGGTGCAGAAAGAAGCAAATGAGGTGTAGAAAGAGGCAACAGACGTGCAGAAAGAGGGAAGAGAGGTGCAGAAAAAGGCAAGAAAAGTGCAGAAAGAGGCAAAAGAGGTACATAAAGAGACAACAGGGGTGCATAAAGAAGCAAGACAGGTGCAGAAATAAGCATGGAAAGTGCAGAATGAAGCAACAGGGGTGTAGAAAGAGGCAAGAGAAGTGTAGAAAGGAGCAAGTGAGGTGCAGAAAGAGCCAACAGAGGTGCAAAACGAGGCAAGAGAGGTGCAGAAACAGGCAAGAGAAGTGCATAAAGAGGCAAGAGAATTGCTGAAAGAAGCAACAGAGGTGTAGAAAGAAGCAAGAAAAGTGCAGAAAGAGGCAAGCGAGATGCAAAAACAGGCAGGAAAGGTACAGAAAGAGGGAAGACGAGTGCAGAAAGAGACAACAGAGGTGCAGAAAGAAGCAAATGAGGTGCAGAAAGAGGCAACAGACGTGCAGAAAGAGGGAAGAGAGGTGCAGAAAGTACAAGAGATTTGCAGAATGAGGTCAAGAGAAGTGCAGAAAAAGAAAGAAATGTGCAGAAAGAAGCAACAGAAATGCAGAAAGAGGCAAGAGAGGTGCAGAGGGAAGCAAGTGGCTTGCACACCATTAGTACCAATTTAACACCCACATTTAGCAATAAGTAACAGGTGACCATTCTAGGTTTGCAAAGGGCCTTCCACCATGCTGTAACACTTGTCGCTGCATTTTTGGTAACGTTTGACCCGTTCAGCTAGAAACAAGGCTTTTTTGTTCAAATCTGCAGATTAGGGTGCAGATGATGAATTATGTGGCTAATGCAGAAAATGTATAATTGTGCTAAAGTCGATGCAGCCAAACAGTCACATAATTCCAGTGGCCCTGCTCATACCTCTGACTAGGTCCACAAGTGCTCCTCAGTGATTCCATCTTTTTTTGTCTCACTGAGTTCATAGTTGAGCTTCTATGGAAATGAAGAAGACTAAACCTGAGGTTACCACTCCACAACACAGATTACCATACCACATAATTACTCTCCATAACACATAATCCCACTCTACATAATTGCTATACACTAAATACCACATACTTTCTATCCACATAATTTCACTGCACAACATATCACATAATTCCACTACACACAACATACATCCACTCCACTCCAAAAAACATTAGTAAAAAACTTTTGCATTTACAACGCCAATAGCTCTAATTCTCGTAAATGCGAAACCTATTACATTGCAAACACTTCTAACTAGTAGTCGCGTTTGCAGAGTGGTGGAGAAAGGGTGCTGGGCCTCCAACCAGCGCTCAGGAATTCCGGTGCGTAGGGCTTACAGGAGGTACCAGTAGGGCTTCTTGGCCCCCAAAGTCCCATCAGGAGTAAATTGGACTTCATCCCCCATCCCGTAGTCTGCCAGGAGGCGCGTTTGCAGAATTGTGGAGAAAGGGGGGCATGGCCTCCGAAGACGTTTTAGCAATCCCACTGTGCGGGACTTACTGGAGGTAACAAAAGGGATAGTTGGCCCCCAAGGACATCCTTGGGGGCCAACTACCCCTCCTATTACCTCCAGTAAGTCCCACATAGCAGCATTGCTAAGTTCGAAGAGCAGGCCACGCCCCCTTTTCCCACCACTCTACAAACGCGCTCCCTGGCGCGCTCAACTAAACCTGAGGTTACCACTCCACAACACAGACTACCATACCACATAATTACTCTCCATAACACATAATCCCACTCTACATAATTCCTATACACTAAATACCACATACTTTCTATCCACATAATTTCACTGCACAACATATCCATAATTCCACTACACACAACGTACATCCACTCCACTTCAAAAAACATTAGTAAAAACTTTTGCATTTACAACGCCAATAGCTCTAATTCTCGCAAATGCGAAACCTATTACATTGCCAACACTTCTTTAACTAGTAGTCGCGTTTGCAGAGTGGTGGAGAAAGGGTGCTGGGCCTCCGACCAGTGCTCAGGAATTCCGGTGCGTAGGGCTTACAGGAGGTACCAGTAGGGCTTCTTGGCCCCAAAGTCCCTCAGGAGTAAATTGGACTTCATCCCCATCCCGTAGTCTGCCAGGAGGCGCGTTTGCAGAATGGTGGAGAAAGGGGGCATGGCCTCCGAAGACGTCTTAGCAATCCCACTGTGCGGGACTTACTGGAGGTAACAAGAGGGATAGTTGGCCCCAAGGACATCCTTGGGGGCCAACTACCCCTCCAATTACCTCCAGTAAGTCCCACACAGCAGCATTGCTAAGTTCGAAGAGCAGGCCACGCCCCCTTTTCCCACCCCTCTACAAACCCGCTCCCTGGCACACTCTTGGATGGGGATTGAAGTCCCCTTCGCTGCTGGGGGTCCTTTAGGGGCCAACTAGCCTACCGCTTACCTCAAGTAAGCCCCACACAGTGGGATTGCTGAGAGGTGGACAAAGGCCATGCCCCCTTTCTCCACCACTCTGCAAACGCGCCCCCTGACGCGTTCTAAGTTGGGGGATTAAGTCCCCTTGAATACTGAGGGTCCCTGGGGGCCAACTAGCCCACCAGGTACCTCCAGTAAGCGCCACACAGCTGGATTGCAGAGAGGTGGTCCAAGGCCACGCCCCTTTTTACACCACTCTGCAAACACAGCTTCTGGCGCACTGCTGCTCGGAGGATGAAGTCCACTTGTGTCCTGAGGACCTCAGGACACAAGAGAACCTCATCGCCCCACCGGCAGTGCGCCAGAAGCTGCATCTGCAGAGTGGTGTAAAAAGGGGCGTGTCCTCGGACCACCTCTCTGCAACGCAGCTCTGTGGCGCTTATTGGAGGTACCTGGAGGGATAGTTGCCCCCAGGGACCCTCAGGATTGAAGGGGACTTAATCCCCCAATTTACAATGCGCCAGGGGGTGTGTTTGCACACTTGTTATATCAGGCCCCACCCACTCCCTGCACCACTGTGCAAACGCGCCCCCTGGTGCATTGTAAGTTGGGGGATTAAGTCCCCTTGAATCCTGAGGGTCCCTGGGGGCCAACTAGCCCACCAGGTACCTCCAGTAAGCGCCACACAGCAGCATTGCAGAGAGGTGTAAAAAGGGGCGTGGCCTCGGACCACCTCTCTGCAAGGCAGCTCTGTGGCGCTTACTGGAGGTACCTGGTGGGCTAGTTGGCCCCCAGGGACCCTCAGTATTCAAGGGGACTTAATCCCCCAACTTACAACGAGCCAGGGGACGCGTTTGCAGAGTGGTGCAGAAAGGGGGCAAGGCCTCCAGCGAGATGCCAGCTTTTTTTTTTTTTTTGTTAGAAGGGGGGCTGTGTGGCCCACCTTCTTTTAATCTATTTTTGGGCCCTAGGGACCCCATCCGCCAGGGCCTGCCACATTTAAAAAAAAAACTAAAAAAAAACCTGAAGGGGGCTTCGCGGCCCCCCTCCTGAGGCCGATTTTGGCCCTGGGGACCCTATCCCCCGGGTGCATGGCCTTGTTTTTTTTTTATTGTTATATGGGAGGTGAGCCGTGTAGCCCCCCTTCCCTGGGCCACTTTTGGCCCCGGGGACCCCGTCCCCCGGGGCCTGGCCTTCCGTTTTTTAAATTTAATTATGGGAGGGGGGCAGTGTGGCCCCCCCTTCCCTAGGCCACTTCTGGCCCCGGGGACCCCATCCCCCAGGGCCTGGCCACCCTTCATTTTTAATTATAGAGGGGGGCAGCGTGGCCCCCCTCCTCAGGCCACTATTGGCCCCGGGGACCCCATCCCCCGGGGCCCGGCCATTTTTTTTTAAATAAAGGGGTAGGGGACCGCATGGACCCCCTCCCTGGCCACTTCTGGCCCCAGGGACCCCATCCCCCGGGGCCGGCCCTTTGTGGTGGGGATTGTGAGGGGAGCCCCAATGCCCCCATGGTCCCGCCGGCATCCCGCCTCCTGCGGGAGCCGGCATTGCTTTTGCACAAGGGGAGCTGCTGACATGCAGCTCCCCTTGTGCAAAAGCAATCCTGCTTCGGTTTTTGGAAGCAAGAGCAGGTTTCCTGCTCTCGCTTCCAAAAACCGAAGCAGAGTTTGCTATGGCAGGGCGGGAGCCGCATGGCTCCTCCCCTGCCATAGCAAACAGCAATGTCCCGGGGTGAGCACCCTGGGACATTGCAGGAGCCGGCCCTGGGGGGTGGCGGTCCCCAGGGCCATCAAGGGCTCCAGGAGGGGGGCCGCGCGACCCCCTCCCAATGTTTGCAAAGCCCTGGGGAGGTGGTGGTCCCCGGGGCCCGGGGGTTCGTAACGGACCCCCATATTTAAATACAAAGTGCCCCGGGGAGGTGGTGCTCCCCGGGAAAGTGTGGGGGGCTCGAGCCCCCCACACACATTATTTAGTACAGCCCCGGAGAGGTGGCGGTCCCCGGGGCTTGGGGTTCCGTAACGGACCCCCCAATTTCAATATTTAGTGCCCCGGGGAGGTGGTGGTTCCTGGGGCGTGTGGGGGGGCTCGAGCCCCCCCACCCTAATTATAGAAAGCCCCGGGGAGGTGGCGGTCCCCGGGGCTTGGAGGGCCTGCGTGGCCCCCCCACCCTAATTATAAAAAAGCCCCGGGGAGGTGGCGGTCCCCAGGGCTTGGGGGGCCGCAAGGCCCCCCACCCTTTTTGCACAATGCCCCGGGGAGGTGGCGGTCCCCGGGGCTGCGGGGGTGCCGCGTGCCCCCCGCACATCATAAATAAAGCCCCGGGGTGGTGGCGGATATAGATATAGATATAGATATTATTTCAAATATAGTCCAAACATATATAGATTGGGCCAGGTTATGAGACCTATGGTGGGGTTGGTGGTACCTGGATTTACAGTTTTCATGCAGAATTATACCACCATTACTTTGTAATTATAAGAAGGTGGCCCAGAAAGAGGCAATTACATGCAGGATACCGAACTTCATGATGTCTCCGGATATTTTTCCTTATGACTGTAACATTTACCGGGCAAATATTACACCTGTTATTGGCAGGGGGACTGTGCCCAGGTGTTACTGTACACAGCAGTCACAAGTGCGGTAACACCTCCCCTATTATACTCACATTTTGGACAAATAGTGCGAATGGCGTTTGCTAGATTCAGGATAAGTACTGCCCACAGAGGACACATTTCTCCATCTCTTCTTCTTTCCTCCCTTTGTTTCAGTTAGCTTGAAGGGAATCTACATAGCTTCCCACCACTGGTGGCCCTGGAGGGTTCAACTGAAGCCCCTGTACCTTGATAGATGGCCTTCGCATCCCTGTCTGATACCTGAAAAGGGAAACATGACCACAGCCTGATTGGCTGTTATTATGAATCCGTGCAAAGCTCTGTACAGTGCTTGAGCCATGATTATCTTCTAGCTACTGGCCACATTATCTGGAGCTGCCAAGAAGAAAACGGAACTTTTCCTAGGCCCCTTGTTACATAACAATATCCACAGTTAGGAGCCGGCACAATGTCAACTTCCTCATAGCTGGAACTAAGCCAAAGACCTCCTGAAGAACCCAATTAGAACATGAGTGGCGGACTATTGATGGACCAGGATAAAGCTGCCGCCCTTATCCTTTTGGACTTGTGTGCGGCCTTTGATTCTGTATCACATGATCTGTTGTTGAGAACCTTACATGAAAAAGGGCTTCGCTCCAAAACTCTTCATTGGTTCAACTCATTCTTGCTTAATAGAACTCAAACAGTACATATGGGCTCATTTTCCTCTAACCCCAAAACAATTAAGTGTGGTGTTCCACAGGGAGCTTCTCTTAGCCCAGCTCTTTTTAATGCTTACATCACCCCTTTGGCCATGATCGGTAAGAAATGGGGTTTTAATACCTGGTCCTACGCTGACGATACGCAGTTGTTGAAAGCGATTGAGGAAAAATACGAGGACACTAAGAGTACCTTGAGCAACTGCCTCTCAGAAACCGCATTTTGGATGTCTGACCACTGCCTGAAGTTAAACGCAGAGAAATCCGTGATACTGCTCTTTGGTGGAGCACACCTAGTCTGGGACACAACCTAGTGGCTCCAACCATTAGGCATTGCTCCTGAGCCCAAATGTGTTGTAAAAAACGTGGGATTCCTGGTAGATAATGCTCTAAACATGCAAGATCAAGTCCGAGTATTGTGTGGTAAATGTTTTGCCATGCTAAAATTACTAAGGAGACTTTTGTGTGGATCCCTCTGATTTGGAGAAAAACCATCACTCAGGCTTTACTGACCAGTAATGTGGACTATGGGAATGCGATTTATGTTGGCATGGCCGACTACTTATTCTCTCGTCTGCAAGTCATTCAGAATGCAGCAGCCAATTTGGTTCGTAACAAGAACAAGTATAGCTCATCTTCAGTCTGCTTGAAAGAGCTTCACTGGTTGCCCATGAGACAAAGAGCCAAGTTTAAACTACTATGCTATACGCATAGAGCTTTATACAAACTTGGACCTAGAATCCTGCAGGACAAACTGGAATTCTATGTCCCCTTTCGAGACCTTAGGTCATGCAATCACGCTCTAGCTAAAACCTTACGCATAAAAAAGGTCAGAGTGAGGGATCACTCCTTTTCCATTCTGGCGGCTACTCACTGAAACAAACTCCCGTTGGAGCTTCGCCTCATTGATGAACATATGTGGGTCAGAAAAAAGCTGAAAACGTGTTTTTCTCAGGACTCAAGTAATGATGTCCACAGGTTATTGTTCAAGATCCGGTGGTTTATGTCTCATGTTACTAAATCCCTCCCAAACAGGTTCCTGCTTATCCTAGTGCTGTGATGTCCCTTGGGATGAATGTTGCACTCTTTAAATACAAATACAAGACAGTCAATAATTTAGGGGCATATTTATGAAGGTTTTGCATCGCCTTCTGCCACCAAGGGGTGCAAAGGAGAGCCAAGCCTAAGTTGGATTTATCAAGTCACTTAAGGCCACTTTGCGTGGCAATGTGTGGCTTCATAAATCTAGAGTAACTCAACGCAGCGCAAATTACTGTGTTGTGTTACTCTGCCCCAGAAAGGTGTTCTATGGATAGAGCGTAAGTATTCCCATGCATCCACCCATGGATTTTGGCACATTGACAGGTTTACCAACGCTGGTAAACCTGGGAATGCATCAAAATGCTACGCCTGCCCAGGGGAGGTGTTACTGGGAGAATTATGTTCATTTCTCCCTATTTTTTCCTCTCTCTATGTGTGCTGCATTCTGCACAAAAACAATCCTGCTTACAATGCAGGCACCCTTAGACCATAGTGCAAGGGTGCCTGCATTGGCACTAGGCAGCCAAAAGGGCACCAGGGCAAGGAAAGGGTAGGAATGCATTGTGTTATGTTAAATATGGTGCATTCCTGCCCTTTCCCTTTGGCATGCTGCACTGCGTGAAAGCTATATAAATATGCCCCTTAACCTCGTTGTATGTTGATGTTCTAGAAAATGTGATGAACGCCTGGAGCCTTGCTAGATTGATGGAGATGGAATGCCTGAGATCGCCTGTACATATGTAGTTGAGACAATGGTGACTCAGCCGGTCCCCACAGAAGCACATGCCTCTTTATGCCATGTTTCATTACTGCTATCCATTTCTTCATGCTCCGTTGATGCTGTCTAGCACAGCAATCCAGGGCCCATTTGGCTACCCAGCTAGCTGTATGCTGGGCCATGGGGGAAAGGTTTGAGCCCCATGTGCTGCTGAGCAGTTGCCCTTGTGTGCCAGTTGGCACCCCTGATGTTGACATAGCTCCACTGTGCCCCACATATATGTGTACAAATTCCAACTCACTATCTCCTTATCTTGAAGATAACATGATGTTGTTACTGCTGTATTTGTTGTTTGTTACCTTTTCACTAACATTTAGCTGTGCAAACACCTGTATGTTATTTGAGATATAAAAAGCATCCCATTTTAGCAGGAATTTTGCATGATCCTTCATTTTGGTTAACAGTGTCCTTATACATGGAGTTAGTACATCCATTTGTAAACTCCACTCACATTATCTGTGTTGCATTTAATTTCCCACTTTTGTTTTTCCTTCTTGTAAGTTAGTTTACACATGTTCTGATGTTTCTGATCATTGAGTGTCCCATAAATTAGTGCTTCATAAACATTGAACTTTTTAATTCTTTGTGTACTTTGCAAAATGCTCAAAAGTATGAAAGAAAAGGCGTCTGTCGTAAATCAGTAGAGCTATGGTGGGTAGTAGTCAGAACCATTGACTAACATTTGTCAGTCACAAACCTTTCACTGTATGGAGATGAGGCAATTTTAATTGTTCTCTTTTCAGGTATTTCCCAAACTGCATGCAGTCTTGTTCTGCCCTTAGTACAGTATTAAATGTTTTTCACAATTTCAGACCCACGACTCTCTCTGACCCATCTCTGTGATTTCAATGTTTGCAGGCCTATTGGTTAATACTGTGTATGCGGTCAATGATGATGGGTTCCTAGTTGACACACACACGCTCATTATGAGATGCCCAGTAATTCTGAGTAGGCGATATGAAGAGTTACTTTCTGTAATGGAGTGAAATTACCACCCCAAGCTCCTCTTTATTCCTGTGTCTCTGAAAAGGCTCAAGAGCCAAGCCATCATGCAGTATCCACATAGAGCTATTGACCCATTCCAAGTAGACTCCAATGGATGGTAGGATGTCTCTTTTTGGTATGATAGTGAGTTGACAAGTCCTGTAATAGGAGGTCCCAAAACGGGTATTCCACTACCACATCAAAAGCTCAATAAGGGCCTCTTGTTTACATGGGCACCACCACTAGCGGATTCTGGGTTGCAACAAAGGTCTGCTCCTTGAGCATCACTGCTCAAAATAGTTTTAATCCATAGGGATGGTATGGTAGGGCACTGACCTCTTCCTGTTCTCAAAAGTAGGCAGTTAGGAACAAAATGCTTGCTAAATGACGAATGTGAGCCCTATGTTAGAGTCTCTTTAGAGGTTTGGGGAGTTTATGTATGAAAGTTGTGGAGTCAGGAGGAAGGATGTTTGGAGCGTATTAGCATCTCCTTAACACTAAAAGGTGCACTCTCCCATTCCATGACTAATCAAGAGCATGTACAGGGGAGAGAGCTTCCCCATCTAAGAAGGAAGGTATCACCTTTAGCTGGAGCGCTACAGAGGAAAGAGACAAACACCTGCTGCCTAATCTTTCACTTTACAGGCCAGTGGGGAATCTTAACGGAATACTGAGGATCAATAGTCAGGGCTGTGATTATCTGTACTACATTCATCTCCTGAACTATGGTCCCAATCTGGACATAATCCTGAAGGAACAAGGGAATGGAAACTTTCATGTGAATAACCTTGAAGGAACAACCTTCTAAAATTAAGGAACTGGCTTTGCAGGTTACTAGAATCAGAGAATGCTGTCAGAAGTGAGCTCGAATGGATCCACCAATGGATGTCCTCATGAGCAATCATTGGAAAAGCAGATAGGTCTTGTTTCAATGTGCCAATGCATATGAGCACAGGCATTCACAAATTATGTTACACTTTTTGTATGCACAAATGCTGTTTATCACACTAAAGTCTTGTGCACTGGCTTTGCCAATGCTGGGACCAAAGTAACAAAAAATCATTGCTTTCTGTGTATAATGGATAGAGGGGATAAAGAACTGAACACAGCAAACAGCATGATGATTGAGTGTACTTTTCAGATGTAAAATAGTCTCTCATTCATTCCAGGGCAAGCAATTCCAGGAAGGAGGAATGATACACCAAATAATAAACTGCATACAGTAAATGAGTATTGCTCTTCTGGATGCAACCTCTGCATACTCTATGTATAGTTTGAAGTATTGGCAACAATATGTCATGAAGACAGCTGCACTAACAAGCCAGACCTAAAAACTACCTGAGGGCCTGCATCAGTTAACAAACTTTGTAGAAAGCTTTGTGGGTACAAGGGGTTAGACAGTCGGTGGCACAAGAAAAGTACAAGGAAGCCCTAGCACAGCTAAAGGACGTGAACCACTGCATCAAGAGTACATCCAAGCATACCCTCACCAGTGATTCAGAAGTGTTCTCAGGGAGAAGGTCCAGAGTACTTCTTCACAGTATTTGAGCGTGTTACCAGAATTGGCACCTGGCCTTCAAAACACTGGAGCTACTGCGTCACCCTTGTTGTTTCTAAAAATATGCACAGCACATATCATGCCACAAATCTGCTATGCGAAAATCAAGCAAGCCATTTTCAAAAGAAAGGGTTTTGGGAAGACGTTTACCATCAATTCTGAAAGATCAAGTTAAAAAGCATGGAGACGTCTTGACAACTATTTTATCACACAAGAAATTTAGCTAATAAGTGGCATTGCACTACCAGCTACAGCTAGAAGAAAATGAGAGACAAAGTCCTGACGGATCAAACTATTGAGGCATTTCCAATGGCCATGCAGGATTGGGTCTGACACTACCTCACCTTCATCCTCCCTGGATTTGGGGATCTGGCCTGTCCCTACCAGTGGGCGGGCAGCCAGCAGCAAACCTTTTGGGCACACACCTTTATCTTTCCTTTTGGTCTATGTACAATATCTTGTCTTTCCGGGGTCCGATATAACCCACTTCATAGACTTTTCCTACCCAAATTCTCCTTCGCAGAAATTGATACAGGAAGCTCCCTTCTTCTCAGTGGAAGTAGAACCAAGACCATTTAAAGAACAGAAAAGACAGAAATAGAAGAGAAGTGAAAAAGCAAGCTAGTCCACATATCATTGTTTAAGAAATCTCCAAGCAGATAGACTGGAATCTTGAACCTCTGTCCTACTTTTGTCAAGAGCAGAGTCCAGATCGCACCCTGCAACGTGCATTGGAATGTGCCAGAGAAGAAACAGATGCAGACAACCATTCCAGTGGTCCATACTTTCAGTGGGATAGGGGATTGGTATCTCATATTGTTCCCAAGAATCTGATCCACCACAAAAAGGGATATACTAGGAGTGTGCAAAATTTACTATGTATACTTGACTGTTGATGTTTGCATAAAAAGAACATGTGATTCATGGATGGGACTCACGGTTGGCATGCCACGTTCTTGGCCACTGGCGGGATCTGCTTTCAGAATGAACAGGAAAAAAAGGGAAAACGACACATGACATTTTGGGGAAACATGATTTCAGAACTTTAGCATGAGGATGACTTTAAATTTTGCAAACCCAGAGACTGGTGAGAGTCTGTTCTGTATAAGGAAGGTGTATCTGGCCAGTAGCTAGATACGTGGCCCATGTGAGCAGGCCCAAGATATCTGCAAAGGCTTCCCAGAGGAAACTCCTGGTAGAAATGTTCAAGCAAGCTGCACACTCTTCCTTTCACTTTCTATCCTTTCATTTATAATCTCTCTTATGTTCTTTCCTTTTACCTCCCCCCACCCCCGTATCTGCTGCAAGAGAACCCAGGGATTTTGGAGAAAGAGACACGGTGGCCACCAACCTTAAAAAACTGGCTTCTAGTGGCTCTGGGCCCAATGTGGGCTGGGATAAATTGCCCATCCGACTTTGAATATAACTATATCCAAACCATTTGTACACATGCTGTCTTAAACTACCTCATACTGATTCCATTCCTGCTTGGAAATTGTCATATTTCCATTTTAGTTGGATTTCTGGGTGCTCATCTGTTGCATCATTTGATCAGTAACCTTTGGTATAACCTTTCACTATATACATTGGGACAGGGAGAATAGGTGAGGGGGTAATGGACACTACCATGGGTGAAGGAATAATTTTTCTTGGTGTGCACTTTACTTTTCATTAGTAGAGGCTTCACATTTGTTTTCTGCTCAATTTAGATGAGCTTGTACTTGGTGATTGTACGCAATGGAAACAAAGAGACTCATTTAAAGATGGCCAGCAGCATATTTAGGTTCAGTGAAATGTGGGTTGTTTTGCCCTGCTTTGCATTTATGTTTCTTTTATGCAAACAAGAGTTTGTTTGTGAAATACAATTAATGGCTTTGATGCACAGGGAGCTTTCTTTCTGTGTGTGTGTGGGGGGCGGGGGACTGTTAGATTTCTAGATTCCCTTGCCCATGACCAGATTCTGAGCATGGAAATATCATGAGGATAACACGGTCCTAAATAGGATGAGGCAACTATCACTGTGACCTCGTGGCCCACGGGTTTCCACCAAAGGAGCCAGCAGAGGCTTCACCAATGGACACCCTCAGGTCCTCCTCCTTAACTGGAGCAGGGGAGCAGCAAGTTTGGTGGAATGGTGCCTTTACCATTTGTGGCGGGGAATGAACCATTTGCCAAATTTTAAACTATGGCCAAAGTTCCTTAGCTCTTTCTGATTAAATAGATTTTTTGTTGGTTCATAAGTCTTCCCACATTAACGTAACATTTTTGGTAACAATTGTTCACAGCAAATGGTTATTGCTGGAGACAGATTGAATTGTTAGATCTGTTGTGATATCTTTAGCTGTTATCAGAGCTCATGTCACTCACACAAAATACACAAAAAATAATAAAAAGTCTTTTGCAGAAAACAAGCTTTTTGTCAGCCTCTTGAGTCTACAGTTTGTTTCAGTTAGCCCCATTCAGCCATGTGCCTATTGTCTGCTGTCTTCACATTTTGCTTCAGCCCACAGCATCTGATGAATGTTTACAGTTTCATGGTTACCCTTGGCATTGTGGGAGCTGCCCACTAGTAACTTGTTTTATTTTACTGCTGGTGAAGAGGACACTGTTCGTTTCAACAGTGCTGAAAATGGGCAAGTCAGATGTGCATTTGTGGTTGGCAAGTCAGCACATTTGTCACAGGACTTACCATTAAAATGTGGTCTCTTGTCAACCAGAGATGGGTGTTCTGGCGCTCCAGAGGTCAGTGTTTATCATCCAGTCTCTATGCTGAGGAAGGCCAAACATATTATTAGAAATATAGATTGCTGTTTTGCATGCTCACATTATTTATTTGGGATACTTGGATATTTTATTTTGGTTTCGTTACAAAAAGCACTGTCTCTTTCAATGGGTGTAGCTTGGTCAGTATGATGGGGGGGGGGGTGAGCTTCAGATTTCCCAACAATTACACTGGCATATCTTGTTAACATAGATTATCTGAGAAGCAGAACAGGGGGGTGGGGGGGGTTAAGGACAGTGGAAAGGGAAAGCAGTGAGGATTGAAAGTGGTACTTAAAGCAATATATTTGGTAAACTAACCAACATTTTTAAGCACTTCAAAACAGAGAGGAGAGAGTGTGTGTGTTTTAGGCTGTGTGAATGTAAAAATCCTAGGTGAAATCTGACTGACACCCACCGTACCTGACTGAAAGCACCTGTTCCCAACTGTTTACTACAGAAAACATTTAGTAGCTGGGGGTGTAGCACCTCCCCTGAAGTTACGCCCCTGCCTATTTCAACTGTTACCCTACATCGTCACCTTTTGGTAAATTAGTGTACTAGCCGAAATATCAAGCTGCATTTATTGTTCCACACTGGGCTTAAATGAAATATACACAGACAAATGTGAATACAACATCAAACATTAAAATGTGCAAGTGGTCCCATTGCCAGTCTACAACTTCAAAGGTAAATATATTGATTTAATCACCAGCTCTTCTGTTAGCTTCCTGTTAACAACTGTACCAAATATATGGTAAGACAGAGACTCTTCCCACCTGACAAGTTTGCTGTTCCTTTACGGAGAAGCCCTATCCACTTTGGGCTGCAAATTTGAATACATTTGAGAAACATTTTGTCATCGGAGATAATACATCAGGACTGTCATGTGTCTCCAGGTGCATTTCCTTTGCTACTATGTCTGCTAGGCAATGACATTGTGGTACCAAGAACTTCAATACAACTCTGAAAAGTGTCCTGCTGATCTGTTTGTGCTTCTGTTTTCTGAGTAACTCGGCTGTTGTGACTTCAGAGGAGTTTATGTTTCTTTCGAGAATAAATTAAACGATTAGTAAACGTTGAAATAATTCCATTGGTGCTCAATTGTGGGTTTGAATTTTGCCCAATGCAAAAATAATATATAAAAAATGGCGAAGTGACATAGAGCCGAAAATGACAAGTTGGCTAAACTATAAGTAATGTGTGTTTGTGTGTGTGTACTGTTTCTGTGTGTTTGTAAGTGTGTTCATGTGAGAACTGCAAGAGTACATACTCATTCATATAGTGTCTTGCAATATTGTATGACAGAACCCTTTTGGCTCCTAACAGACTCCATAGAACTGTGACGTAAATGTCAGAGCGCAATGCCATGAAAGCTTGTTTTAGAATATTGAGTTCGCAGTTACACGTAGCAGAATAAAGATGTGGAATACTAAGCTCCGTGTTGCATAGTCATTGGTGGGTACCCATGCTGGGGAAAACGTTACAAATGGCGATGAGAAAGGATAAGTTACTCGAAGAACGACTGTGCTCTCCCAGAGAGTTTTCCGTGACTTAAGCAAACTGTTCGCGTGTACCACATGTGTCACTGTTGAAGAACAGAATTGATGCTTCATGCATGTACAGTCAAAGCACAACTCCGGCCTCTGTGAAGCAGGTGAAGACAGCAGAATCAGTGCAAAGAATCTTCACGTCGATGGTTGAGAACCTGTTGGTCAGGCCAGACATAAAGGTACTGCCCTACCATGCAAGATAACATTGTACATTATATGGAGCGATACTGCAAAATGCTGTTATGTATATATACAGGAAAAGTGTTTAAACAGAGAGAGACCCCTTGTCAGCTACCAAGGGAGTGGGGTACTACCAGTACAAAAACTAATTATCCCTTGATTTACTCAATCAACAAGAACACCCTATCATTAGTGGAATTCTTAATTCATATAAAGCACATAGAAATTGTTTTTGAGGGATCTCACTCAAAACCCTAACACACTCAAACAATAATACCACTATAACATGCAATACAAAAAGGGTCAATTTATTTCTTTAGTACATGTGAATATTATTAAAAACACAATTTATATAGTAAAACACCTAAAATACAACACAATGCATGAATTCAACATAATTAAAAACAATACAATTCATCAGATCAGGACATAACATAACATCTTATGACACTTTTACCACAGAGACCCCTAAAAAATAGGGAAAAGAACAATGATAGACAGTACACTTTGTCTTTTAACTCAACAATTCCTAGGAATAATTTTAGCAAGATTAGCCTGGATACATATACTCTATTTTGTATCTACAGGTCCAACTTGTCCTCGGGATAATATACAGAAATGCGTCGACGCGTTTCGATGGGTATCTGATTATTCCATCTTTATCAAGACAGTCATTATGTTCACTTTTCTTTGTGGTAAATTAGGTTGTTATACCCTGAATGAAAAGGAGTTGATATTTGCACTTATTCTTATATTTCTTTTGCAGGCTCGAAGAGTGGTCTGTTAGTAGATCCCCTTCTTAAACGGACGTGAATAATCACTGTTTCCCAACTGCCGTATATTCTTGAATGGTTCAATCCGGAACCCCAGGTTTCTAGTTCTGTGTCCAAAAAAACCCGCAAATCACGTTCAAGGTAGAGGGGCTTAAATACATCCACCTCCTCACCTGCTGATGCGCTTACGTGGCACTCTTATTGGCTCATGGATTCCCCGTCCTACTTCGCCCTTCTTGAAAGTGTAAAATGAGCCTGCAAAAGAAATATAAGACGCATTTCTGTACATTATCCCGAGGACAAGTTGGACCTGTAGATACAAAATAGAGTATATGTATCCAGGCTAATCTTGCTAAAATTATTCCTAGGGAATTGTTGAGTTAAAAGACAAAGTGTACTGTCTATCATTGTTCTTTTCCCTATTTTTTAGGGGTCTCTGTGGTAAAAGTGTCATAAGATGTTATGTTATGTCCTGATCTGATGAATTGTATTGTTTTTAATTATGTTGAATTCATGCATTGTGTTGTATTTTAGGTGTTTTACTATATAAATTGTGTTTTTAATAATATTCACATGTACTAAAGAAATAAATTGACCCTTTTTGTATTGCATGTTATAGTGGTATTATTGTTTGAGTGTGTTAGGGTTTTTGAGTGAGATCCCCTCAAAAACAATTTCTATGTGCTTTATATGAATTAAGAATTCCACTAATGATAGGGTGTTCTTGTTGATTGAGTAAATCAAGGGATAATTAGTTTTTTATATACAGGAAAAGTCAGGCCGACAGAATAAGTAAAAAAGAAGTATTTTATCACTGCACTTACCAGAGCCTCGATAAGCGGAGCTTTAAGACCTAAGTCCCAGGTGAGGAGACCCAAGAAGAAGCACAAGAGTTGTGCTCAGCGAGCTGTCTGATACCCGAAGTGGCCCACCACCAAAGCTCCATAGGTCTTCAACAAGTGAAGGGCTCTGATGGAGACCAAGGACGAGGTCACTGCTTTCCCGATGGTCCATGACAACTCTAAGGCTGGCCAATGACAAGGCCTCAGAAATAGAGCGAATGACGCAGGCTCAAATGGACAGCTGACTGGAGCAGAAAGAGCTCCACCCACAAGGTCAGCCACTCCCTTAACTAGTTACCATGCTTCTGCCTTCCTGAAACCACCACCACATTTCGATTCCGCCAAAAAGCAAAATATTGGCGATAGATGGACATCTTGGATAGAGACATTTGATGATTTTATTGATGCACTTATAGAAACTGATAAAAAGATTGTCAAGTATCTCTGGGTGGGTGATGGTTTGAAAGAAGTCATAAAGAAAATACTGCGAACTGATTAAGAAATTACATATTGTCAGAAGAAACGTGGAATCTCAAGTTCAATCCAGTACCAAACGTTGATTACGAAAGATACATTTTCACTCAAGAACACCAAAAAGTTGGTGAAACCATTGATGAATTTTTGGAGAGACTCGATACACTCATAAAACATTGTAAGTTTAATTAATTAAAGGATGAGGAAGCTATGCGATTTAGAGTTATTGATGGATGCTGGTAGACTTGGGATCTTTGGCATGGTTTCCCCAGACTTTTTGCTTCTACCTCCTGTATTTTTGATACTGTGCTGGATTTCGTTTTTGGTGGCTTAGATTCTTTGGGCACTTTGCCACTGCTGATCAGTGTCAAAGTGCAAGTGCTCCCTGCGTAAATTATTACAATTGGTTCTCCCTGATTGGCATATTTGATTTACTGGTAAGTCCATAGTAAAGTGCACTGAGGGTGCCAGGGCCTGTAAATCAAATGCTACTAGTGGGCCTGCAGCACTGATTGTGCCACCTACATGAGTAGTCCTGAAAAGGTATCTCAGACCTGCCACTGCAGTGTCTGCGCGCAGTTTTAAACAGCCATGTCAACCTGGCAAGTGCATCCACTTGCCAGGCCCTTACCTTCCCTTTTCTTACATGTAAGGCACTCCTATGGTAGGCCCAAGGTAGCCCCCTGGGCCGGGTACAGTGCATGTGAAACGTAGGACATGTACTGGTGTGTGTGACATGCCCTGATAGTGAAATACTGCCAATTTTATTTTTCACTATTGAAAGGCTATCTGTCCATAGGATTGAATGGGAAATACTTCGTAACATCTTACAAGTATAACTTCCCATTGGGACAAGATAGAGAAATAAAGTTTAGGCTCTCTGAACTCAGAATTTAATAACACATCTTTTAGTAAAGATGGTTTTTGAATTGTGTGTTTGAAAATGCCACTTTTATAAAGTAGGCATTTTCTTGTTTAACCATTCTGTGTGCCTCTACCTGTTTGTGGATTGACTGTCTGGTTTTGGAGTGAGAGGGGCTGGGGATGTGCATTCACTGTACACAGCCACTGGGGGGGGGGTATGAGGTGTGCCTGGGCCTTCCTGGATGACTCGGAGCTGAGCTGAATAGACCTTGTCTGAATTTAGAGTAGTGGGAGGAGTTTTCCTTGCACCTGAATAGGGTCTGTCTCCCTTGCACAATGCTGTCTCCACCCCCTGTGGTCATACTGCACCAGTGAGGACAGAACTCGTTTGGACTGGGCTCAGAGACCCTTGCACAAAGGGAACAAAGAGAAAATGGGGTATAAGTAGTAGACCTTAAACCGCAGAACTTTCGATTAATTCTGGACTCAAGAGGAACCTTTGCCAAGGAGAAGAGCTGAAAAGCTGTGAGGGGGAGTACTGTCCCTTTGCTGTGTGCTGTGTGGGATTGGCCTGTAGTTGCTGTTTCTGCTAAGGAAAGGACAAAGACTGGAACTTTGCTGTGATCCTGCTTGAAGAAGATCTCCAATGGCCTGTGTATGCTGGCCTCGTGTTCTGAAGTCTGAGGGACACAAAGACTTCACCCCCAGCTCCCCTGAACTCTGTTGCTGAGAGTTCTGACCTGCCAGTAGGTGCCTATTCCAGTTGTGGGCCTCTGGAGGTTGTCCCTGCTGCTTGGAACTGGAAGAAAAGAATAACTGAAGAAATCGACGCATCGCTCTTCTTGTGGCTGTTTTTCCGACGCAGCACCGCTGTGCGAGAAGAATCTCCATACATCGCCGTGCCACTGCAGAACCGACCAATTCATCTGCCTCAATATCAAGTGAAAGTGAGGAAGATGATTGCCCAATGTCGATGTTTACCTCAGAGAAACATGTGCATGTCGGACTGGCTGCATGTGAGGAAACATGTCAGTGAAAGAAAAGTCAACATGCCAAAACATCAAAGTCATACAAACATTGTCTGAAAATTGCATTGAAAATAATGAATGCCCGATACCTTTCATCATCAACAGTGGTGCATCAATAAACAAAATGACGTCCGGCACAGATAAGAGTGGTAGGGCAGTGGAGTGGGGCGGGGTGGGGCAGGTGGGTGTCAGGGAAGTCAACGTGCGATGGGATAAGTTAAATTAAATTAAAAAAAATAAAACCACTTACTTTGAGACAGTGAGCGCAAGGTAAGTGTTTTTATTTTTTTAAAGTTTAATTTAACTTATCCTGTCGTATGTTGACTTCCCGCGCTCCACCCAGCCCCACCCCTGAAGGAGCTGTACACATATGCGTTGGTATGCGTCAAGCAAACAAGGCTATTCAGCGAGAACGACATCCAGTTCCACACATTGCTGACTTGATGACGCAATTAAATGGTGCAAAGGTCTTCCCTCGACTTGATTTAAATAAAGGTTATTTTCAGTTGAAACTTGAAGAAGATTGCAGGTATATTGCAACCTTTTCTGCACATGTTGGTCTGTTTCGATATAAGAGACTCAGTTGTGGTGTGTCATTGGCTGCAGAACTTTTCCATGACTTCATTCAACATATCATACATCCTGTTGTGAATGCATTCAATTACAGAGATTACACATTGATTTTTGAAGCTACACAGAAGAAGCATGATAAAGCTCTTACTCAAGTATGTCATTTACTTACTGATGCAGGCCTTACTTTGAATGCTTCAACAAAAAAATCTCTTGGAGAAATCTCTTCATTCACCTCTTACATACTGCACTTCTTACAATCCATGCATTCCTTTACACCCGTCTTAAAAGGGGTCAACAAGACAATTCTTAACAATTATTTGTTATTATTAAACAGTATTAAATATTTCACACCATATAAAAAATTTACAATTGCATAAAATTCATCAATTTAAAAAAACAATCCAAGATCAAAAAAAAAAACAATATGGCACAATATATAGCAAATACACTGTAACAAGAAAGACAACACATAGGACATACACATTTGTCATTAAAAATTAGTTAATTTGAAGGAATCAATGGAATGATTAAGTTATCTAAGCCTTTTTCCACGCATAACACATCGTTCCTCAAATTTAACAGAGATGGGCTTCGACGCGTTTTGGTGGATTGACAAATTAGAACCACCTTCTTCAGGACAACAACAAATAATTGTTCCCTCCTTAAAAATATGCAGTGTTCGCCTCCTTCCTTCTGAGGTGAGACACTTTCAAAACTGACAAGGCTGATCTTAAAGACTTAGGATTAGGTTTTCGATCCTAATATAAAGCTCTTAAATTTCTAGCTGCCTCATCTGTTCGAAACCAATTATAGTGGATACAGATATGTATGGGCCACACAATGGTGTTCAGTGGGTGCACTTCTAGTCAATAGAATCCTAAAACACACTAATTCAGCGGATTGGTGGTTGTCATAACAATAATACATGCGATAGAGACTTCTTATGGTTCAAATCTCACCGGGGTCCTATATACTAGGCATCAGGGTCCAGATTTCAGAACGTGGTCAAAGAGGCTAAAAAGCCCTCCAATTCCCTCTGGTTGCCAGCACCTCCAACCCGTCTGTCGATGTTGGTATTTTTCTGCGTCTATGGTAGCTCGTCTCATGTCCTGGACCGATTCTGTGTAACCAGACTGACTTT
Organism: Calotriton arnoldi; assembly: GCA_963921515.1. Lineage (NCBI taxonomy): Eukaryota > Metazoa > Chordata > Amphibia > Caudata > Salamandridae > Calotriton > Calotriton arnoldi. The sequence goes on along the minus strand of CAWUFW010000650.1, from coordinate 1,690,049 downwards.
GAATTCAGACAAGTGTGAGTTTCACAAGACAAAGTAAAAGGCCTGTCAAATACTGATCCCTCACATGATGTTTCTATGATACATTCATTTCTGTGGCATGGCCAGTTACTGTTCAAGATACATGCAAGACTTTGCTACTATAAGTGTTCCCTTACAAGAGTTAATGAAGAAACATGTTTCATTCAAATGGTCACAAGAATGTGAGCGAAGTTTCAAGAAAATCAAACAAGCTATTGAAATTGCTGCTGAAATGGCCCACTTAAATCCTAAGCGCGGGCAAAGAAATCCGCTCCGCCAGCGGAGCCTGCGGAGATTTCCCTACTCCGCGCTCCGCTGAGAACGCGGAGTAGGGAAAGAAACTCCGACTCCACAGCGGAGCAGAGTTAGCCAGCCCCCCCGCTAAATTGGGCCCCCGCCTCCACCCCAGTTAAATTAAAATACTACTACACATAATTTAAAAAGAATAAAAGTCACTTACCTTATTGCGGCATCCCCGGGCTGCCCTCCTCCTCCTCGCCGTCCATCTAGCACGAACTGCGCACTCCCAGCAGGCCCCGACCCGAGAGGATGGGTGTCCCAGTGTGTCAAATATCTTCTGGAATTTGTAATAGTACGGATGCCCGCTGGTTGTATTCTGCACATGGATGGAATTTTTCATGGAAGGGCAAAGCAGCCCGCCTGGCATGACATTAATTTGTTTGAACAGCCAGGGTTTGTGGAGGAAACATTTATTTCCCTTGCGGTGCAACCTCGGAAATTGCAGTAATGACATACAAACCTGCCGTACATGGAATTGAATCCTTCAAAGGCACAAAGGATGTATTAATTTAATTGCATGCCCCGAAGGTAACATTTTGAAAATAACCAGCAAGTTTATAAGAACACCTTTTACGCAGACATAAACAGTGCATTATGGGCAATGTGGTTCCCTTGAATTAGGAACTAAAGAACAGTGACTAAAAGAAAGTGGATGCAAGTAAGATTAACTGTGAACTGATTGAACAGTGCACCAAGTTGTTAAAAAACTCACTGTCTTTGTTTAAAATCTTTGTAATATACCTTTTATTACACGTTTGTTCGTAAAATTGTAGGCACTTTACCATGGCGGTTGTCCTTCCTCAGTGTTGATGTATTATGTTTTAAATATCTAGCAAGTGACCACTCACATGAGAGCATATGATTAAGACTCGTTGGGAGTCGAAACGCGTTATGCTGTTTGCAGTTTGCTGTGCCAGGAATAAAAACCTGTTACTTATGGACTGGCTGGTGGGCCTGATTTCACGTCACTGAAAGGGCTTGGACGTGTTTTGCATTTGGAATATGTTGGGATTGACACTCCAAGCAGGCCGCCAACCGAGAGGATGGGCGTCCCAGTGTGTCAAATATCTTCTGGAATATTAATATATATATAAACAATGTATTTGTGGGGGAAGACCCCCGCCCCACATCCCCAAACTTACCTTAAATGCTTTGTAAAGGCATACATTGTAAACGCATATGCATTCTAGAAACATGCCTGGTAAAAAATGCGTGGTAAAGGTAGAACGTGGTAAAAACCACGTTGTAAAGGCTGTTTCCCCTTTCTCTCCCCCCACTGGTGGTATCACTATCTAGTATTGCTATGAACCTCCCAGTTACCTGAAAGTGCTCTACCAGACGGGTTGTAGAGCCGACTCTCTGCACCGCTGTGGCTCGGTGGTTGGCATACGATGGATGGGGGGTTGAACTTTGGGGAATCATGGAACCAAACTGGGATGAGGCCGGAACTGTCTGTGTTTGCCGATCTGGCAACCTACCTTCCCTTGAATCTGGTGGTTTTCTGCCTGATGGGCGGCCCCCTCGACTGATGGATTGGTGTAACCCAGTGCAAGAACAGCAGGGATGGCAGGCATCAGAGTGAGAACCTCTGTGCCTGTGTATGGTGCGGGAGGTGTGGACAACTTGCTTGCGGGTTCTGGAACAGGATTTTAGATTGGGGCCACCCAGAAGACAGCCCAAAGATCCAAAACTGCAGCTCTTCTAGCCTTCTTCTGCCCTATATACTTGGTCCGAATGTGTGTTCTCGTTTGTTCTATTATGTTGGTGCCAAAAGTTCCCCCCTCTGTCAAGGGGAATGCATGCGTCTTAGTGTGTGCGTGCAATTCACAGCAAAATTTATCTAGCTTTTTAGCCTGCGTCGGGAACCTAGTTTGCATGTGGTTTAATGGTGACTTCATGATGGGTTGGGAACTTTTTAAGGGACTAGTACACTTCTAACATCTCAAAGCTTTTTAGATATTCCTAAATTCTACTCTGATCATGGGGAAAATATATACAAGGGATTATGCCGGCAATGACTACTTTGCTACGAGCTCAGCTTAGACAAAAGATGCCTCAAACAAACCTAGCACATGACACAACACATATGATAAATAACAACCTGTAAGAATGTGCAATGGTTAATTCAAAACATTACCTGTAAGAAAGTGCAATGGTTAATTCAAAACATTATGAATTGTTTTTTAGCAGCGGAACAGCAAAATGATAACAAATTATGGGGCATATTAGCAAGGAAGTGGTGGAGAGAGGCGTTAGCCTTCTTGGCTTAACGCCTCTCTCCGCCACTTCGGAAACCCGAGGCTGCACCATATTATCAGGGATATGGTGCAGCCTCGCGTTTCCCCCTGCGATGGCGCTAAGTTTTACAACTTAGCGCCAACGCAGGCACCCTTGCACCAGAGTGCAAGGGTGTCTGCGAGCAGGGAGGTTTGTTTATGTACAGGAATGTGTCCCTTCCTGCATATAAACAAACCTAAAAGGCCAGTTTGTAACTTACGTGTGTGCTGCTTCATGCAGCACACATGTAAGTTACAAAATGGCATTTTTAAAAAGGTTTGTTTATGTACAGGAAGGACACCTTCCTGTACATAAACAAACCATGGCAATTTGCTTTTTCCATGTGTGCTGCACAAGGCAGCACACATGGAAAAATCAAAAAAGAGGAGAAATAAAAAATTTCTCCTCTTTTCGCCATCTTAAGACCAGGATTTTCCTGGTCTTAAGTTAGGCGCTGCCACCTATTATCGCCACCCTTGATAATAGGTGGCAGCGTCGAATTCAATGGGTGTTGAGGTGGAACGCCCACCGCAACACCCACTGCACGCCCCTTTCAAGCTAAATTTAGCGTGAAAGGGGCACTATTATCAAGGCTGCGTTAAGCCACTTAACGTGGCTTTAAGCCACAGTAAGTGGCTTAACGCTGCCTTGATAATAGGGAGCTGTCCCCATCGCCACCAAAAAGTCACAAAAAGTGACGTTGTGGTGGCGATAGGGGCTTGATAATATGCCCCTATGACTTTTTCATACGCACATAGAATCGTTAACTGGACATAACATTCAACATAGAACACACAACATCAAAAAAAATGCATCAATTTAAAACCATATTAGAAGTAGAAGCAAAGAAAAAAAAACAGCAGAGAGGAAAAAATTATGAATCTGTCCAAAAAATCTTACCCTGCTCCTAGCGCATGCCGCTCTATGACGAGGGGAGGCTCTGCCCGATACACCAGACTAAGTGAACCTGATAGTCTGTCAGTATCAGTTATGGGACAAAGATAGTAACAATTTATGTGGAGAAGAAGGAGCCACTCGAGAACTACAGGCTCTCCTTGGCCTAGCACAAGCTTCATATCTCAAAATGACCTGACCTACTGAGAACAGTGTCTTATAATTTAAAGGTCCAGGGATACATATTGCCCTTAGAAGACAGTACAATTGTTACTTGCCTGTATGTCCCACTTTTCAAAATTTATTAAACATCATCATGTACCACAGTTTTCAACAAGCTTATAAAATTAGAAAAATATACCACCACACAACCTTGTGAAAAAATGTGTGAAAGATTGGAAAGTACCTCACGTTAGTAACACCAAAAAGGGGGGCTGCTGGCATATATTTACCAGTATGCCCACACTATCATCACCGGTAACTTTCCAATTAGAAGAAAAGGTGATAGTAAAGAGATTCCTCCGAAATGAGAAATCAATGAAAAAATGAGTGATAAAGACAGCAATTTCAGTGCGAGAGTCACTGAGTGCCCACCAGGTCCCACAAACAACAAAAAGAGGAGATGCAATCCTCAGTTAAAAAGAGGTACCGCTTACTTGCGTAGGAGATTTATTCAATGCAGTAAGTGTCCTCACATAAAAACGGCATCTACTTGGCCATTCACAACAATATAGGCCAACATGTTTCGTTGCCTACTATTATTCCGGCAATTTCATCAGGGCTAATATGGGAACATGCAACACCTTGCTTGTTGATCACTGTGAGAAGTTGGCCTGGTATATGCTGTTCACTAGTTAAAGTGGACACCTTGCACCAGTACAATTTGACTCTTATGGTAGGTAGGTTTAAGACAACCTTTATAGAAAGCTATCCTAGTGGTAGCTGTGGAGAGCAGCCTTCAGGCTAAGTCTTGGAGGAATGTAAAGCAGCTTGTTTTACCACACAATCTCTTGAATCACCAAATGAAAAGACACCACACAGGTATATATATCAAATATATATGTATTTATTACTAATCAACTCTCTACTAATCTCTTGTGAGATTAGAAGACAGGAACATATGCATAAATCAACGTTTCACAATAAATTAAGCACAAATATGGCTGGGGCCCTAGGGGCGTACCAGACCATATACTAAAAAAGAGACTTAAGAACAACAACTTGCAAAGAGACAAGGCCCAGGGCATTCAGAAGTGCTGGGGCCTCACGAAACCACCCAAGGCAGGTAAGTAAAGGACCCACAGGGGACGCGTGCAGTGAGTGAACACAGGCGCGGATCGCCGTAGACTTCAATGGGGCAAGTCGCGGTTGGAAATTAAGAGTTTAAGGGCACTTCGGGAGTAGCTACAAGCAAGTCACTTACAGGGTAAGTAGTTCTAGGGCCAACACCCACAGGAGCACCATAGTTCTGGAGTTACCTCACCCAGGGAAGCCGGGTGCATAGGTGTCCTTTGGTGTCGGGTCGCGGCGTCGTTTTCAATGGGAGCCAATGAAGACTTGCTGCTTGTGAAGACAGGAGAAGTGTCCGGTGGAATCCAAGCCTGGATTCGGAAGAAGGAAGACCTGAAAGCAGAGGGGACAGTGTTCAAAGTCACTTGGCAGTGACCCGGGGCAAAGAAGATGAATGCCCACCGTCGTCGACAGATTCAGGTCATTCATGGGTGTCTTAACTCTACGGCCACGAGGTCCAGGAGGCGTCGAGGACAACCAAGAGCTGGATTCAGCGTTTTCCACAAAGTCTGCAGCTGACTGCGGTATCGGTGACCCGATTGGAGCCAACAAGCCTTGGTAACAGCAAGTCTTGTGGAAAAAACAAAAAGTCAATGGTGCAGACCAGCAAGGTCTGGGGAACTCACCCAGCAAGGGTAAGTCAGGGCAGGCCTGGAGCAACCAGGGGAGCCCTTTGGTTCTGTAGAAAAGTCTTCAGGGGACCCACAAGCCAGCTGGCAAGGGATCGTGAAGACACCTCAGGAGGATTCCTTCAACAGGGGTCCACGGTCACTCGGGATGGGGTAGGCCTCTGATCTTCAGAGGGATTCCTGCTAGAGGCTGGGACCACACGTGGTCCAAAGCACAGATTCGTAGAACGTCGTGAAGGGGTTGCACTTGACAATAGTGCACAGTACCCAGGGACTGCGGTTCCTCATCACTCGTGGGGTCCACTTGCCTCAGCTTTGCTGGGAGCTCACGATGGCCTTGGAGAAGTCAGGAAATCCTCATCTTGGGCTGCAGGGACCTCGGGCTCCGGCAGGAGCAGCGTAGTTTGCGACCGTTGTTTCAGTTTTTGGTGCCTGCCAAGCATGGGAGTCACTCCTTTACTCCAAGGGAGATTCTTCAGTCTTCCAGAGGTAGTGGAACGTCGAAGGTCCAGGATTCTTCTTCAGAGCGTCGACCAGGGGTATCTAGTTTGCAAGTTCAAGGGTTCCCTACCTTATACTAAAAAGGAAGGGAGGGACTAGCTCTAAGACCCCACCTATGGGAGGGTCAGGGGAGTGGGTGGCTACACCCACTTCCCTTTGTCCAGTTTCGCGCCAGAGCAGGGGCAGGTAGCCCCTGAGCCGGTTTGAACGGGTGTATGCACAGAGGAGCCTTCTGCTCCCCCAGTGCAGGACTTCAAAGCACTCTAGGAGTGCACCCACCCAGCCCCAATACACTAAACCCTGTCTGGGAGGTGGTCACACCTCCCTGGGACAGGATACCTATTGTTGGGCTTCCTCCACTGTGAGTTTCGGTCATCAGCAGGAGGGCAGCCCCGTGTCTGTGACTGGTGGCATCCATTTTGTGATGCCAGGGCTCTTCAGGATTCTACCGCGTTTCCACAGTAGGTACATGTCTATCCCTCTAGAAGGGTGGAATGATACCCCCGCCATCAGAACTGGCGGGGGGGTAGTATTCCAAGATGTTTGACACCAAACACGACATGTTTCTGTGCAGCCATCCCAAAGTTAGCATTTAACGCGGGGTTATAATGCGCTTAAGAGTATATGGTCAGGCTGCACTACAAACAGCATCAGAGAAGGGTCTCCGAATGCTGCAGAGGGGCTCTGCTCATGCAGGGGCACCCTCTCACATAGGAACCAAGCACTCTGCCTTCAGGATTGATAAGGCCTGCCATAGGAGTGACTTATAGGTTTATATGTGTGTATCTATGTAGTGATATAGGTAGCCTATATCACAGTAAGGGGTGCATGCACCACCTTACCCAGGCTGCAGTAGCAGACTTGTGGTGTCAGATTTAGTCTGCTTCCCAGGGGTGGCATAATACATGCTTCAGCCCCTGGTAGGCCTGTGAAGTACCTATGCCCTTGGCACCTAAGGTACCATATACTAGGGACTCATAAGGTACCACAGTAACCAATCACTAGTGCACCTAGAGTGCACTCCAAGTCGTTTAGAGAGAACAGAGAGGCTGGGGCCCTGATTGGCAGGGTCCCAGCCAGACTATAGCCAGAAACCAGTGTAAACATCAGAAAAAAAGTGTGGGCAACATAAGAGGCAGATCCTACTCTCCTACACAACCCCCCCAAACGCAGGGACACTAAACTAACCTTGACCAGTTGAGTCTTCGTGCTCTAAGTGGAAATACCTTGAGAGTCCATCTGCATTGGCATGTTGGGTCCCAGGCCTATGTTCCACTGTATAGTCCATCCCCTGTAGGGAAATGGACCACCTCAAAAGTTTTGGGTTTTCACCTTTCATCTGTTTAAGCCATAGGAGGGGCTAGTGGTCAGTCTGAACTATGAAGTGAGTGCCAAACAAGTATGGCCTCAGCTTCTTCAGGGCCCACACCACAGCAAAGGCCTCCTCTCTATAGCTGACCAACGTTTCTCTCTAGGGGTCAGCCTCCTGCTAATAAAAGCTACTGGCTGGTCTTGACCTTCATCATTCAGTTGAGACAGTACAGCTCCCACACCCAGCTCAGAAGCATCTGTTTGGACAATGAACTTTTTGGTGTAGTCTGGACTCTGTAAGATGGGGGCAGTGCACATGGCCTGCTTTAGGTCTTCAAATGCCTTCTGACAGCTAGCTGTCCACTGAACCTTTTTTGGCATTTTCTTTGAGGTCAGATCATTCAAGGGGGTCACTATAGATCCATATCCCTTCACAAACCTCCATAGGACCCAGTCAGGCCTAAGAAGGCTCTCACCTGTGTATGGGTGGTTGGAGCAACCCATTCCATTATAGTTTGGATTTTACTCTGTAAAGGCTGAACCTGGCCTCCACCCACAAGGTGGCCCAGGTATACAACCTGACTCTGCCCTATCTGGCACTTAGTGGCCTTGATAGTGAGGCCTGCTTTTGCAGAGCCTCCAAAACATTTCTGAGGTGGACCAGGTGATCCTGCCAGGAGGAACTAAAGACAGCAATATCATCTAGATAAGCTGAGCAATAAGTTTCCATCCCTGCCAGAACTTTGTTCACCAACCTCTGAAAAGTGGCAGGTGCATTTCTCAATCCAAAGGGCATCACCACAAAGTGGTAGTGCCCACCAGGGGTCGAAAATGCTGTTTTGGCTTTTGCATCATCAGCTAACCTGATCTGCCAGTAGCCAGCTGTTAGGTCAAATGTACTCAGATACTTGGCTGAGGCCAAAGTATTAATCAGCTCATCTGCCCTTGGTATGGGATAGGCATCAGTCCTGGTGACTGCATTGAGGCCTCTGTAGTCTACACAAAATCTCATTTCTTTCTTACCACCCTGGGTATGAGGCTTGGGTACTAGGACTACTGGGCTAGCCCAAGGGCTATCTGAAGGCTCAATCACACCTAACTCCAACATTTTCTGGACTTCAGTCCTGATACAGTCCCTGACATGGTCAGGTTGCCTGTAGATTTTACTCTTGACAGGCAGACTGTCCCCAGTGTCCACCTCATGGGTGCACCAGGTAGTCTGACTAGGGGTCAGGCTAAACATATGTCTGTACTGCTGCAGAACTTGTCTGCACTCAGTTTGCTGATGGTCAGTGAGGCTGCTTGCCAAAGCAACACCATCTACTGACCCATCATCAGGGTTCTGTGAGAGCAGGTCAGGGAGAGGGTCACTCTCCTCCTCCTGTTCCTCATCAGTTGCCATGAGCAAGCCCATGTCAGCTCTGTCAACATATGGCTTTAATCTATTGACATGGAGCACCCTCAGGGGCTCCTGGGAGTTCCAAGATTCACCAGGTAGGTGACTTCTCCCTTTTGCTCAACTATTGTATGGGGGCCACTCCATTTGTCTTGGAGGGCTGCTGGGGCCACAGGCTCCAACACCCACACCTTCTGTCCTGGCTGGTACACAGTCAGAACAGCCTTTTGGTCATGCCAAGCTTTTTGTAATTCTTGGCTGGCCTCCAGGTTTTTAGTTGCCTTTTTCATGTATTCGGCCATCCTGGAGAGGAGACCAAGTACATAGTCCATCACATCTTGTTTGGGGGGTTTGAGAGGTAACTCCCAGCCCTCTTTTACGAAACATAATGGACCTCTTACAGGATGCCCAAACAGAAGCTCAAATGGGCTGTAACCAACCCCCTTCTGTGGAACCTCTCTGTATGCAAACAACAGGCAGGGAAGAAGAAGGTCCCATTTCCGCCTAAGCTTCTCTGGGAGTCCTTTAATCATTCCCTTCAGGGTTTTGTTGAAACGTTCAACCAACCCATTGCATTGTGGGTGACAGGGGGTGGTGAACTTATAAGTTACACCACACTCCTTCCACATTGCTTTCAAATATCCTGACATGAAGTTTGTACCTCTGCCAGAGATGACCTCTTTTGGGAAACCCACTCTGGAGAAAACTCCAATGAGGGCTCTTGCCACCACAGGGGCTGTGGTGGTCCTCAGGGAATTGCCTCTGGGTACCTGGTGGCATGATCCACTACCACCAGGATAAATCTGTGCCCAGATGCAGTTTGAGGGTCAAGGGGACCAACAATGTCAATCCCTACCCTTTCAAAGGGTACCCCCACCACAGGTAGTGGTATCAGGGGGCCTTTGTGGTGCCACCTGCCTTGCCACTGGCTTGGCATGTGACACAGGAGCGACAAAACTCCTTTGTGTCCTCTGACATATGTGGCCAATGAAAATGTGGAACAAGCCTGTCCCAGGTCTTGTTTTGGCCCAAGTGACCTGCTAAAGGGATATCATGTGCTAGGGTCAAGAGGAACCCCTAAACTTCTGAGGTATTACCAACCTCCTGGTGGCTCCAGGGGCTGGATCTCTACCCTCAGAATATAGGAGTCCCTCATCCCAATAAACTTTATGGGACCCACTAGCACTCCCAGCAGCCTCAGCTGCAGTCTGCTGTCTGAGGGGTTCAAGAGAGGGGCAGCACTGTTGCTCCTTACTCAGATCTTCCCTAGAAGGGCCCCCTGCCCCCAAGAACTCAACCTGATCAGGCTCAAGTTCCTCTGGGGCAGTTCCTTCTTCAGGATCTGCTCCTCCTCCCTCAAGAGGGGAATCAATGATCTGAGACAGAGGGGAAGGCACTGCCTTAACCCTACTGCTCCTCTTCTTGGGAAGCATCTGGTCCATTGTTTCAGGATCCAGAGCTGGTTCAGTGTCATGCATTTTGGCCTGTGACCTGGTCACAGCAAATACCTTTGCAGGGATGCCCAACATCTCAGCATGAGTCCATAACTCTACTTCAGACCAGGCTGAAGTTTCTAGATCATTGTTCAATAGACATTCTACAGGGAGGTCTGCACTGACTACAACCTTCTTGAGGCCAGTTACCCCTCCCCAGGAGAAATTCACAACTGCCAGGCTATGGTTGGTCCTGACATTGCTTGCATTGGTCACCTGGTACATTTTGCCCAGGATGATCTGTCCAGGGTCCACAAGATCCTCTGCCACCATGGTGACACTAGCACCTGTGTCCCTAAATACCAAAGCCTGTTTGCCATTTATTACAGGCTGCTGTTTGTATTTTCCCAGATGACTGGGGCTCACTAGGAAGGACATGTCAATGTCTCCATCACAAATCAGCATTGCCTGAGTGGGTACTCTGACTAGGCCAGAGTCCACTTCAGAACCCAGGGTCAACCCTACTACACCCTTATTCTGAGTACCACCTCCACCAGTAGCTGAACTAGGGGGAACAGTTGCCTTAGGGGCAGGAGTGGTGGTGGTTTGGTCTTTGGACTTGTTACAATCAGAAGTCCAGTGCCCTTTCTGTTTACAGAATTTGCACCAGGGCTTCTTTTGGCCTTTTCCCTTGTTGGATTGTGACTCCCCACCAGACGCAGATTTTTGGGGCCCTTGTGAAGACTTCTGGTCTTTTGACTTATCCCCACTTTTCTCAGAGCCCTTAGAATCCTGCTTCTTTGTGTTACCCCCTTGGTTCTGGGTTTCCTGCCTCACCCTGGTTCTGACCCACTTGTCTGCCTTCTTTCCCAATTCTTGGGGAGAGGTCAGATCTGAGTCCACCAGGTATTGATGCAACAACTGGTTCTGGCAATTATTAAGGATCTGTTCCCTCATCATTAGATTATACAATCCCTTGAAATCAGTAACCCTACTGCCAACCAGCCAACCCTCCAGAGCCTTGGTTGCACAATCTACAAAGTCAGTCCAGTCCTGAGTCTGTGCCTTCTGGGTGTCTCTGAACTTCAACCTGTACTGCTCAGTGGTTAAGCCAAACCCATCTATCAGTGCACTCTTCAGGACTTCATAGTCATCAGCATCCTCTTCTCTAACAGTGAGGAGCTTGTCTCTACCTTTATCTGAAAAGGAGAGCCACAATATTGCTGCCCACTGCTTTTGGGGGACCTGTTGTACTCTACAGGCCCTTTCCATGGCAGTTACCCACTTATGGATATCATCCCCACTCTGGTAGGGAGGAACAACCTTGCTCAGGTTCCTATGGTCTGGAATATATTCTCTGCCTCTAGGGACACTGTTGCTGCCACCAGGGGTTCTAACCCCTCTTTTCTAGAGGCTCTCTGGAGCTCCAGGGCTTCCTTATCTAATGCCAACTGCTTGGTTTTGAGGGCAAACCTTGCTTCCTCATACTGCAGCAGTTTGTACATTCTGTCAGAGGAGGTCTCTCTTCTTGAGAAGTAGGAGTTCCTCTGGTAGACAGATTCTCTGCCAGAGTGATAGGAGTGTTCAGATTCCCTAGAAAGGGACCTAGGCCTCTCCTCCACTATGTCAGTTCTCTTACGGAGAATTCCTCTGTCCTGTTCAGACCCCTTGGGACCTGGCCATACAATCACAGAGTCTTGGTCATCCAGGTGTTCATCATCTGACCCAGACACTGTAATTGACTCACTCACTGATTCAGACCCATTAGCTCCTAGAGCTAATCTAAGATCATCTGCTGTCAGCAGATCTATCAGGTGTAGTGTGGAGGAACTCTGTCCTAGCTTCAGGTGCCTTGCAGCACACATGGCTCTCAAGTCAGAGAAAGCCATGTCCTTATACTGAGGCTGAGTGGATCCACTGGGTCCACCCTTTAAGGACATTCTAGTGTTGTGCAGTGTTGTACTACCTACACTAGTTTGTGGCCTACTGATACTAGCTTGAGCTGTAGAAAGGGTGTGCTATCCCTTGGCACACAGCTGTAAGTTCAGTAGAACTTATTGATAATAAGCTTGACTTTATATGTACCTTGAGTACCTATAGTGGTTTTCAGTTAGTAATTCAAATAGAGATTTTCTGGTAAAACAATAGCAAGCTGGAATCCCACACGCTGACACCAATGTGAGAAGTTGGCCTGGTATATGCTGTTCACTAGTTAAAGTGGACACCTTGCACCAGTACTATTTGACTCTTATGGTAGGTAGGTTTAAGACAACCTTTATAGAAAGCTATCCTAGTGGTAGCTGTGGAGAGCAGCCTTCAGGCTAAGTCTTGGAGGAATGTAAAGCAGCTTGTTTTACCACACAATCTCTTGAATCACCAAATGAAAAGACACCACACAGGTATATATATCAAATATATATGTATTTATTACTAAACAACTCTCTACTAATCTCTTGTGAGATTAGAAGACAGGAACATATGCATAAATCAACGTTTCACAATAAATTAAGCACAAATATGGCTGGGGCCCTAGGGGCGTACCAGACCATATACTAAAAAAGAGACTTAAGAACAACGACTTGCAAAGAGACAAGGCCCCGGGCCTTCAGAAGTGCTGGGGCCTCACGAAACCACCCAAGGCAGGTAAGTAAAGGACCCACGGGGGACGCGTGCAGTGAGTGAACACAGGCGCGGATTGCCGTAGACTTCAATGGGGCAAGTCACGGTTGGAAATTAAGAGTTTACGGGCACTTCGGGAGTAGCTACAAGCAAGTCACTTACAGGGTAAGTAGTTCTAGGGCCAACACCCACAGGAGCACCATAGTGCTGGAGTTACCTCACCCAGGGAAGCCGGGTGCATAGGTGTCCTTTGGTGTCGGGTCGCGGCGTCGTTTTCAATGGGAGCCAATAAAGACTTGCTGCTTGTGAAGACAGGAGAAGTGTCCGGTGGAATCCAAGCCTGGATTCGGAAGAAGGAAGACCTGAAAGCAGAGGTGACAGTGTTCAAAGTCACTTGGCAGTGACCCGGGGCAAGGAAGATGAATGCCCACCGTCGTCGACAGATTCAGGTCATTCATGGGTGTCTTGACTCTTTGGCCACGAGGTCCAGGAGGCGTCGAGGACAACCAGGAGCTGGATTCTGCGTGTCCCACAAAGTCTGCAGCTGACTGCGGTATCGGCGACCCGATTGGAGCCAACAAGCCTTGGTAGCAGCAAGTCTTGTGAAAAGAACAAAAAGTCAATGGTGCAGACCAGCAAAGTCTGGGGAACTCACCCAGCAACGGTAAGTCAGGGAAGACCTGGAGCAACCAGGGGAGCTCTTTGGTTCTGTAGAAAAGTCTTCAGGGGACCCACAAGCAGGCTGGCAAGGGATCGCAAAGATGCCTTGGGAGGATTCCTTCAACAGAGGCCCACGGTCACCCGAGACGGGGTAGGCCTCTGATGTTCGGAGAGATTCCTGCTAGAGGCTGGGACCACACGTGGTCCAAAGCACAGGTTCATAGAACGTCGTGAAGGGGTTGCACTTGACAATAGTGCACGGTACCCAGGGACTGCAGTTCCTCATCACTCGTGGGGTCCACTTGCCTTAGCTTTGCTGGGGGCTCACGATGGCCTTGGAAAAGTCAGGAAATCCATGTCTTGCACTGCAGGAACCTCGGGCTCCGCCGGGAGCGGTGTACTTTGCGACCATCATTTCAGTTTTTGGTGCCTGCCAAGCAGGGGAGTCACTCCTTGACTCCAAGGGAGATTCTTCAGTCTTCCAGAGGTAGTGGAACGATGAAGGTCCAGGATTCTTCTTCAGAGCGTCGTCCAGGGGTATCTAGTTTGCAAGTTCAAGGGTTCCCTACCTTATACTAAAAAGAAAGGGAGGGACTAGCTCTAAGACCCCACCTATGTGAGGGTCAGGGGAGTGGGTGGCTACACCCACTTCCCTTTGTCCAGTTTCGCGCCAGAGCAGGGGCAGGTAGCCCCTGAGCCGGTTTGAACGGGTGTATGCACAGAGGAGCCTTCTGCTCCCCCAGTGCAGGACTTCAAAGCACTCTAGGAGTGCACCCACCCAGCCCCAATACACTAAACCCTGTCTGGGAGGTGGTCACACCTCCCTGGGACAGGATACCTATTGTTGGGCTTCCTCCACTGCGAGTTTCTGTCATCAGCAGGAGGGCAGCCCTGTGTCTGTGACTGGTGGCATCCATTTTGTGATGCCAGGGCTCTTCAGGATTCTACCGCGTTTCCACAGTAGGTACATGTCTATCCCTCTAGAAGGGTGGAATGCTACCCCCTCCGCCAGAACTGGTGGGGGGTAGTATTCCAAGATGTTTGACACCAAACACAACATGTTTCTGTGCAGCCATCCCAAAGTTAGCATTTAACGCGGGGTTATAATGCGCTTAAGAGTATATGGTCAGGCTGCACTACAAACAGCATCAGAGAAGGGTCTCCGAATGCTGCAGAGGGGCTCTGCTCATGCAGGGGCACCCTCTCACATAGGAACCAAGCACTCTGCCTTCAGGATTGATAAGGCCTGCCATAGGAGTGACTTATAGGTTTATATGTGTGTATCTATGTAGTGATATAGGTTGCCTATATCACAGTAAGGGGTGCATGCACCACCTTACCCAGGCTGCAGTAGCAGACCTGTGGTGTCAGATTTAGTCTGCTTTCCAGGGGTGGCATAATACATGCTACAGCCCCTGGTAGGCCTGTGAAGTACCTATGCCCTTGGCACCTAAGGTACCATATACTAGGGACTCATAAGGTACCACAGTATCCAATCACTAGTGCACCTAGAGTGCACTCCAAGTCGTTTAGAGAGAACAGAGAGGCTGGGGCCCTGATTGGCAGGGTCCCAGCCAGACTATAGCCAGAAACCAGTGTAAACATCAGAAAAAAAGTGGGGGCAACATAAGAGGCAGATCCTACTCTCCTACAATCACTCATGCCAAGTGGCTGCTGAAGTCCTTCGTACCTGCACACCACCCTCAGGGACTGCGCGCTAAATAGTCGCGGTCCCTCTCGTAACTGCTTATGTCAGGTTCACTGCGTCCACGTGTCTGATTTCACTTGGTGCTCCGTCCCGCTCGTCTGATTTCACTTGGTGCTCCGTCCCGCTCGTCGAGGGGGACGGAGCACCATGTGAAATCAGACACTGCGGACGCGGTGAAACTGACATAAGCAGTTACGAGAGGGACCGCGACTATTTAGCGCGCAGTCCCTGAGGGTGGTGTGCAGGTACGAAGGACTTCAGCAGCCACTTGGCATGAGTGATCAAAAAGCAAGGTGTTGCATGGTCCCATATTAGCCCTGACGAAGTTGTCGTTATAATAGTAGGCAACGTAACATGTTGGCCTATATTGTTGTGAATGGCCAAGTAGATGCCGTTTTTATGTGAGGACACTTACTGCATTGAATAAATCTCCTACGCAAGTAAGTGGTACCACTTTTTAACTGAGGATTGCATCTCCTCTTTTTGTTGTTTGTGGGACCTGGTGGGCACTCAGTGACTCTCGCACTGAAATTGCCGTCTTTATCACTCATTTTTTCATTGATTTCTCAGTTCGGAGGAGTCTCTTTACTTTCACCTTTTCTTCTAATTGGAAAGTTACCGGTGATGATAGTGTGGGCATACTGGTAAATATATGCCAGCAGCCCCCCTTTTTGGTGTTACTAACATGAGGTACTTTCCAATCTTTCACACATTTTTTCACAATGTTGTGTGGTGGTATATTTTTCTAATTTTATAAGCTTGTTGAAAACTGTGATACATGATGATGTTTAATAAATTTTGAACAGTGGGACATACAGGCAAGTAACAATTGTACTGTCTTGTAAGGGCAATATGTATCCCTGGTCCTTTAAATTATAAGACACTGTTCTCAGTAGGTCAGATCTTTTTGAGATATATTGTTGAGTGGGGGGGGCGACCTGACTACTTACCCCTTGGTGCTCCTTTTTGTTGCTGAGCTAGCACAAGCTTCCCCTTACTCTTCAAGGTCCACATTTTTCTCTAAAATTTGAATTGCACCCTTTGCCACACCCAGGGGTCATGTATACCGGCTGTGTCAAGCCCAGTGGTTCAATTGAATAACACCTCTCACTTCTTTCAGATACTGCCAGTGTTAAGAAACCAATAGCATTAAGAAAACTCCTTTAGACTAAAAAATTAAGATCAAGATACTGACTCTATATCAGATCCAGAGCCTATGCGTACTGTCTGTGTCACACGCAGTGGTCCAAGTGGTGATTCCCCACCCCTGTATCACACACAGGGATCAAGCGTAACCCTCTGTGTTTCGCCCAGCGGTCCAAGTAGTCTCTGTATCACAACCAGAGACAAGCGTACCCTCTGTGTCATGCCCAGCGGTCCAAGCGACTAAACAACCCTCACCTTTACTAGCCTGCTGATTATTGAACAAAGGTGACCTCCGCAGGATCGCCTGCGAGGCCACCATGTTACTACTCAACTCAGACACACAAAATAGGCAATATGCCAGACTTCTGTTAGTGGCAGGGTGCTCAGGTTAGATTTTTATGCTTCTTCCTAGTTTGCCATACGCCAAATGCTGGGACTAAGGATCAGATGTACCCTTTTACCCAATGATGGCGGCTTCAGGATGGACCTCCGCCCCACTGATTATGCAGAACTTCCAATTAATTCAGGTTTCTGCTCATCACTCTTGGTGCGCAAATGTGAATCCGCATGAGCGACGTCCAGTTCCTTCGGCTGCAGTCGTACTTGAAGAACCAATCTCTCCTATCTGGCTCACCAAGATATTGTTCGAATGTGAATTTACCTTGAAAAAATAAAAAACAAGAGGCGTTTGGCAAAACAGGAACAGTTGGTTTAATTAAACGCAGCAGCCGGGAGAACATGCAACAGAGTTGGGGACTGTCTCCAAGTACATTGGTTTTGGCTGTCCTTTATACAGTTCGCAGAGTATCATAAAGCAATTTGTGCATTTTTTTAGAACAGGAATCTGGGCCTAATCACAGGGCCTTAAACTGGGTCATTTGATAAGAAGCGCAGGTGGATCTCGACCTTGGGTGGACACAATGTGGGGCCAGTGGGTATGTTTCCAAATGTCCGACATGGGGAGCATATGATCACTGCATGTAGTGTGCATGCGGGATTCTGATTGGCTGAGTGTTTCTAACTTTAGTGCTGCATCTGACTTTATGGTGTTTTGGGGATTCGTGCCCCTTCATCCAAACGTGTTTTATTGGGGCAATCTCCTAAAACCATTGTGGTGTCGCTGCCTAACTGTGGTATCGATCTTGGTTTTCCTGGTTGCGCTTTTGTCTAAGCGTTATGTGTCACCACACCTGTGATCTATCAGTTGCTTCAGGCCTAGGTCCAGGGCCTTCCTGACCCCATAATTTTGACTTGAGGTTGATGTGGAGGTCATATTAGGTGGTTTTATTTATTTATTTAAACAACTTGTAAAGCGCGCAAATACCCATAGGTGTCTCGGCGCTATGTGCTGCTGAAGGTATAGCTTTGAATGGAAAAAAAACGTATTACTTGAAAAGCCATGTTTTTATTTGTTTCCTGAATGACAGCAGAGTAGGGCTAGCCTTAATCTGCGAGGGAAGAGAGTTCCACAGTTTAGCAGTGGCTACTACAAAACTTCTGTCACCCCAATTGGTTCTCTTGGTTCTAGGGACGACAAGAAGATTGGCACCAGCTGAGCGAAGGGATCTGATGGGAATGTATACCTGAAATAACTTTTTCAAAAACTCCGGCCCTGTATTGTGAATGGTCTTCTAGGCAATAAAGAGAGCTTTAAATTTTGTTCTGCTTCTTATGGGCAGCCAGTGAAGCTGTCGCACCCCATTAGAGATGGTTTTGACAACAGCGATGCGAGTTCGTTGTTATACATACAAATATAATGGCATATTTCAACATCGTAGCTTTCTATATTAAAATTCCGTCCAGTGGTTCGGGCTGCAGGCGTGTCTAAAGAGTTTGTGCGAATTAACATGGGAAACGCACCTTTTTCACCCCCCACCCCTTTTTCTCTGCCCCCGCTTGACGGATCACCACAAAACTTTCCATGCACAACAAGATTCACTCAGGCACTTTTTGCGGGAAATTCCATGATGATTCATTAAACCACGCCAAAGATATAGGCAAGTCAAAAATGCTTTTCGTATGGAAACTAGGTTCTAACTATAACTACCTACTGGCGACTATCAGTAGGCAATACTTTTTTAAAAATTATAATATAGATAGATAGATAGATAGATAGATAGATAGATAGAACGAGTGGATACAGCTGTGTGGGAATAGATGACATTGCGTAAGATTAAGAGAACGCAAACATATTTGCACATTTCTAATGCAGGTGGCACTGAATCACCTAAACTTGTGCATAGTAGGTTTTTTTTGGGGCCTTTCTAATTCATAGGAGAAAATGTATGTGTTCAATTTAATGGGTTGACATAACCACTGCAGACTTCAGCTTGTGCTACCAAACCAATCTCAGTTTACAATATTTTCTGTGCATCTGCCCATTGGCGAACCGCAGGAGATTTACGACAAATGCTGCTTTTGAAAATATAGAGAAGCGTCATGGAGGAGCGCGTGCTGGAGCAGAGCACTTCTCGTCTATTAATTTGCAGCTGGGTTTCTGAGGCAGGGGTTCTCGTGCTCCTCAATGTGTGGCGCAGGCCCAGTCCTCTGGTTTTGCCTGAGTTGCCGGCCCCAGCTGTGCAGGCGAAATCTAAAAAATAAATGGAGACATTGCAACCCAGGGAGACTATTACATCCCTGTGGTGCTGAATCTCTCTCCTCAATGAGTTTCGCTCCTCCGGTTGCTCCAGGAAAGTCCCATCCTGCTTCATGGCGCACGTGCAGATAACGCTTCTGAAATACGGCCCTTTTTCCCAGAGGGACGCCTGCTCTCCCCTAAGCGTATAATAAAGTGCATCATAAATTCTTTTTAGTCTGTGCGTGAAGTTCTGCAGCGCCAATGCATGGCGCCAGAGGCCTTGCTGTGGCACCAAATAACCGAACGTAGAGAGCAGAAACAATAACTATCGACTACCAACGTAGGAAGAGACACGTTTAACTCGTGTACATTAATCTAATTGCATGTTTTGCGTTGTGTTGATTTTACTACTTCGGCTGGTCCGTACTTACCTCCATTCTGTCCTGCTGTATGTTTATCGGAATGGTGTAATTCTACACCGAATTCGATGGATGAGACAGTAGAAATTGTCTCCATTCTTTTTCCCCTCTTTCTAGCTTTTGCTTCTTGTCTGCAAGAGCCTTGCAAGATATTAATCACAGCTCAGCCTTCATCCAAACAAACCAGCACAGTGGGGGCCGGCAGCAGGATTCTCACTGAATCAGAAACGAAAGTGGGGAAAAGGGAGCAGCCCAGTTATATCTTGAGTATTATATGACCTTCGAACACAAAAAAAACAACAACAATAAAACGGATAACATTTCATTACAAGCATTGACAAAACTTGTAGTCTGGCTTATATTTTGATTTAAAGGCAGGGAATTGATTTCGCCCCTGATTATTTAATCAACTATACCTAATCCTTTCACATTTTCACAAATGTGATATAATCTTATTTATAGTTTTCTTCAAATCAAAATAAAATTACGATTAATGGTAGAACGAGGATCCAAAAGAAATATTGCAATACTATTTTGTAAACTTAAATATATACAAGTTTAGTTTTTAGGAGCACTATGGTGTGGAATGGAAGACTTGCAAAAGTCTCAGCCACTGGCAACTGTTTAAGGCTGCTTTTCAAGCCATCATTTTGCAGTCATTGTGCCACTCTAGATGGTGACCAGCCATATGCAACTCAGACTTAGTCCTGCCTCAGTAAGAACAGTCCAGTCCGTACTGCAGGATACGTCCTCTCTGAACGAGAACACAAGCATCCCTGGAGCAGCTTCGGTCTTGTTGGGTTTCATCAATAAGCTTCAGCTTGAATCCTGTTGCACAGCGAACATAGGACCCACGTCTGGGCATAATAACCATTGCTCACAGATATATTTGGGTTATTAGACATAAAACTCAAATTGATCTTCCAAGGAGACATTTAAGAAGTGTTTGGTATTTTAGCACAGAGAGAGCTGAGGTACTGCTTTGTGCCTTAGAGTTTAAGCTTCATTTGCATGGAGGATTATGGACATAAACCACCCTCTTCTTATCCCACTACCACTCACACCAGGGAACACAAGGTTATATTAAACAAGCATAGTAATAA
Organism: Calotriton arnoldi; assembly: GCA_963921515.1. Lineage (NCBI taxonomy): Eukaryota > Metazoa > Chordata > Amphibia > Caudata > Salamandridae > Calotriton > Calotriton arnoldi. Next base: position 1,669,767 of record CAWUFW010000650.1, on the reverse strand, counting down.
AACCCACTTTAAATAAATCCTTCCTGGTAGTGTATATGTGTGTTGTGTTTCATAGGGAAAGTACCAGGCAGCAATGTCGTACAGAGAAATTGTCTAAAATGTCTAATGGCTCTGAGGAGTATAACAAATAGTCCTGTTTACTTTTACACATTTATGCTTTAGCAGAGGGGGGTCTGCTCTGTTCAAATGTATTTAAAAAGCGTGCCTATCCTTCTCCCAATGTTTGTGACACATAGACAGATCTACTCACCTCTCTACCATTGCCTGTGCAACAGGGCACCTCCTATCTACTGACCAGCCCACCCAGCGTGTCAGTATTTGTGAGATCAGACGTCCCCCTGCACTGCAATGTCTGTATATCAGAGACAAAACAATTTTTCAAAGTGTCTATGTCTGAAGCCAGAGATAGGATGCCATCCTGCCAGTTACAATCAGTTAAAGAGAGGCAACACCATGCTATTACACTGCTGGTGTTTATGTATGAAAGACAAGGCCAACCAGAATCAGTGAAATCGTTTCCACTGCATGTCAGTGAGGAGGCTGAGACATTACCCAACCCCACTGTCAATGAATCAGATGTCGAACTGTTGTCAATCTGTCAATTTCAGTGAAACAGAACACCACTAGTGCCTAGCAAACAGAGATAAAGCCATCTGCTCATCTGTCGTTAGCAAAACAGGGACTTTCACCTGACAGGCAGTGAAATGGAGTTAGGACCATTCTATCACACCAGTAGTGGCGAAGAGACAGAGCTGCCAATCCTTATATAAATATCAGTGAAAGAGAGACAGAAACTTTTCCCTGACTGTCAGTGTCTTTGTCTATATCCTTATCCATGGTAAATAAACCATTTCCCTGTCTGAATCGGGCAGTGCCATGTCATCAAAACAGAGACAGCTATTCTACTGCTAGAGTGTGTGGTCTCAGGCCTTTCACCCAGAAACCTAGCCAACATAGAGTTTCCTAAGGAATGTAACTCAGAGATGCCATTGTAATTTGCTTGGTATTCCAAAACAAGCAACTCTTTCCAAAAGGAGGCATTCAATCACTATTCACATCATTTTGTGAGCTGGTAGTTCAGCACATGTGTGTGTTCATACGTTGCCTAGGTGGGTATACAATAATTCTCAGCTTTGTTAACTGTGTCCTCAGATCTAAAGAGGACATCAAATGTCACTATGTTGGGCACTCTTTGGATAAGTCAGGAATTTCCCAGTCATCATTTACAAGAAACTTTCTGTGTGAACTGCAGCAAGAAAGGTGACACAACAATAAATGGATGAACAAAGAAAAGAAAGAGGAAACAAATTAAAAGGATAATAGGAGGAGGATCAAGTTTAACCACTGCAAAAAGTACAATAATTTACCAATAATATAACACACAAACATGGAAAAAAGAAACAAAAAAACAACAAATAGACAAAAAAAGGAAAGCGTGTAAGGAAGAGAAATAACCAGAGAGTCCTGCAGGTGGAGGAGGAAGAACTGGGGTTATCTGAGAAAGGAGAGTAACAGGTGATGTGAATTGTAGCTCCTTTCCCAGTCTGGGTACTCGCCAATGACTATGCCACACTTGGAGTTTAGTATTACACGTCTTTATTCTGCTGCATGTAACTGTGAACTCAACATTCTAAATCGAGCTTTCATGGCATTGTGCTCTGACACCTACATCACAGCTCTATGGAGTCCGTTAGGAGCCAAAAGGGTTCCATCATAAAATATCGTAAGACACTACATCTCCCACTCTGTTGTTATGTGGTCACCTTATAGGCCTGGGTAGAAATACCACCATTTTACATGCTCACATTGTTAAGTTGTCTTCTTTCTTAAACACAACACATTATCAACTACCTTGAACATTCTGTACAAAGGCTAAGTTAGCTACATAAAATATTGTTATTTGTTTTACCCGTTCTGCAACAGAGCTATCACAATAGCAAAAACAATAGCGGCCTGACTGGGACTTCAGCATGGTAAGATGAATGATGTTTATTATATAAACAACATCACTTCCTTGTTTAGACAGAGGAGCGTTTTGCTGGCACTGAGAGGTCGACCCATGCTGGAATTCCAGCCCAGCTGATTCCTGTTTACCTCATGCGAGGGATTCAGCCCAGCTTTCCACCAAGATGGGCAGCCTTATGACACTTACCTACAGGTAATGGGCAGTTAGATCACCCTACAGGGATATGGGAGATTCACCCCACCCTGGGCACACTAGGTTAGGAAGCACTAGGTAGGAGTACAATATTATACAGTACATGTATGCAAGCATATATTCTTTGTAATCAGCAAAATGGTTGAACTGTTTATCTTCTTCACCATTCGCTTTATGCTAATAATATTATTCTGTTTCCTTCTACTGATTATTGTACATATTTTACTCAAGAATCACAATGCTTCAACAAAAATTGAAACTACATGTTGTGTATTTCTTGTGTATCTCTTTGGGTATGCATGAGTAACCAAACAAAAAGGTTCTAGATCTGTTACCACAATTTCCTTGGGGAGTCAGGGTTGTCCTGTTCTGAGGTTGCACAATCCATTTGTTACCTTGTGAGGTTAGGGGTACAGATGGTGCACTGTGAGCTAGTAGGACTAAGGCAAACATATCCAGATGGTGTGCGTGGAGTCAGTCTCGCACAGTTCTGATGTTTGTGTTGTCTAACCAACACACAGTTTTCACTGAGAAAGTATAAGCCGTTAAATAATATATATTTTTTTTTAATCAATCAGCATAGATATACAATTACATCTCTTGAATCAACCTACATTGGCGCTTTAATCATTCGACCTGATCTGGTTACTTGAAGCTGGGAACTGTCATCTTCATTGTCTGAGATTTTCAAAGACGATGAAGAAGTAACAGCAGTCACTGAGTTTTCAGTTTCAGTCTTTCCTTCACCATCTCGATCAAAAGACCAATGACTCAAATGCCGAAAGTGAGAAGAGTCTCTGGTAACAGACTTTCCAGGGTGGTGAGCAGTCACCATATGGCCCTTTGTGGACACAATGTGGAAAGGTTCAGCATCATATGGAGCATCAGATTTCCTCCTTCACATTGATTGGGTGATCACTCGATCTCCTGTATTAAACTCAATGTTCTTTGCATGTAGACTTTTGCTTGTGGCTGAGTGAGGTGTTGAACGATAGGCAAGTAAGTTGGAATTCAATACAGTTTTTAAACTGAGCCTTTCAAGAATTGCACGCTGTATGGCTTTCTTTAGCATACTCATAAAACGTTGAATGAGTCAGTTGGCCTTCAGCCACAAAGGTGTACTATTTTGCTGCTTTATGCTCAGATGCTCCAGAAAATCTTTGAATTCTCAACTGTTGAACGGCGGGCCACTATCAGATTTCAAAATGGCTGGAACGCCCCATGTTGCAAAGATGCCAACTAGTCTCTCAATGACACGCTCACGAGTTGTGGATGAGAGATTATCTATTAATAGAAAACGTGAGTACTCATCCACAATTACTATCAGATGATGTCCATTATCGAGTGGACCAATGAAATTGATGGCTATTCTCTCCCATGCATGCTTAGGGAGTTCTGACATGGCAAGAGCATATTGAAAAATGCTTGTAGACAAGCAGTTGCATAGATGCCAGGCCTTGAGTTCCTTTTCAACCCTCTCATCTAAATATGGAAACCAAACTCAGTCTGAGAGATCTTTTGGTGGCAACAATACCATGATGCCCTTTGTGAGCCAATTCAATTATTTTATGTCTCAATCTTTCTAGAATTAGGATTCTAGACCCTCGCAGTATACCTCCTTTCTGAGTTATAGACAGTTCATCCTTAATATTTTTGTACTTTTGGTCTTCACCATCACTGGTGAGAGGTCGAGTGTGTTGGTGCCATGACTGATGTGTAATTATATCTTTCAACTTCAGCATGTCACTATCATGGCAGTGATGATCTGGATTAATGATATGGCAGCTTTTACAATGAAATTAATGTAGGTTTCAGCCATCTTGGATGGAGTACCCTGACCTTGTATAGGCTTTCTGGAAAAGTAGTCAGCAGGGTTTTGATCCTTCCCTGGATGATATACAATGGTATAATCATACTCTTGTAATCGTAGTCCCCACCGCTCAATACGAGGAGGCAACTTGGCTTTTTGATTGCCAATGATAGTCAGGAAAGCTTGATGATCACTCACCAGCATAAAAGGCTTTCCGCACAGGAATACATGGAAATATTCACAAGCCCATACCACGGCCAAACCTTCCTTCTCAGGTTTTGAGTAAGCACGTTCTGTCTGGGACAAACCTCTACTTGCATATGCCACAATATGCCTTCGAGCTTGGGGGTGTGTGCGAGGATAGCACCTAACCCAACTGGGCTAGTGTCAACAACAACCCCTGTATGAAGCTTTGTATTTAATAACCCAGGGTGGAGCTTGCGGAGTGCAGCTACGCGGAGTTCCACGGAGTTGGGGGAAACTCTGTGGAACTCCGCTCTGCCACCCGCCTCCACCCCGCCTAAATTTGTAGCAACATTTGTGCTCACTGATGGTACTGCATCATCATTTAATAACTCACTCACATGCGATGTTCTGTTCCTGCTCCTCTCTGCCATATTGGGGGAGGAAGGATGAGGATGTAAATAATAAGTTCCCTGTTAATGCAGCTGTGATGTGCTCTGTTCAATTAATATGATCGGTGAAAATGCACTCTCCTCTGTAGTTCTCAAAACACTGTTGGCAGTGTCAGAGAGTCGAAGAAATGCTCGTGGTCACTGTTTATGAGTTTTTTTCGAGTATTCGTTTGGAAATGCCCGAGGGACAGGTATTAACACAGGCAGTAACTGATTACTTGCCGCTCAGTGTTTAGTCTACTCAGGTTGAATAACGATGCTCGCTAGACTCACATAAACGTGAACAAGTGCTTCTGTGGTACCGCTGGAGGGAATAGAAACCTGACGGAGTTCTCATCTATTTCACAATTATTCTTTCCCTCGGCACGGTGCAATCAAGGCGGCTTTCTAATCCACGTATGTCAGCCGCAAGCTGCCGCACTTGCTCCCCCCCCAGCGATCGGGCTGCTGCTCACAGACCTCCCCCGCCTTTGTACTCACCGCCTAGATTGCCACCAGCCGTCGTGCGCCAATTCCAGCTTCAGCAAACTCACAACAAGCAGAGGTGTCGGCAAGTTACGTCTCAAAACTTCAATGGCTGTGAGTTTCACAGCCGCTTCGCCTCACTCCTCGAGTGCTCGTGGTGAGCAGCATAGCCGCTGCATCCATAAATCCCGATTAACTCTTCGCTGATCCTTCTCCTCCGGCGAGAATACACGGCACCACAACAGAGGTAAAATTTTCAAGATTATTTATTTAGTACACCCAAGTGCAAAAAACAGGTTTAAAAAGGACGGTCTATGCTTTTCGGCTCCACAGCCTTCTACTGGACCATAGAGTCCCACCGTCTAGAACGTCTTCTTAAAGTGCACAACTGCTCAATTCTTTTTACTTTTTACTGCTCTCAAGCAGCTAGACTGTGCATCCCCATATACAGATCATGGCAATCTAAGTCACCATTTTACAACTTATGTTTTCTTGTTATTTTGAAAACAGTGCAAAAAAATCTAGAAAAAGTGCAAAATGTAACCTTGATCATATGTATTTGTATGTAAACATTTTTACAATAATTTTATAAGTTTTTAATCATTTTTATGTGTGCTGTTTCTCATCACTGTAAAGTACATTGTATTAAATACCCTCGATGGACATAAAGTGCACGTGCAGGTGTTATATTTAACAATTCCAATTCACAGCCACAATTACGTGTTCAATAAAAAAGAACATGAAATCAGTAATAAGGTCCCAAAATTTTGATATAGTGAGATTGACCAGAAAGAATAAAAGATTGATGATTGACAATATATAAGGGAATGTAGTACAAAACGGGTTAATATTAAAGTGACTGGTGCGAATATATATAATGGGTTAAAAAAAATATATATATATTTTTTATCACCAATTGCCCTGAAGCTTCCAGGACGCACTCGGCTGCAGATCAACCATCCGGCTTTCAAGGATATCAAACGTCTCAACATCAAGGTAAGTATTGGTGCCTTGCCTGACGCGTTTCAGGGCCTTCTGCCCCTTACTCATAGGCTGCTGCTTGAAAGTGAAGTCGGATTTGCTCTTTTATTCAATTTACTTTGCACGCTTTTGATTGGTTCTTAACCCAAAGTGGGCTGCACAGTTCGTAAATACTTATAATGCATGCTGGGAATTGTATTCCACCAAGAGCCTTTCAATTATATCACTTAGTGTGTTCCGCTTACACTCACATATTTAAAAGCATAAGTACTGTCCTTAGTAGGGTCCATGATGCTGTGACATGTACTTTAAATCCGACCTGCTGCCCTGGACAAGGATTGAAATAGTTTCATTCCCCAGCCTCTTCTTTCCATATTTATATATATAGCCTACTGGTAGGTAGTTATAGTTAGGACCAAAGTTTCCATAGGAAAATTGTTTTTTGTTTTGCCAATAACTTTGGTGCCGCTTGACGAATCTTCACGACATTTTCAAAAAACTTCCTGTTATTGGTTCAGCTCCTGTGTTGAAAGTTTCAGGATGTTCTACAAAGCAGGAGCAGAGAAAAACAGTGTAAAAAACGTGTTTTCCCCTTGTTATGTCTACGAGGATTTTTCATTTTTTGAACACGACTACTGCCCGAACCGCTGAACGGAATTACACCACATTTTGCAGAAGGCTAGATGTTGGTCCATAAAGTGTGCTTTTTGTAATCTGGTGTAAATCCATTCAGTAGTTTCAGAGATATTTAAGTTTAGAAAATATAGATAGCTGGGAGCCCAAAAACCTACTGACATTTGATTGGCTGCCAACACTTTAACCAGAAAGTGTTGGCAGCCATCTTGGGATTTGGCTTGAAGCTGAGTCCCACAAAAAAAGTTACAAATAAAGAAAAGGGGGCAGGCTAGGAATACCCTGACCCCCCCAGACATGGCGGGAGAGGTCCCACAGGGACTAGATCTGCAAATTCTGCCAAAAATAAAATAAAAAAAGGAAGAGCAGGCTCCCGCGCTTTGTTATTAATTGGCCCCCGGGTAGGCCAGGTACCGGGAGAATTGTGTAAATAAAGGAGGGGGTGCACAAGGCTTCTTTACTAATTAATGTGGGGGAGGCCCATATGGCCTCCCTTGCTGCCCCAGGGACTGCAAACTTCCTGGGGCTTCTTAAATTTCAGTAAGGGGGTCCTCTCAGACCCCTCCAGCCCTGGGGACCACCATCTCCCTGGGGCTTTTCTTAATAAAATGCTAGGAGTGCGTGGATCCCCCCCGCAGCCCCACAGGCCATCATCTTCCCAAGGCTTTAATTTTGAATAAAGGCGGGTGAGCCACACCTACCCACTGCAGCCCAGGAGACTGCCACCTCCCTGGGGCTTTTGCAAATTTGAATGCTGAGGGCCCGTGTTGCCCCACCTCAGCCCCATGGACTACCAGCTCCCCATGGCAAATGAAAAAGGCCAATAATAGCCCTTGCTACCGCCAACCCCCAAGGCTGCCTCCTGCAGTGTCCCGCTCAGCCCCCCTCCCTGAAATAATAAAAAGAGGCCGAGCCATGGAGGATGGGTGTCCCCCGGGGCCGGAATCAGCACAAAGAGGCGGGCCTCTCAGCCTCCCCCCCTGTTTTAAAAAAAAAAGTAAAGAAGAGCCCAGGCCCCGAGGGATGGGGTCTCTGGAGCTGAAATCGTTCCCAGGGGGGCCCCCTTCTCTTAAATAAAAAAAAGTCCAGACCCCGCCCCATTTCTGCACCACTCTGCAAGCGCACCTCTTGGCGCTCTGCTGATTCAGGGATGAAGTCCCTTTGTCTCCATGCCCTCCTGTTACCTCCAGTAAGTCCCACAGAGCAGGATTGCTGAGAGGTCTTTAGAGGCCACACCCCTTTCTCCACCACTCTGTAAATGCACCTCCTGGCACACTGCTGGTTGGGGGATGAAGACCCCTTAACTCTGGAGGGTCCTTGGGGGCTAACAAGCCCTCCTGTTACCTTCAGTAAGTTTCACACAGTGGGATTGCTGAGAGGTCTTCAGAGGCCACGCCTCCCTTCTCCACCACTCTCCAAATTCGCTACAGGGCGCACTCGTTGGGAGATGAAGTTCCCTTGCCTCTTGAGGGTACTTGGGGCCAAAAACCACTCCTGTCACCTCCAATAAGTCCCATACAGTGGGATTGCTGAAAGGTGGTCTGAGGCCATGCCCCCTTTTCCCACCACTCTGCCAACGCACCTTCTGGTGCACTACTAGTTGGAGGATGAAGTCCCCTTGAATGCTGAAGGACCTTGGTGGCCAGCTACCTCTCCTGTTACCTCCGTTAAGTCCTACAATGCGGGATTGCTGAGAAGTCTTCGGAGGACACGCCCCCTTTTTCCACCACTCCTCAAGTGTGCCTCCTGGCACACTGCTGGTTGGGGGATGAAGTCCCGTTGGCTGCTGATGGTCTTTCAGGGCCAACTACCCCTCCTGTTACCTCCAGTAATTCCCACACAGCGGAATTGCTGAGAGGTTGTCAGAGGCCATATCCCCTTTTACCACCACTGCAAGTGCACCTCCTGGAGCACTGCTGGTTGGGGGATGAAGTCCCCTTGGATGCTGAGGGTCCTTGGGAGCCAGGAACCCCTTCTGTTACCTCAGGTAAGTCCCAGACTGTGGGATTGCTGAGAGCTACTCAAAGACCTGCCCCCTTTCTCCACCACAGTGCTAACATGACTTCTAGTTAAAAAACATGGAAATTCACTGAAAAAAATGAAAGTTATAAGGACATTAAAGTTAGGAATTAGCACTGAATCAACTTATAGTTCTGAAATTACATTTTTTTTAAACTTAGACATTTATTGAAAAAACCAAAGGTTACAGGGACGTTATAGTTAGGCTCAGGCTTCACTCATACAAAACCAGTGAAACTCAGCAGTTATAGTTAGCTGAGTTAACTATAACTCGCATACCCACAATACACTGCTTATGACCTCACATATTCCATTACTCATGACATGGTCAGTGACATCACTGATTACATCACTGATGACAACTTCAATGACATCACTCATGAAATCACTGATGACATCATCCACAGAATCATTGAAGCACCCTCTCACACCCCATAGAAACGTTCATATACCCACTCCCACACAACCGTTCACAATCCCATTCACAGACCCATTCCAGTAATTACACACCCACTCAGTGATTTGTAGATCTACACACACATCCACTCACTCACTCATACAGCCACTCATACACCCACTTACTCTCTAATGCAGCCACTGATATATATCCACTCATATACCCTTAAGGCCACTCACACACTGTCAGTCACTCATAGAACTACTCACATACCTAGTCACTCACCCATACAGTCAATCACACAGCCACTTAACCGTACAGATACAGACTAACCCTGGGCGGCAAATTCCGTTCCGCTCGCGGAACTTGCGAAATTTCGGCATTTCCGCGTTCCGCGCAGAACGCGGAAATGTCGAAACTTTTGCGATCCGCGAGCGGAACGGAATTCGGGTATAAATAAAGCAGGTGCCCGAGTTGAAGCTCAAATTCTGTGAGCGAGGTTGTGGCTAAGCAGATGTGCCTTCTCTCCATTTCTACCCTGAAAAGTTAGCTGTAATCCTTGATGGAGGTCTTTGCATCCTTGATTTTCTCGAGCGCAATCCTCGTGTAGTTCCTGTGTTACCAGGAGGTTCCTTCTCCTCGTCTGCCGCTGAGATCCTGCTCTGACCCTTTATAAACAAGAGGCATGTGAACGGGCCTAGAAGCCCCGCCCCACATACACTAGCGGTATGCAACATCTACCCGCCCTTTGCCCAGAATGAAGGACAGCTTAATCGAAGGACCCCGGTGATTTTCTCGAGTGCAATCCTCGTGTAGAATTCGTGAGCGTGGTTAAGCAGATGTGCCTTCTCTCCATTTCCACCCTGTAAAGTTAGCTGTAATCCTTGATGGAGGTCTTTGCATCCTTGATTTTCTCGAGCGCAATCCTCGTGTAGTTCCCGTGACCAGGAGGTTCCTTCTCCTCGTCTGCCGCTGAGATCCTGCTCTGACCCTTTATAAACAAGAGGCATGTGAACAGGCCTAGAAGCCCCGCCCGTTTGGCCCCGCCCCACATACACTAGCGTTATGCAACGTCTTCCCTCCCTTTCCCCACTATGATGGACAGCTTAATCAAAGGACCCCGGTGCTTTCGGCACGGTGGCAAAGTTACAGACACACAGGTCACTGGGGAAAATTCTTCAGGTCCTTTACGCAGCTGTAGTGTAGGAAAGGCACTATACATTTACCCAACGAGGTAGCACTTACTGATTAGCCAGTAGAAAGTACTCCAGCTGAGTAGAGGTATTGCACAAAACGGGGGCATCTTCTTGGATAAATATGCAGGGTAGGTGTGCAGAATTCGTGAGCGTGGTTAAGCAGATGTGCCTTTTCTCCATTTCCAACGTGAAAAGTTAGCTGTAATCCTTAATGGAGGTCTTTGCATCCTTGATTTTCTCGAGCGCAATCCTCGTGTAGTTCCCGTGACCAGGAGGTTCCTTCTCCTCGTCTGCCGCTGAGATCCTGCTCTGACCCTTTATAAACAAGAGGCATGTGAACGGGCCTAGAAGCCCCGCCCGTTTGGCCTCGCCCCACATACACTAGCGGTATGCAACGTCTTCTCTCCTTTCCCCACTATGATGGACAGCTTAATCAAAGGACCCCGGTGCTTTCGAGCGCGGTGGCAAAGTTACAGACACACAGGTCACTGGGGAAAATTCTTCAGGTCCTTTACGCAGCTGTAGTGTAGGAAAGGAAAGGCACTATACATTTACCCAACGAGGTAGCACTTACTGATTAGCCAGTAGAAAGTACTCCAGCTGAGTAGAGGTATTGCACAAAACGGAGGCATCTTCTTGGATAAATATGCAGGGTAGGTGTGCAGAATTCGTGAGTGTGGTTAAGCAGATGTGCCTTCTCTCCATTTCCAACGTGAAAAGTTAGCTGTAATCCTTGATGGAGGTCTTTGCATCCTTGATTTTCTCGAGCACAATTCTCGTGTAGAATTCGTGAGCGTGATTAAGCAGATGTGCCTTCTCTCCATTGCCACCCTGAAAAGCTAGCTGTAATCCTTGATGGAGGTCTTTGCATCCTTGATTTTCTCGAGCGCAATCCTCGTGTAGTTCCTGTGACCAGGAGGTTCCTTCTCCTCGTCTGCCGCTGAGATCCTGCTCTGACCATTTATAAACAAGAGGCATGAGAACAGGCTAGTAGCCCCGCCCCACATACACTCGCGGTATGCAACGCCTTCCCGCCCTTTCCCCACTATGATGGACAGCTTAATCAAAGGACCCCGGCGCTTTCGGCGCGGTGGCAAAGTTAGACACACAGGTCACTGGAGACAATTCTTCTGGTCCTTTGCAGCTGTAGTGTAGGAAAGGCACTATACATTTTCCCAACGAGGTAGCACTTACTGATTAGCCAGTAGAAAGTACTCCAGTTGAGTAGAGGTATTGCACAAAACGGACTCATCTTCTTGGATAAATATGCAGGGCAGGATTCATTCTGGGCTGGCACGATGCTCCTGTCACAAAAATTAAACCTCAACAGGAAGCACTTACAGATATAAAGGGGCGCAGCAAAATCTCCGCGAGCACGCAAAATTCCGCGTGTTCGCGGAGATTTTTTGCCGTTTCGCGGAATTTCGCGGAACGCAATTCCGCAAATTCCGCCCACCCTTAGAGACACACCCACTCACTTACTCATACAGATATTAACATGTACTCACCCACATATACAGTCACTGACACAAGCACACACTCACCCATACAGCCTTTCTCACATTCACTCACTCACCCATACAGACATTCAAATGACCAATCACTCACCTATACTACCTTTCACATACCCAGTTACTCACCCATATACTACTGACACATCCACTTACTCACCCACAGAGCCATACACATACTCACTCACCCATACAGCCCCTCATACATGTACTCACTAACCCATACAGCCACTGACTCACCCACTCACTCATCCATACAGGCAGTCACACACACCCTTACCCACCCACACAGACACTTAGAGAACTATACAGGTTCGCAGACAACCAATCACTCACCCATACAGCTACTCATGTACCCACTCACACACCCATACAGCCACTTAGACACCAACTGACAGACTGATACAGACATTCACACAACCAGTCACTCACCCATACATTCACTGAGACACCTAATCAATCACTTGTACAGTCAGTCATGCACCCACTGGATCACCCATACAGGCACTCATACACCCACTGATTCACTAATACACCTTGGTATATTTATTTAACACTCATAAACGTTTTTTAAAACTCACAAACACTGGATGATGTCATCAGTGTTGTCATCAGTGATGTCACTGAACATGTCATCAGGGATGTAATATGTTAGGCCATAAGCAGTACATTGCGGGGCGTGAATTATAGTTAGCTCAGCTAACTATAACAGCTGAATTTCACTGGTTTTGTACGAGTGAAACCTGAGCCGTACTATAACGTCCCTGTAACCTTTGTTTTTTCCAATGAATATATATATGTATATATATATTTAGATAACTCCTCATTGTGGCTTTGTGGCTAGCATCCTGATCGCCGGTGGTGCAGGTGAGAAGCGGATACCACGCACGCCTCTGTAAATATTCTAACACCTCCTCTCCACATTCAAAAGAAGCCCACACTCGCGTTCAGTGGGGATTATCCTGTTATCCGCTTCTCACCTGCACCACCGGCGATCAGAATGCTAGCCACAATGAGGAGTTGTATTACAGATGGCTAGCCCCCGAGGTAAACACAGGAAAAGCTATGATGGAAAAGCTAACAGCAGAGGTGATGGCTCGTCGCCGGGAGTCTAATGGCTGCCCGTGGCGGGGATTTGAGCACTGCATGGAGCCTGTACATTTGTTTGCGTGCAATCTCGGAGCCGGGCACAGTTCTAAACTTATGTTGAACAGCGCGTTCAAAGGGAACATTGTAAACATAACGGCATCATTTGTTTAATAGTACTAATCACCTAAGCAGTTTTATCAGCAAGAAAGAGAGCGAAGCAAACGTAAAGGACTGTTTTATAATTAATGAGAAAAATAACATGGAGTGCGTGGCTGGCAATAGACATTGGACAATTGAGGTACACTCACCTGTCATCTTTTTGAAATGTGCATGATAATTTCTGCCAGCACTTCAGTGTAGCAAATACAACAGTGACATTTATTTTCAAAGAATGCAGCGCTCACACTGCTATGTACCGATTGGAGAAAAATGACATTTAGGTTTTGTAATTTTAAAACTGCAGAGTAACGTAAATGCAATTCTTTGCTTAAACACAGGTGTTTGCATAAAAAGAGAAATGTACCTTTAAAAAAGTTGCAAGTTTTGAAAAACTGCAGTAACTCTTCTATTTCGACGCAATTGGAAACACCTGTGGGAAGCATTTATATTGTGTAAAATTCATGTGTTTTTGTAAGGTTGACAAAGGCTGCAAGGACAGCCGAAACGCGTTCCTGTTTCTTTTTATTGAAATGAATGCTGGCAGTATTAAACAGGATAATCCCCATTGAATGCGAGTGCGGTCTTCTTTTGAATGTGGAGAGGAGGTGTTAGAATATATATTTATATATATATATATATGTATACATATATATATATATATATATATATATATGCCTTCATCAGCGCTCTGTTTCGGCAGTTTTGTTGTGTTCCAAGGGATTGGATTGTCCGGGGCCCGCCTCGGTGTTTGGGAAGAGCGTGAGGTTACTTACCTCATGCTGGGTGTGATGCACTGTCATTACTGCCCCCGCCGCATGGATTCCTGGACTTTGAGGCTGAAGCGGTTTGGGGACCCGAGGAGGTGCTTTGTTTTCATCACAAGCAGGAAAAATGGGTTTGTCTAACATCGTGGATTACTCTGCATCCCGCCTACCACTATCAAGTACCCCACGTACCACCTACCTGGAATCATTACAGTGCATTCTGGGTTGTGCAGTCCACAAGAATTCCGTGAACTGGAACAGGTGAACGGTTATTTTCGGGGGCGGAGCGGGCTTGCTTCAATGAAAAGGCAGCAGAACTTACATACCACGATGTGGAAGCCTCCTGAACACTTGGGCGCTGATAAAGGCAGATTTGTGCCGAAATGCATTCGCCATACTTTGAAAATAAATTGCTTCCATGGTTCTCCCCGGTGTGGCCTCTGCTCTTTCGTGAGGAGGAGGTTCTTGGTTCTTGTTGATATTTCGGCGTCAGCTAGAGACGCGGTACAGAGGCCCCCGCTTCAAAAGATGGCCCGGACTTTACTGGCTCTGTTTCGGCAGTTTTGTTGTGTTCCAAGGGATTGGATTGTCCGGGGCCCGCCTCGGTGTTTGGGAAGAGCGTGAGGTTACTTACCTCATGCTGGGTGTGATGCACTGTCATTACTGCCCCCGCCGCATGGATTCCTGGACTTTGAGGCTGAAGCGGTTTGGGGACCCGAGGAGGTGCTTTGTTTTCATCACAAGCAGGAAAAATGGGTTTGTCTAACATCGTGGATTACTCTGCATCCCGCCTACCACTATTAAGTACCCCACGTACCACCTACCTGGAATCATAACAGTGCATTCTGGGTTGTGCAGTCCACAAGAATTCCGTGAACTGGAACAGGTGAACGGTTATTTTCGGGGGCGGAGCGGGCTTGCTTCAATGAAAAGGCAGCAGAACTTACATACCACGATGTGGAAGCCTCCTGAACACTTGGGCGCTGATGAAGGCAGATTTGTGCCGAAATGCATTCGCCATACTTTGAAAATAAATTGCTTCCATGGTTCTCCCCGGTGTGGCCTCTGCTCTTTCGTGAGGAGGAGGTTCTTGGTTCATATATATATATATATATATATATATATATATATATATATATATATATATATATATATATATAAAAAAACTCAAATGACATCACTGATGACTTCATCCAGTGACTGTGCGTTTCTGTAAAGTTTAAATATGTTTTATATATATGGCAAGGTGTATTGAAGAATGAGTGGGTGTATAAGTGTCTGGATGGAGGATTTAGGAGGTATGTAACTGAATGTATAAGTGACTGATTAAACGTGTCTTACTGAATGCATGGGTTAGTGACTAAACTGTGTGAATGTCTGTATCAGTCTGTCTGTTGTTGTGTAAGCTGCTACATGGGTTGGTCAGTAGCTACATGAGTGTCTATATGGGTTATTGATTGTTTGCTTGAGTATTTGTATGGGGGACTGAGTGTGTGTGTGGGTGGGTTGAAGGTGTGTGACTCTGTGCATAGATGTGTGAGTGGTTGATTCACTGGGTGTATGGGTTCAAGAGTGCATGTGGAAACAGCTGTATGGGTGGTTGAGTGTGTGCATGGGTGTGTTGGTGAGTGAATGGATGTCTCAGTGGTACATATGTGAGTAACTACATATGTAAAAGGCTGTATATGTGAGTGATGGTGTATATAAATAACTATATGTGAGACTGAGTGATTGTGAGAGTGGCATGTATGGATGAGTCTGTACTTGTTTCAGTGATTACATAAGAGAGTAACTATGCGTTACTGTCTGTATGAATTAGTGAGGTGGTGTGTGTATAACTGTTTAGGTGAGTAAATGGGAGTGTGATTGATTCTTTGCATGACTGACTAGGTGTGTGAGTAACTCCATGGATGAGTGGCAGTGTGTGAGTGTCTGAATAGGTGTATGAGTGCATATGATAGAGTTGTATTGATAAGTGACTGCATGTATAAGTGATTGTATGGGTGAATGAGTGGATGTGTGTGCAGACCTAGGAATCAGTGAGTGAGTATGTAGTAACTGGTATTGGTGTGTGGATGGTTTCGAAAATGGTAGTGTGTATTTTACAGTGGGTGTATTAAAGGTTATATTAGGGTGTGATGAGGTGCATCAGATTATCACGTGGATGATGTCATCAGTGATGTCATCAGTGATGTCATTTGAGATGTCATCAGTGATGTCATCAGTGATGTCACTGACCATGCCATCAATGATTTAATATGTGACGTCATGAGCAGTGCATTGCGGGGGCGCGAGTTATAGTTAACTTAACTAACTATAACGGTGGAATTTCTATGGTTTTGTACGAGTGAAATGTCCAGCTAACTATAACGTCCCTGAAACCTATGGTTTTTTTCAGTGAATTTCAAAGGTTTTTTAATTGCTAATTTCTAACTATAACGTCTGTAAAACCTATGGTTTTTTCAGTGAATTTCAAAGGTTTTTTAAATGCTAATTTCTAACTATAACGTCTGTAAAACCTATGGTTTTTTCAGTGAATTTCAAAGGTTTTTTAAATGCTAATTTCTAACTATTACGTCTGTAAAACCTATGGTTTTTTCAGTGAATTTGAAAGTTTTTTTTAAATATTAAACTACTATTCTGCTATTTGTCATTAGTACTGTTTTTTCTGACTTTTCCACTACAGAAAAGAAAATAAACTGTAAAACTGTTGTGTAATGTAATATATTTCACAAATTACAGTGTTACTTATCAAATAATACAACATAATTTAACATTTTGAAAACCTATTTTTCTCCCTTTTTCTGCTGTTATCAGATTCTTCTTAACTTCACTATTCCCAGTGATGTCAGTGTAGTATCATCATAAACAGCTGGGGAAAAAAAGCAATCTACTAGATTGTTAAAAAAAAACAAATGACTAATTCTAGCAAACACAATACCAAATAAACACAAATAACACATCCAATACTATTTCCAATTTTTAAATCTTGCCTTTACTGTGTAGTTTCTCTTCACATTTTTCCTCAAGGCCAAATAATGTGTGGAATTTTTTTTTAAATCATCCAGTATCAATTCCTTAAAGCATCTTCCCATTTTCCCTCTAGGCCGAATAATGTTTCTAAAAGTTTTGTTTCAGAAATATCAAGTATGAGTTGGGTAATTCATAAGGCAATCTCGATTTAATTTCCAAGTGTGTATTGTTGCAGTGACTCCAACCATTTTTGCATTTCAAATATACAGTATAATGTCCACATGTGGTAGTACCTCCAGCATGGAAAACAATAGCCAGTGTTGTGAAAGTTCTTCCAGAAATAGATACTTGACTAGCAAGAAATCTTTTAATTTTCGTTTCCACTTTTCTTCCATTTGGTCTACAGCGTTGTAGCATTAAAATTACATATTTTCCATATCTTTCTAGGCATAATGTAGATAACATTTCTGATTGACAACAAGAACATTTCATATCATGATTTGCTTCTTTTACTAATTTCGGAAAAGGTACAGATTTGCAGTCAGGTATTGTTAAATATAGAAATCGTTCTCTGTCAACTATAGTATTTGAAGTTAATAAACACTGTTCACATTTGTGATCCCATTTGTAACTGAGTCCAAATAAACTCTCAATCTGGATTCCTTCATCTTCTAATACTCCAAGCATAACCATCAGAAACTCTTGTGCATCTTGTTGTATATTAGGACTGAACGTTAAAGATCCAGTACATGTATCCAAGAGTTGTCGAATACCAGAAGCAGTATGGATCTTACTTCTGTCAGTTCTCAATTGTTCAAATAAAGTATAAAGTGCAGAACATAATCTTTTTCCTGACTTTCCATAATTTCACCATAAAGATCTTCTAGATAAAATATAACGTTTAGAATAACATTACCATAGCAGTTGACACCAGAAGCATTTTCTAATTGTTATCCCACAACATTGTCACTTGTTTGTATTTTCTGTTTCTTTGCATCTTTTCTTTTCTCTTGAATTTTTTTCTGCTTTTCAACCACACTTGATTCATCAAAATGTTTGCGTTTTGAACACACAGCACGTTTTTCATAAATAGGATATTCACCTAAAGTTGGTGCATAAAGTCTTCTTAAACGATTATATTCTCTTACACAATTTACATCAGCACTAACCTTGTTTTCATCGAAATCAATTAAATACAAATCAGACAATGTTCTAACTCGAGATAATGCAACGTATGCCATTCCCTCTTTAAACACAGTTCTTCCAAAATTTACTAAAGCATTATCTACACTTAAACCTTGAGATTTATGAATGGTTATTGCATATGCTAAACAGAAAGGAAACTGTTTTCTAGGAACATGCAAGTCTTTTACCAGCAAAAAATGTACAGCACAACGCCCAATTTGTTTCATCTCTGCAATCTGATCAAATTTAATTTTCAAGAATTCAATTGCATTTCTGTTTTGATATTTTACAAATTCAACAACTTTCCCTATTGCTCCATTCACTAAACCTTGTTCTATATTCAAATTACGCCTCAAAATTAACCGACAGTTTATACATACATCTCAATTTTTTTCTAAGCCAGCAGTTTTTGATACAGACTTTTCCAAAGAATCCAATTTAGTCTGTAGTTTATTTGAAAGAAGAATTGTTATTCCTTGATGCTCGATTTTATCAATAGCTTCAATGTGAACTATTTCTTGATTTTCCAATTTCAGAAGCTCTTGATTAAATGTATAACACTCTTCCAGTGTAGGCATTAAGCACAGTATAGACTTTTTTTCTGCAATGTTCTTGTACAGTACTGCTGCTGGAGTGTT
The DNA here is from genome assembly GCA_963921515.1 of Calotriton arnoldi. Classification (NCBI taxonomy): domain Eukaryota; kingdom Metazoa; phylum Chordata; class Amphibia; order Caudata; family Salamandridae; genus Calotriton; species Calotriton arnoldi. The sequence continues at coordinate 1,651,154 of CAWUFW010000650.1, read as the reverse complement.
TTCAGTTGTAAACAAGTTCTTTAGTAGACGCCTTTGTAAAGCTTGTTTACCATGTTTGCTTAGAACACCAATTCTTACATCTTTCAGAATATTTCCATAATCTTCATCACTTGCTTGTCGCATATTCTGAGTGAGTTCTTTATATTCAAAATTTAACCAGAGATTCACATTTCCAATACTTCCCAAAGATTTCCTAGTGTCTTCATGTAGAAGCGTTTTAAAGACTGGTTCTCCTTTTACAGGAGTTAGTTGTAGCAGATCTCCAAATACAATTAAATGTTTTCCTCCAAAGAGAACGTCGTAATCTGTTTTTAATACCTGTTGTATTCTTAAATGCACGAAAGCAAGCATTAAGTTTGAGACCATGCTCACCTCATCAATAATTAAAATTTTCATCTTCTTCAGCACTCTTGACACTTCATAAGAAGCTTCTCCAGACAACTTCTGATATTCTAATTTATTATCATGCTCAACTGGTAACATTAGTAATCTATGCAAAGTAATTCCTTTAACATTGTGCACAGCTAATCCAGTTGGAGCTGTTACTACACAAGGCAAATGTGAACCAGTAGTTTTTTTAAGATAACTGGTCAAAACTTGAATTAAATTCTTTTACCCGTTCCAGCTTGACCACTGTTGTACATCAGAATAGGTTTAAATGATGAACATACACATTCTTTTTTTTCATGCAACAAACCATGTTCTATCTGTTCTCTCACTTATACATATATTTCTTTCTGTTCAATATTTACTTGTTCTTCTAACTTTTCCAATGTAATATTCTCCTCTTGTGCTTGTTGCATTGCAATTTCCACTTCATGCATAGCAATCGCTGCTTCATTTTCCACTATTGGTTGTCCAAGTGGATCTTGACTACATGGACCAGAACTTTGACTATCTTGAGAACTTTCATTTGCAACTTCCGCTGTATTAGTCTTTTCCTGTTCAACTTCATCATTCAACATTTTTAAATATGTAGGGAAAATTGAACATGCAATGCTATGTTTACATGCATTAAAAGAATCTTCGTAGCAGTCGAAATCTCCAAGTAATTCACTTTCGCTACGCCATGGTTTGAACAGTTGGAGAAGTGCTAAATAGTAAAATGCTCGCTTGTCTGCAGTTTCACAACTGAGTTTCCTGTGGTTGATAAGGTTACCTTTTGTGTGTTTTACTAAACATCCCTGACATCCAAGTACTGCATATTTTCCTTGTTTTAAATTCTGTTTAACATTTCTTTTGAAGCTGTAATGTTGAAGTACTTCATACAGACATAGCTGTTCCAGATGTCGACTCCTTTCCGGATAGTATGTATCCAACATATTAGTTTTAAGAATTTCTGTACTGTCTGGTTCATTTCCTGCTAAGTATTCAATTTCTTCTAATGATTTTAACACTCTATTTCATGAGCAGGCAAGACCTAAACTTACCCAAATGATCCCTCGTGATTCTGAATATAAACTTGAAGAGCACAACCGGTCTGAACATTCATAGGATCCAATTTCTCTGTGGGAAAGCATTTTCAAAGTAAAGTTGTACAATTTTTTGCTAAGGCTTTTCTCTTGTGCAATTTCTTCGCACATTTGTTTCATCTCGGTTTTTTCTGATTTCGTTATATATGAAGTAACTAGCGTGCAACAGCAATTGAGTTGTCTGCAACATACTGGATGTCCATATTTGCATTCCACATTTTTAAAATAACCGGATTGTAGTCATTAATATACTTTGACAGTTCTGTTCTTTTCAAGTTGTAGGTATTCTTTGGAGATTTGCGAGTTATTGTGTGTCTTACAGAAGAAAAAAAAGAATTTACTCTTCCTTTAGAAATTACTGGACGTGGAAATCCAAACCGACACTTGGTATAAAATGTTCCTTTAGACTTGTATTTTCGTCGGCAGTACTTTCCACAACGGTGACTTTGGAAACGTAAAACTTGCTGTCTCAGGCTTCTATCTCCTCCTTCTCTTGGAATCTCACATGTCACATACTGTTCAATAAAAGACAATACTATTTGAATCAGTTCCAAATTTAGGTGCATCCTTGATCCACAATAGCATATGTATATGAGGAGCACCTCTCGCTTGGTACTCCTTTCTCCAAAAGAAATCGGTAACTTCTCCAAGAGGTGGATTCTTTTATTGCAGATGAAAGACATCATAGCTTGAAACCTATGTTTAAAATATCTGCACACATTTACAGGATCCAAAGAACACAGTTCTCCAGGTGTCTTCATTTCAACATTCTTTATATTGGAATTTGCTTCTCGTAGAAATTCAAGCAAATCTTCCCATGCATACTCTGCACAGCTAAGTGTCACAAACCATGTTGGTGTACCTAAGTTTCGTAACATACACTTCAGTTCTCCATGACGACGATACCAATACTCATTTGTTCCTCGTTGACATGCCATCAAATTAATTAACTGTGCTTCTAACTTTTCATCTGTTTGTTGAACTTTCTCCACAAATTCTTTCGCTGAAAGAAGTGATTGATGAACTCCAGTTTTCAGTATGTGGTTCACTGCATAGGACAGAGAAGACAGATCACTTTCAAACAAAAGGTGAAATATGGTATACACTGCCGGAATCTAGGATCTTCAGAGTATAATCTTGTTGAGCGATATTCTGAAGCTGGAATACGTGCAGGTCAGTCATCATATCGTCCACCTTCTCCAGTAGAAAACAGCTGTGGAAAAGAACGAGCTTCTAAGCTTTTCTCCCATACACTCATTGGAGTTCCCTTTGCTTTTTTCATTTGAAATAACTCAATACTGTTTCCTATTACTTCTTTTGAATGTAGAGGACATATTGTGTAATGTTCATAAATCTCTTCACTCCTTGACTTGTCCACTTTCTCTATGTGACCACTTGAAATTTCAGATTCATCTTCCAAACTTATTACCAGTTCTTCCACATTTACACTTTTATAATAAATATTATTCTCCACAAGATATAACGTAGCCTTTTGAAGTTTTTTAACATCCACAAATTCTTGCCATATTTTCCGACTCTTTGTTGGTACTCCATTTACTAGAATGACTACTGCTTCATTTTCATCTTTGTCTCCACCAACAATTTCAATATTTTTCTTAAAATCCAAAGGTACGTACACTACTCTTCCTTTCAGCCCTCTTTGTAAGTCTTTTGGTGGCAGTTTACCTGTTTTAGGCTCCATGCGAATTATAGTTTGAAATGGATGAACAGATTGAATTAGAACTGACTCATATGTATTCAAATCTGCCAGTTCCTCCGGAATAGCTACTAATTCTAACTTATTATGTACTGCTTTAGCGGGCATTTTGTTCTCTTCTAATTTGTTATAACAATATTTACAAATACGTTGATCACTGCCTAACTCAAATTTACCTTCCACTAACAAGTAAGTTGCAAATTCTTTCCATTTATCATTATTCTTCTTTTCAGATTTCAAATACAAATCAACATTCCTAGTTTCAGTTTTATAATTAGTACGTCGACAGCAAACACAAACATAGTTTGGAATTTCCGTGCACACTATGTTAAACTTTCCAATTTCTTCTTCAAACTGATCAATCATAATCACTTTCCCATCTTCTTCAACATCTGTAATTGTCAAACTTTCACTTTCTATACACTGCTCTTCTGAACCAAAATATCGGAACTGAATATCATCACACTTTTTTGTACATCTGATAAAGAACCGTGTAAAAGAGCTGTATTCAGTTCACCTAAACATAATGCAGGACTTTTTACATAGTACAGTTTCCTTATAAACTTCCGCATTTCTGAATGGTGTACTGCTAACATCCTTAAGTGATGAAAAACACTTTTACACACTTTTCTTGAAAGGCAAGCCAGAGAATGCCCATGTTTCTCAGTATATTTTCTTACATTACAAGGATCTAGTGTTTGTAACAACCTAATCTTCTGTTTTACACTTTTCTGTGTATATTCTCGTAACAAATTTCGCATTATATCAATAGATTCCTGTTGAATACTACAAATACTGCTACAACCCCACTTATACACAGGAGCTTGTGTGCGTTTCCCTTGCACTTCTTCAGCTATTAACTGTTCTGCACTAATTGTAACCATTTCCTCTTTTGCAACAGGACAACCATTCCGAACTTCGTAGCAAAGACCTCCAGTATCAACTGCAAATGGTAAACTATTTTCTTGGAAGTAACTCTCTTCATTAAAAAAAGGTTCACTATTAGATGTATGTTTCCATTTTCCACTGAAGATTTTACAAAAGTTGCTTCTGTTCACAAGTCTTTTTTTTTACTTTTGTCTTTCAGAATCTTCATTGTTTTATCCAACACTTTCATCCTCTTCAAAATGAAAATAAATATTTTTTGTTTTAACTTAAAAGCAGTATCCACTATGCTTTCCACACGCTGTTTCTGTTTCAATTGCAGCACTTTCTTTTTATATTTGCGGCATCATTTTATTAAATTCTGAATTACTCTATTTCGAAAAACTCTTTGATCGAATTTCTTGAAATTGTTTTTGTCTACGGGTAACAAATACTCTTTCCTTATCATGTTTTTTTTTCTTGCAATTTGAAGTCGAAGTCTGCTTCTCCTTACTTTAATTTTTTTTATTTTTCGTTTGTGTGATGTTATTTTCATTAAATGTTCGTAGTACTTTTTTTAGAAATTGTCTAGTGTTTTTACCAGAAGAAACTATTTTTGTAGTACTCTCATTTTCTTCTAATCCATATTTTTGACTTTTCATTAAGTAGATTGCCTTTTTGTTTTTCCTTTTTTTTTAGTTCTTCTAGGCATTTTCAATTTTTAATCCAAACAAAATAATTTTTCTTCAATTATTTGTTATATCTGTTCAATATGTCAAAATAATCACATACAATTATATAAGTTCCAGTGGCGGCTTGCAGAGGAAATGCTGCATGGTACTGGAGCGGAATAAGGGAACAGTAGGGTGGCAGGTAGTGTCATCCGACATACAGCATGTATTTATTGAATTATTTAGACTCACCTTCCCATTTTATATGTGACTTCACTACCTCCTACTTTTCCCCTCACCCCCCCGCCCCACCCCATCGTCCCATGCACCCCACCGTCCCACGCCACTTCCTCTGCAACCCACTACACATAACTTTGTAGATACTATTTTGTAAAATTGTTATCTGTATACTTAGAGTGATGTTCTCAACAAAATGGCACATGTAAACGTTACCCTTATTAGTTTAACACTTCTATCGGCAACTTAGCAAGCATAACACTGCACCATATTAGCAAACATATGGTACAGGCTTACATTTCATTGTGGATGTACATAAACAAGTACAGATCAACTGTTAGACAGCAACAAAAACCACCGACATGGAGATGGAGGGGGGGAAAGATTAAGGGACATATTCACAAGGAGCCATCGCCGAATTAACCGCACTTAATCGCAGCCAAACTTGTGATACATTTACCCCCCCATTCACAAGTTGGTGTTGACAGCCCACAGCACCAGTATACCCGTGATAGCAGCCTCAAAAAACATCACCACAGAGTACCCTCGCAAATATCGCTAATGAGATGCAGAATAGGCGTTCCCGTGACAAAAGCCGAGACAACAGCACACCTCAACATTCACAACGACCAGCCACATCCGTGATAAAAACACAAAACCGGTGATAAGGCACGTTAGCACCAGGAAATTTACACCTGCTCTGACCTGGTGTAAAGTTGGACGGCAGCCAGCATCACAAAAGGGAGCAAAGCCCAGGGCCACATCCGAAGGGCAACAGTTGCCATGGAGCAACTCATAATGCGGCCCGGACACCCAACAGGGCCACAACACACACCGCCAACACCCCAGCACCCCATCCCACACCCGGAACACCCCCCCACTGGCACCACCCCCAACACGGACTAAGAAATTGCACACCAACACCACGAATCCCAAAACAAACATCTTGCCTTATGTCGCACAAGCAGCAAAATAAACATACATGCGTGACCAGAAAATGGAGAATCAGTCATACAGCAATGCAACCACCAACACAAAACCCCAGACAAACAAAAGCAGAAACAACCCCTAGGATGAGTCCTAGCTGCTCCCACTGGACAATCCGTAGCACACCGCCCGGTAGACCAAATCCAAGAGAAGAAGGTGTGCCATGCGCGCAACAAAGGAAAGAGAGGGAGAGAGCGAGGGAGAGAGACGGAGTGAGATAGCACAAGCAGCGCAAGGCCGCACGGGCACCTGGCTCCACATGCCAACATGTGTGTGCACATCGCCATCCGTACACCATGAGCCCAAGGCCGTGTCCTAATCTCAGCGCCAAAGCCACATCACATTCCCAAAACGAAAGTAGTAGTGAGACAAACATCAGGGATGAAAGCACCATTGTCCCAATGCAGAAGCCGGGAAGACACCTGCACCTCTGACCTTGGTCCCGAACGCGCCTGGAACACCCTGATAGAGATACAATGGCAGATGAGGACGACTCCCACACCACGCATTCCGCAAATAAACCATCCGACTTATCCACAGCCCACACATAGAAGCCCCTGCCTGTGGTACCCCCGCATTGGATGCCCTTGACACCCACGGAAACAGCAACCCATGTCCCACAACATTGCACACACATTCAAATCATTGCTCAGAGCTGTGGCATATTATCCACACAACAGCTGCAGTCCAGAAGAGTGCCTGTTCACGAAACGCACCAACGCAATGGCAGGCCATACCGGGCACATGCACAACACCCGTCACGTGGAACAGTACCGTGCACGTATGCTGCATTTACTGGGCGTGCGGATCAGTTACAGGCTCAGCTTCCGCATTGCCCACGTCACCTGCGTCCAGCCCTGGTTCCACTGCCGAACATGCACATTCGAGTGTCCCATGGATGTCTGCCTATCCAACACAACTGTTGATGAATTGGACAATGACTTGTGTCTGCGCCCCCTGTTGGATCACGAACAGGAGTGTAACAGAGACAGCCGTGCATGGGAGGCCTTGACATACTGCGTATGTATTGGTAGTTGTGCATGGGAGATTGCACAATTTCTCGTCTGCAGTGACCACATCGAGGCGCTCCCCTATTGGGCTGTGTTGCGGATCAGTGAGATGGCGTGGGCTGAGCACACCTGCCTGGACCACCTAATGGATTGGCTCACCCTGGTGTTCCTTGAACACGACAACGACGTACTATTGGAACACATTGCACATGAAGCTGCACGGGCATTCATGGACGAGTAACTATGTACCTGCAGCCACATCCTATTGCCACCCACAGCACATGGCCCAACAACTTGTTGCACAGTGGGGATCGCTCAAATATCCCACCAAAACAGAGGACACGTCTGCCTTCGGTCGGGCTCTGGATGCATGTGCGTGGAATAACAAGTGTGCACACACACCTGTCCAAGGCGACGCAGGTACATGGTCCGAGCAACACAGCGTCGTTTGGCAACGTTGCCAATTTGGACACACTGCTGGGTGAGAGCACACACATGGTGATGTAGCACGACATGTGAACCTATCGGACCCTCACACCTGATCACTGTCAGCAGAGCAGACAATTGCCGCACCCCGGAGGCAGAGCACCATGCAGACCCCACATACAGTGAGTCGTGCCCCCTCACACGGGGCACTGTGCAGACGCCAAACAACACATGAATCGTCCAGCAAGGCAAGGTGGGCTGTGAGCATTGCCATATGTGATGAATTTTGTCCATTTCAGCCCCAACATCATCTGCCCCTCGACATGTACCCATGCTGCGTCTAAGTGTCTTAAGCATGTCCGTGCCTGTTGTGGCCATTGTCTCGTCCGTACTGCCACGCACATGCCAATAAAGCCTATGCCACTCCACTGGTGTCTAACTGTGAGGTGTGTTGTAAAGATTGTCCACTCGTGTGCCACAATGAGCCTCGTCCCAACACGGGGAAGAACTGACTGTTGCATGTGCAATGGGGGTGTATCCCTTTGGCAAGCTCCGCCTCTGTGAGCCAGACATTGTTTTTGCATAGGTGCTGGACGACATCTGATGCAGCCCCATCACCTACGCAGTCTGATGTGTCAGGGGCACACAGCCATGCAGCCATCTCCCCGCCACACACACCGGACACAGAACCCGTATAAGGGGAGTTTTGTACCACATTGCCTTCATTGCTGATTTTCTGTGATTGCTATGTGTGTGGGCTGCATTGTGGGGGAGTTGCCCCTGCAGCTCTGATTTCGTGTAGCCTTCTCCCCTTGAGACGGGGTGCCTTTGTATTGTGTGCTTTTCGGGACCTGTTTTGCTTTTGACTTGGGTGATGTGTGCTCGCGGACTGATTTTGTGGCCTGGTGCATTGTTGGTCTGCTGCGTGTATTGTAAGGCATGGGTTGTGGTTGCACGCGGACACGTCGGAGTGTGACCTGCTCCTTTGAGGATGTGATACGCACTTGGCTCCGTCCATGTCGCTTCGTGGGCCATGTCATTTTGTTTGTGCAGCTGCTATGCTATCCGACATACAGTGTTACTTGCATAGTCAGTGTGGGTCACGGATCTGCTGGTTTGCTGGATTCAGCATATGTGCAAGAGTAGGTTGTGATATTGGTGATAGGGGGGCACTCTGTGCACATTGTGGATGGGGGCCTACATGGCATTTGGATGTGTGCTGCAGTGTGCCAAGGCATTCAGGGACATGTTCCAGGGCCATTGTGGGTGTACTGTGTGCTGCACAAAGCAACGTGTATCTGATTTACAAAACTACATACTCGTTTAAACATAACAAAGAATACTGCTTATTTGTTACCTCTATACCTTACTCCTAAAACCATGTAATCTTTCAAACATATGTCACGTCACTTTTGTACCATTGAAACTGATTACGACCTTCTCTTTACACTACAGATCCCATGAACATGCTAATAAAGGTATAAGTGCTATTTTCATACTAGATAAAGCTCTCTTACTTAATTTTTATAAACACTACTGTTTGGTGCACAAAATGGGGGTGACACATGAGGAGAGGAAACGGAGGTGTAATCCCTAAACTTTTATTGTACCGTTCCTTTAATATACGTATATTGAGGGTTTTAAGTGGGATGAAGAAAAATGCGGGTGTCTAAAAGGGGTAGCAGTGTTCAGCACAGGTAAGACCCAGCCCACTTAAAGTCCTGCGTATATTCAGCACAGAGACACACCCTAACAATTTTCATCACTTATAAGCACAGTTAGTTTACTAGTGTGAAAAAATTGTACAGAAAATTTACTAAGAACATTTTTAATTGTTTTTTATCTCTCACACATTTTTAAAATATCTCTTGTAAAGAAACGCCCCTCTCCACCTTTATTTCGTACGAACGAGCAATAAATAATCCCTTTACCAGCATCTAGTCACTAACTACTAACACTGTGCACTGTACCCAATTGTAAAGCAGAAATAGTGTTTAGATTATGTCTTAAAGTATCATCAAATGATTCAAACCATGCATACATACACAAAGCAACGTGCACGTTTACTTTGTCCATTTACTCTCTATGTAATTTGTGCACATTCTGAACGGGTTCGCAGTATATCACCTGTTTTCACTTATACTCAAATGTACCTTACAGTAAAAAAATGACATCACAACCTATGCATATGTAATATTTTCTACATAATACAGTGCATTTCTATACCATTGAAACTGATTGCAACATTCTTTATATAGTACAAATTCTACCAATATGCCAATATACCTATAAGTGCTATTTTTATAATACAAAAAGCTGTGTTAGATTATTTTTATAAACAGTACTGCTGCGGGCACAAAATGGTGGTGCAAGGTAGACAGAGTAAATGAAGGTGTAATTCCAAACTTTTTATGTATCGTCCCTTTACTATACGTATATTAACAGCTTTAACTGGGATGAAAAAATTGGCGGCTCTCTTAAAGGGGTGGCGGAGCCTACTACTGATAACACCCGGACCACTTAAACGCCTGCGTATATTCAGCAGAGGAACACACCGTGACAATTACTTTCACTAATAATCACATTTACTTTACCACTGTGAGCAAAATCGTACAGAAAATATACAAAGAACATTTTCATTTATTTTTTATCTCACATATGTAAAAAAATGACTTCTGAAGAAACGCTCCCCAACAACTTAGATTTCCTAAGAACACCCAAATGCAAAGCCTCGCAGTACCACACCAGCCTTCACTGACATTGAAATCTACCTCTCAGTGTAAAAAATGAGACCACAAACTGTGCACATAACCTTTCTTCTTTTTTTTCCATCTCTGTTAAGTTAATAACACATGAATTTTCTACTGTCACCCCTTCTCCACTATTTCCAGACTGAGCATAATTTCCAAACGTGCGACATTCTGTTTATCTCGCCGGAATAGATATACAAATCGAAATTAACGCTACATCAAATTTTCAAAACTATACAGGGCCATATTCACAAGAATGGCGATAACATTATCGCCGCTTAGCGGCAGGAAACTGCCGCTAAAGCGGTGATAATGTTATCGCTGGTCTTGAGAATATGGCCCACAGTCTTTTACATATGACAACTTACACCTTTTCTTTGTGAAAAACTCCTAAACATATATAAAGTACTTGTTTAACAACTAGTTACACATTATGCATATTTTAGAACCAATAAAACACCAAACTTTACTAACACTATGTTATTTAGAAATAAAAAATACTTTCAAAGTTAAAAATATTGTCTCAAATACTTAACCACTACTACAAAACACATAACACACCTTCTTAATTTCTAATTTACCTTCGTAGTTAGTATGCAGATTTCAAATGTCACAAACGCATGCAATTCTTTTCTTGTCACACAGTACATGTAATGCACCGCTTTCATCAAGAATGGAACCAGTAATGGCACAATTTCCCTGTTGCTCCACACATAAATACATGTAAAGAACAAATCAGAATAGTTCCTTATTTTTTTTAGATTGCAAAATCTCTCTTTATTGGTTATTTTTTAACTTTCCATATAAACAGTTTTTTTAAGGACACATACAGGTGAAAAGTTCAGCGTATTGTATCAACACTTTCTAGAACATTCTACGACACGTGCAGGTTAAAAGTTCATCATTTTTTTAAACCTACCGATATTTTTTTTTGCAACATTTTCTCCAACATTTAACAGCACGTGGAGGTCAAAAGTTCACCATTCTTTCAAGTTTGAACGGCACCTTCCAAATACAATTAGCAGGTGTGGTTGGGCTGAGCAAATTTCATCTATAATATGTACTCCACGTATAAACTGCTTTTTTATTAACCAATCACAAAGATGCTTTTCATCAAAGCTAATATACACCCTACTTTTTAGGACACAATACATTTCATCTCCCAATCGGTTAACGTTTTGTATGTAAAAAAAAAAAGTAGTTCCCCATGTTTAAACATATCTCTCATTCTACGAACAGACTGCATGAGCTACAGACATTTATCCATATCTTCTAGGCATACCTTCAAAATGCTAGTGTGGATTGTAGGACATAGCTATATTTTCTGGTGCAAGAGGTATGCAGAACAGAGACGTATTGACTTAGACCTAGGTTTACAAAATGTGCACATTAAAGGGTTTGCACAGAGAGGATTGAAGTGGCACCAATTGCTCCCTTTGGTTAAAACCTGTTTGCATCTCCAACACCCTGATCTCATGATTGTGCACTGTGGTGGTAACGACCTAGGCACATTGACTGGGGTAGGTTTGGAAATGCTTATGAAGGACACCTTTGGACAATTGATGTTACTTTTGCCTCAAACTGTCTTTGTATATTCCAATATATGCCAAAGACAGAAGTGGAAATGGTCAAACCAATTTTGTCATAAGATTGAAAAATCTAGGAAGAATGTCAACAAAGCTGTGTCTGCATACCTCAGAGACCATAGATTGGGGTCGATCTACAACAACAACATACGTTTTGATATGGCTGATATCTACAGAAGTGATGGAGTACACTTCACAGATGAGGGAAACCGAGTTTTCCTGATTAACCTGAAGCTGTGCATTCGCACTTACATGTAGCTCCAACTAATAAACACAAGGGCTCTTTTTAGAGCCGTCTTATATTCCCAATTTCGGCTCGAGAGTGTCACCTGCGGTTCTGCTAGCAGAGGGACACCTGCGGGCCGTCGGGCAGGATCACAGAGGAAGAGCTGCGGCCCGTGGGCTCAGCTCGCAGAGGGAGACCTACGAGCCGTTGGCTCGCAAAAGCACAGCACCGTACCGGCTCGCAGAGGGAGAGCTGTGGTCTGACTCGCAGAGGGAGACAAATGGACCAACAGGCCTGCTAGCAGACACATAGCTATCAGTTAACGGGCTGGTTCGCAGAGATACAGCTGCGAGCCCTCCGAGCTGCAACCCAACGGGCTAACTCGCAGAGGGAGAGTAACGGGCCGACGGGCCTCCTAGCACAGACACAGCTACGAGCTAACGAGGTGGCTCACAGAGGTAGAGCTGCGGGCCTGATGGCTCGCAGACACAGAGCTGCGAGCCGACAGACTGGCTTCTAAAGGCATAGCCACGAACTGATGATGTGGGAGAGGGAGCGTAAAAGGAGTATCTCGCACAGACAGACCTGCGGGATATTTTCAGTACTGCCTCGCAGAGGTAGAATTACGGATCCGATGCCTTTTAGAGGGAGAGATGCGAGCTGACGGACTGAATCACAAAATGGCTGCCAACACTTCCTTGTTTCAACAGTTCGCAGCCAATGAGCTGCAAGCTCGTGCTCGTAACGCCTCAGCCAATCAGATGTCAGAATTCTTAAATATCGATATCTGGAAAATTTGATATTTCTCTAAAACTACTGAACAGATTTACCCGATTTAAACAAAAGTGTGCTTTCTGGACCAAGACCTTTCTCTCTGCCAAATTTGGCGTAATTCCGTTTGGCAGTTTGACCTGTAGACTTGTCTAAAGTTTCCTATGGAAATTGCATGGAGAAAACACGTTTTGGGACCCCCTTTTTCTTAGCCCCCTTGAAGAAGCCCCCCAAACTTTTAGGATAGAAGCTGACCTGAAAAGAGGAACTTTTGGGAAAATTTCGTAAAGATTTGTCAAACGACGCCAAAGTTATAAGCACATCAAAAAATGCTTTTCCTATGGAAACGTGGTCCTAACTATAACTACCTACTGGCGACCGCCAGTAGGTAATATAAATATATATATGTAGATATATTACCTACTGGCGGTCGCCAGTAGGTAGTTATAGTTAGGACCTCGTTTCTATTCAAAAAACGTTTTTTGTTTTCCCAATAACTTTGGCGTCGTTTGATGAATCTTCGCAAAAGTTTCAAAACTAGTGGTCCGCTCCGGTCAGCTCCAGTCTTGAAAGTTTCGGGGTGATTCGTCAAGCGGGGGCCGATAAAAAATGAGGGTCCCAAAACGTGTTTTCCCCATGTTAATTTCCATAGGAAACTTTAGACAAAGCTACAGCCCGAACTGCTGAACGGAATAACACCAAATTTGGCAAAAAGGTAGACCTTGGTTCAGAAATAGCCCTTTTTCTTAAATGGTGTAAATCCGTTCAGTAGTTGTTGAGAAATTGAAGAAAGAAAACATTTATATATCTGAGCACCGAGGAGGGTTCGCGAACCCTCCTGGGCACGAGCTTCACTCTGATTGGCTGCCAACACTCCAAACCAGGAAGTGTTGGCAGCCATCTTGTGACTCGGTAGAACTGAGTCACAAGAAAACAGTAAAAAAGAGGGTAAAAAAGAAGAAAAGGGGGCAGAGTAGAAACACCCTGACCCCCTAGGCCTGCTCAGGGGGTCCCACAAGACCCCCAGGGCCAAAAAAAGCATTTTTTAAAATAATTTCAGCGGGATTCGCGTTGGGGTCACGAATCCCGCCGAAATGTTTTTAAAAAATGAAGCGCGGGCTCCCGAGCTTCATTTTAATGAGGCCACCGTATGGGCCAGGTCCCGGGGGCAATGTGTATTTAATTTGTGGGGGCCTGCGGGGGCCCCCGCAGCCCCGGGGACCGCCACCTTCCCGGGGCTATAGTAATTATATGCGGGGGGCACGTGGCCCCCCGCAGCCCCGGGGACCACCACCTCCCCGGGGCATTGATGAAAATGGGTGGGGGGGCTTCACGTCTCCCCGAGCCCCGGGAACCGCCACCTCCCCGGGGCTATACAGAATAATTAGTGTGGGGGGCTCAAGCCCCACCACACTGCCCCGGGGACCACCACCTCCGCGGGGCACTTAATATTTAAATACGGGGTTCTGTGGCAGACCCCCGGGCCCCGGGGACCACCACCTCCCCGGGGCTTTGAAATGGAGGGAGGGGGGCCGCCCGGCCCCCCGTCCAGGAGCCCTAGATGGCCCTGGGGACCACCACCCCCCAGGGCCGGCTCCTGCAGTGTACCAGGGTGCCCACCCCCGGGACACTGCTGTTTGCTATGGCAGGGCGGGAGCCATGCTGCTCCCGCCCTGCCATAGCAAACTCTGCTTTGCTTTATTGAAGCGAGAGCAGGAAACCTGCTCTCGCTTCAATGAAGCAAAACAGACTGCTTTGGGCAAGGGAGCTGCATGTCAGCAGCTCCCCTTGCCCAAGCTATGCCGGCTCCCGCAGGAGGCGGGGAGCCTGCGGGACCGTGGGGGCATGGGGGCTCCCCCCACAGTCCCCAAGAGAGGCCAGGCCCGGGGATGGGGTCCCCGGGGCCAGAAGTGGCCCAGGAGGGGGGCCACGCAGCCCCCTCCCTCAATAAAAAAATGTAATAAAATTTTTTTAAAAAGAGGCACAGCCCCGGGGGATGGGGTCCCCGGGGCCAATAGAGGCCTCAGGAGGGGGCCACGCTGCCCCCTCCTTAAAAAATATTTTTCAAAAAAATAAAATATGTGGTTATGCCCCGGGGGATGGGGTCCCCGGGGCCGAAATTGGCCTTGAGAGGGGAGCCGCGCGGCCCCCTTCCCGTTTTTTTTTTTAACTGGAAAAAACAGGTCAGGCCCTGGGGGATGGGGTCCCCAGGGCCTCAAATATTGTAAAAGAAGGGGGGCCACACAGCCCCCAGTCTAAAAAATAAAAAATCCGGCATCACGCCGGCGGCCCCGCTCCCTCCCTGCAGCACTCAGCAAATGCGCCCCCTGGCGCGTTGTAAGTTGGGGAATGAATTCCCCTTGAATATTGAGGGTCCCTGGGGGCCAACTAGCCCACCAGGTACCTCCAGTATGCACCACAGAGCTGCGTTGCAGAGAGGTGTTCTGAGGCCACGCCCCTTTTACACCTCTCTGCAACGCAGCTCTGTGGCGCTTACTGGAGGTACCTGGTGGGCTTGTTGGCCCCAGGGACCCTCAGGACTCAAGGGGAATTAATCCCCCAACTTACAACGCGCCAGAGGGCGCGTTTGCACAGTGGTGCAGGGAGGGGCGGGGCCTAACAAAACAAGTGTGCAAATGTGCCCCCTGGCGCGCTGTAAATTGGGGGATTAAGTCCCCTTGAATCCTGAGGGTCCATGGGGGCTAACTAGCCCACCAGGTACCTCCAGTATGCGCCACAGAGCTGCGTTGCAGAGAAGTGTTCCGAGGCCACGCCCCTTTTTACACCTCTCTGCAATGCAGCTCTCTGGCGCTTACTGGAGGTACCTGGTGGGCTAGTTTGCCCCCAGGGACCCTCAGGACTCAAGGGGAATTAATCCCCCAATTTACAATGCGTCAGGGGGCGCGTTTGCACAGTGGTGCAGGGAGGGGGCGGGCCTGATATAACAAGTTAGCATTCTTGCTGTGTGGTACTTACTGGAGGTAATAAAAGGGGTAGTCAACCCCCAAGGCTGAAGTTGGGGGCTAACTACCCCTCCTGTTACCTCCAGTAAATCCCACACAGTAGGATTGCTAAAAGGTGTTTGGAGGCCACGCTCCCCTTTCTCCACCACTCTGAAAACGAGACTGCTATGTTATAGTTAGAAATTAGCATTTAAAAAACCTTTGAAATTCACTGAAAAAACCATAGGTTTCAGGGACGTTATAGTTAGAAATTAGCATTTAAAAAAACCATAGAAATTCACTGAAAAAACCATAGGTTTCAGGCACGTTATAGTTAGAAATTAGCATTTAAAAAACCTTAGAAATTCACTGAAAAAACCATAGGTTTCAGGCACGTTATAGTTAGAAATTAGCATTTAAAAAACCTTAGAAATTCACTGAAAAAACATAGGTTTCAGGGACGTTATAGTTAGTTGGACATTTCACTCGTACAAAACCAGAGAAATTCCGCCGTTATAGTTAGTTCAGCTAACTATAACTTGCGTCCCCGCAATGCACTGCTGATGACGTCACATATTACATCATTCATGACATGGTCAGTGACATCACTGATGACATCACTGATGACATCTCAAATGACATCACTGATGACATCACTGATGACATCATCCACGTGAAAATCTCCTCACACCCTAATATAACCTTTGATACACCCACTGTAAAATACAGACTACCATTTTCTAAACCATCGACACACCAATACCATTTACTACATACGCACTCACTAATTCCTAGGTCTAGACACACATCCACTCATTCACCAATACAATCACTCATACATGCAGTCACTCATCAATACAACACTATCATATGCACTCATACACCTATACAGACACTCACACACCACCACTCATCCAGAGTTACTCACACACCTAGTCAGTCATGCAAAGAATCAATCACACTTCCATTTACTCACCTATACAGTTATACACACACCACATCACTTATTCATACAGAAACAAACGCATACTTACTCTCTTATACAATCACTGATACAAGTACACACTCATCCATACAGTCACTCTCACAATCACTGACTCTCAATTATAGTCATTTATATACTCCAACTCTCACATACACTGCCTTTTATATATGTAGTTACTTGGACATGTACCACTGAGACATCCATTCACTCACCAACAGACCCATACACACACTCACCCACCCATACAGCTGTTTCCACATGCACTCTTGAACCCATACACCCAGTGAATCAACCACTCAAACATCTGTGCACAGAGTCACACACCTCCCACACACCCACACACACACTCAGGCACCCATACAAATACTCAGGCAACCAATCGATAACCCATATAGACACCCATGTAGCTACTGACCAACCCATGCAGCAGCTTATACAACAAGAGACAGACTGATACAGACATTCACACAGTTTAGTCACTAACCCATGCATTCAGTAAGACACATTTAATCACTCACTTAAACAGTCAGTCACGCACCTACTAAATCCTCCATCCAGACACTTATACACCCACTCATTCTTCAATGCACCTTGGCATATATATAAAACCTATTTAAACTTTAAAGAAACACACAGTAACTGGATGATGTCATCAGTGATGTCATTTGAGATGTCATCAGTGATGTCACTGACCATGTCATGAATGATGTAATATGTGACGTCATCAGCAGTGCATTGCGGGGGCGCGAGTTATAGTTAGCTGAACTAACTATAACGGCGGAATTTCTCTGGGTTTGTACGAGTGAAATGTCCAACTAACTATAACGTCCTTGAAACCTATGTTTTTTCAGTGAATTTCTATGGTTTTTTAAATGCTAATTTTTAACTATTACGTCTCTGAAACCTATGGTTATTTCAGTGAATATATATATAGATAAAGACATTGATATATATGTAGATAGATATACAGATAAAGATATTGATATGTTAACAGGAATTTCTTTTAAAGGGAAGTTATAGTTAGGAAATTGAACAAAAAAACCCTTAGAAATATACTGAAAAAAACCAACATTACAGGGGCGTTATATTTAGGCTCACATTTCACTCATACAAAACCAGGGAAATTCAACAGTTATAGTTACCTGCGCTAACTATAACTTACGCCCCTGCAATGTACTGCTTATGACCTCACTTATTACATCACTCATGACATGGTCAGTGACTTCACTGATGACATCACTGATGACATTCCAAATGACATCACTAAATGAATTTACACCAAATAGCAAAAAGCACAATCTGCGAAACAAAAACTGCAAGCTTTCTGCCAAATTTGGTGTAATTCCTGTTTCTCAAATGTGAATTTACCTTGAAAAAATAAAAGACAAGAGGCGTATGGCAAAACTAGAACAGTGGTTTAATTAAACGCAGCAGTTGGGAGAACAGGCGACAGATTCGGGGTCTGAAGACTGTCTCAAAGTGCAATGGTTTTGACCGTCCTTTTTATACATTTCACAAAGTGTCATAAAGCAATGTGTACATTTTTTTAGAACAGAAATCTGGGCCCTATCACAGGGCCATAAATCTGGTCATTTGATAAGAAGTGCAGGTGGGTCTCGACCTCACATTGAAACAATGTAGGGCCAGTGGATTTGTGTCCAGATGTCCAACATGGGGAGCACGTGATCACATGATTGGCTGAGTTTTCCTACCCTAGTGTGGCATCTGACTTTCTAGCAGCACCCTCCTGTACCCTGTTTTTTATGGTACACGAGGAGCTCGGTCAGGGTTACATTTCTGACCTCATCGCACTGGCTCCTTTAATGCGGTGGCTGAAACTTTTGTTTAGTCCTACTCTTACCTTGAATCAGCTTGTTCTAGAGGACTGTCTGAGGCTCGAGCGGGCTTTGAACATTCCATGGCTGGGTTACGTCCTAGGGCAGCTAAAGAGTTTAGGGCGTCCCGAGCTGTTCACGCACCGTGGGCAGCTGTGCCCTAGTGAGTGGAGCAATAATACATATTTGTTCATGGCTATCAGGACAGGGGAAAGGGAAGGTAAGGAAGTTATCAAGCCCACAATAAGGCAATACATAACATTGAGTCCAGGGCCCCCAGGGCAACCCTACTGGTCCTACATTAACAATCCCCACCACCACTTTCTCTTAACTAGATTTAGGTTTAATTTCATTCATTGGTGTCTAGCTGTTCCCAAAGGTTTCTCAAAGCCAGGTGCCCTAAAGCCTTGTTCCTGCTATCATTTTTCATAGCAAGAAGTCTTACATTGTATTTTATTTTGCAATTTATAGAGTAATTTATGGAAAAAATACATCCTTCCGCTTTTAAGGAATTGTACTTTTGCACAAGTGAAACCTGTTCTGATTTACTTACAAATGCTGTCTTCGCCCCGATCTGTTTAGGATTTGCAAGTTTCCTAACAGGAGCACTAAGACATGGGAAAAAGTTGTTCAAGGATAATGAGCTCCTCTTGTTCCCATGCTGTGATGAATGATACATGTTTTAGTGAAGGGTTTTTTAGACTTTTTTTTTTGCACAATACTATTTCCACTTCATATTTCATTCCACAATACAATTTGCACTCTATATGCCCGTCTTAAAACTTAGATTTTGCACTCTATGTGCATTATTATTACTGCCCTCTTTTAGCTCTTTTACCCAAGGTTTTAGACGGTTCAGACACCCTTAAATGGAAATTGTTTATGAATTGTTGGTCTGTTTTTAACCATCATGCACTGTCTCTGATTTTAGTATTTACTGTGTTCTTTAGGCGCTTTTATGGTCTTTGATGGCCGAATAAAGATTTCTTTGACTTGACTTGAAGGAGTGTTCCTAACTTAGGGGTCGATTAGGATGGCGGGCGGAAGCACATCCGCGGTGCTGGCGGGGGCAGAAAATGCCCTTTTCGCACTCCTGCAGCGGTGCTCCCGCCTGCCATATTACGATGGGCAAACATAGCCCATTTTCCGTCTGCTGCGTAGTCAGGTGAACCGCCAGATTTTTGCGTCCGCCACCACGGCGGAGTGAGCCAATAGGTACTCACCGCCATGCGGAATGACATTCCGTCTGCCGTACAAATAACGATGCCGCAAACAGCCCATCACACCGCAGCGGAGAATCCACCCACCCAGAGAAGGCGGAAGCACGACAGCGGAGCGCGAAACCAGACTCCCGGTTCCCTCCACCCGGTCCTGATTGCAATGGATCCAGCATTCCAAGCCCTTCCGGTGCTGTACCTCCTCCACTACCAGCAAATAATGCACCGTCGCGGAAAATGATGCAGGTACGCAAATGTACAACTCCGCACACATGCACAATACACAACTCATGTGCCGACACACGGTTCCTGTCCACATCAGACACTCTGGTGGGGACAGGAACATATCCCCCAGTGTACTCACACATGTCCTGCCTGCTAGAAATCCACACCTCCGCATCTGGGTCACCCAACAACCGCGAAATCACAGCAATGTCCCGGTCACGTCACCCCAGCGGTGAAGACGCGGGAAAACCTGCGCACAATGTAGTAGGCAGGGCCTTCGCCAGGCATGGGCAGTCCCCAAAGATTCACAGGGCCCCACCTTCACCCTCCCCACACTACTCATCCCACACCCATTTGAGAACATGCTGTGTGCCCCTCCTGTGCCCCCATGCACAATTAATCTGCCAGGTGCATCCAGACCTTGCACCTCACATATCAAAGGACAAGGGAGATTGACTGGGAAGGTGGGGGTGAAGAGGAACACCCTGCACAGAAGGTCAGGGGCAGGACAACCTTCCCCCTCACACCTACCTCCCACTCATGTGAAGCAAACTGAATATGACCACAAAATGAAGACTCACACTACCTATGAACATCCAATGAACTGTTCACACTGCCTGTCAAGTCACTCACAAACACCCCACACTGACACCCAGCCACATACCCATACCATAGGCCACCAGCAATGGAGGACAACAAATGTGCCAGCCAAAAGTGAAGTGGACAGTGCTGAAAAACCATGGAGCAAGCCACATAGCATCTGTACATCACATGCAAGAGAAGGAACACATCAGACCACCCTTAGGCCATCAAATCAGACATGGCTGGCACAGTGAGTCAAATTAAGCCAAAGTAACCTCTGTGCAACAACTCAGGGAGACATCAAGGCAGGCCATGCATAGGCACAGGAATGATAGGAAGTGTTTGAAGTCATACAGTGACCAGCCACACATCTGTCTCCACTTACTTGACATGTGTATGTCATCAGCACAACTCACATGGCACATTGTCACACTTCTTGACTGTCAAACACAAGTAGGACCTTCACACATACCCCTCCTCTACCCACCTCACACCTGCAGCACACAACACCTGTGAGAAACACACAGAATGGTCCAAATGATGGCCTGTGAGTCCAATGACAACCAATCACACTCCCTGTGGTGCATCCACAAATGTCACACCCGCACTCAGGGATGCCTGAACCAATGCTGACACAAAAACAATAGCCAAGCACAAACCTCACAAACATCCACAGAAGTCCAAAAAGCCCAAACATGTGCAGCCAAATAGTGGAAAGGCAATGTGACCACAGACAGAACAGGAGTACACAACATTGTCACTCAGGGCCAATGCCCAGACACCATACCCCAACACAAACAAGAATTGCATAATCCCAAAACAAACATGAACAATAACTGGGATCAATGGGACAATCAGCTGACACAGACTGAGACACCACACCACTCATCCAGTGAACACGGTGTCACAGTGTACCACAAGCATGCACATGCACAATCCTGACAAGTGACAGGTCAAAAATAGGAGGAGAAACCACCAATGTGCACCCAAACCTAGCTCAGGAACAAGAATACACCTTGCTGCATGTGCCAGACACACAAGTAATGCACACTACACTTGCAACACACATCTGCTTGTATCACACAGCAACAACTACTCACACACAATCCCATGCAAATAGAACATCACACACACATAGCATCTGTCAGTAGAAAGAGCCAACACAGGCCAAACACTGCATACATCCACAACAAAGACACAACAGATGCACATACCAATCCATCACATAGCAAACTCAGCTGGACATCAGGGGGACACACACCAGGCAAGTACAAGGCAACGC
This sequence comes from Calotriton arnoldi, assembly GCA_963921515.1. NCBI lineage: Eukaryota > Metazoa > Chordata > Amphibia > Caudata > Salamandridae > Calotriton > Calotriton arnoldi. Next base: position 1,629,369 of record CAWUFW010000650.1, on the reverse strand, counting down.
ACACTGACAGCACTGCAAGCACACCAAGCATTGTGTGCACACCAACCAAACCAGTAGCACATATATCTGAGTGTCACACCATGAACTCCCACAACACAAATCATCACAGCACACAGAGAACATCACACTCAGGAAGGGTAGCAGTACCTCAGCAAACACATATACAGCTTAACCATCACCCACAGATGCACAACTAAGGGAAACCCAGGGGCAAACAACATGATCAGAGGACTGTGCTGCACAAACATGTGCACTGCACAGGAGCAACCATGACTGCAAAACAGTCAAAGAAAGCAACACATAACTAATTTGGGCAACTGTCCTGAGTGGCACATTGACCCTGTACACATTTCAGCCACACACAGCATAGTGTCACACTATGAAGTGGTGGGGAGGCTCACACACTGGCAATCCATGGGGTGGAAGACATGAGATTGAAGTGGTGTGTACGTCAGTAGTGGACAGGTGAGGAGTGAACAGTACACAAACACCTAGAGGAGTTACTCACAATGTGTAGGCATCAGAAGCACATATAGGGGATGGCCTGACTCCACATGCCACATACCATACTGGAGCCAAAAATGGGTCAAGTGACAGCAATGCATGAGAAAAATCACATATAATGTCAGTGTGGCTGAGCCGGTATGCACAGTTAGCACAAACAGTAACAAGACACTTGGCTGAGCAACAAAACACAACACAGACTTGGCAGGCATACACACTGCATACTCATAACTGGCAGCGACAACAAGTAGGTGTCCCCCAGGAGCGCAAGGACACAACACACTGCCCTACCTACAACTCCTACATGTGCCCACTATCTGAAGCACATGGCAGACAATTGAAACAAACAGGCACTCATTCCATGGATCATACATGTGTGCAGTTGGCATTGCAGGGGCACACACACATCAACACTACTGACAATGACAGCTCATTCACACTGTATGACCACTGAAGTTCACATATTCAAATGTACCCCGTGTGACTAGGTGGACAGGCCTACACAAGATGACCACACATCAACACTGCTGTTTACACATCAAGAAAGATCACACAGATATGATGGACCCTGGCCACCCCACAAGTAATCCTGTGGATAGAAATCACCCCTGTTGTGGCATTGCATCATAACATGACATGTGTACAAAGTAGCAAACCTGACCATTGAGTGATTAGGATAAGAGTAGATCATCACAAACAACCATCATTGCTCCCTCAGGCCTCACAGTCTTGAAGAACTAAAGTGCCTGTCACCTCTGCCAAACTCTGAAAAAGTAAAACAACCAATTGGCAATGTTGAATTGGCATACAGAGCATGTGTCACATGAAACCATACCCATACATAAAACCTCTTATTTAGCAAGGACACAGACAAAGCAGACAACAGGAGTAACTGTCTTTATTACATACTACTCAGATAGGCACCAAAAGTAGAAAACAGCAAGGCCATTGGCCAGTCCATAGTTCAAAGTATGTACATGTGTGCATGAGAACCTGCACAGGGAATGGGCATCCAAAGTCACAAACAGCAAGGCCATTGGCCAGTCCATAGTTCAAAGTAGGCACATGTGTGCATGAGAACCTGCACAGGGAATGGGCATCCAAAGTTTCAAACAGCAAGGCCATTGGCCAGTCCACAGTTCAAAGTAGGCACACGTGTGCATGAGAACCTGCACAGGGAATGTGTAACACCGTACACTGCCATGGGAATCAGCACAGCTCTGGGGATACAAATGGGCAGTCCAGGCACCGCTGTGTGAGCGATGGGTTTGGGAGGGGGACTTAGCCTCACACTTGGCTGTCAGTTGAACTGGGAGGTGGCTGATTGTCGGGGCCAGTTGGAGGACTGGACCTGGGAGAGAGAGGACCAGCTGAGGTAGAGGCATCAGTGGCTTTGTGAGCCGGAGGGCTGCTTGGACCGGGTGGCAGCGTGGCATGGGGAGGCGGAGACATGCCGGCGTGAGACACAGAGTGTGAGGGAGAATGTGGAGGGCTGCCTTTCCACTTCTTGGGCATTGGATAGGTAATAATTGTCTTGGTAGGAGTAGGAAGTGGGGCGGGCACAACAGCCTCACTCACAACCAAAGGTGCATCAGGTGCAGGTGGCTCTCTCTGTGGGGATTTGCTGGATCTGGTGTCACACTTGGGCTGGCCTTGCCTTTTCCCCTCTATCCCCTGTTGACCAGGTGAACCCCCCACATTGCTCTCCTGTCCCAGCTTCACAGGGGTGTGGGTGGGAGTTGACGTTGTAGGTGAATCTGCCTTAGAAAGCTGTTTCGGCAGACTCTTTGCAGGCAGCAGCTTCACAGCAGGCAGGGCAACTGTTTGTCTGCCTTTGGGAGCAGGTTTGGGGACGGGAGTGTCCTTGGATGCGGTGATGTGGATGCATGTGAGCCTGAGGCCTGCTTCTTGGCCTGATGCCTCTGAGTGTCACCAGAAGGGCTTTTCCCTTTGCGCTCCTGTGTGCCTGTTTTTGGTTTGGGGGATGGTGTCTGTGCTCTGGGCCGCTTGGAGTGTTGCTGTTGTGTGCTGCGTGTTGAGTACTTGAAGCCTGAGGGCTGTGGTGTGAGGTCACCCTCGTCAGATGTTGCCACTGGCAGGGTGGTTGCCGAAGGGACTGGAGCTGGACTCTGAGCCTGTGACAGCTGAATGGCTGCCGTCACTGTGGAGGAGAAAGACTGGACAGTCCTGTGCAGCCCACCCACGTCTGAATGAATGCCCTCCATGAAGGCAACTACCTGTGCCAACTTCCTGTCATTATCCTGGAAGGCATTCAGGAGAGTAGTCTGACCCACACACAGCTGGCGCAAAAGGTCCACCGCCTCAATACTGAGGGCAGCAGGGGAGACAGGGGCAGGGGCAGCGGTGCCTGGGGGGAAAGACACTCTACCCTTCTTACTGCTGTGGGAACGGGCAGCACTAGTGGTAGTAGACGGGAGGGTGGGCACAGAACGATGTGTGGTGGAAGAAGAGGCAGAGTTCCCACTCCCTGTGCCTGCCAACATCGAGGAGTAACCGCTAGAGTCAGATGATGTTGAGGTTGGTGTTTCTGGGCGTGAGTCTTCCAGGACACTCCTGTCCCCCTCCGAGGCGCTGGTCACATCAGTGTCAGTGAGCTCATGTGTAGCAGTCGTGCCAGATGCCTCACCACTGGTGTCCATCCCCTGTCCTTCTGTGCCCTCTGTAGATGCTTCAAAAGAAAGAGACGTAGGTTCAGTACAGTGCCCTACTCACAAACATCATATGCAACCAAAGCAATCAACTAGAATATGATACCCCCATGTAGCACACCACCCTGTGCAGTCTGCATGTGCAAGCTTCATGCAAAAGTCAGAAGATGCATGGAAACATGCATAGTTGGCATTAATGACCCATGTGACGTTCACACTGCCAAATAGCTGGCCCGTGCCTCCCAGTTACCTGACATCCTGATTCCTGTAAGCATGCCTACGTGCCTGTAGGTGAGAGAGATGTACATCTCAACATGTTGTCACAGTCACATATGGAGTCACTTTAAGGGGACAACACCGATACTGACTCCAGAATGTCCTCATACCATGGCCATGAGCTACTGATGTCCACCATGTTGTGCTTTGAGGCGCAACGACACTTGCACATTGTCGGCAGATGTGTAGTTCTCACAATTCCAAAGTCAGGCACTGCACACATCGACGTAAGCACACTAAGATGAGGAACACAGCTGTTCACTCCCCGGTGATGTCTATGACACCCATAATGCAGCAGATGGCATGAGGCCACATCTTATCTTGCAATGTCAAGGTCCATTATTTTAAACACATGAGAAAGTACATGTAGCAAAAATGCATGTCAGCTGCACTCAACACAGAGGCCACTTACAAGCCATTGCATCACTCTGGAAATATCACAGAGCTCAACACTGGCGCAGGGTTGGGATACATGCAGTCACTCACACCCAAAGTCACCCTTCGCAGAATACTCACCCCCAACTTGCTGCTGATGGGCCCTCAAACGTCCATCCAGCTCTGGCTGTGTCACAGCCAAGATGCGGGCCATTAGTGGTGTTATGCTCCTGCGCGACAACCTTCCAGTCCGAGGGAGTAGCCCCAGCGTCATCTCTGCCATGTTTTTGCTCATCCGGCAGATGTCATCCCACCTCTTGTGACAGTGTTTGTGCCGTCGGTTGCAGACACCCAGAGCCCGCACCTTGCTTGCAATGGCCCTCCATAAGGCCTTACGCTGGCGGACTTTAAGCTGCAGGCATGGGAGACAAGAAGAGGCAGTTTCAGGGACACTGGGCCATGTTCCACTGTGTCTCAGGACAGGAGCATGCAAACACTCAGCACAGCTGTACAGAAACCTAGATCAGAGGCCATACAACATGACACGTAGTACATTTGCATCAGATAATCGGATTGAAATGCATTTAGGTTTGAGGGTGGACACAGGACCTGGCCATCTCACACACATGCAGAATGGCAGCACACAAAGCAATATGAAGAAGGCCCTCATCTGTGATGCAGTATGTGAGGGAGCAAGACATACATCATGTTGGAAATGATGTCTTGGGGAAGACTCACTGTGTCCAACACTACACAACCCTAAATGTCATTGGCCTGTGAGTGGCTCACTGTGTCGTGGATGTCACATCTAGGGACATGGGGGCATATTATCAACGTGATTATCGCCGCTTTAGCGGGACTTTTTCCCGCTAAAGCGGCGATAATTCAATCGCCCTATTAGCAAGCTGTCGCTAACTGCTGTTAGCGACAGCTTCTAGGCGATAGCGACCGGGTTGGGTGCCGCTTTGCATACCAGCGATATTTATCGCTAATGGCATGCAAAGTAGGCGTTCCCAACCTAAAAGCGACTGGAAACAGTCGCTAAGGTCGCTATCGCCTATTAGCGAGGCAGGGGAGGTGATTAACGAACGAGCGCTAAACACGTTTAGCGCTGGTTTGTTAATGCCTGGTCCAAACCTGACTTAGCCATGTAATCCAATGGGAGGTGGATTACATGGCTAAATCCCCTCGCCCTATCACCAAGCTAACACTGGTCACAGTGTGAATATCGCTTGTTTTCAAGCGATATTCACACTGTTCTCCAGGGTTTCTATCGCATTGGAGATAAGCGTTGCTGATAGCACGCTATCTCCGAGATAGAAACCTGCGATAGCCGGCGATAATTATCCTAGCGCTAAGTGCGCTTAGCGATAATTATCGCCGGTTATTGCTAATAGGCCCCTTGATCTTACATTCTCACACCCTTCTCACAAGGTCTGTCTTGTGCAATTATCAGGCCTAAGATAGCTCATTGAGTGACAGGGTGGCAGACAACACATATGTCGCACTCTGTCCATTTACTGATGGGTCCCTTACAAATTGGGCTGTATGTGTGCAGGCCAGGGGGACTCACACTGAGGACAAACCTGGCCCATCGGAACAATCACATGCATGTACAATATGAGAGGTCAAACAGAGCCTACACATGCGAGTCAGTACACATCATGAAATTAATGGAAGGAGGATGTTTCAGAAGTACATCACTCTGATGTGTCACAGGCTATTTTCCACAAAGAGTGTCACCCTCAGGCATTTCGATCTTGTGCATAATGCTCACATATCCATGGTGGCAATATGTAAGGTGTACACACATCCTTCAGTACCCTCTGGACGAAACACATTTGAAATGTCCCAAATGAGCCTGTGAAAGGGGAATGGACTCTGACATCCATTAGCACAGGCAATGTTTGTTCTGAGTTCCACTCTCCAAACCAGCAGTGTTACTGTATGTCTGCAAAGACACTGCATGTCCCTCCCATCCTTCAATGCAGCCATGGATCTGTGGTGATAAGGCTGCACACCCCATTGACATGGAGTCAGCATGCTGGGCAGTGTATCACACTAACTTGCACTCACAGGCACATACTACAGCAGAGCTACATCATGTGAGCACTCGTTGCACTCCCCAAATTTCACTCTCAAACACGCACCATAACATCAGGAGCACCATATAGCCTCCTGTAGTGTCTAAGCCCCTCATCCACCAGGACCTCCATCTCCTCTGTGGTGAAGGGACGGGCCCTGATGTTCTCAGTTCTCGCCATCACTGGGTCCCGGAGACAGGAACAGCAGCAGTTGGGGATGAAGAATGGCAGGCAGCAGTGTCTGGATGCAGTGGAAATGTGTGGCTCCCTCACAGACATATATAGCCCCCTGGGGCTGTTTCAGTGGTACTCAGCTGCTGCAATTGGTGTTCCAGATCAGCTTTGTTCAGATGTAACAAATGACCGGCCCCGCGGTAGCGGAGCACTCCTACCACGATTTTCAAAAGTGTATTCTACTAGCGCGATTGCGGTTCCCATTGGCTGAATGGGCATGGGCAATGGTGGTGTCACACCGCGGTGCCCAGGCGGTCGCTACCGCAATCGTGCATCTCACAATTGTATCCAATGGCCGGCCCGCGGTAGCGGAGCACGCCTACTGCGATTTTCAAAAGTGTATTCCACTAGCGATTGCGGTTCCCATTGGCTGAATGGGCATGGGCAATGGCGGTGTCACACCGCGGTGCCCAGGAGGTCGCTACCGCAATCGTGCATCTTACAATTGTATCCAATGGCCGGCCCCGCGGTAGCGGAGCACGCCTACCGCGATTTTCAAAAGTGTATTCCACTAGCGCGATTGTGGTTCCCATTGGCTGAATGGGCATGGGCAATGGCGGTGTCACACCGCGGTGCCCAGGCGGTCGCTACCGCAGTCGTGCATCTTACAATTGTATCCAATGGCCGGCCCCGCGGTAGCGGAGCACGCCTACCACGATTTTCAAAAGTGTATTCCACTAGCGCGATTGCGGTTCCCATTGGCGGAATAGGCAGGGGCAATGGCGGTGTCACACCACGGTGCCCAGGCGGTCGCTACCACAATTTGGCATCTTTACATTGGTGCCAATGACCGTGATTGCGGTGGCGGTGCATGCTTAGGGCACCTATGGACACATCATGCTGTAGCAATGGCAATGGCCAGTTCTCATCATTGAACACTCCACACTTACAATGAATCATGCCACCAGATAGTTAAATTGAATGCTAGTGTGACATTCTACTCACTGATGTCTACACATGCCATGTCAGTGCACTGGAGTACATGCATTGGCATGTAGTCCCTCACATGTCACTGATGATGTTGTTGTGCATGTACACAGATCTGTTGTGTGATGGACTCTCAAATATGGAAACATGTCAATGTGTGAGATGGCTAAGCAACACACAGTAATGATGGACTGACTACTTAATGTGCCTACTTCACTGTGTAGATTGCTGAACTCATGTTGATACTTGATCTTTATGCACACACTGTGCTCATTGTGTCATTAATGTGTGCCCTGTCTGACTCACGCAAGAAGGTGTGGCAGGTACAGCAGCTACGTAGGAGACAGCAGTGTTGGTGTTTCAGACATGTGCTGTGTCAAGTACTCTCAGGGCTGGTGACACAAGATGTCGGAATGTCCCATTTCACATTCACATAGTCTGAATCTGTCGCGGGTGCACTCAGTTTGTACATACTGATCACGTGTACAACTACTTGGGGTCAAGTTGTCTCTGCATGTGACTTGTGCTGTAAGCTGTTGTGTCAGGCCAGTCATCGTTGGCGCTGTGTCAGTCAAAATGTTAGATGTTGGACACATCTCATGGGTGAATTGAATTGACTAGTGTCCCCTTTTATGTTATGTAGGAGGGGACCAAATGTGCATCGCCCATTCACCTTGCTGGCGGACATGGAGGATGTGGACATCATCCGTAAGTTCCATTTGGATCGGCAAAACCTCCAAGACCTATGTGCTCAGTTGGAGCCCCATCTGAGGCCTCGCAGGACATATCCAACTGCTGTGTCACCAACATGTAAGATGATGGCGGCCCTGCATTTCCTTGCAACTGGCTCGTTCCAGTACACAGTGACCAGCGCAGGTGGGATGTCGCAGGCAATGTTCAGCATGGTGCTACGGGATGTCCTGTCCGCTATGATGCCATACAAGGACACTTACATCCATTTTTCACGAAGACAGGAATTGGCAGCTGTGAAGGCTGATTTTTATGCCCTTGCCCACATCCCTAATGTTGTTGGTGCCATTGACTGCACCCATGTTGGACTGGTTCTGCCACAGGCACGGGAGCACATCTACAGGAATAGGAAGCATTCCCATTCCATTAATGTCCAGGTTGTATGCCAGGCAGATATGATCATCTCACATGTCTGTGCCAGATTCCCTGGCTCAGCCGACGACTCCTACATCCTGCGTAACAGCATCGTACCACAGATGATGGCAAATCTGCATCCTGACTGTGCGTGGCTTGTAGGTGAGTTAGCTGAGTCAAGTATTGTGGTGTATGTGTGACACGCTGTCCGCAGCTACAGTCATATTACAAAATTGTTCGGTGTATCTGGCACCTAGGTGACTCTGCATATCCCAACCGGCCTTGGTTGCTGAGCCCACTGCGGAATCCCAGGACCCAGGGGGAAGTCAGCTACAATGAGGCCCATGGGAGGACACGTCATGTGGTGGAGCGTACTTTTGGGCTTCTGAAGTCTCGGAGGTGCACTGATGTACTCTCCCCAAAAGGTGTGCCAGATAATTGTTGCATGCTGCATGCTCCACAACCTGGCCTTGTGCAAGGAGATCCCCCTGCTCCTGGACGATGATGCGCGGCAGATGCCCCCCCCTACAAGCCCACACGTGTCCAGTGACGAGGATAGTGGAGAGTAGGAAGGTGTCGACCTGCGCCAACAGCTCATCAACCGCTACTTCCCTTGAGTGTGAGTAACATTGTACAACAGTGCCATTGTCTGCTGTCTTTGATGGTGGTGATTAGGCAGAGAGGAGCTTTTTGACTGCTGCCTGTTGTTGGCTCTGTGCTGATGGCTGATGTGTGTGGCACAGTGTAGTCCTGACCAGCTACATGATGTCTATGTTGAGATTTTTATCCTTGTGATGTGTGCTGTTTTGTGTACCTTGATGGCTAGTGTTGTGTACTGGCTGTGATGCCAACACCTGATGAGTAAATGTCGTTCTCTTGTGTCTCTCTAGGTCCCTTCAGACTCTCAATGCCTCGTCACGATCTGAGCCACTGGTACATTGTGTTCTGACTCAACATTGTACATATTGTGATAAACATGGAGCTGACACAGAGACATAGGTGTGTAAAGAGTGTTTATTTACATTGAGTGGTTGTGACAGACAAGTCATGTTTCAAGAAATGGTGCTAAGTGAATCAATGAGTTGTCAGTGATGGCAAACAAGACAATAGAGTAGTTACCACATTGATGAGGTGACACAGTCCAACAGACACCTGCCATCAACATGGCAGTGTGGGTAAGGATAGTCAACAAAGTCAATGTCAAGGTGTACAGAGGTGCTATCATGGACGTCTCTTTGACTTGCGTTTGGCTGGTGCTTTGACACTTGATCCTCCTGTGGTGTTTCTTGGACGGCCCCTCTTATGTTTTCCAGGGGGGCTCCTGCTGCGGGGTCAGCGGTGTCTGAGGAGTCATCCTGTTGCTGCTCACCCCTCTCTGTGGGCGCAGCTGGGCTGGTGGGGGGATCACCCTGTGGGCCACTGGAGGGGGGCTGAGCCGTAGTTTGGCCCACAGGTCTGTCCCTCAGAACACCCACAAGCTGACCCAAGAGGTCCACAATTTGGCCCATATACATGTCTATGGACCTCAGCAGCAGGCGGAGCTTACGTGATTCTTCCAGAGCCTGGCCCGTGTGTCCCTGGGCTTGTTCGTAGGCCCCAAGGACTCTGGCGATGTTGTCCAGGGCTTCGGTCCCAATGTCCTCTCGATTTTGTACCGCAGTTGCCCTCCCACCTGCCCTGCTGCCCCGGACCTGTGGCGTTGCCACTCGAAGCACCCGCAGACTCTCCCTGCCCTCCTCTGATTGTGTGATGGAGTTGGTAACCACTGAGGCAGGGCGAGTGTTGCAGGCAGCAGTGGTGGTGGTGGTTGAGGCCGCACAGGTAGTTGCAGCAGGGGTCAGCGAGGTTGTTGTTGCTGGGGTGGTGGTGGTGGGGACAGTGGGGGCCTGGGACGTGGTGCGCCCTGGCAGTCCAGACGGGCCAGGTCGGTGCTCCTTATCCGTGAAACTTAGGGAGTCTGCATCCGAGAGTCCAAGTTCCGAGTGTGGAGACTGGCTCTGCAGGTTGGTGTTGTCTTCTGCAGCAGTGAGTTGTTGATCTCCTGTTGAACAAAGGTGAAATGGTCATTAAAGTGCACCCAACAAGCATGGTGTTAGATGTTTGGATGTTACATGTGTTACACCACAAAGTTTACATTGTTTTCACTTTGTATGGCTGCAAGGTACTGCACATCATGCCATGATGTGTGGGTACATACATTACTTGTCCATGGTGTGACATGTAAATAGGTACCAAGTTCCACGTACAGATTGTGTGATTACAAGAACATGTCGTCATCTACCGACTTGCAGCCCATCAACTTTATGTGATTTGTCTATTTTGTTTGCTCTGCAATGAAGACGTTACATCTGAGCAAGAACTAGCCATTGTAATTTTCTGCATACCTTTGTGATATGATGTACTTTATTTTCTTTCAACAACTGACCATGCATGTTTTGTGTTCATATGGGCCTTCATGCTCTGCCACCATGGCACTTGCACATAGCATTCCATGCTGGACATGATTGTGCCTGGAATTTCTTCACAATGTGGCTTGCTATCTTGATGTTACGTTTCAGTGACAGTTACATACACTTGGCTGTCTGCACACAGGAAGTGACTATTGGATGTATGCCATGTTGGGTGACATGTGAGGGGTGGTGTGGTCATATGGTTCCATGCTTTTTTTGGAGTATTGGCAGGGTGCATGCACTGTCTACCTACCTGTACTGTGACACAATTGAGGGGAATTGCTGCCACATGGTTGTGGGTGAGCTCTGGGACAAGGGGGCCTGGTGGGAGTTGTAGTGCAGGTTTCCCACACACAACTACCCCCTCCCTGTTAAGATGGCTACCTACCTGTTAGTTTGATGAGGGGAATGCAATGTCTGCCACTTGCTTCTGGGTGGGGTGTAGGGAGTGCTCCATCCTGGTGTGCTTTGGTACAAGGGGGCCTGGTGGGAGTTGTAGTGCAGGCTTCCCACACACTACCACCCCCTCCCTGTTAAGATGGCTACCTACCTGTTAGTTTGATGAGGGGAATGCAATGGCTGACACATGCTTCTGGGTGGGGTGGGGGGAGTACTCCATCCTGGTGTACTTTGGGACAAGGGGGCCTGGTGGGAGTTGTAGTGCAGGCTTCCCAAACACAACCACCCCTTCCTGTTAAGATGGCTACCTAACTGTTAGTTTGATGAGGGGAATGCAATGCCTGCCACTTGCTTCTGGGTGGGGTGGGGGGAGTGCTCCATCCTGGTGAGCTCTGGGACAAGGGGGCCTGGTGGGAGTTGTAGTGCAGACTTCCCAAACACAACCACCCCCTCCCTGTTAAGATGGCTACCTACCTGTTAGTTTGATGAGGGGAATGCAATGGCTGACACATGCTTCTGGGTGGGGTGGGGGAGTGCCCCATCCTGGTGTGCTTTAGGACAATGGGGCCTGGTGGGAGTTGTAGTGCAGGCTTCCCAAACACAACCACCCCTTCCTGTTAAGATGGCTACCTAACTGTTAGTTTGATGAGGGGAATGCAATGCCTGCCACTTGCTTCTGGGTGGGGTGTGGGGAGTGCTCCATCCTGGTGAGCTCTGGTACAAGGGGGCCTGGTGGGAGTTGTAGTGCAGGCTTCCCAAACACAACCACCCCCTCCCTGTTAAGATGGCTACCTTATTGTTAGTTTGATGAGGGGAATGCAATGTCTGCCACTTGCTTCTGGGTGGGGTGTGGGGAGTGCTCCATCCTGGTGTGCTTTGGTACAAGGGGGCCTGGTAGGAGTTGTAGTGCAGGCTTCCCACACACAACCACCCCCTCCCTGTTAAGATGGCTACCTACCTGTTAGTTTGATGAGGGGAATGCAATGTCTGCCACTTGCTTTTGGGTGGGGTGGGGGGAGTGCTCCATCCTGGTCAGCTCTGGGACAAGGGGGCCTGGTGGGAGTTGTAGTGCAGGCTTCCCACACACAACCACCCCTCCCTGTTAAGATGGCTACCTACCTGTTAGTTTGATGAGGGCAATGCAATGTCTGCCACTTGCTTCTGGGTGGGGTGGGGGGAGTGCTCCATCCTGGTGAGCTCTGGGACAAGGGGGCCTGGTGGGAGTTGTAGTGCAGGCTTCCCACACACAACCACCCCTCCCTGTTAAGATGGCTACCTACCTGTTAGTTTGATGAGGGGAATGCAATGTCTGCCACTTGCTTCTGGGTGGGGGGAGTGCTCCATCCTGGTGAGCTGTGGGACAAGGGGGCCTGGTGGGAGTTGTAGTGTAGGCTTCCCACACACAACCACCCCCTCCCTGTTAAGATGGCTACCTACCTGTTAGTTTGATGAGGGGAATGCAATGTCTGCCACTTGCTTCTGGGTGGGGTGGGGGAGTGCTCCATCCTGTTGAGCTCTGGGACAAGAGGGCCTGGTGGGAGTTGTAGTGCAGGCTTCCCAAACACAACCACCCCCTCCCTGTTAAGATGGCTACCTACATGTTAGGTGAAGGTGGGCAATGCAATGTCTGCCACTTGCTTCTGGGTGGGGTGGGGGAGTGCTCCATCCTGGTGTGCTTTGGGACAAGGGGGCCTGGTGGGAGATGTAGTGCAGGCTTCCCAGACACAACCACCCCCTCCCTGTTAAGATGGCTACCTACCTGTTAGTTTGATGAGGGGAATGCAATGTCTGCCACTTGCTTCTGGGTGGGGTGTGGGGAGTGCTCCATCCTGGTGAGCTGTGGGACAAGGGGGCTTGGTGGGAGTTGTAGTGCAGGCTTCCCACACACAACCACCCCCTCCCTGTTAAGATGGCTACCTACCTGTTATTTTGATGAGGGGGATGCAATGTCTGCCACTTGCTTCTGGGTGTGGTAGGGGGAGTGCTCCATCCTGGTGAGCTCTGGGACAAGGGGGCCTGGTGGGAGTTGTGGTGCTGGCTGACTGTACACCTGCCCCCATGGTAATGTTGCTAGCTACCTTTGGGCTGAATCAGAGGGAGTGGATGTTGGAACTGTGAGACATGTGTTAGGGAGAGTGTGGTGCACATGCATGCATTTTGACCTAGGAGGTGTAGCTTTGTAGTTGTGCAAGACAGTACATTGCAGTGTGATGGTAGACATTTGTTGGTACTTACCAGCCTCCACTCCCCCGGGTATTCCTGTGAGAATCTCTGGATGCAGTATGCCAAGCACCTTCTCCTCCCATGCCGTGAATGTTTGTAGTGGAATGGGCGGGCCACCGCCAGTCCTCTGAGCCAGCTCATGGTTCATGTTGTTCTTCTCTTTCACCTTGCTCTTGAGGTCATGCCACCGCCTCATGATCTCCTTCTTGGTGCGTGGGATGGCCCCTACTGCATTGACCCGTGGACTATCCTGGCCCACATTTGCGTTCTGGTGGCTAATGGTGTCTGTTGGACCAGGTTTCCAAACAAATGTGGTTCTACTCTGATTACCTCATCTACCATCGCTGACAACTCATTGTCAGTGAATTTGGGCATTTTCGTCTGTGACATGGTGTGTGATGTGCAAATGGGTTAATGGTGCAGGTGTGGAGGAGGTGGTGGTGATGTGTGTGGTGTGTGTGTTGTTGTGTTGGTGTGATGTGTGCAGATTTGCCTAGCCTTTGTGCTGTGGGGTTGGACCCTTCAGTTGTGGAGTAGTGCAAAGGATTGTGGTCAGGGAAGGGGCTGGTTTTATACTCTGCAATGTGGGTGGGTCAAAATGGTGTATTCCTGTCAGGTGTGTTGTGTGGGTTGACCTGGGACTTGTATATTTTTTGGTGCCATGGGGATGTGTAATTGGGATGTGTTAGGTATTTTTTGAGGCTGAGCCAGGTTAATTGCCACACTTGGTAGCCTTGTTGTGTGTTTTGTTGTCGTCCACCATTGCTATCCCGGAGCGAGAGCGGCAGTGGGTATACAACCGCTCTTCCACCGGATCTCCCATTCATCGATGCTTGTGATCGCAGCGGTCCGAAAAGAGCAGATCGTTCCGCTGTCACCGCAATGGTATCCTAATTCAACATGCGGTCACTCCGCTGGCCGTGCGGCGGTTTTGGGTGTTTCCGCTGCAGGACAGACCGCCGCGGATGGATTTTTACCTGCTCCGCACGCTCCCGGCGGTCTTTCGTGGATTCCGACCACTGCAGTCGGATTTTTCTGGCGGTTCATCGTAATCTGACCGACGGTTTTCCCGCGGTACATGCGGACGGTTAATTTCCGCTACCACAGCGGTCGGGGAGCTTTTCCGACCGCCATCGTAATCGGCCCCTTAGTGTGGCATCTGACGTTATGGTGTTTTTGGAACGCGCTCCCCTCTGGCCAAATGTGTTTTATTGGGGCAATTCTCCTAAGACCATTGTGGTGTTGTTGCTTATCTGTAGGTTCGATCTGGGTTTTCCTATTTGCGTATTTGCCTAAGTGTTGGATGTCACCCCACCTGTGATCTGTCACTCAGTTGCTTCATGCCTAGGCCCTGCCATCCGGGGACAAGCTGAGCGTAGGCAACCTCCCCACATTGCTAGAAGATATCCATCAGCGCAGAGGTGCCCCATTGCATGTCTGGTGCAGTATTGCTCCACAATTTCCATTTGTGCCACCTCGGTTCATTCCTTTGCCTCTGAAACACAAGGAATACAGTGTAAGTTTCTATACAATTAGGGGTTGCCCCTTCCCCTCTAGCCCCATGTACCTATCTATCTCAGTGTCCCAGATTTCCTGACAAGGGGTATCTATGCTGGCATTCAACCCATCCCTTCTAGACTCATTTACTCTTGTATCATCGATGTGGATGGCCCTGCGCTGGAACCTCAGGCCTGGGGTCCATTTGGTATTAAAGAAGACTGCCCCAGACATTCTAATGCCCACCCTGGAACCACAGATGAAGGCGGAGCAGACGTGTTTGTGCACTGGTGTGGTGATTTAGCTACCTTCAAGAACCTCTTTTCTGGAAAATCTCTGGCCAAACAGTGTCCTCCCCAAAGGTGCCCTGCCTGCGCATCATGTCTAGATCAGTTTGAATATCGCTAGGTTCAGCTAGTAGGTACAAAGAGGTGGGGTTGGTCTCATACTGGGTGATGTTTACTACTACTCTATGGGGCTCTACTCTACTAGGTTGTATCTTGGACCTAATCCTACATTGGCACATGTGGATGTGACATTTTGATTTTTCGAGGGCTATTTCTTGGGATAAATAAAGTGTGTCTCCGCCCACAGCATTGGGTATCAGTGAGCAGACATAGCATGACCTAGCTGATGTCTGGGCACCCAGGGTGGTCATGTGCTGGTACCATGTGTTGTGCAAGAGTGTGCTGTTTAGTGTGTTTGGAGTACTCGTGTTTGGTTCAGTGCAAGAGTAAGTGAGGTAGGAGAGGTCCCTACGCAAGCGCTGTAGAAATGTTGAGGTAGGCTTCATGCGATTAGGTAGTTTTCTCCCTACGGATGGATGCAACCACACCCATGATAAGCAGATTGGGTACAAAGATGCAATAATACATAACTTTTGGAACATTACAGGTCTTGGGATGGTGTCTGGAGGGGTCATCTGCTTCTGGCATCCGGAGGTGTCTTTACTTGGAACAGTGTAAAGAGTCTGTTTGTTAAAATGTCCATAAAAAATAGTCCATAGTCTTTGTTGACTTGAACCCTCAGGGCTCGTTGGGACTTCGGAGGTTGCTACTGAAGAAGTGGCGGGCCCCAGTAAAGGTGGTGCACTTACAGCTCGATTGCAGACCTGTTGGATAAGAGTTGTGGGTTGTAGGTTAGCTTTTAGAACAACATACATCATTATTCGGTCTTGGAAATTCCTGTGCCTGTCCTTTTGGGGCATTTCTGTGCATCAATTTGCTTAATCTTTGGTCATTTGGTCCTCCCCCTTCACCATGACATAGGTGAGTGTTTTAGTGGGGTGATCTTCGTGGGTGCGTGGATGACTCTTTTTACCTATTGTTTTATGGGCGTTGTCGGCCCTCTAATATTCTACTTTCCCTAACGTGTGTGTAGTTTTATCGATGCAGTTGGCACTTTTTGACCTACATATGCGTGATGTGCTGTAAAGGTAGAGGGAGTGTTGCAATTTGGGGTTTGTGGATAATTGCAACGTGTCCTGAGGACACGCGTACGCCCCTCTGGTCCCTGCACATGCTGTGTAAGGTTTTCCCTGCAGGTCATCAAGCGCCTTCCTAAGGTCTCATGTAATATTGGTTTTATTGTGGCCTATTGGTGGGGGTTAAGAAGTGCTCTGTGGCCCCGGTGTGATTTGTATGTGACAATGAATGGGATCGGGCGTATTGCTCTCTTGGACAATGTTCGTGAGGCCCTGCGTTATTTGATTCAACAAGCTGGGTGTGATAGTGAGCATATATGTGCACCTTGTGTGGGGGTTGTGATGGTCATTTCCAGAAACCCCTTTCCCTCCGGTCACCCCTCTCTCCCTCAGATGTAGGATGCTTTGGGTCTGCCGCACTCAGCGGAAATCAGGGGCTTCCTACCCTGTGACACACTACTCCCACTGTTTTGGAGGGACATGATCAGATGAGCAGACTTTGGATGTTTGGAAGCTTTAGGGGGGAGGAGGAGATCCAATATCTTGCTTAGGATGGGAGTCAGGTGCGTGGCTAGGACTTTCATGCTGCGGGTAACAGACTGGGACAGCTGATTGCCCTGGTGTATTTCCCTGCTGACTTTGGTGCCAAATGGTTGCTATTTATGCATGGACTATGGAGTTCTATGAGGAAAACCAGTATCCCAAGTGCACGGAAAACCTGGCTTCCAGCACTGGAGAGTCGCCTCGTTTTGAAACTAAAAGGGGACCTCTACTAGCTGGAGGCCTAAAGATATTGGAGAATGGGGTCATTTCGATCTCGGGGTCGCCCTAGTGACTTGGGTGAAGGGATCTGGGTGCCTATTTTTATGCACTGGTCGCCTCACCCCCTCATCAGACTGCCTTCCCACTGGGGCATGACCTACCATCCATGCCCTGGGAGACTAGCAGAGGAATGGGGCCCAGGCCCCCTGTAGGCAACCAAATCGCGGATTTTAGCATGGATTCCCGGTTGATAGAACATACGGCAGCCCTGAGATCTTCCCGAACTCAAGTAAAGGCTTGAGCTTTCTCCTAATGTTGTGTCACTAGTCTGTATTGTTGTGGTGAGTTTTCTGAAGTGGGTATAAAGTGGATGTGCCATATTGGGGGTTTTGGATTTACTGCATATTTGGAATGAGCAATTGCATGAGGGCATTGCCTCCACAGACAGTCAGCCCTCCTTGCCGTGGCTGTGGCCCTGGTGCTTGCTGGAATGGGATCCCTGCCTGCTGCAGCTGCCATGTTTGCCAACCACCTGGTTCTTGTTGTGGTAGTGTGTTTGCTGACGGATTTTCTTGTGGCTGAATGTATAGCATGTTTGAGTTGAGCTGGGTTTGGTTTTGTGGATGGGGATTTTGCGGGACTGGTCGAGGCCTATTGATCTTTGCTTATGGTACACTTTCAGGCGGCATCGGTCAGCCATATCGCCCATTCGGTGACAGTAGCAGCACTTTCTGAGGTCTGCTTGCTACCAGCTCCTCCATTGTCTAACTCCCACCTAGGTTGCCTTCTTCGCTCGGTGCTGTGCACAGTTCTCCTTGGTAGGAACTTGTACTCCAGATCACTTCCTGTCATTTCTTCTTCTGCTTGAGCATACCCTGGAGGAGTGTACTCTGCAGCTCCCCTCTCAATATCGGCCCACCGGAGGGCTGAGACCTCTTTCTCTGTGTTGTATGTCATAACCACGCAGGTAAATACTCTGCATGCCTTTACCACACATTTTTTAACCCGCATTTTATTAGAACACATACGCTTTTATAACGTATGCCTTTACCATGCATTGTATATATATATTAATATATATTCCAAATGCAAAACATGTCCAAGCCCTTTCAGTGACGTGAAATCAGGCCCACCAGCCAGACCATAAGTAACAGGTTTTTTGTTCCTGGCACAGCAAACTGCAAATTTTGCGGTGTTGCAGTGTTTGCTATTGCAGGGCAGGAGCCGTGCTCCCGCCCTGCCATAGCAAATGGCAATGTCCTGGGCGTGGGCACCCCGGGACATTGTAGGAGCTGGCCCTGGGGGGTGGCGGTCCCCAGGGCCATCTAGGGCTCCAAGAGGGGGGCCGCGTGGCCCCCCTCCCAACTGATTAAAGCCCCAGGGAGGTGGTGGTCCCCGGGGCCGGGGGTCCGCAACGGACCCCCGCATTTTAACCAACAGTGCCCCTGGGAGTTGGTGGTTCCCGGGGCAGTGTGGGGGGGGTCGAGCCCCCCACACTTTGTTTTTGAAAGTAGCCCCAGGGAGGTGGCGGTCGCCGGGGCTGCAGGTGAGGCCGTGTGGTGGCGGTCTCCAGGGCTGCGGGGGGGCCGCATGCCCCCACATATGATAAACTAAGCCCCGGGGAGGTGGCAGTCCCCCACATATAATTTCCTCATTGCCTCCAGGACCTGGCCCATCCGGGGGCTCAAAGAAACGAAGCGCGGGAGCCCGCGCTTTGTTTTAAAAAAAAAAAATGTCAGCCGGATTTGCGCACCCAGCGTGAATTTGGCTGAAAATATTTTTTAAAAAAGCTTTATTTGGCCCTGTGCAGGCCTAGGGGGTCAGGGTGTTTCTATCCTGCCCCCTTTTCTTGTTTTTTATCTTTTTTTTTTACTGTTTTCTTGTGACTTGGTTCTACATTTTGGTTTGGAGTGTTGGCAGCCAATCAGGATGAAGCTTTAGCTCGGGAGGGTTTGCAAATCCTCCTCGGCCCTCAGATATCAATATTTTTATTTTTTTAATTTCTCAGGAACTACTGAACGGATTTACACCATTTAAAAAGAAGGTCACTTTCTGAACAAAGAGCTACATATTTGCCAAATTTGGTGTAATTCCGTTCAGCAGTTCGGGCTGTAGCCTTGTCTGAACTTCCTATGGAAATTAACATAGAGAAAACGCGTTTTGGGACCCCCCTTTTTTCTCGGCCCCCGCTTGACGAATCACCCCGAAACTTTCAAGACAGGAGCTGATCTAAGTGAACCATTAGTTTTGAAAATTTGCGAAATTCGTCAAACGGCGCCAAAGATATTGGCAAAAGAAAAAACGCATTTTTAATAGAAACAAGGTCCTAACTATAACTATCTACTGGCGACTGCCAGGAGGTAATATATATATATATATATATAGGGTTCGAGCTTGAGGACGTAATGTTAGCAAAGATTAGCATGTTGGGAAAGAGGATGATGTATTTACATTACTTGAGAGGACGCCGCAGCAACGAATGTGCGCCCGCAGCGCATGTGTATCAGGAAAAGTACGAACTTCAGTGGCTGCATAGGCGTTGTCTTCCAACATTTTCACAACAACACTAAGGCATTATGGGAGATATAGTCCCGGCCTGCAGAACTGGAGACTATGTTGGTAGTATAAATGTGACCCGAACTGCTTATTTAGGGTGTTGTGAATATATGTGCACTGTTACGTTTATTTGTTGCAGCTCAGATGCGGTGTGCTATTAGTTTTCATTGTTGTTCAAGGCATGCTGCTAATCACGACAGTGCATATTAGCACATCATACTCTTGTCCTCTAAAATGAGCCAGACGTGATCTCACGAGTATTCCCCCATGGTGCTCTTAAGGGAGATATATTGACAACGTAATATAGCGTGTCTCCTTTGCCTTTCATTTTTTCGAACAGCACGTTTTCTAAATATGTTTTTAACCATGTGTTCAGCGCGATGGTTTTTAAATAATGGCTTATGGCGATGATTATGTTTGTAACATCATGAAGGCATTTCTTTTATGTTTAGTGTTTAGGCACAATTAAGTTCATGTACGATATTGGTTCGGTTGTTGCACTTTGCACTTTATATATAAACATCTTGATGCACTCTGTATCTTACAGTTACCGATAGCAATACCCATTAATGTACATAGCTTAAATGAAATGTGTAGTGTTCATTCACTGATTTTAAGACCATGCAAACTTTTATTCTCATGATGATGTTTTCTATGTCCATGATTTTAACAATGTATATAAAGTGAAACCAAAATGGCGCACATTAGACTGAGGAAGCCTGCCGTGTCAGCTGAAACGCTTCTCTATGTTGGGTCGGAGGAGGCTCGTTTAACCCCTTGTATGCTCACGACGGCTCCCGGCCGTCATGCGTTACGGTTGGCATGTGCTCACGACGGCCGGGAGCCATCAGAATCCCCGCCCGCTAATGCAAACCCCCGCACAGCGCGAAAATTTGCGCCGCATGTAAGGGGTTAATAAACAGGCCTTAACCCAAATAACCCTTGTGTGCGTGCTCTTTTCCTGATGGGGAGTAGAGGTTTTCTTTGTTTGCTCAGGGGGTTTGTCCAACGATAGAGATGCACTTGAACACAGATGAGCTTTACCCCAACAGCTTTATTTTGGTAAAAACAATTGCTCTCGCCAGTAACCATCAAGCATCAGACTGCTGTCCGGACGCGTTTCGGGTAGTTCCCTTCCTCGGCGGCATCACAGTCTTAGAGCACTTGTCTGGCCCCGCCTTCCTATTTAGCCCAATCGTACACCATTGATTGGCTGCTCTGGATGAGTCGGTACGCTGCCTTTTGGGAGGCGAAGTCCTTCCTTTCCTCTACTGATAGAAGTGCTCGTTGCAATTCATGCTGTAATGAGGCTCCACATGAGCCCCGGAAAGTGCAGCTTGTTTAAAATCCACCATCTGTGTCCCACCTGTGGAGCCGCTTACTCCGTGACTCCGTGGCCCCCTGCTTCTGGGGTGGTGCATACTCAGCGGCAGGACGGCCGCTTGAAATGATGCTCAGGGGGTTTGTCCAACGATAGAGATGCACTCGAACACAGATGAGCTTTACCCCAACAGCTTTATTTTGGTAAAAACAATTGCTCTCACCAGTAACCATCAAGCATCAGCCTGCTGTCCGGACGCGTTTCAGGTAGTTCCCTTCCTCTGCAGCATCACAGTCTTAGAGCACTTGTCTGGCCCCGCCTTCCTATTTAGCCCAATCGTACGCCATTGATTGACTGCTCTGGATGGGTCGGTACGCTGCCTTATGGAAGGCGAAGTCCTTCCTTTCCTCTACTGATAGAAGTGCTCGTTGCAATTCATGCTGTAATCAGACTCCACATGAGCCCCGGAAAGTGCAGCTTGTTTAAAATCCACCATCTGTGTCCCACCTGTGGAGCCGCTTACTCCATGACTCCGTGGCCCCCTGCTTCTGGGGTGGTGCATACTCAGCGGCAGGACGGCCGCTTGAAATGATGCTCAGGGGGTTTGTCCAACAATAGAGATGCACTCGAACACAGATGAGCTTTACCCCAACAGCTTTATTTTGGTAAAAACAATTGCTCTCGCCAGTAACCATCAAGCATCAGACTGCTGTCCGGAAGCGTTACGGGTAGTTCCCTTCCTCGGCGGCATCACAGTCTTAGAGCACTTGTCTGGCCCCGCCTTCCTATTTAGCCCAATGGTACGCCATTGATTGGCTGCTCTGGATGAGTCGGTACGCTGCCTTATGGGAGGCGAAGTCCTTCCTTTCCTCTACTGATAGAAGTCCTCGTTGCAATTCATGCTGTAATCAGGCTCCACATGAGCCCCGGAAAGTGCAGCTTGTTTAAAATATATATACAGCTCCAAGATGTGTCCATCAGTTGAGAGCACCTAATAAGCAGTGGTATTTAGTTGGGTAAATGAAGGCGCCACTCGGGAGAGATAACACAAATATTTGATATTTACTTGCTGTATTAATCACGGTGCTGCAAGGTGAAGAGAACCACTGACCTCCCCAAAACACAAAATGGCCTTGGCCAATTGACAGATATACAAAGGAATTCCTCAGCACACGTCTGTTATGTCACAATATACATAAACATGCTTGATGTGAGCATAAGTAAAATACAAGTAGGTAAGTTCTTATTTCTTTTTTCCTTTTTATTTTCCGATGTTCAGACAGCCGACACGTGTTTCGTCGCTTACATGGGAATTATTCCCGCGACTTTATCAAGGCTGCATAAAAACAGAATGAATACTCAATGTATCACCTTCTTTAAATTGGGTGTACAGAACTAGTCAGAGATTACATTCAGCGGCCGGTGCCATGCTTCATCACAATATGTTATCTCATTGGTTGTGTGCCCACATGCACAAAATATAAAACACCAGAAACATTGAAAATTTTCTTCAGATATGACCCAATAATCCGTAGATCAAAAGATCCAGAATCCCAAAAGAAAAAGATGGAGTAGGAAGAATTCCGTGGTATAGTCTCAGTAGTAAGTGCAATATAAACCATATATAGTGCCATTCGGTAGTGTCAAAATATAATTTACTCAGACCGTGTATGACGACTCCAAGAATGAACATTCCTGGGGTGAGATCGGAGTGGAGCCCAAAAGGGTGAGGTAAAAGATTTTTTATTTTAACTTAATTTAACAAAAAAACAAATTATGTTGGGTAAATACCTATTGTCTTCCTATGTATAACCCTGTAAAGAAACCAGAAAGCGCCCTGAGTATAAATAGGACCATCAGGCAAAAGTCACATACGGCTAATGTTGCAAACTCAAAGTAACAATTGGCCCACCTACTTTATTAGTGGTGTTAATTCCAACCCACACTGGGATTCAATATCTCGCGACGTCTCACTTCTCAATGTTAAATCCAAGGGATCCCTGTATGTCCCAGAAGTCCAGAATCTACAAAGATATAGCCAGTCATGTTTCACTCCATAAGATATATGGTTCAAATTGAATACATCTTCCAATCTCATTGTAGACTAACCATGTGATATTTACCTTCCCTGAGCAATGTCAAGCTCTATTTATTCAAACCCCAATAGTCAAAATCTAGGTGCAGAATGACCAATCTAACACTGCACCATTTGTCATAACACTGTATACAGCTTGACATCACAACAAAGCTATTCAGTTTATATCCGCTTTATCTATCTCCTCATATTGATGCTAGAGTACCATTTGATCCATCTAGTAAATCGTAAAGATAAGCTTCCTCCATTCCTGTGCTATATCTAGAGTGTCAACAAGCTAAAGTGAATCCGTCATGCTAGTTGCTCCATTAGCGCTATCATGCTAACAATGAATCTGACAACAAGAACTCACAATATTCTATTCTTCCTTAAAGTCAAAAGCCCCCTGGCCAGTTGATGTGTCCATCAGTTGAGTCGCACTCGGCCATCAGCAGCAAGAGAACTCTCTTTCCATGGTATGGACGGATACCGCTTACAGCCATTAACAGCCTCCGTGTAGGTTTGCCTGACGCGTTTCAAAAGCTCCTCAGCTTTCTCTTCAGAGGCTTTCACTGGAAGGATGCGTGCATATGACGTTCCCATTTAAATACTACACTCCCTCCAATGGGATAGTCATATGGAACTGTGCATTATGGGTACTATAGTTCGTAATCGATCATCCCCCAAATGGATGCATGCATTATACTCTGTATAGGTCACATGGACCCCGCAAGCGGGCCCGTCATAAATCCTCTGCTGTTGGCCCACATAATCGATTTGGTAAATACCTTGTCGAGTGGCCCACTATTATGGCGGGGTGGTGCAGACTCCGCGGCAGGACGGCCGCGAATACATACAGCTCCAAGATGTGTCCATCAGTTGAGTCACACACGGCCATCAGCAGCAAGAGAACTCTCTTTCCATGGTATGGACGGATACCGCTTACAGCCATTAACAGCCTCCGTGTAGGTTTGCCAGACGCGTTTTGAAAGCTCCTCAGCTTTCTCTTCAGAGGCCTTCACGGGAAGGATGCGTGCATATGACGTTCCCATTTAAATACTGCACTCCCTCCAAAGGGATAGTCATATGGAACTGTGCATTATGGGAACTTTAGTTCGTAATCGATCATCCCCCAAATGGATGCACGCATTATACTCTGTATAGGTCACATGGACCCCGCAAGCGGGTCCGTCCTAAATCCTCTGCTGTTGGATCACATAATCGATTTGGTAAATACCTTGTCGAGTGGCCCCCTATTATGGCGGGGTGGTGCAGTCTCCGTGGCAGGACGGCCGTGAATACATACAGCTCCAAGATGTGTCCATCAGTTGAGTCGCACTCGGCCATCAGCAGCAAGAGAACTCTCTTTCCATGGTATGGACGGATACCGCTTACAGCCATTAACAGCCTCCGTGTAGGTTTGCCTGACACGTTTCGAAAGCTCCTCAGCTTTCTCTTCAGAGGCTTTCACAGGAAGGATGCGTGCATATGACGTTCCCATTTAAATACTGCACTCCCTCCAATGGGATAGTCATATGGAACTGTGCATTATGGGAACTATAGTTCGTAATCGATCATCCCCCAAATGGATGCACGCATTATACTCTGTATAGGTCACATGGACCCCGCAAGCGGGCCCGTCCTAAATCCTCTGCTGTTGGCCCACATAATCGATTTGGTAAATACCTTGTCGAGTGACCCCCTATTATGGCGGGGTGGTGCAGACTCCGCGGCAGGACGGCCGCGAATACATACAGCTCCAAGAGGTGTCCATCAGTTGAGTCGCACTCGGCCATCAGCAGCAAGAGAACTCTCTTTCCATGGTATGGACGGATACCGCTTACAGCCATTAACAGCCTCCGTATAGGTTTGCCTGACGCGTTTTGAAAGCTCCTCAGCTTTCTCTTCAGAGGCTTTCACGGGAAGGATGCGTTCATATGACGTTCCCATTTAAATACTGCACTCCCTCCAATGGGATAGTCATATGGAACTGTGCATTATGGGAACTATAGTTCGTAATCGATCATCCCCCAAATGGATGCACGCATTATACTCAGTATAGGTCACATGGACCCCGCAAGCGGGCCCGTCCTAAATCCTCTGCGGTTGGCCCACATAATCGATTTGGTAAATACCTTGTCGAGTGGCCCCCTATTATGGCGGGGTGGTGCAGACTCCGCGGCAGGACGGCTGCAAATACATACAGCTCCAAGATGTGTCCATCAGTTGAGTCGCACTCGGCCATCAGCAGCAAGAGAACTCTCTTTCCATGGTATGGACGGATACCGCTTACAGCCATTAACAGCCTCCGTGTAGGTTTGCCTGACGCGTTTTGAAAGCTCCTCAGCTTTCTCTTCAGAGGCT
The DNA here is from genome assembly GCA_963921515.1 of Calotriton arnoldi. Classification (NCBI taxonomy): domain Eukaryota; kingdom Metazoa; phylum Chordata; class Amphibia; order Caudata; family Salamandridae; genus Calotriton; species Calotriton arnoldi. The sequence goes on along the minus strand of CAWUFW010000650.1, from coordinate 1,604,127 downwards.
TTCACGGGAAGGATGCGTGCATATGACGTTCCCATTTAAATACTGCACTCCCTCCAATGGGATAGTCATATGGAACTGTGCATTATGGGAACTATAGTTTGTAATCGATCATCCCCCAAATGGATGCACGCATTATACTCTGTATAGGTCACATGGACCCCGCAAGCGGGCCCGTCATAAATCCTCTGCTGTTGGCCCACATAATCGATTTGGTAAATACCTTGTCGAGTGGCCCCCTATTATGGCGGGGTGGTGCAGACTCCGCGGCAGGACGGCCGCGAATACATACAGCTCCAAGATGTGTCCATCAGTTGAGTCGCACTCGGCCATCAGCAGCAAGAGAACTCTCTTTCCATGGTATGGACGGATACCGCTTACAGCCATTAACAGCCTCCATGTAGGTTTGCCTGACGCGTTTCGAAAGCTCCTCAGCTTTCTCTTCAGAGGCTTTCACGGGAAGGATGCGTGCATATGACGTTCCCATTTAAATACTGCACTCTCTCCAATGGGATAGTCAAATGGAACTGTGCATTATGGGAACTATAGTTCGTAATCGATCATCCCCCAAATGGATGCACGCATTATACTCTGTATAGGTCACATGGACCCCGCAAGCGGGTCCGTCCTAAATCCTCTGCTGTTGGCCCACATAATCGATTTGGTAAATACCTTGTCGCGTGGCCCCCTATTATGGCGGGGTGGTGCAGACTCCGCGGCAGGACGGCCGTGAATACATACAGCTCCAAGATGTGTCCATCAGTTGAGTCGCACTCGGCCATCAGCAGCAAGAGAACTCTCTTTCCATGGTATGGGCGGATACCGCTTACAGCCATTAACAGCCTCCGTGTAGGTTTGCCTGACGCGTTTCGAAAGCTCCTCAGCTTTCTCTTCAGAGGCTTTCACGGCATATGACGTTCCCATTTTCCCAGGCTACAGCGGAAACTACTGAACGGATTTACCCCAGATTTGGCATAAAGGTACTGCTTGGCTCAGAAAGCGACCGTCTCAAAAATGGTGTAAATCCGTTCAGTAGTTTTTTAAATATTAAAGGAAAATAACTATATATATCTGGGCGGAGCCTAACCACACATGTCATCGTGAGATCTGATTGGCTGTCAGCACTTCATCCAAGAAGTGTTGGCAGCCATCTTGGGACCAATATACATGATAGCACCCCAATGAAATGCATTGTAGTGAATAGAAGATTTTGAGGGTCACCAAAAGGAGAACTATAAAGGGTGATAACAGACTTTAGTTACATTAGAATTCATTTGTTGATGGTACCATACTAATTTTAGGAATTGTGGTGTGTTCTAGGGTGATTTTACCCTGTGAAAAACCTTCTGCTGGGATTTTATGAATCATGTTTGAGAGAAAACAATTTTCTCATGCTTGTCCCACAGAGGTTTGGAAGGTGCTCCAGAAGCTAAAATGAGAGCACATTATCTTTCTCAGTCATGTGAGAATGAAGTCTGACATTCTCAGTAAAACATGTAAATCCAACAAGGGCAGAGACTGTCAGTTGATTCCTTTGTGTTCTACTGCAGCTTCCCAGAGTGTTCTTAAGAACAACTAGAGCGCTAACAACCTTACCTATGACAAAAGTATGGCACACCTGAAGCCATCTTGATTGGAATAAACTGGTAACACTTAAAACATTTAATTTAAAAAGGAACAAAATGATGGGGTTCATTTTGTCTTAAAATTATGGTTAGTGCTGTAGAAAGAAAAATTAGGACATGTTTTAAGTGAGATCTCAAATATCTTCCTGTTATATTTCAACAGGAGCAGCCTGCCAGTTGATTCCTTTGTGTTCTACTGCAGCTTCCCAGGGTGTTCTAAAGAACAACTAGAGCGCTAACAGCCTTACCTATGACAAAAGTATGGCACACCTGAAGCCATCTTGATTGGAATAAACTGGTAACACTTAAAACATTTAATTTAAAAAGGAACAAAATGATGGGGTTCATTTTGTCATAGAAATTATGGTTAGTGCTGTAGAAAGAAAAATTAGCACATGTTTTAAGTGAGATCTCAAATATCTTCCTGTTATATTTCAACAGGAGCAGCCTGCCAGTTGATTCCTTTGTGTTCTACTGCAGCTTCCCAGAGTGTTCTAAAGAACAACTAGAGCGCTAACAGTCTTACTTATGACAAAATTATGGCACACCTGAAGCCATCTTGAATGGAATAAACAGGTAACACTTAAAACATTTAATTTAAAAAGGAAAAAAATGAGGGGTTCATTTTGCCATAGAAATTATGGTTAGTTCTGCAGAAAGAAAAATTAGGGCATGTTTTAAGTGAGATCTCAAATCCTCTTCTATTTCATTAGAACATTCTGACATGCAGACTGAAACAATCACTTTCAATACCAGCAGTAGAGTTCCAGTTAACTCCCTGGTGAGCAGTAGCTTTACTACAGTGATCTAATGAGCAACTAGAGTGCTAACATTCTGAATTTATGGCAAATGTGTGACACATCTGAATGCCTTCTTGATGGAATCAAAGTAAAAAACTGAAAGCATTTCCTACTGAGGAGACTGCAGTAAATGAGGAAATTAGGAAACTTCATAACAAATAAGTATCCCAAGATGGCCACCAGAGAAAAAAGAGCCCAAATGTAGCACAAATATTACCCACATGTAGCCCACATATAGCCCAATGACAGAAGTGTGGAAAACACTTTTTGCAGTGATGTCATCAGTGATGTCACTGACCATGTCATGAGTGATGTCATATGTGACGTCATCAGCAGTGCATTGCGGGGGCATGAGTTATAGTTAGCTGAACTAACTATAACGGGGGAATTTCTCTGGTTTTGTACGAGTGAAACGTCCAACTAACTATAACTTTCCCTAAAACCTATGTTTTTTTCAGTGAATTTCTAAGGTTTTTTAAATGCTAATTTCTAACTATACGTGCCTGAAACCTATGGTTTTTTCAGTGAATATATATATATATATATATATATATATATATATATTATCTACTGGCGGTCGCCAGTAGATAGTTATAGTTAGGACCTATTTTCCATAGGAAATCCGCGACATTCTATTTGAAATAACTCTCTTGCCGGTTGACGTATCTTCGCGAAATTTTCAAACTTTATGGCCCGCTCCGGTCCGCTCCTTCCCTGAAAGTCTCGGGGTGATTCGTCAAGCGGGGACCGAGAAAAAAAGGGGGTCCCAAAACGTGTTTTCCCCATTCATTTTTCCATAGGAAACTTTAGACACGGCTACAGCCCGAACTGCTGAATGGAATTACACCAAATTTGGCAAAGAGGTAGTTCTTGGTTCAGAAAGAACCCTTTTTGTTAAATGGTGTAAATCCGTTCAGTAGTTCCTGAGAAAATCAAAAAGAAAATCACATATATATCTATGACCGCGTCGGATTCGCGCACCCTCCCGATCACGAGCTGCATGCTAATTGGCTGTCAACACTCCAAATCAGGAAGTGTTGGCACCCATTTTGTCCCTCGGTAGAACCGAGGCACAGAAACAAGTGCGCAAAGTGCAAAAAGGGGGCAGGGTAGAAACACCCTGACCCCCTAGGTCTGCTCAGGGGGTCCCACAAGGACCCCCTGGGCAAAAAAAAGCATTACAAAAATCGTGCCCCGCCCCCTTCCTTTACCACTCTGCAAACGCGCCCCCTGGCGCATTTGCAGAGGGGGAACGAATTCCCTTTGAATACTGGGGGTCCCTGGGGCCAACTAGCCCACCAGGAACTTCCAGTATGCGCCAGGGGCTGCGTTGCAGAGAGGTGTACAGAGGCCACGCCCCTTTTACACCTCTCTGCAACGCAGCTCTGTGGCGCTTTTGGAGGTACATGGTGGGCTAGTTGGACTCCAGGGACCCTCAGGATTCAAGGGGACTTAATCCCCCAACTTAAAATGCGCCACGGGGCGCGTTTGCACAGTGGTGAAGAGAGGGCGGGGCTTCAGGTGACATGTGTGCAAACAGGCCCCGTGGCGCATTTTAAGATGGGGAATTAAATCCCCTTCAATCCTGAGGGTCCCTGGGGCCAACTAGCCCAACAGGTACGTCCAGAAAGCGCCACAGAGCTGCGTTGCAGAGAGGTGTAAAAAGGGGTGTGGCCTCTGTACACGTCTCTGCAACGCAGCCCCCTGGCGCATACTGGAGGTTCCTGGTGGACCCTCATGATTCAAGGGGACTTAATCCCCCAACTTAAAACACGCCACGGGGCGCGTTTGCACAGATGTCACCTCAGGCCCCGCCCGCTCCCTTCACCATTGTGCAAATATTCCTCTAAAATCAGCCAAAATACGAATTCCGATTTACTCACCTGTTATCAGGAGAGACCTCAGTGCTGCATCTTTCAGCCCAGTACTGGTCCTGAAAAGTAATTCTAACCGTACTTACCAGTAACTTGAATTTCCTTCCATAGGCTAACATTGACTGGTTTCACTTGGAAATTCTTCTAAGTGTGCAGTTTTGGAACTTTATAATATTCCTCTAAAATCAGCCGAAATACGGATTCCGATTTACTCACCTGTTATCAGGAGAGACCTCAGTGCTGCATCTTTCAGCCCAGTACTGATCCTGAAAAGTAATTTTAACCGTACTTACCAGCAACTTGAATTTCCTTCCATAGGCTAACATTGACTGGTTTCACTTGTAAATTCTTCTAAGTGTGGAGTTTTGGAACTTTATAATATTCCTCTAAAATCAGCCGAACTACGAATTCCAATTTACTCACCTGTTATCAGGAGAGAACCCAGTGCTGCATCTTTTAGCCCAGCACTGACCCTGAAAAGTAATTCTAACCGTACTTACCAGTAACTTGAATTTCCTTCCATAGGCTAACATTGACTGGTTTCACTTGGAAATACTTCTAAGTGTGGAGTTTTGGAACTTTATAATATTCCTCTAAAATCAGCCGAACTACGAATTCCAATTTACTCACCTGTCATCAGGAGAGAACCCAGTGCTGCATCTTTTAGCCCAGTACTGATCCTGAAAAGTAATTTTAACCGTACTTACCAGGAACTTGAATTTCCTTCCATAGGCTAACATTGACTGGTTTCACTTGGAAATTCTTCTAAGTGTGGAGTTTTGGAACTTTATAATATTCCTCTAAAATCAGCCGAACTACGAATTCCTGTTATCAGGAGAGAACCCAGTGCTGCATCTTTTAGTCCAGCACTGACCCTGAAAAGTAATTCTAACCGTACTTACCAGTAACTTGTATTTCCTTCCTTAGGAATCCATTGTCTGGTTTTCAGCAGAAAAGTTTCAAAGTGTCGATTTTCACAAACTACAAATATTCCTTAAAAATCGCCTGTATGACTTAAACGCATTCTTTCAACTGTTTACAGGAGATGCACCAGTGCTGGATCCAGGATCCACCACTGAGTAAGAAAAAGTAACGATAACACTACTTACCTGCTAAGTGAATTTCCAGCCATAGGATAACATTGGTGATTCTATGTGAAAAAGTTTCTAAGTGTCAACTTTTAAAATACAATAATATTCCTTAAAAATCAGTACTGTAACCAAAACGCTTTTACTCAACTGTTTACAGGAGATGTCCCAGGACTGAATCTAGGATCCAGTCCTGTGGTTAGAAAAGTAATCCATAAAGTAACTAATTGCATTTAACTTGAAATTCACATTGAGCTCAATGTTGCATTGTGTTTGAAATTGTGTTGCCTATTGCAACAACTGTAACATACTTAAAAGTCTATTGCCTATTTGCAAAGAATTTAAACTAAAGTAATTCATTCTGAGAAAGTATATTTTGTAATGTAATGTATAATGTAATTACAATGTAATTTAAAAAATAAATAGTTTAAAAAAATGTAGAAAATCAGTATCAAAAAAATAAATATAACAATTAATACATTTAAAAATTGTCATTTACAAAACCTTGGAAATTCACTGAAAAAAACCATAGGTTTCAGACATGTTATAGTTAGGAATTAGCATTTAAAAAACCTTTGAAATTCACTGAAAAAACCATAGGTTTCAGGCACGTTATAGTTAGAAATTAGCATTTAAAAAACCTTTGAAATTCACTGAAAAAACCATAGGTTTCAGACACGTTATAGTTAGAAATTTGCATTTAAAAAACCTTTGAAATTCACTGAAAAAACCATAGGTTTTAGGGACAGTTATAGTTAGTTGGACATTTCACTCGTACAAAACCATAGAAATTCCCCCGTTATAGTTAGTTCAGCTAACTATAACTCGCGCCCCGCAATGCACTGCTGATGACATCACATATTACATCACTCATGACATGGTCAGTGACATCACTGATGACATCACTGATGACATCTCAAATGACATCACTGATGACATCACTGATGACATCATCCATGTGATTATTTCATGCATCTTCTCACACCCTAATATAACTTTTGATACACCCACTCTAAATTACAGACTGCCATTCGCAAAACCATACACACTCCAATACCAATAACTACATACCCACTCACTGATTATTAGGTCTACACACACACACACACATCTACTCACTCACCCGTCCAGTCACTCATACTTACAGTCACTCAGTACAGGACTATCATATGCACTCATACACCTATATAAACACTCACACACCGCCACTCATCCATAGAGGTACTCACACACCTAGTCAGTCATGCAAAAAATTAATCACACACCCATTTACTCACCTATACAGTTATACACACACCAGCTCACTTACTCATACAAATACTAGCACATTCTTACGTTCTTATACAATAACTGATACAAGCACACACACATCCATACAGCCACTCTCACAATCACACACTCTCACTTATAGCCATTTCAAAAACTCTAACACACATATATACTGCCTTTTACATATGTAGTTACTCGCACATGTACCACTGAGATATACATTCACTCACTAACACACCCATACACACACTCACCCACCCAAGCAGTCCATCACAGATGCACTCTTGAAATCATGCACCCAGTGAATCACCCACTCACACATCTATGTACAGAGTCACACACACCCCACCCACACAAACACTCAGGCAGCCATACAGATACTCAGAGAACCAATCAATAACCCATATAGACACTCATGTAGCTATTCGCAAATCCATGCATCCACTTACACACCAACAAACAGACGGATACAGACATTCACACAGTTTAGTCACTAACCCATGCATTCAGTAAGATACGTTTAATCACTCACTTGTAGAGTCAGTCACTCACGTACTAAATCATCCATTCAGACACTTATACACCCACTCATTCTTCAATACGCCTTTCCCTATATATATTAAACATATTTAAACTTTACAGAAACACACAGTCACTGGATGATGTCATCAGTGATGTCATCAGTGATGTCATTTGAGATGTCATCAGTGATGATATCAGTGATGTCACTGCCCATGTCATGAGTGATGTAATATGTGACGTCATCAGCAGTGCATTGCGGGGGCGCGAGTTATAGTTAGCTGAACTAACTATAACGGGGGAATTTCTATGGTTTTGTACGAGTGAAATGTCCAACTAACTATAACTGTCCCTAAAACCTATGGTTTTTTCAGTGAATTTCAAAGGTTTTTTAAATGCAAATTTCTAACTATAACGTGTCTGAAACCTATGGTTTTTTCAGTGAATTTCAAAGGTTTTTTAAATGCTAATTTCTAACTATAACGTGCCTGAAACCTATGGTTTTTTCAGTGAATATATATATATATATATATTCTTTCACAAAAGTACAGTTGTACTAAAAGGACGCACTCACGGGTTACTTTACAACAAGTTGATTTATTGTGCGGACCCCCTCCCCGCACCGACATATATATATATATATATTTAATAACTATTTATATAGTGATTAAATAGAAATCTTTTGCTATAAGTGTATGGAATGAAGTAGACTTGCCAGCAATTAGAAAGATTTATTAAAGTTTTAAGGCCCTGCTGATGTTACTTAACACAGTGATAGAGCACTGCTTTAGGGGAGTTGGTTCATCATAGTTGGCATAGAAAAACTATTGCCCCATAATCCAGTACTCTTGAATTTAGAAATCCACAAGAGATTGCTGGCAGAGGATTTAAAGATTATTCATTTAATAAAGGTTAATATCACTACAAATGGATGAAGGCGAACAACCATAAAGTGCACAGTGAGCTTAGCATAAGAGTAACCCAGCTGCATGGATGTAGAGTACTAGGGTGCAATGAAAAATGTAATTTGGGACAGTGACTGCCGTTGAAAGTAGTTTGAACTCATTACTGAGGTAAGGAATTATCTTTTTAATCTTCTGTTTATGTAATGAGCCAGTGGAAACCAATGCTGGTTCTTGGACAACAGTTTTAATTTTGCCATCTAATTTGATTCCAAGGTTGCACACAGTATTGACTTGGTTGGGCAGAGAACCCATTTCCCTAGGACTATAGGCATCTGCACTGCATTTAGCCTAAGCCCTTGGCTCCCCGTCCACACCCAGGTGAATCTCATACAATGATTCTGAAATAGCATAGTCAGGAAATGCATATCCTACCTGCCTAGTAATTAGCTGAGTGTCATCAAAATTCCAACATTCCAATCGATGCTCATTCACTTGGAGCAGGGGAGGTGTACCAAAGGCATCACATACACATTAAAGAGAAGAGGGGATACATTACATTCTTGAGGACCCCCACACTTGACAATACTCAATGGAGTCTTAAAACAGAGAAGCCACACTGATTGAGGATGGCTAGTAAGAAATTCCCTTAACGAGCTATGCACAGAGCCAGTGATTACAGTCTCCTTCTGATGCTCCAGCCAGGTGGCATAATTGACAGTGTCAAATGCAGCTGGTAGCTCTAATAGCATCAGTGCATATTCTGCTCCTAACAGGAGTTGTGAATAAAAGGGACCTATTTGTTCCTCTCATAGACAGAGTTCACTCACTCAAAGCATAGTGGGAGAATCCTTACTATCCCATCTTCTTACCTCTATGTTTTGGTATGCTGCTGAGGAAGATGCAATTTAGGGTCTCGTAGTCTCCACTAGAGATCTTGGGGCAGATTTACAAGCCCCTTGCGCCACTTTTGCGTCATTTTTAACATGTGAAAAGTGGCGCAAGGGGCTTGTAAATCTGCCCCCTTGATTTTGGATGGTAGGCATGGCTGAGCAAAGAGCATTGACTACCTTGTAAACAATGTAGCAGTAAAAAGTAAAGTGGGCATGGAGATGTAGCCATTTGTAGGTCATTGAGGTATGATTATGCCATGCTTTTCATTTGTTAAACAGCTGATCATTCTGGAGGAGTAAATATTCAGAAAGAAAAACATGGTCAAAGCTACAATGCTTCATAAACTTTGGACTATTAGGTGGATTTGAAACAGCAAATCAGAACTGGACTAACCATTCAACTACTGATCTACTCCCAAGTGGTATTGAAGTTCTTTTCTAAGGCATCATTCCAAAGCAAAGTGAAAATTACAAGGGAGATTTCAATGTCTCCCATTCCCAAAATGTGTGCTCTTCATTTGCTACAACAGAGAGAGCGAGCCAGTCCAAATCGTACGATGAATGGGCTCCAAATGCATATTGTTCAACCTTCTGTAATTTGGACAGTGAAAATACTTTCTTTTAGGTCAGTCCTGTCTGTTGAGAGTCAAATGGCATACATTGAATGTGCCACAGGAGTCATCAAGATCAAAGCACTCCTGGTGCCATTTTACAACTATGATTACTTACCACGCTTCTGAAAAAAACCTTTAGGAACTGCATTTACAACACTTCAAATTGGGTGGCTGTGGCAGGTGGGTTTACCACTAAAATACTGCATACAAAAAGGAGCAGAATGGTGATTGCCAGATGTTCCACTAGAACTGTCTACATCTTCTCAATTTCCTCCCCTACCATAATATTTCTTCCCCATCTCTCTTGATCTTTTCCTTCCTCATTGCGATTATTTCTGTTTCCTAATCCTCCGCTGGTCTTCCATTTCTCCTCTCCGTCTGGTACATAAATTAATTCATCCTCTTTTTCTTTTTTCCTGATTCATTACACTCAGGGGCATATTCACAAGGAGCTATCGCCGAATTAATGGCACTTTATAGCAGCCAAAGTCGTGATAAATTTACCCCCCCATTCACAAGCCGGTGTTAACAGCCCACAGCACCAGTTTACCCGCGATAGCAGCCACAAAAAACATCGCCACAGAGGACCCTCGCAAATATCGCTAATGAGATGCAGAGTATGCGTTCCGTTGACAAAAGCCGAGACAACAGCACACCTCAACATTCACAACGACCAGCCACATCCGCAATAAAAACACAAAACAGGCAATAAGGCGCGTTAGCACCAGGAAATCTACACCTGCTCTGACCTGGTGTAAAGTCGGACAGCAGCCAGCACCACAAAAGGGAGCACAGCCCAGGGCCACATCCGAAGGGCAACAGATGCCATGGAGCCACCCATCATGCGGCCCGGACACCCAAGAGGGCCACAACACCCACCGACACCACCCCCAGGACCACCCCTCCCTGGCACCCCCGACCAAAGACATGCCACATCAGCCACACCTAAACATGTACAGAACATTCCGCTTGATGCCGCACAATCACAACTGGTGTCATGCATGTGTCGTCACAGAAATGAGCAGCACACATCCACTTTCGAAGCAACAAATGAAACTTTATTAAAATGAACAACAAAATAAAATGAAGACACATGGCCGCTCCCCTCGGGACAATACGTAGGTCACAGCCTTTAAGACAAAAAACATGATGAGAAGGTGTGTCCTGCGCACATCAGAGGACAGAGAGAGAGCGAAGGAGAGAGAGAGGAAGAGAGGGAGAGAGAGTAAGAGAAGAGGAGAGAGAGAGGACGAGAGGGAGAGAGAGAGAGAGAGAGAAACGTGCCGCCCCTGCGCACCCAGGCCACACTGCTCATCTGCTGCCACCGGTGTGTCCCCAACCACGTGCCGGTATGCATAGCAGGACACCAGGTCACACATCTGAATCAGAGCTGTCAGCTGAAACAGAGCCCAGACACATGACTGGCACAGTACACACACTTGCACAAGACAACATCGCCTGCCCGCCCATGCACATCCAGGCAGAGGCACTCCAACCCCTCCAGCCGCCCATCAGAGCATGCCCGCCCATGCACACCCAGGCCTCAATGCTCACCTTCCGCCACCGGCGCATAAACAGGAGGTCCCACCACGTGCTGCTGCAAGCCACAGGCCAGGGGCCCGCGGACATGGCACCCTCCACCTCATGCAGCCACGCTCCGCAGGCCACCAGGTCTCATGTTTGGTGCTGGGTCTTGATCACTCCATGGCAGAGGACATACCAGTGCACCCGGCACCATCGCAGGCTGCACACCCGCTCAGCCCAATGGGTGCCACCAACTCTGGGACCCGGAAGCGACGCCACGTGGTGATAGGCCCGCGCTGTCCGCTGGCTCTGGCCTACACTGCGGTCCAGCAGGGCACACAAAACCTGAGCCGTCCGGACCGCCGGGATGGGGCATCATCGCAGGCTTCACACCCGCTCAGCAGCTCAAGGTGCCACTGACTCAGTGCACCCAAAGTCACCCTCCCGTGGCGGGGTGCCTGTGCCGCCCGCAAGGCCAATGGTGCCACTAACCCTGTGCAACCCCAGTCTGTGCCACGTGGCGGTAGGCCTGTGCCGTACTCAAGGCCTCGGATGCCACTAACCCTGTGCAACCCCAGTCTGCGCCACGTGGTGGTAGGCCCGTGACGTACTCAAGGCCTTGGATGCCACTAACCCTGTGCGCAACAACTCATGGGCCCTATATGAGTGCGAACCGTGGGGCATCCGTCATCCAGTCACCACCGGAAGAGGGGAATGTGACGTCGTCGGACCCTTATGTTGGCGGAGTCACATGGCCTGTGACGCCTGTGCCGGATGGGTGTGGTGTGTGTGAAAACCTGCCCTCAGGGAGTGGCTGTGACATGCTGATGACTAGACCAGTGACCTGCACACCACCAGTGAGTACGGCTGCGAAGGGTAGCAATGAGGGCCCCCACTCGGGGCGTAAGCAGAGTGGACTGGCCTGCCGTACGCCGGACCAGCGCAGGGCTTGCAACAATGACTCGTGGGCTCTGGGCGTGGTCCAGTCCATGTCCGGACAAGGAAGTGACTGATGCGTGTTTCCCTGCTGCAGTGTTCACGGAACCCGCTACACAAGATGCAATGTCGTACCCCCTTACTGGCATCCCACAGGATGAACATCATTGACGCAAGGGAAGGGACTGTCCCCACATTCATCCACACAGGAATGACGTAAGACATTACACAGCAGTGCGTCACTGGATGTTTATTTGCACATCCAGTGCAGTCATGCAGCTAGAGCGGTACAGGGCAATGCCGAGCACACCACACAATATGGGCCCATGGAGGGCCAGCCAGTGTCCATCCCGGGATGAGCTGAACTGCGGAACAGGAAGGGTACAGTCCTCAGTCTGTCCGCTGTGTCAGTGGTTGTCAAACAGGATGTGGCAGTCCATGTCGCTGTCCTAGGTGAGTGCCTCGGAGTGTATCGGGGGTCAGTGGTAGGTCTTGAGGCCATGTGCGGCACCAAGCAGAAACAGGCAAGGTGGCGGAAATGGATGCTAATGCCTGGCCCTCCTGACCACAGTCCCATCCACGTCCTCGTCCCCGGGTGTGTGCCCTGCCCCACCTGTGGGTGTTACAGTGCCGGCTGCGGCACTGTGTGCCACTGACACATCAGGGGCCGGAGGAGGATTGTCGGCCGCACTGTGTGGCACTGACACACCAGGGGGCGGAGATGTGGATGGTGTGGGGGCAGCATCATTCATCATCACCAGGCCTTGTGGCAGCAATGCCATGATGAGGACATGCAGGGCACGGTAGATCCCAGCTCCATTTCGCTGATGTGCAGCGGAGGCTGCCATCCTTTCCGCCTCCATCCGCACCATGTCCTCCATGAGCCTCCGCATGTGTGCCAGCTCACGGCTGGCATCGCTGGGGCAACTCTGAGTGGACAGGTATTCTTCCCTCCGCGTCATGACTCCAGAGATGTCAGTCAGGGCTCGCTGGAGTCCATGGGGCGGACATAGACACCCAAGGATGGCGTCCAGTTTGGTAGCCATGAGCTCGAACCCCACCCGCACCTGCTCGGCCGTCTCCCTCTGGCCCTCCAGCACACGGCGTTGGAAGGCCATTTGTTGTTCCTGGGGGACTTGGGAGGGTGCCGGGGCTGTGGATGCCTCCTGCTGGGTGGTTTGGGTGGTTTGGGTGGTGGGTGGGGTCTCATGGATGTAGCTGGGCTGCCCTGTTCCTGGAGGTGAGTTGCGGATGAGGTCAATGAGGTCTTGGATGGTTTGGGTGTTGATGCTGGTGTTGTCCTCCTCCTCGTCATCAGTGAAGAGTGGCTGTGACTGCTCTGCAGGAGGTGTTGACGATGCCCCTGGGATGTGAAGGGGAGATGGTGTATTACAATGTGTCCACATGTATGTAGCCGCATGGTACAGGTTGACATTCAGGCAGCATGGCATTGTACATTGTGACAGTCTGTGGGTCTGGGCGAGGACCCAGAGTGATTGTGGGTGTGCACTGTGCCCTGCTTGCTTGTGCATGTGTGCCATTGTGGCCATCTCCCCCCATCCCCCCAGTACCTGGTGGTCACTCACCCTTTTGCGGTTGTGTTGTGTCCTGTCGAGCAGTGTCCGGTCCCCCGACTCCGGCCACAGTCTCCACACTGATGACTGTCGACACCAGCTCCTCCATGTCATCCAGCTCCAGCTGTGGCGCTGGGCCCCCACCTCCGGTCTGCGTTGCTGCCTTCAGGTTGGCGGAAAGTTTATCCTTGGTCTTCCGCTTGATGTCATTCCATTGCCTCTTGACCTCGTCCATTGTCCGCTTGTGCTCTCCGACGGCATTCACCTTGTCGACGATGTCCCGCCATATTCCATTTTTGGTGCCCAATGACACGTTGGAGGTGACGAAGAGTTGTTGATGGTGTTCCATCACCTCCGTGACTATGATCCTGTTCGCCTGCAGACTGAACTTGGTCTTCCTGGTCTTCTTGTCCTTGCCCTTCCCTGTCCCTGAGGTCCCAGGCTGGTCGTCCGGGGTGCTTGTGGGGTTGCGCTGGTCCTCTGCGCCTGCTCCGGCTGCCTCCATGGTGCTTGTGTGTTGGTCAGTTTGTGTGTGGGGTTTTTTTCTGCTTTTATGGAGGTTTCTGACGCCTGCCAGGTGTGTTTTTCAGGCCTGGCGCTGCTTGTCGCTGGTTTCCTCATCGCGCTTTGGCCCATCGCGTGTTTTTTGGGGTTGTGGTTTGTGTTTTTATCTCCATCGTGGTGGTTGTATCGCAGACTTTGTCCGCGGTTTCGGCAGGCTATCGCATGCTACCGCCTTGTTGTGAATTCCACTTTGACACGGGGTTATTTTCCCGTGATAGGCTTCATTATTGAAAGTTGCGTTACGTTACTCCTGCGGTAGTTATCACACGTTCTTGTGAATATACCCCTCAATCTGTCATTCCATTTCTCTATTTTTTTCTTTTACAATGCAATTCATTTTCTTTCTTTTTTACACAATCCTGCAAATTTGTAGCCCCGTGCTCGAGGAAAAAAAACACAAAAATAAAGAAGAATGTTGTTTCCGTTGCTAATGTTGAATGGTTAACTAGAACGTAGATTGCCGTATAATACGAACAGCATCTAGAACTGCAAGTATGCCTTGTTGATGCATCATGCTTTTGCTCGTTGAAAAGCCAGCTGGGAATTATTTGGTGATGTAGCTCACAAGTGCTTTAATTATTTGTATGCCAACATTTTAATGAAACTGAAATGAGACAACTTAAACGTTTGCTGGCCAAGGTACATAATCATTTCCTTGGGAGTTTGTTTAAAACAGCTTATAGCTACATGCCAATGTAATCATGATTACATGTAAGGTAATAGTGAAACCCACTTTCTCTTTTCAAATGCCCACCGCCGTCATAACTTTCCTAAAAGCATGTTTTAAAGTATTGCTGGATAACTATCCTGCAGTCTTTTAAAGCACTGCATAGACATGGATCATATGGGTATTTTGTTTAAAACACAAGGACGATTGTAATCTGATCAAAAGCACACTAATTAATTCTTCAAGTCATAATTCGGTATGTGAGTAACCCATAGTTCATAAGTTCTATTTCCAATGTTAAAACAATTATTTTAGTAGTTAAAACTGAACTTAGGTAATAAAGTTTTTCTATTTTGTGTTTTGGCCTTGGTGGTGGGCTAAGTGTCAGTGCTCTGTAAAGCTGCCAGCACCTTACCTTGTTGGGCTGTAGTGTCCTCTCTCAGAGCTCGCGCGCAAGGCACAGCAGGGCACTTATTTTTTTGTGACTGAACTGTCTAAGGCAAATAAGGCTAACTAAGGGAGAGCCAGGTACTGCTAGCATATACCCACTTGGTGTTTCATTCATAGATCACATCAAGACTGTGAACTCTGTTTTAAGAGGAGTGTCATTCACATTTCAGTGGCTCTATAGCATACCCGTCATGTAATACACCCCTACCACAATTTCTCCCCAATTTACATCCCAGCAGGATATCTTGAAACACTTCAGGATATTTAGAACCAGAAACAAAACATAGACTTGACACCCTACATTTTGCAAAAAAATTCACATATTTATATAATTTTCAGGATATGCTCCCTAAATCTGGAATTTCCTCCTTATCCACATAGTAAATGTAGCTTCATTTCCAATTCAAACAAATTCTGAGAAAAGATTTAAAACTGTTTGACACTATTAACCCTATGTTAAATTCTAAATGAAACTACTCTTTTTGAATCCACAAACCACTACCCACATATTCCAATGGTATGAGGATATATACTTTGTTGTGGCTGAGCATTAACTGTTAAGTTCGAACTTCTGTACCAGTTCTATACAACAAAGTCTTATTCTCTTCTGCTAATGGTAACACCAATCTTTCTCACTTGTATTCTGTGTAATTTCCATGGTCAATGATGTACCGTAAGTAAAATTGCCTCATTTGTACTGTGCATCTATATCAGTGATGGCCGGCATGACTTGCGGGTGGTGGGGCAGGGGTGGGCGCAGGGGAAGGGGTGAGGAGGGGTGCGGGGGTGAGGTGGGTGAAGGCGGGTGCAAGGGGTGTGAGATTGTGCAAAATAAACACAAAAATATCAACTTACCTCGCCGCCGGGTCCCGCGTCTCTGCTCCTTGCTCCTGCTCTCCTCGTGGGACTCAAGGTACAGGAAGCCAGGAAAAACAGCCAGGCTCCCCTGACCAATCACAATGCTGCAATGCAGCATTGTGATTGGTAAGCACCCAGGCTCCCCTGACCAATCACAACGCTGTATTGCAGTGCTGTGATTGGTTTTGAGCGTCCTGGTAGACGCTCAACCGGGAAACAGCCTTTACATCGCATGCTTTACATCGCATGTTATTAAAACGCGGTCGTTACAACGACCGCGTTGTTACAACGCGAACCATTACATCGCAAGTCATTACAACAACTTGCTGTAGGGGGCAGAAGGTGTTGGATTTACAATCCAACACCTTCCCTGCTGTTGCACAAACTGGAGTAGGAATAGTAAATTATACTATTCCTAAGTCCAGCGCGCCCCTACAGCAAGTCGTTGAAATGACTTGCGATGTAATGGTTTGCGCTGTAACAACGCGGTCATTGTAACGACTGCGTTGTAATAGCATGTGATGTAAAGCATGCGTAGTAAATGTATATATTCCTCTCAACCAGGGAATGGAGGCGTGGGCATGTTCTCCATGCAGGCTGTAATGCAGCCTGCATGGAGAAAAGGTAAAGTGCACATGAGTGTTTTGGACGGCCAGAGAGGGCCGACCAAAAAGTCATTGCACACTTAGGAGTGGGCAAACCACTCCTCCTGTGCCCTGGTCTGAGAGCAGAGCAGCACCGCCACCCGCCCGCCCACCCGTAAAGGAAACATAAAATGATAATAACTCAAAGTTATTATCATTTTCTATTTCCTTTGCTTTGCACTGCTCAAAAGCAGTGGGGTGACGCTCCTCCGCGATAGTGGAGGAGCTGCCACTGATCTAAATCAAATACAAAACTACTTCTATTCTGAATCTTGCAAATGAAAATTAAACAGCTGCATGGTCTGCATGCCTGAAATATGCAAAAGTTAAATCAGTGCTATTTATAGCATCCATAAATATATAACAATGTCAGCATACATGCCTGTTAGAAATTGTGTTGCTGGTTGACTGAGGTGTGAGCTCTGGTCAAGCAGCAATCCTAGTCAGGGTATGCCATAACAAACCCCAAATTAACCTGTGCTCACCCCCTGGTAGCTTGGCACAGAGCAGTCAGGCTTAACTTGGTGGCAATGTGTAAAGTATTTGTGCAACACACAAAAAGATCCCACACCTGATTAGAAAAACAGAACAAAATTCATAAAATAAAAGAAGACCAAAACAACAAAAGTTAAATAAGTAGAACTGGTGTTAGCAATTAAAAAAAAATAAACTGCAATATAGCACCTTGAAGCATAAAGCGATAACCGCGGCTATCTGGTTGCGCTGGATCGGGTCAAAGTCGAAAGTTCAGGCCGACCTCGATAGAGCACAGGTTGGATACAGTCGCTGACGTTTTACCTTCTCAAGTTTTGTGCCAAGAGTCCGGTTTGCGCTGGGGAGGGCCACAGGGAACAAGGCGAGCGCCACTGGTGGTGGTCGTGTAGCGCAAGGAGCAGGCCGGGCGTTGTGGATGATCAATGCTTGCTGTGCAAAAAGACGGGCTGGCGAGGGCTCACACTGATTTCCATGAACAGCGCAGTTCCAGTGAGAATGAGCCCGTTTGTGAAGAGTCCAAAATATTGACTTAAGAGCCCGCTGAGCCACACCAAATGTCCAGGACCTAAGGGGCACGTCCTGGGGGTCAGGAACTTGGTGAGGACAGTTCAGGAGCTGTTGGGGAGGCTTGTATGTCCCTGAGGCTCAGATCAGGAGTCCAGCAGACTAGCCCTTTGAGTCACTCTAGGGTCCTGGGATGAAGATGGAGTTGCAGGTCCATTTCTTCTTCCCTAGGCAAGAGGACAGCAGATAGCAGGTCAGCACAGCAGGGCAGCAATTCCTTCAGAGCAGCAGTTTAGCAGGGTGGCAGTAATTTGATCAGCACAGCAGTCCTTATTCCTGGCAGAGTATTCACAGTTCCAGAGTGTACTGAAGAGTTGGTGTCTGGGGTTCCTTTTTATACACAGTTGTGCCCTTGAAGTGGAGAGGAGCTGCTAGAGGCATGCCTTAGAAGAGCACAGATGCCCTGCCTTCCGGACTTGGCTCCAGACTCCCTATGGAGTGCGGGATGCAGCCCTTTGTGTGGAGACAGGACACAGCCTATTCAGGTGTAAGTGAGGCTGGCCAACTTCTTCCTCCCATCCTGCCAGTGATCGCCCATCCAGTCACACCTAAGCTCCCATTGTGTGTGGATGTCTAGGAGGCATACACAAAGCCCAAATGCCAACTACACCCAGTCATGTGATCAGAGATAGCAACTAAGGTTTGAATGGCAGTGGTAAACAACGCACCCGCCAGCACCTCCGTCCTATTTACCAAAGAAGTCCAAATTTCAGCAATCAGTATTTCGGCGTGCTCAATGTATAACACTGTGCCACTCACCCAGTGTTGTCTAGTATGAAGGAAAACTTATCCCCATACAAATAACAACAATTACTTAATTACAGAGCACAGCCATCAATAGGTTTCAATGCTGACTTTGTTGTCAGTTATTTAATGATAAACACGAACATCATTCAATGTATATTAGAAACAATGGTCTTTCAAGTACACAACAGATCAAAATTGCAACAAATGGTCTTGAATGTGTTGACACTTAGTAAATGTTGTAGATGCTGACAGCCAACATGTGTTTCGTCGTAAATCGACTTCTTCAAGGCTCGAAAATTGTTGAGAAGGTCATAGCTAAAATCTTCAGAATCCCTCAATAGTGTGGGATGTATCACAGCAATGGTGTTGAGCCGGATACTTTTGTTTTTCAGTTTATCGAATAGGACTAATGAACACTATCCAGGATCGAAAAAGTAATGTTAGGATCAAGACGACGCGTTAAAAGTATAACTGGAATTCAATCTGACCAGTTTTCAGGTATATATACTCGTAATGTGTATTGATGGTGTTACAAGGTTCAGGCTAAAGAGGTTACCAGAGTCTATGGGGCACATGCATCAAGGTAGGCTTTTGCGATTCCTTAATTGCGATTATTAAGGAATCGCAATTAAGGAATCGCAAAAGCCTATGCATGTAGGAATCGCTATAAAAATAGCGATTCCTAAACATTCCTTAATTGCGACTCGCTAATTGCGAGTCGCAATTAAGGAATACCTCCCCATTAATTCCTATGGGCCTAGAGGCCCATAGGAATGAATTGGAATACATTCTCAATTAGCGATTCGCAATTAGAGAATCGCAAATTGAGAATGCAATTTCAAGGGTGCCAGGGTGTCAAAATGACACCCTGTTGCACCCTGAAATTGTGATGTGCACCCATGTTGCGCACACACATGCCCCAAGGGCATGTGTGTGTGTAACCTAAAACTTAAAAAAATGCATTTTAGAGCATTTTTCGAAGGTATTGCAAATTACAGACAAGTTTGATTTGTCTGTAATTTGCGGTCCCAAATAGCGAAATCGCTATTTGAAAGTGCTTCTAGCATTGCATTTAAGGAATCGCAAATTGCGATTCCTTAAATGCAATCGCAATTAGGAATTCGCAATTAATTGCGAATTCTTAAATGCGCATAGGAAACTACTTTCATGCATCTCCAAAGGCCAATTTGCGATCGCAAACGGCCGATTTTTGCGATTCGCACCGTTTGCGATCGCAAAAACCTTTGATGCATGTGCCCCTTTGCCCTTAGTATCTAAAGGTTCTTCCTGTGTGTCTAAGGAGTTTGATGATGGGCTTTCATACTTCTGCTGAAAAGCTGAACAGTGACATGGAAGCTTTCCAGATGGTCACTACTTTAAAAAAATATATTTAAAGAAGAGTCTGCTCAAGTCTTTCAAAAAGTGCAGTGCATTTAAAAAATATGTCAGTTGTGTATTTGATGGGTAGTCCATTAGGTTCTTTCAGAAGAGCAGCGTTGCAGTGTCTGTTTCCCACACAGAACATGCTATTGAGTGCCAAGCATAGTATAGTGGTTTGTTGAGGTAATACCGTAGTGTGGTGTCTCACCTCTGACAAGCCAGCAATAATTCAGACACCAGCTGTT
Organism: Calotriton arnoldi; assembly: GCA_963921515.1. Classification (NCBI taxonomy): domain Eukaryota; kingdom Metazoa; phylum Chordata; class Amphibia; order Caudata; family Salamandridae; genus Calotriton; species Calotriton arnoldi. The sequence continues at coordinate 1,583,898 of CAWUFW010000650.1, read as the reverse complement.
CAGTGGCTAGTTATGGCTAGCTAGACAACTAATGACAAAAACTATCAAATTAGGCTTACATGCTCTATATTTTTTTTGACTTGCTGGACAGCATCAAAAGGAGGTAAATGGCCTGCATGAGTTTAAATCATGTAAACAAAAAAAATATGGATTGGATGCTTGAATTAATTTCAGCCACTGGTAATTACTAGGGCCACATCCCAGTTCATCGCTTTGTGCCCACAATGCCACCTCATATTAGACCCAATCTAATACAAATCTGCCTTGGTCCTTCTCCAATAGAAATAGTTCTACTGAACTGTCCAGCCAGGTCATCTCTGAACCCGAACACAAGAAAACCAAGGCTGGTTTTGTCATAGTTGCAGCTCTTCAGTCAGGTGCAGCTTGGGTCCAGTGGCACAGTGAGCACGAGACCCATGTCTCGCCATACTGCTCACACTTGAGGAATTTCACTGCAGTAAGCAAAAAAGTGATGGGTGGGATGTTTGAATTAATCTCAGCCTTTGGTAATTACTATGGCTGCATCCCAGTCCATCGTTGTTTTGCACACCAGAAAAGCAGTTCTTGGTCCATCAAAACTACTGATAAAAAGAACACAAGAGCCTTCTAAATGTGAATGCAAATATAATAGCTGATTTTTGGATGCTGCACTTTATCAACATCTTTCTTCTTTTGAGGCACATACACCTGAAATAAGTAGATCAAAGTGGGTCATGCTGACTCCAAACACATATGAACCAATTACCAAGATGATATAAAGCAAATCCAATTCAAAATCAGTGCAGGTACATCACCAACAATTGAAGGATGGGTTACTGAAAGACATACCAGGGGTAATCACTACTTTAAAGGACAACATGACTCTAAACCATTAGTAAATCATTTCAGAAGAATCAATTCAGTGCCTAGGGACCATCTTTCTGTGCTGTGTCTATCCCTTTTGAAAGAAATAATTTTTTCATCCTACAGGAACACAGTCTTAGAAATCCTTGTCTACATAGAAGGTCAATTATCTGTCTCCAGTTCTTACAGGCTCTTGGACATTGATACCAGAATCTTTCCAAAGAATGCACCAAACCTACAGATCCTAAGCTGAACAAGTTAATATTCTCTATCATATTCAGAGTGAGTTCAAGAGCCAGCTGTTCATGATCGAGGAAGGTACCATCTTGTTCCATGTGGCCCATTCATATCTATACTCTAAAAGAATGTCCATATATGCAGCATTTCCAGATTGAGTCCCAGGTTTTTGACTGCATTAACAGGACACTTCTATGTAAAACACCAGCCAGCTTAAACTGGAACAAGCCTATCTTCTGGATGGTGAAAAACATGTGCTCTACACCTGAGGTAAAAGTTAGAGTTGTCATGAATGGCCCAAGGACTCCTAATTTCAAAACAAAATGAGGGATGAAACAAGGTTGCTTACTGGAATATGTATTAGTCAACTATTTTACCAATGGCATTGTTGGACTTGGCCCTTTTTGCAGGGTCACCCCCAACCTTTTTGCTGAATTCATTTTGTTTGCTTCAGGACTCTGTGCACTTTACCATTGCTAACCAGTGCTAAAGTGCTTGTGCTCTCTACTCTAAACGCAGTAGCGGCCTGTGGAGGGAGTTCCGTGGGGCGGTGAGGTGGGGCGGGGGAGGGGCAGGGTGGGGGGTAGTAAACACCGGAATATGGATGAATGGAGGTAAGTAAACATTTAAATAAGTAAAATGAATTTCGTTGCGCGCGCTGCATTGCAAAATGCGTTGCAGCGCGCGCAACGAAATTCGTTTTATTTATTTAAATGTTTACTTACCTCCGTTCATCCATATTCTGGTGTTTACTACCCCCCACCATGCCCCTCCCCCACCCTGCCTCACCGCCCCATGGAACTCCCTCCACGGGCCGCTACTGTCTAAACGTGGTAGAATGTGCTTATATCCAATTGGCACATTTAATGTACTTATAAGTCCCTAGTTAAGTGACACTACATATGCCCAGTATTTGTAAATTAAATGCTACTGGTGGGTCTGAAGAACTGAATGTGCCACCCCCTTAAGCAGCCCTTTAAAAATGTATCACTGCTGCCACTGCAGAGCCTGTGTGTGAAATTTAAACTGCCATTTCAACCTGGCAAATTAAATGTTTTGCCAGGCCCAAAGCTTCCCTTTTAATATATACAAGCCACCCATAGGGTAGGCCCTGGACAGCCCAGAGGGCAGGGTGCAGTGTACTTAAAAAGTAGAACAGGCACTTTTACATTTTACATGTCCTGGTGTGAAAAGCTCTTAAATTCTTTTTTTCACTACTGCTATTCCTATCTCTCCCATAGGATAACATTGGAGTTGCCTTATTTAATGTTGTAAGTGCAATTTCCAACTGGGAAGAGATAAGCAGTTCATATTTGGTGTCTCTGGACTCCTAATTTAAAATCCTAACTTATGGCAAAGTTTGATTTTATATTGCAATTCTGAAAATGCCACTTTTAGAAAGTTGGCATTTTCTTACCTTAGACATTTGGTGCCTGCAGCCTATCTCTGATCACATCAATTACTTAATTACAGAGCACAGCCATCCATAGGTTTCAATGCTGACTTTGTTGTCAGTTATTTAATGATAAACACGAACATCATTCAATGTATATTAGAAACAATGGTCTTTCAAGTACACAACAGATCAAAATTGCAACAAATGGCCTTGAATGTGTTGACACGTAGTAAATGTTGTAGATGCTGACAGCCGACACGTGTTTCGTCGTGAAACGACTTCTTCAAGGCTCGAAAATTGTTGAGAAGGTCGTAGCTAAAATCTTCAGAATCCCTCAATAGTGTGGGATGTATCACAGCAATGGTGTTGAGCCGGATACTTTTGTTTTTCAGTTTATCGAATAGGACTAATGAACACTATCCAGGATCAAAAAAGTAATGTTAGGATCTAGACGGCGCGTTAAAAGTATAACTGGAATTCAATCTGTCCAGTTTTCAGATATATATACTCGTAATGTGTAGAGAATCACAGAAGCATAAACGCTCGTATTAAAGTACCACGAGCCACAAAGTTCCACCTGCAAAGTGCAGTAGTACAGCAGCAGAGTCCCTGCTGTACAAATCCCGGTGTAAGGAAACGTGTCTCCACTCGATCCAAAAAAAAGGGTTTTGAGTAGAGTCCAAAACACTCTTGTTCAAGAAGTGTTTACCCTATTAATACATTTTCTCCCAAACTGTTGGTTTTCTATTATATTTTCCATCTTCCCTATCTTTTAGTTACCTTCTGCCATTCTGCACTTCTTGCAAGTATTTAGAAGAAACTATTGCAGGATGTAGCACGGTTAAAATATAATCAAGAAATGTGTAAGGACAGGACTCCAAATATGTTTTAAAAACCTCAGGGCCCAATTCACAAAGGTAAACCGAGATGAAAGCCTAACTCTAAGACTTTTGGTATTCACAAAGGGCATTTATGAGTAGTAAAGTTAGACTTTTGTCTCAGTTAAACATAAGTTTTGGTCTTAAAATAGGACTTTTGGTCTCAGTTAAACTTAAGACCAAAACATACGTTTTACTACTAGTAAATATCCTTTGTGACTACCAAAAGTCGTAAAGTTAGACTTTTGTCTCAGTTTGCCTTTGTGAATTGAGCCCCTAGGGTCTCATTTACAGGGATTTAGCCTAGGGCTGTGCAGCAAGTCATCTTGCAGGTGCTGCCCTATGCCAAAGTGAAAGGGCAGCAATGCACTGTATTTATGCAATACGGTGCATTACTGTCCTTTCTCCCTGCGCTGGTGCCGTTTTGGCAGCCTAGTGCCAACGCAAGCACCCCTGCACCATGGTGCAAGGGTGCCTGTTTTGTCAGCAGGATTGTTTTTGTGCAGGAACGGGCACCTTCCTGCTCAGAAACAATACTAAAAGGCATTTTCACCTTTCCATGTGTGCTGCAAAATGCAGCACACATGGAAAGAGGAAAAAACGAGGAGAAATAAAGATACTTATCTTTGTTACACCTCACCTCGGAAGACATAAGGATTTGGCCCTTCTCCAGGTACCCAAGGTCTTGCAACCCTGGAGAAGCATCAAAATCCATGGGTGTTACGTGGGATAATGAAACACACATAAAACAACTCCAGAGTGCAGAGTAAGGCAAGGCAGCGATTTGAGCTGCCTTCCCTTAAACCATATCTATGAGGCATCCATAGATACACATTGTGGCTTTGCATGGCCTCATAGATATTAATTTGTAATTCACGCTGCTGTGATGCTCTGGTGGCGTAAGAGACTCATAAAAAAGCCCCCGATATCCTACCAATCTAATATGCATTGATCTTGATATATAGTACTATAGTTGTAAATCCATTACAATTTTTCATGTTTCTAGTTGTGAATCTCTGTTAGAAAAATGTACTTTCCTATCCACTTGCTTCTTTTCTATTTTAAAAATTAGGAATCCCTTCTTTATGATGTGGGCACTAGCCACCCTGCATAATTAGGCAATTTAATAGTGCTAGGTTCAGTTAATTTTTCAAAAGTGTTTGTTGCGTTTCTGTATTGAGTAATATTCTGACTAACTTGGAAGCAATCCACTGATTCTACACAAACTAGAAACCACAAAGTGGACCTGCTATTTATGAACAAAGGCAGATTTAGAGTGCAGTGGCCTGGGCAAACCAATATGTGATCTACTCATGTTCCCTTAATTTCACAGGTTAATGCAACATAAAGTCTTATGAAATACGATTTTCTAGACTCTATAAAATATTAAAACATTCTGATGTGTTCAGTAACTTAGCAGCCAACAGCCAAGAAGTCTTCACTTAAGAGTACTTAAACTGACCACATCATCTGCGTAACTCAATCAAAGAGCTAATGTGCTAGTTCGATTGAACAAAATCAAAAAGTGGTTTCCTGATTCACTAAAAATTCTGAAATGTGCTTCAGCATGTGTTCTGTTTTTCTGAATGTCTATCGGCCTTTGATAGCAGGATAAACCAAACTGTTCTATAATTAAAAGCAACCAAGATAAAGATCCTAGTTGTAGGCTTTCCTTTGTGAATCGTTAGTCCTATGTGACTGGTGGTGCTGAGGGCTTACCTTGTATCCACACAAATAGTTAACAATTTAGGAGTTCTACTGAATGTTTGTTGTCATTAACAGTGAAAGCAGTATTTTTCATTTGAAATCATCTGTCATTATTTGGCATATCTGTATATGGTTCAGGTCATTATTTCTTGTGTGTTATGCTGGGTGGGTTCATCTGGGGCTCTTGACCTTTCTGTTAACAACTTCAAAGTGCATTATCATGAATCATTAATAGAACCCTTCACTGAGACAATGTTCCAAATAAAAAAAAAACATTTTCCATCTGCTTTAAAGGATGTCCTTAGAGGTAAGTAGTGCAGCGAGTAGTGAAATCACCCCCTACTACTGTATCATGAAAACAGACACCTTGGATTGCCAATTAGTGACATTTAGACTTGATGCTAGTGATAACCGAAAGTAATGTAACAATGCATCACATACTACAACAACACACCCAAATCAACTACCCAACAGCACAATAACAGCCAGCTAGAGCAGCACACCACCCACTACACAACAAAGCAACAGTATACTAACACAGCAGAGCAATAAAAAATAATAATACAGTAACGCAAAGCAACATAGCATAGAATACAGCAGATCAAAATATAAACTAACAGCTTAACAACAACATAACAATGCAGTTTTTGCATTATGTTAGATTGAAGTTTCTTTTAGTGCTATGTTGGAGTGAACTGACATGTCGCAAAATTTCACACGCCAGAGAGTATTTGCTTGATTCATTAAAAAGATTGGCACTAACCAACCTTTGGGCCAACTCTACAGCTCAACAGAGCTTTAAAAAGGTTGTAACAAAAGCAACAAGAACTACATCTATAACAGAAGACAAGGAAACTTTGGCCAAATGGGCACATGGCTGCCCTGTGCTTAACGACTATAAAGTTCAAAAACCTCAAACTTATTTAAAGACAGGCATTTTACCAATCCTCCCGCACCTGCCGCCTTGGAAAAGGAGTGTTACAGCAAACAAATGATGGACGGAATGCTGACAATGCAAACATTCTCCCCCAGACAAAAGATCTGGGTTAAATCCATTGTTCTTTTGCCCACTACGCCACCCCAGTTTGGACCCAGCAAATCAGTCTTGACCCTGTGCCCCATGGGAACAGTCCAGACCGAACTGCCAGGCCAGGTCCTCCCTGGACCGGAAACAAGCATCCTGGGACCGGTTTCAGGGTATGTCACCCTTCTTCAGCCAGGCTAGCTTGAATCCAGTGGCACAGTGAGCAAGGGACCCACGTCTGGGCATACCCATCCCACTTAGGGTGAAAAGTGTTACAGCAAACAAATGATGGACGGAATGCTGACAATGCAAACATTCTCCCCAGTCACAAGATCTGGGTTAAATCCATTGTTCTTTTGCCCACTACGCCACCCCAGTTTGGACCCAGCCATATGCAAATCAGTCTTGACCCTGTGCCCCATGGGAACAGTCCAGACCGAACTGCCAGGCCAGGTCCTCCCTGGACCGGAAACAAGCATCCTGGGACCGGTTTCAGGGTATGTCACCCTTCTTCAGTCAGGCTAGCTTGAATCCAGTGGCACAGTGAGCAAGGGACCCACGTCTGGGCATACCCATCCCACTTAGAGGCGAAAAGTGTTACAGCAAACAAATGATGGACGGAATACTGACAATGCAAACATTCTCCCCCAGTCAAAAGATCTGGGTTAAATCCATCGTTCTTTTGCCCACTATGCCACCCCAGTTTGGACCCAGCCATATGCAAATCAGTCTTGACCCTGTGCCCCATGGGAACAGTCCAGACCGAACTGCCAGGCCAGGTCCTCCCTGGACCGGAAACAAGCATCCTGGGACCGGTTTCAGGGTATGTCACCCTTCTTCAGCAAGGCTAGCTTGAATCCAGTGGCACAGTGAGCAAGGGACCCACGTCTGGGCATACCCATCCCACTTAGGGCAAAAAGTGTTACAGCAAACAAATGATGGACGGAATGCTGACAATGCAAACATTCTCCCCCAGTCAAAAGATCTGGGTTAAATTCATTGTTCTTTTGCCCACTACGCCACCCCAGTTTGGACCCAGCCATATGCAAATCAGTCTTGAACCTGTGCCCCATGGGAACACTCCAGACCAAACTGCCAGGCCAGGTCCTCCCTGGACCGGAAACAAGCATCCTGGGACCGGTTTCAGGGTATGTCACCCTTCTTCAGCCAGGCTAGCTTGAATCCAGTGGCACAGTGAGCAAGGGACCCACGTCTGGGCATACCCATCCCACTTAGGGCGAAAAGTGTTACAGCAAACAAATGATGGACGGAATACTGACAATGCAAACATTCTCCCCCAGTCAAAAGATCTGGGTTAAATCCATCGTTCTTTTGCCCACTATGCCACCCCAGTTTGGACCCAGCCATATGCAAATCAGTCTTGACCCTGTGCCCCATGGGAACAGTCCAGACCGAACTGCCAGGCCAGGTCCTCCCTGGACCGGAAACAAGCATCCTGGGACCGGTTTCAGGGTATGTCACCCTTCTTCAGCAAGGCTAGCTTGAATCCAGTGGCACAGTGAGCAAGGGACCCACGTCTGGGCATACCCATCCCACTTAGGGCAAAAAGTGTTACAGCAAACAAATGATGGACGGAATGCTGACAATGCAAACATTCTCCCCCAGTCAAAAGATCTGGGTTAAATTCATTGTTCTTTTGCCCACTACGCCACCCCAGTTTGGACCCAGCCATATGCAAATCAGTCTTGAACCTGTGCCCCATGGGAACAGTCCAGACCAAACTGCCAGGCCAGGTCCTCCCTGGACCGGAAACAAGCATCCTGGGACCGGTTTCAGGGTATGTCACCCTTCTTCAGCCAGGCTAGCTTGAATCCAGTGGCACAGTGAGCAAGGGACCCACGTCTGGGCATACCCATCCCACTTAGGGTGAAAAGTGTTACAGCAAACAAATGATGGACGGAATGCTGACAATGCAAACATTCTCCCCCAGTCACAAGATCTGGGTTAAATCCATTGTTCTTTTGCCCACTACGCCACCCCAGTTTGGACCCAGCCATATGCAAATCAGTCTTGACCCTGTGCCCCATGGGAACAGTCCAGACCGAACTGCCAGGCCAGGTCCTCCCTAGACCGGAAACAAGCATCCTGGGACCGGTTTCAGGGTATGTCACCCTTCTTCAGCCAGGCTAGCTTGAATCCAGTGGCACAGTGAGCAAGGGACCCACGTCTGGGCATACCCATCCCACTTAGGGTGAAAAGTGTTACAGCAAACAAATGATGGACGGAATGCTGACAATGCAAACATTCTCCCCCAGTCACAAGATCTGGGTTAAATCCATTGTTCTTTTGCCCACTACGCCACCCCAGTTTGGACCCAGCCATATGCAAATCAGTCTTGACCCTGTGCCCCATGGGAACAGTCCAGACCGAACTGCCAGGCCAGGTCCTCCCTGGACCGGAAACAAGCATCCTGGGACCGGTTTCAGGGTATGTCACCCTTCTTCAGTCAGGCTAGCTTGAATCCAGTGGCACAGTGAGCAAGGGTCCCACGTCTGGGCATACCCATCCCACTTAGGGCGAAAAGTGTTACAGCAAACAAATGATGGACGGAATGCTGACAATGCAAACATTCTCCCCCAGTCAAAAGATCTGGGTTAAATCCATCGTTCTTTTGCCCACTATGCCACCCCAGTTTGGACCCAGCCAAATGCAAATCAGTCTTGTCCCAGTGCCCCATGGGAACAGTCCAGACCGAACTGCCAGGCCAGGTCCTCCCTGGACCGGAAACAAGCATCCTGGGACCGGTTTCAGGGTATGTCACCCTTCTTCAGCTAGGCTAGCTTGAATCCAGTGGCACACTGAGCAAGGGACCCACTTCTGGGTAAACCCATCCCACTTAGGGCGAAAGGTGTTACAGCAAACAAATGATGGACGGAATGCGGACAATGCAAACATTCTCCCCCAGTCAAAAGATCTGGGTTAAATCCATCGTTCTTTTGCCCACTACGCTACCCCAGTTTGGACCCAGCCATATGCAAATCAGTCTTGACCCTGTGCCCCATGGGAACAGTCCAGACCGAACTGCCAGGCCAGGTCCTCCCTGGACCGGAAACAAGCATCCTGGGACCGGTTTCAGGGTATGTCACACTTCTTCAGCCAGGTTAGCTTGAATCCAGTGGCACAGTGAGCAAAGGACCCACGTCTGGGCATACCCATTCCACTTAGGGCGAAAAGTGTTACAGCAAACAAATGATGGACGGAATGCTGACAATGCAAACATTCTCCCCCAGTCAAAATATCTGGGTTAAATCCATCATTCTTTTGCCCACTACGCTACCCCAGTTTGGACCCAGCCATATGCAAATCAGTCTTGACCCTGTGCCCCATGGGAACAGTCCAGACCGAACTTCCAGGCCAGGTCCTCCCTGGACCAGAAACAAGCATCCTGGGACCGGTTTCCAGGTATGTCACCCTTCTTCAGCCAGGCTAGCTTGAATCCAGTGGCACAGTGAGCAAGGGACCCACGTCTGGGCATACCCATCCCACTTAGGGCGAAAAGTGTTACAGCAAACAAATGATGGACGGAATACTGACAATGCAAACATTCTCCCCCAGTCAAAATATCTGGGTTAAATCCATCGTTCTTTTGCCCACTACGCCACCCCAGTTTGGACCCAGCCATATGCAAATCAGTCTTGACCCTGTGCCCCGTGGGAACAGTCTAGACCGAACTGCCAGGCCAGGTCCTCCCTGGACCGGAAACAAGCATCCTGGGACGGGTTCCAGGGTATGTCACCCTTCTTCAGCCAGGCTAGCTTGAATCCAGTGGCACAGTGAGCAAGGGACCCACGTCTGGGCATACCCATCCCACTTAGGGCGAAAAGTGTTCCGGCAAACAAATGATGGACGGAATGCTGACAATGCAAACATTCTCCCCCAGTCAAAAGATCTGGGTTAAATCCATTGTTCTTTTGCCCACTACGCCACCCCAGTTTGGACCTAGCCATATGCAAATCAGTCTTAACCCTGTGCCCCATGGGAACAGTCCAGACCGAACTGCCAGGCCAGGTCCTCCCTGGACCGGAAACAAGCATCCTGGGGCCGGTTTCAGGGTATGTCACCCTTCTTCAGCCAAGCTAGCTTGAATCCAGTGGCACAGTGAGCAAGGGACCCACGTCTGGGCATACCCATCCCACTTAGGGCGAAAAGTGTTACAGCAAACAAATGATGGACGGAATACTGACAATGCAAACATTCTCCCCCAGTCAAAAGATCTGGGTTAAATCCATCGTTCTTTTGCCCACTACGCCACCCCAGTTTGGACCCAGCCATATGCAAATCAGTCTTGACCCTGTGCCCCATGGGAACAGTCCAGACCGAACTGCCAGGCCAGGTCCTCCCTGGACCGGAAACAAGCATCCTGGGACGGGTTTCAGGGTATGTCACCCTTCTTCAGCCAGGCTAGCTGGAATCCAGTGGCACAGTGAGGAAGCGACCCACGTCTGGGCATACCCATCCCACTTAGGGCGAAAAGTGTTACAGCAAACAAATGATGGACGGAATGCTGACAATGCAAACCTTCTCCCCCAGTCAAAAGATCTGGGTTAAATCCATCGTTCTTTTGCCCACTACGCCACCCCAGTTTGGACCCAGCCATATGCAAATCAGTCTTGACCCTGTGCCCCATGGGAACAGTCCATACCGAACTGCCAGGCCAGGTCCTCCCTGGACCGGAAACAAGCATCCTGGGACCGGTTTCAGGGTATATCACCCTTCTTCAGCCAGGCTAGCTTGAATCCAGTGGCACAGTGAGCAAAGGACCCACGTCTGGGCATACCCATTCCACTTAGGACGAAAAGTGTTACAGCAAACAAATGATGGACGGAATGCTGACAATGCAAACATTCTCCCCCAGTCAAAATACCTGGGTTAAATCCATCATTCTTTTGCCCACTACGCCACCCCAGTTTGGACCCAGCCATATGCAAATCAGTCTTGACCCTGTGCCCCATGGGAACAGTCCAGACCGAACAGCCAGGCCAGGTCCTCCCTGGACCAGAAACAAGCATCCTGGGACCGGTTTCTAGGTATGTCACCCTTCTTCAGCCAGGCTAGCTTGAATCCAGTGGCACAGTGAGCAAGGGACCCACGTCTGGGCATACCCATCCCACTTAGGGCGAAAAGTGTTACAGCAAACAAATGATGGACGGAATACTGACAATGCAAACATTCTCCCCCAGTCAAAAGATCTGGGTTAAATCCATTGTTCTTTTGCCCACTACGCCACCCCAGTTTGGACCCAGCCATATGCAAATCAGTCTTGACCCTGTGCCCCATGGGAACAGTCCAGACCGAACTGCCAGGCCAGGTCCTCCCTCGACCGGAAACAAGCATCCTGGGACGGGTTTCAGGGTATGTCACCCTTCTTCAGCCAGGCTAGCTTGAATCCAGTGGCACAGTGAGCAAGGGACCCACGTCTGGGCATACCCATCCCACTTAGGGCGAAAAGTGTTACAGCAAAAAAATGATGGACGGAATGCTGACAATGCAAACATTCTCCCCCAGTCAAAAGATCTGGGTTAAATCCATCGTTCTTTTGCCCACTACGCCATCCCAGTTTGGACCTAGCCATATGCAAATCAGTCTTGACCCTGTGCCCATGGGAACAGTCCAGACCGAACTGCCAGGCCAGGTCCTCCCTGGACCGAGAAACAAGCATCCTGGGGCCGGTTTCAGGGTATGTCACCCTTCTTCAGCCAGGCTAGCTTGAATCCAGTGGCACAGTGAGCAAGGGACCCACGTCTGGGCATACCCATCCCACTTAGGAGGCGAAAAGTGTTACAGCAAACAAATGATGGACGGAATGCTGACAATGCAAACATTCTCCCCCAGACAAAAGATCTGGGTTAAATCCATCGTTCTTTTGCCCACTACTCCACCCCAGTTTGGACCCAGCCATATGCAAATCAGTCTTGACCCTGTGCCCCATGGGAACAGTCCAGACCGAACTGCCAGGCCAGGTCCTCCCTGGACCGGAAACAAGCATCCTGAGGCCGGTTTCAGGGTATGTCACCCTTCTTCAGCCAGGCTAGCTGGAATCCAGTGGCACAGTGAGGAAGGGACCCACTTCTGGGCATACCCATCCCACTTAGGGCGAAAAGTGTTACAGCAAACAAATGATGGACGGAATGCTGACAATGCAAACATTCTCCCCCAGTCAAAAGATCTGGGTTAAATCCATCATTCTTTTGCCCACTACGCCACCCCAGTTTGGACCCAGCCATATGCAAATCAGTCTTGACCCTGTACCCCATGGGAACAGTCCAGACCGAACTGCCAGGCCAGGTCCTCCCTGGACCGGAAACAAGCATCCTGGGACCGGTTTCAGGGTATGTCACCCTTGTTCAGCCAGGCTAGCTTGAATCCAGTGGCACAGTGAGCAAGGGACCCAAGTCTGGGCATACCCATCCCACTTAGGGCGAAAAGTGTTACAGCAAACAAATGATGGACGGAATGCTGACAATGCAAACATTCTCCCCCAGTCAAAAGATCTGGGTTAAATCCATCGTTCTTTTGCCCACTACGCCACCCCAGTTTGGACCCAGCCATATGCAAATCAGTCTTGACCCTGTGCCCCATGGGAACAGTCCAGACCGAACTGCCAGGCCAGGTCCTCCCTGGACCGGAAACAAGCATCCTGGGACCGGTTTCAGGGTATGTCACCCTTCTTCAGCCAGGCTAGCTTGAATCCAGTGGCACAGTGAGCAAGGGACCCACGTCTGGGCATACCCATCCCACTTAGGGCGAAAAGTGTTACAGCAAACAAATGATGGACGGAATGCTGACAATGCAAACATTCTCCCCCAGTCAAAAGATCTGGGTTAAATCCATCGTTCTTTTGCCCACTACGCCACCCCAGTTTGGACCCAGCCATATGCAAATCAGTCTTGACCCTGTGCCCCATGGGAACAGTCCAGACCAAACTGCCAGGCCAGGTCCTCCCTGGACCGGAAACAAGCATCCTGGGACCGGTTTCAGGGTATGTCACCCTTCTTCAGCCAGGCTAGCTTGAATCCAGTGGCACAGTGAGCAAGGGACCCACGTCTGGGCATACCCATCCCACTTAGGGCGGAAAGTGTTACAGCAAACAAATGATGGACGGAATGCTGACAATGCAAACATTCTCCCCCAGTCAAAAGATCTGGGTTAAATCCATCGTTCTTTTGCCCACTACGCCACCCCAGTTTGGACCCAGCCATGTGCAAATCAGTCTTGACCCTGTGCCCCATGGGAACAGTCCAGACCGAACTGCCAGGCCAGGTCCTCCCTGGACCGGAAACAAGCATTCTGGGACCGGTTTCAGGGTATGTCACCCTTCTTCAGCCAGGCTAGCTTGAATCCAGTGGCACAGTGAGCAAGGGACCCACGTCTGGGCATACCCATTCCACTTAGGGCGAAAAGTGTTACAGCAAACAAATGATGGACGGAATGCTGACAATGCAAACATTCTCCCCCAGTCAAAAGATCTGGGTTAAATCCATCGTTCTTTTGCCCACTATGCCACCCCAGTTTGGACCCAGCCATATGCAAATCAGTCTTGACCCTGTGCCCCATGGGAACAGTCCAGACCGAACTGCCAGGCCAGGTCCTCCCTGGACCAGAAACAAGCATCCTGGGACCGGTTTCAGGGTATGTCACCCTTCTTCAGCCAGGCTAGCTTGAATCCAGTGTCACAGTGAGCAAGGGACCCACGTCTGGGCATACCCATCCCACTTAGGGCGAAAAGTGTTACAGCAAACAAATGATGGACGGAATGCTGACAATGCAAACATTCTCCCCCAGTCAAAAGATCTGGGTTAAATCCATCATTCTTTTGCCCACTACGCCACCCCAGTTTGGACCCAGCCAGTTTGGACCCAGGAGAGCAGATTTGCCGCCTTTGTGGAATAGGAAGCTAGGACCTTGTGCATGTCATCTGCTCTAGCCTAAAGGATATCAGACGCACGTTACTCTGCCCAACATTCAAACAGAATGGCATTAGGACTTACTGTCAGGCAGTAAAGTTATGCTTCAATCCAGCTGCAACTCAGTTAAACTGCCGACTTACAATGTTCTTCGATACAGTGGAAGAGAGACTTTAAATGCAAGCCACAAAGCGAACAGTGACCAGCAAAACAGTATAGATTATGTTATCCAGATGCACGGGCACTTTAAACTGGCATATTCAATCTGGCCACGCCATTGGTTGGCTAGACTGCGCAGTCCATGCTTACATCCTGAAGCACTGGCACTTTAAATTTGATATGAGTTTTGGGCCCCAACTCGTTATTACGATTGAGAACTGGGCGTGGTCCCACACTCATACCTTATTATCAGCAAGCTCATAAAAGACTGTTCATTCTGATATAATTTATAACTTGCTGCAGAAATCGAGAAAAGGATGGTTTTTATGTGGTTTTTAAATGTGACTGCTATGTTTTTATATTGTGAGTTTTAATTAACTGAAAAATAAATCATTACTCACTTTTAGTGCTATGTTGCTTTTGTTATTGTGATGTTTTGTGTGGGATTGTGTTTTCTATGTTTGTGTTCTGTGGTATTTTTCTGGTGTGTAGCATTTTTTGTTGTGTTGTAGTGTTTTTTTGATTTGAGTTGTTTTTGATTTTTTGTTGCATTGCATTGTGTAGTACTGATTTTGTTGCCTCTTCTTTCCACTGGTTTGTGTTTTTGCGTTGCACTTTTGTGTTGTTTCGATTGTGTGGTGTTGTATTATTATGATGTACTGTGGATGTATTGTCAATGTGTTGATATGTTGTTGTAGGGCATTTCATTGTGCTTTTTGTATTGTGCCCTGATACTGTTTTACTGTATGTTTTTTTGTCATATTATTGTGTTCTGTTATTTTATTTGCTTGCTTTAAAGACTTCAGTTAGTGCTGCTAAATTTCTAGCCAAAAACAGCATATCTCATTACAGTTCGAGAGGAAAACAGACATTTATCACTGCTAAAGATGGAAACATCAAACACTGCAGCTCTTCCATCTCTTAGGACAACAATTAGCCTAAAACTAGAGCACAGACAACGACCTAGAATAAGAACTTTTCTCGATTACTATATGCGAACTATCTCCTCATTTCTGTAATCCAGTCATCTCTCTGCTGGCTAACTGCAGTACCAAAGGGGATAATGGACGGAGCGTTAGAGCAAATCAAACACTCACCCCCAGTCAACTGATCTGGGTTTAATCCATCATCATTCTTTAGCTCACTCCACCACCCCAGTTCAGACATGGCCATATGCAAATCAGTCTGACCCTGTGCCTCATGGGAACAGTCCAGTCTGAACTGCCAAGCCATGTCTTCCCTGGACCGGAAACAAGCATCCTGGGACCGGTTTCGGGTTCAAAACCCTCATCAGCCAGGCTATCTTGAATCCAGTGGCAAAGTGAGCAAGGGACCCACGTCTGGACATACCCTGCCAACTTAGGGCGAACAAAGCGATACCAAAGGGGATAATGGACGGAGCGTTAGAGCAAATCAAACACTCACCCCCAGTCAACTGATCTGGGTTTAACCCATCATCATTCTTTAGCTCACTCCACCACCCCAGTTCAGACATGGCCATATGCAAATCAGTCTGACCCTGTGCCTCATGGGAACAGTCCAGCCCGAACTGTCAAGCCATGTCTTCCCTGGACCGGAAACAAGCATCCTGGGACCGGTTTCGGGTTCAAAACCCTCATCAGCCAGGCTATCTTGAATCCAGTGGCAAAGTGAGCAAGGGACCCACGTCTGGGTATACCCTGCCAACTTAGGGCGAACAAAGCGATACCAAAGGGGATAATGGACGGAGCGTTAGAGCAAATCAAGCACTCACCCCCAGTCAACTGATCTGGGTTTAATCCATCATCATTCTTTAGCTCACTCCACCACCCCAGTTCAGACATGGCCATATGCAAATCAGTCTGACCCTGTGCCTCATGGGAACAGTCCAGCCCGAACTGCCAAGCCATGTCTTCCCTGGACCGGAAACAAGCATCCTGGGACCGGTTTCGGGTTCAAAACCCTCATCAGCCAGGCTATCTTGAATCCAGTGGCAAAGTGAGCAAGGGACCCACGTCTGGGCATACCCTGCCAACTTAGGGCGAACAAAGCGATACCAAAGGGGATAATGGACGGAGCGTTAGAGCAAATCAAACACTCACCCCCAGTCAACTGATCTGGGTTTAATCCATCATCATTCTTTAGCTCACTCCACCACCCCAGTTCAGACATGGCCATATGCAAATCAGTCTGACCCTGTGCCTCATGGGAACAGTCCAGCCCGAACTGCAGTAGTTATGTGAAGCGGTGTTTGCGGTTTGCTTTGTGTTAACACAAACTGGTCTTAAAATGGTGTTATTGCAGTTAGGAAGAACATTTAGCACAACCCACATACATTTTGTAAACAAAAGTGGTCTTAACATTGTGTTATTACACTTAAGAAGAACATTTAACAAAACCCACATACATTTTATAACTATTTTGGTAAGTTTAGCTTAACATGCCACACCCTCACCTGCACTCCATTGTATCATAGAAATTTACCACACTTGCAATATCGTCAAGGCCTGGCTCTGTACAGCTGACCACCATGCTCCGTTAAAACAGCACAGTCACCTGGTGCACCTGCCCATACACGTATCACATTACAAATATAGGGTCTAACTAGTTTTACTTTCATCAATACACACCATCACTTGAATTTTAACAAATCTCTATTAACTTTATAGAAATGTACACAACCAAACAACCATACACAACCAATTAATGGAAGACCCCGAACCGTATGAAAACAACAAGCAGAACACAAAAGTGCTTCATTTCCACACAAATGGCTGGCAGTGCTATAATAATGCTCACATCATACCAAAACATTAGATACATAACACAATACATTGAGCTTTACAGAACTTGGTCAAAGAACCTATTGTTAGGTATTAAACAGAGGTAGGTAAATTATATAATAGGGTCTGGATGACGGGGGCATGGCCAACCGCAAAGATGGCAGACAGATCTCCCTAGTGCTCCTGAAGAGTGATAGGAAACCATGAGTAATTCAGCATCATCCGAGCTCTGCACATGGAAATGCTGATATACTAGTAGGGGTAACTCTGCCTGCACCCCTGAGGGCATTTGTACCAGATTACTTTACTGCAACAGCCAATGAGCGAACGTGGTTCATGCAGGCTGCATGGATGGCAGCCTGGAGCCCGCACTGGACGACTTGGTCGGCTCGTCCCTACCCCTCACACCACCTCGATGACCCCCAATGAGCGACTTGAGACCACGCTAGGTGAAGGGGACCCTCGCTGTCCTCCCCCAGGATTCACTGAGCTGTTGCAGGGCCGGCAAGCTACTTGAGTGCCAGCACGCGACTTCAGAGAACAGCGCAGCCAACATGAGCTGGCCCTAGGGGAGTTGATTTACCTGACTTGTGGCAGTGGACAGGTTCACTGGAGACACTGATGGAGCTGGAGGTGAGGAATTGAGGCCACTGACTCAGCAGACCTACACGGTCCATGGGAGCCTCATGACTTGCAGCCCGGGGCCCGCACTGGACAGCATGGGAGGCTCCTCCCTTACCCTCTCACTACACTGATGGCCCCCAAAAGATGACTAGAGCCACAGCTGAGTGGGGGGGGGTCCTCTCTGTCCTTCCCCTGGGTTTCCCTGGACTGTAGTTGGCCTGAAGTGACACTTGGTCATCCACACACAGAATTGGAGGGCAGTGCAGAAGTCACATGAAGACCTCGCATAACACGGCTGCATAGAGCGACGCAGGCTGACCCTGGGGGATTTGCCTTACCTGCTATGCGACTGCTTACGAGCTCACCAGGAGCACCAGCATAGACAAGGGAGACAGAATGAGACAACCTGCCACTTTCCCACCGACACACGTGGCTGCACTGATTGAACTCTTTCCTGAAGGAGGTGTTTGGGGGAAGCATGTGAGCTCGGACAGGATGGGCCCTTGGGTATGTAAAATGTTGTGTTGGGAAGCGCCTCTGCCCCAGAACATTAATACAGCTTCATATTCCTCAACTGTTGTACCAACGATGGGAACACTTAGCTTTACTTTTACTGCCATACCGCTGCTGCCGCACATGGGGCCTATACCTTGCGGAAACCTATAAACTGCTATGGTATTGGACCTCTCCCGACCCCGGAGATAGATGCCAGTTTGCGAGGAACTCCTCAACTTACCCCAAAACACCTACTTAAGGTGCCCAACCATAGACACAGTCCTACAGTCCTACACTCCGCCACAAGCATATTGCACCTTGCATGCCCCATGGGGCTGTCATGTGCTCACCTGGTTCCAACTGCAGAGACCACACTGAAACTGATGCTGGACCGCCTATCCCTGGAGGGCCTGGCCCATTCAAGGAATAGCTTCTCCCTAAACAAAGCGCTGCCCTAAGGGGGAAGGGAGGTTAGGACAAAATAAGAAAAGAGAGACTTGCAATACTCGTTCCGGTCAGCAACTGTGCAGCATAGCATTAACTGGAGGCCCTCTGAGTCTGCTAGGTGGATGTGCACAGGACCATGACCTCTGATTTGCGAAGAAGCAATGCACTGGAAACAACAAGAAGAGGCAATTACCATCAATACACTTCAGGCTTCTCAAACAATGGATTTGCGAACTTCAGTAGCGTACACTTACAGCCTATTTCAGAAACACATCAAGGAAACAGAATACCTGGAACCACAAATTGGAGCTATACACTCCCAAAGAATTACTTGAAATACAGATTGGAGTTACTGGCACTCCCAAGAAAACACTCAGAACATAGATTGGAGTTAATGACACTCCCAAGGAAAAATTTTAAACATAGATCTCAGTACAGGGTTCACACATGAATCAAGCACTCTGAGGATAGTTCTGTAGGCACTACTGTTCATCATAAAAACACAGAGCAAAGTCTCTAGTCCTCGTATAAACACAGTTCAAGGTCAAGGTTGAAGGAAGGGTCTGGAGCAAGAAAAATCACTGGAAGGAAACTTGAAGACAAGTCTTAAGTCTTAAAGACTCCGATACTCCTGCCTGCTTACTACTATGAAAGGATAGGGTTCACTGACAGAATATCGACACCTAAAATATCCCCATACCACAATATTGAGTTTTAAATATAGATGTAAAAAATATCAACATCCTATATTTATAATGGTAAGTACAAAAATATTGTTGCACAAAATATCGATGGCAAAAATATTGTTGCACAAAATATTGTTTTATATATATATATATATATATATATATATAATAAAATATTAAATATATTAAATAATAAAATTAATTTAAAAAAAAATCGATGTAATATACATTTCAACAAATGTAACAAACTTAATTAAAAAGTTAAACACACATATATAATAATTAATATATATATTTACTTTAAAACAATGAATAAACTATTAATTTTAATTTATTTTATAATATTTAAATAATTTAAAAATGTAACAAATAAATATATATATATATATATATATATATATATACACATATACCAATAACATCAAACTTATTAACCCCTTCGCTGCTAGGCCTTTTCCCCCTGTGCTAAGCCTTTTTTTGGCTGTTTGGGGTAGTTCGCACTAGGCCCTGTAACTTTTGACCACATAAGGTATCCACGCCAAATTTGCGTCCTTTTTCCAACATCATGGGGATTCTAAAGGTACCCAGGGTTTGTGGATTCCCTAGAGGGGACCTAGAAATTAGCCAAAATATAGCTATATTTTGTTTTTTGGGGGAAAAATGCGAAAAAAGGGCTACAGATGAAAGCGTCTGGTTTTTTCACTGCAAATGGTATCAAAAAAGGTATTGTGGTGCTGAAATCAACATCTTCCCAGATTTCAGGGAAGAGCAGACTTTTGTCAGAAAACCAACATTTTTTACACAGTTTTGGCATTTTTCTGGGACATAGCCTATTTTTGCTATTTTTGTGCTTTCAACCTCCTTCCAGTTAATGGTAGAAATGGGTATGAAATCAATAATGGTTCCTGGAAACCTATACATTTCTGAAAAGTAGACAACATTCTGAATTCAGCTAGGGATCATTTGTGTACATCCTTCAAGTTTTCTTTATAGAAACAAACAGTTAAATATAGGAAAAATTCAAAATTAGTTGAAAAAAACAGCCATTTGTGTCAACGTTTTCACCTGTAACTTCTTCTAATTATGACAGCTATTTGAAAGCAATATACCGTTACATCCGGTGGACCTTTCTGGTTGTGGCGATATATAGGACTTGTAGGTTCACCAGGAACCCGACGAACCCAGAGCCAATAACTGAGCAGCATCTTGCAATGTTTTTTTATTATGTACCGGGTACATAGCAATTATTCTGGGAAAATTTATACATGGAAAAATTGGTATGAAAGACACCTATGTATTTATGAATTGGGAACAAAATATAGAGTTTATAAACAGTAGATATTTGCACATTTCCGAAATTGGGAGTACCCATACTATCATGAGAATTATAGGTCATTTTTCAAAACGACTTCTTTTTACACATTGTCTTTCATTTGGAAGGCAGAAATGCATCAAAAGTCAATAGGTAATAACAGTTGCTCTACAATCCTGTGTTACCCTATGTCTCCCGATAAAAATGGTACCTCATTTGTGTGGGTAGGCCTAGTGCCCGCGACAGGAAACGGCTCAAAACACAACGTGGACACACCACTTTTTCACAGTGAAAAATGACCCTTTTTTTGCAAAGCGCCTAGCTGTAGTTTTTTAACCCTAGCTTTGCCAGCACCTAGGGAAACCTAGCAATCCTATACATTTTTAAAACATAGACACGCAGGGGAATCCAGGATGGGGTGACTTGACTGGCTCTCACCAGGTTCTGTTACCCAGAATCCCTTGCAAACCTAAAATATTGTCAAAAAAGCACATTTTCCTCACATTTTTGTGGTGGAAAGTTCTGGAATCTACGTGGATCCACTAATTTCCACCCACCCTGCGTTCCCCAAAGTCTTTCGAGAAAAACGGAACGTCACTTGTGTGGCTAGGCCTAGTGCCCGCGACAGGAAACGGCCCAAAGCACAACGTGGACACACCACATTTTCACAGTCAAAAATTACCCTTTTTTTGCAAAGTGCCTAGCTGTAGTTTTTTAACCCTAGCTCTGCCAGCACCTAGGGAAACCTAGCAAACCTATACATTTTTGTAAACTAGACACCCAGGGGAATCCAGGATGGGGTGACTTGATTGGCTCTCACCAGGTTCTGTTACCCAGAATCCCTTGCAAACCTAAAAAATTGTCCAAAAAAACACATTTTCCTCACATTTCTGTGGTGGAAAGTTCTGGAATCTGCGTGGATCCACAAAATTCTACCCACCCCGCGTTCCCCAAAGTCTTTCGAGAAAAACGGTACCTCACTTGTGGGGGTAGGCCTAGTGCCCGTGACAGGAAACTGCGCAAAACGCAACGTGGGCACACTACATTTTCACAGTGAAAAATGACCCTTTTTTTGCATAGTGCCTAGCTGTAGTTTTTGAACCCTAGCTCTGCCGGCACCTAAGGAAACCTAGCAAACCTATACATTTTTGTAAACTAGACACCCAGGGGAATCCAGGATGGGGTGACTTGACTGGCTCTCACCAGGTTCTGTTACCCAGAATCCCTTGCAAACCTAAAAAATTGTAAAACAAAACACATTTTCCTCACATTTCTGTGGTGGAAAGTTCTGGAATCTGCGTGGATCCACAAAATTCCACCCACCCCGCATTCCCTAAGTCTTTCAAGAAAAACGGTACCTCACTTGTGTGGGTAGGCCTAGTCCCCGCGACAGGAAACAGCACAAAGCGCAACGTGGTCACACCACATTTTCACAGCAAAAATGACCCTTTTTTGCAAAGTGCCTAGCTGTAGTTTTTAACCCTAGCTCTGCCGGCACCTAGGGAAACCTAGCAAACCTATACATTTTTAAAAACTAGACACCCAGGGGAATCCAGGATGCGGTGACTTGACTGGCTCTCACCAGGTTCTGTTACCCAGAATCCCTTGCAAACCTAAACAATTGTAAAAAAAAAACACATTTTCCGCACATTTCTGTGGTGGAAAGTTCTGGAATCTGCATGGATTCACAAAATTCCACCCACCCCGCATTCCCCAAAGTCTTTCGAGAACAATGGTACCTTACTTGCGTGGGTGGGTCAAATACCCGTGACAGGCAAGGGCCTAAAACCTATTGAGGCGACATCAAAATTACCTATCACAAACCAACCTGGTTTTGCAAGGGGGGTCCCATGAAGTTTTGGCCCGGGGCTTGGCAGCCACCAAGGGAAACCTACCAAGCCCACACATTTCTGAAAACTAGACACTCGGGGATTCCAGGGTGGTATGGCTTGCGTGGATCCCCCAACGTTTTCTTACCCAGAATCCCCTGCAAACCTGAAATTTAGCTGAAAAAATCACTTTTTTCACACATTTTTGTGTGGGAAAGTTGTGGCGTCACTGGGCTGACACAAATTTCCTACCACCCAGCGTTCCCCCAGGTCTCCCAAAAAAAATGGTGCCTCACTTGTGTGGGAGGCCCAAGTACCCGTGACAGGCAAGGGCCCAAAACGTATTGAGGCGACATCAAAATTGCCTATCACAAAACGACCTGGTTTTGCAAGGGGGGCCCCATGACTTTTTGGCCCGGAGCTCGGCGGCCACCTAGAGAAACCTACTAAACCCACACATTTCTGAAAACTAGACACCCGGGGGATTCCAGGGAGGTATGGCTTACGTGGATCCCCCAACGTTTTCTTACCCAGAATCCCCTGCAAACCTGAAATTTAGCTGAAAAAAATCACTTTTTCACACATTTTTGTGTGGGAAAGTTGTAGCATCACGGGGCTGACACAAATTTCCTACCACCCAGCGTTCCCCAGGTCTCCCGATAAAAATGGTGCCTCACTCGTGTGGGAGGCCCAAGTACCCGCGACAGGCAAGGGCCCAAAACGTATTGAGGCGACATCAAAATTGCCTATCACAAAACAACCTCGTTTTGCAAGGGGGGTCCCATGACTTTTTGGCCCGGAGCTCGGCGGCCACCTAGGGAAACCTACTAAACCCACACATTTCTGAAAACTAGACACCCGGGGGATTCGAGGGAGGTATGGCTTGCATGGATCCCCCAACGTTTTCTTACCCAGAATCCCCTGCAAACCTGAAATTTAGCTGAAAAAGTCACTTTTTTCACACATTCTGGGCAGCCCCCACCCCCACGCATAAAAATAGCCAGCGTAATCGCTGGTGCCTGAGTGGGCTTGCTGCCCCCTGGGGGCAGAAATACTGGAATTTCTCTGGGGGTTATTGTCCTGCCCATTTTGGGCAGCCCCCACCCTACATGAATACAAAAAAAAAATCCCTGGTTTCTAGTGGGCTTTCTGCCCCCGGGGGGGGCAGAAAGACTGTAATTTTTTTGGGGTGTGGGGGCATTGACATGCCCATTTTGGGCAGCCCCCACCCTAATTTCAATTGCCCAAAATAAATCCCTGGCGTCTAGTGGACTTTTTGACCCCCCTGGGGGGCAGATTGGGGGATACTGCCCCATCTGCCCCCCAGGGGGGCAGAAAGGCTGTAATTTTGATGGGGGGGTGGGGGCATTGGCATGCTCATTTTGGGCAGCCCCCACCCTAAGTAAAATTGCCCCAAAAAATCCCTGGCATCTAGTGGGCTTTCTGCCCCCGGGAGGCAGAAAGACTGTAATTGTTTTTGGGGGTGGGGGCATTGACATGCCCGTTTTGGGCAGCCCCCACCCTAATTTCAATTGCCCAAAATAAATCCCTGGTGTCTAGTGGGCTTTTGCCCCTCGGCAGGGTCAGTTAGAGGCTACTGCCCACATCTGCCCCCAGGGGAGCAGAAAGGCTGTAATTTTAGTGGGGTGGGGGCATTGGCATGCCTGTTTTGGGCAGCCCCCACCCTAATTTCATTTGCCCAAAAAATAATCCCTGGCGTCTAGTGGGCTTTTTGCCCCCCCCGGGGGGCAGATTGAGGGCTACTGCCCCCATCCCCCGGGACAGAAAGGCTGTAATTTTGGTGAGGGGGGGTGGGGGCATTGGCATGCCCATTTTGGGCAGCCCCCACACTAAGTAAATTTTTTAGAAAAAAATCACTGGCGCAAGTGGGCTTTCTGCCCCCCCGGGGGGGCAGATTGGGGGCTACTGCCTCCATCTGCCCCCCCAAGGGGGGCAGAAAGACTTTAATTTTTTTTGGGGGGTGGGGGCATTAGCATGCCCGTTTTGGGCAGCCCCCACCCTAATTTCATTTGCCAAAAAAATAATCCCTGGCGTCTAGTGGGCTTTTTGCCCCCCCCGGGGGGCAGATAGGGGGCTACTGCCCCCATCCCCCGGGGCAGAAAGGCTGTAACTTTGGTGAGGGGGGTGGGGGCATTGGCATGCCCATTTTGGGCAGGCCTCACACTAAGTAAATTTTTTAGAAAAAAATCCCTGGCGCTAGTGGGCTTTCTGCCCCCCCGGGGGGGGCAGATTGGGGGCTACTGCCCCCATCTGCCCCCTAGGGGGGGCAGAAAGACTGGTATGCCCAAAACGCAATGGGGGGAGCAAAGGCCCTTGCCCAAGGGGCCGCTCCCCCCTCCCTGGCGCTAGTGGGTGGATCCCTGCTTGGGGATCGCCCTCCTGGGGTGATCCCAAGCAGGGATCCACTAGGAAAGGTACCATTGGAAAGGGAGATTCTCCCTTTCCAGCGATACCTCTCCCAAGTGTTTCGGTGCTCGGGGGCTGAGATAGCCCCACGAGCACTGAAACTGAAACTCATTTTCAGTTTCGTTTTCAATGTAATGACGACAGCGCGCTAAATGAAGACAAGTGTATCCCCACAGGGACTCCCTGCTCTGTTCACAGTAGAGAGGGTGCATCTGGTACCAGAATGCTGTCCGCCCCCGGGGTCACTGACTGGACCTATCGTAGCCTGCATTCTCAATTTCAGGGACCGAGACATGTTGCTCCAAAATGCCAGAGAGAATGTGCCAACAGTTATGAATATCGCAAGCGTTGTTCTTTTCCCAGATTACACATTGGCGTTCCAGCGCCGGCAGGCATCTTCCCTAGCTGCCAAAAAACAGCTCAGGATAGAGGGCCTCCCTACGCACTGATGTTCCTGGCTCAGCTGATAGCCACCATGTTCAACGAACTCTGTTCTTTGAGACCCCAGAAGCTGTATGGGAATGCTTGAAGCAGCATTACCCAAATGCACATCGTCCTTCTCCCTCTGAGCCATCATCTCAGGAAATGTGACGGCCTCCCTGTGCTGGCGTGGGGTCACCCGGCTAATGTCATCAAGAGCAGTCCCCTCCCCACAATGGGCTTGGAGGGTTGACGGGCCGTGATTGCAATGTTGTCTTCCTTATGAACGCAGCAGCTGTTGCCCCACTTTAGTTCCTTGCCGAGCAACGCTTCTAACTGAGATTCTAACACCAGTGTGGTTCTTTTCCCCTCTGTAACAATTCAAACAGTGGACAAAGTAATCTGAGCATGAAGATACATTAATCGCCACTCTACTTGATTGCCATGCCTGCCTAGCACAACCTAGTGGGACCCACCTGATGAACTTTACTGGCTTACACTCCTCCCAATAAGTGCATTGCTTACTTTGCATTGTGCTTTATAAATGTGACACATATGCGGTTGTGCTGCATCTTTGCAGTTTCGTACATCTCTGTTCCCCTTTCAGGTCCTTGCTGGCCTACCCCCATAGCGGTTGCACACGAAAATAACTTATTAATATTGTTTTACAGTTTTGGTTGAACAATCGTTCTTCGCTGAACCTAGTATTGGGGTACTGTTCGTTCCTTTGTTGCCATCAATTGAATCTAAATGTCTTATGTTACATAGT
The DNA here is from genome assembly GCA_963921515.1 of Calotriton arnoldi. Taxonomy (NCBI): domain Eukaryota; kingdom Metazoa; phylum Chordata; class Amphibia; order Caudata; family Salamandridae; genus Calotriton; species Calotriton arnoldi. The sequence continues at coordinate 1,557,958 of CAWUFW010000650.1, read as the reverse complement.
ATGTCTAATGAGTGGTCCAGTTGGGTATACTACATGTTATTTGGTTAAATGTCGAATGTTATACATAATCATAGAATCTTAACTTGGAATGTCAGGGGCATGGAATCCGTTCACAAACATCATAGGATCCTTTGAGAGCTCAGTCTAGATTAATATAGTTTATGTCAAGAGACACAACTTTCCTTCACTGAGGCGGTCAAACTTCAGATGAAATGGAGAGGACAATTGTTCGCTACCACATATTTGCCCTTTGCCCGTGGGGAAGCTGTCTGGCTAAGGGTGGGTGATTTGGAGCTTGTGATACTAAAATAGAAGGGACTGGTCAATACTTTTTTGTGTGAGAGGCTCTGGATGGTAAGACAATAGTGTTGGGCAGTATCTATGCCCGTAATACAGAACAGGATGTCTTCCTGGCACTTTTGTCGTCTGTATTGGCTGAATGGTCACACTTCCCATGGTTGGTCAGGTGGGACATCAGTGTGGTCTTGGACATACACATCGACTGTTCCCACCCTCCTCTACAGGGCACAAGCTCGGTCAAACAGGCCAGGACCCTAAGTGACTGGGTAATGGGTTAGTCCTTGACGGATGCATGGAGGGCTCACAATGCAGGGATGAGGGAATATTCCTTATTTCCCCCCCACGTAAATTACATCCCGGCCTGGACCGTACCCTTTGCCCTACATCATTACAAGTGAAAATCACTGACACAACCTACCTGAGTAAAACACTATCAAGCCACAACCCCTGGAACTGAATGTAGCCTGGAGCAGGGTCCCAACCCCTATCTTGATGTGGCGATTACAGCCAATTCTATTGGAAGATATTTGTCTGATTACAATCTTGGCAGACAGGATACTCCGTCACAAACGTGACGGCTATCAAGTCTGCCAAAGTACAATCCAATTATAACCTATGGAACTTGTATTTTGGTGGACGGGATAGCTGTCATGTTTGTGACAGAGTAACTCTGTCCGCCAAGATCATAATCAGGCCCGTTGTCTTTAAGGACACCCTAGCTACCACCATTGACACATATTTTGCTGAAACTACAGACACTACATCATCCTCGTTGATAGAATGGGAAGAGTTTGAATTGGTGGTAAGGGGGTTATCCATCTCATCTGTCACAGCGGCATGGCAAATTGTTCTGGAAGACCTCAAAAATACGGAAACACAACTGGGCTGCTCGAACACACAACAGTGCATGATGATACACATGCAGACAGGCCACAGGAAACTAGAATTAAATACGTGGAGCTCCTGAGTAAAGTATTGGTGAGACGACTACTTCCCTTCCTCCCCAAGATAATTCCCGCCAATCAGTGCAGATTTGTTCCACGGCGAAGCACCTCATTGAATATACGAAGCCTGTACCAGGTCATGGAGGTGGCAAAAGAGCGCTACCCCGCAGCAGGCTGCCTCTCCCTTGACCTTCAGCAAGCATTCAAAACATTGGGGTGGGAATACATGTTTTCAACACTGGTTAAATTACATTTTTCTCCCACCTTCACCCGCTGGGTCAGGATCTTATACACTAGCCCCACTCTGAGTGAGGACAGGAGCACATATATCGTCCCAATACTCGATATTTCAGGGGACCAGGCAGGGATGCTCACTATCACCTCTATTATTTTGTCTTAGCAATGGAACCCCTGGCACAAAGCCTCAGGCAGATGGCTGGTGAATGGGGCATCCCACAGGGGTCTCTGCTTCACGCTGCCTGCATGTATGCAGATGATATGATTGTCTACGTTTGAGACCTTAAAATAGACTTAACACCTATATCTGATTTAATTCACTCATTTGGTGACCTGTGTGGCTTCTGAATTAATCACGCTAAATCCCATGCATTTTCGTTCCAGGAAGACATTTAAGAAAAAGCAATAAAATATGTTTGAAATAAAATAGGGTCTGGATGAGAAGAATATGCATCACATAGGAATATTCTCTAGAAGAAAACATGCCATTCCACCCTTTTGCACACCTTTCACAACACTAAGAGGGTCATTAGGATGGCGGTCGGAAAATCACCCCGACCGCCATGGAAGCGGAAAACGACCGCCCGCCGGCACCGTGGAGAAACCGGCGGCCAAATTAGGATCAACCGCCAAAAAACACCGACCGCGGCGGTACGGGGGAAGAAAAACCACCCGTAGCGTGCGGAGATGGCCAAAACACGTCCGCGGCAGACGGATCCGCTGCGGAAAAATACCAACCCGCCGCAAGGATAGCGGAGACACCACATGGCAAATTAGGATATCCCCGCTGGTCCCGAGGCACGTTCCGCTCTTTCCGACCGCCGCGGTCGCTAACAGTGATGAATGGGAGAGCATGCGGAAGAGCTGCAGCAAAGCCATTGCCGCGGACGCTCCATGACAAATTTGGCGGACGAATCAAAATCCACAATAAGGCCACAAAGTGCCCACACCAAAGTAGCCATGCCACCCAAAAACAGAAAACACACCCCAATGACACAACATTGCACACAAAAAAATTACAAGGACAACCCACACAACACACCTGAGAGCACTCCCACATGTGGACACACCCACATAGCAGAGCATAAAACCAGCCCCTTCCTTGACCACAATCCTCTGCACTAACACACAACTGAAGGGCCCAACCCCTGAGAACAAAGGATAGGCAAAGCCACACACCATCACCACTCACACCACACACAGCACCACCACCACTTCCACACCTGCACCCCTAACCCCTTTGCACATCACACACCATAAACATCACCACCACCACCACCACTTACACCCCTGCACCTACCACACCTCTGCACATCACACACCATGTCAACACATACAATGCCCAAATTCACAGAGAGTGAGTTGAAGGTAATGGTAGATGAGATAGTCAGGGTGGAACCACAACTGTTTGGTAGCCTGGTCCAACAGACACAATTAGCCACAAGGACTCAAATGTGGGCAAGGATTGTCCAGAAGGTCAATGCAGTAGGGACCATCCCAAGATCCAGAAAGGAAATCATGAAGCGGTGGCATGACTTGAAGAGGGTTGTCAAAGAGAGGAGGACCAAGAACCGTCAGCTGGCTGACAAGACTGGCGGTGGCACTCCCATACCACCAAAACCATTCACCCCATGGGAGGAGAAGGTGCTTGCCATACTGCATCCAGAGCACCCCATGGGAGGAGAAGGTGCTTGCCATACTGCATCCAGAGAGTCTCACAGGAGTACCCGGGGGAGTGGAGGCTGGTAAGTACAAACAAATGACTACCACCACACTGCTATGTACTGCCTTGCACAACTACAAAGATACACCTCCTAGGACCAATTCCATTCATCTGCACCACACACTCACTAAAACATGTCTCACAGATCCAACATCCACCCCCTCCCAAACACCACCAATGTACCTAGCAACATTACCATGGGTGCATGTGCACAGGCAGCCTGCACTGCAACTCCCACCATGCCCCCTTGTCCCACACCTCAGCAGGATGGAGCACTCCCCCACCCAGAAGCATGTGTCAGCCATTACATCCCCAACAAACAAACAAACTTACAGGTAGGTAGCCATCTTGTCATGGAGGGCTGTATGTGGGAGGGAGGCCTGTACTACTACTCCCACCATGCCCCCTGTCTCACACCTCAGCAGGATGTGGCACTCCCCCACCCAGAAGCATGTGTCAGCCATTACATCCCCAACAAACAAACTTACAGGTAGGTAGCCATCTTGCCATGGAGGGCTGTATGCGGGAGGGAGGCCTGTACTACTACTCCCACCATGCCCCCTGTCCCACACCTCAGCAGGATGGGGCACACCCCCACCCCACCCAGAAGCATGTGTCAGCCATTACATCCCCAACAAACAAACTAACAGGTAGGTAGCCATCTTGTCATGGAGGGCTGTTTGGAGTGGAGGCCTGTACTACTACTCCCACCATGCCCCCTGTCCCACACCTCAGCAGGATGGAGCACTCCCCCACCCAGAAGCATGTGTCACCATTACATCCCCAACAAACAAACTTACAGGTAGGTAGCCATCTTGCCATGGAGGGCTGTGTGGGGAGGGAGGCCTGTACTACTACTCCCACCATGCCCCCTGTCCCACACCTCAGCAGGATGTGGCACTCCCCCACCCAGAAGCATGTGTCAGCCATTACATCCCCAACAAACAAACTTACAGGTAGGTAGCCATCTTGCCATGGAGGGCTGTGTGGGGGAGGGAGGCCTGTACTACTACTCCCACCATGCCCCCTGTCCCACACCTCAGCAGGATGGAGCACTCCCGCGCCCAGAAGCATGTGTCAGCCATTACATCCCCAACAAACAAACTTACAGGTAGGTAGCCATCTTGCCATGGAGGGATGGGTGGGGGAGGGAGGCCTGTTCTACTACTCCCACCATGCCCCCTGTCCCACACCTCAGCAGGATAGGGCACTCCCCCACCCCACCCAGATGCATGTGGCATATAATGGATCACTCCAAATAAACAAACAGCTAGCCAGACATATTATTCTGTCTTGTGCCACCACTGAGCAGGATGCAAGCCTCCACCACGCACACACAGATGTGTCACAAAACAAAGACAAATGCAAACACACAACAGGCAAGTAGGCAGTACGTGCACCTAGCCATTTGACACAAAAAGAATGGTGCCATATGACAACACCAGTCCTCTCAATGTACAAATATGCACACCGATCATATTGCCACGCACAGTGTGCACACAGCTAAGCAAAGGAAACTGTCACAGCAACGAAAGTGTGACACACCAATGCACATGTAGAGGAAAGACTGGGAACAATCATGCACAGCAATGAATGACAGGTTCAGTGCCATGGGGCCAGAGTAACAACGACCATATGAACAGTAAGAAAGCATGTTATGTGGTACCAATCCAGATATGCACATGACAAGACAAAGGTATGCAGGAGATGACAATGGCCAGGACATGCCCAGATGTGATGGCTGACAGGTCATAAAAATCCACATACAGTCCGCACAAAAATCATATTTAGCGCAAGGCCCTAGTTGTCAACATGTCCCTGTAATCACAAATCATGCACGTGGCGCATGGTACATATTGACACCTCACACCATGGACAAGAAATGCATGTACCACCGCAGCATGTCAGGAGGCACAGTAGTGCACATAGGAAACAATGTGATGATCAGTCAACTGTGTAGTGTACTAACAGTGAATGACACACAGCTAACACAAATCTTACGTGGTGCACCCCAATGACCATTTCCCATCTGATCCACAGGTGACCAAGAATTGACTGCAGAGGATGACACCAGCAACCTGCAGGGCCAGTCTACCCCCCCCCCGGAACATCGCCTCTCGGATGTTGACTTCCAGGAATCTTCGGGCGAGGAGACTGAGGCCGGGCCATCTGGTGTTCCAGGGTGCAACAGGTCCCAGGACCCCATTGTCCCCCCAACACACCTGCAGCTACAACAACCAATCTGCAGGCCCCTGCTGTCACGTCCGGTGTATCCTCCACCACCACCACAACCACAACCACCAGTGGTGCCTGCAACACCCTCCCTGTCCCACAGGATGACCACCCCACCCCAGCAACTGAGGAGGGCAGGGAGAGGATGTGTGGTCCGACAGTGGAGAGGCAACCGGTCCGTGGCAGCAGAGCAGGTGGGAGGGGCAGGGTCACCCACACACGATCACAGCCTGGGACCGAATCCCTGGACCACATCCACAGAGTCCTTGGGGCATATGAACGGGCCCAGGGACAAACGGCCCGGTCCGAACAAGATTCACGTGAGCTCCTCCTGCTGATGAGGTCCATGGACACCCGCATGGGACAAATTGTGGACCTCTTGGGCCAACTAGTGGCGGTACTGAGGGACAGGCCTGTGCCACAAACAACACCTCCCCCTCCCACTGGTGGTCTGCAGGATGACAGTTCACCATCCTCCCCTGCGGCCACAGAGAGTGGTGAGTCCTCAGACCCCACTGGCCCTATAGCAGAGGCCCCCCCTGCCAAACGGAAAAGGGGCCGTCCGAAGAAAACCCTGGGAGTATCTTTTGGCAAAGCACCTGTCAAACGCCAGTCACGCAGCCAGCCATGATGGCAACCCTCTGCACCACTGCATTGACTTTTTGGACTGTCCTTCCCCACACTGCCTTGTGAATGGCATCTGTCTGTTGGACTGGGTCACCACACCTATGTGGTGACCACTCGATTATCTCATTTACCATGACTGTCAACTCACTGCTCCACTAATCACCTCACTGTCAATGTACCCCCTCACATGTCACCTTTGTAAATAAACAAATCCTTACACACATGTTGTTGTACCTGCTCCGTCTTTATTCCAGGATGTACAATTTTCAACAGGAATACAATGTACCAGGGGACGGAGTGTATGTAGGCAAGGAGAGGTCAAAGGCACCTAGGAAAACACAACAGAACAACATTCACTAGTCTGGGTGTGGCATCACAGACATCACACAACACTTCACAACAAGAACAACCCACATGCACACATAACAATGGGCAACAAGTGCCAACATACACATCCTGTAGATGTTCAGAAATGAACTGTCCCATCAACATTGACAGCAAACACTGAGTCTACAACTGGCTGCTGTCACAAATCTCACTTACACCCTCACAACAACAGCAACATCATCAGACAATGGGTACGTTGTACATTGTCACCCACCTTCAAGTGAAGTAGCGGGTGATGAGCTGTTGACGCAGGTCAACACCTTCCTCCTCTCCACTGTCATCATCACTGGACACGGGTTGGTTTGCAGGCGGGGGCCTTGGCTGCTCATCATCATCCAGGAGCAGGGGAATCTCCTTGCGAATGGCTAGGTTGTGGAGCATGCAGCATGCCACTGCAATCTGACACACCTTCCTGGGCGAGTACATCAGTGCCCCTCCGGTCTTGTCCAGGCAGCGGAAACGTGACTTCAGCAGTCCAAAGTTACGCTCCACCACACGACGTGTCCTCCCATGTGCATCATTGTAGCGGACATCAGCTGGTGTCCTGGGGTTCCGCAGTGGGCTCAGCAACCAAGGACGGTTGGGATATGCAGAGTCACCTATGTGTGACACACAAAGAAACATTGCAATGTTGCAGATGCAGAGGACAGCAGGTCACACACACAGCATGCCAAATGACTAGGCATACTCACCCACAATCCATGCACGCTCAGGAAGCAGATTGGCCATCAGCTGGGGTACAATGCTGCTACGCAGGATGTATGAGTCATGGGCCGAGCCTGGAAATTTTGCACACACGTGTGAGATGATCATATCTGCCAGGCATACCACTTGGACATTTATGGAGTGGTAATGTTTACGATTCCTGTAGATGTGCTCACGGACCTGTGGTGGCACTAGCCCAACATGGGTGCAATCAATGGCACCGACTACATGGGGGATGTGTCCAAGGGGATAGAAATCTCCCTTTACAGCTGCCAATTCTGCCCCCTGGGGAAATGGATGTATCTGTCCTTGTAGATCATCATGGCGGACAGAACATCCCGCAGCACCATGCTGAACATGGGTTGTGACATCCCACCTGCCTCGGCCACCGTGTACTGGAATGATCCAGTCGCAAAAAAATGCAGTGCCGCCATCACCTTATACGTTGGTGTGAAAGCTGTTAGATATGTTCAGCGAGGCTGCAGGTGGGGCTCCAACAAATCACAAAGGGTCTTTAGGGTGGCTCTATCCAGACGGCATATCCGGATGATCGCCTCATCCTCCATGTCTGCCTACACTGTCAAGTGACGATGCAGATTTGGTCTCCTCCTAGTTGAGATGAGAGTGGACACATTGTAATGCAATACATCATGGGATGTGCACAGCATCTCACATCATGGCTGACACAATGCCAACAAAGAATGTCATATGAATTGAGTCACAGACCAGCTGACATGTAGGGAGCCCTTCAACTACACAAATCACACACTTGTCAGATTACACACAGCAAGTCCCCCAAACAACACCTCGGTCAAAGTGAATGGACATTGGGATATGGCCACATTCCCCATGGGCACGCCTGGGAGTCTGTCATCCTGCACATGTGTGACAAGGCAACCCCACGGTATCCTACCTAGCTGCTGTACATGACACACATTCAGGCGTCAATTTAAACCTGGTACACCTCAACAACACAATGACCACAGTCTGAGCATCAATGACGAGTGTGTGCATGATCTAACATGAGAGGACATGCTAAAACAAACATCATCAATTGTGAAAAAAAATGCTGTGATTGACAATGCACATCAACACATTGACATGTGTGCACATTGTTTTGTCCATACCAACACTGTCCTGTAGTGTAGTGTAGTGTAGTGTACTGTAGGTGCGGTACTAAGAGACAAATGATGCCCAAATGGCGGATGGCATGCTCCGCCACCCAAATGGCGGTTCCTCATGTGTGTCTATGGCACCCAAATTGCGGAAACTACCGCATGGCAGCAGCGGCGGTGTGTGTGCAACACACCCCAATGCACAGGTGCGGTACTGATAGCCCCAGAGACATGGCCAAATGGCAGTTGGCATGCTCCGCCACCCAAATGGCGGTGCCTCATGTGTGTCTATGGCACCCAAATTGCGGAAACTACCACCTGGCAGCAGCGGTGTGTGTGCAACACACCCCAATGCACAGGTGCGGTACTGATAGCCCCAGAGACATGGCCAAATGGCGGTTGGCATGCTCCGCCACCCAAATGGCGGTTTTTCATGTGTGTCTATGGCACCCAAATTGCGGAAACTACCGCCTGGCACCAGCGGTGTGTGTGCAACACACCCCAATGCACAGGTGCGGTACTGATAGCCCCAGAGACATGGCCAAATGGCGGTTGGCATGCTCCGCCACCCAAATGGCGGTTCCTCATGTGTGTCTATGGCACCCAAATTGCAGAAACTACCGCCTGGCAGCAGCGGTGTGTGTGCAACACACCCCAATGCACAGGTGCGGTACTGATAGCCCCAGAGACATGGCCAAATGGCGGTTGGCATGCTCCGCCACCCAAATGGCGGTGCCTCATGTGTGTCTATGGCACCCAAATTGCGGAAACTACCGCCTGGCAGCAGCGGTGTGTGTGCAACACACCCCAATGCACAGGTGCGGTACTGATAGCCCCAGAGACATGGCCAAATGGCGGTTGGCATGCTCCGCCACCCAAATGGCGGTTACTCATGTGTGTCTATGGCACCCAAATTGCGGAAACTACCGCCTGGCACCAGCGGTGTGTCCCCGCCATGGTCCATGCCATTACAGCCAATGGGCTCCGCGATCGCGGAAGCTCGATGCAATTTTGAAAATAGCGGTAGGCGTGCTACACCACCGCGGTGCCGGTCATTGGATGCAATCAAAAGATGCAATACCGCGGTAGCGCCCGCCTGGCCCCTGCGGTGTGTCACCGCCATGGTCCATGCCATTACAGCCAATGGGCTCCGCGATCGTGGAAGCTCGATGCTATTTTGAAAATAGCGGTAGGTGTGCTACACCACCGCGGTGCCGGTCATTGGATGCAATCAAAAGATGCAAAACCGCGGTAGCGCCCGCCTGGCCCCTGCGGTGTGTCACCGCCATGGTCCATGCCATTACAGCCAATGGGCTCCGCGATCGCGGAAGCTCGATGCAATTTTGAAAATAGCGGTAGGCGTGCTACACCACCGCGGTGCCAGTCATTGGATGCATTTGTAAAAGGCTGACCTGGTAGACCAATTGCAGCAGCCCAGGACTACTGGAACGACACCAGGGGGCTATATACGTGTGGGAGAGTGCCCAGAATTTCCACTGCTCACAGAGCCTGCTGCCTGAGACCCTCATCTGCTGCTGCCTCCAGGGACTGCTGCCTGAGACCCTCACCTGCTGCTGCCTCCAGGGACTGCTGCCTGAGACCCACACCTGCTGCTGCCTCCAGGGACTGCTTCCTGAGACCCTCACCTGCTGCTGCCTTCAGGGACTGCTGCCTGAGACCCTCACCTGCTGCTGCCTCCAGGGACTGCTGCCTCATACCCTCACCTGCTGCTGCCTCCAGGGACTGCTGCCTGAGACTCTCACCTGCTGCTGCCTCCAGGGACTGCTGCCTGAGACCCTCACCTGCTGCTTCCGCTGCTGTCTCTAACCAACAGTGATGTCAAGGACAGAGAAGATCCGTGCCAGTCCCTTCACTGGCGAGGAGCTTGAGGTCCTGGTGGACGAGGTGCTCACACAGTACCCAAGGCTATATGGTGCTCCAATTGTCGTGGTAAATCTTCCACAGTGGGTGTGAGAGTGCAGGGGGTGCACACATGTAGTCGGTCTGATGCAGCATGTGCATGTGAGTGTGGGTTTGTGTCATGCATTGACTAACTTGCATTCCATTGGGTGAAGGGGTGTGTACCCTACTCCTCAAGTCTCCCTGCCTGCACATCAAGATTTGAGGGACATGTCTTGTCTTGTCAGCCATACAGTGAAGCAGCAAGTTGGTAATGGAGGATTCAGGCCAGTCACTGCTAGTGTGCATGTCTTTGCGTTTCCCTGTTGTTCATCTCAGTGTGAGCCCACCTGGCCTGCACAGTCACCGCCCAATCCAACAAGAACACATCACTGACTGTACAGAGTGTAACATGTTCATTTTCAAATTTGACTCCCCATCAATGTGCCATGTCAACCCTGTAGATTGCACACGACTGGCACTGTGAGAAAGGACGTGGGTTTGTGAGATCATGTCCCTCAATGTGATATACATGACACAGTGGGCTACTCACAGTGCATGTTCGTTGACGCCTGAGCATTGTCGGACACAGTGGGTCTCGCCACATACACATGTTGTTTTGTGACGTATGTCTTGCTCTACCTAAAAATGGTTAGTAGATGTGGGCAGAGTACACATGGTCTTCTGTGCTGGCATCCTGCTTGTACATAAGATGTGCAAGTATTGTGTCCCCCCTTATACATGCATGCATTTACGTGTGATTCTCACATGCAGATGTACCATGTGAAAAGCATTTCTGTCTCTGCATGTGAGATATGTGGATTTGTGATTAATCTGTATCATGCTACTGTCCTGAGTGATTTTGTCACATGACACTGTGTCACTGATGTTTGCCCCCTCTTGTCTCCCATGCCTGCAGCTCAAGGTGCACCAGCGTAAGGCCGTGTGGAGGGGCATTGCGATAAGGTGCGTGCTCTGGGAGTATCAAACCGACGGCGCACCCACTGCCACAAGAGGTGGGACGACATCTCATGGCTGGCAAAGAACGTTGCGGAGATGACACTGGGGTGGATCCCTCGCACTGGCCGGATGGCACGGCGCAGCATGACACCACTAATGTGCCGCATCTTGGCCGTGACTCACCCTGAGCTGGATGCACGATTGAAGGAGCATCAGCAGGCAATTAGGGGTGAGTGTACTGGGAAGGGTGACTATGGCTGTGTGTGGCTGCATGTGTGCACAGCATGTGCCAGTGCTGGGCGATGTGATGTTGGTAGTGTGATGCAGTGGCCTGTGAGTGTAAGCTTGTGCCGGTGCTGGGTGCAGATGTCATGCACGTGTCCTACCTGTACTTAACACTGGGAAATGGGTATGGGGCATTTAAATGCCATTGTGGGTGGTGTGAGACAGGTATGAGCTATCTGTGTTGCTGTTGTAACGGAGCCACATGCAGGATGTTGTGCTGTGTGGTCATCACATTGCTCACTTTGTCCTGGTTTGATAGTGCACACGCACTGTTGTGATGACAGAGGTGGGTTTGAACGATGTAATTGCACAGGGTGGCGTGCAACATGTAGATCTAGACATCGTAATGGTTGTCTGTAATGCATATGTTTGTTCTGTTGCTGCCACTGCACTGACCCTACATATCTCTCTCTCATGCAGCATCTCCCGTGGTCACGGAGGAACATGGGACGGACACCGGTGGGGAAACTAGCACAACAGCTGCAGAGGAGCCCTGTGAGACAGATGTGACCAGCGCCTCGGAGGGGGACAGGAGTCTGCTGGAGGAATCACAGCCCGAGATGCAAAGTACTACGTCATCTGATGCCAGCGGTGACGCAGACATGTTGGCGGGCACAGGGAATGGGGACTCTGCATCATCTTCCACCACACAGCGTGCAGTGCCCACCCTCCCAGCCACTTCCTCTGGTGCTGCCCGTGTTCGCACCGCTAAGAGGGGAAGGGTGTCCTTCACCCCCGGCACCGCAGCCCCTGCCCCGGTCCCCCCTGCTGCCATCAGTGCTGAGTCTGTGGACCTTTTGCGCCAGCTGTGTGTAGGCCAGACAGCTCTCCTCAATGCATTCATGGACCACGACAGTAAATTGGCTCAGGTGGTTGTATTCATTGAGGGCATACATTCAGACGTGGGTGGGCTGCACCGGACTGTCCAGTCATTGTCCACTGCAGTGACATCAGCCCTTCAACTGGCACAATCTGGGAGTCCAGCGAAAGTCCCTTTGTCCACACCCATGCCAGTGGCCACGTCGGATGACAGAGACCACGTTCCACAGACCTCTAAGTCACGATATGGCACACGTAGCACACAGCAGCAACAGAAGCCCAAGCGGTCCAGGCCGCAGACACCATCCCCACAGATGACCAAAGCCACCCCAGTGCACACAGACAAGAGCCCATCAGGCAACACCAGGGGACAAAGAGCCAAGAAGCAGGCGTCAGGGTCACGTGCCTCAGGGACATCCCCAGCCAAGGACTCTCCTGTCCCGAAAGCGTCTCCCAAAACCAAACATACAATTTCCATGCCCACTGAGAAGGTGGTGAGTGCCAAGGGTAGGCATAAGAAGGGCTGCAAGTCCGATTCACCCACTACCTCCACTCCTATAGCAAGCCCAGTGAAGCAGGGAATGGAGGGCACTGTGGGGGGACCATCTGGTAGGCAGGGGATGGAGGGGCAAAGCCAGGGCCATGCAAAGCGTTGCGCAGGTTCAAGCACGTCACCAGAGGGAGGGCCAGCATCTGCACCTGCTGCAGCCTTGGTGTTGAGTGAGCCTGATGTGTCCACGCCACTTCCCATTGTTCCCAAGACAGTGAAGCCATTGCGACTCCCCAAGAAGTGGAAAGGCACCCCTCCACAATCTCCCATCCACACTGTGTCTCATGTCTGCATGACTCCACCTCCACGTGCCACTACACCACCTGGTCCAAGCAGCCCTCCGTTTTGCCTAAACACTGATAGGTATACCTCAGCTGTGCCTCCCTCTCCCCAGTCAAGTGCTCCAACTGGGCCCGACACACAGCCAGCTCCCAGTATGACTGACAGCCAAGTCTGAGTGTTGGTCGACCTCACACGCCTGTCTCTCCCACAGCGTGGCCTGTGCTGCACATCGTCACACCCCAGACTGTGTTCTTACCATGGTTAGGGTACAGTTGCAGACATTCCCTGTGCAGCTTCTCATGGACTCACTCTGCACTTTGTCCTGCCCACTGGCCTTGTCGTTCACAGCTGTGTGCCCCCTGCCTGTGCAGCTTCTCATGGACTCACTCTGCACTTTGTCCTGCCCACTGGCCTTGTCGTGCACTGCTGTGAGCCCCCAGCCTGTGCAGCTTCTCATGGACTCACTCTGCACTTTGTCCTGCCCACTGGCCTTGTCGTGCACTGCTGTGTGCCCCCTGCCTGTGCAGCTTCTCATGGACTCACTCTGCACTTTGCCCTGCCCACTGGCCTTGTCGTGCACTGCTGTGTGCCACCTGCCTGTGCAGCTTCTCATGGACTCACTCTGCACTTTGTCCTGCCCACTGGCTTTGTCGTGCACTGCTGTGTGCCCCCTGCCTGTGCAGCTTCTCATGGACTCACTCTGCACTTTGTTCTGCCCACTGGCCTTGTCGTTCACTGCTGTGTGCCCCCTGCCTGTGCAGCTTCTCATGGACATGCTCTGCACCTTGGACTGGCCACTGGCTTTGCTGTTTTGCCCCTGCCTGTGCAGCTTTTCATGGACATGCTCTGCACCTTGGACTGGCCACTGGCCTTGCTGTTTTGCCCCTGCCTGTGCAGCTTCTCATGGACATGCCCTGCATTTTGTGCCTTGCTATTATCTACTCTGGTTGCCTATCTGTGCAATTTGTGAATAAAGACAGTTGATCCTGTTGTCTGTTTTGTCAGTGTCCTTACTGAATAAAGTTCTTTTGCTGTGTGTATATGGTTTACTGTGCCACATGCTGTGTGTGCTACTTCAACTTTGCCAATTTCTTTACTCACTTACTCTATTTTTTGCAGGGGTGAGGGACTTCAGTTTTTCCTGACCCTGATACTTGTGTGGGCAATGTATTAGATTTGAGGTGTGATGCAGTTGTCATTGTTTGTTCATGTTGGCTGTGTTGTACACATGTCAAGTTGTGGTGCACTGCCAGCTCAGAATGGGATTCTGTCCAGAGGATTGCAGGCATGCTGGCCAGGCTCATCATGTATGTGTGTTCTTATTTTGTGTGCCCAGTAGTGTATGTGTGTGGTCATCTTGTGATGGGCAGTCATCCTAATCCCATGGGTTTCTTTCAATGTGTGCTCTTGGATGGTCAAGAAGTGTGCAGTGTGAAGGTCTTGACTTTGTCTGGAGTGTTGATATGTGTGTGCCCCTGCATTGTCAACTACACACATGTTTCACCCAGGATGTGTGTGCCTGTTGTTTGGATTGTTTCTCCCTGTGGATGTGTTTGTATGCACATGTGTGAGTTGTATGTTGTGAAGTGTGCAGTGTGTTTGTGTGTCCATACAGTTGTGGCTGACTCCTACTTGTTATTTCTGTCACTTGTGAGTATGCAGTGTGTGTGTCTGTCAAGTCAGTGTTGTGTTTTGTTGTTCATCCAACTGTCATGTTACTGTTTGTGGAGACAGTGCAGACCTGCTGATCCACACTGCCATTGTGGTTGTGTTTTCTCATGCATTGCTGTCACATGGTGCCTGTTTGCCTCCAGTATGTGATGTTGTGTGTGGTGTCTTGCCATCCCCTATCTGTGCTTGGGATGCCTACCCATTGTGAGTCTGCACTCCCTCTATTTGTGTATGGTACACTCCTGCCATGGCACTTCACTTGGATGTCTGCTGTCCCCTTGTTTTACATGTGTGTGTGCCTCCCCATCACTTGATATGTTACACTGTGCTTTGTGGTGCAGTTCTTTGGACAGTGGCAATGTACCACTCAGGACATTTCCCCAATGGGTTCTGTGTGATGTTCTTGGGCTGTTTGTCAATCATGTTTGCTCATATGCACTTCAACTGTGTGTGCTGCCCAGTCCCCTGGTCAAGTTGTTTCCACCTTTCTGTGCCAGACTTGTGCATCTGTTGGTGTTGTGTTGCGTGTATGTGTGTTTGCTGTGGTACTGCTTCACTTCCTGTGTGTGATATTGTCTTTGTGCTGTGCTGATTGGTGTTGTGTGGGTTCATGTTGTGTCACTCATTTCTGTGTGTGGCTGGTATGCTTGTTGTGCAGACACTGCTTGTTGTGCATGCAGTGCTGTGGGGGTATGTTGCCTTGTCATTGGCTGGTATGCATCCACTTATGTCCTGCTGTGTTTGCTATGTGTTCTTTTTTTGGCTGTGCATCTGTTGTTTGTTTGCTGTGGCTGTGTTTATCTGTGATGGTACACTTCTTGTCTGTGTTGTGGTAAGTTGTGTGTGCATTGTTCCTGACTGATGGGGTTGTGCACTCCTGTTGTGTCTGTGCTCCCATTGCCTTTCCACATTTTTGCTGCACAGGGCATGTCTGTTCTTGTTGTGGTTCTGTGTGGGGGTCTGTTGGGTTATGTGTTTGTCTGTTATTTTTGTGCAGACATTGGTTCTGGCATCCCTGTGTGTATGTGATGTTTGTGGCTACACCCAGGAAGTGTGACTGTTTGTCTGTGTATTGCCTGGACATTATTGCCACCCTTCTGTTTGTTTGACAATGGTGTTGTGTGCTGCAGATGTGAGGGGGGTATGTGTGTGGATTCCTACTAGTGTTTGACAGTCATGGAGTGTGTCAATGGGCCCTGTGTGTTGTGCTGCTGGAGTATTCCTGTGAAGTATTTGTATACATATGTGTGGCTGTTCACAGTTTGACTTCAGGGCCTTCATTTCATCCTTGTGCCTCTACATGTGTTGCCTTGCTGTCTCCTTGGGTTGTTGCACTGTGCTGTCTGTGGTTTGACTTCAATCACTATGCAAGCCATGTGTGATTAGGTGGGCTGGGGGTGTTGTTCTATGTTCCTTGTCTTGCATGTGCTGTACACATGCTTGGTGGTTGTCTCCTTCACCTTCCATTTGTGTGGACCTCACTTTGGCTTTCCTGTTTTGTGTGCTCCATTGCTGGTGGCATGTGGTGTGTGTATGTGTCTGTGTGTCAGTGTGGGGTATGTGTGTGTGACTTGGCAGGCTGTGTGTCCAGTGAGATGTTTGTTCCTTGTATGTGTGTGTGTCCATTTGATGCTTGTACTGAGTTTACTTGCCATTGGTGTGGGGTTGTTGTGGTGTGTGTGTGTAGCCCTGGCCTTGTGCTTCTGTGCTGTGTGTTCCTGTGCAGCCACTCCTGCTGTGGCTGTGTCCCTATTTGTTTTGTGTGTGGTGCAGGGTGTGGCGTCACCTGGCTTGTTGTTGTGCATGGGGGTGTACAGGTGTGGCACATGGCATGTCCCTTCAGTGGGGGGCTAGTGTGTGAGGGTGGAGTAGTGGCCCTGTGGTCTTTGTGCCCTGCCCATGCCTGGCGCTGGCCCAGCCTTCTGCATTGTGCGCATGTATTCCCTTGTCTTCACCACTGCGGTGACGTGGCCGTGACATTGCCGCACGATCGCGGTCGATGTGTGACCTGGATGCGGAGGGGTGTATTGGTGGCAGGTGGGTCATGTGTGTGTGCACTTGGGGATGTGTTCCTATCCCCACCAGGGTATCTGATGTGGTTAGGGACCCTGTGCCAGTCCATGGTTTGTGTTTTGTGGTTGTGTGTGCGGTTGTGTTATTGCGTACCTGCGGCGGCGTCCGCAACGGTCCATGATTTGCTGGTGATGTATCAGGTACAGCACCGGGAAAACGTGGAGTGCTGGGCCCATGGCGGTCGTGTCCGGGCGCTGTGGGCCGGGTCTCTGGTTTCGCGCTCCGCTGTCGAGGTTCCGCCGTGTAGGATTGCCCGGTTTCTCCGCTGCGGTGCGACTGGTTGTTTGGAGCACCCTAATTTGTGGACCGGAGCGCACGTCATTCCGCATGGTGGTGTGTCTCCATTGGCTCCCACCGCCGCGCTTGCGGGCGCACTTTGATGGCGGTTCGCGTCGCACGGCGGCGGATGGGAAATGGTCTATGTTTGGCCATACTAATATGGCGGATGTGAGTACCGCTGCTCGCGGACGGAAAAATGCATTTTTCCGCACCGCCAGCACCGCGGTGGTGCCACCGACCGACAACCTAATGGACCCCTAAAAGTCATTACTTTTGCGATTGACTGAATTTTATTCCTCGCAGAGAAATTCACATTGCTTCTTTGGGGCTCTGTGACCACTGTCCTCATAATACCCCAATGATAGCGGCCCTCGGCATAATTAAGCTTAGATACTTGAACCAGCAATGAATTACAACAGGTACAAGATAAAAAAGATACAGTGCATGATTGGCTTGTAAAATGTCACTAACCACTTTTATGAGAGCATATAGAGGAGCACGCAATGGCTAGCCAAGTAATTAATTTATGATTGTAAGAAGTACTCAACCAGTCCAGGCTGAATTAGTTTTCTTTGCATAAGTAACAGCTGCATGTTTGACAAAAAGCATCATTGAGCCAGAAACTTTCATGGAGAACAAGAAAGTTTAATTGCACTAAAACTTTCCTAAGGCACTAAGATGAATGCTGTTCTGTTGGATGCAGCCAGCAAAGTACTGATCAGAATCACATTTGCAAATCATACCCATGTAGTTAGGCCAACTCAGGGAATTGGGTACTTCATGCAGAAATTCAAAGTTTCCCCAATTAATGAAACAGCAGCGTTGACAAACTTCTATTCTAGCAACCGGAACTCTGGTCCATCATGGGACATTTGATTGAAGGCATTTCCGCTTCCCCGTTGTGACGTCAGGTGCAGAAGGGAAGAACAATGGCCACTGCTTTGCTGCATCGTCTCCTGTTCTGCTCTTGGAGCTCAAGCTGTGGGATGTTCAGTTGCAGGAAAAGGACTTAGGGGCTGATTACGATGGCGGGCGGAAAAGCATTCCGACCGCCGTGCTAGCGGGAAATGTCCGCCTGCTGGTACCGCGGCATAACCGCCGGCCAGATTAGGATGCACCGCCAGAAACTCCCTACCGCGGCGGTCGGATTCCAGGATTCAGCGGCAGAAAAGCTGAAAATCCTTCCGCAGCAGTCGGATTTGCTGCAGAAAGGCCAAAGACCGCCATTTCCCCAGTGGACTGGAACACATGGAGCTATCCGCAGTATTGCCACCGCCATCCTCGAATGGGCGGATTCTCCGCAGCGGTGTGGCGGGCTGTTTGGGGCATCGTGATTTGACCAGCGGTCGTGACCGCATTCCGCATGGCGGTACCCCTCTTTTGGCTCCGTTCGCTACCAGTGCGGATGGAGATTTTCGGCGGAACCCGGAACACCGCAGCGGACGGGAAATGGGCTATCTACGCCCATCATAATACGGCGAGCGCAAAGACCGCCGATGGAGTGCGGAAAAGGGCATTTTCCGGAACCGCCAGCACGGCGGATGTGCCTCCGCCCGCCATCGTAATCAGCCCCTATGAATGGTGCTACCTGTCCCTCATGCAGTGCACGGACACTTTCTTTTTATAAAAAACAAAAAACCTGTGTCAGCAGCTGGCAAACATTTCTACAAAATGCGCAGAGTTACTAGCCATCAAGTTTCACAACTTCGTTCAGTCCGGTTGCAAACCGCTTCAGTATGTTCTTGGGTTGAGATGGTCTGGTGCAATTACAAATGCATGGAACAGTGAAACTGCAGCATCCACATGATGTTGTCTGACTGCCAGAGCATTCCGGTGTCTGCTCTGGGCATCATAGTTAATGTCAAGCAAAAATGCGAAGAGAACACATACTGAAAAGGAAATATTACCCAAATGTATGCACAGTTATTTACGAACATCTAGTGTAAGTTACAAGCATGAGTACCTTAGTACATATACTGTTCATATGTATGTCCACTAAGTTTTTAACACATAGTTACATAAAAACTCAAATATATTTGGATACATAAGTGGACCCTGCTATGACACATAAACAAAATATGTTTCTGTTGTTAAAATCTGCATGTTGCAGCCTAAAATTAAAAGATAGCACATATGAAATAATGTTCTGTTCCTTCTAAGGTAAAAATGTGATTTTCATAGGAGAGAGTTTATCCATTGGGGTCAACATACGAATCCTCTCACATTTCCCATGATCCTGCCTTACACCTAACTGATCAGCACTATCTCCAGGACACAATCCATTCATCTGGGAGCATCCCTATGGAAAGGCATATTCTTGGCCAAATGGATTTGCCAATCTTTAAACTCACATGAATGAGAGAAAGTACTGGTCTACACTCATGAACTCGAGGAAAATGGCAATTGTGCTTCCACTACTTTCTCAAAGATGCTGCAAATTTCACATAATCCATCATCGGCTGCATCATTTTCAGACGTAGCATAAAAAAGTTTCCATTTGAAGCAGATAAGAAGTTATTTAAATTGCTGCATCTGAGGTACAACTCCGTTGAAAAAGGTCAATTGTCACCTTTTATTTGCTTATTGCTATTTTAGTAGGGGCGGCTCCTCCACGTGGCAGGAGGAGCGTCGCCCCACTGCTTTCTCGCAGTGCGAGAAGCAGAAACATAAAATGTTATTTTAAATACCATTTTATGTTTCTGCTTCTTGCACTGCGAGAAAGCAGAAAGGTATGCCTGGTTGGGGGCGGGCGGGTGGGCATTCCTGCTTCAGGCAGGGGAGGAGTGGCTTGCCCACTGTTGTGGGCGCTGTTTGGTCGGCCCTGGGCCGACCAAACCAGTCATGCACACTCTGCATTTTCTCTATGTAGGCTGCATGCAGCCTACATAGAGAAAATGACCTCCCCATAGATGCCTGTGGGGCTGGCATCCTAGCCAATCACAACGCTGCCATTGCAGAGTTGTGATTGGCTTAGGGGAGGAGAGGGAGGCTGCCTGCTTCTGTAAGGCGTTAGGTGCAGAGAGGAGACGCAACGCGGTACCGGAGGCGAAGGTAAGTTTAAATGTAATTTTTTTAAATTACCCCCCCCTACACAACCCCCTCCCCCCCACCCACGAGTCATGCCTGCCGCAACTTTTTTTTAGGCCATTTAAAGATGTAACAATTGTCCAACACTTTAAAAATCTTCAAAACGTAGGATAGGGAAGTGCTTTTGTCTGCAGCAGGAAACAAGCATCTGTGTAAAATATGTACATGTAATTCAAACAGGAGAGAAAGAATGGTTCAGTCTTTATTACCTGTTTGACTCCTCATAAAATTTCATGTTTATCAGTTGTAAGAATTTTGCACCTCTTTTACTTTTGACAAGTAATGATGCACGTGAAAATCATAAGAAACATATTGTATTCAATGCATATTCCCTACATACAGAAATGGTTTTGAGTTCGCCATTGTTAGCCATTGGCTTCTTTAGCTCCAGGATCTTCTGCCATTGGCTTCTCGCACTACGAGAAAGCAGAAAGGTATGCCTGGTTGGGGACGGGCGGGTGGGCGTTTCTGCTCCAGGCAGGGGAGGAGTGGCTTGCCCACTATTGTGGGCACTGACTGTTTGGTCGGCCCCAGGGCCGACCAAACCAGTCATGCACACTCTGCATTTTCTCTATGTAGGCAGCATGGAGCCTATATAGAGAAAATGACCTCCCCATAGACGCCTGTGGGGTTGGCGTCCTAGCCAATCACAACGCTGCAATTGCATCGTTGTGGTTGGCTTAGGGGAGGAGAGGGAGGCTGCCTGCTTCCTGTAAGGCGTTAGGCGCAGAGAGGAGAAGTAACGCGGGACCGGAGGCGAAGGTAAGTTTAAATGTATTTTTTTTTTAATTACCCCCACACCCCCCCACCCGCGAGTCATGCCTGCCGCGACTGTATTACAGGCCATTTAAAGATGCGACAATTGTCCAACACAGTGTAAAAATCTTCAAACCGTAGGATAGGGAAGTGCTTTTGTCTGCAGCAGGAAACAAGCATCTGTGTAAAATATGTACATGTAATTCAAACAGGAGAGAAAGAATGGTTCAGTCTTTATTACCTGTTTGACTCCTCATAAAAATTCATGTTTATCAGTTGTAACAATTTTGAACCTCTTTTGCTTTTGACATGTAATGATGCACTTGAAAATCATAACAAACATATTGTATTCAATACATATTCCCTACATACAGAAATGGTTTTTAGTTCGCCATTGTTAGCCATTAGCTTCTTTAGCTCCAGGATCTTCAGCCATTGGCTTAATCTTTACATCCTCCTTTGCTTCCCTTCACCATAGAAATGTCACCACCATTGGGTTTGCCAACGCTTGTTAATGTCTGTTGTATTTAATCCTAAAGTACTTCCTAGAAAGTCATATTCCTAATGAATATTAAATGTATGATACTGTTCTACAGGGCTACAGGGCTGTTTTCTAATGACAATGAGGACCAGACTTATCTAATAGTTGTCTCCCTTGAGCCAAGCAATGAGGCGCAAGGGCAACACAACCACTAAGTTTGATTTATAAAGCCACTCAAGGCCACCTTGCGTGGCTTGATAAATCTAGAGTAACACAATGCAGCGCATATCATTGCATTGTGTTTCTCTGCCCCATTGAGGTGTTCCGTGAGTGGAGTGTGGGTGTTCCCACGCATCCACTTATGGATTTTGGCTCATTCCCAGATTTACCATTACTGTTAGACCTGGGAAGGCATCAGAATGCTACTCCTCCCCAAGTAAGGCATAACAAGGAGACATATCTTTATCTCTCCTCGTTACTTCCTGTTTTTATGTGTGCTGCGTTCTGCAGCACCCATAAAAGGAGGAAAATGTCTCAGATGATTGTATTTGTGCAGGAAGGTATTACTTCCTGCGCAAAACAATCCTGCTTACAGTCAGGCATCCTTGGTTTGCGTTGGCGCTATGAAGCACATTGTGCTCCAGCGCAGGGAAAAGACAGGAATGCGCTGTAGAATGTTAAATACAACGCATTCCTGTCATCCCCCTATCACGCAGCGCAAGTCACATTGCTGCACTGCGCTGCCCGAGTTTTTGATACATGTGACCCCAAATCTTCTTCCCGAGTGTAGATTATGAACATGGTAAACCTGAAATGGAAGACATGTTTTAGAACATAACTCGGATGGCTTGAATAAATGAGGCACATTTTTTTATAACAAGAAGTGTGCACATTTAGGCTTGTTTCATTGTAGGGTGCGCCACTGTGTATGCTTTATATGATCTGTTTTACTATTAGAGATAGTCAGAGCTGCTGGCTAATAACATTCTGAAAATTACCTGCTAAATGTTTTCCCTTTTAAGAAACATGTCTGTGTAATAGCAGTGGCATCCCTTCTCAACAATGTGCTCTAAATTGGCAATATAGCCGGACACAAATGCCATGGAAGATGCTGCATAATGCGCCTTTAAATGCCTTTCATTGCCACTTAATTTGCATTTTCTTTCTGCTGAATTTATTCAAGCTTGTTGGCTGGTTCACTCCTCCATCACTGCATAATTTCACCACTCTGCCTATTCATAAGCCCTTAAGAGGCAATACAAGAAGCTGCAAGTCAAATGACACAGTTCAAGAAAGTATACGTGCATCTCTGAGGGGCATATTCACCGGGAGCTATCGCCAAATTAACGGCACTTTATCGCAGCCAAAGTCGTGATAAATTTACCCCCCCATTCACAAGCCGGTGTTAACAGCCCACAGCACCAGTTTACCAGCGATAGCAGCGGCAAAAAACATCGCCACAGAGGACCCTCGCAAATATCGCTAATGAGATGCAGAGTAGGCGTTCCCGTGTCTAAAGCCGAGACAACAGCACACCTCAACATTCACAACAACCAGCCACATCCGCGATAAAAACACAAAACAGGCGATAAGGCGCGTTAGCACCAGGAAATCTACACCAGCTCTGACCTGGTGGAAAGTCGGACGGCAGCCAGCACCACAAAAGGGAGCACAGCCCAGGGCCAAATCCGAAGGGCAACAGATGCCATGGAGCCACACATCATGCGGCCCGGACACCCAAGAGGGCCACAACACCCACCGCCACAACCCCAGGACAACCCCTCCCTGGCACCCCCCCCGACCAAAGACATGCCACATCAGCCACACTTAAACATGTACAAAATATTCCGCCTGATGCCGCACAATCAGAGCTGGTGACATGGATGTGTCGTCACAGAAATGACCAGCACACATTCACTTTCGAAGCAACAAATGAAACTTCATTAAAATGAACAACGAAATGAAATGAAGACACATGGCCGCTCCCCTCTGGACAATACGTAGGTCACAGCCTGTAAGACAAAAAACATGATGAGAAGGTGTGTCCTGCCACATCAGAGGACAGAGAGAGAGCGAAGGAGAGAGAGAGGAAGAGAGGGGGAGAGAGAGAGAGAGAAGAGGAGAGAGAGAGGAAGAGAGAGGGAGGAAGAGAGGGAGAGAGAGAGAGAGTGCCGCCCCTGCGCACCCAGGCCACACTGATCACCTGCTGCCACCGGTGTGTCTCCAACCACGTGCCGGTATGTAGGGCAGTTCACCAGGTCACACATCTCATTCAGAGCCGTCAGCTGAAACAGAGCCCAGATACATGACTGGCACAGTACACACACTTGCACAAGACAACATTGCCTGCCCACCCAGGCAGAGGCACCCCAACCCCTCCCGCCGCCCATCGGAGCATGCCCGCCCATGCACACCCAGGCAGAGGCACCCCAACCCCTCCCACCACCCATTGGAGCATGCCCACCCATGCACACCCAGGCCTCATGCTCACCTTCCGCCACCGGCGCATAGACAGGAGGTCCCACCACGTGCCGCTGCAAGCCACAAGAACGGGGCCCGCGGACATGGCACCCTCCACATCATGCAGCCCCGCTCCGCAGGCCACCAGGTCTCACGTTTGGTGCTGGGTCTTGATCACTCCATGCAGAGGACATACCAGTGCACCCGGCATCATCGCAGGCTGCACACCCGCTCAGCCCAATGGGTGCCACCAACTCTGGCATCCCGGAAGCGATGCCACGGGGCAGTAGGCCTGCGCTGCCCGCTGGCTCTGGCCTACACTGCGGTCCAGCAGGGCACACAAAACCTGAGCTGTCCGGACCGCCAGGACGGGGCATCATCGCAGGCTGCACACCCGCTCAGCAGCTCAAGGTGCCACTGACTAAGTGCACCCAAAGTCACCGTCTCGTGGCGGGGTGCCTGTGCCGTCCGCAAGGCCTCGGATGCCACTAACCCTGTGCAACCCCAGTCTGCGCCACGTGGTGGTAGGCCCGTGACGTACTCCAGGCCTCGGATGCCACTAACCCTGTGCAACCCCAGTCTGCGCCACGTGGTGGTAGGCCCGTGACGTACTCCAGGCCTCGGATGCCACTAACCCTGTGCAACCCCAGTCTGCGCCACGTGGTGGTAGGCCCGTGCCATACTCTAGGCCTCGGATGCCACTAACCCTGTGCGCAGCAACTCATGGGCCCTATATGAGTGCGATCCGTGGGGCGTCCGTCATCTAGTCACCACCAGAAGAGGGGAATGTGACGTCGTCGGCCCCTTATGTTGGCGGAGTCACATGGCCTGTGACGCCTGTGCCGGATGGGTGTGGTGTGTGTGAAAACCTGCCCTCAGGGAGTGGCTGTGACATGCTGACAACTAGACCAGTGACCCGCACACCACCAGCAAGTACGGCTGCGACTGGTAGCAATGAGGGCCCCCCCTGGGTGCGTAAGCGGAGTGGACTGCCTGCCGTACACCGGACCAGCGCAGGGCCTGCAACAATGACTCGTGGGCTCTGGGCGTGGTCCAGTCCATGTCCGGACAAGGAAGTGACTGATGCGTGTGTCCCTGCTGCAGTGTTCACGGAACCCGCTACACAAGATGCAATGTCGCACCCCTTACTGGCATCCCACAGGATGAACATCATTGACCATGAGAAGGCACTGTCCCCACATTCATCCACACATCCACACAGGAATGACATAAGACATCACACAGCAGTGCGTCACTGGATGTTTATTTGCACATCCAGTGCAGTCATGCAGCTGGAGCGGTACAGGGCAATGCCGAGCACACCACACAATATGGGCCCGTGGAGGGCCAGCCAGTGTCCATCCCAGGATGACCTGTACTGCGGAAGAGGAAGGGTACAGTCCGCAGTCTGTCCGCCGTGTCATGGGTCGTCAAACAGCATGTGACAGTCCATGTCGCTGTCCAAGGTGAGTGCCTCAGAGTGTATCGGGGGTCAGTGGTAGGTCTTGAGGCCATGTGCGGCACCAAGCAGAAACAGGCAAGGTGGCGGTAATGGATGCTAGTGCCTGGTCCTCCTGACCACAGTCCCATCCACGTCCTTGTCCCCGGGTGTGTGCCCTGCCCCACCTGTGGGTGTTGCAGTGCCGGCTGCGGCACTGTGTGCCACTGACTCATCAGGGGCCGGAGGAGGATTGTCGGCTGCACTGTGTGGCAGTGACACATCAGGTGCCGGAGTGGATACGCCTGCCACACTGGGAGGCACTGACACACCAGGGGGCGGAGATGTGGATGGTGTGGGGGCAGCAGCATTCATCATCGCCACGCCTTGTGGCAGCAATGCCATGACGAGGACATGCAGGGCACGGTAGATCCCAGCTACATTTCGCTGATGTGCAGCGGATGCTGCCATCCTTTCAGCCTCCATCCGCACCATGTCCTCCATGAGCCTCTGCATGTGTGCCAGCTCAAGGCTGGCATCACTGGGGCCACTGTGAGCGGACAGGTATTCTTCCCTCCGCGTCATGACTCCAGAGATGTCAGTCAGGGCTCGCTGGAGACCATGGGGCGGACATAGACACCCAAGGATGGCGTCCAGTTTGTTAGCCATGAGCTCGAACCCCACCCAGACCTGCTCGGCCATCTCCCTCTGGCCCTCCAGCACACGGCATTGGAAGGCCATTTGTTGTTCCTGGGGGTCTTGGGAGGGTGCCGGGGCTGTGGGTGCCTCCTGCTGGGTGGTTTGGGTGGTGGGTGGGGTCTCATGGATGTAGCTGGGCTGCCCTGATCCTGGAGGTGAGTTGCGGAAGTGGTCAATGAGGTCTTGGATGGTTTGGATGTTGATGCTGGTGTTGTCCTCCTCCTCGTCATCAGTGAAGAGTGGCTGTGACTTCTCTGCAGGAGGTGTGGAAGATGCCCCTGCGATGTGAAGGGGAGATGGTGTATTACAATGTGTCCGCATGTATGTAGCCGCATGGTACAGCATGGCATTGTACATTGTGACAGTGTGTGGGTCTGGGCGAGGACCCAGAGTGATTGTGGGTGTGCACTGTACCCTGCTTGCTTGTGCATGTGTGCCATTGTGGCCATCTCCCCTCGTCCCCCAGTACCTGGTGGTCACTCACCCTTTTGCGGTTGTGTTGTGTCCTGTCGAGCAGTGTCCGGTCCCCCGACTCCGGCCACAGTCTCCAAACTGATGACTGTCGACAATAGCTCCTCCATGTCATCCAGCTCCAGCTGTGGCGCTGGGCCCCCACCTCCGGTCTGCGTTGCTGCCTTCAGGTTGGTGGACAGTTTATCCTTGGTCTTCCGCTTGATGTCATTCCATCGCCTCTTGACCTCGTCCATTGTCCGCTTATGCTCTCCGACGGCATTCACCTTGTCGACGATGTCCCACCATATTCCATTTTTGGTGCCCAATGACACATTGGAGGTGATGAAGAGTTGTTGATGGTGTTCCATCACCTCCGTGACTATGATCCGGTTCGCCTGCGGACTGAACTTGGTCTTCCTGGTCTTCTTGTCCTTGCCCTTCCCTGTCCCCGAGGTCCCAGGCTGGTCGTCCGGGGTGCTTGTGGGGTTGCGCTCATCCTCTGCGCCTGCTCCGGCTGCCTCCATGGTGCTTGTGTGTTGGTCAGCTTGTGTGGGTTTTTTTTCCTGCTTTTATGGAGGTTTCTGACACCTGCCAGGTGTGTGTTGCAGGCCTGGTGCTGCTTGTCGCTGGTTTCCTCATCGCGTGTTTTTTGGTGTAGTGGTTTGTGTTTTTATCTCCATCGTGGTGGTTGTATCGCGGACTTTGTCCGCAGTTTCGGCAGGCTATCGCATGGTACCGCCTTGTTGTGAATTCCACGTTGACACGGGGTTATTTTCCCGTGATGGGCTGCGTTATTGAAAGTTGGGTTACGCTACTCTTGCGGTAGTTATCACACGTTCTTGTGAATATACCCCTTAGTGCTTTGTGCAGACATTGGCCTGCGTTGTGAGAACTCAGGGGGGGGTGGGGTAGTAGACTGCAGGTTTGAGTTGCAGAAACCCGTTGGTGTGGATGGGTTGTTTGGGGGTTCGAGTTATCCTCACATAGGTGTGCCATAAAATCGAGCGGGCATGCGACTTTCCAACTAACCTGCACCAATGTCGCGTGTGCCTCTGGTTGCCTCTGGCTGGTGGTTTGCTATGGTGTGCCTGGTATTGAAAGCATACGGTCTAATCGGTATCAGCTGTAACAGTGTAGTCATTTAGAACCGAAATATCTTGTGCCCTTCCAAACGACTTAGGAAGGAGCTGTCTTTACAGTACAATGTTTGTGGTTCTTATGTTTCTCATTAGGGGTGTATTCGTCAGGTAGGTTTTAAATGAAATCAGAATCGAGCCTCCTCCATTTATAAGTGAAAATCATAATTCAACAACCAACAAGGCATTGTCAATGTTGTGATGAAAACAAAATATACACATCCAAAGGCAGAATAATGAATTGTTTTGCACAATGCAGCTACAGCTACCAAAGTTACTGTGCTTCTTTGTATCAATGAGAATAACAAAAACAGCCCATATGTACACAGATATGACACTGTTCTGCTCTCTCCCTGCGTTGACACATACACACTTGCACCATTCTGCAAGGGTGTGTGTGTGTTCTGTCAAACATAGATTTTGTACTGGAAGAGGACCCTTCCAGTTCAAACACTTATGCTTTAATACTTTTCCCACTATGTGGGTGTACTGTACAGTGCAGCAAATATGCAAAGTTTGAATATTTTGAGAAAACAAAACTTACTCAAACCATATACCTACCTCACACAGGCATACTTTTTGGAGCAAACCCTTGTCTAACAATGTTACTAGATGGGGATTTGCATCAAAACCCATGGGTGGCTGCATGCCCCCTGAGTGAATTCAACAACCCTTTCACATCATGTAACTCAACATTACTTGCCCACAAGTAAAATATCTGTGCCATGACTTCGGTCCTGTTTATTGAGCATCATAATGGAGAATACCTTCTAAATACACAAGTAAGTAAAACCAATAAATACTTATTTAAAAATGAGCCCTTGTGGGCAAATTAGTTTTTAAAAGTTCAGTCTGTAGTAGTTAGAAAGCAACAGATTAATATTATGTACAGTGATCTGAATTGGTATTTTCCAATGAATTGGGATATTTGTATCTATTTTAATTGCTCTTCCAACTCTTTAGGTACTTCACATTCATTCTCAATCCTGTAAAAATCGACCGCCATATTGATTTCCAAGCTATTGCTTCCAGGTATAATATCACTTCATTTCAGGCTGCCAATTTCATGAAGTCACATTCAAAGTTTTCTATAACAATGTATTCTAAAACAGTTACAGGATGGACAAAAACAAACTGCATTTTTTGCAAATGAACAGTAGTGCTGAATATAATGGCTTGTGTGCCCATATAGCATTAATGATTAAACGCATACATGCACGCACACATATATTTATATTTTGTCTAACGTATGCATTATGCATGCTTGTCAGTGGTGATAAGGGAATATTCCTTACAAATGAGTGTGCAGGGTCGGAGCTATTCCATCCTTTGAATGGTGCTCGTTAGAGTAACTGTATGGGTATCACTCGATATGAGGAGCTAGATATATGTAATTCCTCATAGTATACTGTTTTGGGTAACTGATCGCCTGGGATGGTGGGAAGTGTTATCTGGCCAATTATTACTGGGAGCGTACTTGCAGTCCCAGTGGAGGATGTAGAAGCCAGAGGGAGGCTTGTGCTCGCGGCCTATCTACAGCAAGGGCCCTGAGCTCTCATTCTCTGTTGCTGGGCTGCCCTCCTCGCTAGGCCATGGTATTACCCAGAGGGTGCTGGTGCTGCCGGGCGCAGTTGCACAAGTAAGCTGCCTTCAGGCCATACAAACGGTGAAGGAAGTCTATGCCCTGTGGATGTGGAAATGGGCCAGACAGAGAGCTGCAGAGACTGACAGAAGAGCACACCCTTTCATGAAGGCTGGCCTGCCTGAAGAGATCAACCAGTATACCAAAGTACCTCTTTTTGGATCTGGGTGGTCGAAATGTGATGATACACCACCCACATGGCAGCCGCTATTATAAATCAGGAATTGAATGTAGTTTGATGAGGAAACCGTGCTGGAGGGGACAGGGTACTTCTCTCTAGCTATTTGTTCAATATTTGTTTAGAAGGTACTCAACTGTGGGAATTGTGCATATGATAAGAGCAGCGAAGAGAAATGGGGTCATGATCTAGTAACCTAAGTCGCAAGACTCCATGCTACAAACCACAAACCTGTGCCTGTATACATATCCCTGAGTAGAGACTATGGGGCTTATTTATGAAAGCCCTGCGTCACATTTGCACCACGCAAAGTGGTACATGCGTGATGCAGGGCTCTCATAAAGATTTATGAAGCTGCAAAAAGCGAGCCTGCTTGGCTTTGAATGGCATCATAAATCATCCTTACATCTCTTGCTTGTTTTTTTCTTCACGTTATACATTGATATTCTTCTTTTCTTCTTTTTCATTGCGACATGAGGTACTTCTTTTCTGTTCAGTCTTGAAAAAGCCCCAGGCCTGGGCGCCCAGAAGGGACAAAACATGTGTTTGCTGCACTTTCCTTTGAATAGTCGTTCAGGAATACCAGACTAATCCAGTACAATTGCAATAAAAAAATCCTTAGAAAATGACAAAGGCCACTTGTTCGCTTGCTTCATTACTCTGGTTGTAGGAATAACTTGGGATAATGAATTACGTTATCCAAATATACTCAATATGATTTCATCAACAAATTCTGTTTTCTCTGGGTGCAAAATAAACTGGACTAAGAGTGAAGCCTTGTCCATGACATTCATGATCTTTGATCCATTTTCTATTTACCCTGAAAAACTGAAATATCTGGGTGCTATAATTAGCTGAAACGTTTGTGCCATAGTGTAGGATAATGTGCTAGGTCTGCTTGAAAATATGAAAACTCGCTTTGTTAAATAGCAAACAATACAGCTCTCCCTATGGTGCAGGATCCAAACAGTGAAGAGAATAGTGGGGCCTAGGTTCAATTATATTTTTTGCATGGTGCCAATCAAGAGATCAATCTCCATATTAAAAGTGATTGACTTCCGTATCCAAAAAATATGTTTGGGGTTCTGTTCCACCTAGAACTGACAGCTTGAAATAGTATGTAGCTACCACCTCAGGGGAGTTAAGATATTGCACATGAGAACATACCATAGAGTACAACATTTCTCCTAGATACCTTATCACCTGAACCCCGATAAAGAAATTTCAGACTGTGTCCAGATAGAATTATACCAGCAATCAGATGCAATAGCCCCTGGTCCTATATAGAGGTCCACGTTTATGAAAGATCCTGATACCCACTGCTGAAAGAAATGCTATATGTGTGGTTCTCTAAGCATTAGGAACTGGGGGAAGAGGGGTTTATCCATCCTTCTTCCCCTATCTGGAAAAATGCTGCTTTAACATATTGTATTAGATGGTACCCTCAGATACTTTACAGATCTTTCACTGGAATTCCATCTGCATAAAAGCCAGTTTTAGAAATATCAACATTTGCAACACTGCCGAACATCCAGATTAGAAGCACGCCCATTTGATATGACGCCCTCACCACTATATGGCTATTTAGTGAAATGACGTCACTACAAAAACTTGATCTCAGGATCATACAAACTCCTAATAAAAGAACGTTATTCGAGGCCCTATGAAACCCCTCCTCAGACGTAAATGAAAATAAAGTTACAAATGATGTGCACTGAGGAAGAGTGGTCAGGTCTCATGAAGTGCCATGGTAAAGGCCTCATAGAATTCGGCCTTAAATGTAGCTTTATTAGGATTCTACAGGGCTGGTTCTGGACCTCTTATAAAGTGCATAGGGCTAAAATGTCATCCTCCATGAGTTATTGGTGATGTGCCCAAGGAGAGGAAGATATACTCCACATTCTTTGGAACGGCCCCAATATACAAAACTACTGGCACAGGATATGGCAAACTAAACTGAGGAAAGTGAACTGCTTTTTACCCCTTCACTGGCACTAGCGATCCTTTATGGCACTCGAGCTATGATAGGGATGCATAACTCCAAGAAAGGGGTATTGACTCTGCCCTTGCACTGGTGAAACTGTGTATTCTCAGAAGATGGAAATGGACAGCAGGACCCATGTAACCCATGTATATAGACTGGGTGGATGCGATGGCAGCGGCGGCTCCTCCTCTAAGGCGGAGGAGCGTTGCCCCATTGCCATGAAGCAGCAAAAGAAATGAAAAAATAAAATGATAATAACATAATGTTATTATAATTTTATTGTGTCCTCCTGCTGCAGCAGCTTGCGTGAGGGGGTGGGACGGGGTGGGGCTGCAGAGCAGGGGATGAGTGGTAGAACACTCCAAAGTATGCAATGACTGTTTGGCCGGCCCTCTCGGGCCACCCAAAACAGTCATGCGCACTTTCCCTGTTCTTCATGCAGGCTGCATTTCAACCTGCGTGGAGAACATGCCCACCCCTCCGGGCTCTGGCTTGAGCGCTGTGTCACACTGTGCAGCGTTGTGAATGGCTCCAGGGAACGTGGGAGTCATGGTGCTACCTGCTTCCTGTTTCTCCCAAGAAGCTAGGAAGAGGACGCATGAGATGTGGCGGCGGCCTGCCAGCCGGGAGGTAAGTGTTTTTTTTTTCTTGAACCGATCCAACCCGCCCCTTCCCCCTCACCCACCCCACTGCTGCTTCTGGGTAGCAGCCGCGACTGTGCGATGGCAGTTGCTCCTTGTGCTGTACAAAGACAAATATGTTGTAATGCCCTTAACACACAATGTAGCTGTTTGGTAAGAATCACTATGGGAGAAAATGTTTTATCGTTAGGAAGTTACCACTGAAGTCCAATGAATCTGCATTGTGGGCCTTCGATGTGACAATGTTTGCAGAACCACATGGAATGGGAACGTTTAGAGTTTGGCTCCATACAGATTTCACAAAAAGTAACGATGCCACCCTTCCTAATTCTTTTTCCCCCACCTCATTTAGAAGTAGGGGAACTACTGGGTTTCTGCTTGTGGAGTCTCAGCAAGCAGTCTTCTGACTGAAACCATTACCTGGGTGCCCATCCACCATAGGGGTGTAAAATCACATTGGCATAAGCCCACCATAGTTAGTGTAGGAAGGTGGAATCTGACTATATGGTTGCCCCCACTTTTTTCCTGGTGTTTTGCTGGTTTATGACTTAGTTGGACTGGGATCCTGCTATTCAGGGCCCCAGTCTATCTGCTTCCTCTATAAAATGGTTTCCATGTGCCTTAGGCACATCTCTGATTGGAATCTGGAGTGCCCTTATAAGTCCCTAGTATATGGTATACTATGTACCCAGGGCATAGGTACCTCAGAGGCCTACCAGGGGCTGCAGCATGTATTGTGCCACCCCTGGAAGGCCATCCAAAATGACACCACAGGTCTGCTACTGCAGCCTGGGTAAGGTGGTGCATGCACCCTTTACTGTGATATAGGCTACCTATATCACTACATACATACACACATATAAACCTATAAGTCACTCCTATGGCAGGCCTTATCAATCCTGAAGGTAGAGTGCGTGGTTCCTATGTGAGAGGGTGCCCCTGCATGAGCAGGGCCCCTCTGCAGCATTCGGAGACCCTTCTCTGATGCTGTTTGTAGTGCAGCCTGACCATATACTCTTAAGCGCATTATAACCTCGCGTTAAATGCTAACTTTGGGATGGCTGCACGGAAACATGTCGTGTTTGGTGTCAAACATCTTGGAATACTACCCCCGCCAGTTCTGGCGGCGGGAGTAGCATTCCACCCTTCTAGAGGGAAAGACATGTACACACCGGTATACCCGGTACTGACTTTCCAGAGCCCTGG
Organism: Calotriton arnoldi; assembly: GCA_963921515.1. Classification (NCBI taxonomy): domain Eukaryota; kingdom Metazoa; phylum Chordata; class Amphibia; order Caudata; family Salamandridae; genus Calotriton; species Calotriton arnoldi. The sequence continues at coordinate 1,524,709 of CAWUFW010000650.1, read as the reverse complement.
CATCACAAAATGGATGCCGCTGCCACAGACACGAGTCTGGCCTCCTGCTGCTGACCGAAACTCCGGCAGGGAGGCCTGGACAATAGGTTTCCTGTCCCAGGGAGGTGTAACCACCTCCCCAGACAGGATAGTGTGTATTGGGGCTGGGCGGGAGCACTCTCTGGTGCTTTGAAGTCCTGCACTGGGGGCACACTTGGTGTCCCTGTGCATACCCCAGTTCAAACCGGCTCAGGGGCTTCCAGCCCCTGCTCTGGTGCGAAACTGGACAAAGGGAAAGGGGTGTAACCACCCCTCTGCCCTGACCCTCCCATAGGTGGGGCCACAGAGTATGTCCAACCCCCTACCTTAGTATAAGTAGGGGACCCCAGTCCTTAGGACTTTAGATTTACCTGGACGAAACTCTGACACAGAATCCTGGACCTTCGACGCTCTACTTTAAGATTAGAGGACTGAAGAATCTCCCTTGGGGTCAAGGAGTGACTCCCCTGCGTGGCAGGCACCAAAGAAGCAATTGTCCGGTCTGCATCGCTGAAGCTCCCGCCGGACACTGAAGTCTTTGCATCACCAGAGGTGGATTTCCAGACTTCTCCGAGGCTGCCCTGAGTCCCCAGCAAAGCTGAGGCCCGTAGCTGTCGTGGGTAATGTGGAACTGTGACCCCTGGACACCAATCGCATTTGCAAGTGCATCCTCTTCTGGGTCTCCCACGAAGTCATGCTTTGGGCTCCGAGTAGCCCCAGCCTCCAGCACCAACTGCACCGAAGATCACTGGCCTCCACTCCACGAGTGTCCTGTGAGCCAGCTCCACGTGCATTGTCTTGAGGCTCCTTCGCGGTCGCTAGTCCGTTGGCTAGTAGGCCCTCCCGAAGGCCAATCTTTTTCTGCTTAGGCTCCCTGATTTCTCCAGGTGTGCCCTGACTTATCCTTGCTGGGTGAGTCCCCCAGACCTTGCTGGTCTGCAACATCGTCCTTCTTCTATTTCCACAAGACTTGCCGTTGCCAAGGCTTGTTGGGTCCAATCCGGTCGCCGACACACCTGCAATCGACAAACGTCGTGGGACAGCTCGAATCCAGCTCCTGGTTGTCGTCGACGCCTCCTGGACCTCGTCGCTGAAGAGTCAAGAAGACCATCAACCTACCTGAAGCACTCGACATCGGTGGGCATCTGCTCATCGCCTTCCTGGTCACTGGCTAGTGACCCAGACTCTGTCCCCTCTGCTTTCAGGTTCTTCAGATCTTCGATCCACCTTTGGATCCACCCGAACACTTTCGACTTGGTCGCCAGCAGCACTTTGCAGCAGATCGCCATAGAAAGCGACGACGAAACCCGACCCCGAAAGACACCTATGCACCCGGCTCCCTGGGTGAAGTAACTCGAGTACTCTGGTGCTCCCGTGGGTATTGACACTAGAACAGCCTAGTTCTCAAAGGGTTTGCTCCAAGTCCTCCTCTAAGTGTCCCTTTTCTTTTAAATTCTAATCGCGACTTTCCCCATAGAAGTTAACGGTGGTTCGCGGCTGTGTTCATACACTGCACGCGTCCCCGTGGGTCCCCTGTGTCACTGCCTTGGGTGGTTCCTTGTGGTCCAAGCACTTCTACAGGCTCTAGGCCTTGTGTCTAGCTCAGTCGTGGTTCTTATACCACTTTATTGGTATATGGTTTGGTACGCCCCTGGGGCTCAAACGTGTATTTGTGCTATTACTGTAGATAACTAACTTATAATTTATGTACTTCGAACTCTAGCCTCATAAACAGACTAGAGGGGTGTGTTTAGTAATAAATACATATATTTTGAATATATACCTGGTGTGGTCCTCTTTCATTTGGTCACTCAAGAGATTATAGACTGGTAAAACAAGCTGCTTTACATTCCTTCAAGACTTAGCCTGAAGGCTGCTCTCCATAGCTACCACTAGGATAGCTTTCAATAAAGGTTGTCTTTAACCTATCTCCAATAAGGGGTTGTTTGGACTGGTGCAAGGTGCCCGCTATAATTAGTGGACAGCATATGACAGGCCAACTTCTCACATTGGTGTGCAGCGTGTGGGATTCCAGCTTGCTATTGTTTTACCAGATAATCTCAATTGAATTGATCAACTGAAAACCACTAAGGGTATCTAAGGTACATATAAATCAAGCTTAGTAATACAGTAAGTTCTACTGAACTTAGAGTTGTGTGTTAAGGGACAGCACACCCTTTCTACAACTCAAGAGAGTTTAGTAGGCCACACTAGAGTAGGTAGTGCATACACCACACCTCACTAGTAATGTCTTCAAAGCCAGGACCCAGTGAGTCCTTGCCAGAAGCCAGTGGGCTTCTTCCCTCCAAGTATGATAAACTCCCATTCTTGGAATTGAGAGCATTATGCAATACTAGGAAGTTGAAGGCAGGCAAAAGTGCCAGCACCCAACACCTCAGGGAGGTGTTACTAGCTGATGATCTCAGCAGGCCCCTAGGGTCTGAAGGAGTAGGCAAAGAGGGTGGGGTAGAAGATGAGGAAGGGGCCAGGGGTGAAGAAACCCAGCCCCCTCTGAAACTGGCCAGGAAGGTGAAAATGACCTTGTCCTGGAAAACCCAATTCCTCCTGTGGAGGAGGAGGAGGGAGAGGATCAGAATGACCTCCCCTTTGTCCCCCCAGGAAGAGTTCTGAGTGTGCCCAGAAGGTCTAGGTCTCCTTCTCAGGAGTCTAACCACTCTGACACCTCAATAGGGACCTCTGTATCCTCTCATAGGAGGGAATCCTCTCATGAGAGGAGAAAGAGACTGATTCAATATGAGCAGACTCAGCTTGAACTCAGGAAACAGCAATTGGCTATAGACAGGGAGTCCCTAGATCTCTATAGAGAGAGACAAAAGTTGGGACTAGAGTCCCATGGTGGCAGCAGTTTCCCCAAAGATAGGGAAAGGTCTTATGACCATAGAAACCTGAGCAAGATTGTCCCTCCCTACCAGAGTGGGGATGACATCCACGAATGGATAACTGCTCTAGAGAGGGCCTGTAAAGTACAGAGGGTCCCTCAGGAGCAGTGGGCAGCAATCTTGTGGCTCTCCTTTGCAGACAAAGGTAGAGATAAGCTCCTCACTGTTAGAGAGGAGGATGCTGACAATTACAAAGTCTTGAAGAGTGCTCTGATAGATGGGTTTGGCCTAACCACTGAACAGTATAGGTTGAAGTTCAGAGACACCCAAAAGGCTCAGACTCAAGACTGGGTTGATTTTGTAGATTGTGCTACTAAGGCTCTGGAAGGCTGGATACATGGCAACAAGGTGCATGACTTTTTAGGATTGTACAATTTGATTATGAGGGAGCAGATCCTTAATAATTGTCAAAACCAGCTTTTACACCAGTACCTGGTGGACTCTGATCTGACCTCTCCCCAAGAATTGGGAAAGAAGGCAGACAAATGGGTCAGAACCAGAGTAAAGACTAAGAATCAGGGTGGTGACCAGAAGAAAGATTCTACCAAGTCCCAAGAGAAAGGTGGGGATAAATCTAAGGATAAATCCACTACAGGGCCCCAAAGTCCTCTTCTGGGGGTGGGTCCCAAACTCCTTCCTCTCCTGAAAAGAAACCATATTGCCATGTCTGTAAAAAGCCTGGACACTGGAAAACTGATCCCAGTTGCCCCAGGATTGGCAATAAAGAAAATGTTCCTCCAACAACTACTACCACCCCTCCTGGTACTACCAGTAGTAATCTTCCAGTGGGAAGTAGTGCACCCAAAAAGTTAGGTGCTTTTGCAAGAGGAACAGAGGTGGGCCCTAGTTTAGACAGGACCCCTCAACAGACTCCTCTGACTCTGATGGTGGTGTATGATTTGCCACCTTTACCATGGGTCCCAATGCATTGGGCAGGTACAGACTGGAGCCAATAATTAATGGTCAGAAAGCGGTGGCATTTAGGGACACAGGGGCTAGTGTCACCATGGTGGCAGGGAAACTAGTCCCCCCTCACCAGCTTTTACCTCAGTTTAAATACCAGGTAACCAACATTGATGGTGTCAGAACAGATCACCCCATGGCCATAGTCAATCTCAGCTGGGAAGGGGTCACAGGCCCAAAAGAGTGGCAGTGTCCCCAACCTTGCCTGTAGATTGCCTGATGGGCAATGATCTGGAAATTTCAGCCTGGGCTGAAGTTGAACACCAAACCCATCTGAGAATGCTGGGCGTCCCTGTAAAGGTTAGTGGGGCTGTGATGGCCACAGCCCAAGCCCAGGAAACTTTGGAGAGATGGAGCCTGGAAGAATGGCCCACTCTCCCCAAAAGAGAGCACAAGGGTTGAAGAAAAGTCTTCTTCCCTCCACACAGTAGGTAGGGGTCAGCCTCCTCAGGGAACTGACCCTACCCCTAGTGAAGGAACTGCCCCAGAGGTAGTCAGGCCTGGCCTGGCCCCACCCCTGATGGCAGAGGACCCTTCCAAGGTGGTACCCAGTCTGGAGCAGGTAACCTGCCCCTCTCTACCCTGCCTCAGTCAGCCCAGGGCTGCAGAGGTCAGGGAGGTCAGTGGACCCCCCAGGGCCCCCTGTCCAGAGGAACCCCTCCATCAGCAGATTAGGGGCACCCACGCTAGTAGCCCTAGCCAGGTGAAAATTCCTCAACACACTGAGGGATCCCCCATACCTTTGTGTAGGGACCTCCCCAGAAGGACTCTGTTAGGCAAGGGCAAACCTGGGACCAAAAGGTTCCAAACCTGCCATGTCCCTCCAGTGGTCCATCCAAAGGGACCCAACCCCCAGCTGTAGGCAGCCAAAGGTTGACCCTTAGAGCCCAGTGCAACTCAGTCATGGAAAGACAGGCATACATGGTGACCAGTGATCTGAGGAAGCTGAGACCAACCTTCCTAGGGCCTCACTTCCCTTCTCAGACACCTCACCAGCCTTGTACTTTACCAAAGCACACCACAGGTAGTAATTCCCCATGGTGGAGACCCTCTCATACCCTTAGGGTGAGGGATTGCTTAGTGGACCATAAGATGAGGGGCAACCATGCTAGTGCAGGTGCTTCCTTATATGGCCACTTAGTCAATAAAGGCTCAACTGGCCAAGGTTAGCCTTATCTCCTTTCGTTTGGGGGGGTGGGTTATGTAGGAAGGTGGAATCTGACTATATGGTTGCCCCGACTTTTTTCCTGGTGTTTTGCTGGTTTATGACTTAGTTGGACTGGGATCCTGCTATTCAGGGCCCCAGTCTATCTGCTTCCTCTATAAAATGGTTTCCATGTGCCTTAGGCACATCTCTGATTGGAATCTGGAGTGCCCTTATAAGTCCCTAGTATATGGTATACTATGTACCCAGGGCATAGGTACCTCAGAGGCCTACCAGGGGCTGCAGCATGTATTGTGCCACCCCTGGAAGGCCATCCAAAATAACACCACAGGTCTGCTACTGCAGCCTGGGTAAGGTGGTGCATGCACCCCTTACTGTGATATAGGCTACCTATATCACTACATACATACACACATATAAACCTATAAGTCACTCCTATGGCAGGCCTTATCAATCCTGAAGGCAGAGTGCGTGGTTCCTATGTGAGAGGGTGCCCCTGCATGAGCAGGGCCCCTCTGCAGCATTCGGAGACCCTTCTCTGATGCTGTTTGTAGTGCAGCCTGACCATATACTCTTAAGCGCATTATAACCTCGCGTTAAATGCTAACTTTGGGATGGCTGCACGGAAACATGTTGTGTTTGGTGTCAAACATCTTGGAATACTACCCCCCACCAGTTCTGGCGGCGGGGGTAGCATTCCACCCTTCTAGAGGGAAAGACATGTACACACCGGTATACCCGGTACTGACTTTCCAGAGCCCTGGCATCACAAAATGGATGCCGCTGCCACAGACACGAGTCTGTCCTCCTGCTGCTGACCGAAACTCCGGCAGGGGAGGCCTGGACAATAGGTTTCCTGTCCCAGGGAGGTGTAACCACCTCCCCAGACAGGATAGTGTGTATTGGGGCTGGGCGGGAGCACTCTCTGGTGCTTTGAAGTCCTGCACTGGGGGCACACTTGGTGTCCCTGTGCATACCCCAGTTCAAACCGGCTCAGGGGCTTCCAGCCCCTGCTCTGGCGCGAAACTGGACAAAGGGAAAGGGGTGTAACCACCCCTCTGCCCTGACCCTCCCATAGGTGGGGCCACAGAGTATGTCCAACCCCTACCTTAGTATAAGTAGGGGACCCCAGTCCTTAGGACTTTAGATTTACCTGGACGAAACTCTGACACAGAATCCTGGACCTTTGACGCTCTACTTTAAGATTAGAGGACTGAAGAATCTCCCTTGGGGTCAAGGAGTGACTCCCCTGCGTGGCAGGCACCAAAGAAGCAATTGTCCGGTCTGCATCGCTGAAGCTCCCGCCGGACGCCGAAGTCTTTGCATCACCAGAGGTAGATTTCCAGACTTCCCCGAGGCTGCCCTGAGTCCCCAGCAAAGCTGAGGCCCGTAGCTGTTGTGGGTAATGTGGATCCGTGACCCCTGGACACCGATTGCATTTGCAAGTGCATCCTCTTCTGGGTCTTCCACGAAGTCGTGCTTTGGGCTCCGAGTAGCCCCAGCCTCCAGCACCAACTGCACCGAAGATCACTGGCCTCCACTCCACGAGTGTCCTGTGAGCCAGCTCCACGTGCATCGTCTTGAGGCTCCTTTGCGGTTGCTAGTCCGTTGGCTAGTAGGCCCTCCCGAAGGCCAATCTTTTTCTGCTTAGGCTCCCTGGTTGCTCCAGGTGTGCCCTGACTTATCCTTGCTGGGTGAGTCCCCCAGACCTTGCTGGTCTGCAACATTGTCCTTCTTCTATTTCCACAAGACTTGCCGTTGCCAAGGCTTGTTGGGTCCAATCCGGTCGCCGACACACCTGCAATCGATAGACGTTGTGGCTCAGCTCGAATCCAGCTCCTGGTTGTCGTCGATGCCTCCTGGACCTCGTGGCTGAAGAGTCAAGATGACTGTCAACCTACCTGAAGCACTCGACATCGGTGGGCATCTGCTCATCGCCTTCCTGGTCACTGGCTAGTGACCCAGACTCTGTCCCCTCTGCTTTCAGGTTCTTCAGATCTTTGATCCACCTTTGGATCCACCCGAACACTTTCGACTTGGCCGCCAGCAGCACTTTGCAGCAGATCGCCATAGAAAGCGACGACGAAACCCGACCCCGAAAGACACCTATGCACCCGGCTCCCTGGGTGAGGTAACTCGAGTACTCCGGTGCTCCCGTGGGTATTGACACTAGAACAGCCTAGTTCTCAAAGGGTTTGCTCCAAGTACTCCTCTAAGTGTCCCTTTTCTTTTAAATTCTAATCGCGACTTTCCCCATAGAAGTTAACGGTGGTTCGCGGCTGTGTTCATACACTGCACGCGTCCCCGTGGGTCCCATGTGTCACTGCCTTGGGTGGGTCCTTGTGGTCCAAGCACTTCTACAGGCTCTAGGCCTTGTGTCTAGCTCAGTCGTGGTTCTTATACCACTTTATTGGTATATGGTTTGGTACGCCCCTGGGGCTCAAACGTGTATTTGTGCTATTACTGTAGATAACTAACTTATAATTTATGTACTTGAACTCTAGCCTCATAAAGAGACTAGAGGGGTGTGTTTAGTAATAAATACATATATTTTGAATATATACCTGGTGTGGTCCTCTTTCATTTGGTCACTCAAGAGATTATAGACTGGTAAAACAAGCTGCTTTACATTCCTTCAAACTTAGCCTGAAGGCTGCTCTCCATAGCTACCACTAGGATAGCTTTCAATAAAAGTTGTCTTTAACCTATCTCCAATAAGGGGTTGTTTGGACTGGTGCAAGGTGCCCACTATAATTAGTGGACAGCATATGCCAGGCCAACTTCTCACAGTTAGGGTCAGACTTCTACCACAGATGTTTCCTTCCTGGGACCGCAATGCAACTCAGGCAGAAACATGTCCATGACATGCAGAAAAATTGGCTCTAATATGTAGAGAGAACACTTCCTGTTGGAGATATTATTATTTCACTTATCAGCAACAACCCACAAGTTTGAGGGTTTGTTCCTGAAAAGCAAACGGAATGCTGAGATGCTCACATTTTCATGGCAGTGCAGCGTCATTCTACTGTGATGAAAGTGCATTCCCAATCTGGTGACTATAGCTCCAATAAAGGCAGGCATGCATCTTTGGATATAGAAGGCAGTCCTTCATCAGGGAGAGGTGGCTACGGCCTCTGGCAAAGACTTCTGCCTATCAGGCCCAAACACCTAAAGGACCACTCTGGTCTGTTATAGGGCAAAGCATGTGGTCACCCAGAACAGATTCTTTACATAGGCCAAGACATTTGTTTGATTCAGGTAGGAATCATAACTCCATTGGAAGATATTTGGACCTCTTGCATTGCTGCAGCATGTATAATCAAGCATTCTTTACAAAAAAAGGAAACCTACCTGAATGGCTGAAGATTGATGATCCTGGATTCAGCTATATCTACCAATATTGGACTGGACCTGAGAGATAATCTGCTTTAAGCTCTTGGGTTTTGTTAATTTCATTCTGTGATGGATCTGAATAATGGATACTGGCAGCAATAACTGAGGTTTAACACTGCCTTAAAAATTATGTATTGGTGCATCAGCTTTAGATTTGCAGAACACGTCCTGTAGATGAAATTGTTATCTGCACAAAACAGCATCCATTGCAATTGCGGCACAGTATTCAGGTAGACTTAACAACATTTTTCCAAACTGTTACTGGCTTTGAGGGCACGGAATGGAAAGCAGGGTGAGGGAGACCAGGAAGCGCACATTCCTCATGACCACCTTTCCCTCGGAGAGCAGCGGTCTGACCACGGATGCCCCAGCTTGAAGAAAGCTATGAGGACTCCTGCTTCTGATATGAAGCTGAGGAAGAGGAGCAGCTTCTTTGTTATCAGTCCAGCAAAGCAGCTCTTACAGGTGCCTTACCTCGTCACAAAGCAGCTATCCAATACCTTCGGGTCTAGTTCGGGCTATCTATAAAACTGCTCAATACGTATTTGGGCAACACTGCATAACAGGATATTAACCTAAGGCCAGACAAATAAAGCCACTGCCCCTGAGCCAAACTGTCTGCCAGGTCCGGAACTGTTAGAAGACCTTAAGGTACACTCACTCATAGATGCGTGCTTGGCTTGTGATAATTAAGCATTGAGGGTCTGCCCCGACGCCTATAGAGTTCGTTCAACGTTGATAATGTGTGTGACTTAATAAAGTAAACAGGAGCAAGTCGCCAATGTATTTTGAGTCAGAGCATATTCTCTTCTGGCCAGCACAGCACACTCCCTGCCAGCATGCTTGCTGCTTAAATGCTACTTCTTGAAGAGCGTGTCTCGTGAGGGTGATTGAGGGGCACTATATTGGGTGACTGTTATACTTGGCTTTTTCAGCGGGTTTACCCCCAGACTTTTTGCTTTTTGGCCTCCTGTTTTTGTTGGTTTTAGGACTCTGGGCACTTTACCATTGCTAATCAGTGCTAAAGTGCATATACTCTCCGTGTAAATTAAGTAATGGATTGGTGTTTCCATGATTGGCTTATTTGATTTACTGGTAAGTCCCTAGTAAAAGGCACTGGGAGTGCCAGGGCTTGTAAACAAATGCTCCTAGTGGGCCTGCAGCTCTGATTGTGCCACCCACAGAAGTAGCCCTGTAAATGTATCTCAGATCTGCCACTGCAGTGTCTGCATGCAGTTTGTACTGCCATGTTGACTTGGCAAGTGCACCCGCTTGCCAGGTCCTAACCTTCCCTTTTCTTACATGTAAGGCACCCCTAAGGTAGGCCCAAGGTACCTCTGTGGGCAGGGTGCAGTGTATGTGAAAGGTAAGACATGCACTGGTGTGTGTGACATGTCCTGATAGTGAAATACAGTATATTTCGTTTTTCACTATTGAAAGGCTATCTGTCCCATAGGATAGAATGGGAAGTACTGGGTAACATTATACAAGTATATCTTCCCATTGGGACAAGATAAAGAAATGGAGTTTAGTATGCCTGAATTCAGAATGTTGAAATGCATCTTTTAATGAAGATGATTTTTATATTCTGTGTTTGAAAATACCACTTTTAGAAAGTAGGTATTTTTTTGCTTAGCCATCCTGTGTGCCTCTGCTGGGTTGTGGATAGACTGTCTGGCTTTGGAGTGACAGGGGCTGGGGATGTGCATTCTCTTCAGACAGCCACTTGGGGGGGGGGGGGGTTTAAGGTGTGTCTTGCCTTTTCTGGATGAGTCAGGACTGGGCTGAATAAACCTGGGCTGCATTTAGATTAGTGGGAGGAGATTTCCATGCACCTGAATTGGCCTGGTCTGCCTTGAACAATGCTGTCTCCACCTCCTGCTGAGAAGCTGGGCCAGAGAGGACCAAACTGGTTTGGACTAAGCACAGACACTCTCTGCCCAAGAAAATAAATAGAAATGTAGTATTCTGCTAAGAAGAAGACCTGGAAGAACTGCTAGGAGGAGTACTGTCTCGTTGCCGCGTTGTCGCTTTGTTGGGTTGGCCTGCAGTTGCTGCTTCTGCCTTGGGCAGTGAAAGGACTGGACTGAATTTTCTTTACTTGTTGCTGAGTATCTCCAAGGGCTTGAAATAGAGCTTGCATCCTGATCCGAAGTCTCAGGGAGAGCAAAGACTTCACTTACCTCTGGGTACTGCCTCTGGAATCGTGGTTTCAGTTGCCACAGAGAGGGAAAGCAGCTGACATTATCACCACCACCACTGTGGGCACTGTGTCCTGAAGGCACCGTAGAGGGCACTGCCTCACTTCGCACCGCAACCCTGGTCTCACTGACGATCGGCGTTCGCCACCGAGCTGCTGCTTGCACCGCAATCTGTGGGCACCGCCTCGCTCCACTCCACTGTCCTGGTCTCACCTACGATGTCACTGCCCGTGACACCTGTGACAGCACTGTGGTTTGGGGGCATAGTTTGTAAGCTACAAGATGTACCGCGCTGTCCCACACCGCATTCGGGGCCGACCGACGCCAACTCCCATTAACTGGCACTGTCGCTTGCACAGTGACCTGTCAGCACCACCGCGAGCACCACTTCACTCCACACCACAGCCCTGGTCTCACCGACGCCGATGGATGACCGTCACTGAGCTGCTGCCTGCACCGCACGCCGCACTGCTACGCTTCACATCGCAACTGCGACCATCCCCACAACCGGCCTGCACCGACGTGGTTATCTGGAACCAAAGGTACTATTTACGAGTCTGCTGACACTAACGCCGGTCCACACCGATGCGGTCGGCCAGAACTGTTGGATTCTGTTGTTTTCAGCACTGCGGTAAACCCCGGACGGAGCTACCGGCTTCAAGGAACTGCATTTTTAAGTAAAATTTGAAAAGTTTGACTATTTTTAATTACTGTATGTTAGTCTTTTATCGTTTTGGTCTTGTTTGCACAGATAAATATTGGATATTTTTCTAAAACTGGTGTGGTGTCCTTTTGTAGTGTTTTCACTGTATTACTGTTGGTTATGTGCAAATGCTTCACACACTGCCTCTGAGATAAGCCTGACTGCTCATGCCAAGCTACCAAGGGAGCGAGCAGGGGTTATTTTAGGAGTTTATCCCCCTTATCCTGACTAGAAGGAAGGGCCCCTATTTGGACAAAGGTGTAAACCATTGCCAACTAGAGACCCCCATTTCTAACAGTGACTAATGCATTTTAGTGTGGTGATGCGGATACAAGCACTAAAATGCATTAGTCTAACTAAGCAGTGTGTTGGGGCGCCTGTTCAAACTTAATCCCGGAGTCAGGCATCTAACTGAGGGCAGCCGGGCAAGGATTGGGTGGAGTGTGAGAGGGGTGACAATGAGCTAGAGGGTAAGCTCCATTAGGATCTGTCAGCTAATGAGTTAGTGAGGATTCAGTTCTGCACTGTCAGGAAGGACCAAGTGTGGCTTCCCCCACGAAGTGGCTGAGAATGAGATGCAACACTCACCTTCACAGACTCCCCTTACGCTGGCCTCCATTTATGATCTTTTGAGTACTCATAGAGAAAAATATAGAAAGGACTCTGCTGCACTCAGGATGTCACATTTAAAGATGCAGGTTGGGCTATGTGGGCTGCCTAAGCAAGTAAACACTATGAGCGCTGAGTGGTTGAAGCCAAGCAAAGAATGAAACTCAAATCTTGAGGATAAAACTATGGTGGAAGTGGAGCAGCTTCAGGATCAAGAGACTGTCACAAAAGAGTTGTCACAAAAGTTGGAGGACTCGGAGAATACGATGTGCAGGTACAATTTGAGGTTTCTTGGTATCACCAAAAATGTAGAGGGTGATGACCCCCGAGGTTTTATAGTGCCCACGCTTTTCCCAGTTTGGCAGAGTGAGATATTGATTGTTAAATCCAGAGGGCTCATCATTTTCTCCTATAGAGCTGTAAGTGGTCTGAAGTCAGGGACAAAATAAGGGAAATTCTTATTTATACTGGCAACTTTATCTTCTGCCAGCTTCTCTACCATGCTAATAGCCCAAACAAACCTGGTGTGGTTTCCCACATTAGGTTTTTTGTTCTGTCTGATTTGTGTTTGATTACTGTAACCCAGCGTGGGAGATCTGAAGCCTGATTTCACGCTTTCAGTCCTTGGGTGCCCAAGATTTTTTGCAGGAGCCGGCAAGGCTCAAGATACTCTACAAGCAACAGGTTTTTTTTAAATTCGGAATCTCAAGCCAAGGATCTCTTGGAACAATATTCTAAATCCTCTGTTTCAGATATGGACAGAAAGAATTACTGTAGGGAAAAGCCTGAATGAAACACTGTATCCGGGAAATTAATTGGGCTAGGGTTCCTTGCTATAATGTGAGGACTTGGTGTCACTTTGTTACTAAATGCATGGTTGCTTAATCCCAGGGGTGAGGGGGGTGTTGGGCGTTGTCGTTATTATAGTCATGATGCAGTAGAGCACTTTTGGGAGATTAATCCGGTGGGCACCCTAGAAAGGATGAAGTAACTCATGTGTTCGCATTTTTTCTTTTGCAAGGGACCGAGTGAGTGGGAGCAGGTTGGGCTTACATAGGTTGTTTACCCGGTAAGTCATAGGATGGAGTCGACGATGGAGCATGGGACTGCCTCTACGCTGGGGAAGGGCTTCAGGGTTGGTTCATGGGACGTGCAGAGTGGCGTTTGGGATGTGTATCTTTAGCATTCCTTCTTTATTTTTACCAGCTGATGCTCAGAGTGTGTGCTGCTTTTGTTTTGTTTTTGGAATGAGCAATTTAAATAACACACTATATGTACAAGAGGTGAGCATATTAAGCTGGAATGTTAATGGACTACAATCTTCCTCAAAGATTCAAAAGATAAAGTTTGAGTTGAGAATGATTCATCTAATGTTGGTATGTTTGCAGGAAACTCATTAGACAAGGACAGAGTCCCATAGATTGGGAGGATTAGGATATCGGATAATGGGTATGTCTGGTTATGAGAAACCAATGAGAGGTGTTGCCATTTTAGCTATAAATACCTTCTGGACATGCACAAGAGTACAAAGGGACTATTCCATGCAATGGGTAATTGTGAATCTCGGCCTTGGTCAGGCAAGATTGATGGTGTGTTGTGTTTATGGTATAATTGAGAATGACCCAACATAGTTGCAACAGACTTTTTTTAGAGCTGACCGCATGGGAGGATCTGATAATTGTCTATGGTGACTTTAATGTGACTATGTTTCCTAATATTGATGGCTCCATTTGGAGCAGCGAGTTCCGGAAAGTACAAACGCAAGCTGCTTTGCATCACCTGGTGACCGCGTGTGGGCTGATTGATAACTGGTGATATAGACATGGTGCACAACCTAGATATACATATTCTTTGATTCCCCATCAGTGTCATTCTATGCTGGATATGATATTTGTATCAAAGGAAATGGCTAGCATTATTCAACTGGTCTCGTTCTTTGCTTATTTTCCGATCACAATCCAGTGCAGGCTACAGTTGCTTTGTCAAGTGATGACATTATGTGTAAGTCCAAAAGATGGATGTTTGACTGCTCTCTGCTGATTGTTGTTGCTTATCATCCTTTTATGACAGAGACCCTCATTTCTCTTTTTGCATAGAATCAAGGTTTTGCATTCGCGGCTGTGGTTTGGGATACCATGAAAGCTGTGGTGCGGGGTACCTCATTAAGCTATGTCTCTCGTCAGAATAAGGTGGCACGTAGACAGGAGGAATTTCTGCATCAGGAGCTCCTATATTTGGAGTATGGAGATACAGATGGTTTAGGTCAAACACAGCCTGAAGATGTGATTAACGAGATATATCACAGGCTGCAAAATGTTAAAGCTAAGATCCAGATGCCAGTATGGGATAAGGTTGTGAAGGCACCTCATACCACAAAGCTTTGAAAATAATGAGGATATGGGTCATGTATTAGCATTACAGGTTCGGGAGAGAGCTAAGAAGAATGATATTAATGCTATCAGAGATAGAAATAATATGTTGCATAGGGGTTCCAACAGGATTTTGTGTGTCTTTCAGGCATGTTATGGGGAGCTATATGGAGAAATAACTGTGACTGCCCAAAGAAAAGTTAACCAATATATAACCTCTTTCATTACAGAGTCAGTATCTGAGGCTGATTGGATGATTATGGATTCTCCAATTTCGGGGATTGAAATTCTTGGGGCCATCAAGCAGCTACCAGCTGGGAAGGCAGCAGGGCCGGATGCGCTACCTTCAGAATTTTATAAAGTTTTCTCAAGTATCCTTCTTAATCATTTTCTTCACCTGGTTAAGTATTTTGAGGAAACAGGAGTAGTGCCTAAGTCTTGATGTGTGACCTCTATAACCATATTTCTGAAAAAGGGAAAGGATCTGCAGAATTGCTCCTCTTATCAGTCAATTTCTTTATTCAACTGCAATGCTAAAATCTATGCTAAAATATTGGCAAATCGAATTGCTCCTAGAAATGCTGGGTGAGTGGAAAGTATGCAGCATGGGTTTGTCCCACATCGAGATTAGGCAGCACTTACTGACCTGGCTGTTGAAATGTTTGACGTGTGCTGGGTTTGCCAGAAGCAATGATTATGCTTAATGGTCAAAAAGCATTCGATTGGGTATTTTGGCCATTTTTGTGGGTGACACTTGCTGCAATGGGGGTTGGTGGCCAAATGTTGACCAGGATTCAAGCTCTTATTCAAATTTGTTGGCTTGGGTGGTTTGTTGTGGATCCGTTTCAGAGAAAAAAAGGAACGCGTCAAAGGTGCACTATGTGCCCATTATTATTTGTACATTACCTCAAACCATATCTGCATCTTTTAAGGAATTCGGTCCAGCTGGTGCTGCTTAGGATCTATGTGGCATCTTGCAGCATACGTGGGTGACATGGCAGTTTTTACATCTGATCCAGCTACGTGTATTGTGGCAATTAAATGTGAAGCTGCATCATTTGGGGCAAGCTTAGTATGTCTAAAACACAAATTCTCAAGCCTCGCCAGAGGGCAATACTCATTATGTAGCTCTGTATTTGGGAGTTTGGCTCTTCCCAGAGGTTAAGGATATTGTATCATTGAATTATGAGCCATTGGTAGAGAAATCAAAGCATACATTTGAGCAGTGGAAAAGGATACCGCTTGGCCTTATTGGGCACTGTAACTTGATCAAGATGGTGATTCTCCCTAAGATTATATATTTATTTAGACCTCTTCCTTTATACTTAACTGCAGTTTTTTCCTCGGGTGCAGAGATCATGGAGTAAGTTTATTTGGAAAAATAAATGGCGGGCAATCCAAAATGTATAACTTCCGAAGGACAAAGGGGGTTTGTCACTCCAGAAGCTGAGGTTTTACTTCTGGGCAGCGTTTATTGAGTGATTGTACAAAGCTGGTGGTGGGAATTAGGAAACTGGCGTTCTAAGGTCTTGTCACATAGAAGTTTAGATTGTGGCATGGAATCTGGTACGGTGCAATAAGGTAGGGAAAAACCACCAGATCCCCAAATGTGTGGTCAAGAAGGCCACTAAACAATACATGGAAATCTTCTGCACACGTATGAAAATTACAAACATGAGTGTTTAATTTATAGATCACAAATCGTTTTTCTTGTGCTTTTCAAGGTTTATTCAAATTCTTCTGTAAGCAAAGTCCATTCTGCACTTCACTTTTCCTGATTCTTAGCCAACACGTGTTTCATTGCAGTTACATGGGATTACCCTGTGACTTCTTCAGGGCTATGAGCTGTATCTCGAAGTTTCTTAATTTCGGTGATAATTCCAATCCGAAAGGGTTTCTGTTAGTAGTTATGTTTTTCAATAGTTGCTAGAGTTGTCGTCTTATATTATGATTGTTCCTTCCTATTTCAAGCGAGTATGGTTGTTAATATTCCAACCTGCTGCCCAATCAGGCACTCTTGTGAACCGTGTATTCCTCACTCGTCCTGCGTGTGCGTAGAGCTTGACTGCTACATACCCGAGCACAAGAAAAACGATTTGTGATCTATAAATTTAACACTCATGTTTGTAATTTTCATACGTGTGCAGAGGATTTGCATTTTTTATTGAGTGATTGCCCCAAGTGATGATCTTTCACAAATCATGGTACTTACCATCTTTATACTTCGTATCTGGCCCACGGGTACTTTTTCATGATCCATTTTATTTCAGGCGAACATGCTTCAAGTCTCTGTAGGCACTCACACAGCTTTGGGAAAAGTCTTAAAGGGGAGAGGATGTGGTCAGAGCTGCCGACTTGGGAGCTGGGGATCCGGGTTTGAGTCTTGGCTTCGCCTCAATATCCTGTGATTCTGGACAAATCACTTAATCCCCTCGTGCCCATGGACAGCTCCTACATACCCGCACGGGTGATAAGCCGCGCTATATAAATCTACAAATTTATAAATTGGCAATTGCTTCTCTTATGAGCTATACATCTTTATGGTTCACTCCGGATTTTCCCTCCTATTCTCATGATCGTCATATGGAATACTGGTCTAGGATGCGTGTGAAATCTGTAGGTCAGTTCTTTGAGGGTTCACAGTTTTCATCATTTTCGGATTTAGTTACCCAATATGCAGTTTCTATTACAGGTACCTTTAAATACCTGTAGATCAAAACCTTTCTTAATGCTCAAGTTAAGGACCCAAGGATATTGAAAAACATACCTTGTGTTAAACCTTTGCTTGCCACTCGCTGAGGGGAAGGATTGGCAAATTATATAACTAACTTTGTACGGGTCAACTAGATAATTTAGCAGTTTTAGCCACTAAATGGTCCTGCAAATTGTTGTAGATGTGATTATTGAATCTATCTACTTGAACAATTGGTTTGTAAATATATCCAGGTTGAAAGCTCATCACTTTAAGGTTCTACAAGATATTTACTATACACCAAACTGACTATTCAATTGGGTTGTTGGACAAGTTCCGAATGTTTTCGGTGTGGTGAGCTGTGTGCTGATACAGTGTCTATTTTTTGTTCCTGCAGGGCGATGTCTCAATATTGGAAGAGAGTCTTTGAGGAAATTTCCAGGGTCATTTGAAGTCCCATTCATCCCTGTTTGCAGCTGATTATTTTGGGTACCTCTGGCATAGTCCCCATGGAACAGAAAGGTATTACATTTGTTATGATTGTTACTGCTAGGATTCTCGTAGCATAGCACTAGCTCAAACCTAATCCACCATTGGCTGTTAATTGGTATAAGTCCATGAAAAGAGTATGCAGTTCCTTTAGGAAGAAGGTCTGAGAACTGAGGGCTCAGATTGGGGGATCTGATTGCTCAGGTGCAAGAGCCCTCACACACCCAGATGGGTGTCATGCTTCATCATAGGGTAGCTCCACGTTGAGCTAACGCTGCAATGCTCTACAGGCCCCTCGAGGTGGGTCTTTGCTGGAGATCTTTGGAATTTTTGCCATATGTGAAGTGTGAGTGTAGGTGCTCAGAGTGTAGATTGGTGTAGGTGAGTTAAAATAAACTAAGTGGTACCATGGCAATTTTAATATGTGCGTCCCCTTGTCCAAGTTAAAAGAAGTGGGTGGTTGCATTTGGAAATAATGATCCGTTCCAGCGCATAATGTTGTGCATAAAAAGGTTGTCATTTTTCTTGATATCGATCAATGGAAATTCATCAGGACAGCTGACCATATCTACTAAGTGATTAGGTTAGTGTTAATGTGTCTGTAAAAATAACCAATCACAATCTGAACAAGATAACTCTAATTGTATAATATACCTTGATCTTAATAGAAACTGACCTGAAATGAGAAAGGGTGAAAGATCAAAAGTACAGGTATTCAGTCATACCTGTAAACATTATGCCAATATGCTATTACACATAGGTCATGAATGCATGCCACAGCGAATCAGCCCTTAATGGTGAAGGTGCAAAAGTCACAAGGCATTTAAACAAGTAGAACAACCAAATTCACAAACAGGTAACACACTTGTGGACAACTCATATCACACAAATCAGCAATCAGTAGGACACACTTATCAATGAGCAGCCAAGGGGAGTAGGGAAAGGGAACTCACCCAATTATGGCAGGTATATGGCCCCATCGTGTGATAGCAGAGGCCACGCTAATTTTGCGGGCTAAAACTGGAAGAATTGTAAAGAAGTCAAATGGGACCTCTCATGCACCAAAAGTATCCAGTATGCAGGAATGAGAACAAGTATTCACTGTTAGCAGTGCACGATTTGCAAGACGACCTACCCTTGTCTCTGCTACCTCGGAGGTAGAGGGTGTGAAGAGTAGGTGGCTTTTTATGCTGTTGCAGGAATGGAAAGAGGCTACCGGTGAGAGCTATTCACCTCCGTCGACCACTGGGAAGCCCAGAGAGTGCTACACGCGACCAGTGCTATATTGAGTGGGGGCAACACAATCTGGCGCGTATAATGCTAAGCCGATATAAATCGTCACTTTCATGTAATTGATAAGCGGTTACACCCAGAGCCAAAAAGTGAGAAGCGGCATATCCGCCGAAGGACAATTTGCCGGCATAAATGTTAAAGGAGGCTCAGGCGGGCCGCGCTTCACATACGAATAGTATAATAGATTGCCATGCGAAACCTGACTGCCAAAACGAAGAAAAGACTAGTGGAGATCTAGTCGGAGAATGCCGCCATATTGGAGTGGTATAAGGTCAGCCAGATGTCCATAAATTCTGAGCATTAAAATGTGGATAGGGAGTATCTGGTATTGTTAATTAACAAGTGTGGAGGTCCATTTGGTGAGGGGTGGGGTTGGTTAGCAGCTGACTGGCCCCCCTCTACAGGAGGTCAGGACTGATGTATTCAGTGAATATAGCAACATCCTCAATAAATGAGTTGGGGTGTGAGTAAATAGTGGAAAGTAATGTAAATGTCAGATGGAAGATTAATTCTCCATCTTGTTAATTGGTATCAGCAGTCTATAAAGATGTGTGGGTTAGAGATGTTTCTTGCTCTGAGGATCTAGGTTTTAAATGCCAAGTTGAAGTGGCAGAAGAACTGCACACACAGGCTCTGCAGTGGCAGACCTGAAACAGGTTTAAAGGGCTACTTGTTTGAGTGGCACAATCAGTGCTGCAGGTCCACTATTAGCATTTAATCTACAGGCCCTCTGTGTATGGTATGCCACTTTACAAAGGACTTACAAGTAAATTAAATATGCAATTGGGTATTCACCAATGTAACCATGTTTAGGGGAAAAGCACATGCACTTTAGCAATAGTCAGCAGTGGTAAAGTGCTTAGGGGCAGATTTACAAGCCCCGTGCGCCACTTTTGCGTCACTTCTCCCATGTTAAAAGTGACGCAAAAGTGGCGCAAGGGGCTTGTAAATCTGCCCCTTAGAGTCCTAAGGCCAGCAAAAAGAGGAGGCAAGCAGGCAAACGGTTTGGGGGAAGACCACCCTAAGGCTGACAGGTCAAACACGTGTCCCCCAAGTTGAAAGAGGGGAGAGCTACTCAACCTCTACGGAGTTCTCATCACTAAGGTGGAAAAACCTGGAAAAACCATCAACATTGGAGTGGTCTACCCCTGGTCTGTGTTCCACCCTGAAGTCCATACCCTGTAGGAACATGATGCACCTCAACAGTTTTGGATTCTCATTCCTCATTTGCATGAGCCACCTGAGGGGCCTGTCTTCAGTCTGAATCAGGAAGTGAGTGCCAAACAGGTATGGCCTAAACCTCTTCACTGCCCAGACCACGTCAAACACTTCTCTTTCTATAGCACTTGTTAGAACTGGGGGTCTCTAGTTGGCTAAGGTATGTACCTTAGTCCAAATAGGGACCCTTGCTTCTAAGTCAGGGTAAGGAGGGACACACCTTTAGATAACCCCTGCTCACCCCCTGGTAGCTTGGCACGAGCAGCCAGGCTTATCTCCAAGGCAAATATGTAAAGTATTTGCAACCACGCTCTCAGTGATACAGTGATAACACCACAAATGGACTCCACACGAGTTTCATAAAAAACAATTATATGTTTATAGAAAAAAGATATACGATGAGACCACACAATAAAAATCCAACATATGCGTATTTGTAATATTTCACCTTGCCGGTTATTAGGCCAGCACGCACTGGTAGGTTCTTGCAGTATTAATGAGCAATTCTCGATGATCCAATGCAGTCCTAATGCAATGCTATGCAGTTCGTAATGCACGAATCAGGCACTTCGTAATGTAAAAATAATGCAATTCGTAATGGAACAATCAGGCAGTTCGTAATGCAAAAATAATGCAGTTCGTAATGCAACAATCAGGCAGTTCGTAATGCAAAAATAATGCAATCCGTAATGCAACAATCAGGCAGTTCGTAATGCAAAAATAATGCAATTCGTAATGCAACAATCATGCAGTTCGTAATGCAAAAATAATGCAATCCATAATGCAACAATCAGGCAGTTCGTAATGCAAAAATAATGTACTTCGGCACCGATCGCGGTGCTCTGGACGGTCTCTATGCCACTCTTACTGACTGGCGGTCAGCTACTGCCAAAATATGCCCCCAACACTGTTATGATGGAAAACAAAGTGCCGCTCCACACATTACGGCCCCGGTACTGCCACTCCTCGGCAAGTACGGGCCGTGATACGGACTTGAGCGGGGGCTCGCGCTGCAAAGATGGGAAAGGCCGAGAGCGTTTCTCTCGTAGCCCGCACCCCGCCCCAGGCAGCGACACACGCACGCTCGCTGAGCGTTACCTGGGGGGTGCGATCTCACTCTCCTCTGTTCTCCTTGCGACTTGGGCCTCCGGTGCGACTTCGTTGATCTTGGGCAGTGGAACTCGGACCTCCGACGGTGATGGTTCGAGGTCTCTCCTTGGCATAGGCAGGCTCGGGCCGGCGGCGGGGAGTTCTCACAGCTCCACTGGGGATGCCGGTCTGGGCCGATGGCAATGATGATCGCAGCAGTTCTGGCCACGCTGTTGATCGAAGCAGAGAACAAGACTGCTCCGGGACACACAGTCACGGGGCAATTTCTCACGAAGGTCTCAGGCTGCCACAGGGCACACGCACACAGTGTCGCTGAGACTCACTTGAGCTCTGGGTGCACACATCACAGGGCAATCCTCCCGAAGGTCTCAGGCTGCACGAAGCACACGCACACAGCGTCGCTGAGACTCACTTGAGCTCTGGGTGCACACGATCACAGGGCAATCCTCCCGAAGGTCTCAGGCTACACGAAGCACACGCACACAGCGTCGCTGAGACTCACTTGAGCTCCGGGAGCACACGATCACAGGGCAATCCTCACGAAGGTCTCAGGCTGCACGAAGCACACGCACACAGCGTCGCTGAGACTCACTTGGACTCCGGGTGCACACGATCACGTGGCAGTTCTTGCGAAGGTCTCAGGCTGCAAAAAGCACATGCACACAGCGTCGCTGAGACACACTTGGAAACTTTTATGTTCCTGAGTTTCCACAACAGGGTGCCAGCTCTCCTCGACCCTTGGAGACACGCTACTTCAGGACACAGCACACAGCAAAGTCCTCATAAGCAGGGGGACACAGCACACAGCAAAGTCCCTTGTCCTCTCTTTAGTCAAACCAGCAAACTGCAGGCCAGCCCCAGAACACACAGCAAGGGGCAGTCCTTCTCTTCAGTCTCTTCAGCTGTTCTTCTTTGGCAGAGGTTCCTCTTGAGCACCAAGTAGGTTCAATCCTTTCTCAATAGGGATTTCAGTCTAAAGTCCAGGGGTTTCAGCTCTCATAGTTATACCCCTAAATGTCTTTGAAGTCTTTGTGTTCAGGGGGCACTGACCCCTGTCTAAACCAGTTCTGGGTGTCTCCCTGCCAGTGACACCTTCTTCCTTTGATAGTGGGGGTCTGGATCTTCAATCACTCAGCAGGAGATGGAGCCTTTGTTTTATGGCAGCAGCCCAGGCCTCTTCACCTCCAGGGCTACTCCTCCCCCCTACACTCCAGATGGAGGTCAACTGTGGCTATCTCACCTACTCCTCCCCTGGGTCAAGACATTTCCGGGATCCTATCACATTCAAATCCAGACAGTCAATCCACAACCAGGCAGAGGCACACAGAATTGTTAGAACAAAAAAACCAGCCACTTCTAAAAGCGTGGTTTCTAAACACACAATTCAAAAACCACCTTTACAAAAAGATGTGTTACTAAATTGTGAGCTCAGGCACACTAAACTTCACCTCTCCATCTTAAACCTATGGGAAGATAGGCTGGAAACATATTACACAGCTTTCCCCATTCTGTCCTATGGGCAAGATGGCCTTGCAACAGTGAAAAACGAAATGGAGAGTATTTCACTGTTAGGACATGGTACACACCTCAGTACATGTCCTACCTTTCACAGACACTGCACCCTGCCCAGGGGGGTACCTTGGGCCTACTATAGGGGTGTCTGATGTGCATGGAAAGGGAAGGGTAAGGCCTGGCAAGTGGGTGCACTTGTCAGGACAACATGGCAGTTAGCAAACTGCGCGCAGGCTCTGCAGTGGCAGGCCTGAGTTCTCTCTTTAGGGCTACTTGTGTGGGTGGCACAATTAGTGCTGCAGGCCCACCAGTAGCATTTGCATTACCAGCCCTGGCACACATAGTGCACTTTACTAGGGACTTTACTAGTAAGGCAAACATACCAATTATGGACAACCAATTACCATTACACTTTACACAGGGAGCACTTGCACTTTGACACTGATCAGCAGTTGCAAAGTGCCCAAAGCATCTAAGTTGGCAACACCATGTCAGAAAAAAGGTCTACGGGGAAGGCAAAAAGTTTAGGGAACTTTAGCCAAAAAGGGCCAAGTCCAACAGCACTCCACTTTTGTTCTCTGGGAAATAACCTACCGAGATGAAGGCTACAGGTTGGTCTAGGCCCTCTTTATTAAGCTGTGACAGTACTGCCCCTATGCCATGTGTTAAGGCATCTGTTTGAATGATAAACTCTTTGGAGAATGCAGGGGCCTTGAGCACAGGAGCTGTACACATGGCCTGTTTAAGGGAGTCAAATGCAGTTTGGCATGCTTCTGTCCAAATCACATTCCTGGGCTGCTTCTTCGAAGTCAGCTCGGTCCAGGGGGCAACAATGGTGTCATATCCCTTGGTAGGCCCAAAAATGCTCTGACCTCAATCTGGGTTTGGGGGGGGGGAGCCACAGGCCTTGATGGTTTCTATCTTGGCCTGGAGGGGTTGCACCTTACCCCTGCTCACCAGCTGTCCCAAGTACACCACAGACCCCTGCCCTATCTGGCACTTACTAGTCTTGATAGTCAGGCCTGCCTGTTGCAGAGCTTGAAGCACTTCCTGGAGGTGAAAAGGGTGGTACCACCAGCTACTACTGAAGACAGCTATGTCATCCAGATAGGCAGCACTGAAGGCCTCCATATCAGCAAGGACCCGGTTTACCGACCTCTGGAAGGTGGCAGGGGCATTCTTGAGTCCGAAGGGCATCACCCTACACTGATAGTGGCCCTCTGGAGTGGAAAAGGTTTACCTCTCCTTTGCACCATCTGTTAGGACGATATGCTGGTACCCTGATGTAAGATCAAAGGTACTTCAATACTGGGCAGCCCATAACCTCTCAATAAACTCATCAGCCTGGGGGAAGGGATGAGCATCTGTCCTAGCACTTGGTGACAGTCCCTCTGCTGTTCAGGAGTCAGACTGGGGGAGAGGATTACTCCCTCCACAGATCCATCTTTCTCCTTGGAGTTCAAGAGGTCAGGGAGAGGTACACTCACCTCTTCTTCCACTACATCTGTCACCAACAGAATGATGAGCTCAGGCTTCTCAAAGTGGGGTTTGAGGCGATTGACATGGGGTACCCTGAGGGGGTGCCTAGGGGTCTAAAGGTCCACCAGGTAGGTGGCCTCACCCTTCCTCTCAATCACCTCATAGAACCCAGCCCAATGGTCCTGGAGGTTCCTGGTCTCTTCAGGTTCCATAACCCACACTTTCTGCCAAGGTTGCAAGTCCACAGTGATAGAACTTTCATCATACCATTGTTTCATTACATCCTGACTTGCTTCTAAGTTGTCTGAAGCTTGCTTCCACAACTTAGCCATTTGGCTTTTGAAGGCCAGCATGTAGCTCACTACATCCTGGGGTATCTTCCTGATAGCTTGCTCCGACTCTTCTTCCACCAAACTCAGAGGTCCTCTGACAAGGTTCCCATACAGAAGCTCAAAGGGGCTGAAGCCCACTCCATTCTGTGGTAGCTCACTGTACACAAACAACAGGCATGGCAAGAGGATGTCCACTTACCCCTGAAGGCCTCAGGCAGGCCTCTAATCAAGCCCTTCAGGGTCTTGTTGAATCTCTCAAATCCCAAAGTTCTAACGACCAAACCCCAGGCCACAACTACCCTCAAGGATATAGATTCCATTATTGAGGAGGTTGAGATGCTACTAGGAGGGGGTAATGTGCCAAATCGTGCATGGGGCAGTGGCCCCTATATTCTCTAGATGTAGAACCTCTACCCCCGGTCCCTGTAATGTCACCCAGTCTACAATTCCGACACTGGACGTGGTTGGATTGTCTGAGGATGCGAAGGTAGCCCCAGACCCACCAGCAGAAACTCCAGACATCGCCTGCCACATAGTCGAGAACCCGGCCACTTTTATTGAGTGCTCAAACAGGTTTACTGTGCTAGTTGCACTCCCAGAGAACCTGGGGGAGGGGGGTGGTGAGTCTTATGAACCGGTCTCACCAAGCCTGCATTCCAGCACTGAAGAGGCCACAAAAATGAGCAACCATGCAACAGATTTAGCTAATTCCCTCATGCTGGTTAACCACCTACAGGCTGAGATTACCGACCTAAGATTGCAGGTAGTATTGTTAACAGCTGAGTTGGTCACATTGAAGTCTTTCATACCCTTAACTGTAACAAATGGCCCTTCCCTATCGTACACAGCACTTATTAGAGAAATGAATGGAAAAATAATAGCAACTTAGGGCATCAACAAGTTTTGCAATCCTGCTATCGCCCCATTAGTGGGCAGCCTCCAGCTAGAGTCATTTCTGGCCCTTGTGATCCTGGGACAAAGGGTACTAAGTTTAAGATGCCTCTTCTCCAGAGATTACTCCCAGCGAACACTTTGGTGAGAAGCTAGCGGTTCAAGACCACATAGTGGCCACTCATAGAAATACAAGGGTTTTCTACATGACAAGAGTGCCCAGTCTTGCCATAAGAACATTTGAGGATGAAGACTTGTTAATTAATAAGTGTATGCAGTACTTTGGTACACAAACTTAATTGGTAAATTAGTTCGACATCATGTCTATGCAAATATCACTATGTATTGTCGTCTCTGTCACTTTTTAAGTATTACAAAAAGAATTGTCATTATATTTTAGTATGTATTTATATATATTGTATACTTGTCATTATACGGTGTGTGTATTTATATATATTGTACACTTGTCATATTTCAGCCCTGAAGAAGTCCATTGTTGTTGGACGAAAAGCGTTGGCTGGCTTTTGAAGTGTTTTTAAGCAGCATCAATAAATAAAGATCACTTATGGATTTATAAAACTCTGTTTGGATAATTGTTTTTAGAAACTTTTTCTCATAATCATTAAATATATTTTGAATATGGTGCACTTCTGGTTGTATTGTTTGAAAGAAATTACATCAGGTCCATGCGTAATTGCCACTCGATTATTCGATGGGATATCATACACGCAACGCAGGTACAAGATTCCTCAGACAACTGTGGGGCCCTGGATTACATCAGCTTGAAACTTGTTTCTAATTCCCTGGTAGAAGGTTTAGTGGGTCTGGAATTACGCAGAGAAGCTCCATCTAACTCTGGCATCCTTCTAACTTAATCTACCCTCTACTATACAAATACATCAACAGCCTCTGTAATGGCTACTCCAACTGTAGACCTAGGTACGTGTATGGTGGATTGACTAATTAACAAGTCCCTATTAGATCTAGTAAGAGAGAAGGAATATATAGACGCTGCTGGAAATTTATTGGTGCCTGTTGATCCCTGTTGTTCCCCAGTCAATCGTTTTTTACAATCATTTGTTGCATTCCAGAGCCCTAATGGTCTTTCTCACATTTCTGTTACACCTGAATTGTGGGTTCACATTATATGTATCCTAAACCAGTTAATATAATATCCTGAAATGTGGCAAGTTTAAGATCCAAACTTAATGATCCAGCTTGGGGATATGTTTGTCGATCAATTTGACATATGCCTATTCCAGCCTATAGATAAGGCTACCTCACCTCTTTGTCCCTACCCGACAGTCGGGGAAGGGACAACCTTATGGTGGCCTGCTTGTTGGGGTGCGTACTTCTTTGAATGTTAAACGGCGCTCACTGAACAACTCTTCATATGATTACCAGGGACTCATGATGACAGGGGACGATTCTCGTGCATTATATATATACAATGTTTATAACCGAGGTCTAAGCGGGGGTGAAGCATCACCGACTATTCAACACCTAGCCACTTACAGGAGAGGATTTCAAACCCAGTACAATTTAATTATTGCTGGTGATTTTAATACTACATTTGAACCTTTTGACAGTGACATTAATACTATTCTTGAAACTGAAGATGGGGCCTGGGGCATTCCCTCAATACAGCGCTGGACAGATGCAGCACTCCTGCTATTGACACTCCCACCTAACATTGGGGTTGAGGGCCTGTAATGGGCGTGCCTCTCTCTGATTCCACTGGCTTATGGCTCTTCCCATCTGGAATTTGGTATAGACATGAAAGTTATCCCTAGGGTAGATAGCAATCAGAATGCCCTGCAGTGCACAATGAATAATGTATTCAGGCATTTTGTAAGCATTCCCTTTTCAAGTATAGTGGATTTAATCCCTTCCAATAATGGGCACAGAGTGAAAAGGCCTATTGTTGCTGTGAAGCCCGTTCTAATAGCTAAAATGAATAGGGCCAAATATAGCGCTCTTACGGATCTTACCCGCTCTCTTTGCCCACAACAGGCTAACTATGATGCCCTTGCAGTCCACGAAAATCTGTGTGATACCTTGAGGGCGTGCTTTACTCGGCAGATCACTAATAGACATAGGAAATCAAGCATAATCAAACATGGTTAAATAAAGACTATGGCAAAATCCAATCTGGGGCAGGCCCTAGTGGGTGGTGAGGCTGTCCACATTAGAGCTTGTAGGAAACTATATAGAGTGGCTCAGTTTAAGGCCCATCAAGTTTGGGATATTAAGGCTTGGGATGACATATATGAGGCTGCAACCCAAAAAGATACTAGAAAGTTTTGGCAGCTTGTAGCCAATAAGGGGCGTAGTGCCACTGAACGTCTAGCTGATAATATCCACCCTGATGTGTGGCACAAGCATTTCTCAAACCTTTGCACAACTACCCAGCTAGATACCCTGGATGATAGGGTTCGCCTTGGAACAAATGTATTAAAAACTATAGACCAGACACTCCAATGTGATTTCATTATTGAACTTAAAGATACCCTGCAGGCCATAAATGCTGTCACTGGATAGTGATCGCTTTCATTGTGTTCCATTGCGGTGTAAGATTTATATGTAGCCAGCAACCCTACGGTTGAAAAGGTATAGTCTAGCGTGGAATTACCTCTGAATGAATGTATGGAACTGTTAGTAGATGTATGTCTGTCTGTATGATTCAGATACAAGAGTTTATGAGTTTTTAGCCAGGCGGCTAAGTCTCCGATTGAAAAGAGGCTAAACTCATGGTGCAGCTTTCCCGTGCAATCTAAATTGTGGGTGTTAAAATTGCCTGTTATCATGCTCTCATAAGTGGGAAATTTACAGACTAGATTAGTAAGTGCCGTGCAGATGGACAAGGTCAACACAGTTCTGCTTTTCTTTTCTTTCTTTTTTTTTTATTGAGCATAACATGATTGGTCGTTTAATCATACGGTATCCAATAATTCATTCTTACAGTTGCCATCAGGACATATACTAAACAGCTGTAGAATTAGCAAAGTCAAACTAATACATTCAATCTTTTTTTTACTTTATTTTAGCTAAATGATTTCATCGCTATATAGTCACCAATACCTGCATTTCCTCCCCTTATAACAGATTGTAAAAAAGGCAGATTGACATATGTTTAAAACCCAGAGGATAACAAGAAAGAGGTACAGTCAAAATTCCACTTAGCACCCTTCTAAGATCAAGAGTACCTCCCTAGCTCGAGTTGACAAAATCTAGGGCAAGCCAGTCGCTGCACCGGAAGCGCTCTTTAATCCAAATTGTCATGGAGAACCAAATCTGCACATCCCACTTTCTGGTGCGCCTCCCCTTACAATTATACAACGCTTTCTCAATGTTATACATGCTCATCAATGGAGAAAACCATTGTTGTACCGTAGGTGGTTCACAGTCTTTCCAAGCAGTCACTATCAGAAGATGTGCCACAGCCATGAAAATAAAGATAAATTAAAGTAGCTCCACGTCCCCTACGAGAGAAGAATCAACCCCACATGGCATCAATGATGGACTTAGTTTATCTTCCTTCTAAAAATCCTACTCCAACAGTCCTCAATACCCTCTCCTAGTGGAACTAACTTTGTGCAATCATGAAACATGTGTCCTAAATCAGCGGGCGCCTTCCCACACTGAGGACATTTGTCATCAGCCCTTCTGACTCAATTGAAGAATTTGGCTAGTGTGTAATATAAATTAAAATATTTTTATAGTGTTGAGTTTTCAGGCTTTGAGTCAAAAGCACTTTCATCCCAACCTCCATTGAGGGCAGGGATATCTAAACCCTGAGTCCTCAATTTTTCTACCCACTTAGCTTCCTGGTAATCAAGGTCGTCCAGCGCAATATTGTTCAATAGTGCATAAATCTGTCCAATCTTGGTACCCTGGCAAAAAATCGTATCTAGGAGGGGGATTTTTCCGAGTGAAAATGGATCACTCGAAAAAAAATTCAAACATCTCTGATCTGTAAACATTTGAAAAAAGACCCTCTTTCCAATCCAAAATCATGTTGCAGTTCCGAAAAAGAGCACAATTGCTCCTGATAGAACAAATCGCCCAGTCGTGTAGTCCCTGCCTTTCCCCACCTCCTACACGTCTCACCATAAAACACTGCTGCAAATAAGGAGGAGTGGCATAATGGAGTATAACCATTATACTTGGTCATTTCAATCCTTTTTTTTAAGCCTGCCTCAGATCTTCACTGCTGCTCCCACTACCTTAACTTAAACTTAACACAAACTTTTTGTAGTAGCTGGGCTCAATACACCTTAAAACCACCCACTAGCTTCCCCACCTAAAGCTAATTCATAGATACTTGGTGGATCTCCTGTTAGTAATCCGGGTAACTGTGCATGACCTTTGGCTCCAAACATAACTTCCATATGCTGCAAAAGTGCAGCCCAGTAATATAATCTAAAGTTAGATACTGCCCCCCCCCCCGGGCACTTGGGAGACACATGAAATTTATACATAGAACTTCATACTTTTTGAGCCACTGCCCTTCCAAATCCAAAGTCATGGTTCCAAATAGATTTAAAACTTTAGGCAAAATAATAATTTTCACAACATTGCCGTCCACTACCCTTTTGGTGGACTTGCTCCTTTCACAGTGCAGCTCCGTCTGGTAGCTGCTGCTGTCCCCGCTGCTGACCCAGGTCAGGAGTTCGAGGCCCTCCTCCACCCGCTGGATCCTGCCTGCACCTCATCCCCTGGGGGAAACATCGTTTACATTGCCTGCGATACATTGCATGCCATTACAACACGATCGTTACAACGACCGTGTAGTTACATCGCAAACCATTACAATGCTAGTTGTTACAATGACTTGCTGTAGGGGGCAGAAGGTGTTGGATTTAAAATCCAACACCTTCCCTACTGTTGCACAGACAGGAGTTGGAATAGTAAATTATACTATTCCAACATCCAGCGCCCCCTACAGCAAGCCATTGTAATGACTTGCGTTGTAATGGTATGCGATGTAACAACGCGGTCGTTGTAACGACCGCGTTGTAATGGCATGCGATGTATCGCATGCGTTGTAATGTGGCATATTCATCCCTGGAGATCTAGTGGTAGAGTGTCACTGCTCTGCTGCTTGACTGCCATTTCTGTCTCTCTTTCTGTTTTTTCTTTCTGTTTTATTTTTTCCTGCTTCTGCCTTTTTTCTGCTTCTGCCTTTTGCTATTCTTTCCTTTTTCTTCTGTTTTGCTCCTTCGTCTCCCCAGCCGCTGTGATCCTCCCCACCCTGCCCCTCCTCCCATACTGCTTCCACGTTCCCCCCCTGCAGCAATACTTAATGGCGGCTGAAGTGCGGCTGCATCACGGGCGCACTGAATGCACACCAAAGACAAGCCCGTCTGTGCTTGTCCGCGCCTGGACCGCACCCAGCGCCAGTGATCCTGGTTCTTGGACCTTCCACCACTGCAACACCAGCACCCTCCTCGCCCTCAACTCAGAATGCCACACCGCCTGCCACCTAGCGTTTCCAAAAGAGACCCATGGATCCTTTGCCTGCTGGGACTGCAGCCACACCTTCACCCATACCAACTCCTCTTGCCGCCCAGCTTACCAACAACGCATCAACATGCAATCCCTCCACAAACACGCCACAGAAATATGGGACCTCCTAGACGCCTCCTCTCCCGACATCGCCTTCTTCATTGAAACCTGGACCCACCCCAGTTCTGGACCAGACATCGCCATCGTCATCCCCGATGGCTACAAGATCACCTTGGACCGACCAGGAGGAGGCATCGCCATCATCCACAAGAACACCCTCCGACTGACCAAGCACTCAAACAACTCAATGACAACCATGGAACACCTCCACTTCCACTTCCAGATCCAGACAACCCCAAAACCTCCCTCCACTGCACCCTCGTCTACAGGCTCCTCCCCCAGCCCGCCATTCATGGACGCCATCGCAGACCTCATCTCACCCCAGGCTCTCGCATCCACCGAGTGCATCCTACTTGGAGACCTCAACTTCCACCTTGACAATCCCAGTGACCAGAACACTGCCTCCCTACTAAAGAACCTTGCCAACATCGGACTCAAGCAGCTAGTTACTGCACCAACCCAAACAGCTGGGCACACGCTTGACCCCGTTTTCTCCGCCAGCGGGAATATCACCTACAGCCACGCCACCGAACTCCTCTGGACCGATCACCACTGCGTACATCTCGCCTTCGCCACGCCCACTGTACACCACCGTCCTCAACGCCCCATGTCACAGCTGGAACAAAGCCACTGAAGAATGTCTTGTTGACATCCTCGGCACAACCACTCCGCCAACACCAACAGATGCGAACATCACAACCTTCACCAATGGATCTCCAACTTCGCTGACACTCTGGCACCCCTCAAGAAGACACCAGGCAAGCAACAGTCCAAGAAAGCCAGCAGGTTCACTCCCACCCTCCATGAGTCCTGAAGCACCTGCAGACGACTCGAGAAGAGATGGAAGAACAACAAAACCCCGGAAACCCACGCTACCTTCAAGTCCACCGCCAACGCACACCACCTTCTCCTCAAAACCACAAAGAAAATAGCCTTCCAGGAAAGAATAAGCACAACAGCAAAGAACTCTTCGCCCTCATCAAGGAGTTTGCCAGGCCCAATGGCGAGACCACAGACATTACACCCTCCCAAGACCTCTACAACAAACTCGGCACCTTCTTACACCACAAGATCAGGCAGATCTACGACAGCTTCGACACCCAAGACCCCGCCACTATGCCCACCACCACCACACACAACCAAGCCGCACCCCAACAGATCATGCTCAACTGGACTCTGCTCACCACAGACGGCACACTCAAGACCATATAGAGCACCCAGCCAGGAGCCACATTGAATCCTTGCCCATACCACACCTTCCATCAAGCAGCCGCCTCCATTGCTTCCCATCTTCGCCGCATCAACAACTGCTCCATCGAAAGCGCCATCTTCCCCGACACCTGGAAACACATTGAGATCAACCCCCTACTGAAGAAACCGACCCAACAGACCTCAAGAACTTCAGACCCATCCCCCTCCTCCCTTTCCCAGCGAAGATCATCGCGAAGGGAATCAATGTTCAACTATCCGAGTTCATCAAAGAGAATCTTGTCCTGGACATTTCCCAATCTGGCTTGCAAAGCAACCACAGCACTCCTTGCCGCCACCAACGACATCTGCTTCCTCCTAGAACAGGGAGAAACTGCAGCCCTCATCCTACTGGACCTCTCAGCCACCTTCGAAATTGTCTTTCATTGCACCCTAATCCAGAGACTTCATGACGCCGGCATCCGCAACAAGGCACTGGACTGGATCCACTGCTTCCTGACCGGCTGAACACAGCGAGTCCGATTACCCCCGTTCCTTTCAGAACCTACAGAGATCAGCTGCGGAGTGCCCAAGGGCTCCTCCCTGAGCCCCCCTTCTTCAAATCTACATGGCTCCCCTCAGTTATCATCAGAAGCCCCAGACTCAACATTGTCTCCTACGCCGATGACACCCAGCTGATCATCTCCCTCACCAACGAACCCACATCTGCCAGAATCAACTTTCACAATGGAATGAAGGCAGTTGCTATCTGGATGCAAGACAGCTGCCTCAAGCTCAACTCAGACAAGACCGAAGTACTCATCCTGGGACCCACCCCCTCAGCCTGAGACGACTCCTTGGGTCCCGCCGCACCAGGAACCCCACCCACCCCTACGGACCATGCACGCAACTTCAGCATCATACTGGACTCCCCGCTCTCAATGAACCACCAAATCAATGCAGTATCCTTGTACTGTTTCCATACGCTCCGCCTGCTTTGAAAGACATTCAGATCACTCCCCACAGAAACCCAGAAACAGCTCAGGAAGCTACAGAACGTCCAAAACGCCACAGCCAGACGTCCTCGATGTCCCCTGCCACAGCCACTTGACACATCACCTCTGACAACTCCACTGGCTCCCTATCAACAAGAGAATCACCTTCAAGCTCCTCATTCATGCCTACAAGGCCCTACACGACGCAGGAGTAAAATATCTCAACCACTGCCTCGCTTTCCACACACCCACCAGACAACTCCTCTCTGCCCATCTCACCCTGGCCTCTGCCCCACTGATCCACAAGACCAGTACTGGATGAAGATCCTTCGCCATACCTGGAACACCTTACCCCTCCACCTCAGGCAATCTGCATCATTGACTCAGTTCAGGAAGGACCTCAAGACCTGGCTCTTTGACTGAACCTACACACCCATATAGATCAGCAGGCTCCCCCCCAGTGCCTCGAGACCCTCACGGATGAGTAGCCATGCTTTACAAACCCCTGATTGATTGATTGCACCTGCCAGCTAATGTAAGATGCAACCCATTAATCCATCTCAGGTCTTGGCTAGCCTTTCCTAACATCGGCTCTAAATTCACTTAATTGATAGTATCTACTTCTGCTGTAATTTGTATTCCCAAATATGTGGCATTATCAACCATCCGGTTGTCTATCAAATCAAGATTACTAGTGCAAATCAAATGTGTTTTCCCCTTATTAAAATGGTACCCTGAAAGCGATCCAAACTGCTCTGCCAACCTTTCTACTTCCGGGAGGGCTGTCTGAGAGTATGGCGTTAACACCGCTATATCTTTCACGTACACTAAAACTTTGGTTTCAAAACCATTCACCCTTACTGGCTTAATCGTCTGGTTATTTACTCCCAGGCCACTTGATCAAATGCCTTCTCGGCATCAAGAAGGATCATGGCCATGGGGGCTCCTGTAGTAGCAGCAATGTCAAATAGAGCAATGGCCTGCCTCACATGGCCAGCTGTACCCCGGCCCGGGATATACCCGTGCTACCAAGGCGATACTAGCCTGGCTATGATTCTCCCAATACGAGTTGCTAAGATCTTTCAGTACACCTTTGTATAGAAGTTAAATAGGGATATCGGTCTGTATGACCCTGGATTTTCTGGAGGCTTTCCCTTTTTTCTAAAAACTATAATGTTAGTTCCCTCCCAGGGTCTTGGTGGAACCCCTTCCCATTAAACACCACAGAATATTTCCCATAAATCCTTAGCCAATTCAGGAAAGAACATTTTATAATATTCTAGGGGAATCTGGTCCGGGCCTGCCACTTTCCCTGAGGCCAGTGCCTTTAGAGCATTACCTGCTTCTTCCATAGTAATAACAAAGCCTATTGCCTCAGCCTCCACTGGATCTAGGGCATGGTTATTGCCTAGCTCTAAAAATTCCTTTAGTTGCCCTTCAGAAGGATACTTATCTTCGGTATGTAACTTTCTATAATATTCCTCAAACACCTTAATAATGTCTTCCTGCATAGCAGCCGCTCTACCATCACTCCCAGCAATCGCCTCGATCACTTTGTCCACCTTGTGCTTCCGAATACGGAGGGGCAGTAGTCTGGCAGCCAACTCACTATATTCGTATGCCTCTGCCCTATGGGTCTGAAACTTCTCAGCCACATTTCTTGAGTAATAGCTATTAATCACAGCCTTCTTTATCATAGACTCTTGCTAAATCTCATCACTATCCTCGCCGGTCTGTATCATGCCCATATGCTCTATCTCCAGCAGCCTGCCCAGGTTTTGAAGGTAATGTGTGTTACTGCCCTTGTAGTGTTCGAGACTGCAGACACACCCAGCAACTTAGGGGTTCAGCAGCAAGCAGGTACTGCGCTGGCCCAATGAACCACAGGTAACTGGGCAGAAATGGCTGGGAAGGTGGAATATGACACAGATCCACCACTACTCACTGAATCAATTACTATAACTCATTCAGAGCCTAGCTCAGCAAAAGTGCCTCAAACCACAGCAATAGAGCAAAAGGGAAATAGCATCTCCCAAAGTAGGTGGCTTGGACCCAGATGCTGCAAAGTATTTTGTTTTGCTGTCTGATGAAACCGAGTGCTCAGAAGAGGACTCTGACCCAGCCCTGGAGTCAAAAGACTCAAGGGATGGTAACTGCAGTGAGTCTAGTGAATACATTGGGAGCAAGGACCTGTTCTCTTCTCGCAAATCCCATAGAAAGAGCAAACGGCAGGGAGACGTATTGGATCTGAAGTGGGATTATGCTCATGCTATGCCACACCTGATAGGAGAAGCGATGGGGACTTCGAGAGCCCCCCAGTATGAATCCACAGACTCTGGAACTTACATATCAGACTACTATGTCACACAGGGATGAAATGTGTGTAGATAACCAGAAAGCCTGAGTAGCGACTCGTAAACTGCAAAGCACAGTGCGCAAAGTAGCTAAAGTGTGTTCTACAATTGCTGAAAGAATGAGCAACTTGGAATTAAGGACTACCGCTCTTGAAACAGATGTGGGCGCTGCTAAGGGGCTTACAGAGGCACATGAAGCTGGGTGAGTGGATATTCAGTGGAAGTTGGAAGATCAGGAAAATCAACAAAGGAGGAACAACTTGCAGATTCTAGGGATACCAGAGGGAATGGAAGGAGAAGACTCAAGAGCTTTTTTAATTGGTTTGTTTCAGAAGGCCTTCCCGAAGCTTCAGGGCTGGAACTGGTCCCATTAGATTCAGAGGACTCACCGAACCCCTATAGTGCAAAAGCAGGCAATCCAGGATCAGGGGAAACCTAGAGCAATGCTGGCTTACATTGGAAATTTTCTGCTGCAACAGACAAATTTCAAGAAAGCGTGCCCAAATTTAAAACACACCATGGAGGATTGCTCCTTCGTTGTTCAGCCTAATATTTGCCATGCAACTGTGGAACGTCGATGGTGCCTTAGGCAGCTAATCAACCACTTCCAAGATAAGGGGGCACATGCTTTCTTGATCAACCCAGTGAAATGAAAAACATTTTGGAACAGCAAGACAGGGGTGTTCATGTCCGAGGTCAAAGCCAAGGAATTTTTGAAGGGGATAAACCCATAATCGCGCAGTACTATACTGATCCATAGGCATGGACATGGCCAGAGGTGGTTTGAGGTGTCATGGGGCAAGGGAGAATTGGACTGGTTAATCAATTAACTGGATTGATCTATTGCTGATGTTAATTAGCCATACTCTTACTCTCTTTTCTCTCCTATCTTCTCTTTTTTGATGGGTGAAAAGTTTTTTTCTTCTGTTTATGGTGCTGGTTACACTTGTATATTAAAAGTGTGGGTTGATTATTGGTAATGGGGAGGCTCCAGAAAGTGATATTTTTGGTACTAGGTAGGCTGCGACTCTTGGGGCTAGGCAGGGGGAGCTCAACCATCTCTAGCAGACCCTGATTGGTCTGGTTGCTTCACATGGGTGTGAGGGGTGGCTGTGGGGGGCAGGAAGGGGTGCAGGGGTGGGCAGTGGGGGGGCATGCAAAGAATAAAAAAGAGCATTACCGTGGTATTTTGAGGTGAGCAAGCTTTGGAGTTTTGGGTCTGGTAACAGTGGTCTGGGCAATGTGAAAGCCTACTTGAGGTTATTCAGGACAAGTTACCCTCAAGTATTTCACAATGCATGGGGAACAATTGTGTATATGCTAAGTTAATCTCTGGTGGCTAAATAATAAGAATGAGAATTTGAAGGTTGTCGAAATACTTAAAACATGGAGGCCAGATATCATCTGTGAGCAAGAGACTCATATTCCCTGGGTGAAGAGGGATTTATTACAGATCAGGGGGTATTCTCTGGAGGTTTGTACATCACAAAGCGTCTCCACTAAGGGGGTGGCAATATTGGCAAGATGGGGCCTCAATATGTCTCAACGAAAGTTGGTGGATGAACATGGTTGCTCGGCAATTATTAAATACCAGGTGGCAGGAAATAGGTTTACTGTTTGCTATGTATACGGCTCTTATTTCGATGAGGCCGCTGTAAGGGAAAAGCTGGTGGTAGAGTTAGCTACATGACCTACACCCCTGATAGTTTGTGGTAATTTTAACATACATTTGGAGGTGGGTGCTAGTGGTAGCAAGTCAAGTAATTATGTGGGGAGGAAGCAGTGGGTCTATAGAGCAGTAACACAATTTAAGAGAAGCCATGGGTTAGTAGACATTTGGGAAAGACAGAATGCCCTGGATCCTGGCTATACATACTTCTCGCATCAACATCAAAGTATGTTCGCTTGGACTACTTTCTGGTATCTAGAGGGTTGGTGGGCAGAACAGCTGTCAAAAGATTACCAAAGATTTTCTCTGATCATAGCCCTTTAGTTCGGCAACTTACTGGACTGGGCATGGGTAAACACCCCAGCAAATGGATGTTTGATAGAAAACTGCTTTTAAATTCAAAATATGTACATAATATGGAAAAATGGATAGTTGGGTTCATGGAAATCAACAGGTATAGCGCATCAAGAGGTGCGGCATGGAATTAATTTAAGGCAGGCATAAGTGGCGAGACGATCAGATTTGTAGCTTATACCTAGAAGCAGCGAGCTAAGGAGATCAGGGAATTAAACGTGTTTTGCTATTTCTATGAATGTTTAAGTACACGTTAATTAGCAAAATTTAAATCACCCTCGAGGTCGAATTGCGGCCCTTAGTAGCTGCCAGGATTGATAGGCAATCTGTTTCAACTGCGGTTGTATCGAGATTAGCGGTTGTCGCTGTCTAGCTTGGCAGGACACCTGATGGGCGTCCGAAGTGATTTATTTTAACGGCAAGTTTGTGTAGACGATAAAAGCCCGCTATCGGCATCAGCTCCAGGGACCATGTTTCCTGTAGACTTAGAAGGTCAGAGTCCTTAAAAGATTTTTGTACCTCATCTTGCATTATCCTCTACTTCAGGCCAGCTACATTCCATGAGATCATGGTAAAATTAGACTTCTGAGAAATTGACTCTGTGTGCAGGCTTTTATGCAAGCTGCTAGGAGCAATGATTCTAATTCACTGATAGCGATGCAGCAATCTAGCGCCAGCCTTGCTCTGGCATAGGACTTGGGGAGGTTAGTACTGCATGTTCCTTCTGCTGGCTTTTATCTGAGTGGACTTGTATCTTGAAGCTGCGGAAACGGTTAGAGTTTGAAGGTCCATTTGCGCCCCTTTAGATACTTAATGCTGGTTTGCGTTTTGGGGAGAAATTGTTGTTGCTCAAAATATGTGGATATTTTTCTGTTTACATTGGCCATATGTCAATGCTCCATGACGCAAATATTTTATTCAATAAAAAATTTGGGTTGCACTAGAGGGGATCTCTAAGTTACTATTGTTGATTCAGTGTTCCTGACTGACAGAGGTCTGTCAAACTGGACTCTGAGAATGTTGGTTGATTGGAGGCTGGCCAGGGTCGGGACATGTAGAAACGAAGAATGTTTCCCCTATTCAAGATGTCATTCTGACCACATAATGTATATGTTGGAGTAAGGATTAACTTTGCAAATGTTAGTTGGTCATCACACAGCACGTTAGCTGGGTCCTTCACAGATGAATCACGTTTTTTAGTCTCCCAATCTTGAGAGGTTAGTCAGAGAGTTGGTGTTAGGGTCAATTTGGTTATGACAGTTCTGTAGGGTTGCAATGGTATGCCCGTTCCATGTGTCATGAGAGATGTTTAAGGGATTTATGTCAGTTGCACTGTTCATTGTTCAATTCACACTAGTCAAAGTAGACTGTTGTACTTGGTTGCTGGCAAATGACCTAGAAGAATGGGTGCCATGTGCTAGCCAGAGGGATTATTTGTGCCAGTCACAAATGAGTGAGGGATCATTTGCCACAGAGGGCATTGTTCCTAACTGGGCTGACAAGATGTTCGATCTTAGCATTGCTTGTAATGGAGTTTTGATATGGCTGGATGTGTTTGTTAAGCAAACTTGTTGGGCCACCAAGGCAATCAGCTGAATGTATGACCTCCTGTCCCTGGAGAATGTGACTTTCTTGCTGAGATGTGTTTTTAGTTTCAGGCTGTCGGAAGACTGGAAACAGTTTGGGTAACAAGTTTTGCAGAAGGAGGGCTTCGATGTGTGCCTTACGTACGGAATTAAAGGCTGGAACCATGCCTGCTAGAAGAGATGGTTCTTCATGTGTTTCTTTAGCCTTTCCTTCTGCCACTTAGATAGAGGAATGGTGGACAGTTCTGTTGCCTCTAAGGGGCTGTCAGTAGAGTCAGTGGCCTTTCCTGATTCGTTCGTACTATTTTACATAGCAACCTTCTGCAGGGGACCCTTCTCTGTAGAAGTGGAGGCACTGGGTAGATCTGTTGTTGTGGAGTCTGCGTTGGTGAGGTGGTTAAGTTTTAAATTGTCTACCAGAATAGGAAGTCATTTTGGAAAAGAGCAGAACTTGTCCACTACAGGCATGCAAGAGCATGTTGTAGACCCATCTTCTTGATGGTATGAACTGAGCTTGTTTTCCAGGTTTGCGATTTTTGCGTCCATACCAATTATAGCATTTGTTAGAGTTTGTAATAGTTCCACATGGAGCTCTAGTTTATGAGACTGATAGGTTAAGGCATTTGTGGCCCTCTAAAGAGTAGAATTAATAGATAACAGCATGACGTCAATGGACGATTGCTCAGTTGCTCCTGCATCCTTCCTCAATATATTTATATGCAGAGCATTTTGATCAAGCTCCTCTAATAATCTTTCGTCTGAGGTGTTCAGAGTAAAACTTACATGGTTCTTTGAGTGTGGTTCTGATTCGCTGATTTGAGGGTCATGGCCATACAATACCTGACTCGTGTGGAACTTATAGGGGCAAGTGGAAGAAGCAAGTATGTAAGTTGGCCTTGTTGATCCCAAGGCTTGATGAACCTGGGCGGTCACTTCTATTGTGCGAGTTGGTAGGGTCTGTAGGGATGGCAAAGGATAGGTGGTGTTTACTAAATCTGTGGTGTTGGAAGTGAATGAATTTGAGTCTGACAAGAGTTCAATGATAGTTATTGCATGTTTCCTGCCCAGATAGTTGACTACTTAGCCAACACAAGGTAGACAGAGGTAGGGGGGAGCTCTTTCAGTGTAGTAGAACAGTCAGTAGGGTAGGTTAAAACAGATGGTGAAGGTTTAGTTGTTGGAAACAAAGTAGTGCTTGATGGAAAGTAGAATTTTGTTGGCCTTCACTTTGGTCTTAGTTGAGGAGGCAGCCTTTTGGGGCTGTTGGGCCTGCTGATGCTGTTGAGATGCTTCCTGTCTGCCTCTCCTTCCACTGAGTTTGAGTATGAACCTGAGTTTGTTGCCTCCTGGCAGTTGCAGTAGTGTCAGCTTCGGGTGCTGCATTTATACGCCTCACATTGAGGTTACTATAGGAAAGCCTATGTAAGAAACTATATGGGAGTTTCCACTCTGAAATAAAGGAGTGAAATAGTTTGTAAGAATGTTGCTGCACGTATTTGGAGCAACAAAGTCTAGAGGGCCTTGTCTGTTTTGTGACCTGGCCGATTGTTAGCTGCATTGATGAGTTAGATGTTGCATGTTGAATCACTTTAAGTCACTGATTGAATTGGTGGCAATGTCCACCCGTGGTAATAAAAGTCATGCTGCCTTCCCCCTTGGCTGTATTGGGGAGCACGAGTGCAGCACAGCGGCTTGGGAGGGAGTGGTGCAGCACAGACACTGACCAGTTTTTGTGTGTGAAAAAGGCTGCTACTTTTGGGCTATGTACATAGCCCCCTACAAAATTGCAGTCACCCTGACTGCACCACCCTCCCGATTTGCCCAGGGGCAGACTTCCCTTCAGTCAGCTGTCCCCCAAACCCCCTTGAGAGGGAGGGGTGCAGTACAGATACTGACCAGTTTTTGTGTGTGAAAAAGGCTGCTTTATTGAAACAAGTGCATATCACAAATTATCTTGCCAAAACTGCCTTACAAAACTAAAACCTCGCTATACATCCAGTGAACTAGCCCCTAGCCCATCCCCACATCTACGGTCCCCCCAACATACCCACCCTGCATCTAACTCTCTTCCTCTGTAGCTCCGCTGCTGTGCCGCTGCCCTGTGCAGTGATTGGTGCAGGTAGGGGTTCGAGACCTGTGTTGTGCCCTGATTGTATTGTGCCCTGATTGTGTTCTGCCCGTTTTTTGCCTGTATCACTGCCCTCTTGTTCCTTGATTGTGTTTTGCCAGTTTTTCTTTTTTTCTTTCATTGCGCCCTGTACCTAGTCTCTTCTCTTCTTTTTCTCTCTCCGTTTCCCGCTCCCTTTCTCGTTGCTGCTGCTCCCCTGTGTCCACTCCCCCCTGCCGATTCCCACCTCCCAGCTGCGCCTCCCTCCCCCCTTCCCTACTTAATGGCAGCCGCAACCAGCGCCAGGGACCCTGGATCTCCGACCACCCACTGCTACAACTCAGCTGCCCTCCTCGCACTCAACCCAGGAAGGAACAACAACCGCCAATTGTCCATGCCGAGCACCACCCATGGGCAGTTCTCCTGCCGCCCACTGCCACCAGACCTTCACCACCATCCGCACCCCCACGACCACAGCCCACACACTGAACGCCAACACCTCTGGAGCTCTTAGAAGCATCCTCCTCAACGTGTGTTCCCTGCACAGACACGCCGTAGAAATCTGGGACCTCCTCGACACCCTCGCACCAGATGTCGCCTTCTTCACGGAAATCTGGACCAACTCCACCTCCGCCCCGACATCGCCACCGCCATCCCCGATGGACACAAGATCCAGAGAAAGAACCGCCCCAACCGCCCAGGAGGAGGACTTGCCATTGCACACAAAAGCTCCCTCCGACTCACGACCTCCAGCTCGAGCGACAGCCCGCCCACCACCGAACACCTCCACTTCCAGAGCCAGACCAGCCCCAGAACGACCCTGAGAGGCACCCTTGCCTACAGACCACCCGGACCTTGAACTGCGTTCACCACCTCCATCGCTGACCTCATCGCACCCCATGCCATCACCTCCATGGACTACTTACTCATTGGAGACCTCAATTTCCACCTCGACAACCTCAGCGACCCCAATTCCGCCACCCTCCTGGACAACCTCGACAACCTCGGACTGAAACAACTCGTCACCTCCCCCACCCACAAGGCAGGACACACACTTGTCCCCATCTTCGCAGGAGGTAACAACATCCACTTCAGCCACACCACGTAACCCCTATGGACGGACCACCACTGCGTACACTTCCACGTCAACAAACCAGCGACGCCCAAACCTACACCCGCCCTCCACAAAGAAACTGGAGCAAGATCACTGAGGAGCAGCTCAACTCCGCCCTTAACCGCAATGCCCCCACCACCTCGACCGACGCCAACCTCGCAGCCAAAGAACTCCACAGATGGATCTCCAACTGCGCAAAAGAACTCGCACCCCCTACATAACCCCGACAGACAGCGCCCCAGGAAGGCCACCTGGTTCAACGCCAACCTCCAAGAATCCAGGCGCACCTGCAGACACCTCGGGAAGAACTGGAGAAATAGCAAATCCTCACAAGACCGCACCACCTACAAGAACGCCATGACAGAATACCACCAACGCATCAAATCCACCAAAAGGACCTTCATCCAGAACAAGATCTGCGCCAACTCCAGCAACTCCACGGAACTATTCAGCTTCATCCAGGAATTCACCAAACCCCCCCTGCAAAACTGCAGACATCACCCCCTCCCAGGACCTCTGCAACAAACTCGGCTCCTACTTCCATCTGAAGATCAAGGGCCACTATGACAACTTCAACAACCAGACACCTGACTCCGAAACCACCCCACCCTCCATCAACGCCAGCCAACCCACCATCGCATCCTGGACCCAAGTCACCACCAAATACACCGCATCGACCATGAAAGGCATCCACTCAGGAGACCCCATGGACCCCTCCCCCGCACATCTTCCACAAAGCCGCCGCCATCACTCCAGAACTACGACGCACCATCAACGCCACCTTCGAAACTGGCATCTTTCCCCACAGCTGGAAACGCGCAGAAGTCAGACCCCTACTCAAGAAGCCTTCAGCAGACCCCAGAGACCTCAAAAACTACCATCCCATCTCCCTCCTCCCATTCACGGCCAAAGTCACAGAGAAAACCGTCAACGTCCAGCTAACAAAATTCATTGAAGACAACTCCATCCTCGACCCCTCATAATCCGGATTCCACAGCAACCACAGCAAAGAGACCGCTCTACTCGCTGCCACAGATGACATCCGCACCCTCCTCGACCAAGGACACACCACAACCCTGATCCTACTAGACCTCTCTGCAGCCTTCAACACTGTCTCCCACAGCACACTCACCACCAGATGCCACAAAGCCGGCATTCAGGGAACCGCCCTCAAATGGCTCCGCTCCTTCCTCGCCCGGAGAACCCAAAGAATCAGACTTCCACCTTTCCTCTCCGACCCCACGGAGATCAACTGCGGAGTACCCCAAGGATCGTCGCTCAGCTCCACGCTCTTCAACATCTACATGGCCCCCCTCGCCGCCATCATCAGACAGCACGGACTCAACATATTATCCTATGCCGACAACACCCAGCTCATCCTCTCCCTCACCAAGGACCCCATCACCACCAGACTCAACTTCCAGGAAGGAATACAAGACGTTGCATCCTGGATGAGCAACAGCTGCCTGAAGCTCAACTGGGAGAAGACAGAGGTCTTCATCCTCGGACCCTACTCCTCTGCATGGGACAACTCCTGGTGGCCCACCACACTCGGCTCCCCCCCACCCCCATGGACCACACCTGAAACCTCGGAATCGTACTCAACTCCTCCCTCTCCATGATCCGACAGGTCAACGCCATCGCCTCCACCTGCTTCAACACCCTCCGCATCCTCCGAAAGACCTTCAAATGGATCCCCAGAATCAAGGAAAAGCATCACCCACGCACTCATAACCAGCAGACTGG
Source organism: Calotriton arnoldi (assembly GCA_963921515.1). NCBI lineage: Eukaryota > Metazoa > Chordata > Amphibia > Caudata > Salamandridae > Calotriton > Calotriton arnoldi. The sequence continues at coordinate 1,480,631 of CAWUFW010000650.1, read as the reverse complement.
ACTACAGAAACGTCCTCTACGCCGGGATCAACAAGTCTCTGCTCCGCAAACTCCAGACCGTACAGAACACCGCAGCCAGACTCGTCCTCGGCATCCCTCGACACAAACACATCACCCAGCACCTGTGCAACCTCCACTGGCTCCCCGTTGAGAAAAGAGTAACCTTCAAGATACTCACCCATGCCTACAAATGCCTCCACAACACCGGACCCCAATACCTCAACAATAGAATCTCCTTCCACACACCCAAGAGGAACCTCCGATCCACCGACCTCACCCTCGCCGAATCCCCGTACATCTGCAGAGCAAGAAAGGGTGGAAGAGAAGAACCTTCTCCTACATTATGGCGAAGACCTGGAACGAGCTACCGATCAACATCAGGTGCGCCACCACCCTGCACATCTTCAGGAAGACACTCAAGACCTGGCTCTTCAACTGACCGGAGCTGCATCCCCCTCCCAGCTCCTTGAGACCCTCATGGGTGAGTAGCGTGCTCACAATTTCCTGATTGATTGAGTGAACTGTATTGCACTTCAACATTTCCAACTTTGTATTCCCCCTACATCCTATGAGTATCTATATGAACCTGTAAGTAACCAAATTCCCTAAACTGAATCTTGAACTACCTGCCTACCATCTCCTTGCACATGGTTCCCCAACTGGCAATGCCCACCAACTTCTGCCAACTCCTGTCAAACTTTTCATGCCCCCGGGGCACCATTTCCAAGCGACAATGTACACAAACCTTGCCCCTGTTCACCTGTCTCAACAACGGAGCCCCTATCTAAAGCCCCCAAAAATTAAACCCCCAGAAACCCTGGATAAAGGGACATGAGGGAGGGGGAAAATTGCTATTCTAAACTCACACTACCAGCCACCAGTTCACCTGAACCTAAAATTGTGACTGGCAGCCCAATCTGACCCCCTAAATATACATTGGGCTACTTTTGGGCTGTTTACATAGCCCAATACAAAATGGCAGTCGCTGGACTAAACCACCCTCCCAATCTGCTCGGGGGAAATGCTTCCCTCTGGTCAGCTGCCCCCAAAGCTCCCTTGGGAAGGAGGGGTGTAGCACAGACACTGACCAGTTTTTGTGTATGAAAAAGGCTGCTTTATTGAAACAGGTAGACATCACAAATGTTCCTGGCAAAACTGCCTTACAAAACTAAAACCTTGCTATACATCCAGTGAACTAGCCCCTAGACCACCCCCACCCCTACAGCCCTCCCAACATACCCACCCTGCAGCTAACTCATTTAACTGTATTGCATTTCAACATTTCCAATTTTCTAGTCCCACTACATCCTATGAGTATCTGTATGAACCTGTAAATAACCAGATGTCCTAAACTGAACTTTGAACTACCTGCCTACCCTTCCCTTGCACATGTTTCCCCAAGTGGCAACGCCAACCAACTTCTGCCAGCTCCTGTCAAACATTTCATGCCCCCGCCACCCAGACAAGGGGGGTTGTGAAAGTACCCCCATTTTCTGTCCCCCGCCTATACATTTTCTGTGTTGTCTTACCACCTACTGCCTAACGTTCAACACCTTGGCCAAAACGGCTCTAAACTCCAGCAAATACAAGTCCATTCCCATCAAGATAAATGTACCCCATCTCACCTAAAAAACTCAGTGGCCTCAAATGTAATGTCTGAATGACAAATTCAACCAAAACCAATCTCCCTACAAAAGCGCGCCATCTCCCTATTGATTTTCCTCCGCACCGTGTCTATTGTTGCCAGCTTGCATGCCCCTCTCCAAGATCGCATCAGGACAAACTCTGTCCATAGGACAAAAACCCCTGCCCTCTGCTCTTCTATCTCCAACAAGTCCCTTTTCATAGTCCTCTCCAAGTACCCTTTTTTGTCTAACTAAGTAATTCTGCCCAAGGTGAATAAGCAACACATCCGAGCACCTTGACCCAACCATTATGCCGTTTAGTGTGTGTAGAAGGTCCCTCCAAAGCATTCCCCACTTTCCCCTCCAAGTAACCCAAAAAAGACAGACTTGATGAAGGAGTGGCCAACTACCCAAATATTCAATTCCTCAGCCGCTAGGCCCACTACCCCACCTAGAAGAAAACAAACAAGCAGTAATTAATTAAACAAGTAGCATCCGCTGCGCTTCCCTCTTCCCCCAGATCCCTCAGATAGCACCTATAGCATTCCGATGACCAGTGGCCCAGCTGCATAATATCATTGCACGCCCAACCCCTATTTCCAGCTTCTGACACTGCCCCAGTGCGAAAAGAATGTGTGACGTACTGGGATGCCTGTACTCGGATCCAGGCCAAATATTTTCAAAGTACTGCTATTAACTGGTATGCTGTCACCTTGCCTCCCAGGAGGTGCTGGAAGACCATACCGCTGCCTGCCTTACAACAAGCCGCCCAGCGATCTCCCCATAAAACCGAACATGGGCCGATGAAACCATTGATTTCAAGATGAACCGCTTCCCGTATGCCCTCTCATCGGTTTTGGAGTGGCTAAGCCATATCTCTCATCTCCTCGATGCTCTGACCATGTCCTCCCAACAGAGTACTCCCATGCCCCTTCCCCTAACAGTTCTGATACTCTAAAAGCCCCAAAAAACATCCACACCAACAGTGTGGAAAATAAGCAATTCTCCCCTGCATCTCTGCACACTTAGGCAGCTGCTGCAGCACTTTAACTGGGAGATTCCACGACAAGGGCTTCCTTACCCGTCCCTTCTGGCCCTGTTCCTGTACCCAACCTTTCAGTATCCTCCTTCCCAGTTCACCCACCGATGAGGGTTATCCTCATAACAACTTGCCCAAAAAGGCCAACCCCGCCAATTTACCCGCAATAGTCACTGGCGACAAACCTCTGTCAATTAAGTCCAAGACATAGTGTATCACATCCTCGAACCTTGCATGGCTTGCTTCCCAGCGCTGTGCAACCGATGCCAGGAATTCCCTCCAGGCCTGAATGTATGCACTGTACGTTGACTCTGCTAGCTACCCCTCCACCAGATGTACCATCCTACATTGCCTACAAGTTCTTCTGCATGGGCGTTGGGTCTCTGTCTGCGTCCTTGGCTAACCCGCGGAATCTCCCCCAAGGTGAACGAGACAAAGCATCAGCAGTGTCATTGTCCACAACCGGCATGGGTCGTGCCTTGAAAGATATGTCATGTTGCAAGCATCCGAACACAAAAACCCGTAACAGCTTTAGGACCTGCATGTCCCTAGCAGATTGCCTGTTCACCACCTCCACCACACATATTGTCTACCAGAAATAATACTCTCCTGTGTGCCCATAGGGTCACTGCTACCACCAAAGAGAACAGTTCCAAGAAAGCTATGCTCCTGCCTCTGTTGTGCCACATAGCCGGCCATGGCTCAGCACACCATCTACCCTGCCAATATAGACTAAAACACTGTCCCCCCATGGCATCTGAGAAGATTTGCACATCCCAGTCTACAACCTCCTGTCTCGCCAAAGGAAAACCATTGAATTCCTGCAGGAAAAAACATCACATTCTCAGGTCCTCTGACCCAGACTGAGAGCCGTATATGGTGATGAGGCAGAGAACACCCCGATAATGCCTGCCACCAACCTCCTGCAAAACGTCCTCCCCACCCGTACTACCCTGCACACAAAATTGAGGTGCCCCAACAAGACTTGAATCTCCCTCGCTTTCACCTTTTCCCTTCCCAGCATGCACATTAGCAATGTCAGCATTTTCTCCTTTTTGTCCTGCGGTAACCTGGCTTCCATCTGCATGGCATCAATCTCAATGCCCAAACATTATAGCACTGTTTGTGGGCCCACTGTTTCTCTGGTGCCAACAGCACCCCTAGTTCTCTGCCACTCTCCATTGCCCTGGCTGTGGGATGCACCCCCTTGTCCCGTAACAGTTGACAAGGGGGTGTTGTCCTGCGCATTTTGAACACTCATGGTGGAATTTGCAGTTATTTCTTGTGCACATTCCTTTATAAAAATCCCAGCATGTGCCCCCTGATCCTGGTTGTACCCTTGGAGACCCTACCTACCAACCCCGGGTGGGATGTCCCTGAAAGGGGCAATTAACTATAGGCAGACCATTTGCTGTAAAAATAGTGTTCCCCAATTTTGCGGCCCCCATAGTTTGCTGCCCTAGGTTCAAGTCTAGTTCACCCCATTTTGCCTCTGGATCCCAAGCCAGCGGTGCTCAAAATACCTCGTCGTATTGTGCCCATGCATATCCCCCCATGAGATGGACTTTCCATACCACATCCATGTATTTGAACATTGCTACGCATCGCAATGGAAATTTTTTGCAGTATACATTGGCATATATTAGAAATGCTGCAGTCCAGTTTTCTACTCTGAGCGGAACTCTTGGCCTCTTTGCCAACTTGCACGCCTCCTCTTTCGAATCCTCTTTTGATCGCACTGCTCTATGGAGGAGTTTTAGCGTCTCTACATATTCCCCTTTCCAGATATGCTCTTTCGTAGGCCAACATTAAATGAGCCCCCAACGGTTCAGTCACACCCATATAGAGAATGTTTTTATCTTAAGCTCCTTGTTGTCGAGCCCCTCCTTCCTCTCTCCTGCCTCGTCTGACCCCCCGTAACTACTCCTGAACCCTCTTTTTTGCTTGTGACACTGCACTGACTGTGAGCGCTATCCTTCTCGTCTGTACCCACTCCCACATAAGTCACATATTACACTTTGCGTAGCCTTTCCCCCCCTTCTGACCAGTCGCTAGCATCCACAACTTTGGATACCATCTTAGGTGCATTACCCTTCTCCTTTTCCTTACCTGGCGCCAAGGTCAGTGCCCATGCAGTTGAAGACTGCCTTGTCAGTGTTTTCTACTCCTTCACACTCTTAGTGGGCTGTTCCTTGCACACCTGTAACATACTGGACAACTCATTACTGGACCCCGCTAAAATCCAGCTCCTCATCACGGAGCTCCACCTCTTCCATGCTATCTTCCTCATAATCCAAAATTGTGACCCCTAGCGGGTCTTCCAGAATGCCCCAACTGGGGCCTGCCCCCCTCTCTTGTACATGATCCAATTCAAAAGTCACAGTCATAGTGTGACTCACGGTGTCCGGAGGGCTGAAGTGACCCATCCCTGCCACTCCGGTGATGCTGCTCGCCTTCTTATTGCTTCTCGAGTGCCAGAGGCCCCTGGACCTTCGTACGTTGGCCGCGCCGGGATACCCCGCAGGTGTTAGAAGAACCACGCTGGGCCCAGCCCTCTCTTCTCCTCGATGCTGATGAGCCGCACCCAGCCCTACCGAGTCTGGAAACGTCGCACCGCCCCTGCATCTGAAAGAAAGATGACAGGATTGATGTGTGGGCACCCTGCGCCCTACCAGACACCTCTTCAGTACCCAAAACTTTCTGCGCCTACTCCTGATTGCCCTGCGGTTGCCTCGTAAGCCCCTCTCTCCCGCCACTCCCCTGCGCACCCCACCCCGAAAGGTGCTGTCCCCGAACTACCCCAAAATCCCCATCTACCAAACCGTCCTCTTCTAAGGCATCCTCTTCCCACTCCATCCCAGCATGGCCGCAATTATCGCAGACGCGGGGCCCTGCCCAACACCTTTTGGCCCCTTCCCACCACCTCAGCAAAAACCTGCCCCTCTCCATGGCTGGTGGCTGCTCATCCCGTGCTGAGCTGGTCAGAAATCCTCCCCCTGCCCCGATCCCCACTCAGTTACTCCCCCGCTCCTCCTTCTCATCCTGCTGAAGAGCCACAGGGGGCTCCACCAAGGCAGCGCGTCTACAGAAGCCACTCCCATCATGCATGCCATTCTCTTCTGATGCCACCCGCTTCCTCCTTTCTCTTTTATTGGCGGCCCCATACATGCGCCTACCGCGAGGCAGGGCCTCCTTGCCTCTTAAAGTCAGCACGGCCTCCACTGCATGGGCCTCAACCATGCTGACTGCCAACATGCCCCTTACCAATTTATCCCCTCCCCACATGCCTGCGGCTTTCACTCACCTCAGCTAATGCAACCCCTGCAGCCTGCCATTTCCTCGGCGGGGAGCACGCATCAACGGCTGCTGCCACACCAGCAGGCGCATGGCGGGAAGGGCGGGCAGGGGCTGCATCCGCCTCCCCTCCCAACACGAAGTCCAGCCTCCCGGCCTCCCTCAGCAGCCTCATCGCCTCGGCCACACGTGCATCAGTGGACACCATAATGAAGTGAATCACCTACGCTATAATGATACAACCTAACTACCACCTCAAGGGACTAATTCACTAGAAAAAACGCTATTCTAAGCTCACGCTACCATCCACCAGGTCACCTGAACCTAAAATGTTGGCTGGTAGCCCAACCTGACCCCCATATTATACATTGGGCTACTTTTGGGCTATGTACATGTGTACATAGCACAATATAAAATGGCAGTCGCTGGACTGCACCACCCTCCCAATCTGTCAGAGGGGCAGACTTCCCTCTGGTCAGCTGCCCCCCAAATCCCCCAAAAGCACAGTGGAGCAGCAGGGAGAGTCCTTCAAGGGCAAAGAGAGAACTGTGAGAAGAGCTACAAAGAGCGAAGTAAGCGCATACTGTGTAATATGGTATGGGAGAGCCGTGGCTGCAGGGAGGTTCAGGGGTTGCAACCCGGCGTGTGAGGCATGTAAAAGGAAGTAAAGGGATAGGGTCGTGCAAGGCCCTGTGTGCGTCCCCTTCTGCTGGCAGCCCCTGACCTGGGTGCACTAGACCGACCGCTTCCTTTACAGAGTCTAAGCTGTTGCTGGTTTCTGCCTGTTATATTATTATGTTATATTATAAGGCCGAATTATTATTTCATCAGCACTGTCAATTTTGAGTAAATGTCCGCAATGAATTCTGCAAGCATTTGTAGGTCTAATGAAAGACTATATATGTTCCAATCCAATTTAGGAACAAACGCACACACAAAAGGCAAGAAGTAAATTGTACAAAGCCTGCCAGCATATCTGTTTCAAAGACGTAAAAAGAGGCTTATATGCAGGAAATCTTGTAGGAATAAAGCATGCCGAATAAACAAAAGCCTTCCAGTGCCTAATTCCAATCTTCTTCATAACAACTGGAGCTGCTGATAAGACACCTTCCCAGGGTAATGATGCATAATACCAGGAAGCAGTAACCCAGACCTCCAAAGTGCCGCATGAAGGGATGGGGTCTCGTGAAAGGAAAGCGCGGCAAATGTGCGATGGGCCTTTTATTCCCGGATCCATTTGCCGGGTGATTTAAAACGCGAGGCAAAATGCCAGAGTTTGGATGTTCAAAACAAGATACGTGGACCACGAAATGTAACCATTATATGAAAATCAAACGGGCGGTCATGTACTATCATGTCGACGTCTGTGCTCAGCCGAATCATTATTAATGAAGAATTTAACGAGAATGTAAATTTTCCAGCGCGTGTTTCCAGAAGATAAATCAAAGCAGGGGCGGGGGCGCTACAGTAATTTGCAACGTTAAAGCTCATTTTGGATAATTACAGCTCCCCAGAAGAATGTGTTTACAAATTGCAAAGAGTGGGGTGTTGTGAAGATTGTTGTGTTTTGCACTGCTCATCCGATCCTTCTCTGGCCCAGCTGAGGAGCAGGAACAGACGTTAATGAAAATAAACGTGTGCACAGAATACAAATGGAGTCGGCGGGGTTTCCGCCCCCGGGTTAGCCCTGTTCTGTCAAGCCTGATAAAGATGGTCTTACTATAGCTATAGAATGAACGCACGTAATGAGTCATTTAGATTATGTTCCTATCAACGCTGCTAATGCTTTATTGTAGTCCTCGCATTCCACCGTGACCTTCTGTAGACTGCTGCTATCACGGAATGTTCCCTTTTATTATTTATTATATTTTTGTATTCACCTCTTTCGCACTGAGTCTGCCACAGAGAATGCTGCACTAGTCTGTAGAAGTCCTTACGGGAAGCTCTACCGAAATATGCTTTTATCACCCTTCTAAGAAGCGCGATGCTTTAATTGGAATCAGAGCGATTTTAATGAAACTACCTTCTCCTGTTACACGGAGGGTAATTAAATGATTTTCTTTTAAATCGCGACACAAGACTTTCTCATTCTCTGTGTACAGGTTTCAAGGGCACCTATAGGAATAGGCGAGCCAACAAATTAACAGGCAGAGCCGAGCCGAGGGTCTGGATCGGATCTTAGCGCCCAATAAGGAGCGAACCCTGAAAATGTTTGTATGTAAATCGTATAAAAAACATCACCTACAATGTGATAAGGTCACTTCAAAATTCCCAAAAGTGTATGTCTTTAACATTTGAAGCTTTGGCATTCATACCTCACATTACAACACTGTACCGAACAAAACATTAGTGAACTAAGAGGCAAGACAATTGACATATAGACCATGAATATGGTGGCTCAGATTAATATTACAGAGCAACATTATTGTTTATTAATTCAAACAATAGGTTTCTGTACAACTGGTTTTCTGAACTCACATATTTGAAAGAGCTTTCATACCCGATCATGCAGAAAAAAGTGTTTTGGTGAAATAAAATATATTGCTAAAATCATGCAATTTAAGCGGAGAGGCCGCGATTTATCCAGGTTTTAAATTTTTGCTTTGCACAAATCAGTAAGGAAATGGATATCCATTTATCTTTCTGTGTGTTAAACATTTGTTTTTACTTCTAGGTGCATTTTTCTGCAGTTTTTATAAAGTGTGAACTCGACCTGAAGGTATTGGAGTACTTTACATGAGCACCATTTAAATTATATAGGGTCACATTCATTGTCTAGAGGCACGTGGAGATTAAGTGATTTGCCCAGAATGACGGGATGTTGAGCCAGCTGCTGAGACGTAAACCTGGTTCTGTTATATTCCATATAGGTACCCCAATATAGGCCCGGGTAACATCCCAACCTTTCACCTATATTCGTCCCTACATTACATACATAACAGGCTGCTAGGACTGACCCTTTACCTAGTTAAGGTACTGCTTACAGAACGTGGCGTTTTCCCTGAACAATAGCCTCATACATTATGCATGAGGATTCTTGGATTCGTGGAAACTCAGCAGGACTACCATCTCCTGCATAATAACTATGTACAAGGTTAATTCCCGACGTTATCCTAAGTCCGACAATGGCACAGCAAGGTAGAACCCCTGGGGATACCTTTGGGTATATAAACACCACATCTTGCTGAGATAGTCAGAGGAGATCATGACTTCCCTGCCGACACACTGACATGAGACGCTGAGGCTCTTGCATGCAGATACTCCAGCTCGAAGTGGTCTAACATCCCTTGCGGGGTGTCCAACTCGAGACCAAGACGGGGTCCCACAGTCTCTCACTTCAGGTAATGGGGTTGACTTTATCCTAGAGGGATTCTTGGCTTAACACCTACACACATGCTAGGTACACTTAGGTACATCTAGTTAGGATTGCATCGCAGGAGTACGCATTTCTATTGTCATGTATTTTATATACTTGCCTTTATTCATAGTTATAGCAAAATGGTGGACATCTACTATCCTTTTACTTTCTTAGTGCTTCTAATCATTTATATCTGTTATTGTCTAGTGGTTGTTTCAGCACACTTATTTTACACTAGAATAACGACTGTTCAATAAATACTTATTGAAAAACGTCCATACCGTTTATTCTGTGTATCTCTCTGAGACTAAGTGAGCACGACTGACTAGGCGAAAAGTAGTACACTGTTTCCACGGTCCTGATGGATCAGGGTTGTCATGTTCGAATAGTTGCCAAGAACTATTCTCTCCTTGGTAAGAGGGGTTTCTAGTGGCACTTTGAGCTAGCTGGTATATGGGCTAACATACCCGGTAGGGGTGTCTGGAATCAGTCTGGAACCAGTCGTACAGTGTATGTTGTCTAAACGCGCAGATCTTATATAGGTTTATAAGAACTACACGACATGGCGCCGCCAACGTTGGTTGGGTACTTATTTAACGGTCAAATCTGAGTAGTTCAGTCGTGCTATTCTCAGAGACCCTTACTCACATTTCCCCAGACGTCTGGAGTGGGAGGGAACAAAAATCCGCCGCAGCTGAGTAGACAAAATCCTATGTATTGGCTGTTGGTTAATCAAGCTTGAAGGACACATTGTTACTATTTGTGCATAACACCTTATCTTAGTTCCCTTGAAAAAGTCTTCTTTACAAAAACAATGACTGAGCAGGATGAAATAGTGCGTGAACTAAATCTCTCAGCTGAAGAAGAAGATGCAGATGCTATACATCTTTCAGAAAATGTTAGAAATGCCATCACCCTAAAACTAGCTTCATATGGTTTAACAGCTAGGGGTGGGCCAGCAACCTTCGTGATTGAGGCACACGAATCATATAGAACAGAGGTATTCTATTCATGGGTTAAATTCCCAGAGGCAAATGCACGACCAAAGACATTTCATTACAATACAGAAGATGAAATACCAAAACGAATATTGTCCGTACGAGGATATTGAAATTTCGCTCACTTACCAGGAGCATTTATACTGGTTTAAAGTCGCCCTACCCCATACAAGAAATAAAGTAAGACTCGGTCCGCTCGGAAGAGACGGAGCAACATGGCCGGTACTAGCGGCCTATACACCACGTCCTGACATTGAAACAATGCCAGCGGGAGATTTACTTACACTTCATAAAGAACTAATAAGACTTTACAGAAACATGACACAGTTCATGATGAGAACACTCACAGTTCAGCCAGCAACGGCTACACTAACATGTCCAACTCAAACATCAACAACTAAAATTACACCACAAACATTACACACAGTGATGGGTAAAATGCCCACTAAATGTGAACAAATGCCATTCTGTGTGGCTCAAAAAATAACACAGCTAGAGGCGGTATTTCCAAACACCAGCCCACATGAAAAACACAGAATGTTAACAATTTGCTTGCCCATGGGGATAACACCCCAGATAGAGGATTGTACCTCTTGGGGTACAGTTTTCGCTGCCATATATACCAGGACTCATGGTATCCCGTCATTAGTAGTAACTCCAGATGTATTAAGACAAATACAGAATGAGTACGGAGCAGAACCTGCTCTGAACTTAGGGATGAAATTACTAGGTAATTTTGCCCAGGTATCGGCTATAATATTAGCAAATATTAAAGGAGAGGCAGCATCGGTGGCAATACACCAACGCCTAAGGGAGTTCACTCCTCTACAACAGGAACATGAATTACCTAAAATAATTGAAACTGCCTATGCAGAATTAGGCAGAGACAGCTTGGGGGCTAGAGCAATAAAACTTCAACTGATGGGTAGTCCCGAAAAGGATACGTTTAAGCAAACACCTGCTTCTTCAAAGAAGAAATGGGATAATAACAAACAACAAAAGAATAAAGAGAACAGATCTCAATCCAGAGGTAGGTCTCCTCAACAGGAGCCCTCCGAAAGAAGGTACAACCTTAGGAATAGGGATAACCTTAGAAAACCTGACAGGTATCAGGACACTGATACACGTGCCTCTCGTTCCTTTCAGGGTTCACCGAAAAACTCGGAGAGGGAAGGACAGTCAGAACACAGACAAGAAGAGCGTACAAAGTCCAGAGACGCACAACGCACTCCAGACTACGCTTCCAAAAAAGTGGCAAAGCCTAAAGCAAAACCTCAATTCAAAAAGAAGAAATTAGCAGGTCTCAAAGGTAGACAAGCCCAGAATTCTGAGGACTCAACTACTGAACGGGGAATGGGCTCTGACGATGCTAGACAGTGCAGCAGAAGTAACAATAGCTCGCTAGAACCTGATGGAATTTCTGGTGACAGCGGAGTTGAGTGAACATATCACGGTGGAAATGCCTGATACTAGGGTAAGTGTCCCACATAGGTTACATGAAATAACACTTCAAATGGAAAGGGGCAAGGCCAGAAAAATTAAAGGTCTCTTTTGGGAGAACCTGGCTTTTGGCTACGACATTCTTTTAGCTGAAAAAGATTGGCCACCTACTATTGTTACGGATTGACCAAAGGGGGAAAACGGTAATTATGCCAGCTTTCTCCGACCTCGTTCCCCAATATCTAAAACACACATACGCGCTGGAGTGGGCGGTAGCCCTTGCTCCTGCACTATATCGCAACCAAGTTGGGTGGGATGAAGAGTCAACCCACCACGTGATACCATTAAAATCTACTCCAACTCCACAGAGACAGTATCCAAATAAGCAAGAAGCTAAAAGACAGGTCAGGGAGATCTTAGATCAACTTGAATACCAGGGAGTGATTGAAACTTGCACCTCTTCGATGAATAATCCTTTGTTTCCCATAATGAAACCCGACAATTCATATTGTCTGGTTTTAGACTATAGACATTTAAACTCATGTACAAAAACATTTGCAGTACAGAACGCACACAGTGCCGCATTGATGAATAACATTGTGCGGAAAAAATACAAAACAACACTAGATATCTCAAATGGATTTTTCTGCCAAAATATAGCGCCTGAGAGCAGATATTTGACAGCATTATCAGCACTGGGGTCCCAGCGTCAATATTGTTGACTCCTCCAAGGGTATAAGAACAGTTCGGGGTTGTTCTCAGCTAGGGTAACTGAGTTGTATTGTATTGTATAAATTCTTTATTTCGGCCAAAGGAAATAAAAAGATTTCATTATAAAACATAATTCGTAAAATAATCTAAAAAGTATCAGCCAAGTATTACATGATTTCAGTAAAAGGATCAACAATCACAACAAAGCAATTTCATTAAGTAAAAACTTTTGGAATATACAGGGAATAGATATCTAATTATTCATACAGTCCAAGGTAAGTTCTACAATCACAAATATCTAAATCTTTAATACATTACAATTTTAACCCCATTCTCTTCCTTATTAGACCCACTATAAACGGCGCAGCTGAGTAGACAAAATCCTATGTATTGGCTGTTGGTTAATCAAGCTTGAAGGACACATTGTTACTATTTGTGCATAACACCTTATCTTAGTTCCCTTGAAAAAGTCTTCTTACAAAAACAATGACTGAGCAGGATGAAATAGTGCGTGAACTAAATCTCTCAGCTGAAGAAGAAGATGCAGATGCTATACATCTTTCAGAAAATGTTAGAAATGCCATCACCCTAAAACTAGCTTCATATGGTTTAACAGCTAGGGGTGGGCCAGCAACCTTCGTGATTGAGGCACACGAATCATATAGAACAGAGGTATTCTATTCATGGGTTAAATTCCCAGAGGCAAATGCACGACCAAAGACATTTCATTACAATACAGAAGATGAAATACCAAACGAATATTGTCCGTACGAGGATATTGAAATTTCGCTCACTTACCAGGAGCATTTATACTGGTTTAAAGTCGCCCTACCCCATACAAGAAATAAAGTAAGACTCGGTCCGCTCGGAAGAGACGGAGCAACATGGCCGGTACTAGCGGCCTATACACCACGTCCTGACATTGAAACAATGCCAGCGGGAGATTTACTTACACTTCATAAAGAACTAATAAGACTTTACAGAAACATGACACAGTTCATGATGAGAACACTCACAGTTCAGCCAGCAACGGCTACACTAACATGTCCAACTCAAACATCAACAACTAAAATTACACCACAAACATTACACACAGTGATGGGTAAAATGCCCACTAAATGTGAACAAATGCCATTCTGTGTGGCTCAAAAAATAACACAGCTAGAGGCGGTATTTCCAAACACCAGCCCACATGAAAAACACAGAATGTTAACAATTTGCTTGCCCATGGGGATAACACCCCAGATAGAGGATTGTACCTCTTGGGGTACAGTTTTCGCTGCCATATATACCAGGACTCATGGTATCCCGTCATTAGTAGTAACTCCAGATGTATTAAGACAAATACAGAATGAGTACGGAGCAGAACCTGCTCTGAACTTAGGGATGAAATTACTATTACAGCCATTACAGCGCTGGCATTACTACGCACTGCCATCGCAACGCAACTTTTACATCGCAGGATCCTTTTCATCGCATGCCTTTACAACGCATGCTATTGCACCGCAGTGAGTTTTTACATCGCATGCTATTACAACGCAATAATGCCTTAATAATACTTGAGTATACACACTAGAGTACTACCCCAACAATAATGCCTTAGTAATACTTGAGTATTACTATCACAGCAACGATTCCTTAAAATGTATGGATTCATATTTATGCATAAATATAATACCGGGGTAAAAATGTATGGATTAATATTTATGCATACATAGTTTGAAATCTCACAGCAACGATACCTTAATAATACGCGGGTATTGATACCCCTTAAAATTTATGGATTAATATTTATGCATAAATATAATACCGGGGTAAAAATGTATGGATTAATATTTATGCATACATAGTTTGCAATAACAGGGACAAAATATTAATGGTGGAATTACATTAAATTAATACCATAATACCTTAGTATCGAGATTATAATATTAATGGGGAATTACATTAAATAAATACATAGTTTGAAACAACATAACATAACATACTCACTATATACTGCGATATGAATGCATTTTCCCACGGTTTCACATTGGAGGATATGAATGCATTTTCCCACGGTTTCACATTGGAGTTAATGGGAGAAATTGTCCCTTTTTTATTTTCACAGTAAGCGATGACGTATGAATGCATTTTCCCACGGTTTTACATTGGAGTTAATGGGAGAAATTGTCCCTTTTTTATTTTCACAGTAAGCGATGACGTTTGTGACCTTTGCGTTCATAAGACACTTTTATATTACTCAAATACATAGTGTGTTGCAAAACTTTAGGGTAAGTACAGACGAGGGTGGTCGATAGGAAGGGGAAGTTAAAACTAAGAATAAAAAGTGTCCCTTTTTATTTTCACAGTAAGCGATGACGTTTGTGACCTTTGCGTTCATAAGACACTTTTATATTACTCAAATACATAGTGTGTTGCAAAACTTTAGGGTAATTACAGACGAGGGTGGTCGATAGGAAGAGGAAGTTAAAACTAAGAATAAGTTATTTGTAGTTAACATCAGGATGGACTCTTTTGTGGCTCTTGATTTATTGGAATAAAGTTTTGTGTCTTATTTATTCTATTAATAAAAACATTAATATCTGATTACTTACAAGTTTTTTACGTTTGCATGTCGTAATATAAAACAAAAATAAATATGTAATGTAACTAATAAAAACAAAACGAAAAATGTATTTAAATAATGCTTTATTTTAAAAAACATGTCTAAGGTAAGTTTGCAGATACAAAATCATATACAATTTATGATACTTATACTTACATATTGACATTTTCGTATTAATGTGTTTATGAAATACATATTTCACAGTTTTTACATCGGATTCAATGACAATGATTGTCCTTTTTTCCTTTTTACAGTAGGCTATGACGTTGGCGCGCATACGTTCCTGACGTTATTCCGGGACTCGTCACCAGAGAGAGCAGATGGAAGGCAGAGCGCCGTCAAGGTAAGGGACTTCAACTGTCTTATATACTTTTTTTAATAATGCGTTCATGAACATGATATTTTACGGTATGTACATTAAGTTCAATGCCAATATCTGTACTTTTTCCTTTTCCATTTGATGCGATGACGTTGACGCGCATACGTTACTGTCGTCATTCCGGGACTCGTCGCAAGAGACAGCAGATGGATGGGAGAGCTATGTTTAGGTAAGACACTTGAACATTATTAATATACATAGTGTTGTACTAATGGTTATTGGAAGGACAGACGAAGGAGGTACATTGTTGAGCTATTTCTGATACGTAGGATGTCTTTCAAATAACAGTTACACTCCCTGACACGTTACAAGACTAGGCCCAAGTTTCAGTTTTTCATAGCACGTGTTATTTCTTCTCACTTTATTCAAAATATTAGGTTTAGCCATTGGGGCGAATTAAGAACTTGGAAATGAATGCTTTACTAATATAGGGTCCTTTTTCCATAGATACAGACGGGATGTACAATGTCGCGTACAGAAGCTTCTGGAAGTCCGAATTGGGGATTAGATTTCTTTTGAGACCATCGTTGGATTTGTTGGCGTTTTTGGAAGGGTGACTTGGGTTTTACTAAGGACTTCGGATTTCCATAGAAATGGAAGGACTTAGCTGGAATACCAAAATTTGGGTGGAATCTTTGCAATTGGAGGCCTGATTGGAATACTATTCGAGAATTGGCACCTAAATACAACGCCTTTTTGGGAATACTACATTTTGGCTTGAAACTTCGACTTTTTGGTAATACTACATTTTGGCTTGAAACTTTGGCAGTGGAGGCGTGCTTTGGAAGCAAGGAATTAAAGGACGATTTTGGATTGCAGCGTTGGATTTTTGAGCACTACTTGCAATACATAGGGGAAAAAACACATTGCGATATTCCACGGAGCACGGGAAGGTGAATGGTGAATTTTTGGGGTTGCATACATTGGAAAAAGGACTCTTGGTGAACACATGGAGAGAAGACAAGGCCAAGTGTTGAAGAAAGAAAACTACTTAAGATAAGTTGAAAACATTTATCAATTAGTGTCCACATTTGGGTAGACTACAGAAATATTTAGGATTACATTAGGGAGGCTAAACAGGCAAGTACTCAGATAGTTAGGCAAAGGAATTAAGTATGTGTGCAATGGAAGCTAGGTAGTCAGAAGCCACAGACAACGTAAAGAGTTGAAGTGCTGCCAATAGTCTTGCCAACATTTCCTTTGTTCGATGGAAAATACGTGGGTTTAGACTACCTGCTAACGATTGTGACATTCGCATTTCTTGGAAACTTTGCTCCTTCCTCAAAATTTCCAAAATATGGTAGAAATTAGGGTGAGGTTTGCCAATACTGTTGTTTAATGAGTTGTGCCATCTCTCTATGGCATTGTTTGTCTTTGCTCCTCCCTCTAAGCAGGTCGAGTAGCGGTTCCACCAGTCCACAAGGAAACGTGGTGTCCTCCTGCGACCCGACCTGCTTAGATGGCCAATCCATGTGTCTTCGAAATAATTTAAAATTGGTGCCAATTTCTCTTCGTTTGACGTAAAGTACTCGGACTCAGTAATAGATGTGTAGTACTCGTCTACACTTTCAGGAGGAACAAAGCAAAGGGCAGTTAGTTTTTTAAGTTCAAACTGTAGTTTGCTGTCAGACGCATAATCCTCAATTATGGATGTTTTTTTAATTTTACGCCAATATGCCTGAGAAAAGTGGAAAAAACGTCCTTGAATTTGGGTATCCGTGTACAATTTGGTTATAGTATTCATCATTGGTAATTCAAAGTCCATGATTAGTTTTCTCGGACTTTTGTTTGGGATTTTTGATTTTAGGACTGACAAAAGTTCAGTATACGTTGAGGATTGTTTGTCTGGTAGCAAACTGTACACTAAGGGAACTACTGTGTTGTTAATGTAGCCGTGAATAGTGTATATTTGGGTGAAAGGGGGGGCGTGCTTTTAAACATACCATCCATCATCCAAACATCACTGTTCTCCAACCTATTAAGATTACGGGGGTGCTAAACATTAAAATTCGCTTTAGAGGGTTTTGGTTGTCATGCAATAGGAAAGGTTCGTTAGAAACAGTGAGAGAGAGTTGCTGAGGAATAGTTATATTGGAAAAGGTTTGTGGTGTAACTCGTTTAGGGTTATTTGCCTGTTTTTTACGTTGGATAATTCTACGCAAGTTAGGAATAGTGGGCATACTACTGGCAACATGTTCAGGAATGTGTTGGGATACCTCCCTTAAAATAGCACCGCAGGGGTCATTGGAGTTGCCTGCAATCACTTTCATTTCATTTATAGATTCTCTCACTTCAATCGCCGTTGCAGAGGCAGAGTGGTTATGGTCTGTGGTTCGTAAAACAGAGTCACCCAGAGTAACCGCTCTGCCTCTGCAATGGCTGGAGTAGTATTGCACACACCTCCAATGACCCCGTGGCTCAGAATGTCTCTCCTTACAATAAACATAACCACTATGTTTTAGTAGCCGGTTTCCTCTGCTGGAGCTGATGTATTTGGCCATCTTTGGGACAGACATTATCTGTAGAAAAAAGAGAAACAAAAGCAAAATTAGTTTAAATACACAAACATGTACATGGATTGCTGTTGTAAGTCGCAAAACGTGTAGATGATTTCAGGTACATTACTGTAAGGAATGGAGACAATCTTTATTTAAATTGCAACGATAAGCTTTCCCGATTTGGGGTACATTACAAATGGCTAAAATGTTTATTTCAATAGCACCTATAAACTTTGGAGCTTTGCTCTTTGGGTACGTCGGTTTATATTTATTAGCTCGGCCAAAAAGGATTAGGTTCACTCACAAACTATATTTTTGAATCAGTTTTACCTTTTGTACTACTGTACTCTGGCACTTAGCGATGACACAAAAAAGTTGGGCTTGCCTTGAGACTTCAGTAGATTTGAGACTCTGTAACAACAAAAGAAAAATTTTGTTTGGAGGGTGATTATTACTTTGCCTAGTATGTTTAAACTACAGTGGTACGATAAGCTTACACAATTTGGGGTACATTACAAATGGCGAAAATGTGTATTTGAATAGCACCTATAAACTTTGGAGCTTTGCTCTTTGGGTCCGTCGGTTTAAATTTATTAGCTCGGCCAAAAATTGATTAGGTTCACTCACAAACTATATTTTTTAATCTGTTTTACCTTTTGTACTACTGTACTCTGGAACTTAGCGATGACACAAAAAAGTTTGGCTTGCCTTGAGACCTCGGTAGATTTGAGACTCTGTAACAACAAAAGAACAATTTTGTTTGGAGGGTGATTATTACTTTGCTAACTTATTACTTATTACGTTTAAACTACGGTGGTACTAACTGAGAGAACACTGATATTAAATGCCATGGTACTATGCAACACATTGGGTTCAGAGCAAATTGGATGGCGTAATAGCCATTATCAAATGCTATTCATGAACCTGTATAGCTTTAGGGAAAGTTGGATTACTTTTTCGATACTAATTTGCATTATTAAGTAGTAGGGTGACTTTACATTGGGGACGGGAAAAACCTACACTAGCCATCAAACTCGAAAACACAAAGACACTTTTGCCCTGTGGCAATACATTATTTAACCTCTTTACGAATATCCACATTGTATGCAACACTTTACACTTTCGGCTTTGTCAGGCACATAACAATTAAGTAACACCAGTTTTGAACTACATTTACCGTACTAAAACTACATTCAAAGGACTTTTTTTTTTCTGAGAGTTTTGCCTGCACTTTGGTCCCGAATGGCGGCCTGTGCCCTCAACAACTCTCGCGTTCGTTCACAAATACCTCTCGACAAAATAAAAACTTATTTACATTGGGAAATACTTTAGAACAGCATAGAACGGTACGATTACTTTGCCGGTTACCACAGATTATTCGGACTCAACCACAACCAAATGCAAACACGTTTCCAGAAATACACCAGTTTCTAGTTTTAGGGGTTAGGTGGTACTATTTACGTACACTTATCAGTCATCAAAAATCAAGTTTTTGCACGCGTAATTGCACAACAGACAGTACAGAAAATATTCACATGTTGACCTGCCGATTGATTGATTATTACTAAAAACGTTGTCACAATGCTGGGCAAATTAAGCTTATTGTATTGTACATCGTTGTTACACATTTTATATGTTGATGTTGCTTTACTTACAAGCTTTACTGCGGGAGGGATTGCTGTCGATTTTGGCGCCTTTTCAAAATACTGACTTTGGCGTTAATCCTCTGTAAAGATTTAAAAGTGCATACGTTTAGTACATTTACTGCTACAGTACAGTTAGTTTACTACGATCACTCGAATTTATTTCACTTACTTGTTTGGATGAATGCCTCTGCTCAAGGTAGTAGTCACAACGTCAGCAAAACGCGTCTGGTGTGCCGTGGAACCTGGTCACAACTGGCCTGCAAAGGGAGTGCGCCTCCTTTTATACCTTACTTCAAGTGTTGCGATTTTTTGCAATAAAATATGTTTAATTTACCATTTTTTATGCCTGAATTCATGCTGGTAAAACCACAAATTTAAGTGTTAAATAGGGAAACTTTGATATTTGGGGGGGGCTTCGGCAAACCTTTACTACACCTGTGTGTCGTGATGCATTCATCGAAAGCGTTGTAGGACTTTTGTTGTGGTGCTTTGTAATATGGTGGCTCACTATTCCTCTTTTTATTGATAGGCTGAGAGGTTACACAGCTCCGTGTTCCTACTGTGGGTTATTCATAACTGTTAATTATTAAGTATTAATTATTTATAAAGAATTAGAAATTAGTTGTCAACAAAAACAATGCTTTCGCTTCAAACAACAATACACGGGTAACAATTTTAATACCCAAGTACTTATTAGCCTAATCAGGTGCTATTATTTTCTTGACATTTTTTATACACTACCCTACCCTAAAACCCCTGGTTTCCCGACATCCCGTCCCAGGGAGTTATTGGACAAAAAAAAAAAGAAATGCGTTGAAATGGGAGGCGATTTTATTGACTGCGTTGTAATGGCAAAAAGCATCTGGGAAACTACAATCGCGTAGAAACCGCATGGGATGTAAAAATGTGCGCAGTAATTGCTTTTGCGATGTTAAAACTGCGTGGTGAAAGGATGCGTTTTAACGGTTTGCGATGTAGAATCATACATTCTTATAAACAAGTATCTTGATAACGCAAATATAACGTGTGGTAGGGTACCTGTTGTCAATACCCTCAGCGCCTCTTGGTGTTTTCTAAATCCCAGCGAATTGCATAATGGTCGAATCCATTTACTCCTTGCCCGATCATACGCCGGGCAGAAAAACAAAATGTGTGCAGTATTTTCGATGTTATTTGTAGACCCTGAAGTGCATCTAGTGCATAGAGTACAGGCACGATCTTCCTTCCCCCCCACTTTGTAGTATGGCTCTTGATCTGTAGTATGTTATATCTTTACTTTAGGTACAGAATTCTTGCTAGAAATGGTTGTACCTGATCAAGAAAATCCTCGCGATTCGGGCTAGGCTTAATAGAAAGGAATTCAGCTGTTAACCTTCCTTGTCTTGGATCGCAGTGAAGGGCATTCAATGTGTGTTGCCAATAAATACCCTTCAGGTTGCCTTTGCAGCTTGGCGTTAAACTGTGCGGGTTAGTCCAATACGATTCAAGACCTAGCTCTATCAGCCATTTCCGAACAAATCTCAACCATGGGAAGGTAAGACATGTATCAATATCCAATAATTCGCGAGCAGCTTCTCTATATACTAGTAATTCCGGCGTTGTCCATAGCCATATCCAATAGAGCAGTGGGCGTAGTGTTGCGAGATGTCCTATTCGCATCAGATTTAGGTCATGGAACATTGGGACGAGTGGTGCTGATTGGGGCAATCCCAATATTCTCCTCGCAAATTTATTTTCCCCAATTGTCAATTGTCTGATATCACTTATACCCCATAGCTCTGATCCATACAATGCTGCAGCCAGGACCTTACATTTATATATCTCGAGTGCTGGTGTCACAGATTTACTAGTAGTTAAGCTTATACTTCTTAAAGATTGCCCCTGACCCTTGGGCTAACCTTAAGACTGAGTGGCTAATTTGCTGATTCCAAGCTAATTTTGTGTCTAATAATATGCCCAGGTAAGTAAAATTAGTGGCATATTCTATTTTCTGATTACTCAGCACGAGATTCTTTTTAAGGCCCTTTTGTGGGTTTACGGCCATGTACTTGGTTTTATTTGCATTTATTTCTAAACCCTTATCTATGCAATATCTATTAAAACCATTCAAAATACTTTGTAGCCCCTTTATGGTCTGTAATATTAGAATGGTATCGTCTGCGAAGAGCAGCGCGGCACCAAATTCCCATTTAACTTTGGTGGATCATTTGCTTGATCTTGCAAATGATCCACCACGTCGTTGATATAGAGTGAGAACAGGGTGGGGGCAAGTACCCAACCCTGTCTCACTCCTCTCTCTATTGGGATTGGCTTTGTTAGTTCCCCGTTCATACCCCAGCGAACTCTAGCGTAGTTCCCATCCTGTAACCTTTTTAGCTGCGTGACCAATTTAGGGGGGGGCCCCTTGTTTTTCAAGTGTCTCCCGTAATAGGCTTCTGGGTATGAGGTCAAAAGCTGCTCTCAAATCAACGAATGCCACGTAAATGTGTCCCTTCCTGATCTTAACATATTTCCAAATAATGCACAGGAGTCTGAAGACTTGATCTATTGTACTAATACGGGATCTGAATGCTGCCTGATATAGAGACAGTATACTATTGGTCTCTATCCAGTCATTAAGCCTGTTCAATATCTGCCTGGCATACATTTTTTGGAGTACATCTATCAGGCTGATTGGTCTGTAATTCTCGGGTTTGTGTTTGCTTCCCTTTTTATGGATGGGGACAATTTCAGCCCCTTTCCATGTTCCCGGTATTGGGGCACCAGCCAGTATTGCGTTGCTAAGAGCATTAACATATGGAACCCATACCTTTTTATCATGTTTAAATAAGTCACCAGAGAGTCTATCTAATCCCGGTGCTTTTTTCGGTTTAATGGAGTCTATAGCGTACTCCGTTTCTTGCAATGAGAAGATGATCACCCCACTGTCTCCCTCTGTGTGAGTAGGTCGTCTTTCTCCACTCAGCGCTACCATGGGCTTAAAACTTGAGTATAAATCAGTAAAGTGATCTGTCTAGGTTGCTGAGTCCAGGTAATGCTCTGTTCTTTTGAACTTGGTCCTCCCCCCCATACTATAATTTTCCAAAACTCTGCCTGATTATTTGTTTTTGCTGCCTCCAGAAGATCCAACCAGCTATTTTCTTCCCAGTTCCGCTTGGCAGTGGCCAATACTTTCTGATGTACATCCCTGGCACTCCTCACTGAATCTGCACTTCCCCGCTTTATTGATTCAAGTAAAGCTGATTTAGATTTTCTACATTCAGTTGTGTACCATGGGTTTACCTTTAGTCCTGCCCTAGGATTGGGTTTCGGATTCTTCCCATTATTTTTGGTGAGCAGGGGCTCTAACTTTAAGACCAGGTCAACATGCATAGATGTTATAGACAAATCGCTTGACTCTAAGTGTGCACCCACTATTTCTGCAAAAGTATTATAGATGTTAGTCATAATTTCCGGACTACCTGTGATCTTCGGCCACCCAATAGATCTTCGGTTATTCCCTACCAAGTGATGCACATCATGTATGCCAGTATTTGGTTGGTTATCCCTCGCTAAATGGCCTATTACTTCCAGGCATAATGGTCGGGGATCACTGTCATCCCTCATTTCTATTTTAAAGCTCACTATTCTACTCCAACTATGGATGCTGTGCATTATATAGTCGATTCTCGACTGTGTACTGCCGCGCTTGAAAGTATTAAGAGAGGCAGTTTCATCCCCATTATTGAGTACCCTTCCATTGCATGCCCTTAGATGATATTCTTCAATTAACTGTACTATCTGTAGCGCTGCGTTAGTACAAGGTTTAGAGGGCCCAGCCACTAGTTGAGGTAGGCATAGGGCCATATCTTCTTCTTCTGTGGCTCTTTCTAATCCGATTAGTGGCTCGTAGGTACAGTTAAAATCAGCACATACAATTACAGTATCACTAGGGTCTACGAGATCCAAGGAATTGCTTAGTATGTTAATGATCTCAGAGTTTAATGTCTGCCTTATTGGTCTATTATAAATATTAAATAAGTACAGATTTTCATTATTATCATTTATATATATTGCCAACAGGTCAGGGGAATCTATGCTAAGGTTTGTGGATCGTGTCCCCAATGTAATTTTAATCCATATTACTAGACCCCCCAATGGTCTCCCTCTCTGCGTGGGAATTGCATTCTTATAAAAATGTTTTATAACCCAACTTATGTGGGGGTGTCAATAGCCATGTCTCTTGGAAAAGACACATATCAAATCTGTCTATGTAGCTATGCCAATCGGGGTCTTCAAGCTTTCGTTTTAGGCCCGCTACGTTCCAGGATACTAAAGCTATACTTTCTTGACCTATCACAGTAGTTTTAGTCATTTGGATATTAGAATCTGTAGTTGGGTATACACCCTCGCATCTTGGAGTCTCCTCCAACCTATTTGAGTCATTTTGATCATTAACAGCACTCCTTGTGCCGTTTGAGAGCCACTAGCACTGGCATGTAAGTTGGGCACTATTCGTTGAGGCTCTTTGTTCAGTCTAGTATCACTCTGGATTAGTAGAGGGGGCCGAAATCTAATACGTCGGTGAGTTCCCTCCAGGAGTCAATCATTTTTATCTAGACTGGAGCTACTGGATCTTTTATCTTGTGCTAGTAGTGACCGGGCAGGCCTGTGGGGAATTGAACGTCTAAATTGGATCGACGAGGAGTCTGGAGAGCAGGTGCGGAATTCTAGGGTGAGCAAATTGTCTACCAATTCTGGCCCTATTAGTGTCAACTCTATACAGTCTACTGTTTGCCCTGGTAGTATACACCTGCGCGCCCCGATAATATCCTCTCAGACCATCGAGGGACAACCCCTAACATGGCGAATCCAATGGATCGCTTTGTTAATCAAGGAGTCTTCCCCCTCTAGTCCCTGCGTAGCACTTAATTTTGGAACATTTGTCATAATGATTTTATTTACTTGCGACAATCGAGTGCAGTGTGTATATACTGGGAAATTTTCGCTGCACTGAGGGGGTAGCGGATTTTGAGACGGATTGTGAATCCTCTGATGGATAGACATATCCGGTGCACCTGCTTGCATAAAGTGATGATTAACAGGATTCCCATTTCGGTCAGAGGGTTTTTGATTGGGATGAACAGCAGTTGCTGGGATTATTTGGGGGTGCCGGTGATGGCAGATTATCCCCTGGGTGGTATTTGCTTTATATGGCTGACGGGGGTTACTCATGCCTTGTGATACCTCTTGCGGTCGCGCTGCTATAGCACATGACTCTCGTGTAACCGGAGGTGTGGGAAGCGTGCTATGTTTGAGTAGTGTTTTAACTAGTGTGGTAAGTCCCTCAATCATCGCTCTTAAAGACCCTACTTCAGCCCTCAAATCCTCAATAATCTGGTGTGTGCTTTGGGTAGCTAGTGTAACATTAGAAGCTACAGTTGTCAGCTCTGTCGGTTTAGGGCAATGCTGGTATCGATTTTCCACTGCGTTGTCAGGTAGGGCCAATAGGGGAGTAAACCTATTTGTACAAATGACGTTAGGCTCCGGCTGGAGTGATATTCTGTGTGGAGCGTTAAGTGGACTGCCATTGTTCTCTACAATGTTTGGCCTTGGGGGGGCTATTTCGGAGGGATCAACTTGTCTAACAATAGGGGTCGCCGGGGTGTGATGTACAATTACTGGGGGTGTAATTGGCATTATGCTTTGTTTTGTTGGTCTAGCCTGGCCATGTTTTCTAAAATATGTAGTAATATTTTTGGTGCCCTTGGGTGCAGTGCCATTTTCGTTTGCTAACATGGATTCCACCTCTTCAATTAAGTCATCAATTGCTTCCAGTGTGCAGTTATCTGCTGCAGATTTGCCTGATTTGCTAGTCTTAGCTACCTTTTTCCTTCCAGCAGCTGTCTCAATTGCCTTTCTCTTCCCCATTTTACTATACCAGCAGAAGCCGCTCAAACTTCTGCTAGGATATTTCCTAGGGTTTAGGAGAACTATCCGCCTTTTTCAACCTCTATAGCAGCCACAGATTAAGTATATATTAAAGTGCACAGCTATATAACCAATTGCAAAGAAAAAGTAATAAAAAAAGAGAAAAATTAAAAGAAGGAAACCTTGTGCAAAATATCAAAGTCCAAGTCTCAATTATTAGCGCCAACCTTGTGGGAGTAAATCAGTTATCTTTGGGGCGCTTTTTGCTACGTACATATAAGTCCTAAAATAGCATTACCATTGTCAAAAGATGGCACTAATCAATATGTAATGCAACAACCTTTTAAAACCATACAGGCTAAAACACAAATGTCATGTACAGGCTGGAAAATACGATAAATCCAATAAAATCGAGCTAAGATCACTAAGTTCCAAGTCTATCGCTTCCTGTAGTTATTCCTGGAATGGACAGTACAATTGGAAAGGTAACAACTTATCCAGTTACAGGTTCCAAAGGGAAAATATAATTTTAAGCGTTCTTACCAACTTGCTGAGTTTTGTTTTGTGCTATGTCACAGCCAAGGGAGGTGGCCCTGCCCTGCCTCAGTCTGCCTCTGATGGGCGCAGACGGGCCTGCCCTTGGCCCGGCACGCCCGCGCGAATCCCGCGCTGCGGGAGCCCTCCGATGTAGTTCAAGCGCCTCCTGGCGCGAAAATGCTGGCGATGGCGTGGCCCAAGGGAGCCTGGGGCTTGAAGTCCTCCCTTGCTGGCAGGTAGGAGTGCTGGTCAGCAGTGACAGGGCGTACCGCGCTGCAGGAGCCCTCCGATGTATTTCAAGCGCCTCCTGGCGCGAAAATGCTGGCGTCGGCGATGGCGTGGCCCAAGGGAGCCTGGGGCTTGAGGTCCTCCCCCGCTGGCAGGTAGGAGTGCTGGTCAGCAGTGACAGGGTAACTGAGTTAATTCAGAATCTGGATGAGGAAGCATTGTCCTATGTAGATGATATTTGTCTGACGGATGATGACTTGGATAATTTTGGGATAATTTTGGGATTTGCCTCTGATGGCTACTAATATAACTTTAAAAAATCAAAAATAGCTCACCTCAATGTCCTATTTCTGGGATATGAGCTTTCAAGTGAAGGCAAGAGCTTGGCAGCTAACTTTTTAGAAAAGTGTGCGCTGCTCCAACCACCAAAATCATAAAAAAATTTACAATCCATACTGGGATTCCTGAATTTTGGGAGAACATACATTTTGGATTACGCAGAGAGTTAAATCTTTCTACGACCGCATAAGACCTGATTTTTCAGTTAGGCAATGAACACACATATATCCTTTGTTTCCTACAAGCTGACATGATAGCTTCAAAACACTTGCATACACGCATAAACGTACACAATCTGGTGATCCGCGTCATAGCGGGTCAATCTGGGTACACCTACTTAACATATAATGAAGGTGAAACAGTACCAATAGCATACATATCACACTTGTACACAAACGCTGAGATGCGTTTTGCATCCACAACGAAAATTCTGACTGCAGTACAGACTGCTGTAGTGAGAGAAAGAGCACTGGCTCAGGGAAAACGAATAATTGTCGTAACCCCAGTACCAGCCTTAGAGGCTGCTACAAAGGCTAGCGTTCCAAATGCTAAAGCTTTACATCAGCGATGGATACAATGGGCAAATTCTCTCACTGCATCAGATGTAGAATTCAGATATGACCCAAGTCTGAAAACACAAGCATATCCTCTCCCGAATGAAATAATGCCTCTAGATCAGTATGAATACATAATTTACACTGACAGATCTGCTCAGCCGGCCATTGGAAGTAAACAGCAATACAGCGCTGCATATGCGATCGTAAAAGGTCATATGCAGGACGGAAAATTCCATCCAAGCTGTAAAAAAAACAGTCTCTAGGAGACTGCACGGCTCAGCTGGCAGAATGAAAAGCACTATTTGTGTGCGATTCTTTTTACTTTGTCCAGTCATACAATGATTATCTCCAGTATTGGGGACAAAATGGGTATAAAGACTCAAAAGGTGGCACAATTAAGCATAAAATGCTATTGGGAACAGGTAGCTGAGTTGAAAAACCAACTACCGAGAGCTCACGTGATACACATGCTGAGTCATCACTGTGATGGCGTTCACGTTGAAGGGAATTCATTGGCTGATGAAGCCACGAAGGGGGCAGTACAAACTGCATCCGTAGCTGCAATCCCTCGTTCCAAAACGAAATTAGACGGACAGATAATGGTAGCTGTCATTGCTTCACACAAAGACAATAAGGCATTGCCGAAAGGTTTCCACTCAAGTACTCCTACAAGTTAGATGCAAATAATGTCCCATTTGCTCCGATTCCCAGAGTGGGGGATAGAGAAATACCAAACATGGATCGCAGATTAGGCTTAATTTTAGCTGCACATGAGGGACTTGGTTCTGCGCACGCAGGAGTGTCAGCGACAGTTTCTTTACTGAAACAACACTATTGGTGGCCAGGGTTAACAAAGCAGACCAAAGACTATGGGGCTGATTCCGATCTTGGCCGGTAGGGCACCGAATCGGATTCGGCTTAACCGGATCCGATTCGGAGGCCTAGTTTCCGATCGATTCGTACGGTCGTCCGCGCGAGCAAGTACGATGCGAACGTACACGAAATCGCCGACCGACTCGTTCCCGGGTCCGAACCGCTCCGACCGACTCGTACGGACACGACTCGCACCACGCAATGGAGACGTTACCCGACCGAGCAAGTATGATGCGCGCTTCAAACAGCCCGACCGACTCGTAGCGTCCGGCTCCAAAGAGCTGTCGGAGCCGGACTGCGGGGGTCTGTGTCGGACCCCCCTGCACGCATAGTCGCACGAAGTCGCACACAGGGGGACCCAAGGGTCCCCCTAAACATGAATGTACGGTGCGAGTCGCACCGACGCGTACCCACTGTAGGGGGCCCCTGTTCGCGACGTACCCATTCAGTCAATGGGAGCTCGTGTACGCCGTTAGTACGACCGGCTCCCATTGACTTCAATGGGAGTCCGACTGAATCGAGTCGGGCAGCATACGGCCGCATCGTACTCGCTCGGTCGGACTGCGGAGTCCGGCTCGGTCGGAAATCTCTCCGGATCCGGCTCAGTCAGAGAGATTTCCGGTCCGAATCGGAATCGGCCCCTTTTTCTTAAAGTGCAACATCTGTCAGCAGATGAAGGACTCCACCATAACACGTCCAGCACAGACACCATTGATAATATCAGACAGACCACTCGCATGCGTCTATTTGGACCACTGCAGCCCCTTACAACGTGACGGGGCTTACAAGTATATCATGGTTGCAGTGGATTCTTGCTCGAGATTCCTATGCATATGGCCTCAGCGCTCGGCTGACACTCGATCTGTTATCAAAGATTTGCAAGTCTTTATAGGGACATACGCAGTTGGCACATTACATTCTGACCGTGGCCCTGCGTTTAGCTCTAGGGCTTACAAGGAAGCCATGGGAAGTTTGGGTGTTGCACTGCGGTACTCCTCTCCGTACCATTCGAGGGAAATTCGGTTGTGGAGAGGAAAAACCGGGACTTAAAGCAATCATTAACAGCTAGAGTATTAGGCGCGGGTGGTAGTTGGGTCAATCACTTATATGGGGTTCAGAGGGACTTAAACAACATGCCAAGAAGTTCTCTAGGGGGTGTCACTCCTTACGAGGTCCTTTTTGGGACAAGAATGGGGGTACCTGATCTCGATTGTGAAGGCACAGGGGCGGATGAAAAACATTTTGACATCAATAAATGTTTGGCTGTTTTACAGGTTCTGAATGAATTCAGGGCACTACAGAGCAATGTGCAAGTAAAGCGGACCGCCGATGGGGAAGTCAAGTCAGTCACGGCAAGACATGTCTGGGTCCCTAAAGTCGGGGATCTGGTCATCGAAAAGATAGTGGACAAAAGAGAATTTGGGCCATCATACAGAAAGCCTGTACATGTCCTGGCCGTTGAAGGGACAAGAACTGTAGTTCTGCCACCTCTTGCCGGGAAGAAGGAGAAGAGATTTGTCTCCATTGATCTGGTAAAACCACACTATGTGGCCAATACTGTGTTGGAATAAAAATGTTTTGGTTGTATTCTCTTTGCATTGTACGTCTTAAGTTAGCATTCGCGGCCCCATTTTATGTTTAGCCGCCATTTTGAACCATGATCGAAACTAATTCCTCTCTCTGCCCCTGCTGAAAGCAGCTGCGATAATTTTCATTTCTCCAAGGTTGAGCCTTGCTGTACTAATGAATACACTGTTCTTATTAGCGCATACCTTTCTCACTAGATAGGCCTGCTCCCACCTCTAGAGTGGTGGGCACTGGCAGAACGACCTTGGAGTAGAGATAGTGTGTGCCCAGTCTCAGGATCGAAACTCGTCCTGCTGTACCCTCTTTGTTTAGCTGCCTGCAACTGGAAATTTCCAGTCTGGGCATGTCTTTGTTGGTTCTGAATTGTACATAATGTATCACCATGTTTGCTGAAGTCAGTCCCTCTGCAGCAATCCCAGGAGGCTGGTCAGACTGGACTCCACTCGAATGTATCTTAATTAAGGCTCCCTGTTTTCCGTTTTTACTGATTTTTACAGATAAATACAGACAGAAAGCAAATTATTTTCTGGTTTGTATTTATTTTTAAATGTGGATAAAAACGGAAATTGGGTGCCTTTTGAGTGATTCTATATACATTGCCATGATTGCCAGGCCAATAACTGTGTGGATTGATAGGTAAGGGTGTTAAAAAAGAAAGGAATTTTAGTATAAAGGCTTAAAAAGCAGTAGATATGTACAAGGCTGATACTGCAGTGTGCATAATTTCATGTAAGTACATTGATTTATCTTCTGCGGGTGATCATATCACTGAATCCTGGCAGGCATTCAAGCATTAGGGCATATTTATTGGTTGAATAAATGTGGAAATATACCAGTTTCAGCTTTATTTTTTTCACAAAACCCATAATATGGATAAATACAGATAAAGTTGACAAAAAATGAATATGGATATATACGGACGGAAATGTCAAAAAAATAAATACCATAAAACCGGGAGCCCTAATCTTAATAAATATACTTGGTTTGTATTCTCTACTGTCTGACCGACCCTTCATTTGTGTGGAAGGCTGAGAGGTGGTCACGAGTGAACCGGGTGGCCCTAATCGGGTCACATCCTTCAGCTGGTGCCCGAATAGGGACCCCATTGGGTGACCCATCCTCGCCCGTGGACGGGTGGGGAGGTCGGGGCCACGTCGGGTCGGACGGGCGGACCAGGGATCCCTGCACGAGAGAGTTCTTGAACTCGCAGCTGCCTTGTCTGTCTGACTGGTCGGTGCCTCGCCCAGCAGTCATCCCGACTGGGGTCCTGAATGGCGAAATCCTTGGATCTGACCGTTTGGTTCAAAGAGTCGGCAGTGGAGAATAAATTTGTTTGACCTGTGTGCACCAGGTGAGTTTTCTTTTGGTTCTTTGTGGATATGGTACCATTTTGGTTTGTCTTTGGTACGGTCTGAGGACCGATTTGGATACAAAGTGTTCGTGAACACTTTGCCAGGCAACATAACGAATTTGGCTCACTTTTGAAAATGCTTGGGATCAGCAGGTTTTTGGTTTCTTGTTGTTGTTGTTGCTCTGCGGATGCTCGATTGGAAGAAAGTCAGCCGGCGCCTCCAGAAGGCACTCCGAACTTTGATATGTATGTGAAGCAGGGCCTTGGCCCTATTATGTTTAGTACGCTATGGCACAAATATACGAGGGACAATGCCAAGTTGCAGTGGCCGTTGACGGGCACTTTTGATGAACAAAATATTGGGTTTTTACAGGAGAAGTTGTTTTGCAAGAAGAAGTAGACAGTTTATGTTTGATTCTCTTTGAACGTGGCAAAAGGAGGCTAAACAGAGGCGAATGAAAGCAGAGAAAGAGGCCCAGAAGGAGAGAATGCAAACATTGTCTCAGAAAGCTGTAGTGCATGATAGAGAGAAACAAGAGATAGGGATTGAACAGGCGGATAGGAGATTTCGATTACAGGTTGATAAATCTTATGTGGCCCAAGAAGAAAATGATACATTTGTGGAACAATTGTTAGATACTCGACCCCCACCTCCGCATGCCCCGCAAAGGGTATATCCCGCTCTTCCCCCACAGGCCCAGTTACCCGGTTCTTCTGCCTCTGCTGTTTCTACTTCTGTTATTGTTGATCAGACTGCCTTGGCCACGGCACCTCCTGTCCTTTCCTTGCCCTCGCCGTCTGTGGCAACTGTGACTGTTAGTACTCCTGCAACGCCTATTGCTTCGGCATCTCTTTCGCCAGCCCTTACCCCCACGATGCAGCCGACAATGACGTTAGTGCCTGCTCCCTCTCTTGCTACCCCCACTGTGTTCCTCCATTCCCCGACATTGTTCAGTAGTGGGACACCAGTACGCAGCCCTGAGAACAGAGATTTGACGACATGTAAGGAGCGTATGGGACGAACGTTGGTCCGATTTGATGTGGGCGATGAGGAGAAAAAGGATGGCTAATCAGGCTGCGCAGTGGGCCCGTAACCCCATTTACAGTGTGGAAGATGTGTGGAGTGTGATAAAAGACTACAAGCCTTTTGTACAGCAGCATGCCCTTAAGCATATGTCAGCTGCTTTGATCGGTCTTTGGGAACAGTGTTTCAATGGTGCAGCACCGCAGATCATACACGATATTAGGGATCATGTGTATGTTACTGCTATGGAGCCTGCTCATGTCTTTGGTAATGTTGTGACGCTGGTTGCTTATAGGGGAAGGCTGCTTGAGGAGCCCCACCACTGCATCACAGTTTCCGATGCAGGAAGTTCATCCTATCTACCATCCCGAGATACCAGAGTTGAGGGACCAGCATGATCAGGTTACCAGGCCAAGGGTAGAGGCCTGTTTTCAGGAACAATGGGTTTATACTCCATGGAAAAGGAGTGAGGTTTTGTCCCTTAAGACTCAGTTGCCTGACCCTAGGAAGAATCTGACCGCCTATTATAAAGAATTGACTGAGGCTGCCTCCTCTACAGTGATGAAGTTTGCTGATATTGAAATGTTCTTTGGTTTGTTAGTCCCGGTGGATATTTGGAGACAAGTTGCGGAACTGGGCGGTACATGATTAAAGCATGGGATCAGGAACAGAAGCCAGGTGATAAGCCTAGAGGAGAGATACTTGTGTTGCCGGGCCACATTATCACGTATATGCATTCTATTATACCTCCGAGGAAAGTTGATTGGGATAAGTTATCGGCTTGCCGCCAGAAGAAAGATGAGAGTGTGTCAGACTTTTTCACTCGGTTTGAGGGTGTGTTCTTGGACTATAGTGGACAGGATTTGTCGATTGAAGGTGGTGTGTGACTGTTTGTTAATAGATTCGTTTCCAATTTGCTTCCTGAGATTTCGAACCGATTACAGGCTTCTGAGAACACCTGGTCCACTTCTTCCCCCTCATGTTTTTTTTAATATGGCACAGTATTATGAGCACAGGGAAAATGAGGAGAAGGAGAAGATGGAAAAGAAGCACAAAGATTTGAAGATGAAGGCGTTGTTTCAGCAGGCTTCTAGAGGGGAATGGTAGAGGACGGGGTGGTTTGGCCCGGCAGCTTCTGCGTACCAGCAGGAAGAGTACGCCTGTAGGGCCCAATCAGTGCGTGTATTGTAAATAGGAGGGACACTGGCATAGCGAGTGTCCTGTGCTTTTGCAGAAGGTATCAGTTCTGAAAGGATGAGGTTCTTGTGGATGGGGTCGTGGAGCTGGTGGCCAAGACAGGGCTATGGCCCCACAGGGTCTCTCGGACCAGAATTATTTTGATGACCATCGTGGAGGACAATATTATCATGATGATTACGACACAGATGAGGTGACAGGAATGTCTTACAGCTAAGACAGCCAGGAACAGAGTGAGGGACCAGTTCCCATACCTGTAGATAAACGTGGTCTGTACGTCGGTGCGGATGTGCATGCTTCGACTAAGGAGTTCTTGGTGGATACAGGTGCGACGAACAGCTCTATTTTTCGTTCCTTGGTCCCTGGGGCGGCTCTGTCTGGCCATAATAATATTTCGTTAGGTTTTTCTGGTGTATTGGTTGTGAGCCCCATTTCAAAACCCATTGCATTGACTATTGGTCCTTTCACTGTGAATTCGCCATTCTTCTTGACGTCCAATTGTGGAGAGAATATGATGGGTTTGGATTTGTTGAAGAAATTGCATGCTATGATTTATTGCTCCCCGGCAGGTGTTTACAATGACAGTGGGTCCGGATGTGGTGTGCGCTAAGCAGTGTCTATCCAAATATGCGCCTCTCCCTGTTGATTTTAAGGATGTTCCACCCACGCTGTGGGCAATAGGCGACACAGATGTGGGTTTGTTGAAGATACCGCCTGTTTCGATCCGTGTCAAGGACGGTGCAATTCTACCCCGTATCCCTCAGTATAAAATACCGCAGGCAGGTGAGCGAGCTTTGATACGAATTGTGCAAGACCTGATCGAGAAAGGAGTGGTTGAGGAGACAACTGCAAATGTTTGTAATAGCCCTATTCTTCCCAATCTCAAACGGACACCTTCGGGTCCCTCTAAGTATCAGGAAGATGTTTATCGCTTTGTGATTGACTTGCGTGAAGTTAACAAAATAGTAATTCCCCAGTTCTCGGTGGTCCCTGACATTACGACTCTCTTGACAATGATGCCTCCTTCTGCTAAATTCTTTTCTGTCATTGATTTAAAGAATGCGTTCTTTAGTATTCCCATTCATCCTGATAGCACGTATCTGTTTGTGTTTACCCTAGCTGGTAGAAGCTTTAGATTCTGTCACGCTCCTCAAGGCTATACAGAGAGTCCGAGTATCTATAGTCAAGCATTGAAAAGTCAGCTGGATTCTTTGTCGCTCCCTGCGGGTAATGTACTGCTCCAATATGCCGATGACTTGCTCATCGCTTCAGACACAGAACAAGGTTGCAGAGACAGTACAGTCAAATTGTTGTTGCATTTAGCTCAACATGGCCATAAAGTATCCCTTTAAAAATGTCAGTATTGTCGACAGGAGGTCACCTATTTAGGTCACCTACTGTTGAAGGAGGGTAGGAGATTGACCCCTGAGCGCATCAGTACCATTGTTAAAATGCCTGTTCCTCAAACTCAGAAAGATGTGCGCGCTTTTATAGGTATCACTTCCTATTGCAGGCAGTGGATACCTGGCTATTCCCTGCTTATTAAGCCCTTGCTTGCGCTAACACTAAAAGATGTGCATGAACCCCTGCCTTGGATGCCAGAGTGTCAGCAGTCTTTTGAGCATTTAAAAACAAACTGCGCTTTGCTCAGCTCCAGTGCTTGGTACCCCTAACTATGCTAAATGCTTTGTATTGTACGTCCATGAGATGGGTGGCTGTGCGCTTTCTGTTTTAACACAAAAATTTGGTGATTTACAACGACCGTGTGCTTATTTCTCTGCTGTGCTTGACCCTGTCGCACAAGCCCTCCTGAGCTGTCCAAGAGCGGTCGCGGCTGTGGCTGTCTCAATAAGACAATCGGCTGGACTCGTACTTGATACTGACCTCTCAGTTATGGTACCCCATGCTGTGGATACACTTTTGAATAAAACAAGGACACAGCACCTCACCAGTGCCCGTCTCACAGGTTACGAGCTAACACTCTTTGCAAAGCATATCACGATCAAACGCTGTACCACTCTGAATCCAGCCACATTACTACCCCTCCCTTCTGAGAATGAGGAGATTGATCTACATGATTGCAACTTCTGGACGGAAGAAGAGACGAAAGGACGGGTAGACCTGACTTATGTTCCCTTATTTGACCCTCAAGGGGAACTATATTTCGATGGCTCTTGCTTTAAGTTACCAGACGGCACAACAACTGCTGCGTACGCCATTACAACACTGCGTACAGTAGTCAAGACATCTCAAGTTCCCTATCAGTCAGCCCAAGCTGCTGAGCTCGTTTCCCTTATTCGAGCCTGTGAATTGAGTGAGGGACTATTCCAGCCCTGATGTACGCGGATGACGCGGTGCTGATGTCCCGTACTCAAGTGGGTTTACAGCGTGTTGTGGATAGTTTCTCCCATTTTATGATGGACTTAGGTCTACGGGTAAACTCTTCTAAAACTTTTATTATGTGGTGTGGCCGTAGATTGAAGAAGCACAAAAACATGTATATCTCAGGACAAAGATTGGGACTTCAAAGACCTTTACATATCTGGGCATCCCTTTCTCCCACAACGATACATGGGTGCAAGCCATTTCAGCAAAAAACTGGCACTTTTACGCACCACCTCTGCTCTCACTACTTTTGCAAAGAAATTAGGCAAAAACCCCAGTGGAGCTTATTAAAATCTACAAAGCCAAATGTGTCTCAGCCGCTATATATGGGAGCGGGGTGTGGGGTATGCGGACTCGCTATCTATCCAGAAAGTAGAGAACTCCTTCCTAAAGTATATCCTTTCGGTACCAAGTGGTATTTCAGCATGTATAGTTCACGCAGAATTAGGACTACCTTTTATATCTGATTTAATTAGGCTTGAGCCTATACTGTTATGGCATAGGCTCTGGACAAAAGAAGAGGCCAAATTGAACAGAGTTATCATTACTGACATTCTGAATCTCGAAGGTGCCGAAAAGATCCCTTGGGTAAAATACGTTCATGATTTTCTAAGGGATCTTGGCCATTTAGAATATTTCACTAATCCAACTACTATATGTTCTACTACAAGGAAGGAATTAAAACAAGAGGGTATTCTCCATCTGGAGATGATTAGAATGTCAACAGAGATTTTAAAACCCACTGTTCAACGTAATCAAATGGTTTTATCTTCTTTTAGTATACAACCCTACCTGACTTTTGTACCTAGTGCCTATGACAGGTTTTTATTAACTCGTTTTAGGTTGGGGGTTTTCATAGACTGGTAACTTTCCCCACTAAGAACGATTGGTCTCAAAATCTCCAACTATGTCCCTGCGATAACATGTCCCCTCAATCTACGATACATACTACTCTGTTTTGTAGATTTTATACTGTACCTAGGAGAGTTCTTCTTGTTCCTATTTTAAAACAATGGGGGTTACGTCAATGTCGTCCTGCATTCATGGCTCTTCAACTTCTGGACAATGAGCACTGTGTCTTTAGAATAGCAATTTATTTGAAAAATGTTCTGAGCTCTAGGAAAGGAAGCTGTACACTATTGTTTTAACAAGCTTTAGCTCCTTTTTCTTTTTAAACTGCTTTTTACTGTTGTATGAAGGCGTTACAAATTTAATATCTTTTTAAGTTTTATGTATATATTTTAAAAATGAATTTTATTGTTTGAATTGTAAGATTTTTTATCTATTGTGCATTTATGATTGATTATTCATGCAATCGAATAAAGCCTTCTTTGATTGATTGATTGATTGAGTGAGGGACTAGTTGTCAATATTTATACTGACAGTCAGTACGCCTTTGGAGTCGCCCATAATTTTGGGCGGATTTGAGCAGAGTGAGGGTTCCTTACTTCTCATGGGACGAGAATCCAACATGGCCCTCTTATATTTAGGCTTTTGCCTGCTTTGACACTCCCTAAGAAATTGGCCATAGTGAAGTGCAGCGCTCATAGGAAAGTTACTGACGATGTGCAGATCAGACAGCTAAAGAAACAGCCCGAACAAAGATGAAAAGAATGTTTGCAGCAGGTCCCGCTAGGTGGGTGCCCGAGGTCACCATGTTTGAGATACACTGGAGAATGTGAAGGAAATTCAGAGTGAGGCTACAGTGGAGGAGTTAGCAGTGTGGCAAGAAAGCACAGCACAATTGAACGATGAGGGATGTTGGATTGACAAGTCAGGGAAGCAGAGATGGATGTTGCCAGATGCATATGTTCTTCCTGTTGTTACGATGGCTCATGGCCCAGCCCATATCAGTGCTAAGGGTATTTGCAAGTTGTTAGACCCCGTATGGCAAAATGACAACATTTTGAAGACAGCTGTACACTTAGTAAAGTACTGCATGGTGTGCATGATGTACAATCCTGGTAAGGGTACCCCTACACCACCCGGTAACTTTGCACCTCCCACTTTTCCTTTTGAGGTCCTTCAAATGGACTTCATTGAGATGGACAGGGTCAATAATTTGAAGTATGTGTTGGTGGTTGTTTGCGCATTCAGTAAATGGGTTGAGGCTTACCCTACTAAAGAGAACACGGCCATCGCGACTGCAAAGGTACTCCTAAAGGAGTTCTTTCCTCGCTTCGGCTTGCCCCGTTTGATCTGGAGTGATAACGGAAGTCACTTTAATGCCAAGGTTATCCAGTTAGTTTGCGACGGCCTGCACATAAAACAATAATTTCATGCTGCGAATCACCCCCAGTCAGCAGGTTTGGTTGAGAAGTACAATGGTACTCTCAAACTGAAATTGGCAAAGATTCAGAGACCACAGGGTTACAGTGGCCAGATGCTCTACCACTAGCTCTTTTGTCTACAAGAACTACAGTACATTCTAGGACAGGATTGTCACCCTACGAGGTGGTGTTCGGACGCCCGGCGAATGTCTGGGGCGTCCCGGGCCCAGGTACGTTTTCAGAGATTGAGTACCCTTTGTTGACAGATTACCTGTATCAATTAACTGAAAATTTGCGTTCTATTCACCAACAGATTCGAGAGTCGCTCCCACCCATACCAGAGGGGCCCGGTCATAACATCCAGCCTGGGGACTGGGTGTTGCTCCAAAATTTTCAGCGGAAGAAGAGCCTGGAGCCCCGTTGGAAGGGGCCCAAGCAGGTGCTTCTTGCAACCAGGACCGCTGTCAAAGTCGCCGGCTGAAGGAATTGGATCCATTCCAGTCACTGCCGCAGGATACCTTTGCCCTTACCCTGCGATCAATGGGTAAGGGATGGAATTGGGGATGCTGAGAGTGAACAAGTGTCCCAGTTCTTCCCTTTTGGCGACACAAAGCTTACATGAACCCAAACGGATGCAGAGAATGATGACGTACTGAATGCAGTGGTTCCTTCTGAGATTCATGCCGTTAAAGAGCCCCTGTTTACCAAGCCCTCTGTGCCTGGAGTCACCAGGTATAATTTGCGTCCTCAGCTGAGGAATGGTGCACCAAAGGAGAAGTCAGATTAGTTAGGGATGGACTGTGCAAGTTAGGGTGTACTTCGCTATAGTACCAATGGTGTTAGTTTAAGGAGAGGCGAGATTGGTGCACTGTTCTGACATTGGACAGGATAAATCGAATGTGCTCCCTAGGAGGGGGGTACACTATCCTGTGCGACGTGGGATTGATTCATCGAGAGCTAGGACTGAGCAGCTCCACCGCCGGTGCTCAAGAGCGCCAACGTTGATGAACAATAGGAGTCTACCAGTGAGGCTCAGATGGACACTGGGAACAGTTGCCTTTGTTATCAGTTCTATTGTGTTCCCTTCCTTGTTTCATAATGTATCCGTTTGGTCGGCCTATTGAGGAGGAGGAACAGCCATGTGCAACACCGCATCTAGAGCGGGGCTGGTCCACAAAGAGTAAAATAGTTTTTGCATTAATAGTCGTAATTGCATTGATAACAATACTTGGAATATCCTGGTTTTTGGAAGAAAAGTATCCTGTACATTCCTTGGTTAGTACAACGCCCACTTCTCCTGACCATATGTTTGTTACTTTGGCCCCACACAAAGGGGAGCATAGAAAGACTTATACAGACAATGTATTTATACAGATGTTGCATCAAGCCCATGATGTGTCCAATACAACTAATTGTTGGGTTTGTGGATTGCTTCCTTCAGTTACTCACAAGAACGATAATTTGTTGTCTATGCCATTGTCATATATTGGTAGCTCTGAAGGTTGGTTTGAATTGCTTGCTATGGTACACCACCATTTCCACCTCTCTACACAGGTTATGACATCTGCTAACTCTCGTACTGTGGTAGATTATGTACGTTTTCATCACGGATTTACTCCTATAGGAAACGGGACCTCCGGTACCTTATCCCCAAAATCCTGTATGAACATTTATGATAAAATGATGAATGAAACATGGCTTAGGATGGAAAAGGCTGAATTCCAAAGGTTCAACACCTCTGAATATTTCCAATCTTTCCAAGATCGTAATGTTACTGAGGACAAACCAATGCCGTTGTCCATGGTTAACACAACAGCTAGTTTCTGCATCCAGGGGACATGGGAGGTACAGGTGGGGGAAAGTGTATGCAACTTCACCTATAGACTGAGCACGATTAATGGTCCACCCTTAATACTACCCCGGAATGTCTATTTTGTCTGTGGATCCCATGCTCATGTCTCGCTTCCAAGGGGGTGGTCTGGTGGATGTTACCTCTCTTCCCTTCTTCCCCCTCTGTATGTTGCCCCGACCAATTACCATAAAGATCATCGGCTGCAACGTAGGAGTATATACTTGCCCCGAATCAGAAGGGTTGTTGACACTGCGGATATAGATCAGACAGATAACAATTTGACGATGCTGCACGGGGTCTCTTACCTTTCTGGGATCCCATGGCTAATAGTCTTCAGCTTCGTCGGCTAACAAGAGTTGTGGAAGGGGTTATTAATAACTTCAGGGCTGCCAAATGCAGCACTTCCCAGCATTTTAACCCATACTGCACAAGTTTGTGTTTCGGCCCCAGAAAGAAAACCCGATAAATCGCTTTGGACGTGCGTAAAAGCGCACCCTTTTGGAGGCTCCGGCTCGAGGAAATTGACCATCTCCTTACAGGTTGACCTTTGACCCCGGGAAGCGTCATGTGACCTTTGGAAGTGGCATGTTGCTTTTATGGCTCCCCGAAGTCAGTAAGCACATTTTCGGGCTTCAGGGCCGCCAAATGCAGCATTTCCCAGCATTTTGACCCATACCATTTCCTTACAGGTTGACCTTTGACTGCGGGATGCGTCATGTGACCTTTGGAAGTGGCATGTTGCTTTTAAGGCTCCCTGAAGTCAATAGGCACGTTTTCAGGCTTCAGGGCCGCCAAATGCAGCATTTCCCTGCATTTTGACCCATACTGCACAAGTTTGTGTTTCGGCCCCAGAAAGAAAACCAGATAAATCGCTTTGGACGTGCGTAAAAGCGCACCCTTTTGGAGGCTCCTGCTTGAGGAAATTGACCATTTCCTTACAGGTTGATCTTTGACTGCGGGAAGCATCATGTGACCTT
Organism: Calotriton arnoldi; assembly: GCA_963921515.1. NCBI lineage: Eukaryota > Metazoa > Chordata > Amphibia > Caudata > Salamandridae > Calotriton > Calotriton arnoldi. The sequence goes on along the minus strand of CAWUFW010000650.1, from coordinate 1,439,948 downwards.
TGGAAGTGGCATGCTGCTTTTAAGGCTCCCCGAAGTCAGTAAGCACGTTTTCGGGCTTCAGTGCCGTAAATGCAGCATTTCCCAGCGTTTTGACCCATACTGCACAAGTTTGTGTTCGGCCCCAGAAAGAAAACCCGATAAATCGATTTGGACGTGCGTAAAAGCGCACCCTTTTGGAGGCTCCGTCTCGAGGAAATTGACCACTTCCTTACAGGTTGACCTTTGTCCCCAGGAAGCGTCATGTGACCTTTGGAAGTGGCATGTTGCTTTTATGGCTCCCCAAAGTCAGTAAGCACGTTTTCGGGGTTCAGTGCCGCCAAATGCAGCATTTCCCAGCGTTTTGACCCACACTGCACAAGTTTGTGTTTCGGGCCCAGAAAGAAAACCCGATAAATCGCTTTGGACGTGCGTAAAAGCGCACCCTTTTGGAGGCTCCGGCTCGAGGAAATTGACCATCTCCTTACAGGTTGACCTTTGACCCCGGGAAGCGTCATGTGACCTTTGGAAGTGGCACGTTGCTTTTATGGCTCCCCGAAGTCAGTAAGCACATTTTCGGGCTTCAGGGCCGCCAAATGCAGCATTTCCCTGCATTTTGACCCATACTGCACAAGTTTGTGTTTCGGCCCCAGAAAGAAAACCAGATAAATCGCTTTGGACGTGCGTAAAAGCGCACCCTTTTGGAGGCTCCTGCTTGAGGAAATTGACCATTTCCTTACAGGTTGATCTTTGACTGCGGGAAGCATCATGTGACCTTTGGAAGTGGCATGTTGCTTTTAAGGCTCCCCGAAGTCAGTAAGCACGTTTTCGGGCTTCAGTGCCGCCAAATGCAGCATTTTCCAGCGTTTTGACCCATACTGCACAAGTTTGTGTTTCGGCCCCAGAAAGAAAACCCGATAAATCGATTTGGACGTGCGTAAAAGCGCACCCTTTTGGAGGGTCCGTCTCGAGGAAATTGACCACTTCCTTACAGGCTGACCTTTGACCCCAGGAAGCGTCATGTGAACTTTGGAAGTGGCATGTTGCTTTTATGACTCCCCGAAGTCAGTAAGCACGTTTTCGGGCTTCAGCGACGCCAAATGCAGCATTTCCCAGCGTTTTGACCCATACTGCACAAGTTTGTGTTTCGGCCTCAGAAAGAAAACCCGATAAATCGCTTTGGACGTGCGTAAAAGCGCATCCTTTTGGAGGCTCTGGCTCGAGGAAATTGACCACTTCCTTACAGGTTGACCTTTGACTTCGGGAAGTGTCATGTGACCTTTGGAAGTGGCATGTTGCTTTTAAGGCTCCCTGAAGTCAGTAAGCACATTTTCGGGCTTCAGGGCCTCCAAATGCTGCATTTCCCAGAGTTTTGACCCATACTGCACAAGTTTGTGTTTCGGCCCCAGAAAGAAACCCGAGAAATCGCTTTGGACATGCGTAAAAGCGCACCCTTTTGGAGGCTCCGGCTCGAGGAAATTGACCACTTCCTTACAGGTTGACCTTTGACCCCGGGAAGCGTCATGTGACCTTTGACCTTTGGAAGTGGCATGTTGCTTTTATGGCTCCCTGAAGTCTGTAAGCACGTTTTCGGGCTTCAGGGCCACCAAATGCAACATTTCCCAGCGTTTTGACCCATACTGCACAAGTTTGTGTTTCGACCCCAGAAAGAAAACACGATAAATCGCTTTGGACGTGCGTAAAAGCGCACCCTTTTGGAGGCTCTGGCTCGAGGAAATTGACTACTTCCTTACAGGTTGACCTTTGACCCCGGTAAGCGTCATGTGACCTTTGGAAGTGGCATGTAGCTTTTATGGCTCCCTGAAGTCAGTAAGCACGTTTTCGGGCTTCAGGGTCGCCAAATGCAGCATTTCCCAGCATTTTGACCCATACTGCACAAGTTTGTGTTTCGGCCCCAGAAGGAAAACCGGATAAATCGCTTTTGTATTAATACAACAGCTGGGATATTGACAAACATTACCGCTGAGCTTCAGGCTACGAGGTTAGTTACCTTACAGAACAGGATGGTGTTAGACGCCATCCTCGCTGATCGGGGAGGGGCCTGTCGCATCATTGGCAGCAGCTGTTGCGTTTATATACCTGACCACGCCCCCAGTGTGTATACAGCCATACAAAAATTGCATAGAATTTCATCAGACATACACCAAGAGACAGGTACCTGGACACTATCGGGGTGGTTCTGGAAAATGCTAACAACATGGGGTTGGAAGATCCTTATCTTTTTGGTTATAGTTGCCGGTATCATCTTTACATGTTGTCTCTGCATACACTGTCTCCCATCTTGTTGCACCTATTGTGTAAGTGCTCTGACACCTAAACCAAAAATATCCATTCATGATATGCTAATAATCTGCGATAAAGTTGCAGAAGCACATTGATGAAATTATGCAAATTGACGAAGGTATCTTTGGATATTGATTGTGTATGCTTCAGCTTATAGTGATGGCTCTTAATTTTGCAATATGTTCTCTGTTTCTAGATAGTAACAAAAAGGTTTAGCGAATGCTAAAAGGAGGGTCTGTTGGAATAAAAATGTTTTGGTTGTATTCTCTTTGCATTGTACGTCTTAAGTTAGCATTCGCGGCACCATTTTATATTTAGCCGCCATTTTAAGCCATGATCAAAACTAATTCCTCTCTCTGCCCCTGCTGAAAGCAGCTGTTATAGTTTTAGGGCCTGATTCACAGAACTAACTTACGTCTAAAACGTAAAGTTAGTACTTTTTGGTATTCACAGAATACACTTACTCATTTTGGTATTCACAGAATGAACTTACTCATTTCGGTATTCACAGAAGTTAGTAGTCCTAACTTTAGGACTCCTAAATGCCTTCTGTGAATACCGAAGAGTCTTAAAGTTAGGATTTTTCTCAGTTTAGGAGTAGTAAAGTTAGGACTCTAACTTTAGGACTCCTAAATGCCTTCTGTGAATACCGAAAGTCTTAAAGTTAGGATTTTCTCAGTTTAGGAGTCCTAAAGTTAGGAGTCCTAACTTTACTACTCCTAAACTGAGAAAAATCCTAACTTTAAGACTTTCGGTATTCACAGAAGGCATTTAGGAGTCCTAAAGTTAGGACTACTAACTTCTGTGAATACCGAAATGAGTAAGTTCATTCTGTGAATACCAAAATGAGTAAGTGTATTTTGTGAATACCAAAAAGTACTAACTTTACGTTTTTGACGTAAGTTAGTTCTGTGAATCAGTCCCCTAGTTTCTCCAAGGTTGAGCCGTGCTGTACTAATGAATACACTGTTCTTATTAGCGCATACCTTTCTCACTAGATAGGCCTGCTCCCACCTCTAGAGCGGCGGGCACAGGCAGAACGACCTTGGAGTAGAGATAGTGTGTGCCCAGTCTCAGGATCGAAACTCATCCTTCTGTACCCTCTTTGTTTAGCTGCCTCCAACTGGAAATTTCCAGTGTGGGTGTGTCTTTGTTGGTTCCGAATTGAACATAATATATCACCATGTTTGCTGAAGTCAGTCCCTCTGCAGCAATCCCAGGAGGCTGGTCAGACTGGAGTCCACTCGAGTGTATCTTAATAAATATACTTGGTTTGTATTCTCTACTGTCTAACCGACTCTTCAGTTGTGTGGAAGGCTGAGAGGTGGTCGCGAGTGACCCAAGTGGCCCTGTTCGGGTCACTTCCTTCAACTGAATGATAGGCCTCGTGGACTCCTAAGTAGCAGACGCCCTCCTCTCGCTACCATACAGGAAATTCAGATGGAAAGGCTCATCACGTTTGAAGAATCTCCTATACGGAATGATAGACTATGCAACGATGCCATGGAACTAGTTCCTCTTGAAACTGATATTCAAAATCAAAATGAAAGACAAATTTCAATTCGACCCAACACTGATGTCTACATAAACATGCCTCAACAAGAGCCATCTACAAGTTCAACAAAACCAGCTGAGCTACCAAAAGTAGATTGAACTGCAACTGGCTATTTCATCGACTTCAATACCTTTTCCTTGGATCCAAGTGAACCTGAAACAATGCCAGCCCCAATATCTCATCAACAACAAATTAAAGACTTCTTCATTTTTCTTAAAAAGACTTACCTGGTGCCACCTTGGCTAGAACTTTAAATAATCACTGGGATACTTTTCTTTCTTTTCTGGATAGGCTTAGTAACTGTCTTCTGCTTACTTGTTGATGGAACATACCTTCGCCAAAGCTCTGCAGCATCAAAAGTGAACTTGATCCGGAAACCTCATCTTTCATCACATCGTGAACAAAGAGACTTGTCATCAGTGAACATTACAGCAGTTCCTATACCTGATGGTATAGTATGGGACAAGGTCGATTATGATATATTTGGTCCGACCGAACTTTTAAAAATACCTCATTTATTTAAAATTTCCTTAAATGATATCATTACCTCCAGTACATTTTCCAATGATTGGGATTTTGAAACTGTAAATAACATGCTGTCTGATTTAGAACAAAATGCTGCATTTTTTAGCAATGAAATGTTAGAAGACACATCAGACTTTAACACAATGTATTGTTATCAACATAATCGTCATCATTTCCTACACAAATCCAGTACCCCTACGAATGTTTTCACATATCACCAATGGGAACATTGCCCTACACCACCGAAAAGTAGTTTGAAAACTTTTGCACAAAAACTTTCATATTTTTCAGGGTTTAATGCTTCAGACCCGACCTCATATTACTATAAGGTTGCACCGACATCCGCACTGAAAAATATGCTGACTAACACCAAACAGATTTACTCTGCTTCCTTCACTACCCAACTGTCTGAACAGGGTTTCGACTTATGGAAAGACACTATAGACTTAAAATCAGTCTGGGGTTCTAGAGACTGGCAAGTCCAGAGAACAGAAGCGCTATTTAGAGCATGCCTCGTTCCTCAGCAGATGATATTTCTAAATGGAACTGTGCAACAGACTTCCTGCCTTGGAATAGCCAAGAACAAGGATTTGAACACACCTAATAATTCAAACACCATCACAGGCCGAGGGTAATTTTACATCACTAAAAGGGGGTACATTAGATTACATTCGACAATGCAATAGATCAGACCCCAATTGGAAGGGATGGTTGGTTTGGCCCAAAGACACTAATAGATGTCAAGAAAGATTCAGGGGTACCACCGAAGGGTTCAGTACTCATAGGCCAGACCCACGCTATGCACTAAGAGAACATCCGTGGGTGGTGACATCATACAGTGTTGGGAAGTTATGTCTTGATTGGCTAAAGACCTCAACACTACCACAGGTGAAACAACACTTATCCTTACTTACAGAGGATGTGAACCTACAGGATTTTTTACTTGGTCCCAGAAAGCCACCTCAAAAACGTTTCTATTATGCTGTCTATAATGAAATTTGGAAAATCTTCCAACAAGAAGCAGCAGAGAGACTACGAGAGATCAATAGGATTAACCTACAAAAGGTGTTAGCCGTAGTTGACAATGGTATGACTACGTTAACATCCAGGATTTATTCACTGGGCAACATTGTATCTTCTGCTATAGACGTACTAGAACAAGATTTGTCCATACTACAGCACGGACAATCGCAATTACGTTCTATTATGCTATTAAGCTGGACGCTGCAATCACTGCGCGCAGGTAATGTGCCATGGCGTTTTATCAACAGTACGTCCCTGTTTTCTCCATATAATCTAATGAAAAAACAGATGAAAATGGCACAGAGGGGAGCAAAATATACAATGCTGCACATTGAAAAACTGGACAGATGACCTTTCACTGTGGCAGAATCACCGTCCACAGAGTGGTTGATCCATGGCCATATAACCTTACCGGTCACAACTTTCCAGTTTCAGTACTGTCTAGAACAACAACAGGCAGGCAGATATGAAGAAATGGGTAGGAAATTCATCAAGGAATCTTGGGAATTACCGTACAGATTTTGGTGCAGGAGTGGGGATCTAGAAGTGCTTCTAAGTGGTACAAGCTGCGAGAACGCTTTAAGTGGATCTCTCATATGCCAGGATATTATGCTGCACGGGGCCTGCAATGGTTCAGTAGCGGACCTATCCTGTCACTTGAGGGGTACCCCAGCAGCCGTGATTACTCCAGTATTCAGGCTACTTTCAAATGGGAGTTACTTGATGCTGAACAATCAAGGTTGTTGTGGGATGATTCCGGGCATCACATATCCGGGCATCACATCACATACAGTGAGCTCCAGGGTTACTTGCTGTATGCAAGTATTGTTTCCACCAACACACACAGTCAGGGAGGTGCTGCTATGGCCTTCGTTGAATGTTTCCTTTATACAGTTTGATACTCTGAGCAGAATGAAAGCCATGCTTCTACAGAAAACCGTGCCCTTAACCTCCGCCCGGGAGACTTTTGATCTCCAGATCGCAAGGTCCTCGGCTGAGATACAGGCACTCATATGTACAAACTGCCTCTTCCATTTCACAGAAATGGTAAATCGTATCTTTAACATGTCTGATACCATGGGTATAGTCCACCTATTTAAGACCATAGGATCGGGACTGTTAAGCACCTTTCAGACGGTCCTCGGAGTTACACCAAACTTTATACACTTCGTATTCCGAAGCATTTTTGGAGGACTTCCGCTGATCCTGTTTCTAATAGCAGGTATCCTGATTGTAATTTTTCTGCTATGCAATGGACGTCCCAGTCACCAAGGAGATGGAAAAAGCGCTCCTGGAACGCAAATACCGTGATCGCATGGTACAACATCTGGGCACACCTCGCCTACGGGAACTGAGCGCCTCTTGGTTCCTGTCATTTGGACCAGTCTGGATGGACTGCATCCTACGTGTTCTCCGATGCCTGTTCTGCGGAAAAGAATGTGTGTTGGATCTTTGTCTGACACTTCCATCAGTTGCGCAACCGGACGCTGATGCTTTACTGGACCCGATACTTGCCCATGTTCTGCAGTGTCCCCAGCGTATTCCCATGTTGATGGCGGCATTCTTAGAGCCTCCACAGGAAGTCTCTGCTCCTGTTGGAATGGATACCGGTTCCTCCACTAACACTCAGGCCTTGGATAGCACACATGCTACCCCAGCATCGGCTGCAGGCAGTACGGAAGATTATCTGTGCTCAATTGACATAATCTGTGAGGTGTTACAGGGATCGTCGTCTGCGAAAGCAGGCAACAGCAATGTTGCGTCTACCAGCCAGGACACATAAACATTGGGCTCGTCGTGTGCTGGGAAACATTTGGCTTTTTTAAACAAACTCAAATTGCAACTCCAAAACAATTGACACTTTTTGTGACCTGCATGGCTTTCAGATGCTTGTAGTCGTTCGAACTATATATACGGACACATTAGAGCTATTGCTTAGTGACAATTTCTCTCTTTTAGAACATTTTAGAGTTTTAATTTTTTTTTAGCAAAACTATTGTTTTTACTATAGTCACTTGCGTACTAGTATCTAGACAGTCTAGTGGTACGTTAGAAGTTAATTATGTCGTCCAGTCGGATGAGGAGTGGGTGTTATATTCCATATAGGTACCCCAATATAGGCCCGGGTAACATTCCAACCTTTCACCTATATTTGTCCCTACATTACATACTTAATGGGATGCTAGGACTGACCCTTTACCTAGTTACGGTACTGCTTACAGAACGTGGGGTTTTCCCTGAACAATAGCCTCATACATTATGCATGAGAATTCTTGGAAACTCAGCAGGACTACCATCTCCTGCATAATAACTATGTACAAGGTTCATTCCCAACGTCATCCTAAGTCCGACAATGGCACAGCAAGGTAGAACCCCTGGTGATACCTTTGGGTATATAAACACCACATCTTGCTGAGATAGTCAGAGGAGATCAGGACTTCCCTGCCGACACACTGACGCGAGACGCTGAGGCTCCTGCATGCAGATACTCCAGCTCGCAGTGGTCTAACATCCCATGCGGGGTGTCCAACTCGAGACCAAGACGGGGTCCCACAGTCTCTCACCTCAGGTAATGGGGTTGACTTTATCCTAGAGGGATTCTTAGCTTAACACCTACACACATGCTAGGTACACTTAGGCACATCTAGCTAGGATTGCATTGTAGGAGTACACATTTTTATTGTCATGTATTTTATATACTTGCCTGTATTCATGGTTATAGCAAAATGGTGGAAATCTACCATCCTTTTACTTTCTTAGTGCTTCTAATCATTTGTATCTGTTATTGTCTAGTGGTTGTTTCAGCACACTTATTTTACACTAGAATAATGACTGTTCAATAAATACTTATTGAAAAATGTCCATACCGTTTATTCTGTGTATCTCTCTGAGACTAAGTGAGAATGAGTGACTGAGCGAAAAGTAGTACACTGTTTCCACGGTCCTGAGGGATCAGGGTTGTCATGTTCGAATAGTTGCCAAGAACTATTCTCTCCTTGGTAAGAGGGGTTTCTAGTGGCACTGTGAGCTAGCTGGTATATGGGCTAACATACCCGGTAGGGGTGTCTAGAATCAGTCTGGCACCAATCCTACAGTGTATGTTGTCTAAACGCGCAGATCTTATATAGGTTTATAAGAACTACACAACAGTTCCCCAGTTCCAAAGTCACAGGCCTGGCCCTAATGCCAAATCCTTGGTAGAAGGAGAAAGGCAGGCAGAAGCCACATAAAAACTCGGCTCGTTATGGACTCGAGGTTCCAACAGGACCTCGAGTTGAGCCAGAGCCAGGCATCAAGCTCAAGCCTGGCTTGAACTTTCAGTAGCTCGCTATCTCTAATAGTGAGCTGAGGTGAGAGCAGCGCTACCATCTCTTTTACAGTATTTCTATCAACTTCCTCTGTAGCATTCCTGTAGTACCTGGCCCTTTTTGCAGGGTTATCTCCAAACTTTATGCCTTCCTCCGACCTTTCTGACATTTGTTTGTCAGCTCTAGGACTCCGGGCACTGTACCACTGCTAATCAGTGCTAAAGTGCATGTGCTGTCTCCTCTAAAACATGGTATGATTGGTTTGCACCTGTTTGGCATATTTAATTTACTTGTATGTCCCTTGTTAAGTGATATCCCATATACCCAGGGCCTGTAAATTACAGGCTACTAGAGGGCCTGCAGTACTGCTTGTGTCACCCACAAAAGATGCCTTTCAAACATGTCTCAGGCCTGCCACTTCAGGGTCTGCATGCACAGTTCACTGCCACTTTGACTTGCCATTTAAAACTACTTAACAAACCTTAAACTCCCCTTTTATTCCACATAGGTCTCCCCTAAAGTATGCCCTAGGTACCCTATGGGCAAGGTGCTGTGTAAGTAAAAGTAGGACAAGTGCCTTTATTATGTGGCATGTCCTGGAAGTGACAAACTGCCCATTTTGTTTCTCACTGCTCTGTGGTGTACTCATCTCACAGGCTAGTATTGAGAATTTCCTTATATGTGTTAAAGTGGTAATTCCTGATCTGAAAGGAGCAGCGTTGCCATTTTTGGTATGTTAGAATGGTAGTGATAAATCCTGCTTACTGATGTAGTTGGATTTTACATTATTATTTTAGAAATGCCTCTTTTAGAAAATGGGCATTTCTCTGTGCTTATGACTTTGTGATTTGCAGCCTGGCTCCAATCCACATCTAGTCCTGGGTGACAGCTACACTTTGTGCATACTTTCCAGACAGCCACCACACAGGAAGGGTTGAGTGTGAAAGGGTTACATCTGCATTCATCTGCATATTGATGGTGTTCCTGGGCTGGGAGAGGGCGTTCACACTTTACAATTGTATAGGCTGTGTCCTGCCCTCACACAAAGGGCAGATTTACCCTCTACTGATGCCTGGAACCAGGGCTGGGTTGAAAGAGGTTTGTTGTGCACATAAAAGGGTTCATTTGAACTCACCCCCAGATCAAAGACATTTTGATTATAAGTACTGGGGCTTTGACCCCATGATTTGAGACACTGCGTGGAACTTGTAACCAGACTCTGCTGGCTCTACAACCTGCCCATTGTCAGAGGACTACTGTGCTGTCAGGAGGGACTGCTATTGGGACTACTTGCTTTGTTGTGCTGGTTTGCCTGCCTGCTTGGCTGCTGGAGAGACTGCCACTTCGCAAACTACCTGTATGTGCTGGGCTGCTGCCTGTTCTTTGCTGTGGTGCCCCGCTAGTGCTCTCCAGGGACTGTGGCATGCCCCTCCCTGTTCTTGTGGGGGTTATTGAGAGATCAGGAAGATTCCCTCCCACCTCCTACCATCAGCAGTGGGACTCGTGAGTCCGGCCAGCAATGATCATTTTCACCAGTGCGGGTGAGCACTTCTATGTTTACTTCAGTGCGTGTTGTGCAACTTCATCTGGGCCATCCTTAAGTGGGGGCACTCTCTTGAAGAAGTTACTCGTCAGTGCATGACAGGTGCTTTGAACCCTGCAACGAAAAGCACGTGTGGAGCACTGTTTTCCTGAGGAGAGAGCAGCATGTGGTGAGTGCGTCGCCCTGAGCAAATCTGCTAGTGCAGGTGGTAATTAGAGACTGCACGTCTAAAGGAATTGTGGGAACCTTTGTCAAAAATCCCTCTAGCGCATGGTAAGCGCTCCTTTCTGGTCGGGATTGGGAGTGCGGGTGTCCCGAGACTTCATAACAGCACCTCAGCGCCTCTCAACCACGGCCTCCTTCCCTTTAGAGGCCCGTTACCTGGGTAAGACGGGCAAGCATAATTGCTGTTTTATTCCTCCACCCTCTGTGAGCCGAGACTCATGTGATCCGACCGCGGCTGACGAACTCTAGAATCCCAGCAGGAGATCCACAAACGGGCCGAGACTCAGCGTGACAGTAGTTCGAAGGCGCATAATGGATTGCAGAGACAGCCCCACCAGGCATTGCCTCCCCTTTACTGAGGCCAAAGGGAACTGTGTTTTGGGCAGCTGCGCCACCTGCTCGCTGGCACTTTGTGAGTGCGGCACCCAGCGAGGCCTCTTGTGGGTCTCCTAAGTTTGTGCCTTTCACTATGTTTGACGTACCTTGGGGCATCAGTTCTTTGGTAGATTTCTGCATTACAGGGTGACACCTCAACAGAGGCCCAAGAGTACCACCGGAACCCTTCTAGGAAATGGCTACATTTAGGGAAAACAGTGATTACCGTATTCTCCGTAATAGGCTCACAGGTGCTGCTATGCCCTACTTTTGGTGCCTAAATGACCCCATAACCATAAGTAGGGGTGCAGGTGCACTGTACCCTATGTGTTTATATTAATATTTGGTGATTTATGTGTTTTATTCATTACATGCTGCATTACATGCCCTAAATGTTTTGTATGTCGTTTTATACCTTGCACTGTTCAGGATAACAAGTACTATATAATGTAACTACATAATTTGTACAGTAATTCTGTTTACATGACCTGTGCAACGTATAAGCCTTTCTCTTGCTGCACTCATTGTGATGTTTGACAATTGCCTAGTTGGCAAAGTAATTATTGGTTCATGTCGTTTTGGTCTTATGTTATGTATAATATACAAGATATTTTTATATAATCCTGTGTGGAGTCTCTTTTGCGGTGTGTTCATTATGTTTCCATGTGTGTGTGTGTGTGTGTGTGTGTGTTGCGCAAACACTTTACACATTGCCTCTGATGATAAGCCTGCCTGCTCTGTGCCAAGCTACCAGAGCCTGATCACAGGTTATCTTTGGTGTGTAACTGATTTGCCCTGACTAGATTGGTGGGTTCTGCCTGGCTTATGTGCATACCCTAGCCAACCAGAAGCCCCATTTCTAACAATTCCCATACTCTTTGGGTCTAATTACTAGTGCCCTGAAGGGGGTTGAAGTATTCACGAGACCCAGTAAATACTGACACCATGAGGTGAGACATTACAACGCCTGGCCCAAATTTCACGAGATAATGAGGAAATACATGTAGAATTGGTTCTTTTGCAGCAAATTACGCATGCATCAGAATTTAATAGGCATTTGCCCCTAGTAAATTTCAGCAGATTTGACCTGCCAAAATTTACCTGGGAAAAAATGCAAGGGTGTTGTAATGACCACAACACCCATAATTCTGATATTTGTGGTCATTCCTCCTATTACAGAGTATGTGGAGTTTTAAAGAGGCATAATGTGGAATCAAGATTGCATGCCCTTATATTTGGCATGCTGACATTCAATAGCACCAGCCAAAGGCTTTTGTGCAAAGCTCTGGAACCCGGTACTTATTTGTTTCAAATTAAACACTGATTATTTGTATGTGTGACTGAGTACGTTGGACAGTGTTAATACCTAAGAAAGTTGACACCGTCATTATTTTCTCCAATTAACCTTAAGATCTTTTAAATAGTCCATGCTACATCACGCTGGGAAACCTAGGAAGGGGTCAAGGTCCCTGTTGTAGCACTATGGTCTGTAGTCCCTCCCACCTTAGTGTTTTGTTTATTATTTCCAGATATGCTTGGGAATTTTAAGTCAGGAGAATACAGGAGCACTCTGTATTGCAGGAGAAAGTTGACTCCCTGGTTGGTGCCTCCTGGCAGGCTGAGGGTAAGGGAAAAAGAGGGTTTTTTAAATGTTCTACATGCACGCACTAAGCTCCGTCAACACTCATGCTGAGGGATCTGACAGAGATAAACAAAGATCTCCCCAAGAGTATACTTATCTCACTCTTAGGGAGAATGGACTGAGCTTAACACTTGATTTAGTGAGGGTTTCAGTGTGCAAGCGGAAAACCTTAAAAAGCAACAAAGAATAAAGAATGTAATGTCCAAGCAATGTTCATAAAGGCAACAGGAAAAAATCGTGAAGGAAATAAAAAAAAAAAAACAGTTTTAACCTTTTATAAATTTGTTAAACATTTTTAGTAGTGAATTCACAGAGACACTACTATCTTTGAAAAGCTACACTAAAACAGAAACTAATAAAACACGTGACATATAAGAACGTATAAATCAAAAACATGTAAAACTCTCCTCTCAACCCTATTCAAACTTTATTAATTAAAGAGGTGTTCTATTATGGTTCCATTGGTCATCTAATTCCTCCAAAGACATATACAATGAGCTAAAAATGTCACAATGGGAAATACTCAAGTTTCCTTATGCAATACGTAAAGCTTATTTACAAGTTCAACATACTTTACTAAAACATTCATACAAATATTACAGACAACCTACTTATGGATTTAAAAATGATGTGAAAAAAACTCCTAAAGCGATAACAAGTAATTACAGATGGCGGATTCAACATCATAAATATGCCTCCTCATGTGTTTCACAGGAATATTTTTTCCAGATTGGAAGAGCATATTTAAATTTCTCAGCTTCTAAGCCTAGGCAAAAAACAGCACATGAACTACATTGTATTATAGCATTGCAGAATTGGCAACTACATGGCCCTTGAACTCCTCTCACAGTTGCCTAAGGATTAGCACTTAATTGAAGCAGGCAACATTTGAACATCAAATTGGTATTCCTAACCTGAGGTTCTAAATTTGCTTTTAAATAAAATTGCATTGCATCATCAGTAACATATGAACAGTTCACTTGTAATGTTGAAATTTGCTGACAATGCTGACAATGCGCTAAATCACTTTGAGATTTTGAAGTTTCAGCAATTTTTTCAATTTCAATGAGAGGAGTTTTACCGAATTATTTGCAAAGATGTTATCCTTCCAGAGGTCAAGTTGAACAGCCGAATACCAAAATAGTTTGGTCCAGCTAAAAACTTTTTCAGAATCGTACACAAATGCACCTCAAATATGCTTTTAATGACATCTTCACGACTAGAAAAAAAGCCTGAGGCATAGCTTAGAATTTGACCAAAAGCCCTGTAATTAATACTTGTTAATGCCAGCTCTATTTTTGTTCCAAAAGTTTTATTGAATCTTTTAGTGAGTATGATAAGGACTCTATAAGATGCGGATGGGTGGAGATGTGGACGTATATGCTGTTATTATTATTCTTCTAGTGCTCGAGACTTTGGAAGTGACTCTAAACACAACGTTGTAATTGGAGAAAAGAAGGTGAAAGGCACACACTCTGAATCATAGTATGAGAGATGTAAATAAAAAGTCGAGGTAGAAAGGAAAAAGAAGTCGAAAAAGGGAATACAGCAGACGACCCGAAAAGGGGGAAAGAGAGCCAAGGAATTGTTAGTTACGCCACAAACAGACCATCGTCTTGCCAGTGTAACTGGAGCTGGGCGCATAGGAAGGCTGAGGGACTATTACTTCAGGTTATTTATAAAGAGTCTAGGGTTCCCCAGATATTCCTAGATGTGACTGGATTACTAGTGTGATGTGAGTGGGCACAGTTTGTGTTTCTAAGATGTGACCCAAGCCCACCTTGGGCCATATTATCAAGAACGGTGCAAAGATTATCGCCGCTTTAGCTGCAGGAAACTGCCGCTAAAGCGGCGATAAGGGGCTTGATAATATGCCCTATAGAATTCCAATAGAAGCCCAGGTTTGATGTCCTTGACACCAGAACCTGGGAATCTATTGGAATTCTCTAGGGCATATTATCAAGCCCCTTATCGCCGCTTTAGCGGCAGTTTCCTGCCGCTAAAGCGGCGATAATCTATGCGCCGTTCTTGATAATATGGCCCCAGGTGTGATAAGAGCCATGTTTAAAGTCTTTACAAGCAAGTAGAATAACTTTAATAGCAACAGTGGTTAGCAAGTCAAAGAGAATGAGGTGGCTGTATGTAAGGCTGGGAAATCCCCGCCCCCTTGCGGGCCAAGTGCAATAGTTGGAAAATCCAACAAGATAGTAATGTTAAATATTTTCCCTAATTGGGCCGCTATATCTTTCCAATAGGGAACAAGTTAAGGACATGAAAAAAACATGTGCTCCATGTCACCACACGTTGTTTCGCAGGACCAGCAAGAGTCAGTATTCTTTAGTTTCAATTAAAAAAAGTTTACTTAGTGTCCCATATAGCCAGTGCATGAAAAAGAATTTCGTTTGTAGCAGTGAGGGAACGAGTTTACCCTTAAACAGGGAGGACCCGATCATATACCAAATGTCTTCCAATGGTGGTGTTATACATTTGTCACTAAAGTAAATGGACCATTTAGTGCGTAGGCTAAATGTTGGAACGGTGGAGCCCTCAAGTTTAAATTATATATCTTGGAGGCTATGTGTCCACCTGATTGGATACGTTTGAGGGCAGAGAAAAGCAGAGTGGAGTGCAGTGGTCCCAATTTAGAAATTCTTGCCTTGAGCTTCAGGAAGTCATAAGAGGCAAAATTGAGCAGTGCAAACTTCCCTTGTACAGCCACAAATGATAAGGGCTCCTTATCCTTGTATATATCTGAGATAAAGACAGTGTCATTTTTAGCCATTCCAAGCTCAAAGCCGAGGGACTGGATGCCAGAAGTTTTTTTATTGTAGCACAATAAAATAGACAAGGGTTCATTAATGTTGGAGGCTAAATGTTTGTCTAATACTGGTGGGGTTTTAAATAGGTCTTTTAGAATGCTGTGGGAGTGGGGGAGAGTGTGGTGGGACACATTCAAAGTCGCCGGTAATGGGAATGGATAGTGAATATATTGTTCAATCTTCGGCCAGGGCCAGACAAGGTTCAGATCTAATCAACGTATGCCCTGAGCTGCTAGGAACTCCATCTGATAATTGAACCAATCTGGGAGATTGCAACCACTTGTGTTGTATGGGGCCCTAAGTTTTTTCAAAATTATTTTGCCCTTTTTGTCATTCCTAAGAAACTTGGAACACATTTTATCTATCCTGGAGAAGAAAGAGTGGAGAGACAGATTGGGGACATACTAGAAAAGAAGGTGATCAAAGGCGTCACCATCATCTTCAAAGTTTTCAACCTGCCCCACCATGATATATATTTGGGAGACCAGGCAGAGAGGAGGTCCTTAATTTGATCCATTTTTTTATTTTTGTTCTGGGATATAGATTCGGCCAAATTGTTACAAAACCAGATTCCCAAATATTTTATGAATTTAGGTTGTGTTACAATGTATTATCATAAGTTTTATTGTAAATTGTAATTACTTATATTGTTATTGATGTCACCCCCAATACATTCCTATTTAATGTTGGTACATTCCTCCGCTGTGCCCCCCTCCTTTCCTCCTACCTGGTACCTTCCGCTGTCCCCAGGAGGCTACCTTGGAATGTTCAGGGGTGACAGTTGCTGCACTGTTGGTGGACAGAGGAGACCGGTAATAAAGAGTTTTCCTACCTACTTGAAGGCTTCGTCTTTTCATCACTGGCGACGATCTGTGAAAGGGAACAGAAGACACCGGCTCCTTCCCTTCTGATGACCTTTCCACCAGTTCTCATAAACGGTACTGTGTCCTTGGGATAATTAACATTGCTGCCCCGGTTCTTCATTCCGAGGTATATTTGAAACGGAGATTAGAAGAACAGTATTGGCTCCCTGCTGTGGTTTTCCGGTACTGTGTCCTTGGGATAATTAACATTGCTGCCCCGGTTCTTCATTCCGATATATATTTAAACGGAGATTAGAAGAACAGTATTGGCTCCCTGCTGTGGTTTTGTGCTCAATAAGGTGGTTGTATCCCCATCCTTGCCACCTCAGCATTAATCACCGCCTCTTCCCTGACGTATGTATCACGGAGGACGTTGAGGTGACTTTCCTCTTTCCTCACGCTCCATTCGACCAGGGGCATTTTCGAAATCCTTTCAGAGGTGCCCTACGTTATTCTACGGTGTTATGCCAGCGCAATAAGCCGAGGCGTCTTGCTTCTCCACAGACTCTGTCTCCACCTCATTCCGCTTCGCACTTCCTGCAAAGGCGTGGTGACCTTCTGGTGGGCGGCCCTCGGAGAAGGAGTTCATCCTGTGATTGTCAGGGGCGGCGTGCCTGGGTGGAGCTATTACTTGTCATCGCTGGGGGCGCCGGCTTTCTGTCAGCGCTGACGAGTTTTGGAAAGCATTTCGTGCCAAGCTGTGTGTGCACTTGCCGGTGACACGCACACCTCTACACTATTTTCCAGCAATTTGCGTGTCATTCACGGTGACACGCGCACCGTAAAGTAAAGGGGCATTTGCGTTAATCTGTGTCAATCTGTGTGTGCACTTACCGGTGACACGCACACCTCAGCACTGACGAGTTTTGGAAAGCATTTCGTGACAAGCTGTGTGTGCACTTGCCGGTGACACGCACACCTCTACATCTACACTATTTCTCAGCAATTTGTGTGTCATCCACGGTGACACGCACACCTTAAAGTTTAGGGGCAATGACATGCACACTGTAAAGCATTTTGTGCACTTTTACCGCCCCATTTCACGTGTTGATCACCATACGCGTGTCATTCTACAGTGGTGCACACACCTGTATTGAAGGTGTCACGGTTTCTTGTGTGTCATTCTGCGGTGGCACGCACACCTTTAAGTACTGGGGCACTATCACCAACATGCCATTGCGATTTCCTCAGCATGCATGCGGTTTTCACGGTGACACGCACACCTTGTGGTTTTGGTACATACTTTCAGCGTGTCATTGTTCATTTGGACAGAGCATTTTGTTTACCTGCATGCGTGTTATTCCACGGTGACACGCACACCACGGAATAGCCTTACATTTCCATTTGTGTGTCGACAACGGTGACACACACACCTCATTTCAATGCGTCTATGATTACACGCATACCGCATTATCTTGATGCACATTTCGCACAACTTCTGTAAAAGTTCCTCTGGCAGCATAACACTGTTTTCCTTTTCCAGGAGCTTTAGTATTTAGTGCATTCTCATATATACAAGAATTCTTATATATACAAAAGTTCATTTGTTCATTGTGGTCTGCACTGTACATTCTTGGTATTTTATTCTGACTCGTTCTCCTGTATAACTAATTTTCATTGGTAAGTTACTGTTATGATGGCTGCCGCAAGTATGTCCCAACCTGCACCGTTCTTAAATGAATTTGGAGAACCCAACGTTCCATGGAAGGAATGGGAAGATATTTTTGAATCGTATCTTATAGCAATTGGGGGGGAAAAGTTTAGTGTCTTAAGGAAACAGCACATTCTCTTACACAGTTTGGGACCGGATGGCAGGAAAATATTTGGGACATTACCTGAACCTGAGGATGATACTGATGAGGAAGAGGATGATGATACTTACACATCCACCTTGTCAAAGTTACGTAACCACTTTGGTGACAAAGTGAACATAGTGCTGGAAAGGCATAAGTTCTTCAGTCGTTCTCAAGGCAAGCAGGAAAGTGTTTCCACTTACGTAGCAGCACTTAGAGGTCTTAGCAAACTTTGTGAATTTCATGACCTGAATGATTCCTTAATCAGAGACCAACTGGTACGTTGTACAAATAATAAAGAAATTCAGAGGAAATTGTTACAAAAACAACCTAATCTTCAAGAAGCCATTGAAATAGCCAAATCAGTAGAACACACGGCCATTTGCATAAAAGAAATAAATTCTCTAGATTCCAACGGAACAGTGGCAGAAATTAAAGAAGCAGAAGTTAAAGAAGTAGAAGTTTGTAAAATAAAGAACGATCCTGGCAAAACTAAGAATGATAATTGGCGCAACCAAATAGGAGACTCAGAAAATGTCAAATTTAAATGCTGTCGATGTGGGAGCAGCAATCATTTAGCAAATAACCCCAACTGCCAAGCAAAATCAGCAATATGCAGGAAATGCAACAAAAGGGGTCATCTTGCAAGAGTGTGTGGATGCTTCCCAAGGAAAACTTGGGGAAATGGTGCCTCTGATGACAAAACCCAAGTCAAGAAAATCATACTACCAATTAATGAAAGTGACGATGATAAGCACCAAAGATATCCTGAGTGCAATGTATCCATTGATGGCAAAGATGTTAAGATGTTTGCAGACTCATGTTCTCCTTTCACCCTGGTAAACTTTGCTGACTTCAAATCCATCTTAGGTAAAGAACAAGATAAGTTATGTAAAGCAGACATTTCACCTAGTGGATACAATAGAGATCCCATACCGATGAAAGGCATGATCAAATCTCTCATCTCCTTTAAAGATCGTTCTACAGTGGGAAAAGTATATGTAGTAGAAAATGGATCCAATTTATTAGGATGGCAACATCAAAGAGAACTGGGCATTAAACTGGACCCTAATAATCCGGAACAAGTTTTAGTTGTAATTCCTTCAAGCAACAGTGAACACATTGCCAATGATTTTCCAGAAGTTTTTTCAGAAGATTTAGGTTTACTAAAAGACTTTCAACACAAAATTCAATTAAAACATAATGCTAAACCTGTGATTCATAAAACTAGACCTATACCCCATCTTATGTGGGAACCCCTGAAAAGAGAGTTATCTAGACTTGAAGGGTTAGGTATCATACAACCCATTGATTGTTCGGAATGGGTTGCACCCATTGTTATCGCAAAAAAAAACCACAGCCAAGACATCAGAATGTGCATTGACTTGCGTGACCTAAACAACAACATCTGGGTAGAGAGGCACCCACTACCCCGCATCCACGAGATGCTAAGCACAATGGGGGAGGCCACTTGGTTCAGTGTTCTGGATCTCTCCATGGCGTACCATCAGGTAGAGCTACATCCAGACTCTAGGAGACTCACTGCGTTCACTACTCCAATGGGTACATACATGTTCCGTCGCATGCCTTTCGGATTGGCCTCTGCGGCGGCAGTATTTCAAAAAATTATGCAACAGGTTTTAGAAGGTGTACCTAAGACATTATGCTTTCAAGACGATGTATTGATTTATGGGGCTAGCATTGATGAGCACAATAATATTCTTAAGCAAGTCTTCTCTAGATTCAAGAAGGCAGGGCTCACATTGAAGAAAGACAAATGTCAATTAGGTGTGGAAGCTGTGGAATATGGGGGCACTGCATTTCAAAGGAAGGCTTTAAACCTAAATACTGTCTGCTAGAAGCAGTAAAGGATGCCCCAGCACCTACAAACAAAGATGAACTCAAGTCATTCTTAGGGTTAGCAGAGTTCATGGCAAAGTATGTAGATCATTTTGCTGACCTAACCTCCAACCTGAGAGAACTCACAAAGAACCACACTCACTTCCAGTGGTCAAATGAACAGCAAGCCTCATTTTTGAAAGTAAAAGACGCAATCCTTTCAGCTCCGTACTTATGCAATTTTGAACACAATCGTAAAACCATACTCACTACTGATGCAAGCAACAAGCGCTTAGGGGCTACTCTCTCACAAATAATCGATGGCAGAGAAAGAATTGTTGCATTTGCTTCACGCACACTCACCAAAGCAGAAATGAATTACTCTGTAATAGAAAGGGAAGCCTTAGCCTGTTTCTGGGGTGTAAAACATTTTAAATTCTTCCTATGGGGCATTCAATTCTGCATACGCACGGACCACAAACCCCTAATTTTCATGTTCAATCCAAAAAATAACTCATGCAACACTCCCGTATAGCCAAATGGATCCTTGGATTAGAGGGCTTCTGCTTTAGGGTGGAATATGTTCCGGGTATTCACAATTCTGCAGCAGATTTTCTTTCAAGAAGTCCTTTAGATAAGGAGGAGCAGTTTGACACCCCTGAGTACCCCATCCTTCAACTTAATCTCACCACCATCACTTCACAAGAATGGTTAGATTGCATGAGCAAAGACACTACTATGACTCAACTCTTAATTTACACGGTACAGGGTTGGCCCACTTCCTCTGATTTGGTAAGTGAAGATGTCAAGAAATTCTGGGAGGTTCGTCATGAACTCAACATTGAGCAGGGAGTCCTATTCAGAAATGACAAAATTGTACCACCTGATCCTCTGAGATACAAAATTGTTGATCTTGTACATGAGGGTCACCTTGGCAGAAGTTTGACTAAAGCTAGGTTACGTGAACGATACTGGTTTCCAAACATGGATTCGATTGTAGAAAACAAGGTAAAGAACTGCTTAACTTGTGCCAATAGTGACAAGTCAAAAATAACTAGGAAAGCACCCATCTTCCCAGTATCAGTACCAGATAAACCATGGGAGAAGATTGCTCTTGACATAATTGGTCCGCTCAATTACAAAAAGTACCCTAAAACGATTCGCACTGGTCTTAATAGATTACCATTCTCACTGGACTGTAGTGAGGATGGTCAACCAGATTACCACTGACTATGTCATCCAATTTCTCAAAGATGCATTTGTCCTGGAAGGCATTCCATCTTCCATAATCACCGACAATGGGGTTCAATTTACTTCTCACTCCATGAAAGAGTTCCTTAATAAATTGAATGTTAATCACTTGAAAACGCCCCTCTACTGTCCCAGGGCTAACGGCCTGGTAGAAAGAATGAACCGCATGATCAAAAGTTGCATACAGTTAGCTAGTGTTAACAGAATCCCAATAGAACAGGCAATACAAGAGATGTTATGGGCTTACCATACCACTCCCAATCAAGTTACAGGAGTCTCCCCTTTTACTGCATTAAAGGGTAGGAAACCCTGCACCAAATTCTTTCCTAACTGGTTGGGAGGTGGTACTAGTGTTATGCACGACGTTCAGGCATCAAAAGATAAAATAAATACTCACCAAACCAAGTATAAAATCCATTACGACCTCAAATATGGAACCAAAACTCCACAATGGAGAATTGGAGACTGGGTATGTGTTAAAAATCCCAGAATTTGCAATTCTGACTCTAAATTTTCCAAACCTATGCAAATCACAGCAATCAGAAAAAATACAGCCATAATGGACAATGACCAAATGTGGAGCATGGATAGATTGACCAAATCCCAACCCATACATAGTGAGACATCCAATCACAGATCCACCATAGAATCTCATGAGCATGCTCCACACGAGCTACCTACGATGCAGAGAATCCGCAAAACACCCAGTTGGCAACAAGACTATGTCATGACCAAATAACCTCCTTTGTTTATCTTTTCCTTTCATTTTGCAGGGGGAAGATGTGTTACAATGTATTATCATAAGTTTTATTGTAAATTGTAATTACTTATATTGTTATTGATGTCACCCCCAATACATTCCTATTTAATGTTGGTACATTCCTCCGCTGTGCCCCCCTCCTTTCCTCCTACCTGGTACCTTCCGCTGTCCCCAGGAGGCTACCTTGGAATGTTCAGGGGTGACAGTTGCTGCACTGTTGGTGGACAGAGGAGACCGGTAATAAAGAGTTTTCCTACCTACTTGAAGGCTTCGTCTTTTCATCAGGTTGCCACCTGATTTGAGAGAAATCTAGGCAAGAGGGGGTACAATGGACATTGAGAGGCATAACTTCAATTTTCTCCCTATTCAAAGAGTATCACAAAAAACTGGAGAACTTGTTGATTATATACTGTATGGCAGTAATAGTCGTGTCCAGCATCTTGAAGAAAATTAAAATAGCATCCGCATAAGCGGCAGTTTTAAAAGCCATATCTTCAAACTTCATCTCTTAAATGCCTGTTGACATATTTAACATCAGGATCAGGGGGTCGATGAGCACTAAAAAAAGCAGAGGTGACAGTGGACAGCCTTGACGGGTGGCCTGCTACAGTGAAACTGGGGAGGATAGTGCTCCATTGACTGATTTGTGCTGTAGGCATGTCATATAAGACCATGACCATTTTGGTATGGGTGTCCCCAAGGTTTTACCTAGCCAGTACGGCCTCCAAAACAATCCAGGAAATCTTATTGAAGGCCTTCTCAGCATCCATAGCTATGGCTGCTGTGGCTGGAGTTTGCAGAAGGAATGCTTTTTCAATGACTGGGCAGAACAAACGGATATTACCACTTCCTAACCCGCCTTTGACAAAACCTGTCTGAGAGGAGAGAATTAGCTTTGCAATTAGAGGAGCAAGAAGGGATGCTAAGATTTTGCATACATTTTATTTTCCATGCTTTTTAAGGAAATCAGTTTAAAGTTTTTGGGATCTGAGGGATCTTTCTCCTCTTCTGGAATCATTATAATAGTAGCCTCCGCAGCAGTACCAGATACCACCCCTCTATGATACCAGTATTTGTAAAGCGCGAACAGTTACCCCTAAGGGTGTCAAGGCGATGAGGCCGTCGGGAAGATTAAGCGAGCTATTGCCCAGAGTCACATGGTGCTGGGCTAACCTGCCACCCGCGCCGGGGATCGAACCGTGAGCCCCGGTTTTCCAGAGTCAGCCGACCTTGCCGCTGCGCCACACCTGTGGATGCAAAGATTTTTAGCGTGGGGCCCGATTCACAGAACTAACTTACGACAAAGTCCTAAACTTACTACCATTTTGGTATTCACAGAATGAACTTACTCATTTTGGTATTCACAGAATGAACTTACTCATTTTGGTATTCACAGAATGAACTTACTCATTTTGGTATTCACAGAAGGCACTTACACATTTTGTGTGAACTTACACATTTTGTGTAATTTACTCATTTTGTGTAACTTACACATTTTGTGTAACTTACTCATTTTGTGTAACTTACACATTTTGGTATTCACAGAAGGCACTTACTCATTGATGAGTAAGTGCCTTCTGTGAATACCAAAATGAGCAAGTTCATTCTGTGAATACCAAAATGAGTAAGTTCATTCTGTGAATACCAAAATGGTAGTAAGTTTAGGATTTTGTCGTGTTAGTTCTGTGAATCAGGCCCCATGTTCTCCAGGGGGACCATAATAACAGGTTCAAATATTTTTCAAAAACTTATGGGGGGACCATCTGGCTCTGAGGCCTTCCCAGATGGAACGAGTTTTATCGCCTTCCGGATTTCGCTTTGTTCAATCGGCTCATTCAGTCTCCTATTTTATTCGGTTGAGAGGTCTTTTAATGGTAAGGACTGAGGAAATTTTAGGCAGGCATCCTTGGGAGTGAAAACTGAAGCGGAGTAAAGGTTGGTGTAGAATTTCTGGAAGATTTTGAGAATATCACTTGACTTTGTTTTGAGGGAGCCTTGGGGGTCTAGCTTTATTTAGGTAGTATAGTTTCTTCCCTTTCTGTGCTTGGACCCACAATTTTATTATATTCCTCTTTCAGTTTCTTTAATTGTGTCAGGACAGAAGGGTCTTTCGAACCTCCAAATAGACTTTCTTGGGTTTTGATATCTGCTGACAGTTTCAAATTTCTTTGTTTTTCTTAGACATCCGACTTTTTAACTGTCCCTGTGATAAAAAAATTCAAGGTGTTCCAAAGATTATCTGGAAAGGAGACTAAGAAGTGCTGTCTTCTAGGAACTATGTTAACTCTTGGCTTAGTTCCCGAACACCTGCTTCGTTCTCTAGAATTTCGGTGTTCATTCACAACAAGCGGGTTTTAGTTTGAGAGGAGAGTATCCTAACAAAAAAAGAGATGGCTGTGTGATCAGCAATGGCGATGGGTTTAATAGGAGAGGATAAGGTGTCTTGTAACAGTGCATTGTTGACTAATACGTAGTCAATTCTAAAAAACTATTGGGGGGAGATGAAGTCATTACCAGTGGGATTATGTAGGCTCCATACGTCTGCCAGGGCATGAGCAGAGCAGAAGGAACACATTGCTTTCTGAGCTTTAGGGGTTCTATACTTGGAGGCCAAGGTCCTATCTAAAATAGTATCCATTGGTTAATTAAAGTTCCCTCCCAAAATGATACAGGCCTGCGTGGGGAGCAGTGCCATTTTAGTTGCTAAATTGGACCAGATGACAGGGTTGTCAATATTCAGAGCGTATGTGTTTATTGCCAACTCATGTGAGAGACTAGCTTGAATTTGGGAAATCAGCCATCTACCACTGTCGGCCTGCTCCAAGGTAATGATTGAGAAACCAGAATTTCTGGATATTAGTGTACCAACCCCATTTTTCTTAGACAATGCCGGGGAGCATGAAAGGTCACGCACCCATCCATTGTGCATAGAAAGCGCCTCTCTATGTCCGATCTTCGTTTCCTGTAGAAACACTATGTCCCCCTTCAAAGAGTGGCAATAATCAGAAAACCTCCTTCACTTCACTGCGTGGTTAAGCCCTTTCATGTTTAGAGAGAGTACTTTCACTGTTGACATAGGTCAGACATATAGGGCCTTCGTGAACTGCTTGGTGTAAGGGGTAATCGCAGTCTAACAACCAAAGGTTTGAATATATAGTAGGGAGGAACATGAAAAAGAGAAAGATCAAAAGAATAGATGAGAAAAAGAGAAGATTGAATCAAAAAACATTAAACGCCCCAAATAGTGGGAGAGGTGCCTCCAAGAGGTGAAAGAGTATGGACAAGGCAGTGGGGCACACATGCAAGGAGGACTGGGAGCCCTCCCCACCGACACCTATAGTGCAGAATAAACTATCTAGTTGGACAACTAGGATGCGTGCATAACAGGGTAGCTTATTAACACATAGGCTATGGAACACAAAGATCCACTGAATGAGGGATCATGGAAAGTATTAATAACTGAAAATAACCCCCTTCAAATAAGAGAAATCGCATGGTGAAGCAGTGAATCAAATACACTTGCAACAAACAGTCTGAGAATGGGACGGGCCATCTAACATATATCCATCTCTATGTCTAACCACAGAGATCATGAAAGCAAAGACCCATGGTAACAGGCAACACAAGACAGGCCCACAAATGAAACTGGGGAGTGCTGAAGATTGGTGAGTTGAATAAAGATTAGTAATAGTGAGTAAATATACATGAAAACTAAGAATACCATGTGGGAATCTCAAAGGGGCAGAAACAACAACCTCCCCTAATGAACCATCATAGCCACAAAATGGATCTAGGGCCCATTTGAGCAGATCAGCACCACACAACATTTCCAAATGTAACTAGAACTATAGGCCTGAGGATACAAAAATGCAGTTAGTATAAATATTGTAAGCAATGAAGTACTAAGAGTACATTACATCATTACAGTAATCATGTAATATCCAGAAATTCAGATAGTCAAAAGGCCCGGAGGTTGAAAATGCAGCTAATTATATTAATGAAGTCAATGAGACTATAAAAACAAAATTGAAGGCAACCAATAAAGTTTGATGGGGGACAGGGATATATAATGGTGAGATTGGTCTTCCTGATATCTGAAAATATTACTGAGCCACACAAGTAGCTGTCATTAATGATTAGGCATTTGCTACCTGGGGTGAATCAGCGATTAGTCTGGAGAGACTGGTTTGGGGACAGGAGGACTACTTGAGGGCACTTTATAGGGCTAGGACTTTGCAATGACTACTGGCACACGCAAAGCAGTGAAACACATTTGGAGGGATGCTACCGCCTATTTGGGGTGGAAGGGGAACCAACTGAAATGATGCCATTGGGCAATGAGGGGGCTCTGCTCTCATTCTCTGAAATGCAGTGTCAGTATAAACTGGACCAATTGGAGATGTTTAAATATTTTCAGCTTCGACATGCTCTAGTGGCGCACATCACCACTGTATTCGAGGACTCCTCCCCATTGGAAGACTACATACTGTCAGAACCAGTGCGCAAGGGGGAGATCTCACTGATAAATAAAAAGCTGGGCAATAACTCCCCTGATCCCCGCAGCAGATTAGGGCTAAATGAGAATCTGAGGTGGGGGACCATGAGGATGGCCCAATGGAGTTTGTGTTTGAGGGTGCGGGGAGGTAGGTACCTTCCTTCATGTGCTGTGGAACTGCCCGAGACTACGGCCATACTGGATGGCACTCAAGGAGAACATGAGAGACATAATGGGCTACACAGTACCTGAAACGGCTAAATACTGCATGTTGAATATTTGGGGAAACGAACCCCACTTAGGTATAGTAAACTGTGGTTGTCCCTAGGGATGGGAGTGGCCAAACAGAACACAGCCAGGAAATGGGGAGCGGGTCAGAACCCAGAGGTAGATGAATGGAAAAAAACATGGACTGGTGTATGCTGGCAGAAGAAATGATCTATCGCAGCAGAGGCTGCCCCAAAAAAGGGACAACATTTGATCCACATGGTGGGAGTTTATAGGATTAATACGAAGGGTCCTTGAACCTGGGCCCTAATATTGGGATGGAATGTATAAAAGGGCAGTTCACAATGTTTGTTGCCTGACGTCTCCGACTGATTGTCTTGGGTGCAATACACCTCTAGTAGCCACTGTATGATGTCTTCAAACCTGACACTTGTTATGTTATGCTTCCATTTTTTCTAAAAACAATCAAATTATTATTTTTTTTAAATGAAAATTTGGAGGAAAAAGGCAAAAATTTGGGGGGAAGATTACCTCAGGGTTGACAGGTCAAACATGTACTTTATTGAAATTAGTCATAGGGTGACAGTCAGCCAGAGTGTTTTATTCTTGGAATTTTGCTTGGATGATCTATTGCTCAGTCATAGATACACCGGATACACTTTTGGGATATGTCATTTGTAATGTCTATTTTTCACCCACTTGAAACTTTAGTAATGATCTGTCAGTTCTTCAGAAAGCAATCCTAAATGCAGGAAGTTTATTTCCGAATGCCATCCTGCTAATTGCAGCTAAAATCTCTGCGTCCCTTTATCGGAAGTGTAGTTTTTCTGAGCTTGACTTTTTATGGGACCATCCAGATCCTATACTTCCAACTAGGAGTGATAAGCAAGCTCATCTCCAACATGAATGGGCATTGATATTAAATCTGGCTTTAATCAATGGCAGGGTCAATGATCATCTGGTTGATAATTTTATAAGGCAGTGTAGAACTCTTAAGTCTCTACTAGATTATACCTTTATACATTACCTTGATTCTAAATCAGTATCTAGAATAGTATTACGTACAAAGCTATGGAGCGACCATCGTCAGTTAACAATAGTTTTTCAGTTGTCAAACGAATTATTAAAAACTGGTTTTGGCTGCAATTGAATCATAAGATCTCGCCTAAATATAATTTATGTAAAAGATCATGTTATGAATGATACATTAAAGATGTAAATTCAATAATTCTCGACTTCTTCTCGGTCAATATAAATATTCCTTCATATGAGAACCCAGTACTAGATATCTATAAAGTGCTGACTAATTCCATACAACCTTTTCCTTATTCTTTTTCTAACTCACAAAAGGAACATTTCTAACTTAGTTATTTTATCTAAAAAGCAAAAAAACAGGCTAACATTGTAAATATCATGGTGGTCACTGTGAAGAGCCCTAGCTATGAAAAATACAAGTAAATTCTGGTTTATTATCATAAAATATTTGGGTAAAGTTCACACGAAAAAAACTATTCCATTAAACGAAAACCACTGGCAGCCGCATATGGAGCACCTGTATGCAGACCGTGGCAAACAGTATCTTTCGTTGGAATTTAATTCTCCTTTTTCTGTAATTTTGTAAGACTTGTCAATACCAGAAAATAATAATGCAATCAAACAGCTGAAAAATTCACGAGCAGTTGGTGCGGATAAAATTAACGGCGGCATATTAAAATCTTGTTTTAAATCTTGAGTATTATATTTGAAACACTGTTTTGAACACGACGTAAAGTCTTGCGATATTCTAAACTATTGGAAAGAGAGCAATATTATCCCTCTCTATATAAAAAATGGTGATAGGAATGACCCTAAAAGTTATAGGCTGATTGCCCTTTTGGATGTAATGGGTAAAGTCTTTGCCAAATGTCTCCTGCAAAGACTCTCTGACTTGGTAAACTAATTCATCTCTCCCAGATGGAGCAATGTGATGTTGGTGAAGGCTATTCTACAGTAGACATTATTTTAGCCCTAGTAATGACTGCAGAATATTATGTAAAAGTGAGAAAGTCTAAGCTTTCTGTGGCGTTTGCTGATTTTAGCAATGCCTTTGACAAAGCGGATCATCCTTTATTATGGCAAACATTCTTAAATTGTGGCATTCCCAGTTTGTTACCCAGCCCACTGATTAGTTTATATTCTGATAACTTGCTAAGAGTCTTACTCGGTTCTGGATTAAAATATTCTTCGGACATTGCAGTTTTAAATGGTTTAAACAGGCATATATTTTATCGTATCTGTTATTTTCTTTATATTTGGCTGACTTTCCTGAGCTGATTAATAAGGTTAATGGGCACCCTCCTAAGCTGGGTTCTAAATCAATTTCTGTATTAATGTATGCTGATGATCTAATCCAGATCACTCACGCCAGTTGGCCTGCAAATGACAGCTAGATGCTCTAACAGTTTACTCCAAAACACATAACTTTAAGGGTGAATTAAGGAAAGAATACAATTATGATCATGGGGGCTTTGGGTGTGAAATCTAGAAATCAATGTTTTTATGAGGGGTCCAAACAAATTTTAAAGCTATATAATTATCGAGGGGTGCTTATTTCCAATAATCTTTCATGTAAGAATCATGTCAAGTGGCAAATTTCTAATCAATAAAATCTCCTACAATTAGCAGGATGGCGTTTGTAGATAAATTCTCTGCATTTGGGATTGCTTTTTGAAGAACTGATGTTGTGTGTTTCTCACATGTTCAGTTTTCCCTATGTTAGCCTAATCATGCACGCTGTAGGCCGCTTTGGTTTTGCACATGTTACTAAATATCACGCTTGCCTTTGTGCCTCATTGCATTTTCACACAGAACCCGCACTTGTTTTTGCATTTAATTCTTTTTCTGGGATTTAGTCTGAATAGCCAAGGCAAGGTCAAAAAACATTTCCCCTTGTTATTCTCTCTGGTCAGACACTAGCACCTAGACATAATAAAGGAATGCAGCTGCTGTTTTTGAAATACACATATCTTGTTATGTAACTGAGGACAGGGGTTCTGAAAAAACTGACTCACAGAGCGAAGGTCTTGAGACGGGAGTGCTGCATCAGCTGAGATGTAGAACATCCACCAATGTATGCTAAGGTATGGACTCTGCCACTATACCCAGAGATCTATAATATATAACCACTTAGCTTCAGTAGTACTGGAGGGGTTAGGCAGATCTGCCAGATAACATAAAAGGGCTATTTATGGTAAATGGTTTATTAACCGTGCTGACGATATTATTGACATGTATCTGTTCTCTAATTGTGGCACAATTATTACATCTTAGAGCACAATAGTTTAAATAAACATTTTAAACTTCCTTTGTGTCCCTTTTTTATCTTACTGTAGACAATTACGAGTGAGATAGAGAAAGGGTGTATCCTGTTACTGCAATCCCTGAAAGGGTCGAGAGTGTTGTGTTCTGAGGTGCCAAATCACTTGTCTCTCTGCAAAGGTTAGGAGGGCAAGTGAGGCACTATAACTAGTTGGACTCAGGATCATAGATACTGAGGTGGTAGGGTGACTCTGTCCCTACATGCTAATGTTCTATGGTCCCAAGCATAGTTCTGTTCTTGAACAGAATCCCTGCAACATGGTATTGCCAACATTTGGTGACTTACTTATTTACGGGAACCCTGAGTAGTGCTTGTGCTTGACCACAATACCCTTGCACCTTTAACCAGAGTCATCCGTGGTGCTGGGGATTAATCCTCCACTGTGTTTAGGGATAACCTGATTATGTTGGTTTTTCAAGCTTGAATATTAAATGGTTTAAACCCAGTTTGTGTTACACTTTGAATCTGTTTCTGATTTCTCATGGCGGAACTTGTAAATATTGCAGCCAACTGCCGACCGGCAGTCTATGCACATTTAACGAAGAATGGAGTCCCTAATGCGAGTGCTCCTGTAATTTTTGTAGTAGAAGCAGACGGTGCAGACCGCTTTGAAGCTTTTTATTTTTGGATCACATTTCCAGCTATGGATGCTAACACTAACACTAATCACTTTACACTTTACACTGTCCCACAGGCACCTGCTGCATACAGACCTTAGCACTTGTTGACATTTCTCTTACTGTCTGGGAACACCAGATTTGGTTTCATGGCGCCCTTCCCCTTGTGCCTGGGCCAATTCAAATGAGCCCTCTCAGTAATGAGGGAGCTACCTGGCCGGCATTAGTTGGATATACACCATACCCTGATTTAGGCAATTTAAATCACATGCAAACCCGTGGATTGTACAATGTTCTTTGTGTCTTATACAGACACCTAACTCAATTTATTTTGCATACATTATTAGCTGGTCCAGCTCGACTTGGCCTGCAAGCACAAGCCCGGTTGCCTGCAGCGCCTGTTATCAGTCCTGTAATTGTTCATAAGTTATGGTCAAAAGACCCACAAATCCTGAGGAAATTCCATTTTGGATTTCCCCAAAAAAATGATAATCTCAAAGCTGTGTTTCTACTTAAGGGGCCACAAGACAAGCACAGAATTGTAGGTATGTGCTTACCCACTGGGATGGTTCTCAATCTTGGAGACTGTAATACCTGGTAGACAATGTTTGCCACAGTCTATACTATCTGTCATGGCACACTCTCAATGGCCATTTTACCATACGTCCTCAAACAGATAAGGAATGAACATGGGGCAGGTCCTGCCCTAGATTTGAGGATGAAATTAATGGGTAATTTTCCCACAGTCATTCTAATGGTAACGGTGAAGCAGCATCACTGGATATACGCCAGCGACTTACAGCGGTAGCTGACCGTGAACGTGAGTTGCCTATAATTATTGACAATGTATATACATCTTTGGGACGCAATAATTTGGAAACCAGACCTTCAGCAACACCACTTGGCAAGCCGAACCATGACAAGGATGCAAGACCAGCCCTTGAGTTTGCTAAAAAAACATGGGATGAATCTAAGCAACAACAGAGAGGTAAACCTTGCGGTGGTTTTCCACACCCGGAGTCCTCTGAGAGGCGGTATGATTTTCGTGATCGCACTAAATCAAGACTCAAAACAGGTATCAGGATCCTGATATATGTTCTCCTTGTTCCTTTCAGGAATTGTCTGATCAACGGTGCGACAGAGGAGAATGATCTGAATGCAGACAGGAAGAGTACATGAAACCGAAAAGGAGACACAATGTTGGTCTGACGGGAAGATAAAGAAGGAGGACAAAACTCCTCAATATAAAGCCCCGTTTCAGAAAAAGAAAGTTGCAGCTTTGACTGCTAAATATGCCACTGACAGTGAGAACCCTCCTCCTGAAGAGGAGCTGGGTAGAAGTCACCATACTACACCGGAATCTTCAGGAGTTTCTGGCAGTGAAAGCAACTGATACCTTTGTTATAGTTGAAACCGCAGATACATGAATAGCCCCTCCAGACAGATTATATAACATTTAGAAATTCAAATTGAAGGTGACGTTAAATACACCATTAAAGCAATATTCTAGGAAAATTTTACTTTGTCTTACGACATCCTTTTGGCAGAGGTCGATTGGCCCCCACCCTATGTACTCACATCCCCCCCAAGAAGAGGATGTGATTTTTCCATCCTTTTCTGTCCTTGTCCCTGACAAAGTCAAACAGCCAGATGGGCACTTGCATTAACCCCTGCACTTTACTGTAATCATGCTGGCTGGGGTAAGGATTCTCCATAACAATGTCCCATTAAACGGGATGCTAAAGCACCTGTTAAAGTCATTCTCTCCCATTTGGAGTACCAGGGAGTAATAGAACCCTGTGACTCTAAGATGAATAATCCCCTTTTTCCTGTTTTGAAACTGGATCATTCCTATCGCATTGTCTTAGACTAAAGACATTTTAAAAGTCATACATGCACATTGCAGTACAAAACACACACAGTACACACACAGTACGGCACTCATTAACACTATAGTCAGCAAGAAATACAAAACCACATTGGATATTTCCAATGGTTTTTTCAGTCACTATTTGGCTCCTGCTAGCCGCACTGGACCATTTTATCGCCCTTGGTTTTAAAAGCATGTATTGTATCAATTCTTCATGATATTGACCCTGACACACTGCCTACAATCCTTAATGGATGATTAATTAAATCCCCACTTAGCCAGAGTAGATCGCATAATATTGGGATTTGCTGAGCTTGGCTTCAAGTTCAACTTTAAAAAATCTAATAGTTTTCAAAGTGTCCTTTTTCTAAGACATGAACTTACCCATGAGGGAAT
Organism: Calotriton arnoldi; assembly: GCA_963921515.1. Taxonomy (NCBI): domain Eukaryota; kingdom Metazoa; phylum Chordata; class Amphibia; order Caudata; family Salamandridae; genus Calotriton; species Calotriton arnoldi. Next base: position 1,407,183 of record CAWUFW010000650.1, on the reverse strand, counting down.
GATTCTTGCCCCCTCATTTGTTGGGGAAATGTGCACAATTGCAGACTCGAAACACGCTAAAATAAAATGCAATCCCTGCTAGGATTTCTGAATTTTAGCAGGACATACATACCAGAATATGAACAACACATTAAACTACTTTATGAATTAATATGCCCTGATTTTTCCACTGCATGCTGAACATCAGAACACACAGATACACTCAGATCTTTACAATCTGACTTACTTGAAACACGCTACTTGCATACACGTGTCAATACCACAAATCTGTTCATCCGTCTTTTACCAGGTGCAACTGGTAACTAGATGTACATACATCGCCTTTAACAAAGGTGAAACAGTTCCTATGGCATATAAATCGCATTTATATTCCGGAGTGGAGATGCGTTTTGCACCAACTGAAAAAACAGTGACTGCAGTGCAGATGGCTATCCTTCAAAAAAAGGCCACTTGCTCAAGGGAAATGCATTATTGCTGTTACTCCCATGCTAGCCCTAGTGGTCGTCACCAAAGCTAGCATCCCTAATGCTAAAGCTCTCCATCCCAGATGGATACAATGGGCTACATCCTTGACAGCTGTTGATGTGGACTTTGTCTTTGACCATTCTTAAAAAGGCACAAGAATTTCTACAGTACTAGCATGCTTACCCTTTTCCCCTCTACTGTTCTGCCTCTTGATCAGTATAAATATGGTATTTACACTGACGGTCCAGCTCAACATGCTATAAGTTCTAAGCAATTAAACTTGTTGGCATGCGCCATCATTATTGGTGGCATGTTGGACGGCATTTTCCAACCTCGAACCACTCTCACACAGTCTTTAGGAGACTGCACTGCACAGTTGGCCGAACTGAAGGCTTTGCTTCTTGCACTTGAAAATACAGATCCCGAATTCTCCACTCTTTTTGTGTGTGATTCGTATTACTGTGTACCATCCTTTAATGATAATCTACATTATTGGCAACAAAATGGATTCAGAGATTCAAAGGGCAGCACAATCAAGCATAATCTGCTTTGGGTTAAAGTGACAGACCTTAAGGATAGGTTGCCACAAACTCATGTAATACATATACTGAGTCATCAGCATGTGGGAGCAGAAGCTGTAGGGAATTCTCTGGCTGATGAAGCAGCCAAATCGGCAGTCATCACAGCTACAGCAGCAGTTGAATGCTCTAAATCTTGCATAGATAGCAATATCTTGGCTGCTGTGAATGCAATTAAAAACGACACCCCCTTACCAAAGGGCTTTCCATCTAAATGCTCTTATCATTTAAATGACCAGAATATTCCTTTTGTAACAATTCACGGGGTTGGCGATCGCTTGATTCCCAACCAAGACCACAGACTCGCTTTGATTATAACAGCACATGAAAGTGTTGCTTCTGCCTATGCTGGAGTGGCTGCCACAATTTAGCTGCTAAAGCAATGTTATTGGTGGCAAGGCTTATACCAGCAGGCCAAAAATTATGTACTGTGTTGTGACATTTGTCAACAAATTAAAGGCTCCACTGTGGCTCGTTCACCACAAACACACCTCTTAATTTCAAATAAGCCTTTTGGGTGCATCTATTTGGATCACAGTGGTCCATTGATTTCGGATACTGCATTAAAATTATTTTGGTTGCAGTTGATTCTTGCTCTAGCTTGCTCTAGGTTTAGCCACAGCGCTCTGCTGATGCTCAAACTGTTATTAAAGACTTTCAAGTCTTTATCGGTACTTATGCATGCTGCGCATTGCACTCAGACCATGGACCGGCTTTCGCTTCTAAAGCGTACTGAGATTCGATGACGTCCCTGGGTCTACAGGTGCATTATTCTTCTCCATATATGCCAAAGGGCAATTCCATTGTGGAAAGAATGAACTGTGACTTAAAGCAGTCCTTAACAGGCAGGGTATTAGGTATTGGGCATATTTAGTTCAACCACCTCTATGGGGTCACAAAAGCTCTTAATAACCTCCCATAAAGATCTCTGGGTAGCTGAACTCCATACAAAGTACTTTTTTGCATCACAATGTATGTTCTAGATCTTGATAGTCCTGGGGTGGCTGCTGCAACCTTCGACATAGATAACCATTGCGCTGTCTTACAGGACCTACAAAAGTTCTGTGACGCTTAATCAAGAAAACATTTGCACTCGTCTCTCTCTCCAAGTGTAGACGCAAAGCCTTAAGTTTCCGGCTGGATTCCAAAAATTGAAGATCTAGTTTGAGAAAAGGTGGCGAATAAAAAGGCGTTTGGCACATCATACCGTGCTCCGGTGCCGGTCCTTGGCATCCAATGTGAAAGAACTGTAATCTTGCCACTGCTTCCTGGTTGTAAAGACAAACGCTTTGTCTCCATCGAACATGTCAAACAACACCATGTGTCCGATTCTAAACAGTAAGCCACAGGGTATCCGTGCTATTCCACAAACATTCCTTTGCAGCACATGAGCACCACCAATGCTGATACTCCCCGGCTGAGGGGAGGGAGGCTGAGTCTTCAACCGACAACATGACTGAAATGAGTGCTGTCTGTACTACTGAATCTTCTGCAGCTGAAGTCAATTATACTAATCCACCGTTGGTGGGTCCACTTCTGTTGGACTATTCGAGTCTTGCTATTGAACCTGGGCCTCTGGTTTTTCAACTAAGAACCTCCGGGTATTACATGGATCAAGATGATTTTTCTTCAGACACTTCTTCTGTTTTGAATTCGCCTCCAGCAGGGATTTGTGTTTTTATTTCATGGCTGAAACACACTTATCTAGTCCCGCTTTGGACATATATCTGGATCATACTCTCCTTGGTTTTCTTGTTCATGTGGATTGGATTTGTTATTGTCTATTTCCTGTTGCTTAATGGCCAATACCTCCCAGACTGCTCAGCTACGAAGTGGTCAACACAGTTTTAGCCCCTCCTTCTTCCTCATTATACAGAAAAGAGACTTGTCCCTCATCAACATTTCTGCCGTTCCAGTGACTGATGGGATTGTTTGGGATAAAGTTCCTTTCGATATATTTGGCCCTATGGAGATCCTGCAGATACCATATATGTTCAGTTTCTATGGGTGATGTAATGTTTGGAAATACTGTTTTTGAATCACAAGATCTATACTTTAATTCTGCTAACAAGGCTGATATGTTCTGTTATCACCACTATGGATATCACTTCCAACACAGAGCCAGTAGTCAACGTCCACCTTTTAACTATACACAATGGTAACATTATCCGACTTCCCCAGAAGGGAGTTCTAAAAGACATAAGGGCAAATTCACGTATTTCACAGGAGAAGACACTTTAGACCCCACACCATATTATTTCAAATTAATCTCTATCCTACTAAAAAAACTATGCTTACACAGACCAAGCTCACAAGTATAGCTTTGTTTGTCAACCAGTTAGCCTTTAAGGCTATTATTACTGGAAAAATCCAATTGATTTGAAATCAATTTGGGGAAAAAAAACCTTGGCAGGTTCAGGGAATGGGAACCTTATTTCGAGCCTACTTAATTCCCACACAAATGATCTTTTTGAATGACACCGTCCAGCAGGTCTATATGTCAGGGATTGGCAAAAATTAAAGAAACTAATGCCCCAACTATTCCCTCTATTGTCCTCTTTGATAATTGGCAAAGTTTGACACAATTATACTGAAGAACAAGTCAATAGCATAATGAAGAATGGTACATTTAATTCTACACTTTCAAGTTCTAACGTGTGGTTATTGTGCCAAGTAGACACTAATGGTTGTCATGCTTGTTTTCTCAGTTCCACATTTGGGTTAAAATCAAGCAGATCCAATCCACGATACTCTCAATCACAACATTCTGGTATTGTTACCACCTATTCAGTGGGAAACGTTTGTCAGAACATTCTACACTGTCTGCAGTGAAATAACATCTTTCTCTACTGTATAAAGACATGAATTTGTCAGATTTTCTTTTTGATCCTGACTCCCAAATTTCCACAGTCTAAAAGATTCATTTATGCTACTTATATTAAAATTTGGAAATTGTCCCAAATGGAAGCTGCCACACGTTTAAGACAAATTGACCAAGATAATTTGGATAAAGTGTTTGCTGTTGTTGACAATAGTATTAATACGCTGTCTTCTCGTATTTATAATTTAAATAAAATTGTGTCGTCTGTTCTTGATATTATGGAAAGTGAACTGTCAACATTGTATCATGAGCAAAGTCAGCTTAGATCTATCATGCAGTTTAGCTAGACACTTCACTTTTTGACTTTTAGTTGACACATAAACAATAACTGATGGCAATTGTTAGACCTGGCACCATTGGCGTGGGTCTCCCCTGCATTTTTTGCCTTTGCTGGTCTAGATGCTTTGGGCACTTTGCCACTCCTGTTCAGTGCCAAAGTGCAAGTGCTCCCTTTGTAAATTGTAGTTATGGATTAGTGATTCCATGACTGGTATATTTGATTTACTAGTCAGACCCTAGTACAGTGCACTGTGTGTCCCCAGGGCCTGTAAATCAAATGCTGCTAGTGGGCTGCAGCACTGATTGTGCCACCCACAGAAGCAGCCTGTAAAATGTAACTCTGGCCTGCCATTGCAGAGCCTGTGTGCAGTCTGGTACTGCCATGTCGACTTGGCAAGTGCACCCACTTGCCAGGCCCTAACCTTCCCTTTTCTTACATGTCAGTCGCTCCTAAGGTAGGCCCAAGGTACCCCTGTGGGCAGGGTGCAGTATATGTGAAAGGTAGAACATGCCCTGATGTGTGTGGCATGTCCTGATAGTGATTTACTGCCAATTTCGTTTTTCACTATTGTAAGGCTACCTGTTCCCATAGGACAGAATGGGGAGTTTGTTTATAACATCTTATAAACATAACTGGCCCTGGGAACAAGGTAGAAAAATAAAGTTAAGTATGCCTGAACTCAGAATGTTAAAATGCATCTTTTAGTGAGGGTGATTCTTACATTCTGTGTTTGAAAATACCACTTTTAGAAAGTAGGTACTTTCTTGCCTAACCATCCAGTAGGCCTCTGCTAGGTTTGTGTATTGCATGTCTGGCTTTTGGATGACAGGGGTTGGAGAGGGGCAGTGGCTCCAGGAGTCTGATGAGTCAGGGCTGGGCTGAATAGACCTGGGCTGCATTTAGAGCAGGGGGAGGAGATTTCCTTTTCACCTGAACGGGCCTGGTCTCCCTTCAACAATGCTGTCTCCACCTCCTGCCAGGAAGCTGCACCAGTGAGGACAGAACTGGTTTTGGCTGCGTACAGACACTCTCTGCCTTCAGAGAACAAAAGATTTTTGTGTAAAAAAACAGGGGCCCAGACCCCAAACTTTTAGATCTCTTCTGGGAAATCAAGAGGAACCTTTGCCAAGGAGAAGAGCTGGAGAAGCTGAGGAGGAATACTGCCCCTGTGCTGTTTGCTGTCTGGGGTTGTCCTGCAGTGGCTACTTGCTGCCAAGGAAAGGAGAAAAGGACTTTGCTGCTTGCTTTGTCCCCCTGCTTGAAGAAAAGATCTCCAAGGGCTTGAAACTGAGCTTGCCCCCTGTTCGTGAGGTCTCAGGAACAGCAAAAACCTGAAGGTGTCTGTGGGCACCATCTCTGATCGTCTCAGCAGAAGAAAACGGTAACCGACTCTTTCATTGAGTCCATTGCAGGATTCCGTGTCCTGAAAGCACCGCCGAGAGCAACGCTCCGCAATGTAACCCTGGTCTCACCGACTCCGTCAACAAGCCGCTGCTTGCATTGCATCCTGAGGGCACCACACTCCGCAACGCTTCGCTACCTGCTGCGAGGACGTCACCGACTCCATCGCTGCCCGACCCGAACATCGCCGGGCTCTGTCGCCGCACCGTGACGTGCCAGCACCGCAGCGAGCACCGTCTCACCCTTCAACGCAAGCCCTGGTCTCACCGACTCCGTCAACGATCCGCTGCCTGCACCGCATCGTGAGGACACCGCCGCCGCAACGCTCCGCTTCACAACGCAACCGCGACGTGCAACAAGAAAGGTACTGTGTCCGAGTCTGTCGACGCTTTAGCTGGCCCGTATCGATGCGGTCAGCTGGAAATTTAGACTCTGTCATATTCAGTATCGCTGTAACCCCAGAAGGAGCTACCGAGTCGGAAGAACTGTGTTTTATTGATTTTCCTGCAATTTAAAGGTTATTTTGCACAAGCACTATTTTTCAAGAGTATTGTATGTTGGATTTTTATCGTATTTGGTCTTGTTGGTTAAGATAAAGAATTACTATTTTTCTAAACTGGTGTGGTGTCCATTTGTAGTGTTTTCACTGTATTACTGTATGTGTTCACAAATGCTTTACACACTGCCTCTGAGATAAGCCTGTCTGCTCGTGCCAAGCTACCAAGGGGGTGAGCAGGGGTTATTTTAGGAGTGTATCCCCTTACCCTGACTAGAAGCAAGGGTCCCTTTTTGGACAAAGGTACCTACCTCTGCCAACTAGAGACCCCCATTTCTAACAGCAATGAAAGATACAACCTGCACAATACTGCATTTAGAGAAGTTAGAACAACTTCCATTCACTATAGCTGAAACACCTTGAGCTGTTTGGTTAATACACGGCGCTATCTCTTTACCTATTTTGACATTTCAATTCACAGCTTGCATGAAACATTTTCCTGTTGGTATATATGAACCCCTCGGAGGCAGCTTCATTCATGAGTTATGATCACTTCCTTTCTCCTATCGTTGTGAACATGCCAATAGGGAAGTTTTCCTTACTGGAGAGGAATGCAACTCTTCTGTTGGACATTCTCTCGTTTGCAAATATGTTTAAATTTATGGCGCATGTAATGTTTCGGTGCCAAATTTGGCCTGTTATTTAAAAGGAATACCAGCTCCCGCTATTCTTCCACTTATTACGGTCCTTTCAAATGGAAGTTATCTAATGCTTAGCGATCAAGATTGTTGCAGTATGCGAGCTGAAGTTCCCTATATTTTGTCAGTTTCCCAGCCCGTCACTTGTTGCAACAATGTCCTGTTTCACTCTACGCATGGGATTGTAGATAGCTCATTCTGGCCTTCCATTCCAACTTTGAAGGCAGATTTCAACAAGCTAAACAGACTCAACGCATTATTGTTTCAAAGGGAGGTGGCTCTCACATCTAAAGGTAAAGGTAAAGGTAAATTCGTACTTGTAAAGCGCACTGCCACCCCAGCTGGGGCATCCTGGCGCTATACGCATACCGCTGTGGAACCCTTCCTGGCTATTCCCTGTGAAATGTCCACTCCTGGGCACCCCCAAGGTGAAGCCAGGCATCCCAGCGCTGGTGGGGCCGTTGTGGAGATTAAGCAAGCTATTGCCCAGAGTTGCAGAGTGGGACCCATGATTAGAATAGGCACCGAGGCGAGAATTATCAGGTCCGAGGAAATTGAGTCCAAGACCCGCCGAGGCGGGAATTGAACCCTGGTCCCGGGCCAGATCTCTGCATCAGGGTCTGCCGCTCTAACCATTGAGCCACACTTCTCCACTCTGTTACAGTCATTGTTAAATACAAACCTTCCCCTGCATTTCGGTGAATTAGTGCATACAAGTTTTAATGCCTCTAACACTGCCTGTCTAGCACATTTTTTTAAAGTTGTCGGCTCCGGCCTTGTCAGTTCCCTCCAAACTGTCTTTGGAATAATACTGATTTTTATTCATTCCATTCTTTCCAGTGTATTCAGAGGATGTCGATTGCTGTTATTCCTCATCTGCAGCATTCTCATCCTATTTCTACTTCCCTGCAATGGATGTTCCTTTTGCAACCCCTCAGAGCTGGATCTTGATTGGTCCTTGACATTCCGGCCTGCCTGGTTTACCTGCATACAACCAGTGTTCCACTGCCTCTGGTGCCCCTTTGAATGGGCACTGGATATTTGCCTGGCTTCACAGACACCCGGTGACATCAAACTGCTAATGAGTCCCTTAGCAACCCATTTTCAGGATTGTCCCCTTGGTTTGCGCCTTGCCCACAATGCAAGGTTTTTAATCACTCACCTTCAAGGAAATATGTGCATCACCATATGGCTCAAAGAATACAGGCTCTACTAACATGGATGTAAGTTGCCTAGTAACTATCTCAGCACTGGCTGAGACCGAGGATCATGTCTGTTCATTGGAACTTATGACTTGGGCTGTTAATCAATCATCTTTTGCGGAGTCGAACTCCTTTATTGAGTCCATGGTCTTTGAATTTGCAAGTGACTCCACTGGATTCCTCCGAAGCACCATAATTTGATTATTTTTTCTAAAATGACAATTCATTTTTTAGTTGTTTTCCAATTATAATTTTATGAAGTAAGCTTTGAGTTCATATACCTTTTGAGTGCATTTATATTTTTATTGCTTTATCATGCTATTATCCTGACCAAAGGGAGAGTCTCGTGTTTCTCAAATGGCCCATTGTCGTTTTCCCTATGTTAGCCAAATCAAGCACGATGTAGGCCACTTTGGTTTTGCACACAATACTAAGGGCCTGATTATGGAGGCTTTCCGAGTCACACCATAGGTTCCACTTCCGAAAGCTGCATCACAATGCAGGTGGTCGAAAGTGAAACCGGGCGGTCATTCCGGCTTGATTCCAACAGGCTCAAGGAGCCCGTTGGCCAGTCGGTGGCCTCACCATAATCCCTAAAGACGACTTTTCCACCGTCGGGATTACGATGTCAGTTTCTGACAGGTTTTCCATGTCGGGCTTTCTGACATGGAAAACCACATATGGAAAGCCTGTCGGAAAGCGACTTTGGAGCCCCTAGCAGGGCCCCCTTCTCCCTGCGGCCTCTGGTTGGGGCCGAGGGGGCACCTATGGTGACCCCCCTGTTAATCCCTGCACCATGTGGCAGGCACCGTGAGGGATTAACAGATACTCCCATTTCTCTATGGGAGCTTGTGCTACGGCTGGTTTATGGCTGCAGCACAAGCTCCCATAGAGGAATGAGAGTATGCAACTGCACCAAGTGCAGTCGCATTGTAATAGAAGTGTCGGGACCCCCGACCAGAGGTCGGTCGGTCCCGATATCGCATTGGACGTCTGCCCAACATCGTAATCAGGCCCTAAATATTTGTGCAACCTTGTATTTTCACACAGAACCCAAACTTTTTTGCATTTTTTTCTTTTCCTAGGATTTAGTCTGAACAGCCTAGGCAAGGTCAAACAACATTGCCCCTTGTTATTCTCTCTGTCAGACACTAGCACCTAGACATAATATAGGAATGCAGCTACTGTTTTGAAATACACATATCTTGTCATATAATTGACAGGGGTTCTGAAAAAACAGACACACAGAGCAAAGGTCCTGAGACGGGAGTGCTGCGTCAGCTGAGATGTAGAACATCCACCTATGTATGCTGAGGTACGAGGTCTGCCACTAAATCCAGAGATCTATAATATACAACCCCTTAGCATAGGTAGTATGGGAGGGGTTAGGCAGATCTGTCAGATAACATGACAGGGCTTTTTTTCATGGTGTATGGTTTATTAACCATGCTTATGACATTATTGACGTATTTGTTTTCTAAATGTGGCACAAATTATTGCAACTTAGAGCACAACAGTTTAAATAAACATTGTAAACTTCCTTCATGTCTGTTTTTTTTATCTTATTGTGGACAATTATGAGTCAAAGAGCGAAAGGGTGTGTCTTGTTACCACAATCCCTGAGAGGGTCGAGAGTGTTGTGTTCTGGGGTGCCAAATCACTTGTCTCTCTGGAAATGTTAGCAGGGCAAGTGACACACTATAGATAGTCAGACTCAAGCTCATAGATACTGAGGTGGTATGGTGACTTGGGGCCAGATGTACAACCAGCAGTGTTTGCGACTCGCAAATTGCGATTTTTTTTAGCAATTTGGAGTTTATGAGGCGCAAAACTTGATGTACAAAAGTGTCTGAGACGGTTCACTGACAAAATATTGACTAGTAAAACATCGACCTACAAAAATATCGAGACAATAATATTGACTAAAAAAATATTGACTACCTATACTTAAGGTATTTAGGGTAAGTACAAAAATATTGAAAAAAGATAGCGTTTACAATATTATAGTTGTATTAAATATCAATTTTTAAATATATACAAATTTAAATATTAAAAATAAAATATATGTAATATATATTTTAACAAACATAACAAATAAACTTGCTTTCAAAAAGTTAAACACACATACATATATTAACATTCATCTATTTAAAAAATATATAATTAAACTAATATTTTTAATCAAGGAGCCTGTCAGTCGGAAAGGCACCATAATCCCTTAAGGACGGTGTTTCTGACATGAATTGGCTGACGTTGGGGGACCCTAGCAGGGCCTCCTTCCCCCCTGGCCCTCTACATTTGGGCCTGCCCCTCATCCGCCACCCCAGTAAGCTCTCTAGCCAAGAACTATGTGACACCCTGGTGGACATCCTCTATAGTAAGACCTCAGCCATCTACGAAAAGTTCAAACCCCCAGCTGCCCACTGCATCAGCCTGCTTGCACCCACAAACTCAAACCCCAAATACCTGCACACCAATTGGGACCCTCTCACAACTCAAGCCACAATATCCATCATGAACTCTGTGCACCACTACCATCTGCAACCTCAGGAACAAGACGATTGGCGACAAGCTCAAGAAAGTCCTGAACACCTCCATCACCTAGGCCTCCTTCTCATAGGACTGTAAGCATGCTGAAGTGAGTTCCCTTTTGAAGAAATAATCCACTGACGCAGCAGAAACGAAGAACAAATGGCCCATCTCCCTGCTCCCCATTCCAGCAAAGGTTCTCGAGACGTCAATCAACCAGCAACTCACCAAACACCTGGAACACAACAACCTCTTGGACCCCTCTCAATCCGAATTCCGAGCCAACCACAGCACCAAGACAGCCCTGAACGCAGCCACCGACAAACATCAGGACCTTCCTGGACCGTGGAAAATGGCAGGCCTCATCCTCCTGGACCTTTTAGCCCCCTTCGACAAAGTCTCCCATCTCATCATGATCAACAGATTCCACTACATTGAAATCCAGGGAGATGCTCTCACATGGATCACCTCATACCTCACTAGAAGAACCCAGAGAATCCGTCTCCCACTGTTCACCTTGGAACCCAAGAAGATCATTTGCAGAGTTCTCCAAGATCATCCCTTGGCCCCACCCTCTTCAACATGTACATGACCCCTGGCCAACACCGTCAGATCGCAAGGACTAAACATAATCTTCTATGCTGATAACACCTAGCTCATCCTCTCGCTGTCAGAAGACCCCTCCACCACCAGAGCCAGCTTCCACAGATGTATGAGGAACATCACTGACTGGATGAAGGACAACTGTTTCAAGCTCAATACCAACAAGACAGAAATCCTCATCTTTGGGAACACCACCTCGCCATGGAACGATGCATGGTGGCCTGCCCCAACAGACCACGACTGCAGCCTTGGCATCATCTTAGACAGCAAGCTGTCTATGAAGAAACAGGTAAACTCAGTCTCATCCACCTGCTTCCACACCCTACACATGCTCCGCTAGGTCTTTAGGTGGCTACCAGTCAAACCAGAAGGACCATCACACTGGTCCTGATTACCAGCTGGCTGGACTACGGGAAAACACTCTAGGTAGGAATCAACACATGCCTACAAAGGAGTCTGCAGGCAATACAAAATGCAGCAGCAAGACTCACCCTCAACCTCCCCAGACAGACCTACATCACACGCCAACTCATGAAGCTACACTGGCTCCTGATCCAGAAGAGATGCCAGCTCAATATACTGATCCTTGCATACAAAGCCCTGCACAACGAAGGACCAGCATACATAGACAAACTCATGACCTCCAACGAACCGACCAGACAGCTCTGATCTTCCTCCCTCTCCCTCGCAGACACCCCCCAGATCTCCCAGAGGACGCTCCTTCTCACAACTGGTGGCCAAAGCTTTGAACCACCTGCACCTCAGGACCACTGCATCACTCCAGCAAATCAGGAAAGGACTCAAGACCTGGCTGTTCGAATGAACAGATCACTGCAAAGCAGTTAGCAACTCCAGTGCTTTGAAACCCTCACGGGTGAGTTGCCACACTTTATAAATCCTTGATTGATTGATAGAGGCTCTCCAGCTGCTCTCAGCTATCGGGCAAGGGCCTCCTCCCGGCTGATCATCACCTGAAGTGCTCCGCGTCATCTCATACTTCATCACTCAATCACTGTCGACCTGGTAAAATAAACCTTTTTCCAGGCCCAAACCTTCCTTTTTATTACATATGTCAACCCAAGGGTAGGCCATGGACAGCCCAGAGGACAGGGTGCAATGCATTCTCTCCCTTCGGATAACATTGGAGTTACCTTATTAAATTTTATTGGGGTAATTCCCAAATGGGAATAGGTGATCAGTTCATTTAAAATCCTAATTTATGGTGAAGTCGGGTTATTAATTGTAATTCTGAAAATGCCACTTTTAGAAAGTTGGCATTTTCCCACCTTAGCCATTTAGTGCCTGTAGTCTGCCTCTGGTCACATAACTGGGTGCAGCTGACAGTTGAAATTTGTGAACTCCTCCTAGACAGCCACACACAACAGGGTGCCTGGATGGGCCAACATTGGCAAGATGGGAGTGAGGAGCTGGCCATGGCCCCACTTACACTTGGATAACCTGCCTCCTCACAAAGGGCTGCATACCCCCTGTAGTTAGTCTGGAGCCAGGGCAGGGAGGGCAGGATGCCTAGGGGCTTCGAAGGGAAACCTCTAGAAGCTTCTACCCTACTTTAAAGGCACAACTGTGTATAAATACTGGACCTCAAACACCACCACTTCAGTACACATCTGGACCTGTGGAAGAAGGTATGATGTGCTGCTGAAAGGGCTGCCACTCGGCTGCACTGCTGATCTAAAGGAACTGCTGCCCTGTTGTGCCTACCTGCTGCCCTCATACCTGGTAAAGAAGAACTTAACCTGCAACTTTCTCTTGATCCCAGGACCACTCAATGACTCCAAGGGCTAGTCTGTTGTCCTCCTGATCTGAGCCTCAGGAACATAAAAGGCTCCCCAAACATATCCTGGACCCACCTGCAGCACATTCCTGACCCCCCAAGTTGTGCCCCTCAGGTCCAGGACCCTTGGTGTGGCTCAGCAAGCTTAAATTAAGCATTTGGGCTCTTCGCAACCACAAATTGGCCCATTCGCACCGAGACCACGCCACTCTCACCAAAAATCACCTCGAAGCGCCACCAGTCCATCTCTTGACAGTGAAAACATCGACTGCACGTAGGGGATTGCCAACCTGAAGCACCAGCCCACCCATTTGCAATGCCCAGCCTGCTGTTCGTGCCACACAGACAGCCAGATGCAGTGCTCTCCTTGCTCCTCATGGCCTCTCCAATGAGAACAGGACTCTTGGCACAAAACTTGAGAAGGTAAAACTTCAGCGGAACTCATCTGGGACTATATCTGACCTGTGCTCCATCGCAGTTGACCTGAACTTTTGACTTTGACCCGGTCCAGCATGATAGGTGCGATTGATACTTTATGATTTTAGGCACTATTTAACCCTTTATTTTTTTTAAATTCATAACTCAGGTTCTACTGATTGCATTTTTGTCATTTTAGTCTTGTTTTATTTATTAAATGTTTGCTCTATTTTCTAACTTGGTGTGGGATCCTTTTGTATGGTGTTTTCACTGTTACTGTTTGAAGGGTTGCACAAATACTACTACACATTGTCTCTAAGTCAAGCCTGACTGCTCTGTGCCAAGCCCCCAGGGGGTGAGCATAGGTTAATATGGCGTTTGCTTGTGCCTTACCCTGACAAGGATTGTGGTTGCTGCTTGACCAGGGCTAACACCCCAGTAAACCAGTAACCCAATACCACACAGTACATAAACCCACTTGGCAGGACTCTTTACAGAGAGAAGTGCTGGAACAGAAAAGACCTTAAAATCTTTCATTTCAAACTTAATAATAATAATAATAATATCGACATTTGTAGAGCGCGAACAGCTACCTCAAACAGAGGTGTCCCGGCGCTATAGCGATACAGTAGCAGGCAGAAAGTCCGCTCAGCAAGTGACCTAGGCCTGTTGATCTAAGCTAAATAGCCACGTTTTCACTGCTCTCCTGAAAAGTGGCTCTGAGTCAACGTGTCGTAGGTTATTTGGCAAGGAGTTCCATAGCTTGGCCGCCTTGACCGTGAAGGATCTGCCTCCCATCCGTGCTTTCCTAAACCGTGGGGTACACAATAAGTTTTGTGTATTTGATCTCAGTAGTCGATTCTGCTTGTAACTGCAGAGACGTTGTTTCAAGTAACTCGGGCATTTACCATGAATTGAACGGAATGCAAATGTCAAAGCCTTGAATTCGATTCTTCTGGCCACAGACAGCCAGTGAAGCTCCTTGATGTGCGGAGAGATACGATGACGGAAAGGTACTCGTCTAATCAATCTCGCAGCCGCATTTTGCACCATCTGTAATCTTCTAATCAGGTAGGCTGGCAGACCTACATAGAGGCCATTCGCATAGTCCATTCTAGCTGTCACCGTGGCATGTATTATGACTCGGCGGCAGTCCTCAGGCAACAGATGGAGGAACTTACGCAGGCTTCTCAATTTGCCAAAGCAGGCTGATGTCACTTTCCGGATCTGGGCCAAAAAAGAGAGATCAGTCTCCCACTTTACCCCCAGATTTTTGGCCATCGCTGCAGGGGTGGGGGGGACCCATTTCCAGCGGCCACCATAGGTCCGCTGGTGGCGGAGGATTTTTTCCAAAGAACAGCACCTCCGTTTTCTCAGCATTGAGTTTCAATCTGTTATTATTCATCCAAAAGGAGATGTCTTTTAGACAACCCCTGCAGCATTGTCCGATTGCTCTTTAAACAAGAACACCAACTGGGTGTCATCGGCGTATGATATCGCCTTCACACCCCAGTTGGAAATGAGAGAAAACAACGGGGCCAAATATATGTTGAAGAGAAGCGGACTTAGTGCTGACCCCTGCGGGACTCCACACCAAATCTTCTTGGGTTTAGACTTGTGGGGTTGTAAGGCAATTTGTTGCGTACGATTATAAAGGAACGACTTCAGCCAAGCCAAAACTGCCCCCCTTAAGCCGATGTCCTGGAGTCTTTGCAACAATCTTGAGTGGTCTACAGTATCGAATGCCGCAGATAGATCTAGGAGCACCAGCATTGCTGATGCCACTGAGTCCACTGACATTCTTACCGATTCTGCCACCTCCAAGAGGGCCGTCTCAGTACTGAAACCCGGTCTGAAACCGGATTGGGTGTCATATAGAATGCTATGTACCTCAATGAAGTTGTACAGTTGTCTCTGTACCCATTTTTCCAGCATTTTCACGGGGGCTAGTAGTAATGAGATTGGGCGATAATTGCTAAAATCCCCTAGCACTCCATTGGGTTTTTTCCTGAGGGGGAGGACAATGGCATCTTTCCACATATCAGGGAAAGTGCCGGATGCAAGGGAAGTATTCCAGATATGGATTAACACCTTGATGATCGAGGGAGCTACTACTTTCCATAATTTAGGGGGGCAAGGGTCCTCCGGGGAGCCTGATTTACAGCTAAGGATCTGAGCCAGACCTTCCTGCTGCGTAATCGGAGGAAATTCCATAAACGAGTACTGTGGCTGGCTGCTCTCCTTCACATCGGATTTAACCGTCTCAACTCTTGCTGTGAATGAGTTGTGGATTTTCCGAATTTTATTATCGAAGAAGTCAGCGATGCTCTCACATAGTGAGTAGGAGGATTGTGCTTCAATTTCTAATTCTTTCGGCTTGAGGAAAGAATTCACAACCTTAAATAGTTCTTTGCTTGAGTTCTCTGCCTCCTTAATGCACCTTGCCACGTGATCTCTTCTTGCCTCTCTCATCAATTTATGTAGCTCTTTAAGTGCTTTCTTGTAAGCAGTTTTAGCTATACCGCAGTAGTCCGCTCGCCACTGACGTACTAGGCGTTTGCAACTGCTTTTTTAATTTCTGAGAGTCTCTGAAAACCATGGGGCCGAGGGAGCTTACCTCCGTGTTTTAGTGAGTCTTGCCGGAGCAGTAGCTTCTACGGCCATAGAAATCCAGTTATGAAATGCAAATGCGTCTGCATTAGGATCTTTTGAAAGTAGAGGTTGACTCTCCTGCAAAGCAGGTCCTAAACTTTCTGCCGTCAGCTTCTTCCAGTTTCTTTTTAGGAAATTGCGGGAGCCAGCCTGCTGACTCAATTTTTCCAAACTAAATGAAAAATGGATCAAGTGGTGGTCCGTCCAGACTACTGGACACGGGTCCTTCATATTCAAGGATAGAATATTAGAAAACACCAGGTCCAGGGTGTGCCCTGCTATGTGGGTGGGGAGTTTCACCTGCTGGACCAGATTAACCCCTGCAAGGGTGGATTCAAACTGAGCTGCATGAACACAGCTAGGGTCGTTCACGTGTGGGTTGAAATCCCCTAGCACCGTGTAGCTCGAATACAAAAGGGATTTCTGCGCAATATAATCACAAACATCTAGATTAGTGCTTAACGCACATTCTGGCGGTCTGTAAATCAGGAGTCCTGAAAAAGAGGTTGAAGGGCTGATTTTGATACAGAAGTTAAGACCTTCCATTACATCCATTTTTGGCACCACTGAGGACTCAATGTCCCAGGAGTCCCTTAAAATGATCGCTACGCCCCCCTCCTCTTTTTGTACCCTCCCTATGTGCGCAGCAGATTTTAAAATCAGGTGGAATTGCAACGGCAATTGCTGGTAGTGCACCTTCTTTGAGCCATATTTCTGTCAGGAACGAGACGTTCCATTTATTCTCGTCCAATAGGAGCCATAGGTCCATAGCATGCTTAACCAGGAATCTACAATTGAGAGGGCAAGCCCTGACCTTGACCATCTGTTTGCTCAGTTCAACCTTATGACCTTCCTTGCCGTTTTTGTCTAAATGCTCTGCTGTGTTCTCTAAAACCCAGTGACAATCCGCACAGGAACTGGGTAGTGGATCGTTAACTAGGTTTATAGCATGTTTGCACAGGCAGGATTTGCTTCGAAGGGCAGTGAGATTGTTTCTAGTCCATCGAATCACATCGTTGCTGGGCAAACGAGCAGCATGGCTGGCCCTGGCCGCGATCCGGACGGGCGCAGACGGGCTTGTCTTTGGCGCGCCATTGGTGCACCGGCGACGCGCCCGCTGCGCGGCCGGGCAACCATGAAGACTAAATACAGTGACCCCACCCGGAAGTAACAAGGGCAGGGGGCGGAGCTGCAGAGCTGCGTCCCTCCACGCAAGTGGCACGTAGAGGCCGTGGTGGACCGGGGACCTACATAATCAGGTTTCCTGCAAACAAACAAACATGAATGACCCAAAAATAGCTATAAAATTAGGGCACGGAAACAAGTTTTTCAGACCAGCTATGTTCCAACTTCATAAAGACCAAGTGATTTTTTCCAACATCAGGCTGAGTTTAAAACCTTGGGAAGCCAAGACCAGGGGCCGGGCTTAGGCTCTGTCATCTCCATATGTCAATATCTAACTAAGTCTTATCATAGACCCGTCTAAGGCAATTTTGGCGATAGACCATTACATTTTCAGCTTGCAATTTGATATGAGAATGCAAATCATAGTGCAGCATTGGTCTTTTACTATGTGCAATGATGTCATAAGAGTCTGAGAGGCATATTCACAAGGACCTACCGCTGATTTATCTCCACCTTAACGCATCCAAAGTGGAGATAGATTCAACACCCCATTCACAAGCGGGTGCAAACTGCAGACATCCCCAGTATTCCAGCGATAACTGCCCCAAAATTTATCTCCACGGTGGACACCACCAATTAACCCTAATGAGATGCAGAGTAGGCATTCCCGTGCAAAAACAGATGAAAAAACCACAACACCACTTTCACAACAAACTTCCAGATCTGCGATGCGATCCAAAAACAGGCGATAAGCCGCGGTAGCACCAGTGATTTAACACTTGCCTTTTGCTGGTGTTAAGCAGGACGACTACCTGCAGCATGAAAGAGAGCCCAGCCAAGAGCCACACCCGAAGACCCACAGATGCCATGGAGACAATGATCATGCAGCTCGGATACCCATGAGAGCCACAACACCCACCGCCACCACCCCCAGCCCCCCCCCCTGCCCCCCACTCCCCGGACATACGCATACCGTGCACGACACAAGAGTCACAAAAAGCGCATGATGACGCGCATTGTCAAAAAATAACACACATGTGTGGCCAGAAGAACGAGAAACAGTCACACAGCACTGAAGTAACAACCAAAAACTTTATTGAAACACAACACAAAACACCAATGCGGAAGACTCCTGTCGGGTCCGTCCGGGACAATCATGACGTCACAGCCTGGAAAATAAAGCACAAAATCAGAACATGTGCCATGCGCACATCAAAGGAGCGAGACACAGAGAAATAGAGAATGAAGGAAAGGCAGAGAGAGAAAGAGAGAGAAGGAAAGGAAGGGAGAGAGTGAGAGAGAGGGAAGGAGAGAGAGTGAGAGAGAGAGGGAAGGAAGGGAGAGAGAGAGTGAGAGAGAGAGAGGGAAGGAAGGGAGAGAGAGAGAGAGGGACGGAAGGGAGAGAGAGGGTGAGAGGGAGGGAAGGAAAGGAGAGAGAGTGAGAGAGAGGGAAGGAAGGGAGAGAGAGAGTGAGAGAGAGAGAGAGAGAGAGAGGGAAGGAAGGGAGAGAGAGGGTGAGAGGGAGGGAAGGAAAGGAGAGAGAGTGAGAGAGAGAGGGAAGGAGAGGAGAGAGAGAGTGAGAGAGAGAGGGAAGGAAGGGAGAGAGAGGGTGAGAGGGAGGAAAGGAAGTGAGAGAGAGTGAGAGAGAGAGGGAAGGAAGGAAGGAAGGGAGAGAGAGGGTGAGAGGGAGGGAAGGAAAGGAGAGAGAGTGAGAGAGAGAGGGAAGGAAGGGAGAGAGAGAGAGACACCTCCGCCCCTGCACACCCAGGCACCACTGCTCACCTGCTGCCACCAGTGTGTCTCCAACCACGTGCCACCAGGTCTGCAATCTGTAATCAAGGCCAGAGTCAATCATGGCAGAGTCCATCACACAGCACACGGCAACAACGCCTGTCCGTCCCTGCGCATGCATGAAGCCGCACCCTACCCCCTCCCACCGGCCAGCGCTGGCTGTCCACACTTGCACACCCCAGGCCCACTGGTCACCTGCCGCCAACGGTGTGTCCACCAGTGGGCACACCACTTTGCCCGTGCAAGCTCCAGGCCCCGGTCCCGCCACCATGGCATGGTCCACATCATGCGGACCCGCCCCGCGGCCCAGCAGGTCCCACACATGACGCTGAGTCCTGAGGCATCAATGGCAGAGACCACATCAGTGCACACGTCATCATCGCAGGCTGCACACCCGCTCAGCTATTACGGTGCCACTAATCCTGTGCAACCCCAGTCAGTGCCACGCGGTGGTAGGCCCGTGACGGCCGCAAGGCTCCGGGTACCACTAACCATGTGCAACCCCAGTCAGCACCACGTGGTGGTAGGCCCGTGACGGGCGCAAGGCTCCGGGTGCCACTAACCCTGTGCAACCCCAGTCAGCGCCACGTAGTGGTAGGCCCGTGACGGGCGCAAGGCCTCGGGTGTGACAAACCCTGAGCGCCACAACTCATGGGCCCTTTATGATTGAGAACCGTGGAGCGTCCCTCATCCAGTCACCACCGGCAGTGGGGAATGTGACGTCGTCGGCCCCTTATATTGGCGGGGTCACATGGCCTGTGACGCCTGGGCCTGATGGGTGTGGTGTGTGTGCAGACCTGCCCTCAGGGAGTGGCTGTGACATGCTGACAACTAGAACAGTGACCTGCATACCACCAGCGTGTACGCCTGCGACATGTAGCTATGTGGGCACCCCCTCGGAGCGTAAGCGGAGTGGTCTGGCCTGGCGTACACCGGACCAGCGCAGGGCTTGCAACTATGACTCGGGGGCTCTGGGCGTTGTTCAGTCCATGTCCGGACAAGGGAGTGACTAATGCGTGTGTCCCTGTTGTAGTGTCCACGGCAAGCGGAACACAATAGGCAATGTATCACACTGTGACTGGCATCCCACTAGATGAGCATCATTGACGTGAGGGAAATCACTGTCCCTAGATTCATCCACACATTCATACATGAATGATGAAAGCCATGACACAGCAGTGCGTTTCTGGATGTTTATTCCACATCCAGTGGAGTTTTGCAGCTGGAGCGGTACAGAGCCATGCCAAGCACACCACACAATATGGGCCCGTGGGGGGCCAGCCAGAGTCCATCCGGGGATGACAAGTACTGCGGAAGAGGAAGGGTACAGTCCGCAGTCTGGTCGCCGTGTCATTGGTCATCAAACAGGATATGGCAGTCCATGTCGCGGTCCAAGGTGAGTGCAGCAGAGTGTATCAGGGGTCAGTGGCAGGTCAATCAATCAATCACAGAATTTGTAAAGCGCACTACTTACCCGCGAGGGTCTCAAGGCGCTGGGGGAGGAAAAAGGGGGGGGTGCTGCTACTGGTCGAACAACCAGGTCTTGAGTAGCCTACTGAAGGTCAGCAGGTCTTGGGTCTGTCGTAGGCTTAGTGGAAGGGTGTTCCAGGTCTTGGCGGCGAGGTGGGAGAAGGATCTGCCGCCGGTGGTGGTTCTTCGAATGCGAGGGAAGGTGGCGAGGAGAGGTCGGCGGAGCGGAGTTGGCGGTTGGGGACGTAGAAGAGGAGTCGTCTGTTGAGGTAGGCTGGGCCAGTCTTGTGGAGTGCCTTGTGTGCGTGGATGAGGAGTTTGAAGGAGATTCTCCTGTCGATGGGGAGCCAGTGCAGGTTCCTCAGGTGGGGGGTGATGTGGCTGTGGCGTGGTACATCGAGGATCAGGCGTGCGGAGGCGTTTTGTATGCGTTGCAGTCGCTTGATGAGCTTGGCCGGGGCTCCCGCGTGAGGGCGTTCCCATAGTCGAGTCTGCTGCTGACGAGGGCCTGGGTGACTGTTCTTCTCGTGTCTGTCGGGATCCACCTGTAGATCTTGCGAAGCATGCGGAGGGTGTTGAAGCAGGAGGATGAGACTGCGTTGACTTGCTTGGCCATGGAGAGCGTTGAGTCGAGGATGACTCCCAGGTTGCGTGCGTGGTCGGTGGGTGTCGGGGCTGCTCCCAGCGTCGTTGGCCACCAGGAGTCGTCCCAGGCTGAGGGTTGGAGCCGAGGATGAGGACCTCTGTCTTCTCCGTGTTCAGTTTTAGTCGGCTGATCTTCATCCAATCGGCGACGGCCTTCATCCCTTCATGGAGGTTGGATTTGGCGGCGAGGGTCCTTGGTGAGGGAGAGGATCAGTTGAGTGTCGTCGGCGTAGGAGATTATGTTGAGGTCGTGCTGTCTGGCGATGCGTGCGAGCGGGGCCATGTAGATGTTGAACAGTGTTGGGCTGAGGACAATCCCTGGGGTACGCCGCAGATGATCTCGGAGGCTTCGGATCGGAATGGTGGGAGGCGGACTCTCTCGGTTCTGCCGGCGAGGAAGGAGGTGGCCCATTCCAGGGCCTTGTCTCAGATCCCTGCGTCGTGGAGGCGTGCGCGGAGAGTGCGGTGGCAGACAGTGTCGAAGGCGGCGGAGAGGTCCAGCAGGATGAGGGCTGCGGTCTCACCGTTGTCCAGCAGGATCCTGATGTCGTCAGTGGCGGCGATGAGGGCAGTCTCAGTGCTGTGGTTGCTGCGGAACCCCGATTGGGATGGGTCCAGGATGCTGTTTTCTTCGAGGTATCGGGTTAGCTGTTTGTTGACGATCTTCTCGATGACCTTGGCTGGGAACGGAAGCAGGGAGATGGGCCGGAAGTTCTTGAGGTCTCTCTGGTCCGCCTTGGGTTTTTGAGTAGGGCGTTGATCTCTGCGTGTTTCCAGCTCTCTGGGAAGGTCGCGGTCTCGAAGGAGAGATTGATGATGTTGCACAGGTGGCCATGTGCGGCACCAAGCAGAAACAGGCAAGGTGGCGGGCATGAACTCAAGCCCATCCACGTCCTCGTCCTCGGATGTGTGCTCTGCCCCACCTGTGGGTGTTGCAGTACCGGCTGTGGCACTGTGTGCCACTGACACATCAGGGGCCGGAGGAGGATTGTCGGCCGCACTGTGTGGCAGTGACACATCAGGTGCCGGAGTGGATACGCCTGCCGCACTGGGAGGCACTGACACACCAGGGGGCAGAGATGTGGATGGTGTGGGGGCAGCAGCATTCCTCATCGCCATGCCTTGTGGCAGCAATGCCATGATGAGGATCTGCAGGGCCTGGTAGATCCCAGCTACATTTCGCTGATGTGCAGCGGTGGCTGCCATCCTTTCCGCCTCCATCCGCACCATGTCCTCCATGAGCCTCCGCATGTGTGCCATCTCACGGCTGAGATCGCTGGAGCCACTCTGGGCGGACAGGTGTTCTTGTCTCCGAGTCATGACTCCAGCAATGTTAGTCAGGGCTCGTTGGAGACCATGGAGCGGGTCGTGGGTGTCCGTTAGGGACTGGAGCTGGTCCCTGATGGGACCTAGACACCCGTGGATGGCGTCCAGTTTGGTAGCCATGAGGTCGAACCCCACCCGCACCTGCTCAGCCATCTCCCTCTGGCCCTCCA
The DNA here is from genome assembly GCA_963921515.1 of Calotriton arnoldi. NCBI lineage: Eukaryota > Metazoa > Chordata > Amphibia > Caudata > Salamandridae > Calotriton > Calotriton arnoldi. The sequence continues at coordinate 1,384,659 of CAWUFW010000650.1, read as the reverse complement.
GCACACAGCGTTGGAAGGCCATGTGTTGTTCCTGGGGGTCTTGGGAGACTGCCGGGGCTGTGGGTGCCTCCTGCTGGGTGGTTTGTGGAGTGGGTGGGGTCTCCTTGATGCAGCTGGGCTGCCCTGGTCCTGGAGGTGATTGGCAGATGAGTTCAATGATGTCTTGGAGGTCTTGGGTGTCGATGCTGGTGGTGTCCTCCTCATCATCAGTGAAGAGTGGCTGGGACTGCTCTGCAGGAGGTGTTGACGGTGCCCCTGCAATGTGAAGGGGAGATGGTGTATTACAATGTGTCCGCATGTATGTAGCCGCATGGTACAGGTTCACATTCAGACAGCATGGCATTGTACATTGTGACAGTCTGTGGATCAGGGCCATGGTCCAGAGTCATTGTGGGTGTTCACTGTGCTCTGCTTGATTGTGCATGTGTGCCATTGTGGCCATCTCCACCCGTCCCCCAGTACCTGGTGGTCACTCACCCTGTTGCGGTTGTGTTGTGTCCTGTCGAGCAGTGTCCGGTCCCCCGACTCCTGCCACAATCTCCACACTGATGACTGTCGACACCAGCTCCTCCATGTCATCCAGCTCCAGCTGTGGCGCTGGGCTCCCACCTCCAGTCTGCATTGCTGCCTTCTGGTTGCCTGCGAGTTTCTCCTTGGTCTTGCGCTTGATGTCAATCCACCGCCTCCTGACCTCGTCCATTGACCTCTTGTGCTCTCCGACGGCATTCACCTTGTCCACGATGTCCCGCCATATTCCATTTTTGGTGCCCAATGACACGTTGGAGGTGACGAACAGTTGTTGATGGTGTTCCATCACCTCCGTGACCAGGATCCTGTTTTCCTGCGGACTGAACTTCGTCTTCCTCTTCTTCTTGTCCTTGCCATTCCCTGTCCCCGAGGTCCCAGGCTGGTTGTCCGGGGTGCTTGTGGGGTTGCGCTCGTCCTCTGCGCCTGCTCCAGCTGCCTCCATGGTGCTTCGGTGTTGGTCATTTTGTGTTTGTGTGTTTTTTCAACTTTTATAGTGGTTTTTCCCGCCTGCCATGTGTGTATTGCAGGCCTGGCGCTGCTTATCGCTGATTTCCTCATCGCGCTTTGGCCCATTGCATGTTTTTTCGCGTTGAGGTTTGTGTTTTTATCACGCTTGCGGTTGTTGTATTGCGGACATTGGCTGCGTTTTCGGGGAACTATCGCATGGTACCGCCGTGTTGTGAATTCCAGGTTAACACGGGGTTATTTTCCCGCGATCGGCTGCGATGTGTAAAGTTGCGTTAACATTTTTTGGAGATGTTTAGCACAAGTTCTTGTGAATATACCCCTAAATCAATGTCATTACCCTAAATTTTAGGATTTGTTCCACAACAGTATTAGAGATAAAGAACACAGTTGACTCTCGGTCCACTTGACCGTTTATACTTTTAGGGGAGATTTTAACCTAATCAATGTCACTTGAAGAAATAAGTCTGAGTTCATAAATAGTGTAAAACAATTTTAAAATATTATGCCGCTTTAAAAAACAGTCCCACTCACAAGTAGGAAAAAGTGATAGAGAGTTTGGACAATCAGCCAGAGTTATAATTCTAGCTCATAGACCGAGTCAAGTCCGAGTTACCGCTCTTCAAAGGAGAGGACGATGAAAGAGGCGTGGATAGCGGGTTCAATACACATTTATCCTTTGACGAAGAGCAATTAGAATAAGGATTCTGGACTTGTGATGCCATCAAAATCTCCCAATCGGGACAAGGCATGACAGGTGGCAAACTCTTTTTAATGACACACTCCTGGATCACAGGATTATAACCCGTTGATCTGCCTGTATGTTCAATGTTCACTACTTCTTGCTAAACTTTTGGGAATTTGAGATTCTTTGCTGTTTTATTTTATTTTCCGTAGTTTCATATGTCTTTTTTTTACTATTAGGCTTTGCTCTTTCCCCAGTCTGGCACACACCACTTGCCTTACATCCCATTGTATTTGACGGGGAAGGGTTTAAATCTGAAATCTTAATAATTTTAGGATTTTCGCCTTTTCTTAATCGTTCGCTATGTCCTTCTCTTGGGACGACTCTGGTGAAATGTTCAAAACAGACCAATCTTTTTCCTTTTCCACTGCTTCAGAAACTACCTGGCCACTTTGGTCACATTGCCCACTTTTGCCGCCACAGCTTATTACAGGACTAATATTATCCCCAACTGAGTTTGCTTTCTGGGTCTTGTGGACTCCCTTATGATCTCCCACAGCTGACATGAGAGCCCTCAAAACAAGTGAGAGCGTTGACAATGATTGTTCCGAGACCATAAGTTGTTCATTAGTTAACTTTAAAATTGAGGATAAAATGGAATGCATTGGGGACATCATAGCAGACATTGGACCTTCAGTTATATATTACAATACTATGTCCTGTACCTGCTGTGCGCATAAAAGAGGCTCTGAGTTCCATTATGGATGTGTACTTAAGCAGCAGTTCATCTGTTGAAACTGTTTCATCCTGTGCAAGATTGACAGGGTTCCTGTTTAACCAAATGGCCACTCAGTCATCTAGAGTGTGAAAGGTGCTGAAAGAGAGTAATTTACCCTTTTAGTGGCGTAACACACCTCTTTGCGCTTTCTTGCTGGTTCACCATATTTAAGATCTTTCTTTCTGGTGAAGAGGACCTCAAGCAATGGATAAATACATCAATCAATAACTGCGAAACAGTGTACTCAGTCCCAATCGCAACCCCCCCCCAAAAAAAACTGCAGAACTGCCAACATAAATAAATAATTCCAAACTCAAGTTGTCCTCAGAACCACTATTCTCAAACAGTATAAATTTTACCTTGTGTGCACACAATTCTGCAGTTTTTTGGGGGGGAGGTGGGGGGTTGCGATTGGGAATGAATACACTGTTTCGCAGTTATTGATTGATGTATTTATTTAGGTGCTTTACACGAGGACTGCACATTTTACGATGTAATTCCTTTTTTTGTTTTTCCCCAAGTCATTTGTCAGCCAAGGTCAGATTGCAGGCATCAAGCACAGTATGTTATAAGGACAGCACGGTTTTGAGCGAAATAGATTGGTGATTGTTGTTATTTGTCTCATTATAGTTACCCCTGAGGATGGGCACATGCTGCTCGAAATGCATTGGGTTTAACAACTATTTTTAACGTCACACTACAAGGATGGGTGAATCTGCAGGTGTTGTTCGAAAGGCCTGGATAGGCATTCATTGAATATTGAGCAAGATATCTATATTATGCATGGGCATTAAGTGATTACACATAAAAATTTGAAAAATTTTGAAAAAATAAAATGGATTAAATTGAAGAAAAACGTTAAGAATTAATTTGTTGGAACTATTCTCTTTTGGCAGTGCAATCTGTGTTGTAACCTGACGAGGCTCCATTATTTTGTCTATAGAACTCGTGCGCATGGATAGAACGCACATTATACAGAGTTGCACGCTGCAACAATGGAAAATTTTGAACTTTACGTATGTTTGGAAAATATGGTGTGCATACTACCACTCTTTAAAGCACTTATGGATTTTTCCGTCCAAGGCAGTGTGCACCCACAGATGAACTTTGGTTTACAATGAAGGAACAGTTTGCGAAGCATACAACACCGGAGGTTCACCTCTCCCGGTTATGGTTGATGTATCGAGACTATTAACAGTTTCACTTCATTTCATGTTGGAACCCTGGCAGTCTAATAAGAAGCGACCACTGGCTGCAATGGCCACGTCTTCACAATGACTTTAATTTATTAATTGACACTCTTAAATGACCGCATTTTCATTTGTGTCAGTTTCATGTTTTGTAATGTTGAATTCACGCATGTTTCGTGTTTATAATGTTATTTTTATGACACACGGGTCTGAGGTTTTAATGGTCTGATTTTAGTGTTTTGTTTAGCTTTATTGTTCACGTGTTAGGTGACTCAGTTGAACCTGGTGACTTGATTTAAAAAGCATCAGGAGCGTTTATGCTTGTTTAGTCAGCACACTCACTTCGGTGACCGTCAACATTTGGCGTGCACACAAGGTAACATTTATACTGTTTGAGAATAGTGGTTCTGAGGACAACTTGAGTTTGGAATTATTTATTTATGTTGGCAGTTCTGCAGGTTTTTTTGGGGGGGGTTGCGATTGGGAATGAGTACACTGTTTCGCAGTTATTGATTGATGTATTTATTTAGGTGCTTTACACGAGGACTGCACATTTTACGATGTAATTCCTTTTTTTGTTTTTCCCAAGCCATTTGTCAGCCAAGGTAAGATTGCAGGCATCAAGCACAGTATGTTATAAGAACAGCACGGTTTTGAGCAAAATAGATTGGTGATTGTTGTTATTTGTCTCATTATAGTTACCCCTGAGGAAGGGCACATGCTGCCCAAAATGCATTGGGTTTAACAACTATTTTTAACATCATGCTACAAGGAGGGGTGAATCCCCAGGTGTTGTTCGAAAGGCCTGGATAGGCATTCGTTGAATATTGAGCAAGATATTTATATTATGCATGGGCATCAAGTGATTATACATTAAAATTTGAAAAATTTGGAAACAATAAAATGGATTAAATTGAAGAAAAGCGTTCAGAATTAATTTGTTGGAACTATTCTCTTTTGGCAGTGCAATCTGTGTTGGAACCTGAAGAGGCTCCATTATTTTGTCTATAGAACTTTCTAAAAGTGGCATTTTCAGAATAGTAACTTCAAATCCAACTTTCCTATTAAAGAAGATTTTGAATTACAATTCAAATGAGGGGTATTGAGTGGTAATGAGTATTCCTCTATCTGCACCCAAACTGAAGTTATCACATATTCAGTGTAATAAGGTAACCCAGTATTAGTCTATGGGAAAACTAGCCTTGCTATAGTGAAAAACGAGTTTAGGAGTTTTTCACTGCCAGGGCATTTAAAATGTAAGCGCATGTGTAGTACTTTACAAATACTATGTACCCTGCACTATGAGCCCGTAAAGCCTACCTTAGGGATGACTTATAAGTATTAAAAAAGAAGGTTTAGACCTGGCAAAAGGTTAATTTTGAGCAAATCTAGAAAACCTGAAGGCCCGTATGCTAGAGTTGAGTACAAATCCTCCTAAATTATTAATGCGTATACAACAATAATGGAACAAAACTAGAGGGGTGCTAATAAGTACAGTTTATTACTATCAACATGCCTAATTACTGTGCACAACAGTACATATGATTAAAGTACCTCACAAATGTTACTTCACATGTGTTGCACAATTTTTATATAACACTAAGGATGTTGCAAGCTTCTAGCGCAATTTCGTCGATATAACCGAATGCATTTCGGCTGTGCGCACCCTTTGTCAGGTGTAATTGTGGATAAAAACTACATCAACATGATTCACTTGAGAAACAGTGATATAATTCCTAATGTATATTATTCAGTATTCAGAAGATAAGACAGCGGTGTACAAGGAGGTTACCCACTCCTTAGTAGTGGAAAGTACTGAATGAAGAAGAAGCGAAAGTAGAGGTGTCAAGGCTATTGTATAGAACAAAGTCTATAGAATGAAGAACATGGCTTAAAAACATTCAGGAATTGATAAATGCCTCAAATACGAACAAACAAGTTACTTTGCTGCCTAAACTACAGATCATAATATGGAATCCATGAACATGCATATTAAGCAATTGGTTAAAGTCCAAAAGATAAAAGAGAAGGCCTGTGAGTGCATAATAACTCAACATAGAAAATGAACAAACGGAATACTATCACCCCTATGTGATGCAGCACCAAATGCTCAAACTACAAAATCCATCATGCAACATACCTGCTGTAATGGAATCAGCTTACTTACACTCTGCAGATGTAGATTTCTGAACCTCGGTGTGACCACGAGGACAGTTGTGAACATCAAGACTCCTGTTACAAAACAATCAAAAACACCATCCATGCAGTGGCATATTCCCCATCTCCTGAAATATATAGTGTGCTAGTGATGACATGCCTGAGGAAAGTCGTGAATTGTGTGTTTCCCAATAGGGATTTGGGGGGCAGCCGACCACAGGGAGTGGCGCAGTACAGAGAACTGCACAGGGGTTTTGGGCTACATTTGGTCTACGACATAGCCCAACATAAAAAGAGGCTCCATTTTGGTCGCCAGCCACCATTTTATCGTGGGAGCACGGTGGCTGGCAACCAGTTAGCAGCTTTTGTTTGTTGGCAGCCGCAGCGGTAGTGCAGGCTTGTGGTGAAGTGAAGGGATTTGTGGTAGTGAGTGACACCCTTGGCTAATTGTTATTAATCTGAAGAGCACTCGCCTAGTCCTACCTCATGTCTTCAGCAGGCGATGAGAAAGTGGCTCAGGCCATGCACCTGCTGTCGGAGGCCGGGTGACTTGACGTCATCAAAGATGGCTCTCAGGCGGCGATTAGTCGTCCTGGCCTGTGCTTCTCAGCAGCAGGTCATAGGTGCCTCCAAGTGAGCAGGTGAGTGGGAGGGACCTCTCCCGCGTCTGGAAAGTGGCTCCGAGCAGGGGAAGTAATGCGGCCGTCCTCGGCGGCAATCAGAGGCTGCAAGTAGGACCATCCCTGGCCAGGCACCAGGCCGGCAGCAGGGGACAGAATGGGGGCAGTGGGTTATCCAACCGGGACACAGAGGCCTCACCGGCAGTGGCACAGACTGAGCAGCACAGTTTAAACTGAGAGGAGGAAAGGCAGCACAGAGAGAACAGCGTGAGGCCTCGCAGTGTGAGAATGAGGCCTCGCAGGCTCAGAATAGGGGCGGGGCCACGGCAGACGTGTGTTCAGCCTAGCATAGAGGTAGGGGGTGGGGGGGCCACAGGGGATGTTTCTGCTGACTCCAGGTTCAGACAGAAGGGGGCGGGCCACAGGGAGGCAGGGTTAGAAGAGCAGGTAAGGACTTTGAGACCCCTAAAACAACAGGATTTGCTTTGGCCTGAGGTAGGTTTCAGAGAGGAAAATAGCCAGTTGATGGCAGGGGGCTCTGGGGAGGCAGGAGGGGTACAGCAGAGGCAAGGGGCAGGGGAGGCGCAGGTCATCTACTGGGTCAGAGACGCCTGACTGGGCAGGGCCCAAGAGGGGACCAGGGACACTTTGCGTGAGGGGTTTAAAAGGGGTCTCATGGGGAGGACAGGCTGGTGGTAAGGGGAATGGGGTTGTGGTCGGGGGCTCTCAGTATCTGTCGGGGCGTGGACAGCCTGGTCTGGAGCGATGGGGAAAAGCTGGAGGGAGGGGTAACCTAGGAGGGTAGGCAGGTCGAAGTGCGGAAGGGGGGGTGGACTCGGGGGTGCCACGTGTTGCTCCGCTATCCCGAGGTGAAGAGACAGCGAGGCCCCGGGCAGCTAGCTGGAATTCAGCGTTGGACCCCATGATCACTGCCACATGTGGGTGCAGTGCGACCTCAGTGGTGTGACAGGTGGAAATATTCGGAACATACTCCATTAGCATGGATCACGGGACTGTGCATCCTGCATCAGTAGGAAAGTGGGGTGGACAAGGTACGGCCCCATGGACAGGTATACCAGCAAGATTGTTGCATTGCCTCATACCCCCTTGTGGGATTGGTTTAACAGCTGTGGGCACAGGCAGGATGGGGTAGATGTTACACAGCTAGTATTGGATTATGATGAGGACAGTCTAGAGGAAGGGGAGCTTTGGGAGGACACTGAGTGCCAATGGTGGGAGGAGGCAGCAGTGAGGGCTTGTCTAACGTTTGTGCCGTAGTGTGTTTCAGGATACAAGGGCTCAGCAGCAAGTTGTAGGCCAAGACAAACCTGGTCGACAACAGATGGTGGCGAAGCGGCGGGCCCCCGAGCGGGCATCGACATTGGTGCCAGGTAATAAGAAGAAACATGAGGTTCAACCATTTACATATGGTTACAAAGGGTTCAAGGAGACAGGGTGCCAGTCCGACGGGGAGGCCCGTACGTGGATGGTCTCTGTGGGGGTTGAGGCCAGGGATCCTCTGCACAGTGGGTAGGCCCATGTAAGAATTGTGTCAGTAGGTGTGGAGGCTAGTGAGCCTGACACTAGTGGGGAGGCCAGCTTACTGAAAGGGCGCCACATGTGGGACACTGGTGCTGGGACGGAGGACCACCCGGTGCGCACGAGCGAAGAAGAGCCCACCTAAGAGAATACCAAAGAACCCAGTGGGGAGGCAGGGGTAGGACAGGAGGTAGTGCAAGGCAGCAGGACCAAGGACCCAGGAGACAAAAAAAAGTAAGGAGGTGAAATTCAAGTAGTTACCTACATGGGGACATCTAAACCGTTGTGGGCACACCTCATGCAGTCGACAAAAGAGAGGATTGGAAAGGAGAATATGTTGTGATATTAAAATTATTGCACAGGGAGCTTAGATCCAAGGAGGGTTCCATGGAGGAGGTATTAGAACTCTAAAAAACGCCCAAGGCTGCCGGTCATGACGAAAATTGGCGGCTGCTTTCCTCAGCTACTGTGAAAAGTTCCAGGAGTGGTTGGTAGCATTGTTTAAATACAAAGATATCCTTAAGTAGGGACAACTTAACTACGGGGGTTTTGTTTGGGCACAATGTGATGAGGAATTCCGGACTCGTTTAGAAGTGGTTCCAGAGGCCCAATGGGGGGAGCTGGGCATGGACTTATAGCAGCATACTATGGGTCTAGCGAAATTCGTCAAAGCCATATTCACCGTGAGGGGTTTGCCAATAGTGTATTAGCCCTTTCGGGGTGCCACACCCGAGGCGGGGTGGGAGGTAACAGCACTAGCCAGGGGACACAGATCAGTGCATGCTGGGACTATAACAAAGGCCTGTGCATGAAAGACCTCTGCAAATGTAGGCATGAATGGTCTAAGTGTTCAGGCAGACACCCGCTGGTTGCCTACTTCGACACGAGTGGAACTTCTCCTGCAACAGCAAGGTAACATGGGTGGCCAGCCAGACACAGATCAGGGTCCCCAGTACGGGTAGGGAGGGGGCTTCAGGTCGGGTAGGGGGGCACAAGGACCTGGGGGGAAAAGCTTATACGCCCATTGATTTAGAAAAACTTGCATTTTGGCTTTCTTTCTATGACAGGACCGAAGGTACTGTTGCAGGGGTTAAGGAAGGGTTTCACGTTTGGTTATGATGGCCCGAGAGTACGCTGTTGGGCTCCCAATCTTAAATCAACATCAGAACATTAACAGGTGGTCAGGGAGAAATCGCACAAAGAAGTACATGAGGGGAGGATGGCCGGTCCTTTTGATACATGCCCAATGGACCATTTGATTGTGTCCTCTATTGGGGTAGTGCCTAAGAAAGAACCAGAGTAATATCGATTGATACAACACTTGTCTTGGCCGGAAGGTCAGTGTGTGAACGACTTTATTCCAGCAGAACAGGTAACAGTGACATACTCGTCAGTGGACGTGGACATAGCCTTAGTGGAGAAAGTCGGACAGAGTGCGCAGATGGCAAAAAGCGACATCAAGTCGGCCTTCTGTTTGTTGCCGATACACCCTGACGATTTTCAGTTTTTAGGCATCCGGTTCCCAATGGGTTGTTCCATTTCATGCACGTTGTTTGAATGTTTTAGCACCCTTTTACAATGGCTATTCACCTGGCACATGGGGGTTGACCTCATGACACATTACTTGGATGATTTTTTCTTTGTGGGGGCAGCAAGATCTGTTCAATGCCAGCGATCGATAGACAAATTTCAGATGCTGATGTAGGACTTAGGTATTCGCTTGGCCTCAGAGAAAACAGTGGGACCTACGACTGTGTTGGCCTTTTTGGGTATCAAAATTGATTCGTGGCCATGGAGGCCCGGCTGCCTGATGATAAGAAGAGCAATATGCTGACCCTATTGAACACAATGCTGACTAAAAACAAAGTGACTGTGAAAGAGGTGCAGACGCTGTTGAGACACTTGAAATTCGCTTGCAGAGTGGTGAGAGAGGGGAGAACATTTTGTAGGCGTCTAGGTTTTTCCTTGTCAGGGTTACCATTGCCTCACAACCATGTCAGTTTATCGGTTTTGTTACAGTCCTTTAACGGTATTCCTATGGAATCTTGGGTGGACATGGACTGGGACGTACAAATTTTCTCTGACGCAGCAAGAGGTTGGAGTTTCGGCCTGTATTGTCAAGGACATTGGTGCATGGAAGAATGGCCAACAGCCTGGAGGGAGGGAAAGTGAAGCATTGCGTTTTTGGAATTATTTCCCCTGGTAGTGGTGGTAATACTCTGCGGGGCCCAGCTAGCACACAGGAGAGTTCAGTTTCACGTGGACATTATGGGGCCGATTCCGATCTCGGCCGGTAGGGCACCGAATCGGATTCGGCTTTACCGGATCCGATTCGGACGCCCTGTTTCCGACCGATTCGAACACCCGTCCGCGTGAGCAAGTACGATGCGAGCGTACGCGAAATCCCCGACCGACTCGTTCCCGGCTCCGAACCGCTCCGACCGACTCGTACGGACTCGACTCGCACCACGCAATGGAGACGTTCCCCGACCGGGCAAGTACCATGCGCGCCTCGAACAGTCCGACCGACTCGTGCCGTCCGGCTCGAAAGAGCAGTCGGAGCTGGACTTCGGGGGTCCGTGTCGGACCCCCCTGTACGCGTAGTTGCGCGAGTCGCACACAGGGGGGACCCTTGGGTCCCCCTACACATGCATGTATGGCGCGAGTCGCACCGGCGCGTACCCGCTGTAGGGGGCCCTTGTTCGCGACGCACCCATTGAGTCAATGGGAGCCCGTGTACGCGTCGTACGACCGGCTCCCATTGACTTCAATGGGAGTCCGACCGAATCGAGTCTGATAGCATGCGTCCGCATCGTACTCGTTCGGTCGGACTGCTAGAGTCCGGTTCGGTTGGATATCTCTCCGAATCCGACTCGGTCGGAGAGATTTCCGGCCCGAATCGGAATCGGCCCCTATGTCGGTAGTGCAGGTAGTCAACAAGCAATCAGCAAGGGAGCCAAAGCTGTGGCAACTGTTGCGAGTCTTTGTATTGCATTGTTTAAAATTTGATATTTCATTCAGAGCCCGGCATGTTCCCGGTGTGGACAGTGACATTGCTGATGCTTTGTCTCGTTTACAGAGGGAGAGGTTCCATGGGCTGGCCACGGAAGCGGAACGGAAGAAGCCTCACTTGCCGCAGGAGCTACGGTCAATAGGAGAGAAAGGATGCTATATTTGGTAGTGGGATCTTTAGCCCTATCTACTAGGAGGGCTTACATCCAGGCGTGGGGGAGTTTCTGGAGGGAGGGGCTAGGGAGAGGCTTTGGGAGTGGGAGAGGGTGGAAGATGTAGTTCAATTTATCCTCTGTCTCATAGAGAAGGGTTAGTCCAGAGTGACGATAGCATGCAAAGTGGCGGGAATTGCCTTCATGGGCAAGCTTCTATGGGGCTATGTCCCTTTGGCAGGGGAGCTGGGATAAAGAATCTTGGAATGTTGGGCATGGGAGGTCGGTCCTGTGGGGCTCAACCGTCAGCCTATGATGTTGGATATCCTGGTACAGGTGATTCAGTCGCTTTAGACTGTGTGTTCTGGTGTCAGGGAGACAGTATTATTCTCGGGCAACATGTCTTGGTTGTTTTATGGGCCTTTCAGAGTTTCATAACTCTTGGGGGGTAGGGGTAGGAGTAGTAGGGGTTTACACAGGCAGGAAGAGTCTTTCATAAACAGTGGGGTATAGGTGTGGCTCCATACGGCCAAGACAGACCAGAGGGGAGTAGGAAAAGCAGTTCTCTTGAAGTATTACCCATTAGCGGCCATTTGCCGGGTACGTTGGTCGGAGGCTTTGTGGGGTGGGTCGGTTGACGGGGACGAGTTTTCCAACACGACGATGGGAAGCCTGTCACAGCCTTTCAGCTATTAGTGGTTTTACGCAAGACATTGAACTCATTGAGCATAGATCCCAGTCAGTTTGGTACACATTCTTTCAGGATCGGGGCAACGACTGAAGCCAGTAGACAAGGGTGGGGACCCAAGTGCATCAAGGACTTGGGTAGGTGGAAATCAGGTTACTTTCGGGGTTATATTAGGGGGTGGGAGTTGGGGGGTGTGCAGACAAAATATCGAGTTGGAAATGTCGAACTACAGGAATATCAAGTCCTAAATATAGTCTGTGAGAAATATCGACAGCATGAATATAGTGGTCAAGAATATTGTATTTAATGTAAGAAATATCTATTTTAAAAATATAGAAGTCAATAATATCGTTTTCAAAAATATAGTTGTTTAAAATATTGATTTTTGAATTAGTGTTATGTATTTTAGTATATATTTTAAATGTATGTGATGTATTTTTTTTGTATGAGTATTGTCTATGTTTTTTAATATATTTGTTACATTTTTTGTAGTTATCAATTTTACTTTATTAAAATTTTGCATTTTTTAGTTCCGTAGCGGGTTGTGGGTTTATAAGGTATTAGAGTTGGAAGTAATTTAATTATAATAAATTAATTATATTTTTTTATTTATTTAATTGATATTTTTAGTGTTAATTGTGGAAAGTAATTTATTTTTAATTGATTATTAATTTGTTGTTAATTAATATTAATTAATTGAAAATTAAATATGGAAATCGTGTAATAAATTTTAGGTGTGGGTTGTGGGGTTTATAGGGGTAAAGGGTGGGAAGTAATTTATTTTTAATTAATTATAATTAGTTGTTAATTAATAATATTTAATTAATTGAAAATTCAATATGGGAATTGTGTAATTCATTTTAGGTGTGGGTTGTGGGGTTTAAAGGGGTAAAGGATGGGAAGTTAATTAATTTTTATGTGTTTTAATTTGTTTTTAATTAATAATATTCATTTAATTGATAATTAATTATTTTAATTATGGAAGTACATTTTATTTTTAATTTAGATGTGGATTGTGAATTGTGTGGTGCTATAGGGTAGGATGTAAATAACATGAATGTATGTATTAATGTTTTTGTCTATAAATAATTTGTAACTAAAAATATTTCTTTGTTTAAAAAATAAATATTTTATTTAATATATTATTTGTAGGTAATAGTGATATGTATTTTACATTATAATATGTTTTTTATTTGTATTTATAATATTAAATATATTTGTATTTTAATTTTTTACATATTCATATATTTTTTATTTATTTTGTTTTTCAAATATTTTTGGCTGTTGATATTTTGCTTGTTTTTGACTTTGAACTGACTAGTGGGAATAGTAATTTTTATCCCTCCGCAATCCACCACTTTCCCTACTGTTACACTCACTGGAGTGGGAGTAGTCATTTTACCCCTCCGCTATCCAGCATTTTCCCTACTGTTTCACTTGCTGGAATGGAAATAGTAATTTTTACCTCTCCGCTATACAACATTTTCCCTAATGTTGCACTGACTGGAGTAGGAATAGTAATTTTTACCCCTCCGCTATCCAACACTTTCCCTACTGTTGCACTCATTGGAGTGGGAATATTAATTTTACCCCTCCGCTATCCAACACTTTCCCTACTGTTGCACTGACTGCAGTGAGAATAGTAATTTTTACCCCTCCGCTATCCAACACTTTCCCTACTGGTGCACTTATTAGAGTGGGAATAGTAATTTTTATCCCTCCGCTATCCAACACTTTCCCTACTGTTGCACTCACTGGAGTGGGAATAGTATTTTTTACCCCTCCGTTATCCAACACTTTCCCTACTGTTGCACTCATTGGAGTGGGAATAGTAATTTTTACCCCTCCGCTATCCAACACTTTCCCTACTGTTGCACTGACTGGAGTGGGAATAGTAAATGTTATCCCTCTGTCATCCAACACTTTCCCTACTGTTGCAATGACTGGAGTGGTAATAGTAATTTTTATATCTTAAACAGAAATGACGAAACCTCAGTGTGGATGTGGTACAATCACTAATTACGTTGGTACGTGGACCCACTAGGTTTGTTTAAAAGACCCCTCACACACCAACCTAGTTGGTGTCATGCTTCATCATTGGGGTCCCAACCGGGTGGCCGAATGCCGCCCGGTTGTGCTACAACGCCTGGTTACAGCGGAGCTGGTTGGTGTATATGTGTCATTCAGGGCTCCCAGATGCAGCCGAGTGACTGCGCACGGCTACGCGTTCCCTCCACGAGCATACCGGCACGTACTCCAGGGAGACCACGGGCTTAAATAGCATTCTCCCTCCCGGGCTACACACCAGCCGGGATGACGGGATACCGCACTAGGTTCTTAGACAGGTTTCATCCCGATACCAAGTAAGGTTGCGTAACTTCTCCTTTTCCCACAGCAGGATTCAAGCACACTTGTGCTTTCGTGCTCATTCCACATTTCTCTTTTCTCCAGATTCGGTATCGGATGTGACCCCTCCCGAGTCCCGATCGGCTGCCCAATCTCACACATAGGGGCCGATTCCGATCTCGGTCGGAGGCGCACCCAATACCATTCGGTCGGGAAAAAAGCCATGCGAAAGCCTGTTTCCCGACCGATCCGTACAGCACACCGAACGAGCAAGTACGATGCGCACAACAGCAAAAAATCCGGCCGAGCCGTACTCACCCAAACCAGGTCCTGTTCTCCGACCGAGGCGAATCCGGAAACGCCGAATCGAGTCGCACGGAAGGAAAAATGCAGCCCCGTCCGGCCGGACAAGTACGATGCGCTTCCCGTACGCGCCGAACCCGTCGCTACGCACGGCACGTTAAAGCATCCGGGAGAGGCGCACATAAGCTCCGATTCGCGCCACAACACGATCCACGGCTACGAGACGAACACGGCACCGACGAGGACGACGCGAAGCGACGAGGACGAGGCGAAGCGACGAGGACGATGCGAAGCAACGAGAAGGACGAACGACACGAACCAACCATGAATCCCTTCGTCCCGATCATACCAATATTCTACATCTACTACCGGAACAGGCACGGACGCGTACGGCGCAGAAGGTAAGCCAGACACCAACCACAAAACACATACAACACGTACACGACACATCACACACATACACGGGGATGCTGAATATACTTACACCAGCAACAGCAGCACCATAGGGGCGGGATGCCCATCACCAATGCCACATATGCACACAGGGGCCTGAATGCGCACCACCACCCCTACCCAGGGGGGCTGGATGCCTACCACTACTACCACCCTTAGCCAGGGGGCTGGATGCCTACCACTACTACCACCCTTAGCCAGGGGGGCTGGATGCCTACCACTACTACCACCCTTAGCCAGGGGGCAGGATGCCTACCACTACTACCACCCACACCCAGGGGGGCTGGATGCCTACCACTACTACCACCCTCACCCAGGGGGGCTGGATGCCTACCACTACTACCACCCTTAGCCAGGGGGCAGGATGCCTACCACTACTACCACCCACACCCAGGGGGCTGGATGCCTACCACTACTACCACCCTTAGCCAGGGGGGCAGGATGCCTACCACTACTACCACCCACACCCAGGGGGGCTGGATGCCTACCACTACTACCACCCTTAGCCAGGGGGGCTGGATGCCTACCACTACTACCACCCTTAGCCAGGGGGCTGGATGCCTACCACTACTACCACCCTTAGCCAGGGGGGCAGGATGCCTACCACTACTACCACCCACACCCAGGGGGCTGGATGCCTACCACTACCACCCTCACCCAGGGGGCTGGATGCCTACCACTACTACCACCCTTAGCCAGGGGGCAGGATGCCTACCACTACTACCACCCACACCCAGGGGGGCTGGATGCCTACCACTACTACCACCCTTAGCCAGGGGGGCAGGATGCCTACCACTACTACCACCCACACCCAGGGGGGCTGGATGCCTACCACTACTACCACCCTTAGCCAGGGGGGCTGGATGCCTACCACTACTACCACCCTTAGCCAGGGGGGCTGGATGCCTACCACTACTACCACCCTTAGCCAGGGGGGCTGGATGCCTACCACTACTACCACCCTTAGCCAGGGGGGCTGGATGCCTACCACTACTACCACCCTTAGCCAGGGGGGCAGGATGCCTACCACTACTACTACCCACACCCAGGGGGGCTGGATGCCTACCACTACTACCACCCTCACCCAGGGGGGCTGGATGCCTACCACTACTACCACCCTTACCCAGGGGGCAGGATGCCTACCACTACTACCACCCTCAGCCAGGGGGCTGGATGCCTACCACTACTACCACCCTCAGCCAGGGGGGCTGGATGCCTACCACTACTACCACCCTCAGCCAGGGGGGCTGGATGCCTACCACTACTACCACCCTTAGCCAGGGGGCTGGATGCCTACCACTACTACCACCCTTAGCCAGGGGGCTGGATGCCTACCACTACTACCACCCTTAGCCAGGGGGCTGGATGCCTACCACTACTACCACCCTTAGCCAGGGGGGGCTGGATGCCTACCACTACTACCACCCTTAGCCAGGGGGGGCTGGATGCCTACCACTACTACCACCCTTAGCCAGGCGGGGCAGGATGCCTACCACTACTACCACCCACACCCAGGGGGGCTGGATGCCTACCACTACTACCACCCACACCCAGGGGGCTGGATGCCTACCACTACTACCACCCCCACTCATAGGATGGACAATGCATGACACAACAAGCACACCACAACCTAGGGAATGCAAGATAAAGACATCCCCCACCACCATGACAAGCGTGTGTAGGCTGTGTCAAATGCCTACAACACCGAACATGACTTTGAACATACAATGTGACCCCCTAGCACATGTGCCACACATATATGTGTGTGGCACCCACAATGCAAGCAGCCCATGACCATTGTGGCAATGGGGCCTAAACCCCCATCATCACAGTGACCAAAAGGTAAGTGTGGTGTCCATAGCCGAAGCACATTTTGACCATTGTGGCAATGGGGTCTAAACCCCCCTCATCACAGTGACCAAAAGGCAAGTGTGGGGTCCATAGCTGAAGCACATTTTGACCATTGTGGCAATGGGGTCTAAACCCCCATCATCACAGTGACCAAAAGGTAAGTGTGGTGTCCATAGCCGAAGCACATTTTGACCATTGTGGCAATGGGGTCTAAACCCCCATCATCACAGTGACCAAAAGGCAAGTGTGGGGTCCATAGCTGAAGCACATTTTGACCATTGTGGCAATGGGGTCTAAACCCCATCATCACAGTGACCAAAAGGCAAGTGTGGGGTCCATAGCTGAAGCACATTTTGACCATTGTGGCAATGGGGTCTAAACCCCCATCATCACAGTGACCAAAAGGCAAGTGTGGGGTCCATAGCCGAAGCACATTCTGACCATTGTGGCAATGGGGTCTAAACCCCCATCATCACAGTGACCAAAAGGCAAGTGTGGGGTCCATAGCTGAAGCACATTTTGACCATTGTGGCAATGGGGTCTAAACCCCCATCATCACAGTGACCAAAAGGTAAGTGTCGACAAAGAAAGAGCTGCAACTGCCAAACTGCATGGATCATTCCTGGTCACAGAACCAAAAACTCATCTGTGGCAAAGTAGTGTATGTGTCCCATTGCAACATAAATTGGGGGAGCCAAATACTGCAGTGCAAATGAGACATTCCTTTGGCCATGTGCAGACAAACAACACCCATGGGGGCTGAGACCGTCAACAGTCATCAATGACACAATGACAGAAGTGACCATCAGAATGCAGAACCACATATTTGCACCAATGGGCACACAAATGCAGATATCCTGTGGAGACAGCAGATGTGAGGTGAACAGATACCATACCATGGCAGCAATGGGACACACAAACCATGATCACTGTGCTGACCGATGACCTAGGAGTCCCAGGGACAGCAGGGGAAACACACCAAACAACATACAGCCAATGGCACACCCAAGATATGCCAATGCAATGGTGCAGATGCACAAACACAAACAGGCAGACCAACACTTTCATCATACACAGCAGGTGAGGGGTGGGGTTGCCAGTGTCCCCAGGCAACCACACAACACATGAGGAGAGCTGAATACCAATCATACAGATGTGCATACACTGCCACACTAAGGTAACTCATGGATCCAAATCCCTATGTGGGCAAGCAGGCATTGTCAGATGAGAGGGAGCACAAAACACACATGTCACACAGGCACGTAGGAACAACAACTGACACAGCAAGACACAGACACACCACAGCACCACCCCCAGGGCCCCCACAATGTGGTGACCCTGGGCTGAATAAAAATCCCACTGTGATGACAAAGCTAAATGTCGTTCACACTGTGAACCACAGTCAGGTGTCCTGAGCAACAAACTACCATCACACCTACACAAGCACAAATCAATCAGCATGGCCAGTAAGCCAAGGCCAACATGGAGGCAGGGGACTAGCTGGGCAACAACTCCCATCTGCACACACTCAAGACCACACCCCTCGACCTCTAACAATGTGCAGCAGTGAAGTACACATGCACTGGTGACATTGCACATGCACCCATGACTATTCCAGGGTGGTGGGTGGGAACCAAGGTGCAGAAACACATCACACATGGCCACTCAACAAGACTCCTGAATGTCTGACACACTGCACACTACGCTGTACATGGACATGACGGCGATACCACACCAACCAATGGGATCCCAGCCACAGTCACACACCAATGAAGAAGCCAAGGTCACCCACAAAGAACACACATAGACAACAACCAACATTGCAGCCCGGACCCTGAGGAGTGCCAGCAGTCACACACACAACGTGTCACAATCACTGAAAGATAACACGAACTGAAAATCACATGACAGGGGCAAACAACAAGTGCCAAGGGGAAACCTGACTGTGACCCATCTGCGTCTGCACACAAACTCAGCCCTGACAGCAAACACACCTATGGGTGACACCCTGATGACCAGTAATGTGCCATGCACCCACATCACAGAGAACACAGGGAGAAGACTTTGGGGGAACATAGCTCAAGTCAGCAAGCATCACAAACAGGTACAACACTAGGGATCACAGCATGCACAGATAAATGGAAGTGAACACACAGACATGCACATACAACACACACCTTGGGCGCAGGCAATGTCACACGTGTACACACTGCCATGAGGGGACTCCACTCCTGTGTGAGGAAAGCTGTGCCATATGTTGCCTCAGTAGGGCCCCATCATGTCAGCTGAGCACTTGGTCACACAATCAACAATTAGCACCAAATGAGGGCTCCCATCACATCAGCCTGGTCATGGATGTGCCAACGGAATCATCAGCACAGATCCAACACACTTGTATAGCAATGTTGCACTGACTACACGGATGAGTCCTTCCCCATTGATGCCCAAACCTGCATGTCCAGTGGAGATGGCAACACGGTCAGGGAAGTAGACAAATGCAACGATGGCAGGCACAACAGATGTGCAGGGGTGGAAGCCACAGATATGAAATTGCTAATGTAAGTAGGAAACCCATTGCCAAATACTGAACACATGACACCCTCAGATGCTGCTATTGATGACATGGATACACCACATGATAGGACACATTCCCCCTGGACCACATGGGTTCCTGCACAGTAACACTTCATAATCATGAGACCAGATATCGCCATCACTGCAGCAAGGGCATGGTTAGCAGCACCAACAACATGTACATCTGAAGCATGAGCACTAGAGAAAAGAAAGTTGCTTTATTCAGCATATGTGTTGATTGAAAACGACGTCCAGAAAAAATAGAGCAAAGGCCAATGGCCAGTCCATTGTCAAAGTTCAAACAGGGTGACACTGGCAGATGTCACCCTACGCATGCCTGCACAAAACCAGGGACAATCCACTAGGAGGGGCAACCGGGGGGCAGGCCAGGCACCGCAGGGACAGGATCAGGGCTCACCAGGGGGAGTCAGGGAAGGGGTGGTGGGTGCTGGAGAGCCACTGACAACTGCAGTGGAGGTGTCTGACATGGTGTGTGCCGGCACAACTGGGGGCATGACTCAGATGTCGTGGGTGCCGGCACAACTGCAGTGGACCCTGCAGATGGAGTGGACAGGTCCGCCACTGCAGTGCCCAAGTCAGACAGGGCGGTAGTGGACTCCACTGCAGTGCCTACCTCCAGGGGAGGAGAATGGGGAACAGGCAAGGTGGGTTGGACAGAGGGGAGGACACCCTCACCACATCAGTGGCACAGACAAGCGCAGCGGGGGTGTGGTGCTGGGAGAGCAAGTGGCAGGGGGAGAAGGCCTGATCCTCTTGGGGATGGTATATCTGTGGGTGGGGGAACCTGGGGCAGGGTGTGGTGGGGGCACCTGTGCAGTGGGGGCCTGAGGGATGGAGGACGGAGACCTTGTGCCTGAGCTGCAGGGCGGTGGCGGGGTCTTGCTCTTAGGACTCCGGGGGACTTGCGGGTGGGGGCCTCAGTCCGTCTGCGCCTGGGGGAGGGTGTCCGGGGGCGAGGGGCACTCTGCTCCGTGTGGGTGGGCTTCCTCTTCCCCCGGGATGCTGGAGCAGCTTCATCGGTGGGGAAGAGGCCGAGGTCACAGAGGAAGAGCTGCTGTGACTTTGGGGTTGCAGGTGAGGCAAGGGAGGGTGCTTTGGAGGGAGAGGGAACTGAGGACTGCGCAGTGCATGTGGATGCGTGTGTGTGTTCCAGGGCCCCATCCCCTGTGAGTCTGGCTTCAGTCCCCTGAATGTGCGTGCGTGTGCGTTTTGTCATTGGCGTGTGTGTCAGTGTGCTGGATGTGTGTGTGCTGGTGTGTGCCTGTGCCGGTGTGTGTGTGCCTGGGATGGGTAAGGTGCTGGGGAGTGTGGATGGAGCAGAGGCAGGAGGGGTGAGGGACCGTTTGAGGAGGGACACTGCTGCCGTCAGGGAGGAGTCCATGGACCTATTGCCCCTCTGTAGGTCAGACATGCCCGATGAGATGCCCTCCATGAACGACACCAGCTGAGTCAACAGCGCGGTGTGCGCATGGAGGACACTCAGCATGGCTGTCTGCCCTACATGGAGCTGGCGAAGGAGGTACACAGACTCCTCACTCAGGGCAGCAGGGGACACAGGGGCAGGGGTGCGGTGCCTGGCCCAAAGGAGACACGCTCCCGGACATGGGAGCCTCCACGGACCTGGGGAATGGGAGCCGATGGGAGGGCGGTGGTGGTGCTGGTGGTGGCGGGGACAGCAACACTAGCTGGGGTGTGGTGGCTGCTGACACCCGCCTCCACAAGGGAGTCATCCTCCGAGTTGCTCTGGTCCTCAGCTGAGGTGGATGCTGCTGAGGACTCCTCGGTGTGGCTCCCCTCACCCTCCGTGCCACTGGGTCCCTCCGACCACTCCTCGGCTGCTGACCCAGTCTGGCTCTCTGGCTCCTCCTGGTCCGTGGAGCTGTCCCCTTCCGTGGCCGTGGATGTATCTGCAAACAATGGGGAAACAGACAGACATCAGTCACCTGCACATAACGCACACACCACTGTGAGCACAGCACATCACAGAGCAAGCCCTGGCATCATTAGTTGTACATTGCTAAAAGTGCCCTAATTGAACAGGAGAAGTCAATTGTCAGTCTGATGCCAAGCATGGCACTCACATCCCACATGGCCTTGCACCCATCTGTCTGGTGTCTGTTGGATTGCAACACCCCAGTGTTGACACATGCACCAAGTACACAGTAGTTGGACAGTGCAGAGGACACGGTGTGGCATGTGGACATGCACACATCACAGCTCTTGCCACTGAGTCAGTACAGGTTTCCGGATGAAAGGGATGCCCAGAGTCAAATAGGAAATGCATGTGATGCATACCAGCGACAGACACCATGATACACCCATGTCCTGATAGCCAGCGCCACTATGGTGTGCATGTAGCACATGTCACTCCCCTGCAGGCTCACCAATCAGTAGACACATGCCATGGCGGAGGCATGACTGCAAAGTCATACATCACTGTCTCAGTGATGTATGACTTTGCAGCCAGACTAACAACACTCTGCACTGTGTCACAATAGTAGGTCATGGGGAATGCAAGTCCTGGAGCTGCACAAGTGCACATGTACATCCCCCACAACACATCCTCTTAACCCTCATCTGTCCAGGTCATACCTATTGGACATATGGTAGACCTGTGACACTACCCTCTGAACCTGAGCCCCTCACACTCTGCTGTGCATGGGGAACAGCTGCCTGAACTTCACATTCACATGCCCCAGTCTGCATGGGCAGCTGATCAGACACCTATGTGTCACACAAGTATCGTCTCCTATGGTCACATCTCCAGTGGCATGCTGAGCCCCTACCAAGAAACTCCACAGCAGTCCTGGCGACTAATCCACAGCACACTGACACAGAGGCAGACACCTGAGGGGTCAAATCACTGCGCACAATGTGTCAGCTGATACACGGGAGTGGGAGTACAGAGTGTATTGTATGGCCTGGAGTAGGCATGACTGTCCAGCCCCACATGAATGAGGGATGAGCCCTGGACTGTAGGCAGCTGGCTAAGTATCTGTGACACACGTCATATACATACTCCTGGGGCCCAAACATTGTTCCCACCCGCAGCATGGGTGTGTGCCAGATACCCCAGCCACATGTGGTGGATCAGCTCAGCAATTGGACCACAGATCAAAGTAACACGCTGAATACATGTCAGAATACAGGCATTGTGTAAGCAATGGACCCACCCATGATGCCCACCACAGAGTCAGGGAAACAGATGCTGTCTCCCACCTTGAGTCAAGCAAACTGCAAGGACACAGTCCTAAGTGACAGAATTCCCTGCATGTAAGGGCCACACCTGGGTATCAGATGAGGAGTGGGCAGTGCACAATAGAGGGACATGGCTCCTGGACAACATGACTGCTGTACTGTGGCAGTTTAACCAGGCCCGAGGAGGGCACATAGCATGTTAGACAGAGTTCACAGTGCAGTCTTTGACTCACCCCCTCCTTGCTGCTCTCTGGCCTTCAGCTGCCCATCCAGGTCTGGAAAGACCACCGCCAGGATCCTGAGCATGTGGGGGTCAGGGTCCGTGTTCCGCCCCTCCTGCGAGGAGGCGACAGCTTCAGCTGGACCCGTGCAATCCTCCGGGTCCAGCCCCGAAGGTCCTGCCACCTCTTTTGGCAGTTGCGGATCCGGCGCTTGTAGACCCCCACGGACCGGACAGCCCGGACGATGTCCTTCCATATCTCCTGCTTCCGATGGGCAGAAGCCTGTCAGGATGACAAAGTGATAAGGCCATTACTACACATGCAACATATCCGTGCATGACACAGTTGCATATACATGTCGCAATCACAGGGGCACATGGTGTACACAGGCAGTGCACGGCTGCCCATGGACAGTTTTCCAGAAGTCACTACATGGTATCATTGCATGGGGAGTAAAACCCTGTTCAGAAGCACTGTCACTGCACCATACCTGTCCAGTGCAAGTCACTACACACTATGGGGGGTGACAACTACTCAGTGAGCCTGCTAGCCAGTGGCGTGCAGACTCTCAGCCTTGCTAGTCAGACAAAATGCACATTCAGAAAGGCAGTGCACAGGACACTCACCTGCTCCCCTGGTGTCCCATACAGCTTGCTGTACTGTGGAAGTAGGCTGTCCAGCAGGGCCTGGTTCTCCTCAAGGCTGAAGGCTGGGGCTCTCTCCACAGTACGTGCCATTGCAGGGTCCAGAGGGGCAGAGACAGCAGCAGTGCAGTGGCAGATGTCGTCCTGGAGCATGTAGTGCAGGCAAGTGGGCTCTCAGGGGAACAGCCAGCAATATATATGTGCTGGAGAGGCAGATCCTGTCCCTTGTGTCCAAAGTGATAGGTCCAAGTCGTTTGCATCTTCTGAATCTGGCCAATCCATGGAATAGCAGCACCAAAACACGCCCACAGCATCCTTCAAATCTTCAACTTCATGACATACATGATTTTGCAACATTGTTGTGGGTGACCAACTGAATTCCCAGCAACCGACTCATTCGAAATTCGAAAACGCGTCCGTTGCCAGGCAAGCCCATTGTCAATGGGTGCGCACCGATCGGTCCATTGCGGTACAACGCGTACAGGGGTACAACGCGTACCCGCACACATTGAAGGCAATGGGCCGGCCGGAGGCACCGATCGGTCCATTGCGGTACAACGCGCACAGGGGTACAACGCGTACCCGCACACATTGAAGGCAATGGGCCGGCCGGAGGCACCGATCGGTCCATTGCGGTACAACGCGCATAGGGGTACAACGCGTACCCGCACACATTGAAGGCAATGGGCCGGCCGGAGGCACCGATCGGTCCATTGCGGTTCAACGCGCACAGGGGTACAACGCGTACCCGCACACATTGAAGGCAATGGGCCGGCCGGAGGCACCGATCGGTCCATTGCGGTACAACGCGCACAGGGGTACAACGCGTACCCGCACACATTGAAGGCAATGGGCCGGCCGGAGGCACCGATCGGTCCATTGCGGTTCAACGCGCACAGGGTACAACGCGTACCCGCACACATTGAAGGCAATGGGCCGGCCGGAGGCACCGATCGGTCCATTGCGGTACAACGCGCACAGGGGTACAACGCGTACCCGCACACATTGAAGGCAATGGGCCGGCCGGAGGCACCGATCGGTCCATTGCGGTATCAACGCGCACAGGGGTACAACGCGTACCCGCACACATTGAAGGCAATGGGCCGGCCGGAGGCACCGATCGGTCCATTGCGGTACAACGCGCACAGGGGTACAACGCGTACCCGCACACATTGAAGGCAATGGGCCGGCCGGAGGCACCGATCGGTCCATTGCGGTACAACGCATCACTGTACATGTGACTGGCATAGGTCAGCATGCCTGTCTCAGATGGACATATGCCAGCCACAGATAGCTCCCAGGGAGTGAGGGGCACACCTACATCACGACAGCCTGTCCAAACCTTATCATAAGGCATGTAAGGCTGCATTTCCTATTGTGTGTATGTTGGTGTACATGTTGTCCTGTGGGTGTCACCTGTGGGCAGCCACCCCCAGGCTGTGCATGTGTTCATGGGGACAGGATCCTGGGTGTTACGTGTACGTGACCACTGTGATGTGCAACTGTTCATATCTGTGCATGTGTCATGGTCACATTTCACAGTGGTGTTTGTGTATGTCATGTCACATACCCCGTGAGTCCCATGTGGGACGGTATGTTTGAGCCAGGGTGTCCCAGTGGCACAATAGTGATGGCCCTCCACAGTCTTTGTGCATGTAGTGTTTACAATGTCTCTGATTTCATGTGCACAATGGGAGACAGTCTCCACATCCACGTTGTGTGTGCATGGACTCTGATGTTGTGCGTGTGTGTCACAGACGTCCATGTCTGTCCTGCCATGGCAGGTGTGGCCACTACCTGTGGGGGTCATGTTTGTTTTGCTGTGGTGTACACATGATACTCCAGGTGATGCCAGTGTCCATGTGGCATTACAGGGTCCCTGGGAATGTACCTGTCGTTGAGCTGTGGTGCCTGGGGCACATCTGTCCTCACATGTCACTGTGGGGGTGACTGTGACACGGCATCATGATATCCAATGGGCCAACCTGGGACAAATTGATGCCACCTGTAGGACCGTGTTGACAGATGTTGGCCATGTATGTACCATACATGTCCTTCCGGTACTGCACACTTCATGTAGTTGTGCCTCATGATGATGTATGTTGGGATCTTGAGTGTGTTCAATGCCGCATATGTGGGGTGACTGACGATCTTGCTTACTTCTCCTCTGCACTGCAGGGCTCCTGCTGTCCATCGGCCATTCCCAGACCTGGCAACGATGGTGGAACGGGACAGCATCCGACGGTACCGCTTCACCAGGCAGCTGATTGAGGATTTGGCAGTGCAGTTGTCCCCACATTTGCAGCCTGGCCGGCCGTATCCTACAGCGCTGACCCCCAAGGTGAAGGTGATGGCAGCCCTACACTTCTTTGCCACCGGTACCTTCCAACATACTGTGGCGTCTGCTGGTGGGATGTCACAGACCATGTTCAGCCGTGTGCTCCGCGATGTTTTGGCAGCAATGTTGCTCTTCCTGAACCGGTACATCTATTTCCCTAGACTGCGACGACTCACTGACGTGAAGAGTGACTTTTATGCCCTGGGGAGGATGCCGCATGTAATTGGCTCCATTGATGGGACACATGTGGCTTTGGTACCACCACAGGCCCAGGAGCAGGCCTACAGGAACCGCAAGCACTACCACTCGGTCAATGCACTGGTGGTGTGTCTTGCAGACATGACCATCACACACGTGTGTGCCCGTTTCCCTGGTTCAGCACACAATGCCTTTGTGATGAGGAGTAGTCGCATCCCCAGGATGATGGCACAGATGCAGAACCAGCGTGCCTGGCTTGTCGGTGTGTACTGACTTTGTGCCATTGTGTGTGATCTGATCTGTAGTATTCCGCCCACTTTTCCAAGTCAGCTGATGTGCACTTGTCTGTCCGTAGGTGACTCGGGATACCCCAACATGCCGTGGTTGCTGACACCCCTCAGGAACCCTGTGACACCTGCCCAGATGCGCTACAATGAGGCACATGGTCGGACCAGGAGAGTGATTGAGCGGACCTTTGGTCTCCTGAAGAGCCGCTTCCGCTGCCTGGACAAGACCGGAGGGTCCCTCCCATATGCCCCTGCGAAAGTGTGCAAGATTATCATCGTCTGCTGCATGCTACACAACCTGGCAGTGCGGAAGGAGTTGCCTCTCATCCAGGATGACGATGACCAACATCCGCCACCTGTGGAGGATCCTGGCCTGGACCACGATGCCAGTGACGATGATGATGATGATGGTGATGTCCGCACACAGCTCATCACCAACTTCTTTAGCTGAATGTGAGTATCCTGAGGTGTCATGTGAATGATGTGAGTTGGCATGATGTGTGGGTGGGGCTCTGGCGCTGTTGGAGTGTGTCCATGGGCTACTTGACTGGATGTGTGTTGCGATGTGTGGTTACAGGTGGGCTGTACTCCCCAACAGTGTTGACATGCTAACTTGGTTCTGGGTGGGTATCTTGTAACATGTATTGTGCATGAGTTTTGCTGTTCTGTCCTGTACTGCATTGCTTTTGACTGTGTGTCATTTCTGTCCTTCACAGGGTACTTTCAGATTCGTTTGGTCAACTGTGTCCACCGACGACGTGATTGCACATCCAGGCTGGTAGCTGTTGTGTCCCTACAGGTGATGTGCACCACACCCATGGACTTCCTTCCGTCTACAGTTGTTGACTGTGTGCCCGCTACCAGGTGGGGTTACCTTGCATCTGTAGTGGTTACGGCATGTTGCTACTGTGTAATAAACCTGTGCTTCACTTAGTGATGTGCGTTGTCTGTGGTCACACATTTGACTGCCATTTGCTTACTGCACCTGTGGGCTACTTGACTACAACTGGGAATGGGTGTGGTGTCTGTGCATTGCACCGTCTTCCCCGGCAACATCAGTGTAGGCAATGAGTCAGATGGCCTAGGTGTGTATGTGTTGTGTAGCCCTGGCGGTGTGTCTCCCTCATATGTGTCACGTTGCCTTTACTCACATGCCTGTGTTGTCCTTGCTGTTGCAGTTCGCATACACAGTGTAATTTTGCAGTTCATCATCCCCATAACAGCACCCACGTTGGAATCACGACAGAGGCAAGTATGGTGTATTAGTGTGTTTATTGTGATACATTTGTGTTAATAGTGTATAGGATGGGTTGTGCTGTACATGAATCTTGCAATCCCAAGTTCCTAGGTGAATTGAAAGTCCGGGTAGACAGGATCCCCAGTATCGGGGCCACAGTTGTCTGACACATTGGTCCAACTTGTACTCCCCATGCAATGTGTGGGAGTAGTGTTGCCGTCAACAGGGTGAACAGTCTGTGCACAAAGGCGAACATCCAGAACAGGTTCAGGCTTCCTGGGAGTTGCGCTTGGCCATCGGCCTCTCACTTTCCCCTCCTCGGACGACCCCTCTTCTTGGGGGGGCCCTCAAGTGCAGGCTGCTGCGGTGCAGGGGACTCTCCGCCAGAGTCCTCCTCCCTCCCTGTGGCAGTTGCAGTTTGTTCGGTACCAGATGTTGTTGGCACACAGGGAGGTGTGGACTGGTTGCTGTTCATCTGGCGGAGGCATTGTAAAATGTCCCTGTGCACCGCCGTCATCTCATGCAGTACATCCCACTTGGACTCCACGCGGGACATGTGTGAGTCCACACGGGACATGTGTGACTCCACGTGGGACATGTGGGAGTCCAAGCGGGCATGATGGGCAGCCTGCTGCTGTTTGATGTCTCTGAGGAGCCCCACTACCTGGCTGAGCTCTCCGGTGCTGGACTGGTACGCATCAGCTATGCGTACCAGTTGTGGGTCGTCATGCACACCAGCAACGTCTGCAAGCAGCGACCTCTGTCTCCCACCCTCCCACCACCCCTGCTGACATGTGCAGTGTGTGCAGTTGCACGCACAGATAACCCTGGTCCACCTTGGGGGTTGGTGGTGGTGGTGGTGTCCATGGCCCCAGGTTGGTCCAGGGTCACTGCGCTGGTGTTGCTCCTTATTCTGTCCATGTCGGCAGGGATGGTATTCGTGGTGACAGTCGTTGTAGGGGTGGGTGCAGGGAGTGCAGCTGGTGGTCCTGCTGGTGCTGCAGCTGGTGGTCCTGCTGGTGCTGCATGTTGACTTGCACCGGATGTGCCAGGTTGTTCATCGTCCGAGGAGGACAGAGGCTGTACGACGCCAGTGAGCTCGGCATCCTCTTGAGCCTGGGACTGGGACTCCTCAGCGTCTGCTGCTGTGTCCCCATCATCACCTGTTTTTGGGAGACACAAACAATGTATGTCATGTTTCTGCAGGCATCAGTGGTTGACACACCTGACAGTTGTGACTGTGCCTCTGGGTGCGGGCCTGTACATTGCATTGTCCTAAGTCGTCACAGTCAGGGGTTGATATTGGTGTGGCACATTGTCCTGCATTATTTGGGCATTTCTATGTATTTTCTGGGGTGTGAACATGGTCTGCATTGCTTGTGTTTGGTTGACAGCCAGACCTCCTTCCCACCCAGCCAGCCAGTCAGTTATCCCACCATGGAACGTGCTTGCGTTGCAGGGAGTGTAAGTTGTCTCTCAGGATGTCAGTCAGTGGTGTCCTGCTGTTTGTTGGTGCACAGTTGGCAGCAGGGCCTTGTGCTCCCCACAGCAGTAGCCAGTGTCAGCCATCTTGTGAGTCCTTCTCCACTCCCTGTGATGTGAGCATGGTTCAGGGTGGTGTTGATGGGACAGTTGTGGGGTGAGCAATGTCTGTGACTACGACTCCCATCATGCTATTGCCTCCACCCCCTTCCCAGCATGCCCATGCTTCCTTCCTTTTGACTCTGCTTCCCTGTGGGGTGGGCTGGCTGTGCTGACAGGATGGCTGGGAGTGTTGTCCTGGCAGTTGTTTGGCTAAGAGTCCCAAGAGTGTCCCTGTGCTTCACACAACATAACCCAGGGTGGTGGTGCTTTGTGGGATCTTGTGTTAGGATGGAGGGCATTGCATTCTACCAGGTGGGTACTGTGGAGTTTGTGTTGGGGAGGGTGTGAGGGGAGGTGCTGGTGACTATAGTCAGTGCTGCAAGTCCCCCTTCCCACCCAGCCAGCCAGATATCCCACCATGGAACGTGCTTGCATTGCAGGGAGTGTAAGTTGTCTCTCAGGATGTCAGTCAGTGGTGTCCTGCTGTTTGTTGGTGCACAGTTGGCAGCAGGGCCTTGTGCTCCCCACAGCAGTAGCCAGTGTCAGCCATCTTGTGAGTCCTTCTCCACTCCCTGTGATGTGAGCATGGTTCAGGGTGGTGTTGATGGGACAGTTGTGGGGGTGAGCTATGTCTGTGACTACGACTCCCATCATGCCATTGCCTCCACCCCACTTGCCAGCATTCCCATACTTACTTGCTTTTGTGTGGAGTTCAGTGGGTGTGGGTGTGAGGGCAATGGCAAGATGGCTGACAGTGGTGTCCTGCTGTTGGTTGGTGTGCAGTACCCAGCATGCCCTTGTGCTCCCCACGACACAGCAACAGTGTCAGACATCTTTGATGGGCCTTTCCACTCTCTGTGGGATGTGCATGCGTGAGTGTGAGCTTGCTGGGCCATGTGGTGGGGGATGTAGGGCTGTGAGTACGACTCCCATCATGCTATTGCCTCCTCCCCCTTCCCAGCATGCCCATGCTTCCTTCCTTTGACTCTGCTTCCCTGTGGGTTGGGCTGGCTGTGCTGACAGGATGGCTGGGAGTGTTGTCCTGGCAGTTGTTTGGCTAAGAGTCCCAAGAGTGTCCCTGTGCTTCACACAACATAACCCAGGGTGGTGGTGCTTTGTGGGATCTTGTGTTAGGATGGAGGGCATTGCATTCTACCAGGTGGGTACTGTGGAGTTTGTGTTGGGGAGGGTGTGAGGGGAGGTGCTGGTGACTATAGTCAGTGCTGCAAGTCCCCCTTCCCACCCAGCCAGCCAGATATCCCACCATGGAACGTGCTTGCATTGCAGGGAGTGGAAGTTGTCTCTCAGGATGTCAGTCAGTGGTGTCCTGCTGTTTGTTGGTGCACAGTTGGCAGCAGGGCCTTGTGCTCCCCACAGCAGTAGCCAGTGTCAGCCATCTTGTGAGTCCTTCTCCACTCCCTGTGATGTGAGCATGGTTCAGGGTGGTGTTGATGGGACAGTTGTGGGGGTGAGCTATGTCTGTGACTACGACTCCCATCATGCCATTGCCTCCACCCCACTTGCCAGCATTCCCATACTTACTTGCTTTTGTGTGGAGTTCAGTGGGTGTGGGTGTGAGGGCAATGGCAAGATGGCTGACAGTGGTGTCCTGCTGTTGGTTGGTGTGCAGTACCCAGCATGCCCTTGTGCTCCCCACGACACAGCAACAGTGTCAGACATCTTTGATGGGCCTTTCCACTCTCTGTGGGATGTGCATGCGTGAGTGTGAGCTTGCTGGGCCATGTGGTGGGGGATGTAGGGCTGTGAGTACGACTCCCATCATGCTATTGCCTCCTCCCCCTTCCCAGCATGCCCATGCTTCCTTCCTTTTGACTCTGCTTCCCTGTGGGTTGGGCTGGCTGTGCTGACAGGATGGCTGGGAGTGTTGTCCTGGCAGTTGTTTGGCTAAGAGTCCCAAGAGTGTCCCTGTGCTTCACACAACATAACCCAGGGTGGTGGTGCTTTGTGGGATCTTGTGTTAGGATGGAGGGCATTGCATTCTACCAGGTGGGTACTGTGGAGTTTGTGTTGGGGAGGGTGTGAGGGGAGGTGCTGGTGACTATAGTCAGTGCTGCAAGTCCCCCTTCCCACCCAGCCAGCCAGATATCCCACCATGGAACGTGCTTGCATTGCAGGGAGTGGAAGTTGTCTCTCAGGATGTCAGTCAGTGGTGTCCTGCTGTTTGTTGGTGCACAGTTGGCAGCAGGGCCTTGTGCTCCCCACAGCAGTAGCCAGTGTCAGCCATCTTGTGAGTCCTTCTCCACTCCCTGTGATGTGAGCATGGTTCAGGGTGGTGTTGATGGGCCAGTTGTGAGGCTGAGCAATGTCTGTGACTACGACTCCCATCATGCTATTGCCTCCACCCCCCTTCCCAGCATGCCCATGCTTCCTTCCTTTTGACTCTGCTTCCCTGTGGGGTGGGCTGGCTGTGCTGACAGGATGGCTGGGAGTGTTGTCCTGGCAGTTGTTTGGCTAAGAGTCCCAAGAGTGTCCCTGTGCTTCACACAACATAACCCAGGGTGGTGGTGCTTTGTGGGATCTTGTGTTAGGATGGAGGGCATTGCATTCTACCAGGTGGGTACTGTGGAGTTTGTGTTGGGGAGGGTGTTAGGGGAGGTGCTGGTGACTATAGTCAGTGCTGCAAGTCCCCCTTCCCACCCAGCCAGCCAGATATCCCACCATGGAACGTGCTTGCATTGCAGGGAGTGGAAGTTGTCTCTCAGGATGTCAGTCAGTGGTGTCCTGCTGTTTGTTGGTGCACAGTTGGCAGCAGGGCCTTGTGCTCCCCACAGCAGTAGCCAGTGTCAGCCATCTTGTGAGTCCTTCTCCACTCCCTGTGATGTGAGCATGGTTCAGGGTGGTGTTGATGGGCCAGTTGTGAGGCTGAGCAATGTCTGTGACTACGACTCCCATCATGCTATTGCCTCCACCCCCTTCCCAGCATGCCCATGCTTCCTTCCTTTTGACTCTGCTTCCCTGTGGGGTGGGCTGGCTGTGCTGACAGGATGGCTGGGAGTGTTGTCCTGGCAGTTGTTTGGCTAAGAGTCCCAAGAGTGTCCCTGTGCTTCACACAACATAACCCAGGGTGGTGGTGCTTTGTGGGATCTTGTGTTAGGATGGAGGGCATTGCATTCTACCAGGTGGGTACTGTGGAGTTTGTGTTGGGGAGGGTGTGAGGGGAGGTGCTGGTGACTATAGTCAGTGCTGCAAGTCCCCCTTCCCACCCAGCCAGCCAGATATCCCACCATGGAACGTGCTTGCATTGCAGGGAGTGGAAGTTGTCTCTCAGGATGTCAGTCAGTGGTGTCCTGCTGTTTGTTGGTGCACAGTTGGCAGCAGGGCCTTGTGCTCCCCACAGCAGTAGCCAGTGTCAGCCATCTTGTGAGTCCTTCTCCACTCCCTGTGATGTGAGCATGGTTCAGGGTGGTGTTGATGGGCCAGTTGTGAGGCTGAGCAATGTCTGTGACTACGACTCCCATCATGCTATTGCCTCCACCCCCTTCCCAGCATGCCCATGCTTCCTTCCTTTGACTCTGCTTCCCTGTGGGGTGGGCTGGCTGTGCTGACAGGATGGCTGGGAGTGTTGTCCTGGCAGTTGTTTGGCTAAGAGTCCCAAGAGTGTCCCTGTGCTTCACACAACATAACCCAGGGTGGTGGTGCTTTGTGGGATCTTGTGTTAGGATGGAGGGCATTGCATTCTACCAGGTGGGTACTGTGGAGTTTGTGTTGGGGAGGGTGTGAGGGGAGGTGCTGGTGACTATAGTCAGTGCTGCAAGTCCCCCTTCCCACCCAGCCAGCCAGATATCCCACCATGGAACGTGCTTGCATTGCAGGGAGTGGAAGTTGTCTCTCAGGATGTCAGTCAGTGGTGTCCTGCTGTTTGTTGGTGCACAGTTGGCAGCAGGGCCTTGTGCTCCCCACAGCAGTAGCCAGTGTCAGCCATCTTGTGAGTCCTTCTCCACTCTCTGTGATGTGCGCATGGTTCATGGTGGTGTTGATGGGACAGTTTTTGGGGCGGGCAATATGTGTGACTGCGACTCCCATGATGCTATTGGCTACACTGACTTGGCCAGCATACACAGAATTCCTTCCTTTGAGTGGTCTTCACTGTGTGTTGGTGTTGTTGTGATGGCTACATGTGTGGAAGTGTTTGTTGGTTCTATTTGTGCCACTGCCTAGCTGTAGTTGTGGTTGTGTTTGTACATGTGTTGGCACAGTTGGATGTGACTTTTTTGATGGCATGTGTTGTGTTTCTCTGACTGACATACACATTTTGGGATGATTCTGTTCTGGTTGCTGTGTGATTGCTATGAGTGCATGGTTTGACTCTCCCCTTGACAGTGATGTGTGTGTGTTTTGTGGCAGTATATTGTGTACATTTGTTGTGTACTCACCAGGCTCTGGGATGTCCTCTAGTCCATATATGCTCACTGGCGGTAGGATGGCCCACACCTTCTCCTCCCAGGGCCTGAGGTATATTGGCTTGGCAGGAGGGCCACTGCCGGTGTGTTGGCTGTTGATGTAGTCTTGCTTCAGCAGTTTCCGTACCCTCCTGCGCACGTCATACCACCTGTTCTGGATGTCGGTCTTTGTGCGCCGACATGGTGATTGGGCGTTCACCCTGTTGATGATCCTCTCCCACATCTTGGTTTTCTGCGACATGGGGGTCTGTTGGACCAATGTGCCAAACAGCTGTGGCTCTACCCTGAGGATCTCGTCTACCAGGACTTCCAATTCACAATCTAGGAACTTGTGATTCTTCTTGGGGGCATGGTGATCGGTGGTGATGGTGAGTGATGTGTGTGTTGGTGTGCAGGTGAGGGTGTGTGAGTGTGTGTTTTGCTGGGTGTATGTGGAGGTAGGTATTTGTTGGTGTGCTGCTGGTGTGTGGCTTGTGTGAGGGATGAGCTGTGGGTGTGTGGTTGCTTTCTCTTGGGTGCTGGCAGTGGAATGGCATTTGCAAAGGCTCATGGTAGTGATTTGTGTCCTTTATATAGGTGGAGTTGTGGGTGTGTCTTTGTTCTCTGTCCCCACCCCCAGTATTTATTGGCTTGGTAATTGCTTGTTTGGCCTTTTTTGGGTGATTTTTCCTTTGTGTTGTTTGTGTATGTTGGAAACGTTCTTGTGACCGAGTCGGACCCTGCATTGGTCTCGTACGGTGTTTTCCGTTTCGTTCACGCTGTGTTTGTGCAGTTTTCTATGCTGCGTACGCGTCGGTCGCGGTGTTTTGTGTTGCTTCGGCTCGGTTTTGTATGCGTGTCGGTCGTACGGCTTGTCCTCCGTCCGACTCGGTCGTGGTTTTCGCGCCTTGCATCGTACTTTGCGGTTTGGAGTTGGCGTGTACGTTTCGGTCGGATTTGTTCCGGGTGCGTGTCGGTCGGTTGGATTCGCGTGTTTTCCGGCCGGATTGCTATTTTCCGTGCGGCTCGGTCGGTCGACTTGGTTTCGTTACGTGTCGGTCGGATTTTTCGCGGCTTGCATCGTACTTGGCGTGTCGGGCGCCACGGGTACGTGTCGGTCGGTATTTTTTCCGGATCCGAGTCGGTCGGTGCTTTTTCCGGCCCGAATCGGAATCGACCCCATAGTGTAATTATGCCTCAATATATAGCGTTGCTAGCAGAAGCTCTCTTTTTTAATTGTTTTTAATATAGCCTCAGCGCGCCGCGTGATTACTAGTGTCAAATGCTACCGCTGCACGCGCCGCATGATTACATGTGCCCACGCTTGATAGGCACTACCACCACTGTAGATATTTTCTGCACAGTGCCCCACATGACCACCACTTACGGTGGCCCTGGATCATCCACAGTTTTAGGGTGCCGTCTTACGACAATTTGTGTTTAGTTCACCACCCAGAGCCAATGTAGCTATTCGATCTCACTGGAAGCCCTACAGCTTCATAGCATCTATAAGACTGGTGCGATCAATATAGGCTGCCTGTCACTCTTCGCATGCAGCATGTTCCACGACGTCTAAACCATGCGTACAATCACTGGGTCGGTCTTTGTACCAGCCCATAGTACTGATGTAAGATTGCATTTTATGTTGCTTAATAATAATGCATATATATGTTTTGTGCTGTCTCTTTCCTCCCACAGGTTTTTTCAGTGTCCGTAAGTACGGAGACACTTAGTCCACACACCTTAGCGCGTGTGTAGGTACCTTTTTACTCTTTTCACGTGGCACTACTCACTTTGCCACTCACTTTTTCACCACACGGTCCTGAAGAAAGCCCCACGTAATTCCCATTGTGGGCTGAAACATGTTGACCACACATTTAGTCAACTAGGGATAACAATTTCCGATTCTAGTTGCACCACACTTATTTTTAACCATATCCTGAGCCGCCACTAATAAAGTTTACAGGCACGGATTCTCAGAGATATTTTTAATTTACATCACATCTCACATATACACCAACCAGCTCCGCTGTAACCAGGCGTTGTAGCACAACCGGGCGGCATTCGGCCACCGGTTGGGACCCCAATGATGAAGCATGACACCAACTAGGTTGGTGTGTGAGGGGTCTTTTAAACAAACCTAGTGGGTCCACGTACCAACGTAATTAGTGATTGTACCACATCCACACTGAGGGTTCGTCCTTTCTGTTTAAGATATCATTATACCGGGGATACGGACGCACCCCATTTTTCCCTTGCTCTCTCATTGTTTTTTCAAATAGTAATTTTTACCCCTCCACTATCCAACACTTTCCCTGCTGTTGCACTGATTAGAGTGGGAAATTTCAGTTTAAATATTTTTAAACAGTTTAATGTTTTAATTAATAATAGAATGTTTATTTAAGATAAATTTTGTTATTGGTATATGTATATATATATTTATTTGCTAAATTGTTATATATTTTTAAAATTATAAAATAAATTTAAATTAATAGTTTATTAATGGTTTTACAGTAAATATATATAATAATTATTATATATGTGTGTTTAATGTTTTTAGGTTAAGTTAATTTTTTATTTTTGTTAAAATGTATATTAAATCTATTTATTTTTTAAATTAAGTGTATTATTTAATATATTTAATATTTATTAGTTTATTAAATATATATATATATATAACAATATTTTTATATCTATATTTATGTCAACAATATTTTTGTTTCAATATTTTTGTACTTACCTTTATAAATATAGGATGTCGATATTTTTGACATCTATATTTATGACTCGATATTGTGGTATGGGGATGTTTGGGGGGTCGATGTTTTGTCAGTGAACCAGTTGGGGTACAGTAACGGGCAGGTTGTCATCTTTATTTCTCTTTCAGGTTCTGTTCCCGGTCCACTGGTGGCAAGAATGAAAATTTGGATTGTGGCCTGTTTGTACGTCAAGTGGGGGAGGGGAATGCTAGGACGAGCATTCACTGTTGCAATTTAGGTTTCAATTGTAATGTGTGCTTTGTCTCATGGATGGGTAAAGGCAGCATGCGGTGGAAGGAACTTGAATAAGTTGTTAGTGGGCGACAAATGTCCAGATGTGCTCATTATTTATTTGGGGGGAAATCATATGGTTGTGCAAAAGGGGTTGGCACTCATTAAAGTAGTGAAAAAGGATCTCCGTCAGATTGGTAAGCTTCGGGCAGGCTGTTACAGCATGTGGATGAGTTCATTCCCAGGAGAGTATGGCGCGGGGCAGTATAACCGTCAGCAATAGACAAAGCTAGGAAAAAATTAAATAAAGAAATGAGGGCCTTTTGTAGGGACAATGGGATTGCCAGGATAGAACATTCAGATTTGAGGTATGCAGATGTTGAATTTTTCAGAGAAGATGGAGTACACTTGTCGTTTATGGGAATGGAGCTTGATTTAGGTGGGGGGTAGTTTATCATAGGTGATGAAAGATGTATAGTGAGGTTATAGTTTTGTAAGGCAAAGGCCCAAGCTATGTTGTAAGGTGCACCTGTTTCAATATAGTGGCCTTTTTCACACAACCCAGATGTCAGTGGCCTGTGCTGCCCCTTTTTCCATGATGGGGGTTTGGGGGGCAGCCGACCACAAGAAGGTTTGGGGAAGTGGAACAGTCCAGAGGACTGCACAGGGGGTTCGGGGTACATTTGGGCTATGATGTAGCCCAACATATATAAGGGCTCCATTTTGGTCGCCAGCCACCATTTTATCGTGGAAGCACGGTGGCTGGCAACAAGTTAGCAGCTTTTGTTCCCCTCCCTCGCCTACCCATAAGTTAATGTTAATTGAGCATTGTGAGGGTTTTTTTCTTCCCCCTTTTTTTTGGTCGTTTCCATTGGTACATGTGCGCTAGGGGAACTATGTGTTCGGTTGTCGCTTGATTCAGGTGCACTAGCGGTTGGCTGAGAAGTTGCCATGATTTACAGAAGTTTATTGTTTGTCATTGGCAGTTCAGGCTGAAGTGCAACAGGTAGAAAGCTCACACCTGGATGACATAGGAAGTTAAAGGTTAGGTCTGAAGTTCAATGAGGTTCAAAGGGTAGCTGGAGTATGAAAAGGGAACGGTTTTTAGAGGTCCCACTATTAGTTGAGCAGCTTTGATGCAAATATATTTTTCAAATTTGAAGAGAGTTATCGGGGGAGGGTTCATTTAGGGGTGGGGGTAGTTTATCATAGGTGAATAAAGATGTATACTGAGTTTATTGTTTTGTAAGGCAAAGGCCCAGTGTAGGAAAGTAGGATCTGCTTCTTATGGTTACCCCCACTTTTTGCTTGATGTTACACTGTTGTTGACTAGTCTGACTGGGATCCTGCTAATCAGGACCCCTGTCTATCTGCTTTCTCCCTAAAATGTAATGACATGTATTAGGTACACTCCAGATTGGATACTAGGGAACCCTAGTCAGTCCCTAGTATATGGTACACATGTACCCAGCGCTTAGGTACCCCAAAGGCCTCCCATGGGCTAAAGCATGTATTATGCCACCCATGAGAGGCCATGCAAAATGGAACTACAGGCCTGCCATTGCAGCCTGTGTAAGCTGGTGCATGCACCACTTACTTTAGATATAGGTTTACTATATCTATAGGTCACTACACTTAAAACCTATAAGTCACCCCTATAGCAGGCCTTAACAATCCTGAAGGCAGGGTGCTGGGTTTTATGTGAGAGGGTGCCCCTGCATGAGAAGGGCACCCCTGAAGCCTTCGGAGACCATTCTCCCGGGTTGTCGGTGACGCAGCCAGACATATAGGTAGAGATGCATTATATGCTCGCGTAAAATGCTATCTCTAAAATGGCTGCAACAAACCATGTCGTGTTTGGTATCAAACACCTTGGATTCATACCTCCACCTAGGTAACCAGTGTGGGAGGTATGATTCCACCCTTCAGAAGCAAGCTTCGTGGGGCCCCTGGTCTTCCCTGTACCAGCCTTCTCGACCTACAGCACAAAATGGTTGCTGCTGACCAGAGACACATTTCTGCTCTTCTGCTGCTGAGCCAAGCTCGAGCAGGGGAAGGCAGCACAATAGGCATCCTGTCACAGGGAGGTGTGACCACCTCCCAGACAGGATTTAGTGTATTGGAGCTGGGTGGGTGCACTTCCAAAGTGCCTGAAAGTCTGCACGAGGGGCCCATTTGGTGTCCCTGTGCATAGTCCAGCTCAAACCAGTTCTGGGAGCCGTTGGCTCCTGCTCTGGCGCGAAACTGGACAAAGGACATGGGAGTACCCTCCCCACTGTCCTGACCCTCCCCTGGGAGGGTCCCCTGAATCTGTCCAACCCTCTCCCATGGGTACAAAAGGGCTTCCCTGGCTGTAGGACCCTAGATTCGACATGGACAAGATTCTGCACAAGAAACCACTGACCTTCGACCGTCTGGACACTCTGGACTTCGCTGGATTTTGACTGGTCCCGACTTCGTCTCCCTCTCTGTCCAAAGCATCGTCTGTGCCCGTGCACCATACAGGCTCCGTGCAGGACCTTGGAGCATCAAGGACAACTGAAGTATCTCCCTTGGGGTGAAGGAGTCACTCCCCTGCATTTGCAGGCACCGTAACGCAACTGACTGGTCTGCTGATCTTGAGCTCCTGTGGACTCCGAAGGCTTCAGCAACACAGGAGGTGGGTTCCTACCTTCCTTGAGGTTAAGCTGCCCTCTCACTGAGGTTGAGGCCAGTATCCCTCGTGGGGATCGAATAACCCAAACCCCTGTGCACCGCATACCTTTGCAAGTGCATATGCTTGTTGGTGTTCTCCAACTTTGTGCATTGGGTTGTCAATAGCCCCAACCTCTGCACACATTTCATACAAAGGACTCTGGCCTCCTTGCACTCTGTGCCCTGCAAGCTGTAACTTTGTGAAACTGCTAGAGGTCCCCTCGCGACTCCTGTGCCTTCGGCCTGTGGGTCCACTTGAGGGACAATCTTGACTTTCTTGGGCTCCCCTGGTTGCTCCAGGCCTGCCCTGACTCCCCTTGCTGTGGTGAATCCCCTGGGCCTTGCTGGTCCAGACCTTCTTTGACCTTCATGGGTTGCCGCTGCCAAGGCTTGTTGATGCTCCTGCCGGGCACCGACCCCTCAGCACTCGCATCCTTTGTGGCATAGCTCGTATCCAGCTCCTGGTCATCCTCGACATCTCCTGGTCCCTGCAGCTGTAGAGTCAAGGTCTCCTTCTTCACACCTGAAGCAGCCGACATCGGTGGGCATTCGTCTACCGAGCCCCTGGTCACTCCTGAGTGACCCAGACTCTGTCCCCTCTGCTTTCAGGTTCCTTCCATCAAGAATCCACCTGCGTATTCCACCGGACACTTTTCTTATTTCCAGCAGTGGCATTTCTTTGAAGACTCCCATTGAGAACGACAGCGGTTTCCGACGCCACTTCAGCCTTATGCACCCGGCTTCCCTGGGATAGGTAACTCTGGTACGTCAGTATCCACGGGTGGGGTGGCTCTCCAACCTTCTATGTTCCAAAGGGTTTCCTCGTAATCCACTGGGAAGGGTCCTTAAACTTTAAAATTGCAACCGTGACTCTCCCATTGAATTGTACGTAGCACGCGGTCGTGTTCTCGCACTGCACCCGTCCTCCGTGGGGTCCCTACTTACTCACCTTGGGTGGTTCCTTGGGGTCCCAAGGATTCTACATCCTCTAGACACCGTCTTGACTCGAGTCGTGGTTCTTATACCACTAGTTTAGTATATGGTTTGGTCTCCCCCGGGAGCCCACTCTGTATTAGTGCTACTTACGATTGTTTCTGTGCTACAGTATTGTGTGCTTTGTGTTTATCTGCGTGTAGCAGATACTGTGAGGTATTTAATGTGTTATAATAATAAATATATATTCTTATAACTACTGTGTGGTTCTCCTTTCATTTAACCAATACAATAAGATTGCATTCTGATAAAACAAGCTGCTTAACATTCCTTCAAGACTAAGCCTGAAGGCTGCTCTCCACAGCTACCACTTGGATAGCTTTCTAAGGTTATCTTTGACCTCTTAAATCACCATAAGGGTTGTTTGGACTGGTGCAAGGTGCCCACTTTAATTAGTGGACATCATATACCAGGCCAACTTCTCACACCCAGGTTATGTTGTAAGGCGCACCTGTTTCAATAAAGTGGCCTTTTTAGCACAACCCAGGTGTCAGTGGTATGTGCTGCCCCTTCTTTCCCAAACCATCCAAAATGCTGCGGATCAGTAACAATGACGGAAGGGGCTCACGATAAAAAGAACGAGCCTAGTATGCAAAATGGTGATATCACATTAAGCTTTAAACATTCAGGCATTCCGAACAACCATAACGGATTCCTTAGTTAAGTATACCCAATTACCTGCGCTGAGTCGGAAAGTATTAAAAGGAAGGTTTAGACCTGGCAAAGGTTTATTTTACCATGTCAAAATGGCAGCTTAAAAGTGCATTACAGGCTACAGTGGCAGGCCTGAGACATGCTTTATAGTTCTACTTTAGTGGGTGGCACAAATGGTTTCAACCATAATACATTTGCATTTTCAAGCCTATTGAAAACAATATCATGCATAAGGCTACTCAGTCAACGGATACATGCATTGATTCTCCCAACCAATTAAACCAATATATCTGTTAACATCTTAATGGCTGCAAATTCTGTAACATTGCCAATTAATTTAGCAAAAAGCACTTCAGTTTTTAAGGGGATCTTAGAGTCGCTCAAAAATATGTACTGGGTATCAACATCAACCTACTTAGATATATATGCCTGCTATGAGCACTGTGCATTTTTTGCAAAGCAATCACATTATTTAACCAGAATATTCCAACCGAAAACATCCAAAAGGAGGTGCTTACATTTTCTTTGAACTGACTACTAAGGAGATTTACTGAACCATGCTTAGTAATTGTACATCTTCTACCATGAATCATCAGCCTAGTTCCGGGGGAAAGTCACTTCTATCAGAAACAACACTGCAGCTTCTAACACAACTAATCTTTGTGCCAGCACGCCTGCTCCTTTACAACCCTCCTGGCTTACACAACTTAGCCTACTTCTTCTGGACAGGCTTTGAATTATTATATGTAGACTCACTCAGTGACCTTATAATCAAGTACATATCCGGATCCCTCTTGACCCCATGCCTATTCTTTTATGTCAGCACTGTGCCTTTTTGCTCCCTTTATACTGCCTATTGAGAATAACTCCATAGTATCCGGCACTACTACACCTGATCGAAAATCGGGGCCTATCATCCTCAGATTAAGAAATCAGTGTTAAAAAGCTACTAAGACACCTAATTACTGTCCTAATTTACTTCTTCCTACAGAATATAAAATGATGGAATATCACATAGCCAAGCATTATGCTCTTACCTTCAAACCAAATGCTTGCTAGATGATGCCCAAGTGGGATTTGGCAGGAGGACAGAACTAGTGATGGTAGCTGCCCTGGATGACGTACAGACGGCATTAGATGCAGAAAAGGTCTGTCAGCTTCATTTAACCCTGTTGAACATGAGAGCTTGCTTGACAGACTATCGACTGAATCCAGACAAAACTGAAGTTCTGGTGACAGGAGGCCATCAACCATTATGTAATGATTCCTCACGGTAGAGTACTGTAAGGAACTTTCCTAAACCAGCTAAGGTGATTAAATGCCTTTGGATCAAGAGTGTTTCAGATAACCAAATATCATCACAAGTTCCCTCCAGTATATCCCCTGTTCCTTTTAAATGCACTGTATTCAGCATTTCTCTATGTTGCTTCTTCTGGATAGCAGGAGAACTGTGGTCTCCACCTTTATAAGGTTCAAGGCCGGATTATTACATTTCAAACTAATTAAGCAAGACATCCTCCTTTCCACACCACTTACGATGTCTCGCCTGGTGCTGATTGCTCCCAGAAGAAGTAACTCTGCCTCCGTGTTACATTTCTTGCATTCACTGCCAACTCAGCACTGTATCTTCTTTAAGGTACTCTGCCATAAACATAAATCTATCTATCGCAGTCTTTCAGTTTTTCTAAGTCACAATATCATGATGCAGATTTAGGAATGGATCGGATCCTCTCTATAAATTCCTGCTTGCTTATTCGTAAAAAGTTATAAACACACTCCACACAATAACTGATTCGCTATCTATGATGTATCATTAGTGGCAGAAGACTTCTTTGAGATGACCGACTATTTTACACGATTTCATGTAACAAAAAATAACATTCCATTACAATCTCAAAAAGTGTATCCAAGCTTATTCTTATTAACCCATGTATTTCTACCAAAACAGCACAATATACTTAATGCCCTTCACCAGCAAAGGGTTCCCTCACCTCACTGAAATATTTAGTAACATTGGGACTGGGCCTGGACACAAATTGTGATTCTTTTCCCCACGTGTAATACTAAACAATCTTGTAAAATGTTTGGGTTTTTACATGTATTTCAAATGAAGAAGAGGTCGTTTGGACAATTATTTATTACAAAGTATGCCTTTCTTTTTGAATAGCATACAAGGTAGCAGTTCACTGTATTTCCCATCCAGTACCTAAAGTGACACTGTGAATGGTGGTCACGCAGGGCATGTGGTCATGAAACTCATCCAGTTTCATGGTTCCCACAAGATACTCAAACCAATGCTACTATTAGGGAAAATGTACATGAAAGTGTAAGCATTTAGAAATCTAATTAATGTGAAATACGCAAAACCTCATAAATCAAATTATTAGGGCTAATTGTGACAATACGATTAATAAAATAATTCAATGCTTCGCTTCTGGAAACATTTGAGATCTTAGCATTTTGGGTTTTGTTCTGAATGTTTAGTAAAATTGGTATTAACCCACACTGAGGCACGTTAATAATGGGACTAGACATTGTAATTATTACAAAGAGGTGCAGGGAGAGGTTCGAAATTGCAGAAGTCTTAAGTGGTTACTGTCCTCCAGTAGGACTTTGCACGGTGCTGACATAAATAAGCATGGTTAAAAACTAGTGTAAGAATGCTGACCCCTGAATCGATGTGTCTGCATATGAAAAGGAGGGTAATGTAAGTTGTGGGATTAAAAAAGGGGATGTGAACTTTGAAACCCCAAAAGTGTCCCACCCGGTGATGGAAATAGATAAGAGCTAACAAGTCATTTTCAGACTTCATTACTGAGTAACCTAGATTCTGCAAGAGAATATTTTGATCAAACCTGTGAAATGTATCGCATTCTTTGGAGTGTTTGTATCAAAGGGTACTATAAACCATCATAGTATCAGCCTTATGGGAGGTCAATAAATAGGTTTAATACTTGGAATCCCTCTATGTTGCACCGGGTGTTTTTTTCCCTTGAGAAATACCCTGTTATAAGGTGTTTCCAGAATTGAAGCCACTAAAATTTACCAACGAATAGTAGCACCATAGACTACTCACTTAAGCGGTCCATATGGCATCTCAAATGTGATGTTGATGACTGTCTTTAGGTAGTAGCTGCAAGTCCAAAGCGATTTCTCATTCTTGCTTCACCGGACAACTGCACTCTGTGACCGGGGCGTTTGACACACTTCCATTGGAACAATTTTAG
Source organism: Calotriton arnoldi (assembly GCA_963921515.1). NCBI lineage: Eukaryota > Metazoa > Chordata > Amphibia > Caudata > Salamandridae > Calotriton > Calotriton arnoldi. The sequence continues at coordinate 1,340,632 of CAWUFW010000650.1, read as the reverse complement.
TTCTTAGAGCCCAACTCCTTTAATCATCATATGCTTGTTTTCTTAACAGGCTGGGCACCAGTGATCGCTGCCTGGCAGTGGCCCATATTAACCGGAAACCAATCTTGACAGGTGATCAATTTAAATACTGCTTTGTGATTCCCTGGAGAGAATTCAACTGAGTTGGTGGGGAGTTCTTCATGGTAAAAACAGACACATTAGGGAACTGACAAAATGCCTTTTGTTTTTAGATGGATATGGGAACCTAAAGTAGACTGATAAAAGAGGAAATCTGGATAGGTTGTAGCTTTAGGAAATACTGCATGCTCAAATAATTACTATACAATATGTACTGGATAGACCAACTAGAGGCCATGCAAAATCTTAAGAGTTTTTGCTTAATGCTAACAACAGTATGTAATTTGGAAACAGGGGCTGACCTTTACAATACCTAGTAAAAGCCATGTGCTAGCAAAAATGTGAGTTCCTACTGGTGGAACCTTCCTTCTAAGGTATTTTTCCTAATGGTCCCATACTTCCTGGTGATGGGTTCATAGTTTTTTAGTCAATTGTCAGTTTTTCAGTTCATGTTTGCATTCAGATTGCTGTACCAGAATCAGTGAGTAGATGAGTTTATCCCTTCTTTCAAGAAAATTGTTTTGGAGACGCTTATTTACATGATATCCCCTCAACAAGTGTTTTTCATTTTTGCTAGTACATAACTTGCTGCTCTGTATACATTTTAACAGTCCTGATGATGACCCATGACAAGGCAGGGTTGAACAATTGTCTACATAAGGTGCAAATGGAACCTATATGATTGTATCAATTGATGGACCGATAATTGAATGAACATTAAGTAACATCAATTATCTACTTTTTGGGTTCCTTTGCTCATTTTATTTGTGTACCCACTGCATTATTTGTTTGTCATTTGTCACTGTGTGATCACTCATGAGCACTTTTTGTATAACAGTAAAAATTTGGGATTTTTGTTTGTCTCTTTGCCTCATTAATTGTGTTTTGAAATTTTCAAAATCCTCATCTATTGATTTTTGTTGAACACTGTAAAAGAGCACATTTCATATTACATGGAATCGTTGTTGTTTGTCTTGTACTTACACCAACCATAAGGGTCAGATCTAACTGTGTTCATCACCAGTTGCTATTTGTCAACCTTGTGTCTTACTCTTTGGTATTTTGTTCCTGATATTGAGTGTTATCATGATCCAGCACTTAACCTCACTGTACATTAGCCCTTGCTTGCATGTAGCAGAATCTCTCCTGAATGTCAATATGAAATATGGCCCTACACTGATAAAAGCATTTCACCATTCTTTTCACAAACATTTCAGATAATGTCCATTCTTAACATGCTTTACTTCCTCCTTCCACTCTGCTAGGGCTAAAGCCAGCATTATTAAATATTACTGGAAAGATGAGAGGGAAATGGGATGCCCTCATTGTCTCACCTTATTCCAGGCACGATCATTTTCACTGGAGATCCATAAACGTTTTTTTACTGATCAGTTTGTGCTTTGAGCAGAAATCTAAAAGACCAGGAATTGTTGGTTCAATAGAGCAACATTGTTTGTAAATGTCTTTCCTAGGTAGGGAACGAAATGCACTAACCTGTATGGTGATGTTGATGGTCCTGCAGTAGCGAAATGGGTCTACAACTTCCTCACTTACTTGTGGCTAATACCATAATCTATCATGGGGTAAGAGATATACATGAGTGGCGAAAGAGGGAAGACAGAGAGAAAACAGAGTTCTTGAGCTACTTGAACCACAGCATTCATGTTGGTACACATTCACAGTCTAGTAAAATCCTTTTTGCTGGATGTGATGTATTTGACATAACATCATTACAGTAGAAAACAAAAACAGGTTATACAATAATCATTACTTAATGAAGGACCAGTGGTGGTTCCTCCGTTATGGAGGAGGAGCGTCGTCCCACTGCTCAGAGACAGCAGATGAATAATAAAATGATAATAAAACAATTTATTATCATTTTATTTTTCACTGATTGAGCTGAGTCTGTCGAGTGGCCCAAGTCTAGGGCGGGGCGGGGCAGGGCTATCCTCTATGGACAGCAGCAGGGAGGAGGAGCGTTGGGTACGGTAAGTGTGCATCTCTGTTTAGCCGGCTGTCTTAGGACGGCCAAACCAACATGCCTGCTTACATTTCTCCCACCTAACTGGGTTGCACAGCCGAGTGGACAAGAGGCACAGGCTACCTGTCCCTGAGAGAGTGTCAAACCAGCCCGCTCAGACAATAGGTCTCCGAACTAAAAAACTGAGCTTTTGGCTTTACTAATGCTCTACGCATGCACGTGTCAAGGCACATGCATGGTTGGCAATCTGTTAAAGAAAACCCATTAGAAGATGTCCACTGATTCGCATGCATGCATTGACACATGCACACGCCAGTGTTGTGCCGTCTGCATGCATGTGTGTCTTGATGAGTGTGCATCTCGGTTTAGCCGGCTGTCTAAGGATGGCCAAACCAACATGCACGCTTACATTTCTCCAACCTAACTGGGTTGCACATCCGGGTGGACAAGAGGCACATACTACCTGTCCTTGAGAGAGCATCAAATCTGCCCGCTCAGACCAATCCCGGCGCTTCTCCCATGCTGGGTAATAGCATGAGAGCAGCATCTGAATTGGGTAGGGAGTCTGGGAGCCTGTGCAGTGTGGCCCATGGAGTGCCAGGAACAGAAACCATCTACCCACTCGTGCATGAAGCTGGACCCTGGAAGCGACAAGTAAGTACTTTTAAAAATTATTATTTCCGCCTGCGCTGCCACACCACTTTTTATTGTCAGCTGCCGCCACTGTTAAGGACAAGTCTAAATTTGCACAATTAACCCTAGAATTCCATCTTATTCTATACCTGCTAAAGAGGCTTGTCCTGAAAGTCTGTAAAGTGCATTGTACACTGCTGGTAGTCTATAAGATTCGATTGTGCTGTGAATGTAAGCCATCACTGAACTGATATTAACACAGTGTTACACAAAACATTCACCTCTATTAGTACACACTCATGGTGAAAGTTTCTAGAATACGCTGGACATTTATGCAGTACACCGTGAATTGAGGTGAAAATTGAGGGCCAAATTCACAAAGGTAACTTGCACTTTGAATAAGTTTACCCTTCTGAGTAAATTTAATACTTTTTGGTATTCGCAAACTGCAAATGCAAATTAAACTACAAATAAAACAGTAGTAAGGCCAGTAATACACATGGCCAATCACTAGTCCAGTAACACTTTTAGGGACTTAAAGTAAAACAATATCAGGGATTTTTTTTAAATTATTCCAAATATTTAAAATAGTTAAAAACATAAATAAATATAAATTAATATTCAGAAATATATAACCATAGTTAATATTTTTTAATTATAAAATATTTTTAAAACCGGTTTTGAAATTAAAAAATAAAGTAACAATGCATTATGTTAAAAAATCATGACACTAATTTAAATTAATTCTATAGATCACTCTTAAAAATCATTAATGCTTTAGGTGGGAATTTATTTTTTCATTTAAACATCATAAAAATAATTTTAATTTATTAAATTTCGACTGCTTTAAGTTGTAGTTCAAATTTTATTTAATACTACTGTAGCATTTTATTTTGTTCTACATTTAAAATAAATATATAAAATAAAATGGCATTAATATTTAACATGAAGATAATTGTAATATTTATTTTCAACGTAAGTAAATTTTTTATATTTTCCCTATATGTTACCCTGTGGTAAAGTATCGAGGAAATTAAAAAAAATATATTTTTATATCTGTTCCCTATTCTTTACCATCAGCCTGAGTGTCATTCCTGGTCCGCTCCTCTTTATTAAATACATTTTCGGATTTCACCTACCTGTGTGTCAACAAATTTTGGATGAGTATGGGAGTACAGAACTGGACCGAGGTTCTGCAGACACACTGTTTATCACTGTGATGGTGCTCGCATCTAGCCTTATAAGTACAAAGGAGGATTTACCACAGGCTAAGCAAATTCTACCTGGAGGTTTGCTGAAAGACTCTCTGGTGACCACAAGGAGCAGTTGAGACCAATTGATAGTTGGAAATGTATCTAATTGTTTGGTGTGGTGCATGGTCAGCAGTTTATTTGACTGTGCTGCAATGTTACCTGATGACGTAGCGCCCAGACAGATGTGGCGGTCAGGCAGTGTAAAGTGTCATCACACTGTGGAACACCGGGCACTGTGCCATATAGTACAATGTGCTTGCAGCCAGCATTTTGAAAGTAATGCTTTGCAGTGTGTATTGATCTCCCATCATTATTGAATTCAAACATATCGGCATGTCAGCAAAAGTGGCCTAGGGCATTCTGTACTGACTTTCATGACATAAGCGCTCCTGGGAACCCGGCATACTGCAAGTTTTTGTACTTTCTGGACAATTATTGTTCTCTACTAATGGTGGTCCATATACATTATTCTTGCTTTTAAACATTAGTGCAACTAGCTATGATTATTTTCTTATATTGCCATCATGACAAGTACTGTGAACCCCACCATTTTTTTTCTGCATGGGGAACTCCCAATAGAGTGGGTACTCCCGCACCCGGTATTTCAGGTATGTGTGGAAGTACTAAAGGGTGATAAGTGCACTCCTCAAAAGAAACTGTGGCTAGTTAAGCACAGTCTTGGGGAGGGGGATTTAAAGGAATTCAAAAATGTTCCACTGGCAATATGGATGTATGTGAGTATGCCATCAGGCAACAGAAAATGTGGTACGGTAAAACTGCTCAAATAGAGTAGGCGACAATTGAAGGGTACATGTCAGAGCCCTGACAACCTTGTGGGAGTTTGAGTATGATTGAGTCTTCCAAGATCAAGCAATGATGACAACTAAAAGGAAAAATGTAGAGCAGAGGCTGTGTGTGCCACAGAAATGACACTCTGTAGCACCATAAACATTGCCAAGGAGACTGAACAGTATGAGATATTTGTTCATGAGGTTAGAGGAACTTTTGACACAAGCTCTTCTAGGAGAATGGGAATGGAATTGGAGGGTAATGCAGACCATAAACCTTTGATCAATATATTGTGTCTGATTGGTGTAAAATGATCTGTTACGCCTCGTTTGGCAAGTTTGGTTGCTAAGTTTCTCTGGAGTATGTGCCCAGTGGAGATGCAGACTCTGTCTCAGTAATCACGTAATCCAGGCCACAGTTCTAAGGATTCCCTAATGTAAGTGTTTCCATTAAAATTGCCTACTGGGAGAAAACCTGATTCTAAGATCTCTTGGTGTGTTACAGATGGAGGAGGAGTACAGAGTACTGTGGATTTCAGGAAATGAGCACAGAGGTATCAGAAGAAGATGAGGAAGTATGTGAATAGTAATAGAGGAAGACCTTCAGGCATCATTCTAAAGTTGGGTTGTAGAAGGTGTCAGAGTCAAACTTACAGTGGGGTTAGGAAAAGGGTTGTCAACATGGTCCAATCCTGTCATGGTTATTGAGGTTTCAGTAAGGCAATGTGAGAGGAAGGTGGCAAATTCAGGAATTTCAGGTGAACGTCATTATGGTTTGGATTGAGTGTAAACATTAGGAACAATTGATGTACTGTTGATGATGATAGTGTTTTTCTCAAAGTGCTGGTCTTTGATTCTGGTCTTCTGATGGCTGGGCCTGGAACAACTTGAGTCTGCTCCTGTAATATGAGAGCATTATGGTGTACCACATGTTGGTGCTCTGGAGGAGTTGCCACTTAGGTGTATGCAGGTTAGCCATCCTGCGTGTGTGGCATATGACTGACAAGTTCCGTGAGTATCTTCACTTTGTGTTGTGATTTACCACTAAGATTTTTGTATTTCCTTTTTGTTTGATATTTTGGTTTTCATCTTTGTTTTGTAATTGTTTTTAAAAGGGAAAGGGTCTGCGATATTGTTTATATATAGTGGGTGGTGATGGTTGTGATTCTTCCAGTTGATGAAGTTGCTGTACAGGATGAGGGTAACTCCTCTTCTGCTCTTCTTTATCAAATAAATCTTTGCATTTCCCCTAACTTTGTGTCTGTACTTCTTACCAATTACAATTAAAATAAGCTACTTTCTGGCTTATCCATACCGAGGTGGCCTCTCTACCCTGGTGCTTGGTCGAGGGTGGAAGGCTCTCAAATCTTTGCTGAAATTCGGGGGAGAAATAAAAATGGATGTTTAGCTCAGAGTGTGCAGGCTGCGAGCTGGGAAGCACAGTTCCTCCCTCCTTGCCAGTTGATTCAGCTTGAACGTAGTCCAAATGCACCACCTGGCAAGTTTTGTGCTGGGTGAATTCAAGGGCATTACAACCATCACGTATTCAAGATTGGTACAGCTTTCCATTTGGACTACTGAATAAACTACCACTTCCATTATGGCATCTGGGTCTCTCTAGAGGAAAGAATGTGGTCACTGGTTTGTCATTAGTGAATGGTGTAGATTGCCACTTGTTATACTTCCAGACATTTAGAGGTTAAATAATAACCTAATCGTCACTTTTCGTTACTTCAAAAAAAATCAAAAATTCAGCATATAGGCTCCATCGAACCTTGCTTGCACTTAACAAAACTGAAAAGTGAATAGCAAATGAATAAAAGGAAATTCGTGCAATCCAAAATGTTTGCAACAAATAATCTTACATTGTCACTGAAGTTCTCTAAAATTCCCATCAGAGTGGTATTGAGTTCTTTGTTGTCTTGTTATACATGTTTTTGCTAAGTCCAAGAGGTAATCCTGTTTCCTCTGTATTGACGTTTCTGCCATGCCTGCAGTTTCCATCAACGCTTAGGGGCGACTGCTGTGTGTACAAACTGTGCCTTCAGTAAGCAAAAGAAATACCATTCAATACTGCAGGACAGCTTAACAAAAACATCAACCACGGTTCGAAATTGAGCTCCATCAAAGATGCGGGTTTTTATCTTAAATGAAATAATATTGGCAAGACAAGAGATACATTTTATAAACAAATGAGAAAAAAAGGATAGGCCCTAACCTCATTTATGGTAGACCGATTTTATTTTGATTAAAAATGCATATGTGAAAAATGTGGCTAGGGATGGATTTTAAAACCATATTTTGACAAGTGCAGATGGGTGCATTTAGGAAATAATAAAGAATGCATCACATAGAGATTGGGAGGATGGGTCTATCCAGGCAAAATATGAAAAATGTGTGACAAGTTGGATCATTCATATCAACATTAATCACAATAGCTGTGTGCTTGACCTCCAAGCCAAAAAAACAAGCATATGCAAAGTCCATAGTTCTCAGAACTAAAAGACTGAGCTATTGGCTTTACTAATGCTCAACGCATGCACGTGTCAAGGCACATGCATAATTGGCAAGCTTGGAATGGGTTTTCTATTAAAGAAAACCCATTAGAAGATGCGCATGCATGCATTGACACATGCACACGCTAGTGTTTTGCCGCCTGCATGCATGTGTGTCCTGATGAGTGCATGCATCTTGATGCAGACGGAAATCTTAAATTTAAATTTACCATTCTAATATGGCGGACAACCACGTTAGAACAGTAAATTAAATGGGAAAAACGTTTAAACGTGTGCACAAAGGACAAAAACATGAGCAAGCAGAAGGGCAGCTCCTGCAGGTGCCGGGCCCCAATTAAAAAAAGGTTAATTAATACATTTCACATGGGGAGTGGGATGGGAGAGAGGCACACAGCTTCAGGGGACAGGAGAGAGGAATCAAAAGAGACACAGGGAGCCCTCGGAAAAACTTTCACTTCCATGGAGTGCTCAATCTTAATTAAAGCAAGCATGACAAGTGCACTAGGTCTGACTCGTACTTTATAATTGATAGAAACGTAGACCGGATTGTTGTGAGGGTACTGGTTCACAGAAGCCACGGTTCCTTATACCACAGCATTACAATTAGTGAGTGCACTATCAAAACAAAACATACAAAAAAAGGCATGCACTATCCGTTCATTTATAACTGCTGGTGCTACTGAACAGGCATGCTGGCAGCTATAAGGGCCAAAAATAATACAACCTGTCTGAGCGCATTCTTGCAGTAGAGAAGAGAAACCTCTCTGGATTTAGCTGTGAGTCTGTTTCGTGCAGCAAAGAGGAGCAGGCAGACTTTTAAGAATGACCAATGCAATAATGGTTTTGGTGCAGAGACAGAGGGGTCGATTCCGATCTCGGCCGGAAGCGCACCTAACAGTATTCGTCCGGAAAAAATACAAGCCGAACGCGTGTTTCCCGACCGATTCGAACACTCGTCCGAACGAACAAGTACGATGCGCATAACAGCCCAGATTCCGAGCGAGCCATACTCACCCATTTCAGCTCCTGTTACCCGCCCGAGCCGGATCTGTAAACGCCGATTCGAGTCGCACGGAACCAAATACACAGCACCTTCCGGCCAGACAAGTGCGATGCGCATTCCGTACGCGCCGAACCCGTCGCTACGTCCGGCACGTTTGAGCATCCGGGAGAGCCGTACATAAGCTCCGATTCGCGCCACAAGAAGATCCACGGCTACGAGACAAACAAGCCAGCGACGAGTACGAGTCGAAGACACGCGAAACCCGAACGAGACGACTCAACCATGAATCCCATCGCGCAGGTCCTACCTATACTCTACATCTATTATCAGGACCGGCACGGACGCGTACGGCGCAGACGGTAAGTCAAACACCAACAACACAAACAAACGACACGTACCCGAAATATGTCACACACACATAGGTAAGCACAAATGACGTACACCAGCAACAGCATAACCATAGGGGTGGGATGGCCATCACCAATGCCATACACACCCATAGGGGGATGGATGCCTACCACTACCACCACCCCTACTCAGGGGGGCCTGGATGCCTGTCACTACTACCATCCCCACCCTTAGGGGGATGGATGCCTGCCACTTTCACCACCCCTACTCAGGGGGCCTGGATGCCTGTCACTACTACCATCCCCACCCTTAGGGGGATGGATGCCTGCCACTACCACCACCCCTACTCAGGGGGCCTGGATGCCTGTCACTACTACCATCCCCACCCTTAGGGGGATGGATGCCTGCCACTACCACCACCCCTACTCAGGGGGCCTGGATGCCTGTCACTACTACCATCCCCACTCATGGGGGATGGATGCCTACCACTACCACCACCCCTACTCAGGAGGGCCTGGATGTCTACCACTACCACCACCCCTACTCATGGGGGCCTGGATGCCTGTCACTACTACCATCCCCACTCATAGGGGGATGGATGCCTACCACCACTACCACCCCTACTCATGGGGGCCTGGATGCCTACCACTACCACCACCCCTACTCATGGGGGCCTGAATGCCTGCCACTACCACCACCCCTACTCAGGGGGGCCTGGATGCCTGTCATTACTACCATCCCACTCATAGGGGGATGGATGCCTGTCACTACTACCATCCCCACTCATAGGGGGATGGATGCCTACCACCACCACCACCCCTACTCATGGGGGCCTGGATGCCTACCACTACCACCACCCCTACTCATGGGGGCCTGGATGCCTGCCACTACCACCACCCCTACTCAGGGGGGCCTGGATGCCTGTCACTACTACCATCCCCACCCTTAGGGGATGGATGCCTGCCACTACCACCACCCCTACTCAGGGGGCCTGGATGCCTGTCACTACTACCATCCCCACACTTAGGGGGATGGATGCCTGCCACTACCACCACCCCTACTCAGGGGGCCTGGATGCCTGTCACTACTACCATCCCCACCCTTAGGGGGATGGATGCCTGCCACTACCACCACCCCTACTCAGGGGGGCCTGGATGTCTACCACTACCACCACCCCTACTCATGGGGGCCTGGATGCCTGTCACTACTACCATCCCCACTCATAGTGGGATGGATGCCTACCACCACCACCACCCCTACTCATGGGGGCCTGGATGCCTACCACTACCACCACCCCTACTCATGGGGGCCTGGATGCCTGCCACTACCACCACCCCTACTCAGAGGGGCCTGGATGCCTGTCACTACTACCATCCCCACTCATAGGGGGCTGGATGCCTACCACTACCACCACCCCTACTCATGGGGGGCTGGATGCCTGCCACCACCACCACCCCTACTCATAGGACGGGTAATGCGTGACACAACCAGCATACTCCCACATAAGGAATGTCTGAAAATTACATCCCCCCCAACACCATGACAAGCGTGTGTAGTCTGTGTCAAATGCCTATAACACTGAACATGACATTGAACATACAATGTGACCCCCATCACATGTGTCACACATAAATGTGTGTGGCCTCCACAATGCAAGCCGACCATGACCACTGTGGCAATGGGTTCGAACACCCCATCACCACAGTGACCAAAAGATAAGTGTGGGGCCATAGCTGAAGCACATTTTGAACAGTGTGGCAATGGGGCCTAAAGCCCCATCACCACAGTGACCAAAAGGTAAGTGTGGGGTCCATAGCTGAAGCACATTTTGAACAGAGTGGCAATGGGGCCTAAAGCCCCATCATCACAGTGACCAAAAGGTAAGTGTGGGGTCCATAGCTGAAGCACATTTTGGACAGTGTGGCAATGGGGCCTAAAGCCCCATCACCACAGTGACCAAAAGGCAAGTGTGGGGCCCATAGCTGAAGCACATTTTGAACAGTGTGGCAATGGGGCCTAAAGCCCCATCACCACAGTGACCAAAAGGTAAGTGTAGTCATGGTAAAAGCTTCCAAAGCCAAACTGCATGGATGATTCCTGGTCACACAACAACAAACACATCAGTGGCATAGTAGTGCTTGTGTCCCATAGCAACATATATTGGGTGAGGCAAACAGTGCAGTGGCCATGTGCATACAAACATCACCCATGGGGGCTCACATTGTCAACATTCACAAATAACACAATGACATAAGTGACCATCATAATGCAGACCCACATATCTGCACCAATGGACACACAAATGTAGATATCCTGTGGAGACTGTAGATGTCAGGTGAACAAATACCATACCATGGCAGCAATGGGACATACAAACCATGATTATTGTGCTGACTGATGACCTAGGAGTCCCAGGGACAGCAGGGGAAAGCCACCAAACAACATACAGCCAATGGCACACTCAAGATATGCCAATGCAGTGGTGCAAATGCACAAACACAAACAGGCAGACTCACACTGCATATCAAACACAACAGGTGATGGGGGTGTGTGCCAGTGTCCCCAGGCAACCACACAACACATTAGGAGGCCTGAATTCCAATTACACAGATGTGTATACAGTGCCATACAAAAGTAACTCATGGATCGGATTCCCCTATGTGGGCAAACAGGCATTGTTAGATGAGAGGGAGCCCAAATTACACATGTCACACAAGCTTGAAGGAACAGCAACTAACACAGCAAGAGACAGACCCACCACAGCACTACCCCCAGGGACCCCACATTGTGGTGACACTAGCCTGCATGATAATCCCACTGTGATGACAAAGGTAGATGTCATTCACACTGTGAAATGTCCTGAGCAACAAACTACCATCACACCTACACAAGCACAAATCAATCAAAACGGCCTGCCAGCCAAGGCCAATATGGAGGTAGGAGTCTAGCTGTGCAACAACTCACATTTGCACACACTCAACACCACACACCTTGATCTCCACCTATGTGCAGCAGTGAAGCTCACATGGACTGGTGACATTGCACATGCACCCATGACAATCCCAGGGGTGGTGGTGGGAACTAAGGTGCAGAAACCCATCACACATGGCCAGTCAACAAGACTCGTGAATGTCTGACACACTGCACAGTACGCCGTACATGGGCATGACGTGAAATCCACCCCAATCAATGGGATCCCAGCCATAGTCACACACCAATGAAGAAGCCAAGGTGACCCACAAAGAAAACACGTAGACAACTTCCAATATTGCAGCTCTGACCCTGAGGAGTGGCAGCAGTCACACACACAACGTGTCACAATCACTGAAAGCTAGCAGAAACTGTAAATTACATGACCTGTGTAACCAACAAGTGCCAAGGGGAATCCTGACTGTGTCCCATCTGCGTTTGCCCACATCCCCAGCCCTGACAACAAAGACAACTAGGGATGACAACCTGATGAACATTAGTTTGCCATGCACCCACATCCCAGAGAAACCAGGTCCAAGATGCTGGATGAACACAGAACAACTCAGCAAGCATCACAAACAGGAATATCCGTAGGGACACAGCCTGTGTAGGTAAAGGGAAGGGAACGCGCACAGACATGCTTACACAACACACAACACGGGCCCAGGCAATGTCACGGGATTACACACTGCCATGAGGGCACTCCACTCCTGTGGAAGGTCCGCTGTGCCAAACCTTGTCTGTGCACGACTCAAACATGTCAGCAGAACACTCGGTCAGTGAGTCAACAACTACAACCCACTGAAGGCTCTGCTCATATCAGCCTGGGTATGGGAGTGTCACGTCAGTCATCTGCATACACCCAAAACACGTGTCAAGCAAGTTGCACTGTATACACAGATGAGTCCTTCAACATTGATGTGCTAAACTGCATGTCCAGTGGAGATGGGCACACAGTCAGGGAAATAGAAACATTGAACAGTGGTAAGCCCACCAGATGTGCATCAGTGTAAGACAAAGATGTTAATTAACAAATGCAAAACGTACATCCCTGTGTCAAATGCTGAACATTACACCCTCAGACTGCAGCAAAGGATGCTATAGATCCAGACTACATCAGGACACATATCCCATGGACCGCATGGAGTCCATCACAGCAACACTTCATTTACCTGATCTGAACACTATTACAACTGCAAATGCATGATGATACTCATCTACATCATGTACATGAAAAGAAAAACCACAAGTAAACAAAAAGAGGCTTTATTCAGCAAATGTCAAACTAAAATTTTAAGTCCAAAATAAACTAAGGCCAATGGCCAGTCCAAATACACAGTCCCAACAGGGTGATATGTGACAACTTGTCACCCACTGCTTGCCTGCACTGGTACGGACAGGGGACATCCCCCTTGGAGGGGCATACAAGGGGCAGGCCAGGCACCGCAGGGACAGGATCAGGGGATGCCAGAGTGAGGCAGTGAAGGGGTGGTGGGTGCAGGAGTGTCACCGGCAACTGCAGTGGAGGTGTCTGACTTAGGGGGGGCCAGCACCACTGTAGGGCACAAGTCAGATGGTGTGGGTGCTGCAACCACTGCAGTGGGCCGGTCAGATGGAGTGGACTGGGTCCCCACTGCAGTGCCCGAGTCAGACGGGATGGTTGTGGACTCCACTGCAGTGCATGACTCCAAGGGATTGGAAGGGGGGCAGATGAGGTGGGCAGGACAGAGGGGGGACCCGGTCTCCACACCAGTGACACAAACAGGCAGAGCGTCTGGTTTGGGGGTGGAAGAGCAAGTGGCAGGGGGAGGGCCTAAGCAGTTTGGGGATGCGGTATCGGTGTGTGGGGGAACCTGGGGCAGGGTGTGGTGGTGGAACCTGTGGAGTGGTGGCCTGGGGAATGGAGGAGAGAGACTGGGTGGTGGAGCTGCGTGGTGGTGGTGGTGGGGTCTTGCCCTTCCTGGTCTGGGGGGACTTCCAAATGGGGTCCTCAGTCTGCCTGCACCTGGGGGAGGGTGTCCGGGGGTGAGGGCACTCCCTCTGTGTGGGTGCACTTCCTCTTCCCCCGGTATGCTGGATCAGCAGGATCGGAGGGGAAGAGGCCGAGGTCACAGAGGAAGAGCTGCTGTGTAGGTGGGGTTGCAGGTGAGGCAAGGGAAGGGGTCTTGGAGGGAGAGGATTTGGAGGACTGCGGAGTGACTGTGGATGCCTGTGTGTGTGTCTATTCCCCATCCCCTGTGTGTGTGGTATCAGTCCCCTGAGGATGCTTGTGTGCACGTCTTGCCTTTCTTTTGGGTGTGTCTGTGCTGCTCGTGTCTGTGTGTTTGGGTGATTGTGCAGGTGTGCATGTGCTTTGGACAGGTAGGGTGCCAGGAAGTGTGGATGGGGCAGAGGTAGGAGGGGTGAGGGACTGTTGGAGGAGGGACACTGCTGCCGTCAGGGAGGAGTCCATGGACTTATTGCTTCTCTGTAGGGCAGACATACCCGTCGAGATGCCCTCCATGAACGACACCAGCTGTGTCAACAGAGTGGTGTGTGCATGGAGGACACTCAGCATTGCTGTCTGCCCTACATGGAGCTGCCAAAGTAGGTACACAGACTCCTCACTCAGGGCAGCAGGGGACACATGGGCAGGGGGTGCGGTGCCTGGCACAAAGGAGACACGCTCCTGAACACAGGAGCCTCCACGGACCTCTGGAATTGGAGCCAATGGGAGGGTGGTGGTGGTGGTGGTGGTGGCGGGGCCAGACAGACTAGCTGGGGTGTGGTGGCTGCTGACACCCGCCTCCACAAGGGAGTCATCCTCCGAGCTGCTGTGGTCCTCAGCTGAGGTGGATGGTGCTGAGGACTCCTCAGTGTGGCTCCCCTCGCCCTCCGTGCCACTGGGTCCCTCCGACCACTCGTCGGCTGCTGACCCAGTCTGGCTCTGCAGCTCCTCCTGGTCCGTGGAGCTGTCCCCTCCTGTGGTCGTGGATGTATCTGCAAACAATTAGGGAAACAGACAAACATCAGTCACCTGCACTGACCGCACACACCACAGTAAGTACAGCACATTACAGAGCAAGCCCTGGCATCCTTAGTTGAACATTGCCAAAAGTCCTCACACAGATTTGGAGAAGCCAATTGTCAGTCTGATGGTCAACCATGGAACTCACACCCTCCTGCCCTTGCACCCATCTGTCTGGTGCCTGTCTGATGGTAATACCCCAGTGTGGACACATGCACCACCTACAAAGTTGTTGGACATTGCAGAGAACACGGTGAAGTATGTGAACATGCACACATCACATCTCTTGCCACTGAGTCAGTGCAGGTGTCCGGATAAAGGGATGGCCAGAGTCTAAATAGAAATGCATGTGATGCATACCAGCACCAGACACCATAATGCACCCATGTCCGGATAGTCAATGCCACAATGGGGTGCATGTTGCACATGTCACTCCCCTGCAGGATCACTCTTAGGAAGTTTAATGCCATGACACAGGCATGCGTGCAAAGTCATACATCACTGTCTCCAGTCACATGGCCATGGCAGCCAGCCAACAACAGTCTGCACTGTGTCACAATCCTAGGACATGGGGAATGCAAGTTATGTAACTGACAAGTGCACATGTCCATCTCCCACAAACCACATCATCTGAACTCGTATTTGTCCACGTCATACCAATTGGACATATGGGAGACATGAAACACAACTCTCAGAACCTGAGCACCTCACAGTGTGCTGTGAATGAAAAACAGCTGCCTGAAAGTCACAGTCGCATACACCTGTGTGCACAGTCAAGTGATCAAACACCTATAAGTCACAGAAGTATCGTCTCTCATGGTCACATCTCAGATGGCATGCTGAGCCCTAACCGATAAACATACCAGTAGTCCTGACAACGAAGCCACAGCACAATGACACAGAGGCAGAGACCTGAGGGAACATTTCACTGATCACAACATGTCAGCTGATACACGGGAGTGGGAGTACAGAGTGTATTGTATGCCCTGGAGTAGGCATGACTGTCCAGCTCCACCTGTAAGAGGGATGAGCCCTGGACAGTAGGCAGGTGGCTAAGCATGTGTGACACACATGACATACATACTCCTGAGGCCCAATCATTGTTCCCACCCGCAGCATGGGGGTGTGCCAAATACCCCAGGGACATGTGGTGATTCAGATCAGCAAGTGGACCACATATCAAAGTTACACCCAGATTACATTTCACAACTTAGGCATTGTGTGAGCAATCGACCCACCCATGAAGCCCACCACAAAGTCACGGGAATAAAAGCTGTCCCCCACCTTGAGCAAAGCAAAATGCAAGGACCCTGTACCCAAGTGACACAATTTCCTGACCGTAAGGACCACACCTGCGTATCAGATGAGGAGTGGGCATGTCACAATTGAGGGACATGGGTCCTGGACCACAAGACTGATGTACTGTGGAAGTCTAACCAGGCCAGAGGAGGGCACATAGCATGTCAGACAGAGTTCACAGTGCAGTCATAGACTCACCCCCTCCTTGCTGCTGACTGTCCTTCAGCTGCCCATCCAGGTCAGGGAAGACCACCGCCAAGATCCGGAGCATGTGGGGGGTCAGGGTCCGGTGTCCGCCCCTCCTGCAAGGAGGCGACAGCTTCATCTGGACCCTTGCGATCCTCCGGGTCCAGCCACGAAGGTCCTGCCACCTCTTCTGGCAGTTGCGGATCCAGCGCTTGAAGACCCCCATGGATCTTACTGCCCGGGCGATGGTCAGCCAGATTTCCTGCTTACGGTGGGCATCAACCTGTGAGGATGACAAAGTGAAAAGGCCATTACTACACATGCAACATATTCGTGCATCACACAATCGGATATACATGTCTCAATCACAGGGGCATATGATGTACACAGGCAGTGCAACGATGGCTATGAACAGTTTGCCAGCAGTTACTACATGGTGTCATTGCATGGGAAGTAAACCTTGTTGGAATGCACTGTTACTGCACTGTACCTGTTCAGTGCATGTGACTACACACTTTGGGGGTGAGAACTACTCAGTGAGCATGCTAGCCAGTGGTGTGCACACTGGAAGTCTTGCTAGTCAGACAACATGCACAATTAGTAAGGCAGTGGACAGCACACTCACCTGCTCCCCTGGTGTCCCATACAGCTTGCTGTACTGTGGAAGGAGGTTGTCCAGCAGGGCCTGGTTCTCCTCAAGGCTGAAGGATGGGGCTCTCTCCACAGTACGTGCCATTGCAGTAGCCAGAGGATGCAGAGACAGCAGCAGTGTTGGTGGCAGATGTCGTCCTGGAGCATGTAGTGCAGGCAAGTGAGCCCTCAGGAGAACAGCCAGCATTATATGTGTGCTGCAGAGGCAGATACTGTCCTATGTGTCCAAAGTGATAGGTCCAAGTCGTTTGCATCTTCTGAATCTGACTAATCCATGGAATAGCAGCACTAATACACGCCCACAGCATCCTTCAAAACTTCAACTTCATGACACCCATGAATTTGCAACATTGTTGTGGCTGGCCAACTGAATTCACTGCCTCAGACTCGTTGAAGCTTCGAAAAAACGCGTCCGTTGCCATGCCAGGCCCCAGCCAATGCGTGCGCACCGTTCGGTCCATTGCTGTACAACGCGTATCCCGGGATACAACGCGTACCCGCTCACAACAGATGCAGTGGGCCGTGCGGGCACACCGATCGGTCCATTGCTGTTCAACGTGTATTCCGGGATACAACGCGTACCCGCTCACAACAGATGCAATGGGCCGTGCGGGCACACCGATCGGTCCATTGCTGTTCAACGCATATCCCGGGATACAACGCGTACCCGCTCACAACAGATGCAATGGGCCGTGCAGGCACACCGATCGGTCCATTGCTGTACAACGCGTACCCTCTCACATCAGATGCAATGGGCCGTGCGGGCACACCGATCGGTCCATTGCTGTACAACGCGTATCCCGGGATACAACGCGTACCCGCTCACAACAGATGCAATGGGCCGTGCGGGCACACCGATCGGTCCATTGCTGTACAACGCCGTACCCGCTCACATCAGATGCAATGGGCCGTGCGGGCACACCGATCGGTCCATTGCTGTTCAACGCAGTATCCCGGGATACAACGCTGCACTCGCCACAACAGATGCAATGGGCCGTGCAGGCACACCGATCGGTCCATTGCTGTACAACGCGTACCCGCTCACATCAGATGCAATGGGCCGTGCGGGCACACCGATCGGTCCATTGCTGTACAACGCGTATCCCGGGATACAACGTGTACCCGCTCACAACAGATGCAATGGGCCGTGCGGGCACACCGATCGGTCCATTGCTGTACAACGCGTACCCGCTCACATCAGATGCAATGGGACGTGCGGGCACCCTGATCGGTCCATTGCTGTACAACGCGTATCCCGGGATACAACGGGTACCCACTCACAACAGATGCAATGGGCCGTGCGGGCACACCGATCGGTCCATTGCTGTACAACGCGTACCCGCTCACATCAGATGCAATGGGCCGTGCGGGCACACCGATCAGTCCATTGCTGTACAACGCGTCCTTGTACAGGTCACACGCATATGTCACCATGCTTGTCACTGGTGAACGTAAGCCAGCCACATATACTTTCCAGGGACTCAGGGGCACACCTACAACACCACACCCAGTCCACACAGTATTTAAGGCATGTGAGGCTGCATTACCTTTTCTGTGTATGGGGGTAAACATGTGGTTTTTGGGGTGGCACTTGGGGGCAGCCACACCCAGGCTGTGCACGTGTTCATGGGGACAGGATCCTTTGTGTGTTGTGCACCTGACCACTGTGATGTGCAACTGTTCATTTTGGAGCATGTGGCATGGTCACATTTCCAGGTTGTGTATGTGTATGACATGTCACATACCCCCAGGCTCACATGTGTACATCACAGGGTGACCCATTGCCACAATAGTGATGGCCTTCACAGTCTGTGTGCATGTTGTGTTTCCGATGTCTCTGACTCCATGTGCACAATGGGAGACAGTCTCCACATCCACGTTGTTTGTGCATGGACTTTGATGTTGTGTGTGTGTGTGTCACAGACGTCCATGTCTGTCCTGCAGAGGCAACAGGGGCCACTACCTGTGGGAGTCATGTTTGTTTTTCTGACGTGTACATGATACGCCATGTCATGCCAGTGTCCATGCGGCAAGACAGGGTCCCTGGGAATCTACCTGGCAATGAGCTGTGATGCCTGTGGCGCATCTGTCCAGACATGTCACTGTGGTGTGTGTGTGGAACGTGACAGCAGTAAATGGGTACTGTGACACAGCCTAATGGTTTCCCATAGCACACCCTGGAACCTGTTATCAACACATGTTGAACTGAGATGTTAGATGATGTCCATGTAGGTGCCATATATGTCCAAACAGAACGGCACACACATCAAGTACTTGTGTCTCGTAATGATGTATCATGTGAAATTGAGTATGGTGAATGGCACATATGTGGGGTGACTGACAATCTTTCTTTCTTCACCTATGCACTGCAGTGCTCCAGCTGTCCATAGACCATTCCCTGACCTGGCAACGATGGTGGAACGTGACAGCATCCGACGGTACCGCTTCATCAGGCAGCTGATTGTGGATTTGGCAGTGCGCTTGGCCCCACATTTGCAACCTGGCCGGCCGTTTCCTACAGCACTGACCCCCAAGGTGAAGGTGATGGCAGCCCTACACTTCTTTGCCACCGGTACCTTTCAACACACTGTGGCGACTGCTGGTGGGATGTCACAGACTATGTTCAGCCGTGTGCTACGCGATGTTTTGGAGGCAATGTTGAGATGCCTGAACCAGTACATCTATTTCCCAACACGTCAACAACTCACTGACGTCAAGAGTGACTTCTATGCCCTGGGGAGGATGCCACATGTCATTGGCTCCATTGATGGGACACATGTGGCCTTGGTACCACCACAGGCACATGAGCAGGCATACCGGAACCGTAAACTTACCATTCGATCAATGCTCTGGTGGTATGTCTTGCAGATATGACCATCACACATGTGTGTGCCCATTTCCCCGGTTCTGCACACGATGCCTACGTGATGAGGAGTAGTCGCATCCCGAGGATGATGTTACCGATGCAAAACCAGCGTGCCTGGCTTGTCGGTGTGTACTGACTTTGTACCATTGTGTGTGTTCTGCTATGTTGTATTCCGCCCACTTTTCCAACTCAGCTAATGTGCAATTGTCTGTCTGTAGGTGACTCCGGATACCTCAACATGCCGTGGTTGCTGACACCCCTCAGGAACCCTGTGACACCAGCCCAGATGCGCTACAATGAGGCACATGGTCGGACCAGGAGAGTGATCGAGCGGACCTTTGGTCTCCTGAAGAGCTGCTTCCGCTGCCTGGACAAGACAGGAGGGGCCCTCCCATATGCCCCAGCAAAGGTGTGCAAGATTGTCATCGTCTGCTGCATGCTACACAACCTGGCAGTGCGGAAGGAGTTGCCTCTCATCCTGGATGATGATGACCAACGTCCGCCACCTGTGGAGGATCCTGGCCTGGGCCACGATGCCAGTGATGATGATGATGATGAGGGTGATGTCCGCACACAGCTCATCACCAACTTCTTCAGCTGAATGTGAGTATCCAGAGATGTCATGTCAATGATGTGAGTTTGCATGATATGTGTGGGTGGTGCTCTGGTGCTGTTTGAGTGTGGCCATGTGCTACTTGACTGGATGCGTGCAGCGATGTGTTCTTGCAGGTAGTCTGTACTGCCCAACAGTGTTGACATGCTAACTTGGTTTTGTGTAGTTATCTTGTGACATGTATTGGGCATGAGTATTGCAGTTCTGTGCTGTTCTTCAGTGGTTTTGACTGTGTGTCATGTCTGACCTTCACAGGGTGCTTACAGAGTTGTTTGGTCAACTTGGATCCCCCGACTCCATGATTCCGCTTTCAGGGTGGCAGCAGTCATTTCCTACAGGTGATGTGCCACACACCCCTGGACTTTCTATCTTCTGCACTTTTTGACTTTGTGGTCACAGCCACGTGGGATTACCTTGCATTTGTAGTGGAAACAACATGTTGCAAATGTGTAATAAACCTGTGCTTCACTTTGGGATGTGCGGTGTCTGTGGTCACACATCTGACTGACATTTGCTTGCTGCACCTGTGGGCTAGTTGACACAGACTGTGAATAGGTGTGGTGTCTGTGCATTCCACAGTATTTCCTGGCAACATCAGTGTAGGCGAAGAGTCCGATGGCCCTGGTGTCTCTGTGTTGTGTAGCCCTAGTGGTGTGTCTCCCTCATATGTGTCACGTCACCATGACTCACATGAGGGTGTTGTACTTGCTGTAGCAGTTAGCATACACAGTGTAATTTAGCAGATCATCATCCCCATGACAGTAACCACGTTGGAATCACAACAGAGGCAAGTATGGTGTAGTAGTGATTTTATTTACAGACATGTGTGAGTATAGTGCACAGGATGGTGGGTGCTGTACATTGGGATTGGGATCCGAAGTTCCCAGATGAGTTGGAAGTCTTGGTAGCAGAAATGTCCTGAGTGAAGTCCACAGTCATCTGATACATTAGTCCAACTTAGACTCCCCATGTCATGTGGGAGAGTTGTGTTGCATTCTACAGGGTGAACAGTTTGCACACAAAGGAGACTTTCCAGAACAGGTGTTGGGTTCCTGGGGGATGTACATGGCCATCAACCTCTCAGTTTTCCTTCCTCGGACGACCCCTCTTCTTTGGGGGGGACCCTCATGTGCAGGCTGCTGCGGTGCAGGGGACTCTCCGCCAGAGGCCTTCTCCCTCCCTGTGGCAGTTGGAGTTGTTGCAGCACCAGATGTTGTGGGCACACAGGGAGGTGTGGCCATGTTGGTGCTAATCTGGCGGAGGCATGTCAATATGTCCCTATGCACCGCTGTCAGTTCTTGCCATGTGTCCCACTTGGACTCCATGCGAGACATGTGTGTCTCCACACGGGACATGTGTGAGTCCAAGCGGGCATGATGGGCAGCCTGCTGCTGTTGGATGTCCTTGAGGATCCCCACTACCTGGCTGACCTCTCCGGTGCTATTCTGGTACGCATCAGCAATGCGTGCCAGTTGTGGGTCATCATGCAGTCCAGACCCCTCTGCAAACAGCGACCTCTGCCTACCACCCCTCCCACCACCCCTGGCGACCCATGCGGGACCTGCGGTGGCACGCCCAGGTGACCCTAGGCCCCCTTGGGGGTTGTTACTGGGGTCGTTGTCCGTAGCTCGACGTTGGGCCAGGGTCCCTGTGCTGTTGTCATTGGTGGTCCTTGGTCTGTCCGTGTCGGCGGGGGTGGTCTGTGTGTTGGCAGTTGTTGGAGGGGTGGGTGCAGGGGGTGCAGATGTTGGTCCTGCTGGTGCTGCATGATGACTCGCACCGGAGGGGCCAGGTAGGTCTTCGCCATCCGAGGAGTGCAGAGGCTGTTCCACACCAGTGAGCTCAGTGCCTGGGACAGGGACTCCTCCTCGCCTGCTGCTGTGTCCCCATCATCACCTGTTTTTGGAAGAGACACACAATGTATGTTATATTTCTACAGGCATCAATGGTTCACACACCTGACAGTTGTGACTGTACCTCTGGATGCGGGCCTGTACATTGCATTGTCCTAAGTTGTAACAGTAAGAGGTTGATATTGGTGTTGCACATTGTCCGGCAAACCTGAGGCTTTTCAATGTGAATGTTGAGGTGTGTGCATGGCCAGCATTGGTTGTATTTGGTGGACATCCGGCCCTCCTTCTCCCCCCAGCCCAGTTATCCCACCATGAAGCATGCCACCCTTACAGTGTGTTCAGGTTGACTCTCAGGATGTCATTCAGTGGTGTCCTGCTGTTGGTTGGTGCACAGGTCCCAGCAGGGCCTGGTACTCCCCACAACAGAGCACCATTGTCAGACATCTTTGATGTGGCTTTTCACTCCCTCTGAGGTGTGCATGCTTCAGTGCTAGCTTGCTGGGCCATGTGGGTGGGGGATGTTGAGCTGTGACTACCACTCCCATCATGCTATTGCCTACACCCCCCTTCCCAGCATGCCCATACTTCCTTCCTTTTGACTCTGCTTCCCTGTGGGGTAGTGTGCCTGTGCTGACAGGATGGCTGACAGTGTTGTCCTGGTGGTTGTTTGGCTATAAGTCCCAAGAGTGTCCCTGTGCTTCACACAGCATAACCCAGGGTAGTGGTTCTTTGTGGGATCTTCAATGAGAGTGTGAGGCATTGCATTCTCCCAGGTGGGTTATGTGGAGTTAGTGTTGAGGGGGTGTGTGAGGAGAACTGCTTGTAACTATGGTCAGTGCTGTCAGTCCTCCTTCCCACCCAGCCAGATATCCCACAATGGAACGTGCTTCCATTGCAGGGAGTGTAAGTTGGCTTTCAGGATGTCAGTCAGTGGTGTCCTGCTGTTGGTTGTTGCACAGTTCCCAGCAGGGCCTTGTGCTCCCCACAGCAGTACCCAGTGTCAGCCATCTTGTCAGTCCTTTTCCACTCCCTGTGATGTGAGCATGGTTCAGAGTGTTGTTGATGGGCCAATTGTGAGGATGACCAATATCTGTGACTCCAACTCCCATCATGCTATTGCCTACACCCCCCCTTCCCAGCATGCCCATACTTCCTTCCTTTTGAGTGGACTTCACTGTGTGTGAGTGTGACAGCAATGGCAAGATGGCTGACGATGTGGTCCTGTTGTTTGTTGGTGCCCAGTTCCCAGCAGGGCATTGTGCTCCCCACAGCTGAGGCCAGTGTCAGACATCTTTGAAGTGGCTTTTCACTCCCTGTGAAGTGTGCATGCTTCAGTGCTAGCTTGCTGGGCCATGTAGGTGGGGGATGTTGAGCTGTGACTACCACTCCCATCATGCTATTGCCTACACCCCCCTTCCCAGCATGCCCATACTTCCTTCATTTTGACTCTGCTTCCCTGTGGGGTAGTATGCCTGTGCTGTCAGGATGGCTGACAGTGTTGTCCTGGCGTTTGTTTGGCTACACGTCCCAAAAGTGTCCCTGTGCTTCACACAGCATAACCCAGTGTGGTAGTTCTTTGTGGGATATTTAATTAGAGTGTGAGGCAATGCATTCTCCCAGGTGAGTTGTGTGGAGTTTGTGTTAAGGGTGTGTGTGAGAAAAGCTGCTGGTGACTATGGTCAGTGCTGTCAGTCCTCCTTCCCACCCAGCCAGATACCCCACCATGGAACGTGCTTCCATTGCAGGGAGTGCAAGCTGGCTTTCAGGATGTCAGTCAGTGGTGTCCTGCACTTGGTTGGTGCACAGTTCCCAGCAGGGGCTTGTGCTCCCCACAGCAGTACCCAGTGTCAGCCATCTTGTCAGTTCTTTTTCACTCCCTGTGATGTGAGCATGGTTCAGAGTGGTGTTGATGGGCCAATTGTGAGGGTGAGCAATATCTGTGACTACAACTCCCATCATGCTATTGCCTACACCCCCTTCCCAGCATGCCCATACTTCCTTCCTTTTGAGTGGACTTCACTGTGTGTGAGTGTGACAGCAATGGCAAGATGGCTGACAGTGGTGTCCTGCTGTTGGTTGTTGCACAGTTCCCAGCAGGGCCTTGTGCTCCCCACAGCAGTACCCAGTGTCAGCCATCTTGTCAGTTCTTTTCCACTCCCTGTGAGGTGTGCATGCTTCAGTGCTAGCTTGCTGGGCCATGTGGGTGGGGGATGTTGAGCTGTGACTACCACTCCCATCATGCTATTGCCTACACCCCCCTTCCCAGCATGCCCATACTTCCTTCCTTTTGACTCTGCTTCCCTGTGGGGTAGTGTGCCTGTGCTGACAGGATGGCTGACAGTGTTGTCCTGGCGGTTGTTTGGCTACAAGTCCCAAGAGTGTCCCTGTGCTTCACACAGCATAACCCAGGGTGGTGGTTCTTTGTGGGATCTTCAATTAGAGTGTGAGGCATTGCATTCTCCCAGGTGGGTTATGTGGAGTTAGTGTTGAGGGGATGTGTGAGGAGGACTGCTTGTAACTATGGTCAGTGCTGTGAGTCCTCCTTCCCACCCAGCCAGATATCCCACCATGGAAGGTGCTTCCATTGCAGGGAGTGCAAGTTGTCTTTCAGGATGTCAGCCAGTGGTGTCCTGCTGTTGGTTGGTGCACAGTTCCCAGCAGGGCCTTGTGCTCCCCACAGCAGTACCCAGTGTCAGCCATCTTGTCAGTCCTTTTCCACTCCCTGTGATGTGAGCATGGTTCAGGGTGGTGTTGATGGGCCAATTGTGAGGGTGACCAATATCTGTGACTACAACTCCCATCATGCTATTGGCTACACTGACTTCACCAGCATACACAGAATTCCTTCCTTTCAGTGAGCTTCCCTGTGAGGTGGTGTTCTAGTGGTGGCAAAATACCTGACTGTGTTTGTTTGTTATATTTGTGCCACTGCCTTGCTGTATTTGTTGTTAGGTTTGTACATGTCATGACACAGTTACATGTCACTATGAGATGGCAGGTATTGTGTTTGTCTGACGAGCATTCACATCTTGGGATGATTATCTTTTGGTTGCTGTGGATTTGCTAAGGGTGCATGGTTTGACTATCCCCTTGACAGTGATGTGTGTGTATTGTCACACCATATTGTGTATATTAGTTGTGTACTCACCAGGCTCTGGGATGTTTGTTAGTCCATATACGCTCACTGGTGGTAGGATGGCCCGCACCTTCTCCTCCCAGGGCCTGAGGTATACTGGTTTGGCAGGAGGGCCACTGCCGGTGTGCTGACTCAGGAGGTAATCCTTCTTCAGTAGGTCCCTGACCCTCCTGCGCACATCATACCACCGGTTCTGGATGTCTTCCTTTGTGTGCAAACATGGTGATTGTGCGTTCACCCTGTTGATGATCCTCTCCCACATCTTGGTTTTCTGCGCCATGGGGGTCTGTTGGACCAATGTGCCAAACAACTGTGGCTCTACCCTCAGGATCTCGTCTACCAGGACTTCCAATTCACTATCTAGGAGCTTTGGATTCTTCTTTGGGGGCATGGTGATGGGTGGTGGTGGTGATTGATGTGTGTGTGAGTGTGCAAGTGAGGGTGGGTGAGTGTAGGTTTTGCAGGGTGTGTGTGAGGGTGCTATTTGTTGAGGTGCTAATGGTGTGTGGCTTGTGTGATGGATGAGCTGTGAGTGTGTCTGTGGTTGCTGCCTGATGGTGTTCTGTGCTGGCAGGTCAGTGGAATTTGCAAAGGATCATGGTAGGGATTTGTGGCCTTTATATAGGTGGAGTTAGGGGTGTGTCCTTGTTCCATTTTTTCCCCCCCTGTATTTATTGGCTTTGTGATTGCTTGTTTGGCCCTTTTTTTTGTATTTTTTACTTTGTATTTTTTGTGCATGTAGGAGACGTTCTTCTGACCGAGTTGGACGCTGCAGTTGTCTCGTGCGATCTTCTCCGACTCGTTCCCGCTGTGTTTCAGCTAGGTTTCATGTGCGGCGTACGAGTCGGTCGCGGAGTTTTGTGTTGTTTCGGCTGGCTTTTGTATGCGTGTCGGTCGTACGGCTTGAGCTCCGTGCGAGTCGGTCTGGTTTTGCACGCATTGCATCATACTGCGCGGGTCGGAGTTCGCGGGTACGTTTCGTTCGGGTTGATTCCTGGTGCGTGTCGGTCGGTTCGAATCGCGTGGTTTCCCGGCCGGATAGCTTGTTTCCGTCCGGGTCGGTCGTTCGTTTTGTGTTCCGTACGAGTCGGTCGTGATTCACATGCATTTCATCGTACTACGTGGGTCGGATGGCGCCGGTACGTGTCGGTCAGACTAAATTCCCGTACCGAGTCGGTCGGTACATTTTCCGGCCCGAATCGGAATCGGCCCCAGAATATCGAGTTAAACATATCTAATTGCACAAATATTGTGTCAAAAACATCGTGGGTCAAGAATATCGACAGACAAATTCTTGTGGTCAAGAATATCGATTTTAGGCAAGTAATATTGATTTAAAAAATATCAAAGTGTTTAATATCGTTTGCAAAAATATAGATGTTAAACATATCGATTTTTTTATTAATGTTATGTATTTTAGTATATATTTTATATGTGTGTGATGTATGTATTTTTTGTATAAATATTGTTTGTATTTTTATTATATGTGTTAAAATTTTAGTAGTTATTAATTTAAAAAAAAAATTATTTGAATTTTGCGTTTTTAGTTCCGTAGCAGGTTGTGGGTTTATAGGGAATAGGGTGGGAAGTAATTTAATTATCTGAAATTTATTGATTTTTTTATTTATTAATATTTGTTGAATTGAGATGTTAAAGTGTTAAATGTGTAAATTAATGTATTATTTATTATTGAATAATTAGTTCTTAATTAATTAGAATTAATTAATTGGCAATTAATTATGTTAATTGTGTAATTAATTTTAGGTGTGTGTTGTGGTGTTTATAGGTGAAAATGGTGGGAAGGGTGGGAAGTAATTTATTTTTAATTGATGAATTAATAATTAGTTGTTAATTAATTTAAATTAATTATTTAGTAATTATGATGGTAATTGTGTAATTAATTTTCGGTGTGTGTTGTGGTGTTTATAGGTGAAAATGCTTGGAAGGGTGGGAAGTAATTTATTTTTAATTGATGAATTAATAATTAGTTGTTAATTAATTTTAATCAATTAATTTGTAATTAATTATGGTAATTGTGTAATTCATTTTAGTTGTGTGTTGTGCATATTATAGTGTTGAAGAATGTGTATTCAATGAATGTTTAATATTTATTTTTATTAATAATATTATTTAAAATCATTATTAATTATGTTAATTATGGAAATAAATTTAAATAAAAATGTTGAAGTCTTGTTTTTTATTGGTGTGGTGTTATAGGGTAGGAAATAAAAGAAATTCATTTATGTTTTAAATATTTTTTTGTTTGTTAATATTTGGTTCTTTTACATAAATATTGTTTATAAATGTATTTATTCATTTATTTTATATAATATTTGTACCTTTTTATTATATGTAATTATTAAATTTAATGTTAATGTTTAATATATTTAATCGGATAGTTTTAAAATATTGTTTATTTATTTTTAAGATTATTTAAATTTTTTCAATTGTTTAAATGTTATTAGTAATTGTTGTTTCTCTGCTATCCAACACTTTCCCTACTGTTGCACTCACTGGAGTGGGAATAGTAATTTTTACTCCTCCGCCATCCAGCACTTTCCCTACTGTTGCACTCACTGGAGTGGGAATAGTAATTTTTACCCCTCCGCTATCCATCACTTTCCCTACTGTGGCACTCTTTGGAGTGGGAATAGTCATTTTTACTCCTCCGCCATCCAGCACTTTCCCTACTGTTGCACTCATTGGAGTGGGAATAGTAATTTTTATCCCTCCACTATCGAGCATTTTCCCTACTGTTGCACTCATTGGAGTAAGAATAGTAATTTTTACCCCTCCGCTATCCATCACTTTCCCTACTGTGGCACTCTTTGGAGTGGGAATAGTCATTTTTACCACTCCATATCCAGCACTTTTCCTACTGTTGCACTCACTGGAGTGGGAATAGTAATTTTTACTTACCCCTCTGCTATCCAACACTTTCCTTACTGTTGCACTCACTGGAGTGGGAATAGTAATTTTTACTCCTCCGCCATCCAGCACTTTCCCTACTGTTGCACTCATTGCAGTGGGAATAGTAATTTTTATCCCTCCACTATTGAGCATTTTCCCTACTGTTGCACTCATTGGAGTAGGAATGGTAATTTTTACCCCTCCGCTTTCCAGCACTTTCCCTACTGTTGCACTCACTGGAGTGGGAATAGTAATTTTTACCCCTCTGCTATCCAATACTTTCCCTACTGTTGTACTCACTGGAGTGGGAATAGTGATTTTTACCTCTCCGCTATCCAGCACTTTCCCTACTGTTGCACTCACTGGAGTGGGAATAGTATTTTTTACCCCTCGCTATCCAACACTTTCCCTACTGTTGCACTCACTGGAGTGGGAAAAGTAATTTTTACCCCTTCGCTATCTAATACTTTATGTTTCTGTTTAGGGAATTTGTTGAGCGCACGTACACCGAAAGGTCTCTTGGCACTTATTGGAGGCTGGAAGCAGTCCTGAGGAAGGATCTAACAATAAGTTTGGGTGAACAACCAAGTTTTCAATTTTTTCCTGAAACCAATGTAGTTCGGCGTTAGTCTAATATCACTCGGAAGAGAGTTCCAAAATCTGGGGCCTAGCATGGAAAAGCGTGAGTCACCCATTCTCTTGCGCTTGAATCTAGGAGTTGTCAGCAGATTCATTGAGGCTGATCTTAGGTTCCATTTGGGAAGGTACGGTGAAATCTTTGTGGAGATGAATTTAGGGCCCCTATTGTGGAGTGCATTGAAAATTATGCAGCCTGTCTTGAACATAGACCGATGAACCACGGGCAGCCAGTGAAGCTACTTCGTCAATGGCTTAGTGTGGCAGTGTCTTGGCTGCTGGAAGATTAATCTGGCAGCTTGGTTCTGTATCAGCTGAAGTCTGTGGGTTTTATTGGCTGGGAGACCCAAATAGATATCATTGGCATAATCCAGCCTGGACATGATCATGGCCAGCATGATCACCATACTTGCCTCCCTAGTAAAGAATCTTCAATAAATACATCAATACTTTCCCTAATGTTGCACTCACTGGAGTGGGAATAGTAAATGTAATTATTCCGCTATCCAACATTTCTCTACTGTTGTATTTATTGTATTGCGAAATGTACGTTTTAATTTTTTTTAATAGTTAAATGTTTTAATTAATTATAGAATGGTTATTTTTTATTTTAAATTATTGATATATGTATATATTTTATTTTTACATAATTTAAAAGTTTAAAAATTAAATAAAGATAATAGTTAATAAATTATTTTAAAGTAAATATATGTATATATATAAATTATTATGTTTGTGTGTTTATATTTTTTAATTAAGTTTATTTTTTATATTTAGTCAAAATATATATGAAATTTAATTAATTTTGTTAAATATTATATTACTATTTTATATATTTAACATATATCATTTTATTTTATTTATATTTTTAAATCAATATTTTTTACATCTATATTTTTAACTTCGATATTTTTGGTTCGATATTTTTGTACTTACCTGTTAATGTATTGTAGTCGATATTGTTGTAGTCAATATATTTTTTTTCGATATTCAGAACATCGATATTTTTAGCATCGATGTTCTGTCAGTGAACCAATGGTTTTAGCACTCGACTCAATATTAGCTCACTGAAGCTAGCTTGCTGAGGCTGACCCAATGCCATGCTGATGGCCCGCTCCCGCACTGCCAAACCCGTGTGCGCTCCGCCCGCCAGATTACGAGTTTCCTCGTGTCTGGCAAGCTTTTTTTGGTGATCCCATGGCAGTGCCTCTGAAAATGGACAACGCAATGGGAATGCCAAAACCAGCTCCTGCACGGCATCGACTTTAAAGTCCATGCCGTGCAGGAACTGGGGTGCATGCACACAGGGGGGCACATGTTGTGCCACCATTTCCATGGGCAAAAGGGAGCCTTTTCATGGAGTGAAGACCTCCATGACACCGCTGGCCGTCCTGAAACTCGTAATATGCATGGTGGTGCCAGAAGGGCACCACCAGCATATTGCTGAGTCCCTGACTGCCACCGCCAGGGAACGGCGGTACCCTGGTGGTTACGGCAGTGGAATGGGGGTCTGACCGAACAAGTTGTAATTGGGCAGTCGTACCGCCAGTGCAGCAGTGGCTGGACCGCCGGACTTGTAATTAGGCCCTATGGGACACATGCATCAAGCTAAGCAATTGCGATTCCTTAATAGCGATTATTAAGGAATCGCTATTAAGGAATCGCAATTGCCTATGCATGTAGGTTTCGCTAAAAAAATAGTGATTCTCTAAAAAAATAGCGATACCTACACATTTCCTAATAGCAAATCGCAAATTGCGATTCGCTATTATGGAATGCTTTCCCATTCATTCCTATGGGCCTAGAGGCCCATAGGAATGAATGGCAAATCATTCGCAATTTGCGGTTACCAAATAGGTAATCGCAAATTGCGAATGCAATTTCAAGGGCGCCAGGGGGCCAAAAGGCCACCCTGATGCACCCCCCCAAATTGGCCACCCTGATGCACCCCCATGTGTGTGCGCCACATGGCACTTAGAAAAATGCAATTTTGTGCATTTTTCTAAGGAATTGCAAATTACCATCAACTTGAAGTTGATGGTAATTTGCGATTCCTTAATGCAAAGTCGCATTCTGAGAATGCTTCTTGCATTGCATTTAGGGAATCGCAAATTGCGATTCCCTAACTGCATTCGCAAAATAGGTAATCGCAAATTTTGCGATTACCTATTTTGCAAATGGCTTTGGGCTTTATGCATCCCAAATGCCTAGTTACCGGTCGCAAAGTGGCCAATTCTGCGAATCGACCCGTTTGCGACCGGTAATTAGCTTGATGCATGTGCCCCAAAATGTTGTATATTTTGCTGACATGAGCTGTGGCAGGTGGCAAGCTGTCAAGCCGTTCCTACAAAGGCACTGATTCAAATAGGAGACATAAAACAATAAAGAGCAGGTATATGCAATTATGAGATGGTTTCCGCAAAGTCAACCAGGGAGGGCGACAGTGACTGCCAATTTTGTGGCTATCCACTGCATTAAAATGTGTTAATTTAGCTAGCATACCCTTTACAGACCCTTGAGGTTTGACAGAGAAGGGGTGAATAGGGACACCGAATAATTTGCCCAAGAACACACAGGTTTGTTCAAGTTGAATTTGAGATTGCAAATGATGTCTCCAGACGCCAAAACCAGAAACAAAGCTATAGACAAATATATCAACAGAAATACGTTTCCCAAAAAGGAGAAATGAATACTTCTGGGTGGTGTGTGAAAAGAAAGACTAATGATATTTGTTGAACACTGAGATGATAATCCCATTTAAAGGTGGCCACTGCAGGAGGAGGTAAAAATTGTCAGACTGGTTTTTATTCTTGGAGGCCAACTTGGAATGGGGCAGTGGCCCCATGCAACCAAAGTGGCTCTCTTTTCCAGCGTAATCTTGGTGCACTTAAGAGGTGACACTGCGACCATGATTCCTAGAAACCTGCCACCACCACAGGCCTCTTCAGTCAGTAGCGGTGTTGATACCCTATTTACCAGCAGCATTGCTGTTCTCTTTACTCATAGAATTGCTTCTCCATCCCCTGACTACGCCTCTTGTTTCTATATCTGCTTCTGCCTGGAAGTAGGAAAAGTGGTGGAAGTTAGATGGTGGCATAAAAAAACACATCACACAGCACACTCACACTCACACTGATAGCCATGCTGCTCATCGTGAGAGTTTTCCTGCTGGGGTTAGATAAGTTCAAATATGCTACTGGACAACACAGGTATGCACAGTAAAGATACAACTCATTCAATCAGAACACTGTGAAAACGGAAATGTTCCTAGGCAGTACAAACACAAGAGCAGGGAGGAAAGTCAACTGATGTGCACTACAAAGCCATCCAGTCATGAGCAGGTGGCTGACCCAAAGCCCATACTAAGGGGTCGATTCCGATCTCGGTCGGTAGGGCTCCGAATCGGATTCGGCTTTACCGGATCCGAGTCGGAGGCCTTGTTTCTGACCGATTCATACAGTCGTCCGAGCGAGCAAGTACGATGCGATTGAACGCGAAATCGCCGACCGACTCGTTTCCGGGTCCGAACCGCTCCGTCAGACTCGTTCGCACTCGATTCGTGGCGCGCAATGGAGACGTTTTACGACCGAGCCAGCCGGATCGAGTCGGAGCCTGCGACACAAAAAAGCTCTCGGATGCGGACTTCGGGGGTCCGTGCCGGACCCCCCTTCACCCGTAGCCGTACGAGTCGGACACAGGGGGGACCCATGGGTCCCCCCTATACATGCGTGTACGGTGCAGATGGCACCAACGCGTACCCACTACAGGGGGCCCCTTGTGCGCAACGTACCCATTGAGTCAATGGGAGCCCATGTACACGTCGCACGACCGGCTACCATTGACTTCAATGGGAGTCCGACCGAACCGGGTCCGGCAGCATACGGCCGCATCGTACTCGTTCGGTCGGACTGCAGGGGTCCGGCTCGGTCGGAAAACAATCCGGATCCGGATCGGTCGGAGAGCTTTCCGACCCAGATCGGAATCGGCCCCTATGTATATTTATGTACTGAAAGCAATAGGTCTGCCTTGCCTGTAGCTGAGACCCAAAAAGGAGATTTCCAAGGATAAACATTTAGCATCTTTTGTTCCAAAATATTTAGTGCTTGGCTTTTCTAATGATAGTTCATCCTTTCATTGAAAATAACCAGGTAATATACTTATCATAATGATCAGAATGGCAATGACATTCATGGTAGAACTGATCTAAAAATAATTAACGAGGAAATGAATCAATTCTGTAAATGAGAAATCAATTGCCTTCATAATTCTTGAATCCAGAAGAGGAGGCAATGTGTTATCCGTAATCACAAGTCACAATTACATTTCAAACAAGCGTTAGCAAAGCCAATATGTCTGGCTTTCTAAGTAATTGTTTTTTTGTGGGTGTCATTGTTACAATTATCAGCTCATCAGCGAGCATTGTTTTGGATTCGTTGGTTTCAGTGGCCGCTAGAGTGGCTAAGACTACGAATGCCAGAGTACATTACTCTGTCAGATAAAAGCACAGGACTTGAAGCTCAGCACCTCGATGAGATAGAGAAAGGTGGAATCTCCAGTTTTACTCTTAAGTGAACGCTTTTCATCCAAAAAGATCTCAGGAAGTGGATGTCGAGTTTGATTAGCACATCCACTATCGGTT
Source organism: Calotriton arnoldi (assembly GCA_963921515.1). NCBI lineage: Eukaryota > Metazoa > Chordata > Amphibia > Caudata > Salamandridae > Calotriton > Calotriton arnoldi. The sequence goes on along the minus strand of CAWUFW010000650.1, from coordinate 1,307,227 downwards.
TATTTCTTGCATTCACATTAACAAATATAAAACCGTATGAACTAGGATACAGTGGACTGAAAATAGGCTCTGTTAAATGAATCACATTTTCATAGAGGTCAACTGGGCAAACACCATGTGAATAACTCACTGTGAGCCTTGACACCTCAGCCAAACCTACCAAGCATGCCTGGACTCACAGGCTTGTGATTGAAATATAGAAAAGAAAACCCAGGTCCCAGGAAGCACAGCACAGCTGGCTGAAATTCAAGAATGGAAACAAAGTCATTAAAAGTAAACAGCAGTCTGACTCAAGCACATCTCAAAAATTGTCAACAATCCCAAAAGATACCAGATGGGTCCAGGTCATCAGGGACACCATACTCCAGTCAAGTATGTCCTCCCGCACAGCAGTGTGACATAGAATCTCAGATAAAATGGTTCAATTGAGGTAAATTAGCAATGCAATTTCCATTATGGGCCGATTTGTTAATTAAAGGCCCACGATTGGAACGTGGTACTCTGCTGTAAAGGACCTACCATATACCTATATCTTCAACTGCTACATCTTTGAATTGATGTAGCGGACTCGCCATATGTGCCAATATTACTGTATTGTATGCTGATGATTTTTCTCCAATGAAAATATTTGAAACCAAACTGTTTCAGTAGCACCAGGTTATTATCACACAGTCCACACAGGCTGCCTTTTCCTATCAAAGTGTGCCTGCTGCAGCAGTGGACATATATTACAGAAGGATTTGGTAACTACTTATGGCACCCAAATGTAGCCTCATCTGTAATTCCAATGCATGACTCTGCAAGGCTAATGGCCTTCTGGCACTACAGCAGCATCAATCCTTGACAGTATTGAATAGATCCATTGTAGAAATATTCCATCTGGCCACTTCTTTGGCTGTGGGTACCAACACAAAAAACACTCATTAGGATTGCTACCTGCCACGAACCCCACACCACAACCCTGGCTCCATCTACCCATCACTGAAAAACCCCATGAATGGGGAACAACTGATATTGATGATGCATATTTTCTGAGTGTACCGTTACCATAAAAAACATTCCTGGCACTAAGGGGAAAGAATTACATTTAAAATAGAAAGACAGATTACCTAAAAAGTAGCTAGATCTTGAGGGATTTGTGGAAATTGAGAAAGATGAACTAACAGAAATGGGTAGGCTGTTCCAGTATTTGGGACCAAGGTAGGAGATGGTCCAGCCCCATTGTGAGCAATGTGAATGGGAGGACCTGCAAGCTGTTGAACAAAGAATACATCAAGATTGATAGTGGGACAGATTGCAAACAAAATTAGGGTCAGTGCCATAGATGGCATGGTGGCAGAAGCATAGGATCTTTAAAAAGGCATTGCTTTTCTATCATAATCCAGTGCAGGGAGCAGAGACTGGTGGATACAGGTCCATGGTGAGGCAATTTCAAACAAAGATAGGCCGCTTTGTTCTGCAGGAGCTCATTTGTTTACCAGGAAACAAATGAGCAGGGCCAAAGAATATGGATTTTTAGTAGTTAAGCCTGGAAAGGTAATAGCATGAAGGACTTTGATTAGCAATCGACAGGAAAGTATGGCAGGATCTTCTGAGTGACCCTTATGTAATAGTAAGGCAATGAATAGATTTTATTGACTTGTGTGGAGAAGGACAAACTGGAATCATAGAAATCCCCAAAAATTCATTGCATTCCCGATCAGAGCAAGTAGGGGGCTCAGCACTATAAGAGTTGCCAAATATTAAAACTTCAGTCTTATCTGTACTCAGTTTGAGGTGATTGGACTTCATGCAGGAGGTGACTGACAAGAGGCAAGAATGGAAAGAGCTGTTGGAGAGGAAAGAATGTGGGTCTAGGCAGACTGCAATTTGTGTCCTCAGCATAAATGGCAGGGGTAAGCCCAAATGACTCAATGAGCTCTGAAAATTGTGCAAGAAAAGGTGTTGAGAAATGTGGGGGGGGCTAAGGGAGTAATGTTGTGGTACCCCACAGCTAATAGCTCAGAAGGAGTACTTAAAAGTGGGAAGATGGAGAACCTGAAAGTAATCAGAATAAAAAGAAAACCAGCACAAAGTGAGTTCCGCTACCCATCAATTAAATATACAATGGAGCAGGATAGCATGTGATACTGCATCAAAAGTGGCGGGTAAGTCAAGAATGATCAACACAGTAGAACCCATTGTTCCAGTAGGAGTCACGGATCGTCAGAGATGGAGGGAAGAGACAATTCTGTACTATAGCTAGAATAAAATCCAGATTGATTATGGTGAAGATGATTTTTTTCCTCCAGATAGATGGAGAGTTGGGAATTGACATACTTTTCAAGAACTTTAGATGAAGTAAATTGATAGCACAAAAGTTAGAATGGAAGGGTCATCATTAGGCTATTTGAGGAGATGAATCAGTTCAATTTCCTAGTGGGAATGTCTGCTGCATCAAGAGAGGCACTGCACAGGTTTGTTAAGACTGGACGGGTCATTTACTGAGCCATACGCAGTACAAGAAGATTGGAAAGAGATCCAGATTTAAGCACATTGAAAATGGATGAAGGAAGAAAGCGATAGTATAGTGGCACTGGAGGCAGAGTTGGTTAGGCCACTGAGAGATGAAGGAGGATCCAAATGGTGTTAAAAGGGTAACAGGTCTTGTCAATCCTGTATTGAAGACTACAGATAAAAACTTTACTTCCTCTTGAGATGACGTGATTGTAGTAACTGTGCATGATGGGATGATGATAAAATGAACAATTTTTAAGACTTCCCAGGAGGACTCCGAGGTCTAGGCAAAGGAAGTACAGAGCTTAATGTTACAAAGCTGTAAGCATTCCCTCTTTGCTAGATTTGAGAGCCTGAACATATCAGGTTTTACTTGTACTACTTTAAGATGAGCCCCCAGACTTTTCAAGATTTTTACAATGCAGCTTTGTATGTTGGCCATTCAGGAGGATACCAAAAGACGGAAGGGGCACTATGGTGGTGACAGAACATTTTCAAGATGGCCCAACCTCGGAAGTTGGAAAGAAGACCGAACGGACTTGTCATGGAAAGAGAACAATACGGGATCAAGGGTGTGGCCCACTGAGGTTGTACTCACTTACTTATGCCAATTACGCCTCCTGGGAATTAGGCCATTAATCAGGACTCCCCAGTCATCTCTGTCCTGGGTTTTTCTTTCAATCTGACTCCAGATGTAACCCATCTCCTTGCAGGTAGCCGTGAGGCCTCAACACCAGGTATTTCTTGGCCTTCCTCTTTTCCTTTTCCTTTTCTCTTGACGGATTCAGGTGAGGGTTAGTCTGGTGGCATTTGATGCTGGTTTGTGGAGGGTGTGACCTATCCAGCCCCAGTGTCTTTTCATGATTTCTTCATAAATAGGGAGTTGTAAAGTTTGCTTCTACAGGTTGATGTTGCTGATGGTGTTTGGCCGGCAAATTTGGAGGATTTTCCTCAGACAGGTGCGGATGAAGATCTAGATTTTGTTGGTGGTGGTCACTGTTCTCCAAGTTTCTGCTCCATGCAGAAGGACTGATTTTACATTGCCATTAAAAATCCTGATCTTAGTTTGCAATGTTTGATCCTTGGAGCTCCAGATCTTCTTTCACTGAATAAGGGCAGCCCTTGCTTTGCTGATTCTTGCCTTGATGTCAGCGTTTGTGCCGCCCTGCTTGTCTGAGACACTGCCCAGGTAGGTGAAGGCCTCAACCTCTTCCAGTGCACTGAGTGTGTGAGAACAGCCACATGTTGAATCAGGCAGAAGGTATCACAGATCCCAAGAAATCTGAAGACCTCGGGTTAGAAGGGAGGTCAATCCAGTAATTAAGGTTATGAAGTACTAGAAAATTGGGAGATTTCGATAGTTTTAATCTTCATAAATGAGGGGAGAAAATGTATTGTCCAAGCCATGTGGATAAATTAAGAATCTATAGAGGGGAATGGAACGAGTTATATTGGAACAAAAAGGAAGAATGTTAGCCAAAATATTGTTTGTGGAAGTGAGGGAGGAAACAGAGAGAAGTCTTTAAAAATGATGCCAGTGCTATCACCAGGATGGATGGGGCACTGTACATAAATGATATTGTATCTTAAAGGCACCTCTGTGGCAACTTAAGAGGAGAGGTTGCAGCACCCACGTCTCCATGATAACTACTAGGTTGAACTGCTGATGTTTCATGAGATCATGAAATTTGGCGTTGTGCTCCTGAACAGAGAAGACATTAAAAAGGAGACAAGAGAGGGAGATTTTGGAGGCGGGAGTAATGATGCCTGAGTAAATTTGGCCAGCGCAGGCAACAGATGGAACAGACTAGTTGGAAGAGGAAGGTGGGTGGTCGAGTATAACCAGGTAAGAGGAGTAGGCGTAAAAGAAGCTGATAGAGTCTGAGTAAGGTAAAAGTCTAGGGGGTACTGCAGACTTAGCAGAAGTTGGTAACAAAAAATTGCGAGCACAAATCTAAAAATGGATGTTATTGAGTTCAGCAGTTCCTTATGCTAATAGTGCAAGTGTGAGAGAAGGGAGACAGCATTCCTGGCAATGGGCATATCCAGTTTGCGGACGGGCGAAGACAGCTTTGCGTTTGGCATGTGTTTGGCGCACACACTGCACAGACTTGCAGCGACTTCTGCCAAGTAGAGCAGCCAATGCCCTGCGAGCCAGTAAGCCCCCACACCTGAAGGAGTGCGGTTGAACGGAGCAGAAACACCAAACCTGCAACCACTCGAGAAATGTAATAAAAGCAAAAGTAAAGAGAAACTGGAGCCCAGCTACTTCCCTCTGCCCTTCTGAACTAATTCAGAATCCACAACGTACTAGAAAACATCCCCTAGCTAAAAGTACAACGTGAACTAAATCAAAGACGAAATGAGGTAAAAAAATAAAACTGCTCCCTCGAGCACGCACATTGAAGAATAACTAGTTAGAATGATAAAACGTAGAAGATGGGTCTAGAAAGCTTCAAAGATACAAGGGACTAAAAAAGTAAGTTACAGAAAATTAAAAATGTATGTGGCCAACATCAGCCAAGCAGTAGCTGTGAACTCGGTTGCAACAAAATCAACAGTCTGTTGGATACCCACACTTAAAGAAATACACTGGCCGAGCCATTCTGTCACACATTCTGCTTGAGATGAGTATCTAGTTTGGCAGATTGGCTTACAACATGCCAAGTCACAATCTTTTGTCCTAAATACTGAGGTAAGTTCAGCTTATGTCCAGGAACTTGAAACTGTGTCTGCGTCAAGCAAAGCATGGATGACATTAAGCCACATTAGGATCTACAAATCAGTGACTATAGAAGTCACCTGCCCTTTTATCATGAAACATATTTTTTTAACCTTATTGGAATCTAAAGAGATAATAAAACGCCTTTAGGTAACAACTTAAGGGCCATTAGTATAATATCGAGGGAAGGCAACTTCTCACCCTCACAATTGATCACGTAGGGCCTCATTAATGGCTTTTTGGGGTAGAGCAGCACAGCAAGAAACCTTGCAGCGCTGCCCTACGCCAAAGTGAAAGGGCAGGAATGCACCGTATTTAAGGGATACAGTACATTCCTGTCCTTTCTGCCTGCACCAGCGCCATTTTGGCAGCCTAGCGCCAATGTAGGCACCCTTGCAGGCAGGATTGTTTTTGTGCAGGAAGGAGCACTTTCCTGCACTAAACAATCCTAAGAGGCATTTTCCTCTTTCTATATTTGCTGTAGAATGCAGAATACAGCATACATGACAAGAGGAAAAAACGAGGAGAAATTAACATATTTCTCCTCGTTACGCCTCACCTCAGGATGTGTACGGATTTGACGCTTCACCAGGTTTACATCACTTTGTAAATCTGGGGCAGCGTCAAATTCCATGGGTGTTGCATGGGAAAACTGACCTCAACGCTCATGGAATGCCTCCCTGGAGCAGAGTGAGGTGACACAGCAATTTGCGCTGCGCCGCTTTACTCATGATTATGAGGCCATTCCAAGCCACTCAGGTTAGCTTTGCGTGGCTTCATAAATCTTTTTGAGAGCCCTGCGTCACGCATATACCACTTTACGTGGTGCAAAAGTGATGCAGAGCTCTTATAAATAAGCCCCATAGTGTAATATAATGGATCATCTCACTGCACCTGGGCAGGCGCAAGGTTGTGCCTGCACTGGGGGCAGTGCATTAACCGTAATAGAACCAATAATGAGACAAAACACACATTATTGTGCCACAAAGAGCACAGCAACAGTTGGAGCACACTAGAGAAATAGGGAGAGGAAGGATCTAAGGACCAATTATTTTGGCTTAAAAATAAGGGGGATTATTTCATATGTATACCGCAGCTTGTTTTAACTCCCCAACGTTTTACCTATTTTTCAGTGATCCCAATAACCATGTTGGATCAAGAATTTGTATATACTTTAAAATGCTGTTCTAATTAATTCTGTAGTCATTTGTACGGCATATGTCAAAATATGTTTTAAATGTGATAATGTACATTTTAAAAACACATTACTTGTATTTTCATACAGTAAGATTCACATTTAAGGATCTAGGTGAAGAAACTGGGGAAATGAAATCTGAAAACACCATCTCCCTGTGTGTTTAATCACACATTTGAGCACAAAACTATTAATTATAAACACGGGAAATATCAGCAAAAAGCTTTGCGCTCTTCTTATAAATCTAGTTTCTGCCTTGCAATTAAAGGCTCAAAGACTCTAATTTTCTTCAAACTATTTGTAGATTCAGATTTTACAATAAAGTAATATAAAGCGACAGATATGGTGCACAGTCTGAAAAATCAAATGTGGAAAGTGAATTGTAGATATCAACTCTCTCAATATTCTGGTAAACTTTTCTTATTACACAAAGGAATGCAAATTAAAAAACAGACTATCCCTCATGTTACAAAACAGAAAATGTCAAAAGGGTGTTCACATTAAACAGTACAACCAAGCCCCAGATATTGTCTGTTTCCTGCAACCTGTTTACTACTGAATGCACTTTGAATTTCACAACTGCATTTCCAACAATATGGCATCCAGGTGTACTTCATGTTTTTCAGGTTAGCACTCTAGTTCGTCATTACAACACTTGTATGAAGCTATAGTAGGACATTCTGGAATCAAGTGACAGACAACTGCTGTGGAAAGCATTAGGATATGGAAGAAACTCACAGATTTAAAATATAGCCCGAGTTCAGCTTTCTAAGCCACTATTGATGGTTTCAATAATAAGTTGTTGAGGGAAAACAATTAAAAATGATTTTTTTAAACACAGGAGGGTTTCATAATTTCTGACATGGTGAAATAGCCTCAGCGTTCACCAATCGCCACAATTACGAAAATCAGTGCAGCATCGCTGATAAATCTTTAATTTGTGACTAACAGTAATTATAATCTTTTCCACTTACTCCTTTATTATGACTTCAGTCGTCCGCTCCAATGCATCTCAACAAAGTTCATGTTGGAGGAGAGAAAATGTTGGTGTATTGTCACCAAATACAGTGCAGCATCTTTCCTTCATATAATCTTCTACTAATTTAGTACTAAGGAAAGAATATTATACCAAAATATTGTGACTATTTTCCAAACGTTCAAGGGATTGATCCAATGTGGAGGGCACTCACAGGTAGTTAATTACTGGAATGGGGTGCAGAAGGGCCCAAATGATAGATGGTAAAAATGGACAAGATACAGATCTGGTAGTTATGTCACCATGGTTTTAAGGACAGTAGCAAGAACGAATTCCACACTCTAAAATTTCAACCAATTAATGCCAGAAACATTAACAACTCTAATCACAATTAGCTATCCGCTTTGATCTTTGTGCAGCAGTTATCATAGGAAAATGATTACCTATTATAATTTTTATAACAATTAATCCAACACCAGAGGAGGGCTTTCGACACCTGCCTAGATGAGACAGCAGCAACTACTACGGTCATAGAAGCATTTAATCTAATTACCAAGGAAATCAAAGCAGGGCTAACCTTCCACCAGAAGAGAGGAGCTGTAAAAACTAAGGGCTGGTTTGATCATGCCTGCACCCAGGCTCATAAAAATCTGAAAAGGCCCTAAATACCCTACCTAGGAACACCACCGAAGTACTAAACTGTAGACGGGCGTATAGGTTTGCCCTAAAGCACCGTAAAAACGGTTTGAAAGATGAGGCCTGGGAAAAATTGTACGAGGAATGGCGCAATAACGATTACACAGCATTTTGGCGTGCTATAAACGGAAAACAGCCATTACAACGCGGGCATTACTACGCAATGCTATTACGACGCAACTTTTACTACGCAGATACCATTACAACGCATGCTATTATAACGCATTCTATTACATTGCAGATACCATTACAACGTAAGCCATTACATCGCATGATATTAATGTAAGTTATTGTTTTTGGTGCTTTTGTATTGAAATGTAAAGAAATGTTAAGTAATGTTAAAAGCATTACATTTGATTGTTTAATGTTAATACTTATTAATTAACAGGTTTTAATAGTTAGTAAAATATTACTCTGGTATATTAATACTTATTAATTAACAGGTATTAATACTTTGATTGTAAATTAATACTCTGGTATTATTCTACAAACTAGACTGTATTTTTAAAATTACAGTTTTTGATTTAATGTGCATAATATTTAGAAATTCAGACAAATTAAGGTAGTGATAGGGGGATGCATTAAAAAAATATTTGTGGGTAGTAAAGGGAATTTTAAAAATACCCCAAAATTTTAAATAAAAAAGAGTATTAATACCTGAGTATTCATTTTAAAAATGATGGTATATTTAAAAAAAGATTTTTAGGCTGTATTATAGTTCACAGGTATTAATACTCAGTGTGAAAAAAAATATTCTGGTATTAATTTACAAACAAGAGTGTATTTATAAATTACATTAATTTTTAAATGTGCATAATATTTAATAATACATCAAAATTAGGGTAAACTGGGATGTTTTTGAAAATATTTGGTGGTGTAAAAGGGCTTTAAAAAGAGGTACAAATAAAAATGATGTTTAAATTAATTTTTAAAAGGAGATATGGGTGGAGTAATTTATTAATACTAGGGTATTGTAATGTAATATAATGTTAAAAAAAAATGGGTAGACTGTATGGGATATAGGGGATTGTGTTGGACAAGTTTATAAATACAATGATATTAATTTACATACTAGAGTTATTATAGTATTACTTAAACAATTATTAAAAAATACATTAGAAAAATTATTAAAGTAATGTAGACATTAAAATATAACAAATGATAGATTTATTAAATATAAAATACATTTTAAAAATAGTTAATAGTTTAAAAAAATTAATAGCATAAAAAAATGAAGACACATTTTATAGGAATAAAATATTTTTATTTTTATAACAAAATTAATTTAACAGTAGAAATATGAATGACAATTTTATTTAAAAATATAAGACAAATAGTATAATTTTAAAAACATATAAAAATAAAATTTGTAAATGTATTACATTTTTTAATAGATTTTATTAAATGATTTCCCACGGTTTTACATTGGAGTCTCTTTTGACGGAAATAGAGGACGTTGACGCTTGAACATAACGAACGTCATTCAGTGGATCGTCGCGCTCCGGATCAGAAGCATGGAAGAGCTGCGTCCAGGTAAGCAGATTTCATAAAATAAGTGAGTGGTGGTACAGTTTATTGTAAAGAGAGAGGAGGGAGGTTTATAGAAGTAGTGTAGATGTTTTTAGAAATGTTTGTATGTTTTAACCAGAAAGTTTATTCCATCACAGGTCTCAAGTTGTAGACCCACGTCGGATTTATTGGTTTAAAAAAACTTTGGGGCATATTAGGATAGCGGGCGGACTTTCGTCCGCCCGCCACCCTTGCGGTGCTGGGACCGGCCACCAGTGGTGCGGCAGTCCCACACCAGCGATTAGGATGCCACCGCCACCGTGGCGGTGGCATCCTCCATTCCCAGCATTGTGGCGGGCGGTGCACACAGCACCGCCTGCCACAATGCTGGGAATGCACTGTGTGCATTTGCATGCACAAGGTGGCAGGCACCGCGCGGTGCCTGCCACCTTGTGCATGCCAATGTTGGGGGGTACCATGGGTACCCCCCAAGTGCAGCCCTCCACCCCCCCACCCCCCAGGTGGCCCGCAACGGGCCCCCAAAGGCGTTCTCCGCCTGGCTTTCCATGGCGGAGTTCCCGCCATGGAAAGCCCTGCACCGCCGACCATCCTAATATGGATGGCGGTGCCTGCAAGGCACCGCCACCATATTGCAGGCCTTTTCCGCCCGGTAGGCAATCGGGCGGATTGCCTACCGGCGGAAAACCGGCGGACGGTCTTTCCGTCCGCCTGGGTCCCCACCGCCATACTAATATGGCGGTGGGGAAATGTGAGGCGGGCGGTGGGAAATGGCGGGCGGATCGCCACCGCCATACGGGCGGTGGCGATCCACCCTACATCCTTATCACCCCCTATGTATTTAAAAATATAAATCAAAAGTTTTATGAAAACAATATTTTAAGATGTTTTAATTGGGGCGACGTGTTTTACTAAAGAAGTGACTTCGTCGACGTTGTTTTTTGAAATGTAAGTGTTTACATGGACACAGTTTTTTTAAGCAACTATTTTGCATAGCTTTATTAGGAAATACACGCGTTTGGGTGCTTTTTTTTCGTAAAATCGGAGCATCTGCAACAAATTTGGAATTTGGAATGGCATTGGATTTGAAATCGAACGAGAGAGGATTGCAACGCTGGATTTCTTGTTGCGTTTTTTGCCAATTCTTTTTTTTTTCTGGATTTCTTTTTTGGGAAGCGATTTTTGGGTAGTTGTGCACTGTTCTTTCTTGCCACCAATTTATTAAGATGGTTAATAAAGATTTTGCCAAACTGTGTCCATTTTTGCTCCAAAAATTTCGGGTCATGGATTACTGGATGTTTACTGGATTTCTTGCAATGGTTTGTGGGAATACAGGAGACTCTTGGTGAAAACGGGGATTTTAAGAAAGTCCAAGAGTTGAAAAAAGAAGAGATCTAAAGGTAAGAAACCCGACTTTAATTTAAATTAAAAAAACTTTTAAAAAAGCCAATTTAATAAGTGTAGGTTAGAAATGGAGGATGTGTGCAATATTATCTCGGTAGTCTGAAGCCACCATCAACGAAAATTGTTGAATTGCACCCAATAGTCTCTCGGACATTTCCTTAGTTCTTTTTGATATTCATGGGTTCAGACTACCTGTTAATGATTGCGAAATTCTCATTTCTTGAAAACTTTGGTCCTTCCCCAAAATTTCCAAAAAATTATAAAAGTTAGGATGTGGTTTTCCAATCGATTTATTGAAGGAGTTGTGCCATCTCTCTATGGCATTATTTGTTTTTGCTCCTCCCTCTTAGCAGGTGGAGTAGCAGTTTCACCACTTCACATGGTAACATGGCTTCCTCCTGCAACCTGACCTGCTTAGATGGCCAATCCATGTGTCTTCAAAATAATTTAGAAGGGGTGCCAATTTGTCTTCATGTTCTGTAAAAAATTCCCAATCAGTAATAGATGCAGTAGCGGTCCGTGGTAGGAGTGCCGGCCGGGCAGTGACGTGTTGCGGGGGAGGGGCAGGGTGGGGGGTAGTAAACCACGGATTACGGCCGAATACAGGTAAGTAAACATTTAAATAAATAAAACGAATTTCGGTGCGCGCACTGCATCGCATTTGGCGATGCAGCGCTCACAATGAAATTCGTTTTATTTATTTAAATGTTTACTTACCTGTATTTGGCCGTAATCCGTGGTTTACTACCCCCTACCCTGCCCCTCCCCCGCAACACGTTACCGCCCGGCCGGCACTCCTATCACGGACCGCTACTGAATAGATGTGTAGTGCTCATCAACACTGTCAGGAGGAACAAAACAAAGAGCCGTTAGTTTTTTTAGTTCAAATTGAAGTTTACTGTCTGATATATAATCCTCAACTAAGGATGTTTTTGTATTTTACGCCAATATGCCTGCGAAAAGTGAAAAAACATCCTTGAATTTGGGTATCCGTGTACATTTTGGTAATAGTATTAATCATAGGTAATTCAAAGTCAATTAAAACTTTTCTAGGACTTTTGTTCATTGTTTTTGTTTTAATCACTGACAAAAATTCAGTGTATGTTGAGGTTTGTTTATCAGGCAGTAAACTGTACACTAAGGGGACTACTGTATTATTAATGTAGGCATGAATAGTGTATATTTGGGTGAATGGATGGGGCATGAATTTAAACGTCCCATCCATCATCCAAATATCACTAATCTCTAACTTAACAAGATTATGGGGCGTGCTAAAGATAAGAATTTGTTTAAGAGGGTTTTGGTTGTCATGCAAAAGAAAGGGTTCATTAGTTACAGTTACAGAAAGCTCAGGTGGAATGTTTATGTCAGAGAAAGTTTGGGGGGTTACACGTTGGGGGTTACTTGCCTGTTTTTTACGCTGTATAATTCTGCGTAGATTTGGGATTGAGGGCATACAATTTGCTACATGTGCTGGAATGTGTTGTGAAACCTCCCTCAAAACTGAGCCACAGGTTTCATTGGAGGTGGATGCAAGTGCTTTCATTTCGTTAATATTTTCTCTTACCTCTATCTCCATTGCAAAGGCAGAGTGGTTATGGTCTGTGGTTCTTTCTACAGTGTCACCAAGAGTAACCGCTCTGCCTCTGCAATGGGATGAGTAATATTGCACACACCTCCAATGACACCAGGGCTCAGTTAGTCTCTCCTTACATTGGGCCCGATTCACAGAACTAACTTAAGACAAAATCCTAAACTTACTACCATTTTGGTATTCACAGAAGGCACTTACTCATTTTGGTATTCACAGAAGGCACTTACTCATCAATGAGTATGTGCCTTCTGTGAATACCAAAATGAGTAAATTACTCAAAATGAGTAAGTTACTCAAAATGAGTAAGTGCCTTCTGTGAATACCAAAATGAGTAAGTGCCTTCTGTGAATATCAAAATGGTAGTAAGTTTAGGATTTTGTCTTAAGTTAGTTCTGTGAATCGGGCCCAATAAACGTAGCCACTGTGCTGCAAAAGTCGGTTGCCTCTGCTGGATTTGATGTATTTTGCCTGATTTCTCGCAGCCATAATCTGAAAAAAATTGAAAAAGAGATAAAAATGTATTAAATGATTTGTTTCTTTTTCTAAAAAAAATAAACCTGTAAGTAAAAAGTTAATGCACAACAGTTTCCAGAACAACGTTTTTCTAAAGAAAAGAAGCATAAGTTTAATGCATTTTGTTGTTGTTTACAGCTTTCTTTTGCCTGAAATTGAAGCTAGGTTAAGTTTAATTTGATTACTGATAATTATTATGCTTACCTTTTAGAGGATTGTCTTTGCTTATTTGATGAAGATTAATTCTTGTTGGTGTTTTTGGGATTTTCCTTTTGATTGGTTTTCTAAAAAGAGATCTTTCTTGTTGAATTTGTTCTGCAAAATGAGAATATTTTATAGGTTTTATTTATAGGAATATTAATTAATTACTACTTTGCATTCAAATGCTTGTGCACGTTAAACATGTTACATTTCTGATTAATTTTGCTGGGCGATTTTTGTTTCTTGTTTTGTAAAAGTTTGCTTGTGTACTACAAACTTTCTTTAATACAGATGTCAATTTACTTTTACATGCTCTTTAATTTCTTCTGCTTTTCCATCCTAAAAATGGTGCAAACTAAAATAAGTGATTTTATTTGCCTTGAATCTTGTTTGGTCTTCTTGAAATTTGATTTGTGGTGTGTCCTCTTCTTGTGAAGGAGTTTTGCTAAAAACCTGTTGAGAAGATTCATATTATTAAAAATGTTTTATTGTATGCTTCCATTGTTTTACATGCCTTAAATAGGCTTGTGCACATTGATTTTGCAAATGCTTTACAAATAGTACGATTAAGTTTACCTTGTATTTTGAGGGTTATTGTTTGGAAATTCTTTGGGCAGGTTTTGATGATCTGGAAATAGTGTGTCCTCCTTTTTTGGTGTTCTGTGGAGAAGAATCATTTTTAAATTATATATGTTAATGTATCCAACATAAGATTTACATACCCATAATGTTTCAGGTTAAAATTTTGCACTCCAACTCCATCCAGCACTTTCCCTTAGCCAAACAGGTGTCGGAGTTAGATTAGTCATCTTTACCCCCACTACCATCCAGCACTTTCCCTGAGGTAAACACTTGTTGCAGTTGGAGTAGTAATTTATACCCCCACCACCATCCAGCACTTTCCCTGAGGCAAACACCGGTCGGAGTTAGAATAGTAATTTTTACCCCCACCACCATCCAGCACTTTCCCTGAGGCAAACACCTGTTGGAGTTGGAATAGTAAATTTGCCCCCACCACCATCCAGCACTTTCCCTGAGGTAAACACTGGTCGGAGTTGGATTAGTAATTTTTACCACCACCACCATCCAGCACTTTCCCTGAGGCAAACACCGTGCGGAGTTGGATTAGTAATTTTTACCACTACCATCATCCAACACTTTCCCTGAGGCAAACATCTGTTGGAGTTGGATTAGTAATTTATACCACCACCACCATCCAGCACTTTCCTTGAGGCAATCACCGGTCGGAGTTGGATTATTAATTTTTAGTCCCACCACCATCCAGCACTTTAACTGAGGCAAACACCGGTCGGAGTTAGAATAGTACTTTTTACCCCCACAACCATCCAACACTTTCCCTGAGGCAAACACCTGTTGAAGTTGGAATAGTAAATTTGCCCCCACCACCATCCAGCACTTTCCCTGAGGTAAACACCGGTCGGAGTTGGATTAGTAATTTTTACCACCACCACCATCCAGCACTTTCCCTGAGGCAAACACTGTGCGGAGTTGGATTAGTAAATTTGCCACCCACCACTATCCAGCACTTTCCCTGCGGTAAACACCTGTTGGAGTTGGAATAGTAATTTTTACCCCCACCACAATCCAGCACTTTCCCTGAGGCAAACACCGGTCAGAGTTGGATTAGTGATTTTTACCACCACCACCATCCGGCACTTTTTCTGAGGCAAACACTGGTCGGAGTTGGAATAGAAATTTTTACCCCCCCACCATCCAGCACTTTCCCTGAGGCAAACACCTGTTGGAGTTGGATTAGTAATTTTTACCACCACCATCCAGCACTTTTCCTGAGGCAAACACCGGGTGGAGTTGGATTAGTAATTTTTACCCCCACTACCATCCAGCAATTTCCCTGAGGAAAACACAGGTCGGAGTTGGATTATTAATTTTTAGCCCCACCACCATCCAGCACTTTTCCTGAGGCAAACACCGGTCAGAGTTGGAATAGTAATTTTTACCCCCACCACCATCCAGCACTTTCCCTGAGGCAAACACCGTTCGGAGTTGAATTAGTAATTTTTACCCCCACCACCATTCAGCACTTTCCCTGAGGCAAATACCGGTCGGAGTTGGAATAGTAATTTTTACCCCCACCACCATCCAGCACTTTCCCTGAGGCAAACACCGGTCAGATCTGGAATAGTAATTTTTACCCCCACCACCATCTAGCACTTTCCCTGAGGCAAACACCGTTCGGAGTTGGATTAGTAATTTTTACCCCACCACCATCCAGCATTTTCCTTGAGGCAAACAGAGGTCGGAGTTGGATTAGTAATTTTTACCACCACCACCATCCAGCACTTTCCCTGAGGCAAACACCGGTCGGAGTTGGAATAGTAATTTTTACCCCCACCACCATCCAGCACTTTCCCTGAGGCAAACACCGTTCGGAGTTGGATTAGTAATTTTTACCCCCACCACCATCCAGCACTTTCCCTGAGGCAAACACCGGTCGAGTTGGAATAGTAATTTTTACCCCCACCACCATCCAGCACTTTCCCTGTGGCAATCACCGGTTGGAGTTGGAATAGTAAATTTGCCCCCCACCACCATCCTGCACTTTCAACCATTATGCACATTCCCTGAGGCTTACACCCATTGCTTTTGGATTTCCTACGTTTGAAGCCACCACCATCCCTCACTTTCCCTGAGGAAATTTACCGGTTGGATTTAGAAATCTACTTATGGCACCCACCAACACACAGCTCTTTCCCTGAGTGATACACTAGGTGGATTTGAAATAATTAATTTATGTCTTTTCCATTTCAATTTTTTATCATGAGGCAAACATCTGTTGAAGTTGCAATAGCATTTTAAGCCACCCGCCTGCATTGTCTACTGTCATGGGATATGTATCCTAATTTTTAAATTTTTAAAATTTACTCAATGTTGTTTTTTGAAGACCATTCTAAAATTAATTGTTTTTTTATTTATTACTCATAAACATATATATTTTTTTTAACTTACTTATTAGTCGTTTTATGATCCGGCTACTCGTTATTTTAATTCTTGTGTTTCAGTTGAAAAAACAGTAAAGGCTGCAAAATAATTATTGCAAATTGTTGTTAATTAATATGAATTGTTTGTACTCATTTCTCACATATGCTTTGTTATATTCCTGTTAGTTGCACTTACTTTTGACTGTAAATGGCACTGTTATCTTTTCAAACGGGTCGTTGTCGCTCTCCCTTTCCAAAAGAGTGTGGTCACTGTGACAGTCAGTTTACCACTGTGCTCAAAATGGTAGACGGCTGCTTTTATATGTTTTTGTTGGGTAAACGTTATTTTAAATGAAAATATGTTTTGAAAACTGTATTTTCGCACAATTTAGATTCTGACAGAACGTATAATTCATTTGTTATGCATTAAAATATCGTTTATTTCGTTTATTCATGGAATGTCAGCCATTTTGTCATGTTGATGGATGAGGTACATTCATAAAAATAGTTGAAGGACTCTTTTTTTCATGTGTTGAAATGGTGGGTGATATATCTATCCTTTTCACTGGTTTTTCTGTTTAATGCATTTTTTTCGGTGCTGTTTTTATATATGCGTTCCTTTTCATATTTTTATTTGGGAATTACTCAGGTATTAGAAGTTTTTGTATTCCCAAAAGTACCCTAGTATTCATTTTAATACCCGAGTATTAATTTTAGTACCCGGGTATTCATTTTAATACCCATATTTTAATACACTCCCCCACCCAAACCCCTATTTCCCTTGCAACCCGTTCCAGGGGTTAGGTTACTTTTTTTATTTAAAAAAATATATATATATTTATAAAAATGCGTATTTATAGTATGCGTGAAATTAGCATGCATTGTAATGGTTTGCGCTGTAATGGCACTTTTAGTGTAATTCTATACACATGCGATGTAATGGTATTCGTAGTAAATTCATGCGTTGTAATGACATTTGCAATGTAAAAATCGCATTGTAAAAGCATGCGTTGTATTGGTTTGTGTTGTAACATCATATATTCGTTATAAACTCCCCCTTCTTTAGTGCTGACGACAAGTCCAGAGTTGAGATCTCAATTCCTGAAGAAGATTGGTTAGCCCATTATTCTAATTTATATGCCACTACTACTGAGTGCAGTAGTAACAGCCTTAGATCAGTGTCTGTGGCCGATTCCCCTATGTCCACACGCCCCTACAACCAGTTCGACCTCAATTTTACTCTGGAAGAGGTCAATTTGGCTCTAAGGTCGAGCAAAGGAGGTAAAGCGCCAGTCCCAGAAGGCATCCCGATTGATCTTTTTAGGGCTAATATCGTCCTTAGATCCTGTCAGAGTGTTGGTTTCCCAAATTCC
The DNA here is from genome assembly GCA_963921515.1 of Calotriton arnoldi. Classification (NCBI taxonomy): domain Eukaryota; kingdom Metazoa; phylum Chordata; class Amphibia; order Caudata; family Salamandridae; genus Calotriton; species Calotriton arnoldi. The sequence continues at coordinate 1,289,570 of CAWUFW010000650.1, read as the reverse complement.
TGGTCTGAGTCCCATATTGTGCCAATATTTAAGAAAGGCGACCGAAATTGCCATGCGCATTACAGACCCATTTCCTTGCTAGACTCACTAGTTAAAGTGGTTGGTTGCATGCTTTTATGTAGACTACAGGAGTGGGCTGATTGTAGTAACATCATTTAGAATTTACAATACTGATTCCGACCGGGAATCAGGACCACGGAGCAGGCTCTCAATTTGAATCTGTTGATAGGCAAATATGTACACACCAAGCATGGTAACTTGTTTATGGTATTTGTCGATCTGTCCTCTACCTTCGACTGTGTAGTTCATGATAAAATCTGGCCTGTCATGCTTTCAATGGGTGTAGATATCACTATATTCAACTTTCTTAGATATCTATACTCAACCAGCACTGCTAGGATCCTCTATGGTCTGAAAGGTGAATGCACATGATCTTTTAATATTCAAAAAGGGGTTCGACAAGGGTGCGTACTCACTCCCTTTTTATTTAATCTGTATATTAATAGCTTGGGTACCACACTTGTTAACACATGCTCAGATCTGCCACAAGTTGGGCACTGGCCTATACCGGTTCTGCTTTATGCAGACAACGCGGTGCTTATGGCACGCACCCCATTGGCTCTGCAGCGACTCCTTAACAAATTTGTACACTATATGGAGAATTTGGGGTTACAAATTAATAAAAGCCAAACCTTTGTCATGAAAGCAGGCCAAAGATCAACTAAGTGCCGTAGTATTCAAATTGAGAAAGTAATTCTACCACAAACACCCTCTTTTTCGTACCTAGGGATCTTATTTCATTGCAAGGGAAGTTGGAGAAGTGCTGTAAATTCTAGAAGCCTCCAATTCGTTAAATTAATTGGAGCCCTGCTCAATTGTTCTAGGAAACTAGGTATCAAACACCCTAAAGAAATGTTAACCATCTACAACGCTAAATGTCGAAACATTGCGATGTATGGTTCTGAGTTGTGGGGGTATGTAAATGTTGAGTCTTTACAGCTGTCAGAAAATGCCTTTTTTTAAAATCTTCTAGCGCTTCCTAACAGCTGTTCCAATTTTATGTGCCATTCTGAGTTAGGTGCAACATACTTAGCAGACCTGATAAAGGTCCAGCCAGTTTTTCTCTGGCATAAGATTTGGTCATCGGACCATATGGAACTTAATCGTGTAATTGCAAAGGATTGTTGTGGTTTGGAGCATGCTCTAAAAATCCCATGGCTAAAGTTCATCAAGCAAATCATGTCTTACATTGGCCACCCCGAATACTATGACCATCCAGAAACCTTGAGCAAAATCATGAGGAAATCGTTAAAGTTAGAATGTTTAACTTTACTTGAGGAACTGAGGCTGTCCGCTGAATTGGCTAAACCTACTGTTTTCCATAACCAAATGATTTTGACCACCTTTTTTATGCAACCCTATCTAGTTAACGTCCTTAATGCCCAGCATAGATTTGTGCTGACATGCTTTAGGCTTGATATTTTCCATCGCCTGTCGAGCTTTCCCAATATCAACAAATGGTCATGTGAACTAGTGTATTGCCCTTGTGACAAGATGTCAAAACAATCAACCATGCATATATTGTTCATTTGTAAATTTTAAACGTATTTGAGAAATTCTTTTATTAAGCCGTTAATGAAATCTCTAAACTTTAGGCAATGTAGACCGGCTATTTTACATTTACAAATACTTCCAAATTTGTACACATGTATGGTTTTAGCACGATTTTTATATGCTGTTATTCTCAGAAGGAAGTCGCTATCAGCTGAGCAGATCACTACTGCCCTATGCTAAACTGTGTTTGTATTTTTTTTACCCTCTTTTTTTTAACCTATCTTTATCCATTTTACTGTATTGTATTTTACTATGTACGCTTTTATGATACACTACGTGAATTTAATAAAGTATATATTGATTACCTATTCTAAATGTTGAGAATTTATCCATTTTAATGTGTGGCTATTTTGAGGTTTCACCAATTGCAGTTTTAGAGCCAATTTTGAATAAATATTTGTAAATTGTAGGAAAGGTGTCTAGTTCCAATGAATTTCACTATTGTTGTATATTTTCAAACTTTTGTAAAATATCGTACCAAACAAGCTGGAAGAATATGGGAGACAAGTTTGATATTTGATCTCCTTCTCTCCGGGCTCCTTTCCAGGTTTGGATTTAGGCCAGGCATGAGAATGGAGGAAATGGTTCTCTAGATGCCCTGGGATGGTGGTTGATGATGGTTGTGATGATACCCAGATCTCTTGACTGGGGGCAAGTGTTTGAAAAGTTTCATCACTCCATCCATCATCTTGTGATTGTTGTGTTTGCCCTATGTGGACAAGGATATGCCCAGATGTTTGTCCCTTGCTCGCTGAGCCCCTGGATTCAAGCTAGTGTGGCTGATAAGAGGTGATACCTGAAACCGGTCCCAGCATGCTTGCTTCCGTTCCAGGGAGGACCTGGCCTGGCAGTTCGTACTGGACTGATCCCATGGGGAGCAGGGTCAACACGGATTTGCATATTACTGGGTCCAAAGTGCAGTGGCAAGGTGAGAACAATGGATTTTACCAAGATCTCTTGACTGGAGGAGAGTGTTTGAAATGTTTCAGTGCTCCATCCATCATCTTGTGTTTTTGCTGTGATGATACGTAAAATATTGTTATATCGCTCAGCAGCATTCACTACTACTGCCCATCACCTTCTGATAGAGACACTTGCTTGTGTGCCTGCACTGCATGTGGTGAACTAGGGGGCTCATTAGGATGGCGGCCGGACCTGAGTCCGCCCGCCATCCTTGCGGTGTGTGGACCGCCCGCCAGACATGCGGTGGTCCCGCACCACGAATTAGGATGCGACCGCCACCATGGCAGTCGCATTCTGAAATTTAACATTGCGGCGGGTGCTGCTGCACCCGCCGCGATGTTAAAATTGCATGTCCATCATTTCACTGCACCACATGGCAGGCACCACATGGTGCCTGCCACTTGGTGCAGTGAAATGTTGGGGGGTACCAAGTGCACCCCACCTCCCCCCAACACAAGGGGGGCCCGGCGGTGGCGATCGTTCCGCCATCGTAATGAGCCCCTTAGTCATTTTCGTCTGGCAGACTGCAGACAGTAGATAGTCTTTCACAACACCTCCGTGAAAAAGCAACTGAGATGTTTCTCAGGGCTCAGTATTGTCTTCTCTGCTTTTTAATGTTTGCATGAGACTCTTGGCACACTTAGTGCATAGTGATGGGACACAATTTTAGTTTTATGCAGATGTAAAACAATAATTAGTGTCTGTGTTGAGATGTCTTACAATGGGGTTCCTCATCACTGTAGTCTTGTCTAACCTCAATCAGATGGCGGGTATCGAAAAACATCTTAAAGTTGAATCCCAACAATATTGAACTGACATGTGTTTTTCACAAACGGCTCACACCACACACGGTTGTGGCGGTTCCTGCCAGACCTCAGATTCGGTACCATTGCTTGGACCGTCGCAGCGGATCGGGGACCCGACCCTGCCTTTACGTTCTTGTTGGACCTTTCCGACTACCAATTGTACAGTTCTATCATTGGTTCTTCTGAACTGACCCTTGCAGTCGATCGGGGCCCCGACACTGCACACCTAGCCACCTAGGACTCCTTGATATCATTTGAGCGAGATTTCGGCTGTATTACCACTAGGTTTCTTTCAGCTTTGCAGAACCCTGGCCGGTACGCAGCACTTCTTAAAATTGGGCAATCTGGTCCTGATGATGGTCCTGAATGAATAGGACCGAAACGCCGTCAACCTGTCTTTCAGCGCAACTTACGGCGCATCTCTTGCTTTGGTTCTTCCAAAATCAAAAACTTTGTACAGTCATTGTATATAACTAATTGTGTCGAACCCTTGATCACTGTATATAGCTTCTTTACCACCTTGTCACTTTGCGCCGCCCGCTGTGTTCTGCACTAGTCACTTGCGCCGTTTATTCTCTTGCCACGAGCACAACGTGCACTTTGCCACCTTGATTGCCACCACAATTTATGCTCCCAGTGCTGTTGAATCTGTTATGATAAACTGTGTACTTTAAATATATGATGCCATGAGCACCTTTATACAAACAACCAGGAGTCTCCCTTTCTTTTCCTTGCAATGTCGTGTACATGCTGATGTATTTGCCTCCCTCATTGAATCCAGTTGAGACATTGTTGTTAGTTTTTACTTACTTACCCGGTTCTCAACCTGGTCTACGGGTTATACTCCTGTTGTTCTTTACTGCACACTTAGTGCATAGTGATGGGACACAATTTTAGTTTTATGCAGATGTAAAACAATAATTAGTGTCTGTGTTGAGATGTCTTACAATGGGGTTCCTCATCACTGTAGTCTTGTCTAACCTCAATCAGATGGCGGGTATCGAAAAACATCTTAAAGTTGAATCCCAACAATATTGAACTGACAGTGTTTTTATGTTAACAATATCCTGCAAATTTGATAAATTTGAGGAATTAGCTATAAATCCTATCTTGACTATTAGAAACTCAAATGTCTAGGTAGGTAGGGTAGGTGTTTCTGAATAGTCTTTTAACTGTAGAATTGATGAATTTTGTAATGGTTTTTATTAATCATTCAAATAAATTTGAATCCCAAAAAAATGAAAATTCTGTTAGCAAACACAGTCTCCATTTTGGGAAGTCAATTTATACTTGCCTCTGAGGGAACTGTGTCTAACCATTACAAAAACAGATAAACATTCTAAAATGAATTATGTCTTTTGTTTTTATTTCCATAATTTTCATTGAGATTGAATTTTATATAACATATAGTATGGACAAATCATTGTAGGCAGATCATGCGATGAAAACAACATGTCTGGAGGTATGGATGAGAATATACAAATCAATATACATATCATCATAAAGTCACATGGGGCATATCATACTGATTGAATGAGGTGAAGTTCCAGTGTAAACAAAGAAGGCGTAGTCAGGGTGTAAAATGTCGGACACTACATTTAGCCAAAGATCAGATCTGCGTTGACCAAGTAATTTATCATACGTCTCTTAAGTGTACCGCACTATATGTCCATTGTTAGGGAGGGTATAAAAGGTGGGGGAAAGCCCAGTGAGAACAATTCTTAGAGTGAAGAAATAGTTGATCTTCTCTGATGTCTGTCGCCTATTGCAGCTAAGAAGTAGAGAGGTTGATGTTGTTTCGTAATGCTATCCAGAGTTCGCCATGCCATCTGCGAGATCTTGGGGTTAGTCTGGGATTCATCTTGAGAGCTATGGGCCCCTCTAAGGTAAGATATCCAGGTCCACCAAGTGTGATGGGATATGTTGTTGAATGACTTCCATACCGTGAGGACGGTAAACAGCGTTTACTTCGCATGCGATACTTCGCATGCCATTACAACGCGGTTGTTACAACGACCGCGTTGTTAGTTCAGCATACCTTTACTATGCAAGTCGGAACAACGACTTGCATTAGGGGAGAAGGTGTTGGATTTAAAATCCAACACCTTCCCTAGTGTCCGCATAGACTGGAGTTGGAATAGTAAATTATACTATTCCAACATCCAGCGCCCCTACTGCAATTCGTTGTTCCGAATTGCGTAGTAAAGGTATGCGAACTAACAACGCGGTCGTTCTAACGACCGCGTTGTAATGGCATGCATACTAAACGCATGCTAAGTAACGAGTGCTATTCCGTGAGTACTAGTTTAACTGTGATGAACAGTAATGGGTCCAGCAATACCATGTCACTGAAATTGAGGTGTAGTCTCTGAAGCCAAGGGACCTACAGCAGTCATTGGGAAGTTTAAGAAAATTGGTGTTTCAAATATCTTTGATAGTTGGCCCTTTATAGAAGACCAATATGGGACAAGGAGGTGACAGCTGAAAAAAATATGTTTTGGAGTCCCCGAGGTCAGGTTACAGTTCCAACATTTATCGTTGACATGTCATTTTATTCTGTGTAATTTGGTGGGAAGGAAGTTCATAGTAA